>OU862897.1:16933169-18233559 GCA_917880725.1 Selenia dentaria
GTGCGAGTGAGATCTTGGTAAAGTATGTAAGGCATGGAATGTTTTTCTTTGTTTTCATTGCATATTGTGGTGCGGGTGATGGAAGTCCAGAATTTTATCGTAGTACGTCGACAGATATTAACACATGCATTTGTTTTTCAGCTGTCCCGAGCAGGTATCCTGAGCGGCTGCCCAAACTGCTGCGCTGAGCAACTGCCCGTGCTTTTCCGCTGAGCGGCCGCCCAAGCCGCTGTCCCGAGCAGTTTTCTGCTGGAAGTTAAGTCCGGAGTAATCGACACCAAAGATTACCTTGTGTGGTGTCATGCACAGGGTGGTATCGTGAGTTTGTCGAGACATTCGACAGTAAATCTTTCCAAATTGATATCACGCGCTAGTTGTCTTTTGTATGCATTAATAAAGAAAAATATCACTAAACTGTGCAAGTGAGATCATGGTAAAGTATGTAAGGCATGGAATGTTTTTCTTTGTTTTCATTGCATAGTGTGGTGCGGGTGATGGAAGTCCAGAATTTTATTGTAGTACGTCGGCAGATATTAACACATTCATTTGTTTTTCAGCTGTCCCGAGCAGGTATCCTGAGCGGCTGCCCAAACTGCTACGCTGGGCTGCTGCGCTGAGCAACTGCCCGTGCTTCTGCGCTGAGCGGCCACCCAAGCCGCTGTCCCGAGCAGTTGTCTGCTGGAAGTCAAGTCTGGAGTAATCGACACCAAACATTACCTTGTGTGGTGCCATGCAAAGGTGGTAATGATACCACCTTTGCATGGCACCACAGTGTAATTCGCATTATGTACAGTAAACTCATGAGAGTTTGTTGAAACTTTCTACCGAGAGAAGAAGTGTAACTGCCATACAGACATAATGCGAATTACACTGATACTACTAGCGCAACAGAATCCGCACGGAATGCTAAGGAACTAACTTTAGCGCGAATTTTAAATATCCACCCCATGCTTTACTATTTTCATTTATTTTATTACCTATCAATTCAGTCTGCGGATCGAACAATGTTAAAACGTAATTTCGCCTCATGAAGTAGGCAGAACCTTATTAGTTGAATAAGTAGGTACTTATGTTATAGAAATAAAACAATTTTTAAGAACATTTATGTATTTATTTCATAAATTTATTAAAGTTTAACTTAATAATGGACAAAAGTTTAAAAATATCAAATGTCATTAATTATTTGTTGGAGGCAAAGTGTCCAGAATGCTGGCTGCATTTCCACGCTATGCATTATTTCTTTGCAAAATATGAGCCAGCATTCTGTTCACCTACGCTTCAACCAAACGTTTGGCCAAGCCCTAAAATTTTGTTTTGATTTAATGAATTTCGTACGCGCCACTTAGAGTAAGTTTCTACCCCAAACGGCACAAATGTGTAACCTCCTCCGAGATTGGCATATTTACATCGTTTAAAGGTTTCGGCATTTTCACTGCCACACCAGCCTGAGCGTAAGTTTCTGGACTGATTTTGTACTTTCTGGTCTGTCTGGAAGTCTGGACTGTCAGCATTTAATGCATCAAACAGCTGGAAGAATTTGCTCAAAAGTGTAGCTGTGGCGAAGGCTTCTGAAGGAAGTTCATCTGAAATTAAACAAAAATAATAGAAGTTTAAGTAACTGCTACAAATCAATTTGAATAAGCTAATATAGGGCTTTTATTTGAATAAAAGGTATTTTATATATTTCTACATGAAACCAACAGATTAGTCTGTAGAAACAATTGTATTACTTATAAAATATTCATAGATTTGATTTTTTATTGTTTTATTTTAAACACATATCTACTACTATTGCTTTACTAAAACGTATTTTAGGCAGGACAGTGCCTTAATGATACATTTGTGTACGTGACTAAGTCTTTACTCGCGATTATGTAAATAAAATCTTGCATCATTGAAACTATAAATATTTACATATACATATTAAATTAACTTGTGAAATGGCAAATGTTCAACACGTACGACTACACTTATAAAGGAAAAATGAATGTGCAATATCTGTTACAAATAATTAGTATGAAAGCTATATTTATTCTCTGTGCCTCCACCATAGAGTTTTAAAATCTCAAACCCTTATTAGAATATTCTGTGGTTGTTTCGTTCTTTCACTTCACTTAAATCTGGTCGTGTTCCTTTGAGAGCCAAAATCGATCGCGTCGTTCGCATAGCCGCCCAACCGTTATCTTTCAAACTCGCAATTATCATAACTGAGCTCGGTACATCATCGATTACGTCACAGCTCACGCTCACGCCACGACTACAACACTCGCGGATGGAAGGTTTTGGACTTGCGGTCGTTGTGAGCTGTTACTGTCAAAATATCAAATAGGTTTATGATTCATTCGATTTAATTGAGAGAAAATATGACGCGCTTTTTGCGACCGTGTGAGTGTTCTATTTGGGTTGGGCATTATAGGTATTTATCCTAAAGGAAACACGAAACCGGGGCACGACAGTCGTATGTATTGGCGGTGTTTACTGGAATGCACCATTAGGGTCGATTTCGGCTTAATAAGGAACACGCTGTAAATAATATTGAAGTAATATTGTTCAACCATTTTGTGTTGGTACGATAGTAAGTATGATTATTTTAAGCTTATTACAAGACGCTCCTGATTTATGATAGTTTCTTAAAAGGTGGGAGTAGGCCCCGTTGTCATCCATCAGCCCACAAGCAATAGTAATTACATTACTGCAATCTGACTAGAGAAAAATAGGAAATATGGTAGACGAAGGTACAGGCACATAGTACCTATATGATCTTATTATAGGTATCACATGGAGATCAAAGTTAAATTACATGTTTTTAACTAACTGTAATAATAATACCTACTGTAGAATTGAAAATGAGAGTAGGTACCTAACTATGCTATTAGTTTTTCAATATAAGCAAGATAAAGCATATATGAGCATAAAAATATATATGATTAACATACCGTTTAACATTTGTTTTACCAGGCTTAGGGAAACGGTGAAATGAGACCACACCATCTTGAACAGGAGTTGCTCTACATTTTGCACATTTTCTGTACATGTCCGTAGACATACTTAGATTTTATAAGTTTTTAAACTATCACGATCACTTTTGCAAGAGACAACATTAGAAAAGGGATATTTACCGTGTAATCCATTTTATTTGAGTTCGCGATTTATATTCCCGACAACATGGATTACACGGTAAATATCCCGTTTCTAATGTTACTAATACTTGGATAGTTCTGCGGAAGCTTACATTAAAGGAGGGTCACTATAATAACATGAAATATCCACGAAAATACGAAATATCAGCAATTTAAAACTAATTTATAACGTAAATGTTCAAATTGAATTTGATCAACTTGCTGACATACAATTCGAGTGTTGCAAATGAATTAAAAAATTGGAGCTAGTTTTATAATATTGTTTTTAACAAAAATGTTAGCTTCTTTTATGTATTTGTACAACAAAAAAAAAAGGTAAAAGAATAAAACATATTATGAAACGTTTGGTGGCAGTAAAATATGTATTTTAATAAAAATAGTACGGAATATTTTTTTATGGAACGAATTTGCTTCCCTATAAATGTCTAAATTTTATCGCTGTAGCAGTACATACAATTCCGCTACACACATTTAAAATTTTGCTCGTGTGTGCAATGGTAAAATCTCGTATATACAGGATACCTCCCCTTGCTGAAAACCCCTTGTCGCAAACATCGACCGATCAAATATCGAGGAGTTACTTGCGCAAAGAGTTTGTATGTCGACTATTCTTTGCGCAAGAAGTTTGTATAATTAGCGTATTTTTTTGCGCAAGAAAGTTGATTATGCATTGAGATGGAGATATGGAGGATATTGGTGTATTCTAAATTCAAACACCAAAACAGTGATTAAAAGGCCTTTTTATTCACTGTTTCAGTGAATAAAAAAAGCTTTTTAGAGTGGGAATGGTATAAACGGACATTGTACGCCTGCCTGCTTTACCCTGAAATACCAGGCAGAACTGAATAAAAAAACCCTAAAAGTTGATCATGATGGATGAAACCTACGTTTGGTTTAAGTTTTACTCAGAAAATCTGAATTATTTAAGAAGTTTAAAATCAATTCTTGTATATTTTGTTCATTCCTATCTCAGACTACATAGCGGTTATTCCTATTGTTATCTATCGGCATATGACATGCGATGCGAAAGAAACACCTGCCAAGCGTTGCCAGAATGTAACTTTTGTAACATTTTACTATACTTTTAACCCTCTCATGTTACATGATAAAATATATTATGTAAATTTTCTAGTTATATATGTCTAGTTAGATACTTAGTTATGAAATAGTTTGAAAGACGCAATATATATGCCAATATAAACATATAGGCATCTCTATCAAATGTATGTAATAAAAATAAGCCAAACATATACATAACAGTTTCGCTATATTGGCAACATTTTTCACATTGAAGAGTATAACTTGCCTCTTTGTTTAGCGTTTGTGGACTATGAGAAAGCCTTTGATTCGATCGAGACGTGGGCAGTTGAGTCTCTCCAGCGGTGCCGTATTGACTATCGGTATATTGAAGTGCTGAAGTGTTTGTACAAAAACGCCAACATGTCAGTCCGTGTACAGGAACAGTTCGAAGGCAATTCCATCGCAAAGAGGCGTGAGACAGGGAGACGTTATATCTCCGAAACTGTTCACGGCTACATTGAAAAATGCCTTCAAGCTTCTGGAATGGCAAGGACTTGGCATCAATATTAACGGCGAATACATCACTCACCTTCGATTTGCCGACGATATTGTAGTCATCGCAGAATCCATGTAAGATGTACAATGCTCGAAGGCCTCCATCGAGTTTCCCAACGGGTAGGCCTTAAAATGAACATGGACAAGACGAAAATTATGTCTAATGCCCATGTTGTGCCTACCCCAGTATCAGTTGGGAACTCAGTTCTCGAAGTTGTTGACGAATACATCTACCTAGGACAGACTGCCAAACTAGGCAGGTCCAGCTTAGAGAAAGAGGTCAATCATCGAATCCAACTCGGCTGGGCAGCGATCCGGAAACTTCGCAAGGTCTTCTCGTCAAAAATACCTCAGTGCCTCAAGACAAGAGTCTTCGATCAATGTGTGTTACCAGTGATGACTTATGGCACTGAAACGTGGTCTCTTACTATGGGCCTCATAGATAAGCTCAAAGTCGCACAACGAGCTATGGAGAGGGCTATGCTCGGGGTTTCTCTACGTGATCGAATCAGAAATGAGGAGATTTGTAGAAGAACGAAAATCACCGACATAGCCCAGAAGGTTAGCCAGTTGAAGTGGCAGTGGGCAAGGCACGTAGCACGCAGAACAGATGGACGATGGGGCTGAAAGGTTCTGGAGTGGAGACCACGGACCGGCAAGCGCAGCGTAGGTCGCCCACGGGCACGGTGGACAGACGACCTGATGAAGGTCCCAGGACGATGTTGGATGCAGGCCGCTTCCAACCGGTCCTTTTGGAAAATCATGGGAGAGGCTATGTTCAGCAGTGGCCGTCCTACGGCTGAGAGGATGATGATGATTTACGGATTTACTTGAGGAGTATTATGATAACAGACCGAGAGCCCATGGACGCCAAACCTTCGTCATTTTATTATTAGTAGTATTTATTTAATTTACTTGCCTGTCTTTGTATTAACAGAAATATTAAAACATAGATGAATACTGATATGTTTTTAACTAAGTAAGAATTAGAGGTGAGTGTGTTGGGGTTCGACCAAAATATAACAGTTTTTGTTAGTACATTATTTATTACTAGAATATGTGTGATCTAATAAATGATCTTCTAGATCTACCAAGTCCGACGCAGAACTGTCAGATGAGGTATCACTGTCGCTTGCAAGACATATATTAAAACTTTCTAAGTCGACATCATCATTGTGATATTCATCTTCTAACCGCTCAACGTGATGCGACGAGCGCAATGCGTTTTCCATGTAGCAGCCGTTATAGTCTGAAAAGCATCTTGTGCCAGACCCAATATTTCCGATTTCGATCGACCCATATTAAATTCTGCCACCTTGCGCTTTACCGACGCCCAAACTAGCTCTATCGGGTTCAGGTCGCAATGATAGGGCGGTAATCTTACAACTTGGTGCCCATGCTGTTTCAACAGTTCGTCTGCTTCAAACACATCAGGTTTTTTGTGCATTTTAATAATTTCATACAATTCAGATTTCTTCATGGTATCTAAATAAGACAGCCCGTTACTTCTGATCCATTCTTGCATAACCTTCTTTTGGCTTGACATGGTTGGTGGCTTATTTAATTTCACACAATGGTATGGCGCGTTACCCATGAAGACGATGGATTGCGATGGTAAATTGGGGATTTATTTCAACTAGCCATTTTTTGAAATTTGTGGCATTCATCTCATCGTGGTAATCTCCGCTTTTGGTGTTTGATTTAAACGTTCGTTTATGCGTTCGGCACAAATCCTTGTTCACTTCCAGCGTGTACAATAATCCATCGCTGTCCTATAGATATTTCTTTAATTCTGCCAGCAACTTCTTCAGATTGCCAGCATTTGTTGACACCATATGACGAGTGAATGTAAGTCTCATCTAGGTATACAACTGGACGTCGATTCGCACTCTCTCGATTTGCTTTCAAAATTCTCAAGTAATGAGACCTCCATGCTGCTATGTCATATCTTTCCATGAGAACTTTTCGTTTTGATTGGCATTTCCAGAATTTAAACCCCAACCTGAAATATGGAGTAGATTTGTTACAATCACATTATTTAACTTATATCTATAAATAAATAGGCTATGGTTAGTCAAATGTCACTTTCAAGATCACGTCATTGCTAATCTTATTATTTATTTATACTTATCTATACATCTCTAGTCTAGGAGTCCAATAAAGATATTTAGGTAGTTAAAAAATAAAAACTTTCGTCAAAGCAATGAAAAATTTAAAACCACCATGGAGTGTAACGTCAAAATTAAAAATAGTCACCTTAATATAATTTTTCTCAAAGTTTCACGGCTACCATCAAATTGAATATCATTTCTTAGTTCCACCAAAAGCTTCGGTAATGTCGGAATTTCATTTTTTCGGTATAAAATTGATGTATCTTTCTCCGAACTACACCCAAATCAAAGTCATCCAAATTACACTTGGTTTCCAGTCTTTTTCTTTTTTTCCTGGTGTAACAATTTTTGACGAGGTAGCTTCTGCTTGTTTCCCTTCTGCAACAATTCTTTGAACAGAACGTGGAGAAACACCTGAAACAAAATATGTATAAATGTAACCATGAAATTAGAGTAGGTAGGTAAATTTATAAAGTTTGCATAGTATTATAATTATAATTCATCATTACCTATACACAACCACATTTTATTTAACCACATATTAGACATAAACATTTCGTTATATCCACGGCTAATATTTACGTGTAATGTTGACAACACTCACCAGTCATTGCCGCCACCCTTGCATTTACGGATTTTAATGGTATAATCGGTTCGTTCTTTTCACATTCTTGTGTACAAAACGAAAGTACTTTTATAACTGCTTCTCTTGTACCACTTTTTATCACTTTAGGCATGATGATAGCACAGTAGTTAAGGTGATATCAGACGATTCATTTTTCATTCATTTTAGTCTTTCATTTGGCAATTTTCACTCTAAATGAAACGTCTGAACACAAAATGAAACAAGAGTGCCGAATGAATTCATTAATGAAGCGATCCAACGATGTTGGATATTTTCATTCGCATCTTTCACTCGCATTCCGAAAGAACGATAAATAAACTGTCTGAACACAGAGAGAACGTTCACTCGGATTTGGTCATTTTGTCTCGAGTCCTGCAGAAGACGAATGTCGTTACTCTACATCGCTACATTAAATATTTTCTTTGAGTTCGCGGAGAAATGGTGGTCAAGTGGAATGATACACGCTGCTGTTTTTGGATAACTTTAAAAACTACCAATGCCTTTGGAACCACAAACTTTCTGAATACCATATCATCAAGACGCACGACTTCATTAGACGACATATTGGATGAAAAGAGAAGTGAATGTTCATTTCTATTTCATTCCTCCTAAGCCGTGTCAGGCCTCCGTCACTCCATGTACTTGCGCGCTATAACTGCCTACCGCCCAGCCGAGCGGTCTCGGTCCGCCGGCGGTTCAAATTCAGTGCGGTTTTCGCAAGCGAAGGCGCGCACGCCGTTCAATTTTAATAGTGCTGTTCGTTCGTACGCGTATTACGATGCCGTGTGGTGCCTTATGTGCTGTAGATGGGTGTAAATCAAGCAAAAGAAGGGATAAACACCTAACATTTTTCTATTTACCTGTCAATGAAGAATGGTAAGTGATAAATTATTACTAGTTTTTGTCGTTTAAACTTTTTTCCATTCACATACCGTCATTAGAGACATAATTAAAAGACAGTAGGTGTGCGGACACCGGTATCCACTTAGAATTTGACAGTTTAATAGGTATATACTAAGCATTAGCTTGCCTTTCAGACACAGATTTACATAATTTTGTTGCATAGAAACGTTATACCACAGAATAATTAATAGTACAAGGTACAGAAGATTCTTCGAAAGAAAACATTCGAATATAAACTGCTAAACTAACAACTGCAATAATGTTCATAAAACATTGCAAAGCACGGACGTGACCTTCAAAAAATGTGCCTACAAGTCCTTGACGCGCTCGTAACGAATCAAAATGCGCTTTAAGTCTGTGTAGCGAGAGTTCTTTTTCTTACGCCCGATGAAAACCTTTGAACAAGCCGCGTCTGTTGTAAGGTGACTTGTTGAGAGAAAACGAATCAAATTAATTAATCTTAATAAATTTGATTCGTGATAATTGGTAGTAGTACAATACACCTAGATATGTAGAACTTGGAACTAGATATATTTTTTTATTTTGAAGGCCATCGACTTTTCGCGTGAAAACTTTCGAAAACTGCAGTGTTTATGTATTTTTGTGTGAGAGTGTTACACTCGTTAATAAAATAACTTACGGCTTAGTGCTTTATTTGAAGTCGGTTCTCTTTTTTTAAGGCTTTTTTTTTCATTTCTAGTGAACATCTCCGAAGATCATCATCAAACTAAGAAGTATTATACTTATTTTAAAACGTTCTCCTAAATGTAACAAATCCTTTTCTGAAAACCGCATCGATATCGGTTTAGCCAAACGCGAGATTATCGCGCACAAACATACATACCTACAAACCATACAAGTCAAACATCTCAGTTTGGCCTGTATGTCTGATCACCTTCTTTTTTTAAGTTGGTTAAATATTTTATAAATGATAAAATTTTTAACTGCCACATAAAAGTCAGAACATATTCACAGTTCTAAATAACATAAATAAAAAGTTATGTTAATTTAATTTTATCGAAGAGGCAGCCCTGCGATTACTGTGGAATCGCGCGGTGCGAAGCAATCACTGCTGTACGCTTGAGCATTTAGGCGCATTTTAGCATACAGTGGTTGTTGACGCGAAGGAGTAGGCTATTATCGTAATAGGTATTGGAAATTTTCTACTGAGTGAAGTATCTGTTCTTATTCAGTAATCTGTGGCCGTGTGAGCATGGAATGAAAGTAGGATGAATCATTCACTCGAGTGAACATTCATTCGAGTGAAACGTCTGATATCACCTTTATTAACAAAATATTCGCAACGATGTTTACTATGAACTCGGAAGTGTCAAAGTGAATTTTCAAGATGGCCGTTTTAGTTCCTCAAATCGCCACCGCCAACTTATACTTGTGGCCAAGAAGCTTATACAGTGTTGTGTATAAGCTTCTTGACTTGTGGCACTGTACTACTAATAGTGCGTTCGAATTGGGAATCTGTGGGTGAAAATGTCGTTCATGTCTCTTTTTGTTCAGCGTTCGGAATAGAAAGATTATACCAAAATAATAAAAATGGAAAAAAAATAATAAATAGGAACAGAAAATAAAACTTGACACTGGCGGATGCATAAGAAGTGCGAGCCATAATTCCCTCCGGGGACAAGAAAACAAAAAAAAAAGAGGATTTTTTGCCACCAAAAAGTGTAATTTTTGACCCACGTCCGGAGCATGGTTGTTTGTGATCGTTTTTTGACAGCTATGTATTTGACAGCATAATCATGCGATGTCTTATGCTCAGTTGCGCGTTCGAATAGGGTGTGGGATAAAGTGCCAAAAATAACGTTTTTGAGCTTTACGAACGCTATAACAAAAGAGCCACCAATGACAACGCCACCAATGCCCTCTTAAGCTAAGCGAACGTACCTTATGTACGAACATTCTTTGTCCGACCAAAGAGGTGATGAAAATCTATTAAGGATAACATTTTTAGAAGGAATGTTTCACCTGCTGCTTTTGTTATTAGGTTAGTTAGTTCGTCAGCACAAGTACTTTCGTTATTAATAGTAGGTTGAGGAAGAATAAGTATATTAATTTCTATTATTTTACTAAAACTGGCCCAATCAGCATCAGCTAATCTATATTTTAAACGTGGTTTTTGTTTCGAAGGTTCTCTAATGTAATATTAGAATCAGAAAATTCAATGATTGTTGAAAATGATCACAGCCCTAAGTATATGGAAGTAATTTCAAATTTACTTGCAAGGTCAGGCGTACAAATAGACAAATCAACTGCACTTATACCTTAAGACTAGTTCTACAGGTTGGAGCCCAGTTGGTTATTAATATGCAATGTTTTTGGGTTTCAATAATATCAAGTAGTTGATTGCCGTACAAATTAGAAGTTGTACTTCCCCAAGACAGCTTTTGAGAGTTAAGGTCACCAAGTATTTTAAAAGGTCTAGTAAGAGTAGAGACAATAGTACTGAGCTTTTGTTAAATAGCCGTGCAAGCATGAGGAACATATACAGATAAGTAACAAATATGATCTACAATTGCACCAACAGTAGAAAAACCACCGTTGTGAGAGGTATAATATAAAACATTAAAGAACAAGACGATTTATAACATACTAAACATACTCATGTATAGCAACACCGCCATAATCATCAATTCTGTCCTCTCTGAGACAGAAATAATTATTATCATTAAAGGCAGAACTTGGCGTGAGCCATGTCTCTGCCAGCACAATAATAAATGGGTCATATATATTAATAAAATAAATTATTTCACTTTTTTTACTAACTGCGCTACGGCAGTTAGGTAGGTACACTGGACAATTTTCAAAAGATTGTCCATGGCGTGTATTGGTCCGAAAGGGATGCCTTGCGGATCAGTACATGTGACGAGGGATTTTTTTGGACGGTAATAAGATGTTGTTTTTCTTAAAGTATCAATAGTTTCGGTTTATATACATATATATTTCGGTTAGAGTTTGTTGACATAATTGTTCGTCATTGTGATTAGGTCTTGCATAACCACAGCCATTGGGGCCAGTACACATATTATATTTTTTAACTATATCTTGGCGTGCTACACGAGCGTAACCGTGAGGAGTATAGTAAAGAGAACGAGGTTTAGACACAACAGTTTTTTGGTATGAAGCTTTCGTAGAAGACTGTGCTGTGGATTATATGCAATTGGTGTTTCTACTGATATGGGGTTGGTGACAACAGTACATCTGCATAAGATTTACCAATAGTATGTAACTTAGAGGCTCAGACAAAATAAAAAAGTCAAGACAGAATGTTGTGAACAGAAGAGTGAGGCCGGTAAAACTACGCCTCGCCGTGTACATACATATCTACGTACTACACGTACAACGAAACTACGCCTTGACTCGTCAGTCGAACTATCGCGGCGCGTGGAAGCTACACGTAAAGTTTTAAATATGATTTAATGTAAATTTACTAATAATTAATTATTTTTTAATAATTTTAATTAAATTTGAATTATCATGGCAGTACCGATGCACGCACATGTAGTTTAAAAAACCGGCCTCACTTCTCTGTTCACAACATTCTGTCAATACTTTTTATTTTGTCTGAGCTTATTACAGGCTTCATATGATACACGGTTTTCGGCCATAGATAATTTAATATTTTTTTGACAGATAAACTCTGGGCATAATTTGATTGTTGCATATATATTATGTGGCGACCCGAACAAAGACAACAGATGGCACAATCCTCTTTCGTATGGCTATATATCTCTAGTCTAGACTATGTAAAAAGACAAGCCCGCTGAGTTTCTTGCCGGACCTCAGTCGTGTCTAGCGTAGCGTTATATTCTCTTTGGTCGTGGTCACGTTCCGATCCGGTTGTCGATTTGAGAAATATTAAATGTAATGTTATGACAATTTGTAAGTGCCCCCGTAGAATATAGCCCTATACAGAATAAACGATTTTTTTTTCTATAATAATATAATAATAATTTATTTATTGACACACAGATTCAACAAGTACTGTTCTTAAATACAAACTTAACTGCTAAAGTAGGTCCATTGTAGAGAAATTATCATTACCCGTGGGCCCCAAACTAGGCTAGGCCTGTATCTTGGGCGCCCGAAAATGTTCTCTGAAATAATTTGACGTAGACCGTTACAAGATGTAGGTACGTACCTACGGACTCGATAATACATTGGTGCAAATACTAGTAGGTAGTAGCTAACATCACATGCTTGTGTTTTGGTGACGGAACTTTAACATGGAATGAGTAGTAGGTAATGAATAACGTAACAATACATTAACATTGTGAATCGTCTTATTTTTAAATTAAAGTTACGTAGAATAACTGTAGGTATGTAGATGAGTTAATAATTACCCACGCTAAATAATTCTTAATAATATTTCAGAGCATCAAATTTAGGTAAAGGACTTTGAAGTAGGGGGAAGTGGGGCAGATTCATACAAGGGGCACCGTCATACACTAGAGACATCTGTTGTTAGGAGCGCATTAACTGAACGACTTATGCGCGTACGCGTGACTTACTTATCTGTGGGTTGGCTCACGGAGTTTGACAGCAGTCGGTTTGAAACTCGCGACGAGGTGACACGGAACGGGATTCGGCCACGCGTAAGTAATTTTATAACCTCAATTTAAACATCTTTATTTTAATAAAAGCTTTTATCTAGATTATTCCGTACTGTTTTATTTCAAAGATAATAGGATCAAGTTTGTGAATTGATACGTGAATAATGATAAATATGGTTGGTTTTTTTATAGGAATATTTCTATTTCATTTTCTTTTGATGGGGTAGGTTCATACAGCAGTAAGCGGGGTACATTCATACTGTATGAATGTGCACATTTTTATTTAATTTTTAGAATTGAAATGATATCGAATTTTGTTTTACAGAAAAAATATGGTCAGAAATTACAAAAAAAGGAACTAGGAGTGGAGAGGTGGACGAACAGGCAATGTTAAAAGCTATCGCTGAAGTTTGTCAAAACATACTCTCTTTAAGGAAATCAGCAGGCAAATATGGAGTTAATGCACAAACACTACAAAGCCGAATCAAAAAGTTCCGCAAAACACAAGATAATGATAGCGAAAATCGTGTGTTTGAATCTAAATTTGCATCGCAGCAAGTTAAAGCAAGGATCAGTAGATCTATCAGATATAGTTTTGATATTACCGGATCCTAAATCAGCTAAGACAGCTAGGACTGCTAATATTTTAAGTTTTAACAAAGATCTCTCTTTTTATAACGTCCATTAATCTAATTATTGTTTAGATAAGATACTTTCCAAGTCATTGAATGTTTTACATTTAAAAATCCTCATGATATATGTGATAACTCTTGAAATTGTTGATTATTGATATGACTAATACATAGAAAGAATTATATTACTTAATTTTAGGACATAGATATTTAAATACGGATTTGACTGATCTAAAAGACTGTTAGGTTGACTAAATTCCTTTAGTGCCATAAAAAGAAAAACTACCTACATTTATGTTATTCTCTTTTTTACTTAGTATTTCTTGATTATTACTTAGTATTAGTTGCTCATAGAGACTAATTGCTTTTAATTTCGAGAACGTTGTGTTTGTATATTTTTATTTTGATAAATAATTAAACATTTCTTGCTTAATTTGTGTATTTTTTCACATGTATGAATCTGCCCCATAGCCTGTATGAGAGTGCCCCGCATGTGGGGTACATTCATACATTTCTAAACATTTTTTTAAACTTTTATAAAAAGTCTTACATGTGTATTTACACAAATTACATGTTTTTGATACAAAGTCAGATAGTTAGAGTACCAGTTTTTAATGAATCTATACAGATATTGATGCCAGAGAAAACTCTATAAGACGAAATAGAAAAACTGTATGAGGCTGCCCCACCTTCCCCTAGTACCCGTAGTCAATCAATATCTGAACATTCGATTATTCTCCTGTTCTCAGCGTATGCAAGCTCAGGTCCTATTCCTATACATACGAGTATTATATTATATATTTCATTTACATTTTTCATTATTTATGGAAAGATTACAAATGTGGGCTATAGGCGTGACCAGCACAGTTCGACAGGCATTTAATATTTTTGATAGTATACCATCCCATCCGACAGCGCAGTCAGACCGTAGGTTTAAGATGATACGATCAACTTCGGCTTCATCAGTCTAAAGTATCACAAAAGAATTGCATTGGGAGCGTACCATGGTAAATCTATTATTTTGGTTATATTGTGCTGCTTGAATGTTAGTGGCTAGATTTTGTCCGATGTGAGAGAAAAATACATTCACTGCATTTACAGCTTGTTTAGGACATGGCGCAAGGTGCAGTAGTCCAGTAGGTGGTGAAGACTTTCGATGCGTATTTGTTATATTCTTGATTGTATTCCACGTAGCCTTAGGATTATTTTTAGCTTTTATGAATTCATTTCGCTCATACCCTCTTTTTAGTTTGCGAAGAAGACGGTTGCAAAAATTTCGGCATCTTTTGTAAGTAAGTGGAAGTGTTTCGTTAGTAGGAGCTTGTTTTGATTTCATATGGAGCCGATCTCGGTTTCGCATACAGCGTAGTAAGCCTGGAGTAATCCATGGCTTAATCGTTCTTTGTTTCCTAGTCAACTTAATTTCACGCGTGTTTCTATTAATAATATCCATGACTTTGAAGATAAAACAATCTGTAGCTGAGTTCATATCTGTAAGTTTAAGAATCTCGTAGAAATCAGTTATGTTTATTTCAGCGATAATGGCGGAGTAATTAATGTATTTTGTGGTAGATTTAGGAGATGAACATTCAGTTTTGTGATCAATTACTAGGAGTATTGGGCGATGATCGGTTACAAAAGAATCTAGCACCATGGTAATTGAAGGTCGATTTGTTTTTAAAATACAATGATCGATGCAGTTTTGTTCCCTAGTGGGAAGTGTATGTGCTGGAAGAAAGCCATAGGATGCCGTTAAGTTGAGATATTCGTTTGTTTAGGATCTTTATGTACTATTCTGAGAGATATTTATATTCATATCGCCAATTAGAATGACATTTTTAGTGTTACTAAGACTTGCAAGGACAACGTCAAGACTATTTATAAACTTTGAAATATTGTCTTGAGAGGGCGAACGATAAATAGATACTATAGCCATGTCATTGCCAACTTTACAGATCAAACAATTAGCGTCTATGAATGGAGGTTCTGTAATAATACAATGTATACCATGTCTTACATACATAACAACTCCATCATTTTGGGTAGTCAAGTTTTTGTTGGTATAGGAGACATATCCAGGCATTTCGGGAATATTCTTCAAATTTTTAAGCCAGTACTCTGTGAGTACCAAGTAATCACACTGAAATTCTAACATTTCAAGAAGCGTTCTAAAGTCGTCTAGGTTTTTATTTATACTTCTGATATTTAGATGAATAACTTTGGTTGGCTGTAGTAAAGATTGTATCAAAGATTTGCATTGATTTGGATTGCATTCGTGAGAGACGGATACAGTCAAGGAATCCATATCTGAAATGATATCATCTATATGATTGGTAGCAATTTTTTATTTGCAAAAATTATTAAAAAAAAATGACATGATACAATTAAAAATAAATTAATTTTACCGTCTATGCATATATTTGATTTAGACGATTCGTACGTGATAAAGCACATCGATTTTAATAAGAAACAGTAATACTCGTAGCCAGTCCTGGATTTGTCAATAGGCCGTATAGGCCGCGGCCTAGGGGCGGCGGGGTCCTAGGGGCGGCAAATTTAAGAGGCCGCTCCCTCACTCGATTTCAGAGAATAAAACTCAAACAAGTTCACTGGTTTTCTCATGGTTTTTTATACTAATACCTACGTTAAATCCCTATCGAAAATTATGAATCCAAGTAGGTACCTACTGTTATTGTAGGTACCTATTTTATCTTTAATCTTTATTACTGCGTGAGTGGTTTGTTGGGGAATGTCACTGGTAGTCCAAATTTTGTTTTGCGTGGTAATCGAACCGTTGCGTCATCTTGATTTTATTAAGTATCAATTTTAGTTTTTTGAATAACTCGTTTATTTTTAATTTCACACGAAAAATTATTTACAAAAGTAGTTAAGAATTTAATTTCCCAAAATTTAGAAACCCACAATTTTTTTCTAATATCGGTATTTTCCGATTTAAAACCAAAATAGGAGGCGAATTTTTGTTTGATAACCAACTCATTTATTTGAAATTTTACATGAAAAATTGTTACATACAAATTGTTTAGAATTCAGTTCTCTACAACTTTGATAGAAATTATATTTTAAACAACTTTGTTGTAACCATCATGTTTCACGTAAAATTGACAATAAAAGTAATAATATCATGATAAGATTTTACCCTCACCGTTGCTTAGGTATAAATCGAAAAATATCGATCTAACCAAAAAAATTATGGGAACCAAAATTGTAGGAAATTAAATTTTAAGCAACCTTGGTAATTAGGTACCTAGTAACTATTTTCCATGTAAAATTAAAAATAAACGTGATAATGCAATGATAAGATTAAATCCCTACATCTTTTCGGGTATCTCGATATATCGAAAAATTTCGATTCGACGAATAAATTTATAAAAAGGCATAAAAATTGTAGAAAACTTAATTCACACTATCATTCATCGTCTCATTCTTCATCATTCTATCATCTATTATCTAATCAATTCAACAACTTTGTCCAACATAGCAATTTTTCATGTAATATTGAAAATTAACGAGTTGTTAATCAAAGAAAACTTCGCCCCCTTTTTTCGGTTATAATTCGGAAAACAGCGATCTTAGGAAAAAAATTGATAGGAATCTAAATTGTAGGAAATTCAATTCTTAACAACATTTCTGTAACTATTTTTCGTTTGAAATTGAAAAAAACAAGTTATTCAGTAAACAATGGTCTCTTAATATGGGCCTCATAGATCGCTCAAAGTTGCACAACGACCTATGGAGAGGGCTATGCTCGGGGTTTCTCTACGTGATCGAATCAGAAATGAGGAGATCCGTAGAAGAACGAAAGTCACCGACATAGCTCAGAAGATTAGCCAGTTGAAGTGGCAGTGGGCAGGGCACATAGCACGCAGAACAGATGGCCGATGGGGCCGAAAGGTTCTGGAGTGGAGACCACGGACCGGCAAGCGCAGCGTAGGTCGTCCACCGACACGGTGGACAGACGACCTGATGAAGGTCGCAGGACGACGTTTGATGCAGGCCGCTTCCAACCGGTCCTTCTGGAAAATCATGGGGGAGGCATATGTTCAGCAGTGGACGTCCTACGGCTGAGATCATGAATGTACCCTTAAAATCAAGGTGGAGGATGATGCAACGGATCAATTACCATGTAAAACAAAATTTAGACTGCCCGTGACCTTCCCACCGAATTCTGAAGGAAAATTGCCACTTAAAATTTTTCCAGGGTAGCCCTTTTGTTGGGCTAATTCGTTTATTTAACTTTAGTGCCTTCCTTACTACAATTTTTTTTTTTGTCTAAGATTTTTTTTAAGATTACTAGCAATCGGGGTTGCATATTACTAGTAGTCTTATTAACCCCTCCAACTAAGCTAAATATACTTGTGTCTGGAGTCTGAAGAAGGTTCACGTCGATAGTGAAATACATCCATTTCGGATCAAACTCACGACCTCTCGATCGCAGTTAAAAATTATTATTTTAGACAGGTACATGGGGCGGCGCAAATAAAGCGGCCTACACTCATAATAAATATAAATCCGGCACTGCTCGTAGCATACTTTATGATAACTAGCCGTCTGTGTTGGTGGCGTAAATGAAGTAGATAACTTAATATGATGATATAAGTAACTGTATGGAGTGGCAGGTAATTGCATGTGTGTTTTTACCTCTACTAACTGTTTTGTATTCTGTAACATTTAAATGTTTGTGGTGTGGTTGATTGTATACTGCAATTGTATGTATTTTAATTAAGAAAATATTACTTACAACACGTATATGACATAGTCCTAAAAAACTAAAGTTATTGTTTATAATACACATGAAGGGTCTGAGATAACAATAGTTTAATAATAACAAAAAATCTGGTAGAAAAGGAGAATAATATTTGTAACCAGCAAAGTTGTATTTTTGTGCTTGAAAACTTAATAGTAATTTATAAAGCATAATAAGTACCCCCACCCCAGCTAGTCATTTATTTATGTGCGGAATAAGATCATCGAGGCACTTTTTGGTCTTAATTAATATTAGTTTTGTTCCGACCTCTTTGCGTAACAATATTTTACCGTTATTTGTCCAACAAAACTTGAAACTATTCAGTTTTGCGAACTCTCGGGCCTGATAAAATAGTTGCCTAGAAAAGGGCGGTAGGTGTTCCGACACAAACACCGAGGAGCGTTTACCTTTCAACCCAAGGTGCTCTGTATTTAACCTTCCGTCTGAACCTCTGCTACCATTATATGTGCCTGCTGCCGAGAGCATTGCATTTTTTTGCGATACTTTAGTAAACTCCGCGACGATTGGCCGAGCTGTTCTTGCTTTTCCAGGCAAACGATAAACGTCCCGAAGGTCCTTGGGGTTCACTTGCATGGACAGGACCTGGCCTGTCTTGACCACTACAGCAGTGAGTTCATCCACCGTTTCATATTCCATGACAGGAATAATTCTGAGTTCAATTGACGCTGGGCGTGACAGAAGAGCTAAATCCTGGAGTTTGCTTTCCAGAAAACTTTGGTATTCCTCTTCATTTTTTATGATATTTTGATAATAATTTACTTGTTTTGAGAGATCTTCAACTTTGGATGAGAGAAACTCAAGAGAATTTTGAAGGTCCAATCGTTCTTGCCTCATTTCCTGTTGCAACTTTTGTTTAATTTCCCGTTTTAACTCTTTAAATTGAGCCAACATTTTTTCATTATGATTATCCAGGTTCTTGTCGTGCTCAATCTGCCAGGCAGAAAACATGTCTTTTATTTCATCTTGAAAAGCTTGATACTCGTTCTTAGGTGAGTTTTCAAGGCGGCGTTTCTTTTTAGCGGCATAAGGCTTTGAAGTTTTGTGCTCTTCTCTCTCTGAGTTTACCGTGTCACACTCAGACATCGTTTCTACCGGGTCAGAGTCTACTACATCGGTTGTTTTTTTAGACGGCGAGCGCACACAACGGGGCATATTGTTTACGTACGATAAAAAATAGGGTATGCGACTTAGTAATGCTAATCCAAGAATCGTAGACTGCTGCTTTAGACCGTCAGGTATTATTTCGCAATACACAAACTCGCTTGCCGGTTTATATCGGTCGTACGCCCGAAGCGGCTATCGAAAGCGGCTATGGTTACGAGGCGCGACGCGTAAATACGTCGCTATGCCGATGTGATATAGCAAACAGAATCCTGTTTTTGTGCCAGTAATATTATAAAATTGTAGTTTACAGATGAAAAGTACTCACTATTTAAAGAATTGTATGGTGCACATCATTACCACGTCTTTATAAGAGGTATCTTCGTAGTACTTTCTAGGTAATGTACGCACTACTTGATAAGGCAAGTTTATATGATAATGAAATGACACAAACTGTGAGTGAAACACGTCCACTTGCAACGCTCGCGAGCGGAGGAAAATTGGTCATACGTATCATCATTTAATGAAGGAGGCACTGATACTTTAGATGAAAGTTACGCTGCCTCATCTATTTAATATAGGTATATACCTAGGTAA
The DNA here is from genome assembly GCA_917880725.1 of Selenia dentaria. Classification (NCBI taxonomy): domain Eukaryota; kingdom Metazoa; phylum Arthropoda; class Insecta; order Lepidoptera; family Geometridae; genus Selenia; species Selenia dentaria. Next base: position 16,953,208 of record OU862897.1, read on the forward strand.
AAATGAACCCCATTTCTCCCGGTCACGCTATAATTGGAGAACCGCTTATCCGATTTCATTCATCTTTTTTAAATCTTTTCTAATAGAAACTACGCAGATGGTTGTTACATTAAAAAAATATTAAGAAATGATGTGAGGTTATGGCGAAGCCGAATGCCGAGCCTACTACGCGAACGAAGTCGCGGGCATTCGCTAGTATAAATTATATAAATATGTATAAAAAAAAAGATTTAAGCCCGCTAAATATACTAACATTTCTAAAAATTTAATTTTAATGTACTTATAGGTAAATAACTATTGTTTACATGTACAAGTAGGTACCTACATGTGTAAATAAATACCCCCAACTCTACCCGTGGGTGCGTAGAAATCTGCTAAGGGATAACAATCGGAAGGTGGGAAGCAGCACCTTGTCAGTATTAAAACCCCAAAACTGCGCTCGCCAACCCGCCTGCCAAGCGTGGCGAGTATTGGCAAAATCCCCCCCAAATGACGGACACAATAGGAACCAGGCCCCCAGTCCCCGGCAGCCCCACTATTCCTGGCTACGGTAGCGGCCACGGTAATGGTGGGGCAGGGGGTGCTAAGAATCCCCGGCAGACGCCCGGCTACCACCCCCAACGACGACGACTGGCCCTGGTGACACACAACATACGCACGATGAGGACAGACGAGAAGATTTATGAGCTGGAAGAAGAAATGAGTAAGTTACACTGGGACATTGTGGGGTTATCTGAAGTCCGTAGAGCGGGTGAGGACACGATAACCCTAAAATCAGGTGACCTACTCTACTACCGGGAGGGCGACCAACAGTCCCAAGGTGGTGTCGGTTTTCTCGTCCACAAGTCCCTTGCTAACAACATAGTTACGATCGATAGCGTTTCCAATAGGGTCGTATACCTAATACTCAGAGTATCCAAACGATATTCGTTGAAGGTCATTCAGGTATACGCACCGACGAAGTCGCACCCGGATGATGAGGTGGAGGATATGTATGAGGACATTAGTCGGGCCATACATACCTCTGAAACGCACTTTCTAGTTGTTATGGGGGACTTCAACGCGAAGTTGGGTAAGAGAAGCGAGGATGAGTCGAAAGTGGGGCAATTTGGCTATGGACAACGGAACCGTAGGGGACAGAGGTTGGCCGACTTCCTGGAGAAAGAGGGACTCTTTATGATGAACTCTTTCTTTCAGAAGCCACCTCACAGGAAATGGACCTGGCTGAGTCCCGATGGTTCCACGAGAAATGAGATTGACTTCATTATGACCACCAAAAGGCAAATATTCACTGATGTCTCCGTGATCAACAGGGTTAAGCCCGGTAGTGATCACCGAATGGTAAGAGGCACGGTGAATATTAATGTCAAACTGGAGAGGTCTCGTCTGATGAAGTCTACGCTCCGACCCACTTATGCCCATATTCAAGACCCCGAGAGCCTTCAACTTGAGCTATCCAATCGCTTCAATTGCCTTGAGAACATCGCTTCAGTGGACGAGATCAATACAGGTTAGTAGAAACTGTCCATACAGTGGGTTCCAAATACTTTAAACCCCACCGTACAGATAGGCCACAGAAACTCTCCAACGATACCCTCAACCTCATGGCTGAACGACGCTCACTGAAACTGCAGTCTTCGGATGATGCTGAAGCATATAGGCTGCTCAATAGACGAATATGGAAGTCCTTGCGACACGACATCCGGATCTTTAATACAAACCGTATTAAAGAGACGATAGAGCGGAACAAGGGCTCCAAAGTGTTTGCAAGAGACAGGTCTATTGGGCAAAGCCAGTTGACGAAGCTGAAGAGAGAAGACGGCAGTGTAGCGTCGACCAAAGCAGAAGTATTAGGAGAGGTATAGAGTTTCTACGGAAAGCTATACACCTCGGTCGCTAAACCTGTTAGCAGCTCGGTCAAAGACCCAAGAGCCAAGCTGACCCGACATTATACCGAAGATATCCCGGACATCAGCCTGTACGAGATTAGAATGGCCTTGAAACAGCTTAAGAACAACAAGGCGCCTGGTGACGACGGTATCACATCTGAGCTTCTGAAAGCGAGTGGAACACCGGTACTTAAAGTCTTTCAGAAGCTCTTTAATACCGTCTTACTCGAAGGTTCAACGCCAGAAGCATGGAACAAAAGCGTGGTGGTGCTGTTCTTCAAGAAAGGTGAAAACACTTTACTTAAAAATTACAGACCCATCTCGCTTTTCAGCCATGTTTATAAGCTGTTTTCGAAGGTCATAACGAACCGTCTCAGTCGCAGGTTTGATGAATTCCAGCCTCCGGAACAAGCCGGTTTCCGAAAAGGCTATAGTACCATAGACCACATCCACACGCTACGACAAGTTATACAGAAGACCAAAGAGTATAAATTGCCTCTTTGTTTAGCGTTTGTGGACTATGAGAAAGCCTTTGATTCGATCGAGACGTGGGCAGTGCTTGAGTCTCTCCAGCAGTGCCGTATTGACTATCGGTATATTGAAGTGCTGAAGTGTTTGTACAAAAACGCCTACATGTCAGTCCGAGTACAGGAGCAGAGTTCGAAGGCAATTCCATTGCAAAGAGGCGTGAGACAGGGAGACGTTATATCTCCGAAACTGTTCACCGCTTCATTGGAAGACGCCTTCAAGCTTCTGGAATGGCAAGGACTTGGCATCAATATTAACGGCGAATAGGTACATCACTCACCTTCGATTTGCCGACGATATTGTAGTCATGGCAGAATCCATGGAAGACCTCAGTACAATGCTCGAAGGCCTCCATCGAGTTTCCCAACGGGTAGGTCTTAAGATGAACATGGATAAGACGAAAATTATGTCTAATGCCCATGTTGTACCTACCCCAATATCAGTTGGGAACTCAGTTCTCGAAGTTGTTGACGAGTACATCTACCTGGGACAGACAGTCAAACTAGGCAGGTCTAACTTCGAGAAAGAGGTCAATCGTCGAATCCAACTCGGCTGGGCAGCGTTCCGGAAACTTCGCGAAGTCTTCTCGTCAAAAATACCTCAGTGCCTCAAGACAAGTGTCTTCGATCAATGTGTGTTACCAGTGATGACTTATGGCACTGAAACGTGGTCTCTTACTATGGGCCTCATTGATAAGCTCAAAGTCGCACAACGAGCTATGGAGAGGGCTATGCTCGGGGTTTCTCTACGTGATCGAATCAGAAATGAGGAGATCCGTAAAACGAAAGTCACCGACATAGCTCACAAGATTAGCCAGTTGAAGTGGCAGTGGGCAGGGCACATGGCCTATGGGGCCGAAAGTGCCGAAAGGTTCTAGAGTGGAGACCACGGACCGGCAAGCGCAGCGTAGGGTCGTCTGTCGTCCACCGACACGGTGGACAGACGACCCAATGAAGGTCGCAGGACGACGTTGGATGCAGGCCGCTTCCAACTGTTCCTTTTGGAAAATCATGGGGGAGGCTTATGTTCATCAGTGGACGTCCTATGGCTGAGATGATGATGGATGATGATGAACTATTGTTTGTATGCAGTTGCACTCGCATGTACCCATTCATGTAATGAGTATGATTTGAGCGTTTAGATTTTTAGTTTTTACCTGCGAACTCCCCAGATGTGACAGCTATAGCTACGTCACTGGGTAGATTGCTACTCGTTTATCAGACATAAGACCTTGTCTAGAACTATAAAAAAAACTAGCAGTCGCCAAAAGAATCCTATACTATATATTCTAATAATTACTTATCTTCACATACATACTCTTTAATACGCAAATTCGAATCCCGTCCGAGGAAGTGATTTTTTTATCTCTAAAAAATTGCAGAATCCCGAAGGAATATTGCTACTTAATTTTTTTCCGAGTCGGGTCCTAATTCAACTGTGCTATCAGAGCAATATTTATTTATTATTGTTTTCATTTCTAACATTATATTAATGTTTCCTTTGAATAAAATTTGCCAATGTCAATATTTAGGGTACCTACTTTCCATCCGGGAGGTTTGGTCCTCCATGTATACCTATACAGTAGGTACCTACAGATAACGTATGGATGTGTAAATATTTCGATGATATCGTTAGAATTGATAAGAAACTGGTTTTCTCTATTTAAGAGATACTGAATAATGTAGATATCATCTCTAGCTTTATCCACTGTTTTACCGCGTTACATGCTCTCTCACAATTCGCATGACCTATTACATCACTTGTTGGATTGCGCCACATAATATGAATTGGTTCATTTACCTATATCAGGAAACGTTTAATGACGTAGGTATATGTAATACCGAATATATATAAAGTAACAAGATTGAAGGCGAACATTTACACTCGTACTTGATACATTGAACATTAACCGTGGCTGTGTATGACCGTATTTTTTCGGAGATTATCGGTGGGAGGGTTACACGTTACTCGTCGCTAAAAGCAGCTTCATTGTGAGACAGTACATGGACACATTGTACACAAAGATCCAGAGCAAGAGCCTATTCCACAAGATAACATTATGTGAAAATATATACCTACCAGTAGCACTACCATGAGTTAGCAACATAAAACGTCATTGATAGCTGCTACTCGATGGATACAGGCGCGAAAGCACACTTACGACTAGAAGTCCCAGAGCAAGAGTGTTTGCGAGAGGCAGCAGAACTTACACGAACAGATCCTCTTCTTGTCGCAAGAGCACTTGTAATTATATCAAAAAAGAGCTCCTGCGACTAGATGTGAAACTTCGATGTGAAAACCAGAAGAAAACCTACTCGTGTTAAGAAGTCGTGGACCGTCAGCGAAAAGCAGACGCCTGGCTCAATAGGGAGTATTGAAATTTGAACTGTGCGCAAATACGGCTAAAGTACAATTACGGCGTTTGCGAGTAAGTAGACGTTGAAGAGTGTTTGACAGGCAGCGGAACATTCACGAAAAGATCCTCTTCTTGTCGCAAGCGCTCTTGTAATTATACCAAATAAGAGCTCTTGCGACAAGAAGTGGACTTCGATGTGAAAACCAGAAGAATACTCGTGTCAATTAGTTCTGGACCCTCAGCGACAAGGAGAAACGCCCGGTTCAATAGAGCATTGAACTGTTTGCCAAAGACTTCTTTGACTTTGGAAGGGAAATTACGCGAGATAAGTAAACCTCAATTACAATTTGTCGAAAGCACGTTGGTTTATTTTATTCTGTTATTGCATATTTTATCTTGTAGGGCTTTTCCTTGCGTTCAGGTTTCATTTATGTTCTTACATTCTATTACTTTGATGATTATGTTGCAATCTTTTACAGAGAAAAAAATCTCTTCCTCGGACGGGATTCGAACTCGCGTAATAAAGACCATGTAGGTGTCTGAAAAGTGAAGATAAGTAATTATTAGAATATAGTACAGGATTCGTTTAGCGAGTGCTATAGTTTTTTTTGTAGTTCTAGACAAGTTCTTATGTCTGAGAAAAGAGTAAATTTCTTAGCAAAGTTACATTTTCTTCACACACATTTTACAGAATAGTTTTGATAAAATTTTTTTTATGCTAAAGTATACTTCCGAGGTTCTATTTCAATTTAATCAAGTTCGGTCAAGAAGCGGTTTTTTTTTTACAATCCAATAACTGAAGTGTTTAGCCTATGGAGGCTAAACACTTTTTAGTTATTGGATTGTCAGCTATAGAGCTATCTTGATGATATCGTATTTGACGGTGCATGGCAATATCGTGGTTTGACAACATTTTTCTTTATAACGAGCAAACGGCTCACCAGATGATAAGTGATAGCGTCGCCCACGGACATCCGCAATACCAGAGGTCTTGAGGATGCGTTGCCCACCTTCGAGGAAGGATGATAGGAATGATGAGATAAAAGGGGTGAGGGTGGAGGGGATCGGGCCTCCGGAACCTCCCACAAACCGACGAAACGCAATAGCAAGCTATGTTACTTCACGTCGGTGTTATGTGGGAGTGTGGTACTTCTCCGGTCGTGCCGGCCTATTCGGCTGTGGGTTACAGCGTGGCACTACCACCGATAATACATTACGTTGAGTCGTGAATATGAATAGTAGTCAGTCATAGATTGCGTTCTAGACACGTTTCTATTAATGGCTTTAAATATTTAATGAGAAAAGTGAATAGCCCTATGTGGAAACAAAAATGACTAACCACTTTTTGACAGAATCTGCCCGAAGTGCATGTATGTGGGAGGGTCTATCTACCCATTTCTGCGTTAAGCAATGTGACATAGGTATATTCGAAAGTATCCTAGCTGCGCAAATATCCCACGCCGCTAGGTTTTTATATCAATCCGTATATAGGATCACTAAAGGAGAATATAGTTGCTAAGTGTAGATCTAAGAGTAGAAGGAACATGTGGGACTGACAGTCGTTGGACGACTAAAGCTCCTAAATGAAAGCAGAAAAGTAGCAAGACACTAATGAAGGTGAAAAAAAATGCACACAATATTGTGATAGTAGGTACTTTTGAACTATCATGGTTACAGACTTGAATAAGTTATTTCACACGTTTTGGTGTAAGTCGGTTCCGTTTTTTTGTAAAAAAAATGTAAAGTTGGTTCCATTGTTTGGTAAAAAAATTACACTAAAAACACGAAGATACGAAAGGCTTGATAGCGTGAATTTAGTGATGCCTGAACACTGAACTCTAATATACTACACAGTATAGACAAGGACCATTATACACTTCCTTGGTATAGGTCAGTTTGCCTGAATTAATAAAATTCCAATTACATATCATATTGTGGTATTATTTATACATGCGCACCATTGTAGTATATTAATATTTTCTACTGTGCCTAATACTTCGACAGCCCTCGAAAATATTACTCACGGTTGTGCGTGCGTGGCGTAGAGCGGCACTTCACGCGTTCGTGGACGTGGCGATCGTGGTTCGCGGAGAGAGAATGGAATAGTTGCTTACTCTAGTCAGTTACTTACCTAATATATAAGTTTTGATAAATATAAGTTAATATGGATAAATTAAAAACAAAACATTTTCTATTGACATTGTTTAATTGTGTAAACTGAAATACAGATAAATCGAGGCGCGTAGCCAATATGACTACAGCCAGAATTCATAACTATGGGTAGTTAAATTATTTAATATTACATTATAATTCACTCACAAATAACATTTTGTCGAACTTAATACACCAAACATGAACGATGAATGTGGCTGATTTTTTAACATTAAATTGCCAACTTGCAACCGCGACATCACTCGCGTGAATATGAAAATGACAATGTGTATGTATACTACAGCCGAAAACTAAAATAGTCCTTTTGCTTTTTTGTAATTTTAAAGGTGACTCTCAAGTATAACTGTCGGAACATTTTATAGGTAGGTGCTCAAAAAAATTATTGTAGTTATGGCAAACGGGTGGCGTATCTAATGCACGTTTATGTTCTTGAATTTAGGTAACCTATTACCGAAATCGTTAGGTACATAATAATGAACGACGTGACCTACATCGTCACATATTTACGATTGTTTTATAATATCTCCTAGTTAAAATTGTATCTTACTCTTTCGAAATTGGTACCCCTGATCTTAATTTATTTCTTCCCATCTCCTAATAGAACGTTCTTACATTTTCAATTTCTTATAAATTATTATTAAGATTTATCTTCAAAAAAGGATATTTTTATTGCCTATGATTACTCGCTTCAGAATGCATACGAACTAGCGTTTTTCTAAGCGTAGTTAATGAAGCTTTCTAATTGGTCGTTCGACTAAACGCTCTCGCTCCGCAAATCTGAGCTCGCATCCTTAAATGGGTAAAAATAGTTAACACTGGACTGGAATGACTTTATGAAATATATAGGCGTTTATGATCATAAGGTGCGTATTGACCGAGATAATAGGACAGTTCAGATTCGAATATCAGTAAATACGTCAAGACGAACAGCAGGTATATTTTGACGTGATAACGTCTTATAAATCGATGAACGCCAGCTGCACCACAAAAAAAGCATGACTCATTGTCACGTCACGTTATCACGTTACGCCTGAGCTTAGACCGATCGTGGCTCTCTTGTTTAGAAACCTCTTCGCGCGAAAGCGATAGACAGGCACGATCGGCCTAAGCGTTCGGCATGACTTATGACGTTAACACGTAAAATTATCGTCCGTAAACCGACTTTACTGACAACCATTTTTTGAATAATACAATAATAAATAAGTAGGTATACAAAACGAGCTGGCCAACTATTTTGTTGTAATTGTCAACATAGCTCCACATAGAATATTCCACAGTTGCATAACACACGAAAACTCCCAGTTAATACGCACCTATAAACACGACTCTAGACTTCACGGCAGACACAACTCCAAATCGGTCGGAAAACTGTTCCAACAATAAATCGACAAACAAATATCTATTATCGATATAATAACCCTATTTATAAGAACGATGTTCATTATAATCAGTCTTTGGAGACCAAAATAGTGAAATATGAACAGTACAGTAAACATAATGGCAAATATAAATAATAAATCATGTAGACAAACAGCCTGACCAGCAATAATAAAAATCGCTCTTACTCAAATGGCCAGTGGACCTAGCACGAATAATTGCGTAAGTATAAAGTAACGTATCCTTCACGTGAAACAGTACAAACTGTCATTTATCTAGGGCAACGGGGACACAGATAACTCATAGTTTGTACGGCGAAGCGTGACGTGACGCTTTCAATAATAATAATTATTCACAAACTATTTGGGCAGCGGGCCTCAAAAGTGTCAAGCGTCCGCGACGAAACGAAGGTATTTGTGCATCAGTCAATCAGTCAGTCATATTGGAGCTGTCTTCGTCTATAGTTTTTCGGCTTCAAACTCATACTTATTTAGTCGAAGATTTCTTCGCGGTCTACGAGTATCAGACATTTGTTTATGCGTTTGAAATTAGTTTAGATCTAGGCGACCAGTCGCTCACTTGATGATAAGTCAACGCTGCCCATGGTCATGATAGATTTTCGGGTATCATTGGTCAGTTTCCTTATTCGTTAGTATCGCGAGTTCATCAGTTTCATTGTTAGACGTTTCGAAAAAGCCCTTTGCCGTGCGCCAATTACAATTATGTTTACCGAAAATAGTAACTAGTTGAATCACATAAAAGGATCTTAAACACATCACGCCAATAATTGACGTGATGATAAGTGGTATAATTATTATGAGCAAATTTTAAATAAAAGGAAACTCAAAATGTAGAATTAAAAATTAATAGTTATAAATATAATACTATCGAGTAGATTACAAATCAATTATTAAAATGCGAATCGATAACTTTCATTAGATTCTCTACAAGTATTTATTTGTTCTATTGAACATGAACACTCGATTTTAATAAGTACATACAATCGTACATTTACATATGAATAACATCTTATAAACTATACAAGCAATCATACGCACCGTGAGCTCAGTAAAGATCCCATACTCCGTTTCAAATTGGAAGTTTCCGTCACTTCAAATAATGAATTCCTTTTTTTTTTTTAAAGCTCTTCTTCTTCTTTAGACATATAGCGATTGACGTTGATTTGTTGATATTCTATCACTGTCAAAGCTCTTTAGCACACTGTGTCGTAAGTCTTTTTATGGTCACCATGGGCGCTTTTTTTAAATACTGTTAGATTTTTTTAAATTTAATAACCGATCATCACAAGAAGAAGAAGTCGGACTTTTCAAAGACAAAATCATAGCTAGAGTAGTCGCGCCACGAAAGAAGTCCTATAGACGCGGCGCTAGTAGCAGTACATCAATGATACATTAAATATAAATTTATTTAGTTCCCCTAATTTTCCGCGGGATGTCCTCCGTGGCGCGCACTCTACGTAGGGAGTTTCAAGCTCTTCTTCAGATCATATAGCTTTACGGAAACGATTTTCTGCGAGAGTCAAAGGAAAGCGAAGCCAGTGTATAGAATTGTGTTTTCCGACAACCATCAACGCCGCAAGGTCGTGTTGCAAAGAATACATACCAGTGTGTATGACAACTTTAGAATCTGATTTATATATCTTAGTGCAGTATGGTAATGGAAGTTCCCATAATAATATATCCAGAGATATGCCATTTCATTCCAAAAGATAAAAATAACAACAGAATGTTTGTGACACACATACGAGTAAGTACCAAAAACTAATCTCATCCCAAATAATTCATATGCAATAGTATTAATATAATTAGTGCTAAATAAAATTAAGAAAAATGTACATAAATAATAAAATATTATAGATTTTAATTTAATAATCATATCGTGTAGCACAATGAAAATATATAATTATTGATCTAACTAATGAGACCAAAGGCTGTTGTAATTCAAAGTAGTTACCTGTGACTGTATTAGGGTACTATCAGACATAGAACGGTCACGCGTTCACGCGGTCAGTTTTGCGTTAATTGTGTTGTATTACGTTACATAGATATATCCAAACAGGAGTATATCTATGTAACGTAATACAACACAACGAACTATAAACTGACCGCGTGAACGCGGGACCGCCCTCTATCTGAAAGCACCCTTAGACCTTATTTATCTCAATGCTATCTGTTCAATCTTTCTATTCAAAATAAATATCAAAATTAATATTCAAATACTATAAAAAGACATCAAAACGGCAGTGACAATCAAAATATTACATGCACGTGTGAAGCGCGCCATTTCGTAACCGTTGCTCTAATCAGTTTGGTACCAAAATATTTAAATTAGTGCCATTATTGTCTATTATTTCCAACGCTCCACAAGACATGTTCCACGTGAATACAAGGTCTATCAATGATTATAGATTCAAAAGTGGTATATTCGTTATGTTGGAACTGACGCTAAGTCAATGTTGTCCCAGCTTTCACGTATACAAGAACGTATTTTGCTGAGGTACTTAGACGTCATTCTATGACGGTAGCATATAATGCCGTATTTATACGCGAGTACCATATCTCTCTTTTTAATATAAGATCATTGATGTCTATGATTCCAAACAAAAATAACAAATTTTGATAAATGAGGTCTAAATTTACTTAAAATACACAGTCACAAAATTATTTCCTTCATATGCCACACTTTTAATTACCTACACAGGAACGTAGAGCATTCTAGAAGTAAGTTAACGTGCGCTCTTTAAAAAATATACATTCGTGGAATTATGTAAATAAAAAAATACTAATTGTAATAGAAATATTCACTGCCATGTAGTATTGCTGGCAACATTGGGGTTAGGTTGCGCAAACGCGTTGGCAAAACTCTGTCCTAAGTTTAAACTACCGAACTGTTGAGTTAGAGGTTGCGCAGGCTGATTGAAGAAATGATTACTAGCGAATTGTTGTTGCAACGGTTGTTGTGGCTGTTGTTGCAACGGCTGTTGAGGCTGTTGTGGCAACGGTTGCTGTAATGGCGCTCCGAACGGTTGCTGGAACTGATTCCCCATTTGAAATTGATTGAACTGCATTCCATTTTGAACACCCCCCATATTGCTGAAACTAGGTTGCTGTTGAAACGCACCAAACTGGAACGAAGCACTTGATTGATTTTGGTACGACGCGGTTGGTTGAGTTTGGAATGAACCAGTCGCTTGATTTTGGAATGCACCAGTTGGTTGAGTTTGATATGACCCGGTTGTTTGGTTTTGGAATGAACCAACTGGCACCGGATTCGTGCTGAAGTTAGCCAAGTTAGTTGACGGCGTTTGGCTGTAGAGTGCTAATATACTATCTTTAGTTAGTTTTGACTTCTCTTTTTCCGTAGGAGCTGCTTGTTTGAAGAAATTCTCTTCTTCCGACTTCAGGTCTGGTTTTAGTTGTTCTTTAGGTATTTCTGGCTTTTCTTGTGGTGCTGAGAAGAAACTTGAGAAGATATCGTCGTTGTTTGTAGATTTAGCATCCGTCTTGGTGGTGTCTAGACCTAGGAGATCAGCAGACCCGTTGGTTTTTGTGTCGGGTGCTGTAGGTGGCGTGTTTCTACCAAGTTTTGGACTAACTGAGGACTTTGGTTTCGGTATGCTGGGTATTACGTCCGATTTCTGAAACAGTCAACAGACATTTTTACAAGTTTTATTCTACTTTGGGCGAAGAGTGATTACGTAAAATAAAACTACGTTTACATATCCAGTGTAGACAACACGGCTCTAGACACAGATATATATGTACAATAGATAACGCAAATGCGTGTACTTCTAGTGTCCGTACCCCGACCAAACGTCAAGGTTGGCCTCCGCTACTTACAGTCCTCGCGCGTCTATTGCAGCCGGAAACACGCGAAAACTAATAATTAACTGCAATAGCCAAACAATTTGGATTCCCAAAGGCAAGGTCATATTATTATATCCTGTCACAGGTAAGTTATTTGAAAATTATATTAGGCATAAATTCACGTAATTCAATTCATTTATTCGGCATGCTTGGTTTCAACACAAATCCTAATACTTGCGTTATCTATTGTACATATTTTTATTTTATTTATTTATTTAGCCATTTGCAACATCTTAACAGTATACTACCAAAGCGATGCAACAAGTAATATACACCTAATTTGTATAATTAGGAAAAAAAACAGCACTATATGCTGCTGGTACTTAATACATACATGGGAAGCAAATTTAAAACTACTTTAAAAAAAAAAATCCCACATAATCATCAATATTTGGTCAAACGTCTAGATTGATTCACACCTACAAATTCTATTCTAGGCATTTCCACTATTTATTAAGATATACTGCGCGCGGTTTATGCATGAAACTTAACACCCCTACATAGAAATGTATCATTCATTCATAACATTCGACAAACTCACGTCCTAGCTCGTTAGACCTGGCCACCGGACCAACCCCGCACCCTCCGCCCTGCCACCGCGCGGCCTTTGTTTCTTCCGAAAACGAACGAACGAAAGCCGAAAGTCGACAATCTCTTTCACACCGAACGCTCGGGTGGGGGGTGTAAGAAAGAGTAAGAGAGATATTTTTTCACTGACGCGAATCATGTGTTTTCATTAATAAGTTGTACATAGGCATGTAGTATTTTTGTTAAGATGGTGTCCATACTTTTAGATGGAATTTTCGAAAACTTTAACAATTAATAATTATTTCACTGTGAAGTAATAAATTTTTTTTACTACATATCTACAATGTATTAACACTTTTGTATCGCCCATTTTTTTTTGGTAATTATACAAATAGGGTGTATATCTGTGTGGGTAAGTAAGTAAGTAACATGGGCAAGTCAGCTAACCCTATGATAAACTTACATTGTACTTCTTATCACTGGCAGATGGCGCTGGTAAAGGTCCTAACCCTGATGATGTGGTCTTCTTTTTTCGCTTTAGCTTTTCCATCTCTTCGTCTATTTCTTTATCCCTGAAAATTTATATTTATATATAGACTATTGCACTCTCAACAAACTAGATTTAAACGTTGCTAAGTGCTATGTCTGTTATTTTACTCGTAAACTTAATACCATAACGTTTAATTATTTATTGCACAATACTCTCTTATCTAGGGTTAATAATATAAAAGATCTAGACGTGACCTTTGACAACAAACTCCTTTTTGACGTTCACATCGATACCATAGTAAAGAAAGCGTCTAGGGCGCTGGGCTTTGTTTTTAGAATGTCTTCAGAAGTTTCCTGTGTAAAAACATTTAAAATCCTATACCGTGTCTATGTGCGAAGTCATCTTGAATACGCTTCTCAAGTATGGAATCCCTGCTACGATACCTATATATCTCGCTTAGAAAGCATTCAGAAAAGATTCTTACGTTATTTACAATTCCGTGCAAAGATCTACCTATCCGATTACCATGCTCGATGTCGCAAGTTTCATTTTTTACCACTACAGGTACGGAGGAACATAGCCAATCTCTCTTATCTATTTGGCATTGTAAATGGCTCAGTTTACTGCTCAGAGTTGCTTGGAAAGTTGGGACTACGCACTAACATAAATGCTAACTTGAGAACCAACAGACATCCTAAACTTCTAGATATACCATTGGCGAAAACGAATAATGGGCAGAATACGTTCTTGATTCGGTCGTGCAGATGTTTCAACAAATTGTCACGCTCACTTAGTGATAAATTATTCGAATGTTAACTTATTTTAAATGTATACATTTTGTCATAGACTAATGCATGATATTTACCTATTACTTAAGTAGCAGTTGTCCATCAACTTGTGTTGTTCACGAGTAGTAAACTACTCGTTCATTCGTATTCAGTTCCTATATGTGGAAATTTTTAAGTGGCCTTCAGTTGTACAACCTGTTCTGTGTTCTTAATTATAGCTAGCCGTTAATTTCCCGAAAATTGTTAAAATAAAATGAAATGTTTATTTAATTAATCTCATAACATGAAAAAAGTAGTGGCATTAAGGGATTCGGTTTCTGAGATAGATCAGAATTGCTCATGCCACGAGCGTCATCTCCATTGTGGCCCAAATCTAGCCCATCATCGACCCCCCCCCTCCCCGGCTCTCCTTACCGATCACCTTCAAATTCAGGTACGAGTGCTCACGAGTTAATAAATATTTTTTTTAATATCTAGGGACTAAAAGCGATTTGACTTTGGAATGTGGATATTGTAAATGTTCCAATCACTAAAGGAATCATCACTAACATTGTAAGACCGCAAGTACGAGTAGGTAACAGGCAGCAAAGAACACGCCGAATAAATAAAAAGTTTGTGAACATGTAAAATACGCGCGAAATATATTTCGCCTTCGTACGTATAGTAAATACACAATACTTACACAAACTAGAATTGTAGTTATATGTAGATCTATAAAAAAAATTAGGGTCCAGTAACGAAAATGAAATAAAAATCAAATATAAAAATTCGTCTCGTATTTCTATTTTGAGTCTCATTGTTCCTAATTGTACGTAAGTAAATAAACATGCTATTCAAATTAATACGTTGGACTTACTTAATTTCCCATAGAGGCAATAAAAAAGTACACAACATAGGCAACACTATTTTAAGCTCAAGTGACGTACTTTGAATGCCTCGTTACACTCAGAATTCAACTCTAAAATATTAAACAAGTAAAATTTGAAAAATTTTATATCGACTTCCATTCTATTTAGTCACTGGAGTGGAAGAACTAGCGGATGGAATTTGATGAAATTAAATGGGACCACACGGGAAGCACCAGCTTTCAAACAAAAAAGAATTTTGAGAATCGGTTCACCCTACAAACATTTAACAAAATACAGTCGAATTGAGTAGCTCTCCTTTTTGGAAGTCTATGGAAAAAACACTCTCGCCTTAATAATAGTTGTTTGCTCCCTAGGCGAAAAACTACTATTAAGTTTTATAATTATATTGTTAGTGGCTTACTGTACATTACACAGTTTATAACATTAATGATTTCAAATCAACCAGTTTATTTCAGACAAATGGTCACATTTTGTGGTGGAGGCACATGTTCAGCAGTGGACGTCCTACGGCTGTGATGATGAATGCTCACAAATTCGCAGGTGTAGGGCAGTGAAGATCCAAGGTTCTATTCCTACATGGAGCTTGAGGTTTCACTGAAGATAACATCGTGATGGAAGCCGCAGTAATATGCCAATGCACATTTGCTCCCACTTTGCTAAGGCAGTTGTCTCACCGCTGGCGAGGAAGCGACTAACTATCGGCTATTTTCTCGCTCAAGAAACGTACAAAAGATATACATTACGTGTAAAAAAAAGAGATGCATATATTTAATAGTGATCGCTGCCTGTTCACACTGCCGGCGAGGACTCGCTCCACTAGTTTGTCGCTGAGCGACAACAGCTGTAAAAGATAATACTCGCTCAGCGATGCTCGCTTGGCGGTCAGAACTCAGGCCGCGAGACCAACCAGCGGTCATTTCTCTACAGTGCGGATCACTCACTAATAGCCTATCGACAAAACTATCAAAACTACGCTCTCGTTTCCCGCTGCTCGCCAGCACGTTTCTACTTCCTAGCTCTACTCGCTCCTCATTCATCGTCGGCGGAGAAACAACTGCCTAATAACCAATTTCAAGATTTAAAAACCTGTCACTTAACAGCACGTTTGAGCTGTTCTTGTGAATTATTCGTCAAAGTCCAAGTACCAAGACAAAGTGGTACCAAGTTTGTGGTGGTTTACGAGGTATCACCGGCAAGGACAACACTGCTTAGTTGAAGAGCGTACGATTAACAACATTACACATTACTAACTTATGTTACAACTATAGTCCGGCAACGTCGTGTGCGACCGTCCTACAGGGTGACAGACGGTGGCGGGGCCGAGGTACTAAAGATGTGAGCGGGTAGCGGGTGGTGTAGGGGGGAAGGGTAACGTGTAATCGTATGCGAGAGTGACGTACTACCTCGTCCCCGCCACTATCTGTCACCCCGCAGGACGTTCGCGCACCACGTTGCCGGACTATAGTGACCCGTCCGTGGCTTCTCTAGCGTGGCATCACTAAAAATCAGCTATCTGTCAGTAAAATCCTGTTAAATACGGTCCAGCCGTATCGAAGATTTTAAGTTAAGGAAAAAGCACGTGGCCCACATTATGCTAAGCGGTAACCTGTGCCTATAACAGAAGTATTTCGTCACAAGTGACGTACCGCCTGCGTCCGTAACACTGAGATAGTATGTTGTGCAATCTCATATGCCTGTCATCGGCAACCATACCACAGCCATACATATTCTTTTCAGACATCCAATACCCGAGAACAAAAATGTTGCTCATCATACATGATGTTAGACCTAGCCAGGGATTGGGACCTGCGCTTCCGGACGATCAGGTTACTAACTAATCTAACGGTACCGTCGATTTGCACATCTGTTGAAGTGGGAAGGATATGAGTTCTCACCAGTTAACTTTTGGCGTCGGTGGCTGCACCCACTCTTTAGCCTGGTATTTGCGCTGCTCATATTTAGCGCGAATGAACGCTTCCAGCGAAGAGTCGTGCTGTGGACGGCGGAACGAATCGGGAAGGTTCGCTTCGTAGACCGCGCGAGCGCGAGAGTTGCCCATCTGTTGGAGGGATACCTGAAAATGAAAATGTATAATGCATCATAAAACTAACTAAAAAAATTATAATTAAATTATATTACGGTATGTCTACCAAGCTCAAGGTATACATATTTATAAAACTATGGTCACCTTACTCGGCAAAGCCTGTATTTGTACATTGTATATACGAGCTATCTTACCATAAACACTTACAGACTCACAAATCTTCGTAATTGTGATACTAGTGAACGAAAAACTTATTTCCAGTTTACTTATGCACGATGCACTGGAGATGTGGTGCTGGAGACGACTACTGAAAATACCCTGGACAGCGTTCCGCACCAATAATTCTATCCTCAGAGAACTTAAATACCATGTAGACTATCGTCGACTGTGCAAATGCTAATAACGAAGTTCTTCGGGCATCTCCAGGAACAAGAACTCGATGGAGAGGCTAAAAGTGCAAGGCCAAGTGGAAGGAAAGAGATCCCGAGGTCGTTCACCAACACGCTGGACTGACTATTAAAAAGGCCACGAATTCCACCATTGTACAATGTGCTCGCAATGCCAGTAACCATCAGAAATGGAGAGACATCGCGAGGAGATCAACAGCCCTGAAAAGGGAAACTGGCGAGGAACTGTCACCATGACCACGACCACTCTGCCAAGAGTGTCTGAATAAGTCTTCTTAGTCGGACACTCTAGTTAGAAGAGTTTACTTATTAACAAACCAGCTGCGCCCCGCGGTTTCACATCACATTTTAACTGCTAATAATATCAGCTACCTGTCAGTAAAAGTCCCATCAAAATCGGTCCAGCCGTTTCAGAGATTAGCCGGAACAAACAGACAGAGACAAATGTAAAAACTGTTTTTTTGAAACCATAATGTAAGTACAGTAGACTAACGCCTGCTAAGCGATCTCAAACGTTGAAATTTATAGAGAAAAATTCACATCCTCGGGCGGAATGCGAACCCGCGTCTTCTGACTATCCGTGTCCATCTAGACCACCGAAGCTCGAGGTCTGAGCATCGAATTTTAACTCTCTATCTGATTTAACCGTCTTACAGGGGTGGAACGACATCTATTGAACAACTTTGACAGTACCATCCAACCGAAAGAAGTATTTTTAGAAATACTTAAACTTTCGTAATGACGTCGCAACCCTTTTTAATTTGTATAGTATTGCTTGTTAAAATTCGATGCTCGGACGTAGAGCCTCGGTGGCCTATGGCCAAGGCGTCTGACATGGAGAGTCAGAAGACGCGGGTTCGAATCCCATCCGAGCATGTGAGTTTTTCTCTGTATAAATTTCAATGTAAGTACAGTAAGTAGTACTTAGTATCTTATACACTAGCGCATTTATTGAAAGCTGTTAATTTGGAATGACAAACGGACACTTCAATTTTATTTATCTGTATAGTTATAGATAAAAAAATGATAGTTCAATTACCACTTGTTCAGGGGTCCATGAGTCGAGATTGACACTCTTCACCTTGGAGATGTGCACGCCTAGATTGCGGTGGATGCCGGCACAGCGTATACACAGGAATATGCCCAGATTCCATGATGCCCAGCGAGGCCCTGCAATTTGGAACCAAGAGTATGTTTAATCTTGAAAACCTGGACTTTACTAGGTGGTATGTATGCCTCTTGTTGAAGAGGCTGCTTCGCTTGGTACCGCACTACACGCGCAGTACCATATCACATATTCTACCACGAAGCAATAATGCGCGAGTGTTACTTGGTAGGGGTTTGAAGAGCACTGTAGATAGTGAAATTACTGAACGTGCGTTCGTTTAGCTTTTAGGGCATTGGTGGCGTTGTAATTGATGGCTCTTTTGCTAAAGCGTTCGTAAAGCTCAAAAACATTATTTTTGCCACTTTTGCCCACACCCTATTCGAACGCTCAACTGAGCATAAAAACTAAAATCGCATGATTATGCCGTTAAAAAAACGATCACAAACAACTATGCTCCGGATGTGGGTCAAAAATTGCAAAAATGCCTCTTTTTAGCTTTTCGAACGCTGAACAAAAAGAGACATGAACGACATTTTCACCCACAGATTCAAAATTCGAGCGCCCCTTGTGAGCGTTTTTAGCGTTATTTTCGCTAAAAACGCTTACATGGGGTCTATTCGAACGCACTATACGTGAATGAGATACAAAATTAATATAATATTGTGACTTCATCTTCAAATTATGTTGATGTTGATCTATAAGACGTTATCAACGTAAAAAAGATTTATGAATGAAACTCACGTAAATTTAAGTCTCTGGTACGCAAAGGGTTAATTAGCTGTTATAATAATAACACGATAGGTACGTGAGTACTAAGTATATATTTCTCGAAAACATGTTGTTTTTAAGTTCACATGTCACATGTTCAGTTCAATTGACGGCAATTTTATTTAATAACTAGCTGCGCCCCGCGGTTTCAGCCGCGTGATGATAGTGATGATGAAATAAAAGTAACCCAAGTTACAATACAGTGAATGTCCCGTTAAAATCGGTCCAGCCATTTCAGAGATTGGCCGGAAGAAACAGACAGACGGACATTTTACATGATAGATGTAAGTGTTTGGATAAATAAATATTTTTTTAAATAGTTTTTTTATGTATGTTTATTTGTGTATTTACAATACAATAACTCTTTATTGCTTACCACACAAACAAAAACAGTAGGTAAATTAACAAATTAATCTACTTACAAGTAAGGATCTTAGATCTATGCTGGTAATACAATTGGCGGTCTTATCGTTAATGCAATCTCTTACAGACAACCTTTGAATGGACTGGACAAAAATAAAAGTTTAGTTTAGTTTATTTACTTTCATATGCATTTAGTAAAAGCTGTTAATTTGGAATTCATCATCATCAGCCTGTAGCAGTCCACTGCTGGACATACGCCTCTCCAATTGCACGCCGCTTAGGTCTGTCTTGGGCTTCTCGCATCCAGTTTTTGCCAGCCGTCTTGCGCAGATCGTCACTCCACCGTGCCTCAGGACGTCCTACACTACGTTTGCCGAGACGCGGTCTCCACTCTAGAACTAGAATTTGGAATTATAAACACTATAATTTCATGCATAGATGTAGTGTATTACTATAATTTAGGTAATTGTTCCTTCCCAATTAAGGAATGACTAAATAGTCCTCATTGTCAAACTAATTTTGAAGCAATTAACATGTGAGTTGACCATCCTTAAATCCTTTTTTAAATCTACTTTCTCTAGTAGATCATGAATATGGATAAGTCATGAAAAAAGATAAGTCTTAAGTTTCTGTGCAGCAATCAACTCATGGTACTTGCCAACCTGGGACATAACTTTTAATTCTCATTCTATTAATAATTTAATTTGTTACAAAGTAAGCTGTTGTATAAACTTAAAACATTTGCATACTTTTACTGCTTGCAAGGACACTGCTCAAGACAAGAGTCTTCGACCAATGTGTGTTACCAGTGATGACTTATGGCACTGAAACATGGTCTCTTATTATGGGCCTCTTAAGTAAGCTCAAAGTCGCACAATGAGCTATGGAGAGGGCTATGCTCGGGGTTTCTCTATGTGATCGAATCAGAAATGAGAAGGTCCGTGGAAGAACGAAAGTCACCGACATAGCCCAGAAGATTGCCAGTTAAAGTGGCAGTGGGCAGGGCACATAGCACGCAGAACAGATGGCCGATAGGGCCAGAAGGTTCTGAAGTGGAGACCACGGACCGGCAAGCGCAGCGTAGGTCATCTACCGTCACGGTGGACAGACGACGTGATAAAGGTCGCAGGACGACGTTGGATGCAGGACGACTTTGGATGCAGGCCGCTTCCAACAGTGGACATCCTATGGCTGAGGATGATGATTGCTTGCAAGTAGCATATTTAGCTCATTAAAATTTAGTCACACAACAGTCAACATTTAGTCTAGTCTAGTCGTCTTATTCTAAACAAGCTGTGCTCCTCGGTTTCACCCACATGGTGATGGATGATGATGATGTATCAAAACATATAGTCTATAATCATCGGGGATAATGTAGTATTCTAACATTGAATTTTTTTTTCAAATCGGTCCAGTAGTTTCGGAGTATATTCAATTCAAGCAAACAAACAAAACTTTCCTCTTTATAATATTATATTCTATATGGGGGTAATAACTCCTGCACTGACGTCCAGCATGGGGTGGTTTGTACATTGCCCCCTGCCAGCCAATACCCATCCAGGTAGTGTAGAAGGACTTTGGGTTGCTGGCATAGCTACTCCAGTGTTATGTATGTTAGTGGTGTCGAGAATAGCTCTGCAGTAGAATAGTCATTATAGCAACTTGTTATGACACTGTAGTAGTGGACTATTTTGTAGTCGAGTTCTACTGTCTAATATTTTCCTGATTGGCATTCCTTGGGGACTACAATAAGCAATTTTAACTTCTTTAAAGAGTATATTCCTTCACATCCATAGACCGGAGTCTGTATGTAACTTAACATGTTAAAAAGAGGCAAAAACAATTTCATTATCAATCACAATAACTGCATTACAATTTACAAGGTACGGGCAGATAAGATAACAAATATAAAGTGGAATACAACAGCTATGTCTCAAATTAATAGATATGAAATGAAGTAATATAGCTATTAGCTTGTTAACCTTGAATATGAATAGAAAAATTATAATTGTTACACCGTTATAACTTAATTGCTGCGAAAATGTGAATTTGGAAATAACCTAAGAGTTTACTTTTATCATAAAATACCTACTAAAGAAGTTCTGGTTGGTGTATTGTATTTGGGCACAAAACAGTGCAGTAAGGGAATTTGTCACATGCTGGGTGGGAATCATCATCATCTCAGCCATAGTTCACTACTGAACCAGACCAAAAAGGCTGGAAATGCAATGCTGCACACTAAGAAGCTTTTTCATACATTGATAATGTATGTGTACTGATAATTAAACTGAAATTAATTAATTAGCATGAAGCATAAGGTGGTCTTAACCCAATAAGTCTGTTGCACCATAACCTGCCATACAAAATTATAGTAAAAAGGTGGTAAAGTAAAATTGTTAATTAATTAATGTTAAATTGTTAATTCATCATCATCATCATCATCATCGATGATGATGATGATGATGAATGTAAAATTTAGATTAACAATTACATATTATGCAGATTCATGAAGCAAAATGACATCATTAGTGCTAGACTACTGGAGGTCCACTCCATAACGCAAGATGCATCAACAGCGTCATCAACGTTTGTTACAACATCTGAATCTACACTGGAGCAGTTGTGCCAGCGACCCAAGGCCATACTCCGCTATGTGAAGGAGTTAGGCTGGCTTGAGTAAATGCTGGCAGGGGGGAATGCACAAAACAGCCCAAGCGGGACGTCAGTGCAGGCCTCATCGCCCCCAAAACGAATAAGACATCATTAGTGTCTATTATCAATACAACAGTCAAGAAAATCTGGTAGGTGCACTACAGAATTATAGAAAAGATAAATTCCAATTGGATGAGTGTTGTCATAAATCATCATCATCATCATCTCAGCCATAGGACGTCCACTGCTGAACATATGCCTCCCCATGTTTTTCCATAAGGACCGGTTGGAAGCGGCCTGCATCCAACGTCATCCTGCGACCTTCATCAGGTCATCTGTCCACCGTGGACGACCTACACTGCGCTTGCCGGTCCGTGGTCTCCACTCAAGAACCTTTCGGCCCCATCGGCCATCTGTTCTGCGTGCTATGTGCCCTACCCACTGCCACTTCAACTGGCTAATCTTTTGAGCTATGTCGGTGACTTTCGTTCTTCTACTGATCTCCTCATTTCTGATTCGATCACGTAGAGAAACCTTGAGCATAGCCCTCTCCATAGCTCGTTGTGCGACTTTGAGTTTATCTATGAGGCCCATAGTAAGAAACCACTTTTCAGTGCCATAAGTCATCACTGGTAACACACATTGGTCGAAGACTCTTGTCTTGAGGCACTGAGGTATTTTTGACAAGAAGACTTCACAAAGTTTCCAGAATGCTGCCCAGCCAAGTTGGATTCGACGATTGACCTCTTTCTCAAAGTTGGACCTGCCTAGTTTGACTGTCTGTCCCAGGGAGATATACTCGTCAACAACTTCGAGAACTGAGTTCTAAACTGATATTGGGGTAGGTACAACATGGGCATTAGACATCATTTTTTTTGTTGTCATAAATAACACACTCATAATATTTGTTTAAGTTTGTTCAAAGTTGATATGGAATGAACTTGAAATACATAGCCAACTGAAACCTGAGGCCTGTACACTAATATTTGTAACTAAATGCGCTCCACAGTTTCATCCACAGTGGGTGATGGACAATGATAATGATGAATCTAATATAACCTAAATATATGTCATGCAGGAAGAAAGCTTTCTAGTGGTGAAAGAGTTTTCATGATTAGTTAAAAAGTTTTTGAGTTTATCCATTACAAAAATTCAAATCTTTCCTCTTTATAAGTGTATATTTAACCTAGTGAGCTCCCGACTATGATCAAATTTGCAAACCAGAATTGCAAAAACCTGCAAAAAAAGTGACTGTCGCTTTTTCGTTGATATTACCGATCTGGTATCTTTCAAATGATAATTTGTTATGTAAAAAAAATTCCAGGTCCTTTACAGCATCAAAAAAACAAATCATTAGCTGAAATCTATTGTATTTTTAAATAGATAACATTTTTAATTAGATCCTTATTTGATTTGGCCTTGGCATACCTGTATGTCAAGGCAGCTTTATGAAAGTTTTGTTTGGCATACAGGTATGCCAAGGCAGCTTAACGGGTTAAATATTTAGAAGGGAGTTTTAGAAAAATAATTCCTTACACCCAAATTATAATAGTAATATATATGTAAAACAACATTTTTAACATGTAGGTAACATACCACTGAAGATGTTAGGAGATTGATGATGAAATTTTACTATTGCCCATATGATAATTAACTGTTGGTTTTTGTTTCAAAAATAACTCCTCAAGTGTTGATGTCATTATAACAATGAAATTTCTATTGTGTCTGGGTTGTTCAACCTTTGATGAATTATATAAGGTTTGAAAAAGTCATTCTTCCATTTGAAAAAGTTAATTTTCAAACTTTTTAGTAGTGTTTTAGTTACATATCCCTAAATTTTGAAGCATTTGTGATTCAACCAATATGAAGACAACTTTATCTGTTCTAATCCTAAATGCTTTATTAGAAACAGTTTATAAATTATTTTTCAAACGCCATAAGTCGAGAAGAACACAAGCAAAGGTACATACTAATGAGGGTACTGAAATGTACTAAATGGAATTAGAGGACCCAATGAGATTGCAGATGTGACTCATAAGATAAATGGTTTTTTCAATAGACTTCAAGAACCTTTTGGAATGAGATGATTGTTTATCGTTTATTAGAAACTATCCATAATATTGATATGCCACCACATCATTGTAATAGAACAAGGATATGCGTTAAAATTTAAGGAAAATCCGTAGGTACCTTTTGCATCGCAATCCACACAGTATTTGTTATCTTCATCTTTAAGCATTTGCATTAAAATGTTCTGACATCGATCCTGAATCTGTTTAGCTCGATCCTTTTCACTTTTAGAAGTCATTTCTGTGAATTATATTGCTAAAATATATGAAATTACACGAAAATGGGTGGAATACTTGTTTTGTTGAAGGAAAGGAATCATAGACTAGAAAGAATTAGAATAAAAATGACAGTTGATTGCTTTGATGAGGTGTCTGTCATCTGTCACTGCACTGTCTATGGCTCGTTCAGACAGAACCTCGGGGGCGCGTTCAGAACCTCGGTGAGAGCGCACTCGGAGTGCAACTTTTCGCACTAACCACCGTTCCGAACCTCAGGGTAAAGCACTCGGTTGTTCTAACTCGAGAGTTCCGAACCTCGGAGCGTCGCAACTTTTTAACCATCAAAATCGATCGCTAAACGGTTGTAACCCGCATCTGACATAACTTTGACCAATCAAACTATAACAAACTTCTTCTTCTTCTTCTCTCTTCTCAAAGAAAATTAGGTATGGATTAAGTGATCTGTCAATGTCGAATTTGTCAAATTCTGTTTGAGTTTAGAAAACAACCTTGGCCGTACCGTATATTAACTCAACCAATTACAGTAATGTGGTAAGTGGTTACTTTAACAGACTCAAGGAGCTCCTTACAACACCTGGCTCGCTGCACCTCGACCTTTCGAGGTTCACCCGTAGCCTACTCAATAATTAAAATAATTTTACAGTTACAGTCTGTACATAAAAACATCATTTTACAATTGATTCCGTCCCGTGTTGGTCTTACATGCAATGAACGAGTAGATAAATTAGCCAAAGAAGCTGTCAATGACGGTATACCTTATAATATTACACCTTCATTTTAAACTACCTACCTATTGTTAAAAAAAATTGTTATAACCTCTGGGGCCTTACTATCAGCTTCGTAAAAACCATGCAAGTTCCGTGCAGTTCTTATATCTGACATAATCAGTTTTGAATGAAATCATACCATGACGCTCATTTAGGTGAACTGTTTGAATATTGTTTTCTCAAAGGTGAACGGATAATATTGTCTCTGGCATTCTAACAATTTACTATTACCAACATTGCAGACACATAGACGTTTTTAAGCTAAAAAATGAGTGGATTTTGAGCGAAATGTTAACGAAGGTCCATACAAAAAAACAGGTAAACGGTTTTTCTGCGGTTCTTGAATAGTAGGCCTAGGCAGGCCTGCTTTAAAATTGTCATGGTACGAATAAACCGGGCAGTAGTCTAGAAGGCCTGCTTTAAGAGCTCATAGTAAGGCCCCTGGAAGGAGTACTTCGACGAGAGGTCGAGAGAAAAAGGAATATGATACCGTACGATCCAACCACACCCATTGAAATATCCGTAGATAGACAACACAATCTTAAGCAGAAAGGAAACTGTAATAGCTTTAAGATTAAGATCCGGTCACATTCCATGTAATAAATTTGCTTATTTGATGCGCAAAACAATATCGCCAAATTGTGAGACATGTAGACGTATTGACGACGTATACCACGTATTAATGGAATGTGCCAGGAATGATAGTATGAGAAACTTTTGTTGTCCGTCAGATGTAGGTAGATGCAATAGTACACTGGCAGATCCAGGTTCAGATGACACTAGAAGATTGTATTTATTAGTAGATGAGCGTAATTAATTAATTTAATTATACTACAACCAGGGCGGAATGGTCGCAATGGCGACAAAGCCCTTTTTTCATTGATTACAAAAAAAGTGGCCGTTCCGTACCTCAGAGCGAGTTAGAAAACAACTAGACAGAGGTACGGAACTTCCCCTTGCAGGTACATTACATATCTGTGTTTTTTTTTTTTTTTTTTTTTTTTTTTTAGAACGGACTAATGCTGTTTGCCTCTACCGGCATTTACAGCGTCACGGTTGGCGAGCGCAGATGGCACTCAGCCATACATATCTGTGGTGTATTATATTCTATTTGTAGTCTGATTAATCTATGTTCTATTCTGTGCAATTCCCTGTGTAGCCAGCTCGGGAGTTTTCCCCCTAAACTTAGGGGGGAAATTCGCGCACAGGGGGATTTTTAGGGGCCTAAAATGTTCAGGGTTTTTTTAGGGGGATACAATATTATGTTGAGAGGTATTTTATGACTATATTACTGTGCTTTCAACCTAGGCATTATTATGAAAATATAGTCAGAACATACCCAGCAAGATGAAATGCAATCGCAGCTTGACTTCTTAACCTTTCAACAATGTTAAGCAATGCTTGCTGCAGTCAGGATTATGATAGGTACCCACTCCGAAGAGCACGTTAATCTGTTGGTACCGGTTTTTGTTGTTAAGTTATATATTATGTAGCTTGTATCAGATAATATGTTATCAAACACGATGAGCCGCACCTCATAAATGATAAATAGAAGTACAGTTGGGGCACATATTACAGAATAGGAACGCTCGGATAATGACAACGTGTCTATTTAAATTAATAGAAACTCTTAATGGTATTCAAATTCAACCAGTTACTGCCTAATGGTCATAACATACAGATACTCAATATAAACTGCGTTGCATGCAACATGCTGGGAGCTGAAAACAAATCGTGTAGTAAATTCAACTTGTAAATCAATATCTATTTTAGTTTATAAGTATATAAAAAAATATTATTTATAAGAATAAACTACCTTGTTTATTTAATCTGTGTGTTAGGTGGTTTTATTCTGATTTTAGGCCATTTTAGAGGGTATTCAAGTAATTTTAGGGGGATAAAAATTTAAATGTTAGCTACACTGGCAATATCAATATATAGTCTATCTGATTAATCCGATATCCATAGATTAGAGTATTGATGATACAGCGTTGTTGTTGTGGGGGTTTTTTCCCCATTTTGGAGAAAAATATGGCATTTGGAGAAGTATTGGGGAAATTATATCTATGGGGAAATGTTTGGGGAAGAAATTCCGACATTGGGAAATTTGGGGATGACTATTTCTGAACGAAGTCTTGGCCATAGATCTACGTTCAGTTTTATCGCCCGACTCTCACCTACAACAGGATAGATTATACAAATTCAACTAGTTTGCACTAGATATATTAACACGATCGCCAGGTGATCAAACTGAACGCGGAGTGCGTTTTAATAGTAAAGTTGAGCATACTGCTAAAATGCTACAACTGTTTAATTCCGAAAATATTTCCTCTGCTCAAAACGATGACGAATTTAGTCCCTTTGAAGAAATTAATAAATGATACTTAAAATTTATGGTGTATTTATTTGTAAATTACGTCAAATTAAGTTTAGGGAGTTTTTCTAAAATTGGTATCAATTTAGGGAAAAATAGTTTTGAATCTGGGGAAATTCGAGAAATCTCGTCTGGCAGCCCTGTGATGATATCAATATGTGATTTGTTTTGCTTGCTTTGTTTTGAAATGAAATTTCTTCTGTAACACATCGCTTTACTCATCTACAATAAAAATAAAACACTTTTCAAAACAATATTTCCTGCTCCGACGCGTATCATTGTAAAAGACCTTAAATACATTGTTCCATTGGAATGTTTTGAAGAAGTATTTTTGCTCAACATATTTTGATCACAATGGGGAATCAGCTGGTTGGCGTCGCACCTTCGCAAATATACCCGGTGGAACATTATCTCAGTGACCATGTCGACCTCACATTTGATCAGAGGTAAAGGATTTTTTAGTTATTTTCTTTTATAATAAATGTAGGCAATACATCGTCATATACGATAGGCCTATGTTGTGCTGTGGTTTTGTAGTATCTGGACCAGTGTTTCACTGTAAACCATATAAGAGAATCAATATAAACCAGCTGATATTTAGTCTTGAGATGAGATGCTGGTCGTCTAAAATTTGCGTTCATGAAAATGTCTGTTTGATCAGTGTTTGGGTGTGTATATGCCTAGTTTTGGACCTATTAGTATGGGCAGCAGATTATCTTCATCAACAATATCTTACAAAATAAATTTGGTTTTGAAATGTTCAGGCAAAGCTCTTTCATTTGGTATCCTACTTGTGCTTACCAAATTTTAACCCCTGCCCAATTTGCTCTTTGACTAATTAAAAATCCTTTAAATCTTTCCCTACCGAGGACATGGACTTTCGTCATTTTATGAATGTAATCCTTTGTTTTAAATAATTACGGTAGGGGAAGGGTTAATATAACTATGGTATTGCCAACTTGCTAAATGTTATAAAGATCCTATGATCTACTCTCAAATTATGAAATTGGCATACTGATAATAAGTCCCAGGAGACACAGCCTTAGGCCTCACTTGGCTGAATCAAAATGTATCTTTGGTGTATAAATTGAGCTGGATCTAGTTGTGTATCAGGTTAGATCATTATATAACTAAAGTCAAAGTCAAAATCATTTATTCAATTTAGGCATCAAAGCGCACTTATGAACGTCAACTTTTCATTATAATGTACTTTAAAGACTCTACCGCCGCGTTCCAAAATATATAGAGCCCACCGAGAAGAAGCGGCAAGAAACTCGGGGCCATTCTTTTTATATAGATGTTTACAATGTTTCTACTTAGGTACTTACTTACTTACTTGGTACTTGGTGGGCTGGCTCTTTTCC
This sequence comes from Selenia dentaria, assembly GCA_917880725.1. NCBI lineage: Eukaryota > Metazoa > Arthropoda > Insecta > Lepidoptera > Geometridae > Selenia > Selenia dentaria. The sequence continues at coordinate 16,982,248 of OU862897.1, forward strand.
GCAACCAGGCCGCTGTGGCGCGGCCCATTTTGCGTGATAGCCGGGTGAAGCTGATCAGTCCAGCCACCCGGTGTCGCCCAGGAAAGCCAGCAACTCCTTCAGCTTGGCGCAGGCTTCCCACACAGTCCTCGGCGAGCCGAGGTTTGCTGCCCTTTGTGCCGCCACGCTCCTGCATTCAATGAGCAGATGCGCAGCTGTTTCTTCCGCCTCCATGCAGCCTCTGCATAGGGGGCTGTCTGTAACACCTAGATTAAACAGGTGTTTGTTTAAGGAGCAATGACCGGTCATAATTCCGACGATATGTCGTACATTATTTCTTTTAAGATTGAGGAGTTTTCTGGAGAATTTCAGATTTAGAATCGGAAAAGCCTCCTTCGACTGCCTACAACCCTCGATACTTGCCCAGTAGTCCTGATGCTGGTCCTTAGTTTTTTTGCGAATCCATGCACGAATTTGACTGAAAGGTAGGGGGATCATTGGTTCTGGTCCTGCACACGTCATTCCGGAACCTCTCCTAGCTAGCTCATCAGCCGCATCGTTACCTCTGGAATCGCTATGCCCCTTTATCCATTGGAGTGTGACATTATTGTTATGGCTACTTACTTCCTCCAATAGTCGATGACATTGTATGATCAGCCCCGAAGAGTGGTCGTATCTATTTAGGGCTCGTAGTACCGCAGTGCTGTCGCAGAGTATCCTAATATTACTATCGGTTACCTTTCTGCGAAGTACTGCTGCTGTGGCTTGGATGACACCCACGCATTCTGCTTGGAATATAGAGTTGTGTTTACCTAGCCCTGTTGCTATGTGTATGTTTAGTTCCTCCGAGAACGCTCCCGCTCCGGTACCTGTTGCCATCTTAGAGCCATCTGTGTAAATTCTGATTTCATGAATACCTGAGCAGTCGCTTGGCTCTTCGTTTAGTTGTACGCGGTAGCTCTTTGTAAAGAAGTGTTGCTTTTGTACTCTATCATAGATAGACTTTATTAGAGGGTTTCCAACTGCAAAGTCTTCTATGATTGTTGTATGGGGTGCTAATTGGTCCTGATACCAGAGGTTTAGTGCCTTTAGCCTGTACGCAGCCGCCGCGGCCTCTTGTTGTATGTATAGGTGTAGTGGGGTTAGGCCTATCAGGGCCTCAATCGCGGCGGTTGGTGCAGTGCGCATGCAGCCTGTTACGGCTACACAGGCAAGTCTCTGAAAGGTTTGTAGCTTGGTTTTGGTGGTGCTCAGGGTGGTTCTGGGCCACCACACAATTGCACCATATGTTAGTGAAGGTCTGATTACAGTTTTATATAACCACAGGGTGATCTTAGGGCTTAGTCCCCATGTTTTACCAATCATCCTTCTGCATTGCCAGAACGAAATACTGGCCTTGATTAATTTGTTCTCTAGGTGCTTGGCCCAATTCAACTTGCTGTCTAGTGTGACTCCCAGATATTTCACTTCTTCTGACAGTTTCAGTTGCTTGTTAAATAGGCTAGGAAGTGTAAACCTGCCTAGGGTTCGTTTGTTAGTGAACATCACCAGTTCGGTTTTAGCTGGGTTTACGGAGAGTTCGTATTCTATGCACCATTTTTCGACAACCTTTAACGCATTTCTCATCAGGTCACATGCCACACTGGCAAAATGGCCTGATATGAGTATTGCGAGGTCGTCTGCATACCCTACCGTGAAGAAGCGACTTGAATTCAGCCTGGTGATTAGATCATTGACTACTAGATTCCATAGGAGCGGGGACAGGACACCTCCTTGGGGGCACCCCTTGGCCACCACTCCCCTGGTTGTGCCGTTTAAATCAATGCGTATCTACTTAGGTACTACAAATATTACATTTTATGGGTGGCAGAGAGACAGCTTGCCAGAAGTGGAGTATTCCAAGCATCTTTATCTTCTATATAATGTCGAACTTTATAGTAAGGTTTTTTTATTAAAACGTTTTTTTACAGTCAACTTGAATTTGCCCTCTTTGAGCTCAGTTATGTGCTTTGGGATTTAATTGTAAAAACGCACACAATTTCCTAGGAATGACTTATTAGTCTTCGCAAGTCTAAAACTAGGTACAGCTATCCTATTTGTATTTCTGGTATTAAATGTGTGGTGATCACTATTTAACTTATATTTATGTAAATTTTTACGAACATACATTATATTTTCAAATACATATAAGGAAGGCAACGTTAATATATTGATTTCTTTAAATAAATCTCTCAAAGATTCACGGGGACCCATTTCGTATATAGCTCTAATAGCACGTTTCTGAAGGATAAATATGGTCTCTATATCAGCCGCTGAACCCCATCCACCACCTAAGTCTAAAAAACCAGTTATCAATCAATATCAGCATTTTGTAATTAATACATAACTGGCTGCACTTCACATTTCATCTGTGCAGTGATGATGAAAAGTATCCTATGTGTAAATCTAGCTAATACATCACTTATCTACCTACCAAATTTACAGCTCAGTTCAGCCATTCCCGAGTTATAAATTGTGTAACTAACCAAACTTAGTTTTATTTGGCAGATGTCATGCAAGCCAACTAAAGTAGGTATAATGAAGTTATTAACACTTTGCTAGGATAAAAATACAGTAACTTAATGAATATGTTGACCGTATATTTCAATTTGTCTTTAATATTGAATGAAAACATGAGTGTCTTCTTTTTTTTATATTTTTTAAAGGTGTTTTGTCACACAGGGACCATGTCACCCCGTACAGACATAATACAAATAAATACAGCAAACAACATAGTAGATCTAACCTTATACTTATTCAAACTGGTCTTATCAGTTAGAACCACAGCCGAAATGCCAAAACAAAATTTGTTTTTTTGTGTGCAGAAAGCTTGTCACTTCCTACACAAAAACCTATTAATTATTGTGACCAAACTTAATAAACTATACCTTATATACTTAACAACCCGTAAATGTAGTTTGACAAGCATCTCTGCTTCCTGAGCATGTCTTCATTTTAATGTTTGCTACTGTGAATAGTCTTCGTTTTGTAAAATTCTAAGATACATATCACAGCACACTACAGCGGACACAACTCCAATTTGCGGTGATATGGTTTTTAATTGTGGTGACCCCACACTGAGACGCGGTACCAGTGTGTAATATCCTGGGGTTTTGTATACAGATTGAGGTTTTACAGTCAAACTTAAAAACTGCGGCGCATTGTGCCTTAAGTACAGAGTTTACTTCTTACTAATTGACCAAGCTAGCAAAGCATCTCTGCTTTAACTGGCCAAATTTACTTTCATCTGTCTGTATGTTTGTTAGGTTGTATGTACGTCTTCCTGTACAGGTTGCATTTTCAACCAATCTTGACAAAATTGGGTATGCATGTTCTACTATTTAATTATTTTTTTTGTCGTCGGTGATTTTGAGTGGAATGGGCTACTTTTTCTAAAAATGGGGAATTTTGCAGCGGCGCTATTTACCGACCGATTTTGATAAAATTTGGTACACACATTAGGTACCTGACTTTAAAAAGGACTTTCGAATATGAGCATAATTAGTCAAGTGGTTTCCGAAGTTAGGTTGTGAATTACTGCGAAATAAGTCTGCGAGATAAGAAATTGCCTCTAATAAGACTATGTGCTTGCGAGGTCTAATGTTCGCAGAACTACTACTGTTATAAATGCAAAGGTTTCGTTGGATGGAGGTTTCTCACTCAATCACGCCTTAATGGCCGAACAGATTTGGATGAAATTTCGTATACCTATTGATAATATCGCAATTCTGCTCGTATCACATACTTACTCAGTATAATAAATCGGAAAAAGTGATATTTGTTAATTGAAAGTTATGAATTTTCTGTAATTATGTACAAACGTAAGTATGAACAAATACCAGAAAAAAGTATCTGGCGCGGGTATAGCTTACGAGAAATATCTATGTTTAGACTCAGAATAACATATGTAGTTCACTATGAACTGAACCATGCTACAACCCCCAACTTAAAATAGTGTTTGTCTTAACTGTAAAATTTTACGAAAATCAGATTTACCTCTCCTAAGTTATCATTCAACATACAGATGCTGATTAGACCACGTTGTCACAATGACTTCCCTTCGCGCAGCTGAAAATATTACTCTGCATCCCTCACAATCCGTGTCCTGAAACAGCACCAAGACAATGAGTTCAGTTTGAGTCATATGTAGCTAAATTGAGTCTTTCTGAAGAAACATCGCACAGTCTCAGTCAGTTGTCATTATCATATTACTTAAGACACAATATGCTCCAAATTTGTCAATTAGTCCTCAAGAATATCTAAAACTAGACCATTGAAAACGGTTAATTGACATTATTGTTTTATGTGTATTAAATGTAAACAATATACTTTCGGGTACATAACCGAAACACGATTAAATAAATTTGGCACGATAATAATTTTTTTTTAAATCTTTATCACATTGTATTGATAAAGTGCTAGAAGTGGTTCTTGCTTGTATACCAGGACACCTTGGTCTGCCTGGTGATGAACGCGGCCAAAAAAGCTGTTTTTTGTGGAGATAAGGTCCTGTTTATAATTTATAGCGTTGACCTTATCTGCCTCCCTCCTCTAAAAGTTTTCTTAATAAGTCATGGTCTACCTACTGGAGAACGACTAGCTCATCCAAAGGCTCCGGTTTTGCTAAGATCCAACTAGAAATATCAAGTAAACCTTGGTTTTCGCGGTGGTACTTCGGTAAGATTTATACGTCAACCTTAATTCACATGAGGCTTTGTCATTGTTGCTCACCTCATACTTAAAAAAGATTCATGTGTAAGTTTCCTCTATATGTGAATGTGGCCTGGATGAGGGGGATCTCAACCCGATTTTCTTTTCCTGTCCATTGTATGATATTGTAAATTTCTACAATTCTCTCATATCATTAAAAGTATCATTTCCGGCTCATATTCCTGAACTTTTTTTCATTTACTAATTTTGATATTAAGTATTCGTCCATTTCTTCACTATCAATAACATTCGTTTATAATTTTGTACATATTTATTTGTTTTTAATGTTGTTTGTTTATGTTCGAATAAGTTTTGTTTAAGTTATTATCCTTTCTTATTGATATGTGTGTATATTTTCATTTTTTTCATACATAGTATTAGTATTAGCTTATTCTGGTCTGGTCTTAGTTTGCTCAAAATCGTTTTAGGATTATTTTTTTTGTATTTTTGGCGTGAATCTGGCACAAATGTTAGGTAGACAAAAGCAACAAAAAAAATTGGCTCGATTGAAAAAAAAAATCACAAACTATCACAAAAACACACTTTATAACATTCCCGTCGATGTAATGAATCAACTCCATTCAGTTTATGGGAGATATTTTACAACAAAGAAAATGTGTGTAACAACAAACATTCAAATGCTTTAGTGACCTCAGTTTTTTGTAAAAGCGAATGTTTTTTACAACATAACATAAAACAAATATTCAAAATATTTGAAAGCGTGCAGGCTGAGTATTTTATACAACTATAAAACTTCCCCATCATTGCACATTGTTCAAGTCATAGATTTCAAATCGCGTTCATTCTATGAGCGAAGGTGCAGTGTCTAGTTTAAATAGCCATTCTTAACTCTGTGTCCTATACTACCATTACAGTCTGGGTTCAACCCGATTCCTCAAAGTGGCCCGAGCACGATCCCGGGAAGGACTGGTGGTCGTCAAGGTGTTCGCCATCCAGGACCCATCTCTGCCACTTGCTGAGCACAAGGAGAGGATACTGAAGATCAAGGAGCAGCTCGTATCTGCGTTTAACTGTCTACCATTTCAGAGGGTTATTGTAAGTGGTTATATGTAAACTGACTAATAACTGCTAATGTCGGCTAATTACTTGAGTAAAGTCGATTGGGTTTGATGTTATACATATAAAAACCCCCGTGGTTTTACCCGCGTGGGATGATCATGAAAAGTACCATAATGTGCTTCCCTGGGATATAATCTATAGTTTTATCTATACTTCTATACTAATATTATAAAGAGGAAATATTTGTATGTATGTTTGTAACGAATTGGCTCAAAAAGTACTGGAGCGACATCAAAATTTCTTTCACCATTGGAAAGCTACATTCACCCTGAGTAACATAGACTATATAAGATTCATCATCATCATCCATCACCGCGCGGGGGAAACCGCGGAGAGCAGCTAGTATATAATAAATATTCACAAAATAATTTATTCGGATATGTTCACCCATATACGATTAAATAAATTTGTGTCCATAGAAAAAAAAATCGCAAACGATCCCAAAAACAATTCAAAACATTCCCGTCGATGTAATCAATCAACTCAACATCAATGGGAAATATTTTTACAAAAAAGAATGTGTGTAATCCAAACAAACATTCAAATACTTTAGTAAGCTTAGTTTTTTTAAAGCGTAAAGTTGTTTTTTTTGACATAACAAAACAAATATTGAAAATATGCGAAAGCGCGCACGCAGAGTGATTTCATACAACCGTACAACTTCACTAACATTTCGCCTTAAGACGCGGTCCAACCCCAATTTTGAAATAATTTACGATGCTTTACGTAAGGTTGAAAATCGCTTGTTAGATTGGACGATGTAATGCGAAAATGCGTTAATTTTGTACGTTTTCTTTATATTTTTCGATATATACTAACACAATTGAAAAAACTGCTGGTTATAACTTTAGTACTATACGTTGGCTATGTAGTACCTAAAAAAATATAGTGTTATCGCTGAAAATTCTGAGAGTTTGGACGTGAAAGTTTATTTTTGGGGACCTATTCAGGATTTTTTTCTGCTGAAAGAGAGTTATATTTATGAATTCTATTCGGTTATTACTCTTTTTCTATTTCTTTTCTAACCTTTGTATTTTTTTCATAATATACCATCGATCTGTGTCGTTACACTAGGCGTTTAAAAATACTGCTTTTTCTTTAATCAGGATACGAGCGCGCCTTAACGCGTCACGTGTCGCGCGTACACCATGTGTACGTACATAAAACTGCTATGCCATGTTGCGCGTACACCTAATGTATACACATTTTTATACCTCTGGTTTGTAACTAATGTTATCAGATCAAATGCACTCCGCCGGTATAAACTTGCTTTTAGTTGGTTAAACTATAATCCAATGTAGTATTTTTAATCTGAACTTTTATGCATAGTTCGGAAAGACACCGAAAGAAGTACACAGGGACGGGTTAAGCAAGCCGTTTCTTTTTCTAGTTGACAGATAAAGCGGGCCTGCTGATGAGAGAGTACTGTCGCTGCAGCGTCTACGATCGTATGTCCACCCGCCCGTTCCTCAGTGTTCTGGAGAAGAAATGGATCACTTTCCAAGTTCTTTATGCTTTGCATAGAATGCACAAGCTGGGGATCTGTCATGGAGATATCAAGGTAAGTCAGTTCAATGTTGCAAATATTATACGATATAGAAATAGTTAAAGCACAGGGGCTACTAGTAGGCGTGGGTCTCCAAATATGAAACGAATTGCGAAAAATTCCATTGGTGTGTGTAGTGGGGGGTGCCACCTGTGGTGCCCTAGCTAGACCATGGGTTCCTAAATGAACTTTTTGGCTGTCCTTTTTACAACCGAAATATCAAGGAAAAAAAGGATCCCATCTATTCTCGGTTCTCTAGTAATCGTTGAAAAATTACCTATACAAATGCCTTTGTATAGGTAATTAATTATAGTTATATATTTTTATATAATTTCATTTTGTAATATTCTAATTATGAAATAAAATACAGACTTTTAATTGGCATATTTTATTTACATACTTCTTTAAGAAAATTAAAAAATTAAATTAAAGCATTATTCGCCTAACAAAACAACGCTTTAAAAAAAATGTTTAATTATTAAAGTACAATGTGTCCCGACCAAGGAGGTCTCCATTCAATTTAAGTACACATTATCTGTGGTGAGCGCGCTGGTTCCGAGCCAATAGACCAATAACAGACTTTTTCCACTGATATTGGCAAAATTGTGGTTACGCCGCACAAGCCATACAAACAACAAGAAGAAGAAGAAGACTTTTTCCATTTTGGCGCTATTTCGTACATACTAGAATTTGAGTAATATTTTGTTGGGTAAAACTTTAGTAGCAAAAATGTCATGAGATTAAATAAAGTAGTGTATGCAACTGCATATAATTAGGTATTAAAACACTCGTGTAATCTTATTAAAAACTACGCTCATGTTTTAATACCCTTTATTATATGACAGTTGCATATACTACTATTAATTTATATTTTTTTAAAAGCATTTATAGGCCAGTAACGAATAGCCGTTTTTTCGTCAACCTCACAAAATTTCTGATCAATTTTTTTGTTTTTATAAGGTGTAGGGTCAGCTGCTGAGCATCAAATAACAAAATTCTGACAAATCCAGGTGGAGCTTCAAGCGCCATCTCGGAAACATACAGTCGAATTGAGTACCTCCTCCTTTTTGGAAGTCTGTAGAAAATACATTTTCGCATCTTTTATTGTCTGTACACTGTTTTGTAAAACTTATCGTTTATGATTTATGGCCTATTTAGGCTCAAAAGTTGCGACATCAATACGGAAGTTAAGTGTTTTTAATCTTTGCCAACAGCTAGAAAACATAATGGTAACCTCATGGCTTTGGGTACTTCTCACCGACATCGCGTCGTTCAAGCCCACATTCTTGCCAGACGACAACCCGGCGGATTTCAGCTATTTCTTCGACACTTCTAGACGGCGGCTGTGCTATGTCGCCCCTGAGAGATTTGTTGGGGCGCCTGATCCCAGCAACAGAGCTTTGGTAAGAGAAAATTCAAAATTAATAAGTAACACTTGTTACACTAGGTTATTATCACCTGCGTTTTAAGCGTTTGGAGTAATATCGCCTCGTTTTCGCAACTTTTCAACTACAATTCAGGCTTTCCCAGAGTGGGCGATAACGCCCCTTGTGGGCCTGCAGGCCTAGGGGGGGGGGGGGGGACCTAAAAAAAGAGGGCGTAAAATGGAACCTGAATGGGTAAATTGGAACCTGAATGGGTAAATTGGAACCTGATATTAACAAACTTATTAACCGGCGGAGAATTATATATTATTAGTTAGTATTGCGGATGTCCGTGGGCGACGGTATCACTTACCATCAGGTTGCTCGTTTGCCAACCCATCCCATAAAAATACCTGATATGAGCATGTATACATGAATCCTGACCCCCCCGGTCATTCTCGAGAATGGCCACACTGACTGAGACAGACAACTCATAGTTTGTACACCGAAGCGTGACACGTGGACGCTTACGATACGAATACTTTTCGCAAATCGTTTGTGCTACAGCCTCTGTACTAACTATGAGTTATCTGTGCCACAGTTGTACTAGATAAATAATTAAGGTACACTTGCGCAAATTTTCGTGCTGTACCTACAAGTATTTGTTCAAGGACTAACGAAAGGACATGTTAAACCGCTTATCAACATCATTGTTATACATGCTTTAGAACATGCACAGCTAATTGTGTAAGTATAAGATAAGCATGTCGGTAATTTAATAAGCTAAATTATTTGTTTTCCCAATTTACGAATATTGGATTAATTTACACTTAAAAATGACAGTAATGCTGAGCGCAGACTTGAGTCGCGATAGTTTTAAGACAGACTATTGCTTTACACAAATTATGAAGACGCGCAAACTTCAAACAAAACGTCTCATAGACAAAATTGCCTAATACCTACAAGAACTGCACGCGGCGACAAGTCTGACTAACGATTGTCGGCTTCCCTTTTGTATGTATGCGAGCGCGCACATAAAAGACAAACCAGTCTAGTGATGTACCCCCCTCTCTTTTAGTCCTGTCCGAGCGTTCAGAGAGTACACACATCACTCAAGTTTACAGACGAAGAACTCTTAGATATAATAATTGAAGTTAAGGTTAAGGAGAGGTTGAAAAGAGGCCTGTACTTTTTAGTAAAAATGTTTAAGGAATATTCTGATGTAAATTTAAAAATAAATCAAATGGGATGAGGTTATTTATTTATTTGGTTCACCAACGATTGTTACATTGTTTCTTATAACTAATCTATAACAGAATTATAGTAGGTACATATTGCTAAATGCACAACCAATTAAAGGTAAACACAGCCTGCTAAATTAAATTTACAAAAAAGGAGTAACATTTGACATAGCTGTTGTTTAATAAGATCAAATTACAAGATACTTAGTTTGGAATTTCCTTGAGCAAATGCTCGCGAAAATGATTTAAGTTAATAGAGAGAATATCCATTGGTCCGGTACCGAACCATTCATTTAACATTCTGCACAATCTAGGAATCGGAGAGTTACTGCCATAAACTGTGGAGCAGGTTACAATGCAACTAGTCGTTATTGTGAGACAAGGAGAATGTCGGCTAAAGAAAAGATAAATTCATGTAAGTATACTCGTAATTGCAAAACAACAGTACCGATGAAGTGGAATCGGCTTCACTTTTGATACTGAAAAAGAATTGACGCAGACGCGACGGTTCGCGTCGAGGTAGTAGTCAAAACAGTTTCGTTTTAGATGTGCGACATGTCATAGACTAAACAATTTGGTTTTAGTTTTTTAAGACAGACTTGTCTATGTGAGGAAAGCACGGAGCTGATACAAAGAGGAGCGGGGCTAAGCAACTGTGCACTGTGATTTTCAACTAGGTCCTGACGTCATCATGGTGGGCGGGGCCTAAGTTAGTATGCTATCAGCGTTCGTCAGGTGCACATGTGACGAGACTCACATTATAAGTGTGATTTTTTGAGTTTTTAACAAGAAAAAGATGAAGTGTTGTGTTTTACTACGTCAAAGTTACTGAGACAGACGTTCTGATAATATGGATGGCATCACATTTCATTTGTAAGTAATTTTATACGTAGTTAAATATAAAATGATGCGGACTTCACAGTGACAAAAAAAGGCCTTAAAAAATTAATAAAGGGCACTTTACCTAGTTTAAAACTGGATTTATCGGTTTGTTTGGATGTTATTTGCGTAACCGAGTTTTAGTTATTTTGGAAATGACTTGTTTGATATTATTTTTATATTACAGCTTAAAAGAAAATTACCAGAGCCTGTAAAATCATCTGTAGACCCTACCACAAGTGATTTAAATGAATTTCTGATACTAAATGTTTCGCCTAGAAAAAAGAAGCAAGAAATAGAACAACTTCGATATAAAGAAAAAAAATCCGGATTAAAAATCAGAAGACTACAAATGAAAGTTAAGCGCTTGAAAAAGAAGGTAATTACTTAGCTAATCCCACTACTTTTACTTTACATACCACCAAAGATTGTTTTCCAAATCATGACCTAACTTCGTTTTCGCTTTTGTTTCAGGTTCTAAATTTAACTGCAATAATTAAAGAATTAGAAAGCAAACACCTTCTGCAGGGAGAGGACGCAGAAATTTTATCAACGATAAACGTTAAGATGAAAGACTTGGTTGGGCGACAAGTTTCAAAAATCAAAAAACTTCCCTTAAAGAAGAAATATTCTCCAGCCCTCCGATCATTCGCCTTATCACTTCATTATTATTCGCCAAATGCGTACTCGTATGTGAGAAAAACCTTTGACACCTGCTTACCGCATCCGAGAACAATTGCTAAATGGTATGAGACTGTCGACGGTGAAGCTGGATTTACAGCTGAAGCTTTTAAAATATTAAACCACAAAAAGAATGTCTCCGGCAAACGCGCTCTGTGCAGTCTGATGATGGACGAGATTTCTATAAAAAAGCACGTTGAATGGGATGGCAATAAATATCATGGCTATGTTGACCTCGGACTTAACGACGTCCAAAAGGACAACTCAGAACAAGCGTCTCAGGCTTTAGTACTGTTACTTGTTTCTCAAACTGAGAGGTGGAAATTACCAGTGGGGTTCTTTTTAATTCATTCTATGACCGGGGAACAACGGGCTTTAATAATGAAACAGTGTCTTTACAAATGCGAAGAAAATTGTGTTGAAGTAGTTTCACTGACGCTGGATGGCTGTGCTGCAAATATTGCAATGCTCAAAAAATTAGGATGTTCGTTAGAACCTCAAGAAACGAAAACTACTTTTCCACATCCAAGTGCAGTATACGAAGTAGCAGTCTTCCTCGACGCGTGCCATATGCTGAAACTTGTACGCAACGCCTTTGAGAACAAAAAGAGATTTCTTGATTACCAGGGTAATAACATTGAATGGTCCTATCTCATCAAGCTTAATAACCTGCAAAAGTCGCAAGGTCTGCATCTCGGAAACAAGCTAAAAGACAAACATATAGACTTTCAGCGCCAAAAAATGAAGGTAAAATTAGCTAGTCAACTTTTCAGCAATAGCGTAGCCGATGCACTCCAGCTTTGTGAGAAAAGTGATGAAACATTCAAAAATGCAGCCGCAACAATAAGTTTTATACGCTTAATCAACAATGTCTTTGACATTCTTAATTCGAGAAACATGTGTCAGATGGAGTACAAAAAACCGTTATTTGAAAAAAATATTTCTAAAACAAAAGAGTATTTAGAATTTGCTAAATATTTCTTGACCTATTTAGTAGCTCCCGATGAAGATAAGCCTGTTATCGCTACAAATCGAAAAACTGGCTTTATAGGCCTTTTAACATGCATAAACAGTACTCTTTTTTTGTACAATCGCCTAATTGAAGAGGAAAAGGCACTGAAGTATCTGACTATGTACAAATTTTCACAAGATCACTTGGAGCTATTTTTTGGAGTAATAAGGGCACATGGAAGAACTAATAATAACCCAACCTCCCGTCAATTTAAAGCTGCTTACAAAAAACCCTCATAAATACAGAACTAAAAGAAGGTTTTAGAGGAAATTGCATACCTTTCGAAGATATTTCCATTTTAAATGTGTCTTCTGTGCAAAAAATTAATATTACATCAGAACGTTATCGGATTTTAAATGATATGAGTTTCGAATCTTCCGATAGCACGGATGTCGAGCCTATGCCTGACGATATGTTGTTGGAATTTGATGTACAATTAAATATAACTGTAGGTGACTATTTCCGCCGTCAAATAATAGCATATATTTCTGGGTATGTGGTCAAATATTTACATTCCAAGATCAAGTGTGAGAGCTGTCTCAAAGAATTATATGCTGATAACTACGACGATAGTGATCTTGATTTGATAAAAACTAAAAATAAGGGTGGTCTTACTTTCCCATCTAGAGATGTTATAAAAATATGTATACGGACAGAATGCAGTATTCGTTGTGCTAAATCGCAATCTTTGAATACTTCTATTTTCCGTAAACATACAATTGTATCGAATACATTAAAATCCCTTATTGGACAAGATTGTTTCAAACAATCGACCAACCATATGTTTGACCAATCACCTATAGTTAATCATATTGTACTTCTGATGAAATCGATTGCAGAAAAATATATTGATATTCGTTTTAAGCATTTTGCAACAATACAAAACAATAGGGCAACCAACCGACAACAACTAACCAAAACTATTATTTTTACAGGTAATTGAATTTTTTGAATAAAATTGTGTTTGTAATAACATCATTGTTTTTAATATACCTTAAATAAAATTACATTAACTTAAATCGATCAAAATCTCCCTTAGAGCCTTTGCACGTTTTTTACAAGGACCGTCAACGCGCGTACGCGTCGTCAGCATGTTATCCCTTATTATATAATTATCATTTATCATTCACTTATCAATGGCTCTTATTTTATTACAAGCACACAAACATCGGGACAGGTGAAACTAAATAAATTTAGTTTCACCTGTCCCGATGTTTGTGTGTAATCAAATCTTTCAAGTTAAATTTGATCCACTTCCCGGTTACCGATTGAGCTGAAATTTGAAACACATCTTTGCTTCTGATGACAATGCAATTACATGTAGGCGGTATTGTTATTCATACAAAATGTCGGTGTATATTTTTTTGATTATTTATATTCGCGATCGCGATTGCAAAAAAAATGTAACACGCTTTTATTTATAAAAAATTGGATCTGTGATAAAAACGCAAAGATTTAATACAAGGTGTAAAAGATTTGGGGTTTGATAATAAATATATATGTATAATTAGGTATCTACGATATATGATTATTGTGACGTAGACGAAGAAGCTTAATTTATCGTTAAAGGTTGCAATGTAAGTGCCTATACATTTATTAACATGTTTAAATTATTTTAAAATTTTTAGTTCATTTTATTAACAAGTAATAAAAGCATGTTTTTTTAAATGTCTTTTAATTTTATTTATTTATCTATAAAAAATTTTTGAAGATAAGAGTTCTCAGTACGTCCCATCTCATTAAAACTTTTGACATCTAGTGTAAGGTAGCTGAACTATGTAGTAACATCAACATCAACCTATGCAAGTAGTTTTGCTATTGGCCGATAGATGGAATATTGAGAAGTGGGCGGAGCTTAACACACCCTCAGTGCCCCCTCATCCCGCAAATTATCACGCGTCGTTTCATATGGAAATTTAATTACCACACCTCTTTGTATCAGCTCCGTGGAGGAAAGTCTGTCTTAAAACTGTCGTGACTCCAATGTGCGCTCAGCCTAAGTTCAAGTCAGTTGACTGTAATCCTATAGCATGTTTATGACAAATGAAACGTTTATCTTAAGAATAATAATAATAATTAACATTAAACAGAAGTTCTGCGTTGTACTGTGCTCGTCTTCCTGAGACATGACTATTATTTAGAAACAAGTTGACCCGCCAGCGGCTTCGCTCGCTTGGCCTTGTAGTGGCGAGAGTTATTCTTTAAATTTCTATAACATTTTATATATTTATTACTTTATTTATGAACTGATTGATGTCAATCAGTTCATAAATAAAGTATCAGTGGTAAGCTTCACCTAAAATTTAGAGTTTGTTTCATGTGAAACAAACTCTAAATGTTAGGTGAAGCTTACCACAATATATTAGTGAAATCAACATCTAAATCAGATAAGCCGTTACTAAGATTAACGTGCACAAACGCACAGATAAACAGATAAATAGACAAAAAATCTTCTTTTTCATTCTATTTTCGTTTATAAAATACCAAATCATATTTTTTTTTCATATATCATCTATGTACAGACAGAAAGCAATCCGTTACATTTTTATTTTGTATATATGATAAAAGATGCTTGGAGTACTCCACTTTTGCCAAGTGGACATCTACATCCCGTGAAACTATTTTAGATTGTTAGGGTTCCGTAACTCAAAAGAAAAAAGGATCCCTTATAGGATCGCTTTGTTTGTCTGTCAAGACCCTCTTTCTCAGGAACACGTAGAGGTATCAAGTTGAAATTTATATCAAATACTCGGGTCTACGGTCTCTTTCAGCTGTAAAGAAATCAAACTTGAAGCTCAACGCGATCATAAGATATGAACGTTTATGTTATGATCATACATACATATTTGCGCATATTTTACGATTTCATAAGGGAATCAAAACCTATAGGTTACTTAACATTGACTTAGAATCATAAAATTTGGAAAGAAGCAGCCAATGTTCAGTGGTCCGAGCACCAAAATCTGTTTAAGTGTAACGTAATCGCATCGTTGACGTATTTAGTACAAACTGTCATTTATCTAGTACAATAGTGGCACAGATAACTCATAGTTTGTGCTGAATACATGATGATAACGTTACACTTAAGGCGCGGTCCAATCCCTTTTTTAAAACAATTTTCGATGCTTTACATAAGGTTGAGAATTGCTTACCAGAATGGACGACGTAATGCGAAAATTCAATTGAATACGTGCTAATACTTTTTATATTTATTTCGTAAATCAAATGATTAAATTTTAATGATAAAGGAGTCCATAGTTCACTAGTAAATTTCATTCGGAATTAGAATATGATACATTAATTTAAATATAATTGCTCATAATTGAATAAAAATGCTTTTTCCCGCAAAGCACGTAAGAAAAATTGCAAAATTTAGGGAATTTTGCCGATTTTTTTCTATCGAGCCAAGTTTGCTCAATCTTGTATTGGCTCCCATACTTCATAAAAATTCAATTTGCACTAGGATTTTTTTCGAACTTAGGTTATTAGGTTTAAGCGTAGAAAAACTAAGTTTTCGCGAAGTCGAATCATAAAATCTGGAACTCATTTTCGCCGCATATTTTCGTGCTCGGCCCACAGCACATATAAAGGGAAAATCAGAAAACTGCAAATATGTTAATTTCAGATTTGCAGTTTTCATATTGTTTAATAATATAGTTTAATAAAACAAAAAGCGAGTTTACTAAATTATTACTAACTTTTTATTTGCGGTTTGTGCTATAATTCTGTTATAATCGTGTGAAGTGATTGTACGGCATAGTATTTTTTGTCCTTTAACCTAGTTTGTCTTTAGTTAGTACAATCATTTTAGATGCTAATGTACGGAACCCTCGGCGTGCGAGTCCAACTAGCACTTGGCCGCCTTTTTAAGTTAAAGAACATTGTAAAAACATAACCGAAAAGAATGGTCTTGAGGGTATTCTGGGTAAATGATCTATTTATTTTGTAATGCAGAATTAGAGTCTTAAAGTACAACTATTAATAATTGTCGTTCATATGAATAGTGCAGTAGAACTCTTTGTGAATGAGTTCAGGGAAGAACTGCCACCATATCTACCGTGAAGCAGTAATATTAGCAATCCTGTATTCTGGTATGAAGGTATAGGTGCCGGCGAAATTGCAGGCACATGTGACTTAACAATGTCTCAGGGTTAGGGGCGCAGTGCAGAAATGTGTCTGTCTAGGCAGAGTTTACCATTTAACACCAGGTTAGCTTGTACCAGCGTTTCCTATTAACATAAAAATGTGCGTCTTAGATGCCTAAAATAAATAATTAAATTTGATTTGTTTTGTTTTGATATCCCAATTTCGCCCAGTAATTGCAATAGCTACAATTCCCTTCAACCTTACAACAGTAGTGTGTTTATACTACAACTTGGAGGAAAAATATCTGTCACTGCGTTGATATCTATCAAGATCACAAAAACAAGGGAGATATGAAAAGGGTGTGTGGCCGGTATCGCAGCAATATGCCCAAAACAGAACACATTGCTCGCGGCGGTTCGCAACTTTTGAATTATGTGACTGAAAGCCGATCGCGATATCGCATTACAGTTTACAATACTTCCTCTGTACTTACGAATATTCAAACGTGAAGTTTTAACACCGCAGTGGATAATGAACTTATTGAAGCTATCAGAATATCTTGAATCGCGGAATACGGCCGCTACTTGCGACACCAGGTACTCAGCGCACGGATTGGCATCACTCTAGATCTCTACGATCAAGATGAACACTTGCAGAGGCCGTAGTACAAACAATTTGCGAAAAAGTATTCAGCACGCTTCGGAATAAACTATGAGTTATCTGTGTCACAGTTGCCCTAGATACATGACAGTTTGTACTGTTTCACGTAAACGATACGTAACGTTACACTTACGCAGTTATTCGTGCTAGGCACACAGAACATCCTACCTTAATGACAGAAGAAAATTAAAAGATGTGAGTAAGGAGTAATGTGATTTTATTTTACAGGGAGATATGAAAGGACTGCTGTTAAGTGAATCGCCATGCAAAGTAGGAGAGCTGGTGCCAAGCATGGATATCTTTTCAGCTGGGTGAGTGTTCATTACTTTGGCTTTGGATTACAAAAATTCTTACATCTATAGTTACCGTTCTGTGACAAGGCGATTTGAGGGCTATATGTATATGTATTCGAAGATTACAGTTTAATTTTTTAACTCCTAATGGGCTTATCAGAAAGAAGAAAAGAAACTTCTCTGTTCTACGTACATATTTCTTATTTATTACTAGCAATACCAGCTACGACCCGCGGTTTTACCCGCGTGGTGATGGATGATGATGATGATAATGAAAAGTATCCAATGTCTTTCCCCGAGATATGACAAATCATAAAATAAAAATAAATATAAAAATTGGTCCAACTGTTCTTGAGTCATAAAAAGTGTAACTAACACGACGTTTTTTATATATATTATATAGATTATGACCATGCATACTTTGTATACTAGATCATCCGTTTTTAACCGACTTCAAAAAAGTTGAATGTTCAAATATTATTATTACTTTATACAATATATTAGTATTACTTTATACAGTTTGTATTTTTATGTTTTCTGATTTCACTGTCTATTGTGTATCGATTTTGAAAATTCGTTTCTTTGTTGAACGGTTCCATTAAAATGTCATAACGATCGGTTGTGCAGTCTAGAACTTTTTTAATTGATTATTTCTGTTCATCCAGTTGTGCCCTCTTAGAGCTATGGAACGATGGCACCCCAGCATTAGACCTGCATGGTCTACTAGCATACCGCAACGGCGAGCCGAGACCGTCCACCATGACCTTGCCAGATGGATGCGAGCCTCAGCTGAAGATGCTCCTCCATTCGATGACCGAGAGGAACCCCAGGGATCGGAGAAGTGCAGAATTGTATCTGGATGAGACTAGAGGGAAGTAAGTACTGCCTTGCTAGATAATGGACGGTATCAGTCATGTCAAACTCCCTTATGAGCGAATTATTTAACCAATGTCTCTAAAGTAATATGCCTAAGTTGAATATTATTAATCTCATTTTGCCTATGATTTTAAATACCTAAGACGCAAAATGCTTGAATGTCAAAATAGTTTAAACTCAGTTAACCTCAGTTGTACAGTGTTTAAAACGCAATTGGCCTTTATAGTCAAATTCCCTTAAATATTAAAACTCATGTTGCCTATACTGTACTAAAGCTGCAGTTTTACAGAACGCATCCATTGAACTGTGTGTTTGCCAACCGAAAAACAGGTTAATCTGAACCTCACCAGGTAGAGTTAAAAAGTTGGTAAAACACATCACTTGATTATTGGACGACCTTAGGGGTCGTAATGCGGTGTGGGTTATTTGATAAACTTTAATTATGCATTTTAGGCATACTGCTACATAGCCATAACGCATCTCAGGTCTTTTGCTACTAAGACCTAAAGCGATTTAAGTGATTTACAAATCAGATATTATGCATTTTAGGTATTAAGCTACTTCGACCTTTTGTTTTTTAGATGTCTAGCTCATTAGGGGTCAAATTGACAATGGATAATTATGAATCACATAGTATGTGATTTGCATTTGATTCTATACCCACCAGAGCGACCAAAATTTGGTATATTATGAAACATTGCAATTTTATAGAGAAAAATTCACATCCTGGGACGGGATTCCAAACCGCGTCTTCCGACAATCCGTGCCCGACGTCATGACCAACTAGGCCACCGAGGCATGAGGTTCTTGATTCCGAGTACTGAATTTAACTCTCTATTTGATTTTAACCGTCGTTTGGGGACGGAGCGATATCTAATAAACAGCTTGACAGTATGACCCAATCGAAAGAAGACAACATTTTTCAAATAGGTACTTTTATATTTTATTGATGTTTCGTATAGGTATCGGTAAGCAGGCATTAGCGCTTTAAACCCTCGCGTGTCTTCGCGCGTGCACAATGTGTACGTACAAAAAAGTGCTATGCCATGTTGCGCGTACACCTAATGTATACACATTTTAATACCTCTGGTTTGTAACTAATTTTATCAGATCAAATGCGGAGTGCTGGTATAAACTTGCTTTTAGTTGGTCGAACTATTCAAGTGAAGTATTTTTTATTTGAACTTTTATGCGTAGTTCGGAAAGACACAGAAAGAAGTACACAGGGACGGGTTAAAAATCATATTATACATATATTTATTTATTCAGGTTTTCCAACAGACTTAACACTAAACAAGCTTTTCATACAGAGTTTATAGACAAATTGTAGCGAAAGTCCAATTACAGGAAAACACAACATACATAACGAAAACATGGCTTATATGTGGAGTGAGTTGCGCAAATCCATCATAAGGTGAGGAATCACTGATGAGATTTCAACTTGCACTTACAGAGTGTATTTTGGAGACAATTCAGTACCTAGCTAACATGGCGTATATGTGGAGTGAGTTGCGCAAATCCATCATAAGGTGACGAATCACTGATGAGATTTCAACTTGCACTTACAGAGTGTATTTTGGAGACAATTCAGTACCTAGCTAACATGGCGTATATGTGGAGTGAGTTGCGCAAATCCATCATAAGGTGAGGAATCACTGATGAGATTTCAACTTGCACTTACAGAGTGTATTTTGGAGACAATTCAGTACCTAGCTAACATGGCGTATATGTGGAGTGAGTTGCGCAAATCCATCATAAGGTGACGAATCACTGATGAGATTTCAACTTGCACTTACAGAGTGTATTTTGGAGACAATTCAGTACCTAGCTAACATGGCGTATATGTGGAGTGAGTTGCGCAAATCCATCATAAGGTGAGGAATCACTGATGAGATTTCAACTTGCACTTACAGAGTGTATTTTGGAGACAATTCAGTACCTAGCTAACATGGCGTATATGTGGAGTGAGTTGCGCAAATCCATCATAAGGTGAGGAATCACTGATGAGATTTCAACTTGCACTTACAGAGTGTATTTTGGAGACAATTCAGTACCTAGCTAACATGGCGTATATGTGGAGTGAGTTGCGCAAATCCATCATAAGGTGAGGAATCACTGATGAGATTTCAACTTGCACTTACAGAGTGTATTTTGGAGACAATTCAGTACCTAGCTAACATGGCGTATATGTGGAGTGAGTTGCGCAAATCCATCATAAGGTGACGAATCACTGATGAGATTTCAACTTGCACTTACAGAGTGTATTTTGGAGACAATTCAGTACCTAGCTAACATGGCGTATATGTGGAGTGAGTTGCGCAAATCCATCATAAGGTGAGGAATCACTGATGAGATTTCAACTTGCACTTACAGAGTGTATTTTGGAGACAATTCAGTACCTAGCTAACATGGCGTATATGTGGAGTGAGTTGCGCAAATCCATCATAAGGTGAGGAATCACTGATGAGATTTCAACTTGCACTTACATAGTGTATTTTGGAGACAATTCAGTACCTAGCTAACATGGCGTATATGTGGAGTGAGTTGCGCAAATCCATCATAAGGTGACGAATCACTGATGAGATTCCAACTTGCACTTACAGAGTGTATTTTGGAGACAATTCAGTACCTAGCTTATACACCTATAGCTGATAGCTAGATGGATAATTCACAAATAGAAGTGAAATATTTGATAAGCAAACAATAAGACATACAAAATTAATTAATTATAAATAAATAATATATGGTAAGTATATGAGTTATGAATGTCAATCATGTCGTCTTGAAATTCTATAATAGATAATTACACGAGACAGTATCAGATCCATCTCAATAAATCTGCGGTCAACGTTGTTGGTACTCTAACCAGCAATTTTTTTTACTATTTCTTGTTGTGTACTGTTTGTTGATCCTGAAATAAAAAAAACTCTAAGTAATTGGAACTACAATTATAATTGTAGGTCTAATTACTTTTGAGATTGTATGTTAGGTATTACATCATTTCTCATAAGAAAACAATTCCATACTCCTCTTATCATCTTTTATCTCATATACTATATATATATATATATATTATACTAAAAATCATTTAATATGACATTAATACCTATCAGTAACATTATTTCGAACATAATTTGGTATTAGTGTATGTTTAACGTACTAATATAAACGCGAAAGTTTCTATGTATGGATGTGTCAGTCGCTAGTATTCATATAAAGTTAAAGAATCAGAATAAAAATATTTATAATTACAAGTACAATTTGAAAAATTTAATACCTACTTCCATTCTATTCAGTTATTGGAGTGTATCTCAAAAACTACCGGACCGAATTTGATGAAATTTAAATGTGAACACATGGCAAGCACCAGCTTTTAAACAAAAAAGAATTTTGAGAATCGGTTCACCCAGTCGAAAATTATGAGGTAACAAACATAAATAAATAACATTCGAATTGAGTACCTCCTCCTTTTTTTGGAAGTCGGTAGAAAATTAAATGCACGACGTGACCTACAATGCTATCATTACAATTACTCAATAAATTGAACTGTTATAATCAAAAGTATTTTATATTGTTCAATTGAGCGCTTCCGTGCTTCGGAGGGCACGTTAAGCCGATGGTCCGGGTTGTTTGTCTTACGACAACAATCTATGTCGAAGGCGTTCGGGCGGCCTGAAAACTTCGACATGGGTTGCCCACTAGCCTATCTACCAAGCCGCGTGGTAGATTATGGCCCAACTCCTCTCTGAGAGGAAGGTTCGAGTCCCAGCAGTGGAAACATAATGGGCTGATTATGAAACTAAAAATAATATATTATGTATGATTAATTCCAGGCTGTTCCCGGAATACTTCTACTCGTTCCTCCAATCGTACATGCTTATATTCTCAGCACAACCAATCCTGCCGCCAGACGAAAAGATCCTTAGGATCCATCAAGACGTAAAAAACATCATTAAGATCTTCACGCAACCGTCCGATGCCAAAAACTACAGAGACCTCATAGACGAGACCACAGACAACACAAACGAAAACATAGACAATTACAAAGGAGGTTTCAAAGTTCTAAATGTCAACGACACGGATTTCGACGAGAACTTTGACAATAAGCACCCTGAAAGGAGAGAATTAGGCCCTGATAGTGAAGGGTTGATTTTGATTACGTCATTGGTGACGTCATGTATAAGGGGGCTGCGGCATTGCACGTCGAAGATGTACACATTGGAAATATTGCAGTTGCTCTGTGAGAATTCCAGCTCGGAAACCATATTGGACAGGATTTTGCCGTATATTGTAAGTAACACACGTGAACATAAGGTCATACGTAAATCTAATAAAGACGATATTTTACGCTAACGAAAAATAGTTAGAAAGAAGTTTCTCAAGTCGATCGTGTATATTTTTATACGTATGATCACTAATAATATTGTTATATATATAATGTTTTATAATTGTATACACTTTACTCGACACTTGTGAACATCAACGGTTAATAATCCACCACTATTACACGACAAAACTTGAGAATAAGCACAAAAGAAAATAAATTATAATTTATTGATTCAGGCGTTACTTTGCGGAAATCCATTATAAAAAAACGGTATTAAAAAATACTGTCACTGTCGGTCTAGCGCTCGACGAGTCAACATCTCCTGAGGATGCCTCGTGTAGAGGCGAAACACGTGTCGAATCGGTGTTGGTTTATTTGGGGTTTCTTGTTTTTTTATGTTGTATTCTTTCTATTAGCATTTTATGCGGGAGGGAGGGTGGTGCACGCCCCTAAATAGGCCAAAATCATTGTTTTCTTTTCAGCGGAAGTGTCACTAAATATTTTTTTAATACCGTTTTTTTTTAAATAAATTATATAGTCATTGTTGGTTTTCTCCCGCCATCTCCATGTTGAATCAAGCAACCTTCAAACAAGCAAAACGAATTATAATCACAATTGTTTTTGCCATAGTGACGTCATACGCCGTATAGGCCGCCATTGAATAATGTTTTAGCGCCAATTTTAAAAGTTGAAATAAAAATATCGTTTGTTTTAGTTTTGAGTTTATTAAAAATTATTAAAAAATGCTAGGTGTGTATTTCGGTGTCCTGATTAATTTAACATACATTAAAAAAATGTCAACAACCCTATTACATACAATATACGTATACAATACATGGTAAATATCCCGTTTCTAAGTTATTCTTGCATTCGTGACCTGGGTCGATTTCAAACTTATATTACTAATAATTATGTATAGTATTATTATTTAGTAGTAGTTTAGTAGTATTATTTTTAGTATTTTTATAATTCCAGATTCACCTATCCCACGATCCCACTGCCAGGGTCCGCGCGGCCGCGATAGCTACAGCGACGTCCACAATAGCACTGGTAGACACGCTCCCGCACTCGGATTGCAACGTGTTCCCGGAATACATACTGCCGGAGTTGGCCCCTCGTGCCACAGACCCTGCTGTGCCCGTGCGACAGGCGTTAGCTAATAATATAGGTAAGTATATGCAGAAGAGTGCTTGAAGAGCTCAGAATCAGAATGTACAATTTATATTATTATATGGTTTTAAAGTACTAACAACGCCTTTTAACGAGTCCGAACTTTGCAATTTTAGAGAGAACAAGTATTGGTGGAACTTCAGAGAGGAAATTTGAAGAGGTGGGAAATGTAACTGACTCACCCGGGATTCTTCGATAACCTTTAGGTATGTCGCTGGTCCGAGTGATTCTGTCTTCCTTCGCCTGAGGCTCCACTATTCCTAGATGAGTTTCGGTTGGATGGGCACTGATGTGCCGCTGAACGCGGTCGTGTACTCGAGCCCGTATCATGCAGCTGCACTGATGGCGAGTAAGGTTTAGGCGGCGAAGCGCGGTTTATTTTCTTGTTAGACAAGGATGTTGATGCGAGCAAAGTTCGCGGCGATACAATTAAGGGATTGGCTCTTAAACTTATCCTACAACGAGACCGAGGAGCTTATTTGCAGTCTGTATAGTGTATAGCATAAAGTCGTTAAGAAACACCTAAAATTAAATACCTTATAAAACATTAACAATTACTATTTGATTTTCTTACACATCACACCATATTAATTAAATTAATAACTAAGACTAAATGTTGTGTGTTAATGAATCGATTCAATTTTGTTTTCTTGATCTTCTATTGTATCATTAACTGTACTGTCTCCTGGTAACTTCGCACCATAGTCCCAAGATACAAGCCTTGTGCTTAGTTTGGGGCTCACTGATATACTTTTTTGATTTAGTACAATGTGTTCTATGTTAGTTAAGTTTTTTACAGTAAGCTGTTCATATTGTGTATCTTTTACTCTGGGTAAATAAATTTATCATTTCATTTCATTATCAATGGCACGACCGATAGATTGGCGCGGCTATGTAGATCGGCTAACTCTTGCTGCTGCTGTGCAAAATGGCGGATAATGCACACGGAACAAGTACGACTTGTATGGTTGAAGTCTCGAAAGGTTCTTGTCAGTCACTTGACGTTTGGAAAGGTATGGAGGTGTATAGGAGTTATCAAAGTACCCAGATTGTACGATTGTTGTCGTTTTAGGTGCGTTCAATATTAACCAAGTATACATCATCGGACGGGATTCGATCCCGCGTCTCCTGACAATCCGTGTCAGACGCCTTTCTCTCTAAAATTGCAAACTGGTCACGCTAAGCAGACGTTAGTGCTTAAAATTCATATAATAAAAATTATGAAGGATGGCGACATGAATACTGTATGTTCGTAGCAATGATTTTTATCCAAGACCCAGTCGTTGGTTCTAGTTTCGCGGCTATAACCGACTTCGACAAGTTGTATCAACTTTTTAATACATTTGCTCAAAAAGTGGCGTATTGCAGGGACGTATAGCGTTCGGGATGTGGGCTATTACATAGTCGTGCTTTTTTTACCTTTCCCGAACTCGTGCGTTCTCTTTCCCAACTGTCAAAATAAAGTCTATTGAAAAGAAAAACCAACCATGAAGTTTTTACTAAAAAAATCATAGAAGTTTTTATGATTCATGCAAATACGTATATTTCTAAAAAGAAGCTACTAATTTGTTTCAATATCAGATTTAATGATTTGATTGAATGAGTTAGTTAGTTTAGGTTTCATTTCATTTCATTAAATTTCATTTTCATTTCATATCAATAAAAAAATTCTACTGAAGCCTTGGCTGTATGGGCATAGTTCCCTTTGCCTACCAGAATGAGTGAAGAAACAAAATCTCTTTTTATTGTCTCTATTCTATATAATTATGTATCTGTCTATTCTACGGTTGGCGCCATTTACCAGAAATTTTTCTTTGCGAGTTTATTTTATTAAATTGCTTAATTTTTTCGCAACTGTATTAAAAATAGTCGTTCAGTACACGTGCGGAACCGTCATTGCAACTTGTTCCGGCTGTCAAGACATTTATCGGAACTCTTTGCAATGACAGCCTTTCCCCACTTGTAATGAAATATACTATTTTAGTGTTGATGTCGGTTCCGTTATATGGTAAAAAAATAAACTATCAATAATTCTAAGTCATAATAAACGGGAACAGTGGGCCTACCACGAAAATTAGCTTAAGTGTAACGTGTACGTATCGTTGAAGTATACAGTACTTCAGTAATTTTTTTTTATTAAAAAGTACTGTGTTCCCCCTTTTTAGAGGTTGCTTCTTACGAGATCGATTGTCATTTACCGTCAATAAGGGTATCATCAAGATAGGCGAAATACTTTTCAGTTATTGGATTGTAGCTCAAAGACCGCTTTGCCAATTTTGATGAAATTTTAATGGGACCTCCTCGAAAGTGTACTTACTCTTTATATAAAATAATTTTGAGAATCGGTCCACAAATGGGGAGAAATCGGTGAACATACAGTCGGAGATAGAACATCCTACTTTTTGATGTCGGTACAAAAGTACACAAAGCCTCCTCGCGCAGTGCGCTTCATACAACCTAAATTATTAAGTTATTGTTATTTTCCTTCCGCCTTATTATAAAACGTGGATTAAAGATATCCTCGAGTTTAAACCATGATTAAAAATAATTTCAGAAGGAAAATAATAATCTATATATATATATACAGTGGTGGTCATATAATTAAGAACGCTAATTTAAAGGGAAGATTTTTTCAAACTAACAAGTATAACCAATTGCATGTATTTTTTTGTATTTCTCTTGGTATCGCAAAACTTTTCCATACTAGCGGTACATTCATTGATACACATGATTGGCTAAAAAATTCATATATAAACTTTATACATTAGATCTGAGCCTAGTATTACTACTTACTGGCTGGTCACATAATTAAGAACGCTGAATAGTTTATTTTTTTATTCAAATTTAAATAGAGAACACTCTGTTGCTCTGTGGTTCTTGGGCACTATTCGTATAATTTTGGCGCCATTTAGTGCTGTAAACGTCTTAAAGGTGATTGCTTCATATAAAAACAATGGGGAAAAATAAAAGTTGTGATAAATCTAAAAGGGAAGTAATAATAAAACTTCGCGACAAGAATTGGTCATATAAAAAGATAGCCGACCATCTGCAATGCTCAAAAACTATGGTTTTCCACGCTGTGAAGCATTTTGCCATGTATCAAACTACTTCAACAGTTCCCCGTGTACCTAAACAGAGAAAGTCATCTCGTCGAGATGATCGCAATATCGTTCGTTTGGCAAAACAAAATCCTTTTAAAGGGTCTAATGAGCTGAGAAAAGAATATTTTGGTGAAAACAACCCTTCAGCAATCTCGGCACGCACTATTCGAAGGCGTTTGGTAGAAGAAAAGTTGCACGGAAGGATAGCAAGGAAGGTGCCCATGTTGAAACGGTGCCATAGGCAAGCCCGGCTTGCATTTTCAAGAAGGTATGAAAACTGGACAGTTAGTCAGTGGAAAAATGTTCTTTTTTCTGACGAAACAAAAATAAATAGGGTATGTTCTGACGGAAAACGATATGTACGACGCCCTCCGAATAAAGCATTTGACCCAAAATACACAAAAGTGACATTAAAGCATGGTGGGGGAAATGTGAAAATTTGGGGGTGCTTTTCTGGGTATGGTGTTGGACCTGTTAAGTTGATAGAAGGAAACATGGATCAATTCCAATACAAAAATATACTGGAAGAAACAATGTTACCTTATGCTGAAGACGTGCTTCCGGTTATCTGGACATTCCAGCATGACAATGATCCAAAGCATACTGCACGCACAGTTAAGGAATTTCTCACATCGCAATCAGTTTCTGTCTTAGATTGGCCAGCTAACAGCCCAGATTTAAATCCAATAGAGCATCTTTGGTGCGAAGTCAAGAAAAAGGTTTCAGATCGACAGTGTGGCAATTTAAGAGAACTGTACGACGTTTTCTTAGAAGAATGGAACTCTATATCTCTTGCGAAATGTCAAAAATTGATAGAGTCAATGCCTCGCCGGTGTAAAGCAGTAATTAAAAGCCGTGGACATGCTACTAACTATTAATTTTAGTTTAAATGTAATAAATTGTTCTTTTTTTCCTTTACGCACTTCATATTAATGTGATTTATTTAATCTAAGTTTCATATAAAACAACTCTTGAACAGTTTAATAATTCGTTCTTAATTATTTGTCCAGCTTCATTACTATATGAATTTGTTATTATAGAGTATAATTAAATAAAAAATGTTAGCAATTTTATTTTATATTTGTATTCCCCTTTGCTCTATCCATGTGGCTATTTCATAACATACCTAGTTATTTCTAAGAAGGAACACATAAATATACGTGACATGATTTATATTTTAAAAAACATGAACTTTAAATCGTTCTTAATTATATGTCCACCACTGTATATATTTTTTTAGTTTGACTACCTCGTGTTTTTAATATGATAATGACGTATAGTTGGATGCTTAATTTCGATCTCCTTCTCACAGCCGAAATAGCTCAGTTGGGAGAGCGTTAGACTGAAGATCTAAAGGTCCCCGGTTCAATCCCGGGTTTCGGCAATCCTTTTTGCATGGATTTTTTTGACTGACTCAACTTCTTTTTAAGAATTCAGTGAAGGTAGGGATTGTGCTAGCTGCGCTCCGCGGTTTCTCCCGTGCCGTGAAGGATGATGATGATCAATCAAAATATCCATAAATGTTACTATAAGGTAGAAATCTAATGGTGAAATTTTAGAATACTGAATCTTTTTTGAAAACTCAGTACTAGTACTTAGTTTTTGAGTTTATTTGTTACAAACATACAAAATAAAAATCGTCTTTATAATATTTGTATTGACAACAACAACCTTTACACACTCGTACTAGGATTCCTTATTTCATTAATTAATTTATTAATTAATTTCTTATTTCTCCGGGAGGTGATGGTCGCATGACACACACATCAAAGCAAAGCATCCAAGACGAGAACAAATATGTTAACTCGTCACACAAATATAAATACTCAATTCGACTGTATGTTTTATTTTTTTTATGTTTGTTATCTTATAACTTTCGTAAGGGTGAACCGATCCTCAAAATTCTTTTTTTTTGTTTGAAAGCTGGTGCTTCCCGTGTGGTCCAATTTCATCAAATTCGGTCCAGTAGTTTTTGAGATACACTCCAATAACTAAATAGAATGGCAGTCGGCATTAAATTTTTCAAATTGTACTTATTGGTTAGAATAATGTAGTCTCAGATAATTTGTTTGTGTAAGAAATAAAACCTGTAGTAAATACTTGAACAATTATGGTGATGCATTATTTTAAATTCCACTGCTCCAGAGCTTAAACACTAATAATTTGTTCACCCGCGCTTTGAAGACAGGATCTCTACTGAGCTAACATACGTCTCCGTCAGCTCAGTTCGAGCGTCAAGTAAAAAAATGGTTTCGCAGTTTGTTTTCTAAAGCCAATTCATCTTGATGTTTTACCTGTTTAGGTCACCCTTTCCGATTTTGCATACTTACGTTATTACGTTGACCTAGTTTGGGACTTGAAGACCTTGTGTGGATGTTATAGTTTTTGTATACATACTAGCAGTAATTGTATATTATGTTATTATTATAACCATATTTGTTTATTTTAGGATATAGTTATACCATATAGGATTAAGTTTTAATTTATTATAGTATATATAACATACAATAATTTTGAGACTTGATGACTTTTAAATTTTGTTTTATTATTTACTACGATTTATATATAGATATATAGCGGTATTTATATATGTATACAGTGCGCAGTATGTACCAAATATTGTATTTTTTTTTCCTTATGTATATACTTCCTATGACACTATACATTTATATTCATAAGCGAAAACTGATAAAAGCCTGTTGTTTCTGTTGTTATTTTAATGTAAACTTTGTTAATTAAGGCTGTTTGTTTTCTAACAGTCTAAAATAAATATAATATATAAATTAAATTTACATAAGAACTTTCATACAGTTATTCTTCCGCACTAAGCACTTATTAATAAACCTGACCTGACCTGAAGTAGGTAAAACATCTGTCAATTTTTCACTTACACTAATTTTCACGCGTGTAAGCAAGACAAAACATGTTGCGCCTATTCTTTATTTACATAATGTTTATTGACCGAGCGAGCGAAGCGTCTCTACTTTAACTGGGCAAATTCATCCGTCCGTATGTTTGTTGGGTTGTATGTTGATCCTCCTGTACAGGTTGCATTTTCTTGACGAAACTTGGTATGCATGCTCTGTTACTATTACTGGTTTACGTTCAATGGTATGTAGGCTTAGTTAAAGGTTTTATATAATGTTATAGGTGCGTATATCTTACTCGTTATATATATTATAGGTTTATTATTGGGTAGATATTGTTTTTATATTATAATCAATGTATTACATTGGTTAGTGGTACATAACTTGTTTGATGTTTTCTGTTATTGTGACTGTCTTTGTTTGTTAGCTCGTACGTGCACCGTGTATTTCACCCGTGCGTGACGTCACCTGCCGGTTCCAACGGAACACCATCGCTGGTTTTAGACCAGCATCTGCTGAGTTGGGACCGGTTTGTGGCAAAAAACAAATTTTAGTTCGTTTATTTTATTTCTTGTTAATGTGTATCTTTTTTATGTTTTTTGCTACAAATAAAATACTGTCTATTGTCTATTATTTTTACTATTCAATATATTTTTTGGTCTTCGGTGATTTCGAAGGAAGGAAGTATGCTGCGATACTGTTCACTGACCGATTTTGATAAACTTTGGTACACACATAGGTTAGGTTACGCAATTTTGAATATGAGCATAATCATTGAGATTCAAATCAATGAGATTTTGAAAATTGCCACTGATAAGACTATGTGCTTGCGAGGTCTACTGTTCGGAAACTACTAGTTAATAAAGGCCTAGAAAAAGAGAAGGATGTAAGAGTTTAAATATTTTCTTGTTTTGTTTTTAGCAAAACTGGCGGAGACAGCTGTAAGGTTCCTTGACCAAACGCAGAACATGGTAGATAAGGAAGCGGCCAACATCAACTATGAAACCGAATTGTCCGCTCTTCACGAAATGGTACGAAAAGATATATTTTTTTATATATATTATACTCGTATGTACACTAAAATTACTCTCTATTACTCTAGGTCACGTTATAAATTGAAAACGACTTCACCAATTTCATCCATCTTTTTTCTACCGACTTCCAAAAAAAAGAGGAGGTACTCGATTCGACTGTATGTTTGTTACCTCATAACTTTCGACTGGGTGAACAGATTCTCAAATATTTTTTTTAATTGAAAGTTGGTGCTTCCTGTGTGGTCCCATTAAAATTTCATCAAATGCTGTTCAGTAGTTTTTGAGTTACACTCCAATAACTGAATAAAATGGAAGTCGGTATTAAATTCTTCAAATAGTACTTGTTTTTATGCTAAATCCTCACAGATATACATCAATCATAGATAACAAGACATTTTCGCAGAAAAATGGAAAAGTTAAGAAAACTTAACGAATATATCTTTATCACTATGTGGGGGGAACCGCGGGGCGCAACTAGTCTTTTTTATAAATATGTTTTTACTATATGTGGAAAATTTTAATTGGCTTTCAGCTGACTATTTGTTTTATACATAAAATAAAAGATTTTTTTTAAATTCAAACTATCTGTCCTGTTAGTATAAATAACAAAGTCTTATCTACGTTATTAAATAATAATATATCAGATAAGTCAAGCTTTAAGGTTGTTAGCTTTATTTATTATTAGTGTGGTGACAGGTCCGTTCGACGGTGTCGTACTTGCTGACGGATTCACAAGCGGTAGTGAAAAGGGCGCTGGTCGAGAATGGAATCACCAAGCTTTGTATATTCTTCGGCAAACAAAAAGGTACATATTTTTATTTTTCTAAGAAATACTTGTCTTTTTCTATACTACTACAGACTAACTACAGACTTTTTGGTCTCTACTCCTTTATTATTATAATAAAGGAGTAGAGACCAAAAAGTATCTACTTAAAAGAAAAATAGAAAAAATTTTGGTCAGAAGACGTAATATTACCTACTGAACAAGAATATGACGTTTCTGAAAAAGTGTGTGTATGTTCACCTCGGAACAATAACAGGGCATGGAAGCCGGGCTAAAATCAGAAATGAAATGCATATGCCTATCTTTTTTTACTTACGTTGTTAATAGTGCGTAGGAAACAGACATGTAATACTGTTTTGTTTCGTTATCATCCAGGTTGTCACAAGTTAATTTTTGGATAGTGACTCATTTTCTTTTCTCGAACTATGGGACTAACATAAAACTACAAAATTAAGTTGATAGCCGACTTAAAGTATTTTGACGTATTCGATAGAACTTTTGTATTTGTTAGCATTAAGATGACCAAAGGTAACCATTTGACATTGCTCATGTTTTGCTTGTGACACGTTCAAAAATAATTAAAACAAACAGCCATGTTTTGTTTCACTCACACCTTAGGACATGTTATTCGACATAAATGAATAAACTATAGAGTACTCGGTTCTGTTTTAGCCCGGATTCCATGCCCTGTTATTCTTCCGAGATGTTCACGCATAACTTAAAAAGTACCGCACACATTTCTATGAAATTTGGTGTATAGATCGAATAGAGCCCGGCGAGATCCTAACTATAAACATTTTATCTTGATCCGTCACATAAATCCAAGATGGCAGCTTGATCTCTCTATGCTACACGGTCTCATATAAAACTGGGGTCTTGATCGACTGGTCGGTGCGCATGAACTAACCTACGCTAGACTTCGGCGAACTACTATTGAGAGTTTGTCAGAAAAACCCCATAACTGCCCGACCCGGGTATTGAACCTAGGACCTGGAGATTCCAAAGCGGCCCTATACCCACTATACCAAGACCGACCGAGCGAAGCCGCGGGCGACTTAGCTAGTATAATTATAATAACTTGTCCATATTGTAATTTATAATCCGCGGGTTCCTATATCCAAAAACAGGCCCTTTTGCTTACTATTACGTTACTTTTTGACAGTTGCCTTATACAAAGTGTCAATAAATTATGAGTCGTTAGCAAAATGATCCGTTTCATTTTGTAGGAACGCAGAATAACTGGTTCGCTTCTGCTTGTTAAAAACACTCTAGTTGGATAAAACACAATTACAAATTTCACATCAAAAATCAGTCATCAAAGTCGCAATAAAATCACCAAGTTTTAATTATTTCGTTGGGTTTTTGTTATAATGTTATTTGGGCGTGATGTTAGACACGAATTACTGCTGAAAGTTAGAGCGAAGGTCGCCAAATTGTTGCTTACTGCTGAGCTGAGATACTCATTTGTGGCATAGGGTAACACTTCAACTAAGTTTTATTAATCCATAAAATGCGTTCGCAGCGGAGCTTGACTTGGCGATCTTAACCGATCAACAAGTTAAGCTACGCTTGCTGCGGTCAGGACTTAGGGGTGTGACCAGTGGCATAAGTTAATTGAGCGCTTCCGTGCTTCGGAGGGCACGTTAAGCTGTCAGTACCGGTTGTTCGTCAGTACAGTCATTAGGCTATGTTGAAGGCCTTCGGGCGGCCTGAAAACTTCGATTTGGATTGGACACTAGCCTATCCACCAAGCCGCGTGCTGGATTATGATCCAACTCCTCTCTCTGAGAGGAAGGCTCGAGTCCCAGCAGTGGAAACGTAATGGGTTGATTATGATTACATAAAAAAGTCTTGTTATTGTTAACCGTATCCATGTACCTAACAGTTTAGGTTAGTTAGTAGTACGTTAGGTTTAGTATTATATGTTCCCTCATTGTATGCAAAGATGTATATTTAAATAGTTGATTAATTAGTTTACTTAAGACGCGGTCCAACCCCAATTTTGAAATAATTTACGATGCTCTACGTAAGGTTGAAAATAGCTTGTTAGATTAGACGATGTAATGCGAAAATGCGTTAATTTTGTACGTTTTCTTTATACTTTTCGATACATACTAACACAATTGAAAAAACTGCTGGTTATAACTTTAGTACTATACGTTGGCTAAGTATTACTTTAAAAAAAATATAGTGTTATCGCTGAAAATTCTGAGAGTTTGGACGTGAAAGTTTATTTTAGTGAACCTATTCAGGATTTTTTTCTGCTGAAAGAGAGTTATATTTATGAATTCTATTCGGTTATTACTCTTTTCCTATTCCTTTTCTGACCTTTGTATTTTTTTCATAATATACTATCGATCTGTTTCGTTACACTAGGTGTTTAAAAATTCTGCTT
The DNA here is from genome assembly GCA_917880725.1 of Selenia dentaria. Classification (NCBI taxonomy): domain Eukaryota; kingdom Metazoa; phylum Arthropoda; class Insecta; order Lepidoptera; family Geometridae; genus Selenia; species Selenia dentaria. The sequence continues at coordinate 17,016,372 of OU862897.1, forward strand.
TTTCTTTAATCAGGGTACGAGCGCGCCTTAAGCAAATGTAAAAAAAAATGCCACGGAACCTGGATAGAAATATTAATGTAATCAAAAGCGTATCCATGTGCACTGCACTGCACATTTGCATTGTCCTCTAAGTGATTTTAAGTTTATGTACACATTTTATTATTTTCGTATTTATACTTACTGATTATTACAACTTATTGCGTTTGACACTTATTGAGCAGATGCTCATGGTAATGATATAATGTTACAATAACACATATTGTCATATCTCTTTTGTCTTCTCTTTTTATGCTATTAATTTACCCTTTTTTTTATTGCCATATTTGCAAATGTTTTAACAACGCGCCCAATCTCTATCAATTTAATCTATCTATTTTTTCTACATTCCATGCTAAGGTTGCCGGAAAGGAATTGCTTTTAGTTATAAGGCCGCCTATTTTGACACTATCTTTGTATATCTTATATTTAAGTTTTGATATTGTAATCTTTTGTGTGTAATAATAAATTATTATTATTATCATGTAAATTGCAGTGTTGTGTTGTGTGTATGTCTGAAATAAACATCTTTCTTTCTTTCTAACTAGTCCACAATCCACTTTCCGATCGAGTCTTATAAATCAGTTGGTGTTTCAGCAAACGACGTCATCCTTTCGCACATGGTGACGTTCTTGAACGACAAAGAGGAGGCGGCGTTACGCGGATGCTTCTTCGAGAGAGTGGTGGGAGTGGCGTCGTATGTCGGCCACCACGCCGCTCCCATACTAGTACCTTTGTTGCAACAGGTATTGTAACTTATTTAGTATTAGCTGCGCTACGCGGTTTCACCCAGACGCTGATGGAAGATGATGATGATGATGATGATGAATCTTATATAGCCTATGTTAATCAGGGTGAATTTAGCTTTTCAATGGTGAAAGAATTTTTGAAATCGGTCCAGTACTTTTTGAGGCAATTCGTTACAAACATACTTACAAATCTTTTCTCTTTATAATATTAGTATAGATATAGACTAGCTGAGCTCCGCGGTTTCACCCGCGTGCTGATGGATGATGATGATGATGAATCAAATGTAGCAAGGTACTCAGGCATAATATAGCTTTCTGCTGGTGAAAGAATTTTTTGAACGGTTATTTAGTTTTTGCGTTTATCCGTTACAAATTATCAAATTATACCTCGTTATTATCAGAGTAGATAAGGATTGACACCAAGGTACGAATAATGTGGCCTAGTTTGTACCGGCGTGCATTGCATATTAACACTAAAAAGTAGTTATTGTGACATAACTGACTGTAATAGTTAGACATATACAGCCTTAATTATAAACGCTGCTTAAATTTAAATAACGTCACTTAGTACTGCGCAGAAAATTTTTGTAGTGCGCACCACTAAATAACGTCATTTAAAGTTAAGCAGCGTTTATAAGTAAGGTCCATAGTATTGCCCCTGTGTTGCATTATCAAAGTTTTTATACGGATCCCTAAATTTAAAAAAAAAAATTTAGCTTATGTTACTCAGCAATAATGTGTTTTTAAGCTTTCTAACGACAAAACAATTTTTGAAATCTGTTCCGTGGTTTATAAGTTTATTAGTTACATACAAAAATGCAAATCTTTTTCCTGTTTATAATATTAGTGTAGATCTTGATGTTCTGATGAGTTTGATGCTGCAAAACTTACTATTTCTCAAATATTCTTAGAAATTTGAGCATTATTTTGACAACCTTTTCGACATTAATCAAAATTGCTGTACTGCCCACATGCGAGCAGCGGCCGGCAAAAGTATTTTTGCCGGCCGCTGCTATTAAATAAAATAGTATGAAAATCCATATCTGTCGTGGTATAGTGGCCAAATAAATTACATAGTAAACTCATAACAGCTGTCGTGTAACTTAAAAATATAAAGATCTTTTACTCCGAAATATTATGTCAACCAAGGAGGTAATTTATTTAAATTTCGGTTTTATTTAAATTTCGAACAAGCTTGTGAATATAAAGTTGTTTATTGAAAAAAGAAACAAATGAACACTGACGCGGGACTACTATTTAAGTAAAACGTTCTGCCTAAGTCTACGAATAAACAATAAGTCAGAAAGCATAATTCAGAACAAATTCCACACAAAAAGTGGTCCTTCAAACCAAAACGACGTATGATTCCAAATACGAATTACTTCCGACGTTACAAATAGACATGTTCGGTGATTGGTTTAAATTCAGAAGGAAAGTAGGAATTTTTAAGATACCGTGTACAAAAAAGGAACCTTTATTTTGGAATGGGGGTTTTTAGTCTGAAAGCTCAAAACAAAGACCTTATCCCGAGCTCAGGGGTAGACTGAAAAACAGAGATCACATCACAAACAGACATATTCATGCACACAAATGTTTGATATGCCCGGGACCATCGGCTCAAAAGGCAGGAATCTAACAAATGTGCCAAACATCAGTCATTATTACAACAGAGCTACGTAGTTGACCGGCCGGGGTATGTTTGTTCCAGGGCCTGACAGACCCCTCGGAGTGGATCATAGCGAAAGCCCTACGCGCCACTACAAGCTTAGCAGAGTTGGGTCTCTTACCGAAGCAATCGTTATGCGATTTGGTAGCGGAAAGTGCTAATTGCTTGGCACATCCTAACCTATGGGTAAGTTTTAAAGAGATTTTCTTCTAGTAGCCATGTTCCTTTGAGGGTAATGTATGCAACTTTTCGATAACACGTGAATAGTTATGCACTTAAGTTCTGTAGAACTCTGTGTGTGAGTTTGTCCGGGGAAGTACTGCCATTGTACTTATTTCTACCTTGAAACAGTAATATTCGCATTATTGTATTTCTGGTTTTTCAAGGGTTGCTAGCGATATTAAGGCACATGTGACTTAACAAAAATAGAAGTTATTTTTCGCAATTTTACTCAAATGCCTAAACATATTCAATAAAATAAACAAAAATGCATTAAACATTGTAAAAGGAATAAATTTAAAAAGTATTTTATTTAAATTTAAATTTATAAACTAAAAAATATTTTTTACTAAAATCTAATTTCTGAAAACTAAAATGACATGTAAAATAAAATCTTGAAAAAAAGGCAATGTATCTTAAACTTATTTAATAAAATAAATAAAACTGCAAACTTGTAATAATTTATTAAAAAAGAGAAAATTGATGGTATTTTTCGAAATTTTACTTAAATATTCAATAAAACTCGTACAAAATTACAAACTCGTAAAATACCAAATATTTGGAAAAATAAATTTCCGAAAAATATTTATTCAATCAAATTTATAAAATTTTAAACAGAAATACCAAAATTTTGGTAAAGAGGAAGGTAGTTATCAATTTTGTTTAAAATATGGTTCATATTTAAAACGTATAAATTTATTTTTCAATCTGTCTAAATAAATACTCAATAAAACATATAAAAACGCACTAAAATGTAAATAAAATACCAAAAACGTACCAATTATTGGGATAAAAGCGTAAATTTAAGTAGTTTTTTGATATTTATTTGAAATACATTAACAAAACATTATTTGAAATTAACAAAAATTAACATCATGTCATAAAAACACATTTGATTTGATTTTGTCAAAGTCCATCACAATCAATGCCCTCTCGCCCAAACGTGCCTATCAGGCTAGCGGCATTCCCGCGTTGTATGGCCAAGGAAATGTTCTGCACAAGATAATGGCCCGACTTAGGATCACGCGTTCTCTCCTTCAGGCGCCGCCCGAGTTCTTAAACAAATTTCTTGGCCTCCAGGCCCACGGCCCAGCCGTCTCCACAGCAAACGGCACGAACTCGTAGGTTGACTCCAAGGCAGCGTACTTAAGGTGCTTTCCTCTGGCTGCCGCTTCTGCACCCGCGCCAGCCTCCCGCTGAGTGGCTTGGAGGTGACAAGAAGCAAATGTGCTGACGCAGGTAGCATCCCAGATGAGGCTGCGACCTCTCCGCCACGGAATCAGCGTGAGTCCATCTGGCCGTTTGCCATCCAAACGTGACAGGCCGGGGGGCTCGAGCACACAAGCGACATCCGCTAAAACGAGCGCTCTCCTGATCACCTCGTTGATGGCATGATGCCGTGGTCTACGCCCTGCACACCGGGTACAACTGAGACTGTGGTAGCCATTCGTGTCTACGGTCGCACCGCACACGCAGACGTGGGGTTCGCACACTGAGCAACCGAGTCGGAATCCCGCAGCCACCCTAAGGGAGTCATCGTCTAGCAGCGTGCCCAAATGAGGTGATGGTAGGGCATGCAGCCAGGCACTGGACTCCGGCTTAGAGGCAGCGTTGAGACGAGCCAACTCGAAACCTGTGGCTTCATTACGCAGCTGGGCGAGGATGTGGGTCCCGGAAATGTCATCCCAATTCCTCTGATACGCGGGTTTTGTAGGTAGCTCAGCTCCTGGGTACAGCTGGAACCAAACGTTGTGAGCCTCCGTAGCGAAAGGTATCTGGATCGTGTCACTGAAACCTGGCAACATTATCATTAATAGATCCGCGACACCAAACGAGGAGGCGAGGAAAGCAGAGGGGCCAGTCTCTTGCAAACGACGTACCCCAAGACCACCATACCGTATGGGCAGACTGGCCTGGCGCCACTGTGTTTCGTGGAGACTAACGTTTAACGTTTCCTCTACTATATGCTTAAGCATGTTGTCGAACCGTTGGACCTCTTCTGGGTGTTTCAAGGTCGGGGCCGTCCGGAAAGGATATGACAGTCTAGGCATCGCGAAACAAGCTCTCAGAAGAGTCAGGGAAGCATGTGCCGGAAGGTTCTGAAAATGATCTTTAAGCGAGGCCAAGGACTCTGTTTTTGCCGCCAAGCTGTTTTGAATGCCTTCCTGGAAAATGAGGAGGCAAAGAGACTCTCGGTCCATGACCCTAAGTCCTGGAATGAGGGACGTGAATATGTGACACGATTCCGAGGCTGCTAGGCTACAAAGATAAAATTCGCACTTAGCAGTATTAACCTCTAAGCCCAGCTTTTTTAAAAGAGTAACTTAACATCCCTCTCAACTACATCTGGACTCCCACCTAAGGTCCCATCATCAAGGTACGAAATGTTTAGAGGACACTCTAAGGAATTAATGGTCTTATGGATAGCCATACTGAAAATCAACGGGCCTAAAGGATCCCCCTGCTGAGCGCCGACTTGAGACAAAACACATTGACCGTTATAGGACAAGTTACTCGGGGTGGAGTAACATTGACATAGAAAAGGGAAGATGGACGGTGTCAGCTCTCTGACCTCCGCCAAAAACGAACCTCTCTCGACACTATTGAATGCGTTCCGGATATCCATCTTTGTAAGTACATCGTTGCTGCCCTCCCGCATAACAAAAGCCCGAGTCGCGTGTATAGCAGCCCCGCCACCAAGGGGTGTGCCGAATTCTAATATACAAAATATTAATGAAATTTTACTCAAATGTTCAATGAAATTTATAAATATTTAAAAAAAATACCAAAAATGTTAAAATATTCAAAATTATGAATTTATATATTTTATTTAAAAATGATGAATTTATTTTTCAATTAATTCAAAATATAAATTTTCAAAATATATAAAAATATTTAAACAAAAATGCAATAAATAACTAACTACTACTAGTCCAGAATTTAATACAAAATTAATAAAATTGATAAAAATGCCATAAATATAAAACCCTTCTTAAAGAGAAATTTAAGTTTTTTTTTGAAATTTTACACGTACACGCCTTTTTTTTATTTATTAGATAAAAATATAGATATATAGTTATTATATTAGATTGTTTATAACGGTTGTACATCTATCTATGTTTAAACATTTTGTCCACAGATAAGACACGAAGTATGTGGACTGATTTCGTGCGTGGCGAGTCTTTTGAACCCTATAGATGTGAACTGCAAAATATTGCCGCTGGTGTGGCCACATCTCAAACACAAATTGATACAGGTAAACTAATAATCTTTAATATATACAAATTAACCCCTATTTCTCCTGGTCACGCTATATCTTGAAAACAGATAGAACAATATCGCGAATTCTTTTTTTATCGTGTTAATTATTGGCAAAAGGTTCTTATGAAAGATAACCCAAGAAAAAATGGGAGAGTATGGCGAGGCCGAAGGCCGAGCCTACTTCGCAAACGAAGTCGCGGGCAGTCGCTAGTACAGCGTAAAGTTAATATTTCGTTTTGAATCGAGCCTTAAGCGTTATTAGTCCGCTCAAAAGTGTCCCGAAATTGTATGAGCGGGCAAATGGTAGGCAAATGTGAAGTCGTGAGTTACGTCATTTCTGGACATACAGTGCGTGAGCACGAATAACTGCGTAAGTGTAACGTAACGTGTCGTTCACGTAAAACAGTATAAACTGTCATTTATCTAGGGCAACTGTGACACCTGTGTTTGTGCGCCGAAGCATGACGCGTAGACGGTTCGATACGAATACACACACTGTTTTCACAAACTGTTTGCGCTACGGCCTCTTCATCAAATCGTCGTGAGCGTCGTAAGTTTAATGTCAAATTGACATTTGTTAATGTCAGACGGATCACATTTGCTCGCTTTGTCTACATACCGGTTCGATTTCGCGCTAAGCAGAGGGTCGTTCCGTACCCCAGAGCGCAGTTGTTTAGTAGTTTTCTAACTCGCTCTGAGGTACGGAACGGCACGATTGTTTTCTAACCTCAAACAGACTTTGAAAAATTCGACATTGACAGATCAATTGATACTTACCTAATTTTCTTTGAGAAGAGAGAAGAAGAAGAACCATCCAAATCGATCGGTAAAAGGTTGCAACCCGCATCTGACATAACTTTGACCAATCAGACTACAACAAACTTCTTCTTCTTCTCTCTTCTCAAAGAAAATAATCAAGTGATCTGTCAATGTCGAATTTTTCAAAGTCTGTTTGAGGTTAGAAAACAATCGTGCCGTTCCGTACCTCAGAGCGAGCTAAGCGAGTTAGAAAACAAATAAACAACCGCGCTCTGAGGTACAGAACGTCCCCCAGCGCCGCGTGTGACGAAATCGCGCTTTTTACTATTGGACCAGCGGACATAGACTAGACGCAATACCGTAAGCGATGAAAGCGAATGGGAAAGGGGCTAAATATTCAATAGATGGCGCTCTTTTTTCATGCGACGTTTAAATCAACTAGACTCAAGTTATTGACCTAGACTATCTGTTTTCTCTGTTCAACGGCTAGTCTAAGAGAGAGAGATACGAGGGATCACAATAACCTAGTTCCACTTGGACGAAATCACGGGCATGGTGTCTAGTCATATTTTTTTGCAGGTAGAAAGAGCAGAACTTCTGTTAGAAAGTCTCGCTGATCCCATACCCAGGAAAGTTCTGGATGCCGTGTTGAGGCACGGCGATGTCGATAGACTTGTACAGACTTTGAGGGAAAGGAGGAATACCAGGTTAAAGGTAAGACGAAAATAATTCCAATTTATATACACTAAGGTTTAGTTTACAGCGGGACACTTCCCGTGTGGATACCCGATTTAAAATCTTGGCCTAGGGGCTTACTACCTCCTCTTAAAGTAGTAATATTTCAATCTTACCACTAAATTTGGTACTTACACGTCGATAAAGCTTAAAATAGTAATAGATTATAGGTGACGTTTTAATGACGCCGTAACAAATAGGTCACTCGATTCGCGTACTCCCACGTGATTAATGACACAAAGTATAACTGTTCCATTGATAACTAGTATTAAAATAATATTGTTCGTCCTTATTCTGTGTTGGTGGTACTATGATCTATCTATACATATAATAAAACTGTAACAGATCGCTGTCTCTACATAGAAGATATATGTGAAAAAGTATTATTGGGACAATTATAAACTAAAATGGAATGAATAAAATGATTGTTAGAATTTTTGTCTGGTTGCCTGTTTATCTGTTGAGCGTGCACAGACGCACGTGTATGCGTTTGTGCACGTTAATCTCAGAAACGGCTTATCCGATTTAGATTTGGTTTTCACTAGTATATTGTGGTAAGCTTCACTTAACATATAGTGTTTGTTTCATGTCAATCGGTTCATACATAAAAAATTTATTAAAATTGAAAGAATAACACTCTCGCCAGTACACCAGGACCAAGCGAGCGAAGCCGCTGGCGGGACAACTATGAAAAATTTATTTAGGTTTTATCCTTGTATTTTTCTGACTTGGTTTTATATAAAGTTTTATAGTTGTAAATATGATTATTCTAAGCTTATTAGAAAATGCTCCTGTCATATGATGTTTTTTGTAAAATGTGGTAGTAGAGCGTGTATGATATTATAACTATATGATTTAAAAAGTGGTAAAACATTTTTTTATCAAAAACTACAACCGACTTCTACTCTAAAAGTGTGAAATAACTTGTTGGGGTCAAACAAAAAAAGGATCATCAAAATCGGTCCATAAACGGCGAAGTTATCCGCGAACACACATAAAAAACCAAATAAAAAAAAATTTACGGTCGAATTGAGAGCCTATTCCTTTTTTTTAAGTCGGTTAAAAAAGGGCATTGTGCAAAAAAAACATCTTGGTTACTACTACTACTATTACTACACGTATCACGCAGTGCTAGAACATATTGCACTGCGGTGATACTGCGAAACAATAGTTTTGTGCTAATTTGTAATGCCACTAAAATTGATGCAGTATATTTGTACTTTCACAGGTTAAACAAGGCACTATGCCTCAGTACTCGGAAATGGGACAACAGCTAAGGAATCTGTTCAGGAGATTGGCATCAGACGGTAAGTCACCCTTTTTTATATCTATTATTACTAACCGGTAAAACACGAACAAATGTGTCATACGCAGTAGAATTTTAAAACAAAAAAATTATATGAGATGACTAGTTAACTCATTAATTAATTTATATAATCTCATTCGGTAATATTCTAATGATGAAATGAAATACAGACTTTTATTGGCATATTTTATTTACATACTTATTTAAGAAAATTAAAAAAATAAATTAAAGCATTATTCTCCTAACAAAACAATGCTTTAAAACATTTTTTTAATTATTAAAGTACAATGTGTCCCGACCAAGGAGGTTTCAATTCAATTTAAGTACACATTATATTCATATTCATATTCATATTATTCATATTCATTTATTCACCTTATAACATTTCGTTACACTGGGTACGTCAAATTTTTACATGTTATATTCAATTTATCTTATATGAACTTAGAATAATTATTGGTATAGACTTATTATAAAAACAAAAATTAAACAATAAAATACACAATTATGTTTACAATGTCATTATGCTACTTCACACATAAATGAGGATTCTGAAAGAGGAAATCTCATAAACTCATTTAGGGAGTAAAATGGATGTTCAATGAAGAAATATTTGATATGTCTTTTAAAAACATGGAAGGGCAAATTAATTAAATTCTGTGGCAATTTATTAAACACACATATTTTGTTATATATTCCTTGCTTTTTTGCCTTCACTAATCTGTGTAGTGGTTTTTTTAATGTGTCTTGTTTCCTGATTGAATATTTATACTCATTTTTTAACAATGTTTTTTCATTATATATCTCTAATAAGCAAGAGTAAATGTAGATAGATATAACAGTCATAATTTTGTTTTCTTTAAAGTGCTGCCTCACTGGTGCGCGTTTCCTCAGTCCAAGCATTGTCCTTACTGCTCTTTTTTGAGCTCTAAGCACCTTTATTATATCTACTCCGTTTCCCCAGACAGTTATAGCGTACCTCAAGCGTGATTGTACATAAGCATAGTATACTGAAAATATAGCAGCTTTATCTAAAAGCGGTTTCAGTTTAAATATAGCGTAATTTGCTTTAGCTAGTATTTTGCATATTTTTTGAATGTGCGCCGAATAGCTAATAGTGTTATCAATGGTATATCCAAGGAATACATTTTCTTTCAAGCCTGTCTCTTCTTTAGCCACTTTGCGTGACTGGTATTTCATAACAACACTTTTGTCAGCATTGAGGACTATACCATTTGCGCTGAACCATTCTTTAAGAATTGTCAATGCCTCATCTACTTTTCTGGCTAATTCATTTGAATTTTTGTCATTAATTCCCACGTGTGTGTCGTCAGCAAATAAACTCAAGTATGTCCATTCAGGCATGATATTAACAAGATCATTAATATATACTAAAAATAATACTGGCCCAAGAATGGAGCCTTGAGGTACTCCGATATTTATATGTCCAATTGCTGAATTAATATTGTTTACTGACACGATTTAAGATCTATTTTCTAAGTAAGTCTTCATCAAATTTAGTTCCTGTCCCTCGAAACCGTAAAACTGGAGCTTCAAAAGTAGTATGTCATGTCTTAAACAGTCAAAAGCTTTGGACAGATCACAATAAATGCTTGCACATTTCATGGTTTTGTCCAATGATTCTAAGATGAAATATACAACGTTTCTGATAGCCATTTCCGTTGACTTCCCAGGACGAAAACCATATTGAGCATTGGTAAATAAATCATTACCTTCAAAGTAATTAATAATCCTCTTTTTGATTACACTTTCTAATATTTTTGAAATTGTGGGTAGTATACATACGGGTCTATAGTTATTAAGTTCATTTTCGTTACCTTTTTTATGTAAAGGAATAACTCTGCCATATTTCAGACAATCTGGGAACGTGCCTCTTTGCAAACAAAAATTGATAATTATCAATAACAATTCCATCATATAATTATTTTCTAATATAAGGTCTTTTAATGTCTTAGAATTAATGTCAAGGTAGTCAGGCGTAGTTTTTGGTTTCATGTTTTTTACCATCGTCCATAGTTCTTTAGCGTCTACTTTGTCAAATTTTATTGTATTTGGTGTCTTAGATTTTATATTTAAATATGTCATACATTTTTTAGCATCAATTTTGGCATTACATGTCAGCTTTTGAGCAATGTTAATGAAAAAATTATTAAATGTGTCAGCAATAACTTTATAATCTGTTACCTCATGTCCGTTTTCATTTATGATACTTCGTATAGGTTTCTTGTTATTTCGTTTTTTAGTAAATTTTATTTGCTCATTTATTATGTTCCAGGTTTCTTTAATTTTATTTTTAGCACTCTTTATCCTGTATCTATATTGTATATTTTTTGCAGCAATGAAAACTTTTCGAAGAATTTTCTTGTATTTGCGAATGTATATCAATCGGCTATTACATGGCTGAATTTCTTGTAACATTTCCATCTTTACTAGATTTTTTTTTGATATTTCTATGCCCTTTGTAGTCCATTTTTTAATTTTATATTTATTACTGATTTTTTTCATAGGGAAAGCCACATCGTAGTAGTATTTAATTGCATCTTGCAGAATCCTCATTCCTACTTCAGGGTCCTCGCACGACATTATTTGATTTTTTTAAGTGCTTATACTCGTTATTAACAAGATAATGAAAATAAGTTTTATTGCTTAATGTTATTTGTCTTCTAAATCGTGTAGTTTTATCAATGTCAATCTTCCTAATAGAGTTATCAAATATTGATAACTTTATTATTCTGTGGTCTGCTATTTTGCGATTTAATACAAAGCCTTCACAAGAGTCAAAATTTACCAAAAAATTGTCAATACAAGTAGCACTGGTTTTATCTATCCTAGTTGATTCCTTAATAACAAATTTACAGTTAAAGTTGGAAATAATTTTTAAAAGTCGTTTTACATGTTTGTCAAGCTTCAAAATATTTAGATTGAAATCCCCTGCAATAACAATTTTTTTACCTTCTTTATTCAATTTTAGTAACAGTTTATTTAATATTTCAAAAAAGAGATCTATATCTTTATCTGGTCTGTAAGCACCTATCACTATTAATTTATACACTTTTATTTCAATTGCCGCTAACTCAAAATTCATCTCAAACGACAGTTTAGATATGTCATGTCTTATCTTAAAATCTGTATCATTTCTAACAAAAACTGCCACGCCACCGTGTATGAAGAATTTTCTATTAAAGTATGCTGCAAGCTCACAGTTAGGAATAACCATAGCATCTACACGGTCATCTTGACCCCAAGTTTCGGTTAAGCATAATATATCACAATCGTAGTCTTTTAGAAAGTCTTCAATCTGTAAATATTTATTATTTATACATTGTACGTTTGCATGAATAACTGTTATATGTTTTTGCAGGTCCCCTGGTTGTTTTGAAAATTCAGGTTATTAGTATCCGAACTCAAGGTACTTTCTGACTGTATTGACTGACAAGTGATAAATTTCAGAGTAGATGTTCTCTGAAATCTTCTATCTCTTGTTGATAGTATTATTGTTTCTTCAACAAAGTTCTTAAAACCATTGTAACTACACATCTTGCCCTTACTATCTCTCATATTAGGGTCTATATATCTAAAATTGTCTGCCATGCTTGCTAATTGAGCTAGTTCTTTGTTAATATTGTATATATTTATGTCACTAATATTGTCGTAGCGAATTCCAGTTACAATTATATTGAATTTCCTTTCCTTGCTATAAATTATTTTCCTAAATAATTTTATACAATCTTGATTTCTCGTTGTAGGATAACATGCATCATCATATTTATTTATCAGTATTGCAGCTATGTCGCCGCTTTCTAGATCTTTTGTCTTATCGTAAAAGTTTTCTAGAATCTTAAAATAACTAGCGCCTGGTTGACAATAATTGATAACTACGCTATTTTCGTCAATTTTACGAACTATTTTGGACGCAATACCTTTTCCTATTGAATCAGAAAAAATAATGGTTCTTCTTACTTTGACGTTTGTGATGTCTTTGCTCTCTTTGTTTTCTTTTACATTTGTTTTATTTTGTTGTCTAGTTATTATCTTGGTGTTACCAATAGGTTTTTTTAATTCATAATGTTGTTTTGTTTGTAATTCTGATATTTTGTGATTCAGCTGCTTATTTTCTTGTCTTTCTTCTATACATTGTTTTTCAAGGTTGCGTATTTTTCGTGCAAAGTTTCTTATTTTCTTTTGTATCGCCATTTGCGAGCTGTGAGAGATTTTAGTTATAATAGTTTTGCTACGTCTCATTAACTTGTGTATTTTCCTCTTGCCTTCATTAATATTTTCATTTTTATCTTTCTCTTCTTGAAGCCATTTTTGTAGCTTTATAATTTCTAAGTTTAGTTCTTCTATGGTTTCTTGCTGCTTTTCGTATATAAATTGTTGCCGCTCTGTAAATATCGATGCTCTAGAATTTGGGGTTCCTTCTACACCCATTGAGGTACGTATTCGCTTTCTCTTCCTTCCAATTATTGGTGATCCCTGGATCTCACCAAAGTCAAATTTTTTGTACATATTTATGACCTTCAAACTCTTTTCTAGTTGTTTTTTAAGTTGTCCATTTTCTAAGAGCAACTCGTCTACTTGCTCGTTCGCCGACAATATTTGTTTCTCTAAATATTCCATTTTACACCTTGCGCTTGTATCTGATTCGCTTTTATCTATATCGGTCAATGGTAAGCTTATATTTATCGAGCAGTCGGTCAGGTTGCCTGTAGAACTTGCTCTTTGCGGATGTCGAATATTAAAGTTAACATTGCATTCGTTAGTATGATCCATCATCGTATTTATTAGATTATTTATATGCAATTCCAACTAATAAAAATGGTTTTCGATCTCGGGTCCTGTTGATCGGACAGTTTGTTATGACTTGTAAAACTACTACAGCAAACTTTCTTCACAAAAAAATATTTTTGATTTAACCTGTTGGGAAGATTCGAACCCTGATACTGGGCTACAGGTGAGTGTGGCCGTCGTTCATCTGTACCGCGAGACCACGATGACATATACCGATGCGTGCGAATTTTGCTAATTGCAGCCGTAGTGTTTTGAATACACGACACCTATGTGGTTTGCAAGACTCGATTGGGTTCAAAGGTCAACTTTAATTCAAATTGAACCGAACGTGATTTAACGGCTTGATATTAGTGTTTTTTGTAAAAATCACTTGATTTACTCAACACTTTTGCACAAAATTTCACCAGTTAGCGTTTTTTAGTTTGGTGAATGATATTATTAGTTGATTTAGATGTTTTGGTTCGGATTTTGGCGTTGGCACATAAAATTAATCACAAATTTAATAACGGGTTTTGCACTTTGTTTATGCAATTGTTTCAATAGTTTACAGGCACAACAATGTATTAGTACGTTGTGAACACATATTAAACGTTTTTCACTGTTTCTATGCACAAATATAATTTTAGAGATTTTTTTTATACGGAGCCGATATTACTGTGTAGGTACGACGCCTGGAGTTCCATTCCATTATCTGTGGTGAGCGCGCTGGTTCCGAGCCAATAGACCAATAACAGACTTTTTCCACTGATATTGGCAAAATTGTGGTTACGCCGCACAAGCCATACAAACAAGAAGAAGAAGAAGACTTTTTTCCATTTTGGCGCTATTTCGTATATACGAACTTGAGTAATATTTTGTTGGATAAAACTTTAGTAGCAAAAATATCATGAGATTAAATAAAGTAGTGTATGCAACTGCATATAATTAGTATTATATGACAGTTGCATGAACTACTATTTCATTACTGAAAACTGACGTTAGTAGGTATGTGTCTATGTAAAATTAAGCTATCGTTCACGCTATATGAAACCCTGCGATATTACGAAATAAAACGCACTATATAGTGTTTTTACCTTGTATCTTCGTATTCAATTACCGTTAAAAGGTGCGTTCGAGTTGCTGTGACGGCATTGTTAGCGTTTGCAACATGATCATTCGTGTAAAGCGTTCGAGAAGTAAAATGTCGTTAATTTTGCAAGTTTTGTTTATACCCTAATCACACCTCATTCTAAAATAGTACCGCATGCCTGGGACGTGAGTTGAAAATTTATTTTTATTTTGAAGCTTTACGGACGCTGAACAAAACAGCCCATAATGACAATTTCAAAATTCAAAATTCAAAATTCAAAAATTATTTATTCAGTTTAGGCATCATAGACACTCTTATGAACGTCAAATTTTTTAAATGATTCTACCGCTGTCTTCGGAAAAGAACCACCGCCGAGAAGAAGCAGCAAGAAACTCGTGGGCCATTATTTTTTCAAGTCTTTGTACATTGAGGTTACATATGAGTAGTATTAAAATAACAAATTTATTCAATAGTTGGCTATTAGGCAGAAGTGGAAAGCTTCCAGGCATCTTTGTCTTCTAAGTAGTGACTCAATTTATAATAGGCTTTTTTCATTAGTATATTTTTGACACGTAACTTGAATTTCCCTTCAGTGAGCTCAGTAATGTCTTTCGGGATTTTATTATAGAAACGTACACAATTTCCTAAGAAGGACTTATTTTTAGTTTTCGTGAGTCTAAATTTAGATACAGCTATCCTATCCTTATTTCTAGTATTAATATTATGCATATCACTATTTATTCTAAACTTCTTTATATTTTTACGAACGTACATTTCAGCCACAGATTCCCAATTCGAACGCCCTTGTGAACGTTTTTAGCATTTTTAGCTGTTGTTTTTGTCAACTCGGGGCTATCCTATCTGAACGCAGCTTTAGTGTCACTAAAAAGAGTTACGCGCAAAGAGTCGATACTTCCACGGTGACGATTGTATAAAAAAATACAGCTTAATAGTAGCATTATATATATGTATAGTATTAGTTATTTACATAGATTTATATAGGTCATTTTTAGATAGAATCTTTGCCAGATAATTTTTGGTATATTCCGGCGCGCACGCACTAAGCGAGTTGGCGACATTTTGAAACTTCCTAGATACTGACTGTCACATTCCAAAACTTTAAGCGATTATTTGCTTTTCATGTACTTAGCTATGTATGTTGTTTCCTAGTATTTCACTTATAATATTCTCACAAACGTATTGAAAAATGTGTGACACACGTACGAGAAGGTTGTTTTAAACGAAAGGACGATAGTTTGTATTGTCGTTTACAATAATTTTATTTGTCACAATATACTAAATTGCGCCTCGTGGCTTCGATCGCATAAATAGTACATGCAATACATCCGCACCACACCACAAAGTAGACAACAACATTGCGGCAATCGTTCTCGGTCTTGTCGCAGAAGAACTATGATGTAGAATTTAGGCATGTCAAACTTGCGGCCGTGGGCCGGATGCAGCCCGGTGGGTCTTTTACTGCGGCCCGGCCTAAACACCTGAAAACGAGTAAATTTGATCAAAGCAATAAACACGCCAGTAATTCTGACGGTAAAATAGGCTAACAATTAAATACGTACACTTAATTTTAAAGAATATATAAAGGTTTTAAGTATTCTTGCACTAGACTAACTTTAGCTCAGCAGAGCTATTAAGTATCTCAGTTGCTAACACATGTTGATTGAAATCTTGAAAAATGGCTGCTCTATGCCCAGCAATTCACTGCAAGACGGAAAAGAAATCAAGGGGACATGGTGACAATTCTTGAATAGCTATCTGTACAAATGATTACTTGGCTTTTCAAATTAAATCAATTAACGAACTTTGGCCTAGGTGGTGGTGTGCGTGGTACGTAGTAGGTACCACGGGTATACACTGGCCAATTTTTACTGTAGTAAGTATGTGAGGTGGTAGGTACTTAGCTGTAGTCAGGTGAATAAAATCCAATTGGTTTTCACTTCACAATTGTATTGTTCAGAGTCACAGTTCAACAATCACATACAATAAACAGTTAATACAGAAGGAGCAAGTAAGAGTAAGCACAGATTTTACAAGTAAGATGGTACGCGGACAGAAGAAGAGTCAAGCACAGGTAAACCAATAAACACTAAGAAATTAGGAGATCGCAAGCGAGTAGTTAAGTGAGCGGATGAAGCTTAAAGCGACGTGCGTTCTGCGTCAGACACGAGATCGGACTCGCGTGGCGTGTGAGCGAGCGAGGCGGCCGGCCGGCAGCGGCGTGTGCGCATCTCCCGTTTGCCGCCTAGGTTAGCGTGTGGTGACGTAACCGCAGCGCAGGCACAGAATAAGTAATAGTGCGCTGCTCGGCACGTTTCCATGAGACGGCGCGGCTAGCTGACTTTAATTTATTGTGTATGTGTTTGATGTCTGTGTGAATGATGATGTATAAATGTGTAGACAATAAATACATATTAACTAATATACAAAGTAGATAAATAAATACGTATGACTGTTATATAAATTATACATACATAAATAAGTGTGTAATATAAAATACAAAATATTATTTATGTAGCAAGTATTATATTGTGTCAGTGTAACTCATATTAATAAAGTGGGAGTAGCCCACAAACCTAAAAAAGCACCAATAATGGTTTTTTTTGTAACGTGTGGGGAATGCACTTATACATTGCCGCCAAACCCGGGAGGATTCAACGGGGTGTGTCGGACTCGTCATGTACGTGCCAACTGCACCCATAGCAGCAAGCAGACCATACCGACTAAACCACCACACGGTGTTTCTCCGGACGCCCTGATGTCGGAGCAACGAGAACGCTTCTGCAATCGTTCGCGGACCATTAATGGTCTGACCCAGCCTGTCTACAGCTTTTGAATATTTCGCCCAATAACTATTTGAGTTTGATATGCCTGATGTGGTTGTACATACAGATGTATTACACTTAGATGGCGCTCCTGCGCGGAAGCTAAATAAAAATAAATATAATTATGATTTTATTTGTGTTGTTGTTTGCAGGTATGACGGAGCATGTTGAGAATCAACTGCTGGCAATGAGTGCTCATCTGATTAAAATTCAAAGTTCCTCTACACAGGTAAGATAATGACACATCGGGTCCTGGATTTTTGGTATGCAGCTGGCATATATAGGTACCATTCAGTGATTCCAGACCTTTGATACCCGGAATGCTGCTTATTAGGTACCATCAGTTAAGTTTATGCCTGACTATCTCATGGGTGAATTTTGCGTGAAATTACCATTCGCTACCCCCGCCTATAATTATCTGCTTATCGGTGTGTAATAAAAGCTTATTGTAAGTACAAGTTCTTTTCGCATAGTTTTTACGTGGTAATCCTTGGAACAGAAGTAACCAACATTCTTAAAAGGACTAAGTATTACATTTTATTTTAGTATATTAAAATACAATAAGCAGGTTTAACGTTGAAAAAACTAAGATGTATAGATAGTTTAATAAAATACAATACACTGAATTAAGATTATAATATAAAACTAAGGAGGTAAACCTATAGGCCTTTATTAATAAACGTTGCGTAAACCTATATTAGGCGTAACATGCTTTGTCTTGCTTTCACACGTGACATTTACTGCAAGCGAAAAATTGACAGATAGATGTTTTAAATACTCCGGGTGTAAGCCAAGTTTATTAATAAGGCCGATAAGGTGTACAAGAAAAAATCTTAGTACTATAAACGCGTTTAAAAGAACAGCAATTATACTTGTAATAAAATACAGTAATCATACTCCTGACAATAACATAACATTTCTAAAAGATGTAGGAGCAAAAGATTTTTACAACGGAATTGCTTTTTATGCCTGTCATTGTGCAATACAATAAAAGGCGGAGTTAGCTTGCAATGCGCATGTGCAAAGCAAAACCTTTTTGAACTGGTCAGGCGTAACATTGTGTGATAGTACATACTAGGGGGTAAGTCTAGTTTGCAAGATTCTCCCTTGTGAAGTACCACAATTATACTAGATGTGGTGCCTTGCTTAGGTTATTTTAAACAGCTAATGTCTTGCAACTCGGTGATAACGGTTGACTTGACTTCTTTATTAGATGGCTTCTGTTACAATTGTCACAATTCTGCTAGTGTTCGTACTTGCTAGTGTCATAAACTGCGAGGACTTTGTAAGTCTAAGAATATGTTAGGTGATTAAAAAGAAAATCGAACAGATTTTAAAAATCCCACAAGATGAGTATCTCAAACAAAAGACCACACAATAAGAATTATAGTATAACACAAATTTAGAAGACCTCAATTATATTTTTTTCAGTATGTATATTATAAAACATATAGAGCCTTACTTATAAACGCTGCTTAACTTTAAATGACATTATTTAGTACCGCGCAAAGGAAAATTGTTCTGCGCCGGACTAAGTGACGTTATTTAAATTTAAGCAGCGTTTATAAGTAAGGCCGTTACAGTTTAAATTTTTGTCATGTCCGAAGTATTTTTTTACATATACAACTTGTCATTTTATTATTTCATTTTTTTGTACCAAAGTGCAAACATAAAACAAAAATAGTAACAAAATTGTGTATATACGCATACATCCGGCATTCGTTAACTCTATCGAACACCATCGTTCATATGAAATTAGACCCAGAGGTGTTTTGAAAGTGCTATAGCTTGCGTGATACCTACTAAATCGGACTTTATTAAAAGATGTTTAGGCCTCTTTTAATATATAATAAGCCACGTGTTAATGATTATGCATTATACTTCGAACGACCCACACTCAATAGAAATTTCATTGTTATATTGACAATCGACAGGTGAGAGGTTATTTAATTATGCCCTACTATATCACCAAGTTGTGGATTTTCTCACGTCTTCTAAGCTCAAACCCGCGCGAGATTGGAGCATACTTCAGAGCTATTAACGCTACAATAGATAGTATGAAACATTATCTTCAAATATATTTGATTTAGTTCTTATATTAGTGTTATTTTATTTTTTAAGAAAGAGTAGGCGGAGCATCTCAACTAATACCAATATTATAAAGAGTAGTTAAAGAACGACGTGGCACTAAACCATAAGTGCAAGTACGGTAGTTTTCGATCGATGTTCCATATCTATAATTAAATATTTATAAAGAGTTTTGTATAATATTAAATTATTATAAACAAATACACACGTATCATAAGACTGTTAAAGTTAACTAGAGTGACATAACATTCGATGCTCAGGACGAGTGTCTCGGCGACCTAGTGGTTATGGCATTTTAACACGCATTGGCGAACCCGTGTTCGAATCCTGTCCAAGAATGTGTTATTTGCCTCTATAAAATGTAGGAAATCTATATATATAAATGAACCCTTATTTTTCTTGATCACGCTATAACTTGAGAACGGATGGAGCAATCCCGCTAATTCTTCTTTTGTTGTGTTAATTATTGTCAGGAGAAGGTTCTTATGAAAGAAAAACCAAGAAAAGATGGGATGTTATTGCGAGACCGAGGGCCGAGCCTACTACGTGAACGAGTTGCGGGCAGTCGCTAGTAAATAATAAAACACTTTTATTTTCTTGCACAATTCCCGTTTATACAATACAACCACGCTCGCTTTGGGATTCTAATGGATATTGGACCAGTAGTCGCTAACTACCGACCTAAGGAACAATTTTATATTTCAGCATATAACAGAAGCGCCTGGACGCTTAGTTCTGAACAACACGGGCATATCGAGATCCGTGCAACTGGACGTGACACTACCGCAAAATATCACTGATAAAATGTACACATCTGCGCAAAACAGGTATATCTAAAGCCCGATTTACACATCAATAAGTACAGTAGCTAGTTAAGTAACCGGAAAGTTAAGTAGTAAGTTGTAAGCAGCGTCCAACCAAACGTGCACGAGTTTAGTAGTCATAAGTTATCGTCAAAAAATAACACTTGTCTGCGTCCGCAGTGTACAAACTTATGGACTGTACTAAACTTGCCCGTCTACATGCAGGCCAGTTATGTTGGCGGGGTGCGGGAGACGCGAGAGAGGGGCCTACTTCGCACTGGACTTGCCAAAAAATAGGATCGCGATCTATTCAACTCAACTAAATCAACAACTTACTACTTAACTCGCTTTTGTCGTTCAAACGACATTAACAACTTAACTCGCCGACAAGTTAACTCGCTACTGTACTTATTGAAGTATAAATCGCGCTTAATGTCTAGTCTGAGCTGAACTGTGATGGTGTGTAGAAATCAAAATATTGAATACTAGCTTATGCTCACGACTTCTTTCACGTGGGATAAGCTTATCCCGTCCCTCGGGAACTATCTGTTGAATCAAGATAATAATAGACATGATATAAATCATCATCATCATCATTATCAGCCGGAAGACGTCCACTGCTGAACATAGGCCTCCCCCATAGAACGCCACTTGGACCGGCTACTCGCTTCCTGCATCCAGCGATTCCCCGCGGTTTTTATGAGGTCGTCGGTCCACCTAGTGGGGGGCCTGCCTACACTACGCCTTCCGGTGCGTGGTCGCCACTCGAGAACCTTTCTTCCCCATCGGTTATCAGTTCTGCGAGCGATGTGGCCTGCCCATTGCCACTTCAACTTGCTAATTTTGAGAGCTATGTCGGTGACCTTAGTTCTCCTACGGATCTCCTCATTTCGGATCTTATCACGCAGGGAAACCCCAAGCATAGCCCTCTCCATTGCTCGTTGAGCGACTTCAAGCTTGTTAATGAGGCCCACAGTAAGGGACCACGTCTCAGTGCCATAAGTCATCACTGGCAACACACACTGGTTGAAAACCTTGGTTTTCAGGCTCTGAGGTATTGGGGACGAAAAGATGGATCGAAGCTTCCCGAACGCTGCCCATCCGAGCTGGATTCTTCGTGCGACCTCCTTGTCGAAGTTGGACCTACCTAATTGGACAGTCTGTCCCAGATAGACGTACTCGTCTACAACTTCGAGTGTATCGTTTCCAACAATTACCGGTATAGGTGGAACATGGACATTGGACATGATTTTCGTCTTATCCATGTTCATCTTAAGACCAACCTGTTGGGAAACTCTACTGAGGTCGTTAAGCATGGTGCCGATATCCTCGAGCGACTCCGCCATTATAACTATATCATCGGCAAAACGAAGGTTAGTGATGTATTCGCCATTAATGTTGATGCCACATCCTTTCCAGTCCAAAAGTTTGAAAACATCCTCCAATGCGTTAGTGAACAGTTTCGGAGAGATGACGTCTCCCTGTCTCACACCTCTCTGCAATGGAATTTGTTCCGTACTCTGGTCCTGTAATCGGACTGACATAGTGGCCTTGCTGTATAAACACTTCAACGCTTCGATATACCTATAGTCAATTTGGCATCGCTGCAAGGACTGCAGTATGGCCCACTTCTCGATAGAATCAAAGGCTTTCTCGTAATCCACAAACGCTAGACACAGTGGCTGATTATACTCTTCGGTCTTCTGTATAATCTGCCGTAGTGTATGAATATGGTCTACGGTGCTAAAGCCTCTTCGGAAACCGGCTTGTTCAGGAGGCTGGAACTCATCAAACCTGCGTGCGAGACGGTTCGTGATGACTCTCGAAAACAGCTTGTACACGTGGCTCAAGAGCGATATGGGCCTATAATTCTTCAATAAGGTTTTATCACCTTTTTTGAAGAACAGCACCACCACGCTCTTGTGCCACGTTTCCGGCGTTTTGCCTTCGAAGATGACAGAATTGAATAACTTCTGGAGGACTAAAAGTATCGGTCTACCACCCGCTCTCAGAAGTTCAGTCGTAATTCCGTCCTCTCCTGGCGCCTTGTTGTTCTTAAGCTGTTTGAGAGCCATTCTAATCTCGTACAGGCTGATGTCCGGGATGTCTTCGGTATAGTGTCGGACTAACTTTGCTCTGGTGTCCTGAGCTGCTTCAGTAACGGGTTCGCGCGTCGAGGTATATAACTGTCGATAGAAGCTCTCAATCTCTCTCAGAATCTCAGGCTTGGATGAAACGATACTGCCATTTTCGGTCTTCAGTTTTGTCATTTGGCTTTGCCCAATAGACGAATCCTTTGCAAACACTTTAGAGCCCTGGTTCCGCTCAATTGCTGCCGTAATACGCGCAGTATTATAAGCACGCAAGTCGTGTCGCATGGACTTCCAAATTCGTCTATTGAGTTTACCGTAATCCGACATATCAACTGCGGACTGCAGTCTCATTTCGCTCCGTTCTGCCATTAGTTTCAGAGTTTCTTTTGAGAGTTTTTGAGCTTTCCTGCGGCGTTTGGTCTCACAGAATTCGGACCCAACCGCTTGGACAGTTTCCACGAACCCGTTGTTCAACTCATCCACTGTGTCGCATTCAGCTAAGCACTGAAAACGGTTTTGAAGTTCAAGTTGAAACTTTTCGGGGTTTTGGATTTGGGCACGATTTGGACGGAGCGTAGACTTCACCAGACGTGACCTCTCAAGCTTGACATTGATATTCAATGCGCCTCTTACAATGCGGTGATCGCTGCCGGTTTTTACCTTGCTGATCACAGAGACGTCATTGAATATGCGCTTATTGGTCGTCATGATGAAGTCTATCTCGTTCGTAGTGGAACCGTCGGGACTCATCCACGTCCACTTCCTGGATGGCCGCTTCATGTAGAAGGAGTTCATCATAAAGAGTCCCTCCTTCTCCATGAAGTCAGCCAGCCTCTGTCCCCTCGAGTTCCGCTGCCCGTATCCAAATGGCCCTACTCTCAACTCATCACGTTTCCTTGTGCCTAGCTTTGCGTTGAAGTCTCCCATTACAACAGTGAAGTAGGTTTTAGAAGTATGCATGGCCCTGGATATATCCTCGTACATACTTTCTACTTCATTGTCTGAGTGTGCCGAGGTCGGTGCGTATACCTGTATAACCTTCAGCGAATACCGTTTGGTTATTCTGAGTATAAGGAACGCTACCCTAGCCGACACACTATCGACTTTCACTACGTTGTTAACGAGAGACTTGCGGACGAGGAACCCGACACCACCCTGGGATTGTTGGTCTCCCTCCCGGTGGAAGAACAAGTTGCCGGAATTTAGAATTATCGTGTCCTGTCCCTGTCTTCGGACTTCAGATAATCCCATGACATCCCAGCGTAACTTGAGCGTCTCTTCCTCCAATTCGACCATCTTTTCGTCGGTCCTGAGCGTGCGTGTATTGTATGTTGCCAGGGCCAGGGGTCGTTTTTGGGATTGGTAGCCGGATCTCTGCCGGAGATTCTTCGCACCCCCTGCTCCACCGTTACAATGGCCGCTACCGTAGCCACGGATAGCAGAGCTGCCGGGAACTGGGGGCCGTGGTTTAATGTTAATTGTCATGGGGGGGGGATTTGCCTTAATGCACCACGCTTGGCAGGCGTCTTGGTGATCGCAGTGGATGTTGACGCAGACTGCGGGAAATGCTGCTGCCCATTTCCCGGATATTCCCTTAGCCGCCTCTTACGGCACCCACGGGAAAAGTTAGGGGGGGTACAATTCGTAGCCGGTACCACCACGGCATGATATAAATACCGGGTACAAACTATCTTCACTGTAAATTGCATCCAAATCCGTTCAACGTTGTTTCCTTGATTGTGTAACCTGATAATTTAGTGCAATGGCGTTTTTTTTCACCTTCTCGATAATCAAAAAATATTAAACTGCCACTAAATCACTTTACATTTAATATAATTTTTAATTAAATAAATATATTATGTATTTTCAACAGACTTCAAAAAAGGAGGTTTCTCAATTCGACCGTATGTATTTTTTTGTGTGTCCGCGGATAACTTCGTCGTTTATGAACCGATTTTGATGATTCGTTTGGTAGCGTATACTTCCGAGGTGGCCCCATAAAAATTTCATCAAATTCGGTATAGCCGTTACTGAGTTACACTGCAATAACTGAAAAGATTTTCGCATATTTTGATGATTTGACAATAACATCATCATTGATGGGGTCAATCGATCCCGTAATTAGCAAGGGTAAAAAGGTGATTTTTTTATACTTAAAATGGAACCGAATTCAACACTAAAATGTGTGAAATAACTTGTCGAAGTCGGTGCCATCCGCACAATATTGTGATAATACTTCTACATATATTGTGATAATACTTCACCGACTTCAACAAGTTATTTCACACTTCTTAGTGTTGAAGTCTGTTCTAATTTTTGTTAAAAAATGTATGTTGTTGTTTTTATTCTTTCTTGTTGTCCCTGCTTTCCTTCTGAAACCAATGACCGAAGATGTCTATTTATAACCTCGAAAGTAATTCGATTTGAAAGGCCACTTTTTGTGTGGAATTTGTTCTGAATTATGCTTCCCGACTTGTTATTTCTTCGTAGACTTCAACACATATTTGTACTTGTATTTCTCAATTGTCGTATTGTTAAGTATACGTTTATGATCTTGACACCGTTCTGTTCGTTATTTCCAGAAGAACCCACAAAACGTCCGTATCGCACGAGAACCAAATGAACACAGAGTGGCAACACATGTTCGGTCAGTCACACGAACAACATTCTAGAGGTAATAAGGTCACTGCTTAATATTATGGTTAATGTTATCTCTTTTTAACTATAAGTACCTACACATATTAACCCTATCTATACAGGGTGTTTGGTAGAGGGTCTGACAAATCAAATGAGCGTGTTCGGGGGTCCAGTTGGAGAATACAAGTTGGGCAAAAAAAATACCTGATCCCCCAATTTTTTTTAAGTTTTTTTTGTGAATTTTTACGTTTTCACCGTATTTACCTTCATAACATTTGTAAAATCTGTTTTAGACCGGATGTTTTTACTAGAGTTTGGTCTCTAATACACCTCCAGACCACGCAAAGCAAAATTGGATACAAAACAGAGCTAACTAACTGATTTGGAGCTCATAGAGTGAAAAAATGAAAAAAAAAATTACCTCATAGTTCAACTTTCACAGTGATTTAAAAAAAACACTAGCAATTCTGGAGGTAATATGCATTTAAAAACTTCTCTATTTATTACTTATTACAATGACACTAAGTTAACTGACAATAATTTTGTAAACCATAACTCGTCAAACTTAACATATTTTACTTAGTTATAAAGTCTCAACAAATCGACCAATTTAACATGCTTGTCCATTTATTTATACTAGTCGATCTGTCTGATGTAGTAGTTCTGTCCATTTATATATAACAAATGTTGAATACAAACACAGTGGGTGAGTCCGTGACACAGCCGGGGGCAGTCATGGGCAGCACCACAGTCTCGCAGTCACAATCGGTGCCTGTACACTCACAGATGGGTCACAGCGGCAGCTATGTACAGTGTAAGTACATTTTACAACTGACGGCTGCGTTAGTCGGCGAACCTGCCTCGAGAGTCGCAGGTTCGATCCCTGAGCAGAAATATTTCTTGTCGTGTTTTGAATGTGGTGTTGGTGTGTCCATTCCTCCTGCCACATAACGAATTCTATTACGGGATTGTGTAAACGTTAAATGTTATTGCTTTGATACCGAATTTCGCAGTTATTCAAGGAACCATTGGAGAAGAATATCGTAAATAACTACTCAATACGAGTGGTTTTTTTTTCACCTTTTTATTTATTATTTATCTATTATCTTCTGTTTTTATAATTCCGTGCTTACCTTGTCTTGTACATGTTAATTTAGTGTCACTGAGTCTTAAATAAATATAATTTCATTTCATTTCATTCATTTCTATTTCGCCATTCGTTTGGTCACGTTGTGAACAGTTTCAGTATATAAGCCGCAATGGACTTCGATTAATGAAAATTGTCAATATACATTTTGTCTCTGACCCCTCAGAAATCGTAGACTATGGCTATAGCGTCTACAAGGATTGTAGGAACGGGTCGAGGATGTATATTTTTCTTTCTAAAATTACAATATAAAATAAACTTTCACACACTCACACCTTTCACAGGGATTCCCTGTGTTGCGGAAGGCATGGACACATATATTGACTCAAACAGAAACACCCGACACCTGAGAAAATACTTCACAACGAAGGTGCGTTCGTTTAGCAATGAGGGCATTGGTGGCGTTGCCATTGTTGGTTCTTTTGTTAATGCGTTCGAAAAGCACAAAAACATTATTTTTGCCACTTTTGCCCACACCCTACTCAAACGCTTAACCGAGCATAAGATCTAAAATCGCACGATTATACTGTCAAATAGATAGTTGACAGTTGCCCTGGACGTTGGTCAAAAATTGTACTTTTTGATGGCAAGAATATGCTCTTTTTTTAGATTTCCGAACGCTGAACAAAAAGAGCCATAAACGACATTTTCCGCCACTAATTCCCAATGCGAACGCCCTTGCGTTTTTAGCATTATTTTCGCCAACTTGGGGCTATTCGAACGCACTACAAATAGGCTAACGCGTCGTTTTCGGGTTGTTAAATCGGACTTGTATCAGTTAGGTGTCTAACAAAATTACTGGGTTTTGCTGCTCCGAGCCGGATCACGTCCTTACCCACTCCCTTCCAAGAACAGCTGTATGTATGATTTTCAGACAGCATGGCCCCTTGTCGCGTAGAGTTGCGAGATCTAACCTCGAGGATGCAACAGAAGTACAAAAAGTCGTTGAGAAGCCACGAAACCACCGGCACTGATCCTGAGGACGTTCTGCCGCCGCCATCATGGCGTCCCGGAAACCAACTGCTGGCGTATCTACACGAACACAAGTTAGTAACTGTAATAGCTTATTTGATTATAACTATTAATAACTAGCTGCGCTCTGCGGTTTCACACACGTGTTGATGGATGATGATAATAATGAAATGTATCCTATGTCCTTCCCCGAGATATTAAAAATCGAAAAACAAAATAATTAGAAAAAAATATCCATCCGTTCTTGAGTTCTAAATGGTGTAACTAACACAACTTTGTTTTAAAAGCTCAAAGGGTATAACGCCGGTAGTAGCGCTCTAGTGAAACCGCAGCACACCTCTCGACACCGTTTAGCTATCCACACCAACGTTGCCCCTTTTATCACAATTGATGGTGGCCTTTGGGGACCCGTTTAGTGAGTGGCAAGTCACCAGCTGCCTAAATATTTTACGTTGAAATTCAAATTGGCGGGTGCCGTAGTCTCGTCAATAGCATTGCAATTTACCCGTTTTTTGTGATAGATATACCATGTTACCCTTCATCCAAAATGTTTCTGTTTTCTATACCTCTATTTCTGTGGCCTCCAAGTATTGGCTATAGGCCCCACTTATGCCTTTGTAAAGGACCGGATGAAATCCGAGAAATAAATGAGAAGATTATTACACTAGTATGGGACAACATCCACTCAAGGTGATCAATTTAGGTTCCAAACTAGGCAGAGCCTGTACCTGTATACATACGTATGTACATATACACAACTTGACACAGGTCAAACATATTAACCACACACGTTGCAGTTCCAAGAAAAGTAGGTTGATTTCTGAGAAATCTATTGTTTTTTAATTATTGGCCAAATATGGCGAATCGCCAGTCAACGGGTTGATTAATTTCTTCATTTATTAAAATTTCGAATTACTTGGGGGATAAAACCGCTTGGGACTGATCACTTCACGATCTACCTACTCGTGTATTACGATGTCAAAGAGTAGCGTGTCTTGCCCTACTGGTACAATTATTATGGTCTCTTTTGTAAGGCAACACACTGGATCTAAAAATAAATGAACATTTGTTAAATATAATAAATAAGTGGCGATAAAAAAAAATTAAGAATACAAGCCCGCTGAGTTTCTAGCCGAATCTTCTCAGTCATGGTCGCATTCCGATTGGATTGTAGATTTAAGAAATAATAAATTTAATATGACAATTTGTATATGCCCCCGTAGACCTGTACAGAATAAATGATTTGAATTTAATTTTTGATTAAACACACATTCATGTACACAAATGTTCCATCTGTCCGGGGATCGAACCCGGGACCACCGGCTCAGAAGGCAGGATTGCTACCACTGCGCCAACTGGCCAGTTAAAGCGGAGATGATTTAAACTAGAGGATAAATTCTATATAAATCTAGAAAATTGCGAATAGAAATACGGATAGCTGCGCCACCCTTTACTAGAATGTTACCTACATTACCTGACTTCTATAAAACCTATATCTAAGTAATTGTTTGTTCCCAGAGCGCGTGTGAACGAAATGGTGACGTTACCAGCTCACAGGAACCTGTTCGGATCCTGTTCCGACGACGGCACTGTGCGGCTGTGGGATGCACAAAAGCTGCAAGGACACGCTCATATAAACAGGTCAGACAACTTCAATACTAAGGCCCAAAGATAGTGCATTTCGGTAGTGGTATAAGTTACTATAGTCACCGCGTTACCAACTCATGCGGTCACAAGTCATGCGGCCAAAAATCATTTCACTATGTCTATCTCGCTCGCACTTGTGGGTCTTATAGAGCCGCATAGTGATGTGGGTAAAATGGTTATAGGCGCATATCGATAAGAATAAAATCAGATATAAATATAGCAGATAGTATTGTGTTCCTGAAAAGGGCCGTTTGTAATGAATGTTAAATAAATAACGTTTATTCCTCCTCATCGGAATCATCGTCCTCTGTATCGTCTAATACTTATAGCAAAACAACAACTTTGCGACGACGGCAGCGCGGCGGCATGATGTTACGACCAATCAGAAGCTAGCGATAAGCTAGTGCTAATGAGGGTTATATGCAGGTAGCGGGTTATCGATAACATGTTAGGACGCGTTACACATTCCTATCCCTATGAACGTTTATGGCCCTTCGACTCAGTCGGTAACGCGATGACTATAGCTATTTGAAAATGACTATACTGGACAGGGCGTCTCCACATGGTTAGTCGAAAGACCCGAATCGAAATGTGGGATACAGAAAACAATGTCGCTAAGTAACTAATAACGCATTCCGACAGCTGCCACTATTCTAGGTCTAGTGTGATACCAACTTCGACCGCATCATCACTGGCCATCAAGTGAGATAGTGGTCAAACCATAGCCTATCAGTTGTAAAATAATCTCCAGGAGATACTCATTCACAAAGAGTTCTACTGCATTAAAATTCATAATTATAGGCAGACACCTGCGTAAGAATATACATTAATATTAATTATAACTACTATAATTTGTGCCAAATATCATGGAAAATAAACCACATGAATAGAATTTCGACAACATAAAATTTCAAACCATCATTTTCCTTAAGTTCGTATATTTATTTATTTATTTAGCACATGTAACTTACAGACTAATCCAAATCGTTACAAGGCAGAACTAAGGTAAGCAATAATTTCTGCTCGAAATTTGCCTACCCTATCACAATATATATCTAAATAAGGCTTTTGAGTGATCATGTCGTTGAGCAGCGTTATCACCCATCGTTATCTATTATATCTTATTATTATTATTATATGTTTTGAGTTGTATTATTCTTACCGTTGCGTCGTTGTAGGCCTTGTACCACGCAACTCTTGCGATACCACTTTAGCAATAATTTGTATAGTAAACGATATAGCGATACACGTAATGTATTTTACGGCATCGTGGTGAAGGCCAGTAAATGACCTCTATTGCCATGCTATTTGGCAATCACTATATCACATTGGTGTCTATGTCATCAACATCACTTCCAGCAAGTGATAACAAACATGTATCAATAAGTAAAGCTTCGAATCCAATACCAGTCAATTAACAGCAGTGTTTTACCTGAAATAAATCGCCATATTACTTACCTTACTGGAAGCTTACGATAAATCGCTGCTTGGTGATCAAACAAAACGTAATAGGGATCAAAGTGGCTGATCCAAAATGGCTCCACAATGTCGGAAGTGACGTCAAAGCGATAGAAGGGGCTGAAGACCGGAAGTAGTTTGTGTACTTTTTTGTGGTAGTGTCACGCTGTAACCCCACAGCCGAATGGGCCGGCACGACCGGGGAAGTACCACACTCCCACATAACACCGACGTGAAGTAACATAGCTTGCTATTGCGTTTCAGTCGGTTTGTGGGAGTTTCCGGAGGCCCAATTCTTCCCTCCCGCCTTCCCCCTTCTATTTCTTCCTTCCTCAAAGATCGGCAACTGTAGCACTTAGCATCAGGTGAGCCGCTTGCTCGTTTGCCAACCTATCCCATAGAAAAAAAGTAAGCTAAAATGCAAGGCGGGAAAAGTAGTGCCTGTTTCAATAAATAAAGCTTCGAGTAAGGTACCTTCAAATTAATATTTATAATGCTGCTGTTTCGTTCATTGGAAATTTCACCAAATAACTTCGTAATTCCAGATCGAAGTCTATGTACAACAGAAGCGCCGGGCCCGTAGTGTCGCTGGCTGCGTGTGAAGCGGGACAGTCGCTCGTCGCCGCTACACAGGAAGGATCTATATTCGTACTCAGGTAACCACTACCATAATACAACTAAATATATGTTCAATAAATACTTTTATCTTGTACAAGATTTTTTTAAAGATATTATTTATTCATTTAAAACTTAGATTATGAATATAGTCAAGCTAAAGTTAGCTTAACTAAATATTAGACACATAAGGTACAAAAAAATAGGTACACATAGTTGTAGAATTACCTAAATATTACCATCATAGTAATCTGTAAGCTGATATCTTATGGTTAATTCACATCAGAGTAAATTTAGTTAAATCTAGTGAAAAAATTTACAAAATAATAATAGTAGACAACATAAGTGTAAGTTGGCACTCAAACTAGTTTTCCCCATGTGATGAGTACCAGCCTTCAAGCCCCCCCCCCCCTATTAATTTCACGGAAAGATCAAAGATCACAAAGATCTGGTGTGTATGTGAGGTTTATGTGTGTGTGTATGTGTGCGTGTGCGTGTACACAAACATCTTGGTATTATGAGCAGATTTTCAGTTTCGTTGTAATCCAATTTATTTAGCCAGGTTTTTATTGTAGCTAAATAAGAAGCATATCGTTTAGTGAACACTGAGTTTGTACTCAGACACAAGATGCATCCCGAGGTTATACATGATGGACGATGATTAAACGTATCATATATAAAATGTGTGAATACCATCTACCTACCAATCAAATAAATCATTCATTCATTCATTCAATCCAATTACGTTCAACCATTCATGAGTTATAAATGGTGTAACTAGCCCTGACATTAATTCATTATCTCTCTCCGGGTACGTTCCGGCAAACGCCGTCACAACTGTCGCGCCCAGGGTCAGCGTTCCGCTATGGATCAATGCTTGCAATGTTCAACCCATACGGAACGGTTACGCGGTCGCGAAATGCGCTCCAAATTTTCTGTCAAAAATCGAAAGAATCCTATACTTATTTGATGCTATGACAGTGACAGCTCGCAACGACCGCGAAAAACCACCTTCGATCCGCGAGCGTTGTGGTCGCGACGTGAGCGTTTTCGGTGACGTATCGAGCTAGCTCACGATGGTCGCGGGCTTATAAGGGAATGAGTGTGCGAACGCCGCAAATTATTTCGGCGCTTACCGGAACGTAGCTTCTGTGCTTGTTTCCTCATGACTAAGGACCGTGGTCACCGGTGGATGTGGATGGTTTCCTTCGCGTCTCTGACAACTTAGCAAAACTTAATTCATATAATGCAATAGATTTTAAAAATAAACTTTTAATGTGTTAAATGTATTTTTTCCCTTTATGAGTGGACTCACTCGTACGTTTTTACGTTTGCCATTCGTTAAGGTTAATAAAATCCTGTTATTTAAATTATAAAGGTTAATTAAATTATACCACTGGATAGCTACAGGATCAAAGAATTCATTACGATAAACAAGTACAGTGACGCATCGCGCGGGGTGGAGGGGGCCGCAATTTTGAGGTTATTTTGCTGCGTATTGAGATTTGCAATTAGTATAACTTTTGACTCGGAGAAACGCATTCACGTACAACACACGGTCGTGTCCATAAGATAGCCACACTGCATTTTTCTTTTGTGTACGTAACGTATATTTTCATATGCCCAGACTAGACAGCGGTTCGTCCCGTATGACCCTGTCCCAGTGCCGACAGCTGGAGGGTGGTGCGGAGGGGGGGTGCGTGGGATGCGCGTGCGCAGGCGGCGTGCACGCCGGAGTGATCTCTTACGCGACGCTACTCGCTACCGTTGTGGGCTGGGACCTGAGGGCGCCTGGTGAGTACAATATGTAGTTCTACGGCCACTTGGTGGCCAGTTAACAACCGTTTACAGCTTAAACGTGTCATAACATTGTATCAAAACTAACTGAAAGATAAGAGGGAAGCGTTTTTTTATCTAGTACAGTATTGTGTATTAAGATCTTTAGTCTAGAGCAGGGGTTTTCAAAGTAGGGAGCGCAGATACCAGTGACGGGAAACATGGGCCGCCAGTGCATTTAAACACCTTATTTATATATTTACGTTAATACCGTCTTACTCGAAGGTTCAACGCCAGAAGCATGGAACAAAAGCGTGGTGGTGCTGTTCTTCAAGAAAGGTGACAACACTTTACTTAACAATTACAGACCCATCTCGCTTTTGAGCCATGTTTATAAGCTGTTTTCGAAGGTCATAACGAACCGTCTCAGTCGCAGGTTTGATGAATTCCAGCCTACGGAACAAGCCGGTTTTGCGAAAAGGTTATAGTACCATAGACCACATCCACACTCTACGGCAAGTTATACAGAAGACCGAAGAGTATAACTTGCCTCTATGTTTAGCGTTTGTAGACTATGAGAAAGCAATTCGATCGAGACGTGGGCAGTGCTTGAGTCTCTCCAGCGGTGCCGTATGACTATCGGTATATTGAAGTGCTGAAGTGTTTCTACAAAAACGCCTACATGTCAGTCCGAGTACAGGAGCAGAGTTCGAAGGCAATTCCATTGCAAAAGGGCGTGAGACAGGGAGACGTTATATCTCCGAAACTGTTCACCGCTACATTGGAAGACGCCTTCAAGCTTCTGGCATGGCAAGGACTTGGCATCAATATTAACGGCGAATACATCACTCACCTTCGATTTGCCGACGATATAGTAGTCATGGAAGAACCCATGGAAGACCTCAGTACAATGCTCCAAGGCCTCCATCGAGTTTCCCAACGGGTAGGCCTTAAGATGAACATGGACAAGGCGAAAATTATGTCTAATGCCCATGTTGTACCTACCCCAATATCAGTTGGGAACTCAGTTCTCGAAGTTGTTGACGAGTACATATACCTGGGACAGACAGTCAAACTAGGCAGGAGGTCTACTACCAAAAACGAAGTACGAAGTTTCGGTTGACGGATCGCACGTATTGCTACTACGAAAGTCTTTCGAATCCGAAGTTCGTTCCGTAGTTCGTAATTTGACATTTTGTCTTGCGTGGTACCTACTCCCTATTTTTTTTTGACAGGTAGTTATTCGTTGTTTGACAGTAGTTAGATCGGAATTTAACCTCACTTTAAACGATAGTTTTAAAACAAAATTTAATTACAATACGAAACCTCTGTGAGGTTTCGTATTAAATTTTGTTTTAATTTCATTATGAAGTTTTGTTTTTGTTAATATGGCACGCTTTCTTCTTTATGAAGAAGCTCTCCGAAAAGAAAAAGTACAAAGGAGCAAGGACAGTAGTAAATTATAATAGTTATATAATACATAATTAGCATTAATTATGAAATTAACAAATGAACATACACATTTCAGATTAAGAAACTAGTATTTATACGGGGTAAAATAAAATACAATATTTTCAATTTTCCATTTATTATTTTAAAAGTTTCGCTTAAAGTTTTAACCTCCCACAGAATACCACTCAACAACTCGATTTTTCTTTCTCAAAAGCTTACAATCTGCTAAGGACATCAGGTTGCAGAGGTTGTAGCCGTCTACGAGGTCGTCTTATTACACCTGCAAATAAGATAATAGAACCAGCAAAAAAATCAACAATATGAATAGACATTCACCATGTAGAGATTTTTTGATGTGTTCTTTATATACCTGAGAATTGGTTTTGATTTATTTTTAGATAAATTTGCTCTTCCAATACCAAATACAAGAGTAGTTAGTTGGGTTGATGGTAGTTCCTCCACTTCTATGTCTAAGGTTTTTTTTTAAGGTGTGGAATATTCCTGCGTGTTCCATGTGTTAGAGACATTGGTTACAATAAGTTGTGTAAAAGGCATGTATTGCATTTCGTGAATACTTGTTTAGCTAGCTATCACCTTCCAGTAAATTATTTGTTGTCAAGCGTTATAGTGTGTATCATCAACATTCATTGTCAGCCAGTTATATTTTAGGCTAAGCCTCATGCACATTATCGCTTACCATTAAGTGCAAGCAAAAACAAAAAGCAAAAGCAAGCAAATTTATCCACTATTCCACCAAAAGGTACGCCGATTAAAATAATAGGCTGACATACAATTATACAAGTGGATCCGAAGTAGTTTGGTAGTAAGGTACAAGTTCGTCGATACTTCGTTTCGCAACGAAACTTCGTACTTCGTTTTTGGTAGTAGACCTTCTAGTCCAACATCGAAAAAGAGGTCTATCGTCGAATCCAACTCGGCTGGGCAGCGTTCCGGAAACTTCGCGGAAGTTGCTGTACGTGATCGAATCAGAAATGAGGAGATCCGTAGAAGAACGAAAGTCACCGACATAGCCCAGAAGATTAGCCAGTTAAAGCGGCAGTGGGCAGGGCACATAGCACGCAGAACAGATGGCCGATGGGGCCCAAAGGTTCTGGAGTGGAGACCACGGACCGGCAAGCGCAGCGTAGGTCGACCTGATAAAGGTCGCAGGACGACGTTGGATGCAGGCCGCTTTCAAACGGTCCTTTTGGAAAATCATGGGGAGGCGTATGTTCAGCAGTGGACGTCCTGCGGCTGAGATGATGATGATGATGAAAATTAACATTAATATAATTATAGAAAATGAACATGATGATATATTTACGAGCATTTAAGCCGTGTAGCATTGTGTGTAAACATGTATATACATACAGATATAGTAACAAAGTATACAGTAACAGGTTTAACAGATAAGTAAAATACAACCATGATTATCTTTCCTTTTATTTTGATTGAAATGTGAAAATCTTCCTGTGGTGTTTGCAATTTCTGTGGTAAAACCGAGAATCGGAAACCTCGTTAAAAAGATAAAAAATAGGCTAATAGACAAAAATCGGCAATATTCAAAATCTTGAAAACAGTTAAGTTTGGGGTACGGTATTTTGTAGTCAAATCTGTCGGGAACGATGAAAACTGCAACTTCTTAACGGATCTAGGTCAATTTAACTGTGACCCTGTATAGTTGTCTTTAATGAACCGCGAAGTTACTGTTATCTATTCTGTGATGTAGCGGCGCCGTCTTGCGTTCAGTCGGACTATGACTCTTTCGTGGAGCAATGAATATGTGTTCATAATAGTTAACAAGTACAATTTGAAAAATTTAATACCGAGTTCCATTATATTCAGTTATTGGAGTGTATCTCAAAAACTACTAGACCGAATTTGATGAAATTTAAATGGGACCACACGGGAAGCACCAGCTTTCAAAAATAATTTTGAGAATCGGTTCACCCAGTCAAAAGTTATGACGTAATAAACATTTTAAAAAAACAGTCGAATTAATTACCTCCTCTTTTTTTTGGAAGTTGGTAGAAAAATATGATTTATTTCTTTCCCTTTCATGAAATGTTATCGATTCCAAAGCAGCCCGTTCAATATTGTGCACTAATTAACAAACACCTTATATAATGTGTAGGTAACGCGTGGAAGCTCCAAGGCGATTTGAAGCAAGGCGTGTACACGTGTCTGTATGCGAATAGCGGCGGGTATTTGGCGGTCGGGACGTCGAGTGGCGCCATCTGTGTTTGGGACTTGCGCTTTCAACTGCCCATCACATCTGTCCGCCATCCTAACTGTAAGTTATTAAAGAATAATTGCCTAAGGAGCAACTATTAAGGCGAAATGAGTTCCAAATTTCATGATTCGACTTCGCGAAAAATTAGTCTTTCGACGCTTTAACCTAGTAACCTTAATTCGAAAAAAACGTAGTGTAAATTGAATTTACGTCCTTATAAAGTATGGGAGCCAATAAACAATTGAGCAAACTTGGCTCGATAGAAAAAAATCGGCAACACTCCCTAAATTTTGCAATTTTTCTTATGTGCTTCATGGGAAAAGGCATTTTTATTCAATTATGGGCAAATATATTTCAATTAATGTATCATATTCGAATTTTCAATGAAATTTACTAGTGAACTATGGACTCCTTTATCATTAAAATTAATTCATTTGATTGTACGAAATAAATATAAAAAGTATTAACACGTATTCAATTGAATTTTCGCATTACGTCGTCCATTCTGGTAAGCAATTCTCAACCTTATGTAAAGCATCGAAAATTGTTTTAAAATTAGGATTGGACCGCGCCTTAATCTGTCCGCATCAGGACAAAAAATAACAATAGATTTATGAATGAAACTTGCCTCTAATGAGGCTTGCTGATTCGGACAGATTAAAGCGAGAGTGTTTCTTTGAATCCAGAGCGAAGCGAAGGATTCTAAAGTATAATGAAAAAGGATCAGGGATCGAAACGGAGTGGTAATTGATGCCTTGCTTCAGTTCAATACGGCAGGGTACATCTATACTAATATTATAAAAGAAGAGGGGAGGAAGAAGAAGTGGAAAGATTTGTATGTAAGAATGTTTGTAACGAATTGGCCCAAAAAGTACTGGACCGATTTCAAAAATACTTTCACCATTGGAAAGCTACATTCACCCTGAGTAACATAGGCTATATAAGATTCATTATCATCATCATCATCATCCATCACCGCGCAGGTGAAATCGCGGAGAGCAGCTAGTAAGTGAATAAGTTAACATTAGTAGATATTTTAAGTTAAGCTGTATTTGACAAAGAGTAAGTATAAGCATACAAAGCGGACACGCTCACGAAAAGGTGTCTGCAGGTGATGGCGTCGTGTGGCGGGTCGCTATCTTCCCTCAAATATGGTTGAGGAAGGCGATGAATGCCACATACGTCAACTTCGTCTGCGGAAACTGGTCTGCTCAGAATGCTGATGCATAAGTAATTTAACTTAAAAATCCCATGTCCCCTAATTAGGTATGTATGGCACTAAAATTAATTATCCCGCGATTTGAATTATCTACGAAGAAATAATGTCAGGAAGCATAATTCAGAATAAATTCCACACAAAAAGTGGTCCTTCAAACCAAAACGACGTATGATTCCAAATACGAATTACTTCCGAGGTAACAAATAGACATGTTCGGTGATTGGTTTAAATTCAGAAGGAAAGCAGGGATTGGCTCACGCGCGTGCTGCAACGTCTACTGTGACAGCTGAGTCATAGAACGATGTTATTGATTTAGCACTTTTATTGGGTAATTTTTAAGGCAGTTACTCTTCCTGATATTATTTTTCCGTAGTCGCCAATGTATTTTTCTTTGGAAGCTCATTTCAAGGTGAATAATTTAATTTCTCATTTTGTATTATATTTTCAAGTTTATATATTTTTATTAAGGTCCCTTTTTAAAAAGGGCGGTCATTGTGAACACTTGAGTGTGGAACACACAGACAGTGGAAAGTGTGGGAACATTTTCGTATTGAACTATTACCATTATGAACATTAATGTTCGATTTTTGCACTGATTTATATGTCAAAGCGATCATAACGATATTTTCGCCTGTTTCAGCGGAGAGGGTGCGCCGTATAATTGGTTTCGGTTCGGATTCGTCCCGCGTGTGGGCGAGCGGATTCCGTGACGTGGGTGCGTGGTGCCTAGAAACGACACAGCGGACGCACGCTCTATGGCCTTCCACAAACTCTCCCCAACCGCTGCATTACACTCCTGCGGTCAGTATTAACCAAAAGAGTCGCTCTTTCATGGCAGATTTGGATATCCAAATGGGAACAGATATATCAATATTCTCTCTGTGATATGTAGATATTCACATATCTCGACCCCTTTTTTGGATAGATGAGTATTTTAGAGTCATCTGTCCTAAATAAAAAAATATGACCTATGGGTTTATAAGTTTTATGTAGCCCCCAAAGAAGTTTATGCAATTGAAAATTGTTTATGTTCCCAGCCATTTTTAATGATTTCCACGCTCGGTTTCGGCTAAATTATGATAAAAATTGTGTCTGTCATAAGGTCGAGTTTTGTTCAGAAATCAATAAAACATTCAACCATTGATAAAACTAAGTACCTAAATGGCATGGGCATATGAGATGTAGTTATTAGTGGTAGTATTTGTGTAGTAGTTTTAAATAAAATAGTGAACATTGTGAGACGAAACGATCCTGGTACTAATATCGGAATTTTCGTTTTCCAATCTATCCCATAAAAAAGTTTGTCTCAACAATCAGTTTCAGTTTCTTCCAATGTTTTCCTTTTCCCACATAAATGCTCCACGTTTATAGCGACTCTTATTCTCATTGCTGAGACAGGATCTACCACTTTCTCTAAATTTAAAATGTCTGATGATATGTTGCGGTTCACTAAAAAAGAAGTGTACATACGTTAGAATAACTTAATTTCACATAATTTGCAACACGGCCCACTTGCACGTTCCAGAGTTACCTTCAATAACTCAGTCATCTGCTGAAACGGGGTTTTATAATTAATTTATCTTGCACCATTAAAGGTTACGAGTAAATCTAAGGTTATTTATTGATATTTAACCCAGCAATGTGGGCCCTCCCACATTGCTGGGTTAAGTCTTTAACTAGGGTTAGTGAAGTTTTGTGTCAAAACAAATTGAGGTCACATTCTGCTGTATAATGTACTCTTTGGACGAAATGACACGAGACAATACGTATAGAATAAAAAGTCGTCAAATTTCATACAACAAAGGATAAACAAGAAAGTTTATATACTTTGTACTGTAGTGCCAAAGAGATAGATATAAGTTTCACTTTTTCTTCGATTCATTCGTAATTGCTCAGGTTACAATATAAGCGCATAGACAATTCAATGTTCCCATCTAAAGATTACAAATGCCAGTTTAGCAAAACCGGTGATCTTTTATATAGTAGTGCAAGGCAAAATAAGAGTTAAAAATTGATATGACTAGCGCAAGTTTACTAACTCGTAGACTTATTTACTCAATCCGAGCAAACGTGCAAGAGAGTCTAATAATAATAATAATAATAACAACACGTAACACAAATAGTTAAATAACATTTCTATCGTGAAACTTACCCATATTAAAGTTAACTTCCTCAGTTTGCTCGGCGATATAATTATGATTAACAACATATAATTAACTACTCCACCAACAAAACCTACTGACACTTGACACTACAAAGCACAATGGAGCGCGTGCAACGTCTCGCTCTGGCTTAATTGTAATAAAATATATCACAAACTACTTTTGTCTTTGTTTTTGAACTTTCCTTCAAATATTTACTTAAATTTTGATACCGGTATCAAGCGGTTACCTTAATAGTGATTACTGGTAATGCTTATGCCATCAACCTATAACCGTAATAAAGGTTCAATATGCCCTTAACTGGTAACCGTAATAAGGGTACCGAATCATAACCATCGGCACCGAAATTCATAACGGTTTTCAAGACACCTGGACTGCGCTGCACTCGTGAGCTTGAGACATTAAGTTGTCAAGTCTCTTGTGCCTGTAATTTCGCCGGCAACCTTATATGTTAAGCAAATAAAGTATCTGAATCTGAAATATAAATCTAAAGTTAAAAAAATCGTGTAAATCCAGGTGGCGTTGACCTGATGATATGTGTTTTCCCCCAGGCGTCCCACTACACGTCAGCGTTGTACTGCGGACGGCGTGACGGCTCCCAGTTCGTGGTGTGCGGCGGCTCGGACCAGCGGCTGCGGTACTGGGACCTCTCCCACCCCGAGCACTCGTACGTGTTGTTGCACGCGCACCGCGACCCGCTGCGGGACACCCCCACCGCGCTCAAGTACAGGTACCCGACAACATACCCAACTTTGCGAATTTACATATCTATAAGTTTTTAAACTATCATTTATAGCCATAGCCATTTTTCTTCACAGAACATGCACAAAACAATTAACCATATAAGTAGCTTGAGTATTCTTTATTTTCTTCAAAAACATCTATAGTGTTCCATTTGCATCTAAAGTCGTAAAGATATCGCACAAACAACTTAGAGTTTAATTCGACCGCAAATGGAACAAATTCCGACAATAATGGCAAATATACAAATCGATACGCGGACCGTCCTGCAGGGCTATTATGTATCTCAGTTGCTAACAAATGTTGATTGAAATCTTGAAAAATGGCGGCTCGATGTCAGTTTTGACAACTCCAGTAAGCAAAAATGCTAGCAAGTTGATGACTGGAGTTGACAAAAGTGACATAGAGCCGCTATTTTTCTCGATTTCAATCAACAATTGTTAGCAACTGAGATACATAATAGCCCTACTGATTTAAACGCCCGACCGACTGCGTCACTGGCGTTTGTCCAGATGAGCGGGACTATTATGTATCTCAGTTGCTAACAAATATGTTGATTGAAATCTTGAAAAATGGCGGGTGTATGTCAATTTTGACAATTCCGGTAAGCAAAAATGTTAGTAAATTGATGACTGGAGCTGACAAAAGTGACATAAGAGCTGCTATTTGTTTATATTTCAATCAACATTTGTTTGCAACTGAAATACATAATAGCCCTACTGGTCGACCGACAAACCAATGGACCCTTTCCGTGTCGCGCGAGAGCGCACCTACCGCTCTGTGACAAGGTCCTTAACGGAAAAAAATAATTGCGCATTCAAACGATGATATCTTGGGTTTAGCTAAGTTTCTCGATACGAAATATTGTACCGATAGAATCGTATTGAACTACGCTAACTAATGGTGGTAGAAAGATGAGTGTGCAAGAGTGTGTTTAATCCCGGTTTCCTATATCTAAAAACGGACCGATTTGATTACGACTCGTTACTTATTGACAGTTGGTTCATACAAAAAGTGTCAAAGAGTAACGAGTCGTAAGCAAATCGATCCGTTTTTAGACAATGAGAACCACCGTAAGTGTGCGTCCAAGATGAAAAGACCGGAAGTGTATGAATCGGCAAAAAAAAAAAGAATTAGTAATATTTTGTTATTCTGAAGTAATTGTGTGCATAAATTGCATGTGTGCGCGTGTTAAGTGCATAATATAAAATAAGACTTTGTATTTCATAGTAAAAACATACATCATATATTTTTTCCAAGGTACATTTTCATACATGTTTTTTCCACAATGAGGCGCAGAAAGTCTCGCCGCCGCTCCGCGCCTCCGACCGTGTACGGCGAAGTCGTGGCTTGCGCGATTGACAATTACAATATGATGTGACACATTAGGAAAGGGCTAAAATCTATGGCCGAACAAAATAGGAAAATGGCGATTTCTAGTGTATCGGTTCCCCCTCCCGTACCCCTGTCGTAACGTAATACCCCTCGTCTATTCAGTTTCCATTCTGTACGTAGTGCATGTAATGGTCTGTGCGTATGTTTGTTCTTCCTGTAAGACCAACATACAACATAACAAGGTCACATTTTCGACCAATCTTGACGAAACTTGGTATATATGCTCTACTATTTAATTGTTTTTTTTTCCTTTGGTGAGTTTTGATTGAAGGTGTACTTTTCGTAAAAAGGGGGAAAGTTTGCTGCGGAGCTATTTAGCGACCGATGTTGATAAGGTACACACATTAAGTACCTGACTTCAAAGAGGCATTTCAAACATGAGCATTATTAGTCAAGTGGTTGTGAAGTAGTGCGAAAAATTGCCACTTATAAGACGATGTTCTCGCGAGGTTTGCTGATCCCAGACTACTAGTAATAGAACGGCTCTGCAAGTTTTGCGATCGATTTCCAAGTTTAGCCATAGTAAAACAAGCTATATTTCCATTGACAGAAGTCGCATAATCGACGGCACGACAGTGATACAAGAGTGTTGCAAGTTGAACCCGAGTGCCAGCGCCTCGCTGATCGAAGATAATGTATACCGCACGGTGGAGTCCCGCTCGTTCTACCACACAGCACCCATTACGGATATCACTATGGCTGAGGGGGCGAAGCCCTATCTCGTCAGCTCTTCTGCAGACGGAGTTATCAACGTTTGGAAATAGGACTACAGTTTAAGTGTATAAAAATAGCTCGATGTCTCTAGAATGTTTAACATTATTTGTCTATTTTTAACCGCCTTCAGAAAGGAGGAGGTTTCTGAATTAGATCGTATATTATATACACGTAATTTGTATAATTACCAAAAAAAAACAGCACTATATGCTGCTGGTACTTAATACATACATGGGAAGAATATTTAAACTACTTTAAAAAAAAAATCCCACATAATCATCAATATTTGGTCAAACGTCTAGATTGATTCACACCTACAAATTTTATTCTAGGCATTTCCACTATTCATTAAGATATACTACATGCGCGCGGTTTATGCATGAAACTTAACACCCCTACATAGAAATGTATCATTCATAATCATAACATTCGGCAAACTCGCGTCCTAGCTCGTTAGACCTGGCCACCGGACCAACCCCGCACCCTCCGCCCTGCCACCGCGCGGCCTTTGTTTCTTCCGAAAACGAACGAACGAACGAAAGCCGAAACTCGACAATCTCTTTCACACCGAACGCTCGGGTGGGGGGTGTAAGAAATAGTAAGAGAGATATTTTTTCACTGACGCGAATCATATGTTTTCATTAATAAGTTGTACATAGGCATGTAGTATTTTTGTTAAGATGGTGTCCAAACTTTTAGATGGAATTTTCGAAACATTAACAATTAATAATTATTTCATTGTGATATAATAAAAAAAATTGACTACATATCTACAATGTATTAACACTTGTACCGCCCATTTTTTTTTTGGTAATTATACAAATTACGTGTATATTTTTATGTGTTCGTGGATAACTTCGATGTTTATGAACCGATTTTGATAATGTTTGATTAATGATTAATCATTTGGTAGAGTATACTTCAGAGGTGGTCCCATTTAAATTTCATCAAATTCAGTCAAATACTTTGTGAGTTGCACTCCAATATCTGAAAAGTGTTTTGATATTGATGATATCATCATTGACGGTGAATGACATTTGATCCCGTAAGTAGTAAGGGTCACTAAAATGGATGAAAAATGTTTACTAAATAATGGAACCGACTTCAACACTAAAAAGTGTGAATTGACTTTTCGAAGTCGATGCCATCCGCACAATATTGTGATAATAGGTACTTTTGAACTATCATGGTACCGACTTCAACAAGTTATTTCACACTTTTAGTGTTGAACTCGGTTCAATTTTTTTAGTAAAATATGTTTTTATTTTAAAATGTTAAATTTCAAAAATCTTATACTGGCTAGTATAAGATTTTTGAAGATCAAAAATTTAGAACAGTCTTGTTTTGTTGAACATATTTATCTACTTTTCATTTATATCTTATAAAAGACATTTGTGTATCTATTTGTTTAGTTTTAGACAAACCAAGGTATGTAAAATCTTAAAAGTTATATGATTATTAACGGGATATTTACCGTGGTAAGGTTGTGGAATGAGCTCCCGATATTTCGGCGCAGTTACATGCACCATGTTCACGGGTAGACTCAAATATCCCGTTAATAATCATATAACTTTAGGGAACAACCGTGATAGTTTAAAACAGTGTTTTGTAAAATCTTATTCGTTTTATAACCTACTTTGCCAAAAGTAGATATTATTGCGTGCGTTTAATTGCACTTAATTCTACAAGTCAATATTATTTTTAGTGTTATTAATAAGTCGGACCTGATGAAGCGATTCCGCGCGTATAATGCGATATGTCTAGTCTTTTTAGCTTAGTCTGTGGCTATATATTAAATACATGTATGCAAAATAATGCAGATAAAAGCTGAAATAATGTGTGTATCTAGTACAGGGTGGGCCTTAACTGTATGCGTAGTTTCAATATGCAATAAAAAAATAACAATGAATCAAAGAAATTTTAATGTTATATATTTAAAAACTACAAGAAATGGAAATTTAAATGACATTTAATTTTTAAAGATTATGTTATTTAAGTGACCGCCTTCAGCTTGTTGACATTCTTGAAGTCGGACTCGCAGATTTTCAAACACACGTTGACAAGTTGTTCTTGGAATAGAGTTGATTTCCCGTACAATGTTT
Organism: Selenia dentaria; assembly: GCA_917880725.1. Taxonomy (NCBI): domain Eukaryota; kingdom Metazoa; phylum Arthropoda; class Insecta; order Lepidoptera; family Geometridae; genus Selenia; species Selenia dentaria. Next base: position 17,061,081 of record OU862897.1, read on the forward strand.
TGCTTTAATTGCTCTACTGTTGTCGGATTATCTTCATAAACTCTTGATTTCAAGTATCCCCACATGTATATATGCCTCCCGCAACACAGGGAATCTTAGTGAGGGGGTGTAACTTTTGTAAATACTTAGCCCACTATTCAATATAGGTATATTATATTAGAAATGTAATTACCACAGATATCTGTCAAGAGATATGTTAGCAGCGACTTTTTGGTCGAGACGAATCCTCAGACAAAATAAAAAAGTCAAGACAGAATGTTGCGATCAGAGAAGTGAGGCAGTAAAACTACGCCTCGCCGTGTACATACATAATTACATACAACACGTACAATGAAACTACGCCTTTACTCGCCAGTCGAACTATCGCGGCGCGTGGAAGCAACACGGAAAATTTGAATGATCATTAAATTTAAATTTATTAATTATCAATATGTTTTTATTAATTTGAATTATCATGGCAGCACCGATGCACGCACTATATGTTTAGAAAACCGGCCTCACTTCTCTGTTCACAACTGTGGTCTTGACTTTTTTATTTTGTCTGGGGGCATCCCAGAATCCCGATGTTTACAAAATACAATTTACAGAATACAAAAGTTACTTAACTTACACACTTCTTTCTGCAGACGTGGAGCGTCTGATTGTACTGTTTTTTTTAATATGTATTGTAAACGTATGATAGTACTGCATATTCGTATAAATGAGTATACGCTGAAAGTTCTGAGGCGTTCAACTTTCATCGGTAGTACCTAGTGATTCTGTTAGGCCCATTTGCACGTTTGCTCGGGTTGAATAAATAAGTCTGCGAGTTTGTAAACTTGCGCTAGTCATATCAATTTTTAACTCTTATTTTGCCTTGCACGACTATAAAAGATCACCGGTTTTGCTAAACTGACATTTGTAATCTTTAGATGGGAACATTGAATTGTCTATGTGCTTATATTGTAACCTGACCAATAATGAATGAATCGAAAAAAAAGTGAAACTTATATCTATCTCTTTGGCACTACAGTACAATGTATATAGACTTTCTTGTTTGTCCTTTGTTGTATGAAATTTGATGACTTTTTATTCTATACGTATTGTTTCGTGTCATTTCGTCCAAAGTACATTATACAGCAGAATGTAACCTCAATTTCTTTTGACATAAAACTTCACTAACCCTAGTAAAGACTTAACCCTCCCACATTGCTGGGTTAAATATCAATAAATAACCTTAGATTTACTCCTAACCTTTAATGGTGCAAGATAAATTAATTATAAAACCCCGTTTTAGCAGTTGACTCTGAGTTATTAAAGCTAACTCTGGAACGTGCAAGTGGGCCTAAACTAAGTTGGTATAAAAAGTTAAGAGGGTACATAATAAAACCTATGGTTACTTTACTTTACTTACTATCATAATCGAGAAGACGCGGTTTTAAATGTACTTTACGAAGATTTAATGCTTGTTTTTTTTTAATATTTTATAAAATATGCTTTCTGTGATTTATTTAAATGTTTCAATTCATAAATAGGTTATAGATATTATGCTATTTACGAAATTAGCTATTGGCTTAATATTATTTTATATATATGTAGATGTGACGAATGCAAATGACTGAGATTGTATATAAAAATCGCGGTCGAAAAAAAGGACTGTGCTAGACTTGTCATAAGAGATGCATCGTGTCGAACTATGTGTGTGATTTTTCCATTTCAAGCGTCGTTTGATGGCATGTTTTTTTTAATATATAAAGTATTTGTTAATTAGTGCACCATATTGAATGGGGTTTGGAATCGATAACTGGTCATGAAAGTAAAAGAAAAAAATACATATTTTTTATTATTATTATGAACCCGCATGTCACACTGATAAGATGTTAAATCTCTTGCCCAGTAAATTCGCTGGAAACATTGCCGTTCAAACCGAAACACAGTCGCGTTTGCACACTACTGCTTCACGATTGAATATGGCAAAGGTGTGGTACTTCCCCAGGCTCTGCAAAACTACTACCACTAAAATCCTACCGTTAAAATAAAGTTCACAGTGGCTATATTCCGTAGGCCAAGCCAAAAATATATTGTATTGTGTGTACATGTTATTCACAAGCTTTTGTTGGCATACTTACGATACTTCACTTGTGACCAGAGTGGCATGGAGTCCGATTTCTTTGAACCGTGATTAAAATATATTTATTACTAAGAACACTTAATTTTAATTCCATTGAAATTGTATAGAGATAAGGTTCTATTTTCATAATAAAGTTACTGTTTGTTGTATAATATTGTTTTATTTTATATTTCATAATATTTTAATTTACAGATTTATATTTCACAGCGTAACCCACTATAACTATGAGTCAGATGAAATAATTACTTTTATCACGAGTTACTATTGACAATCATAATATGTGCATCTTTGGGGCATTTATTAATTATTATTTCATAAATATGAATTTAAATTCTTATTATAATTAGTACTCACGGGGTGTAACACCACGATTAAGCAGGTTTTGGAGTTCCCGATATTTCGGCGCAATTACATGCACCATGTTCACGGGTAGATGCGGGTGGATGTGTAAAAAGTTTTAAGTTATTAAGAACAGACAAAACGGTCTACCCTCTTTCTCACTCTTTTACTACAGATACCACTGGCCCTCGAACTCGATTGTAAGTCTCGACAATACACACTAATGTGTGCATGTAACTGCACCGAAATATCAGGAACCGCAAAACCTGCCTAATCGTGGTGTACATCCCGTGAGTACTAATTATTATGTAGTTAACAACCGCGAAAGTCTAAAACAGTGTGCTATATTCTTATGATGGTCATTACAAAATAAATGTACAGTTGAAATATATTATACATAGATGGAATACAAAAATATTCTTTATCTATATATATAAAATTATCAAAGTCTGGTTACACCATACAAGAATAGCTGTATGGATTTAGATGAAATTTGGTAGGTAGATAGATCCTATGTGTATATCATATGTCTCACTTGATTAATTACATAGGATACTTTTCTTCATGCATCACCATGCAGGTGAATTTGCAGGGCATAGCTAGTAATAAAATAAAAATTTAGTGCTGTCTTTTATACCAATAACTAGAGAATGACTGGACAGCAGGCCTAGACAAAATTCAAACAGGCGTGTTTCCGCACACGCTACAGACAAAAATGTGTCTATGAACTTAGCGCGCCGTCACGTGACTTTTCCACAGGTAATGTCAACGCAATACATTTTGAAGTTGTCGTTTGGGTTAACAATAACAGAAACATTGTTTGTCTAGGCCTGCTGGTCTTTTAATTTTGTTATGGAGAACGAGTGGGACAGTTTCCCGGAACAATAGACAAATATCAGGAAATCTAAAAGCACTTGAGGTGGCAAGCGCAGTTCAGTGTCACACGAAACTGCAGTACTCTGGAAGGCACTGTATCTGGCATGAACAAGGGTAGTGCTTACATCAGGTGTAGAACTTGCTCTATTCATCACTTGATAGTATAAAAACCCCAATATAATTACTTATTAAACCTAAATTATTTACTAATATTCACATAATGATACTACTTATAGAATAACACCAGAAATGCGAGCATTGATCTACTCATGATGAAGTTGTCATGTCAATATACTAATTTTATCTATCATCCTTTTCTCTAGCATGGATCTAACCTCGATAACTATATTGTACTTAATATATTCACATTGCTGAATCTTGTACAGCTTGATGTGAGTCTACAACTAACAACTTCTGGTGTAGCTAGGTTGCTCTATCAGGGCATCGACTGTCCATAGACAATTGATATCAGATGCTAGTTACATGAATGTAATGCTTAATGGGACCAACATAGTCGATGTGCGACTCAAAAGCCCAAAAAAATAATTTAAAAAATCTATCATTTTATGGATAATTACTATCAAACTTTATCCTATAGTATAGCCAATCTATGCTCGCAGTTTTGCAAAGGTAGGCAAACAAATGTAGTTTTTCCAGAGAAACACAATTATTTTGCTGATAATAATAGTCATTGATCTACATGTTTGTGTATATAATTACATAATAGTAAAATCATTTTTATCAATATGTTGATTCTAGTCTCGATACTAGATTAATAGCTGTAATGCACAATAGACCCCAAGGGGGACATCGGTGCAGGCTTAGGGTTGCTAATCAGAATAGTAGCCGTAAACTTCACCTTTGTGCTATTGTAACCATGGTCATGTCACATGAGATTTGATCACTGTACCAGTTTAGTGTATTACACACATCTGAATCTTTCCCATTATCCTAATTAAAAATTCTACTTTACACATAATTTTTTAGATCACTTTTACTTAGTCTTATTTTTTGTATCTTCATCAGGAACGTCTTCCAATAGCTTATTCAAGTCGATACCATCAAACTTAGGGTTCTGCGCATTAGACGCATGTGCCAAGAAAAGTTCTTTGAGAAACTGGAGTTCTTTTGTGAGCGTTTTGACTTTCTCTTCAAGCATTTGGTTCTCAGCCTTCAGTTTGCTCACTCGCGTGAATGTCTCCTGGGTCCTCTGCTTGGACTTGAACCGGCTCTTTTTCACTGCCTGTGAAGAATTAAAAATGCCTTTAGTTTAGATAAATCTTGTACAAACTTATTTTATTCGGTCACTTCACGGTTTTTTTTCTACGAACTTCAGTTGCATTTTTATTTGTAATATTTTTGGTTTATGTATATATTTTATATGATTTGTACATTTTTGTAATTAGGAATTTATTGTTGCCATAGTTTTTGATTTTCATACCAGCAACCTTGTCATTTATTATAAGGACTTCCAAATTACGGATGGTAACATGAACATAACAAGTCTTTTATAAAGGCTCACTACTAAGTAATGTCATTATTGATATCAGCAGTGAGCTCAGCAAAGTAATTCTATGCCATACAAAATGACATTATTAATCAGTGTTTAAGTTCTAAACTGAGACAGCCATCAACTGACATACTTCTGTTGAAACCTGTTTCACCATAGGAATGTAGCTGAATATTATTATAGAAATATTTTCTAATATTTAAATGAAATCCTTTATTATTCTTACAAAAGAGACTTAATACAAATGTTTGAGGATGATAACCGCAGACAGATGTAAATAAGAATTCCAAGTTACACTACTAGTAATGCGTTTGAATAGATCACTTCTGATCGTTTTTGGCGAAAATAACGCTAAAAACGCTCACAAGGGCCATTCGAATTGGGAATCTGTGGGAGAAAATGTTGGTCATGCCTCTTTTTGTTCAGCGTTCGGAAAGCTAAAAAAGAGGAAATGCAATTTATGACCCACGTCAGGAGCATGGTTGTTTGTGATCGTTGTGTGACAGCTATGTATTTGACAGCATAATCATGCGATTTTAGGTCTTATGCTCAGTTGAGCGTTCGAATAGGGTATGGGCAAAAGTGGCAAAAATAATGTTTTTGAGTTTTATGAACTCTTTAACAAAAGAGCCATCAATGACAACGCCACCAATGCCTTCGTAAGCTAAACGAACGCACTTTAGCAGTCGTAGCCTGCTGTCATACTAACCATTAGTGACCTTACTTTTAAAAACTGGTTAAATTTCAAAAACGTGGTTGTAAGCAAGGCTGTAAATGACAAACTGGACAATCTTGTGCAAAGATATTATTTGCAGTCTCTTGCATAACATTACACCAAAACCAGTGTTAGTTAAACTCTAATAACTGAATAAGTTGCTGATGCAATCATTATTTTTGGTAACATGTTATATTATTATATTTTACTTAGCCAGTTCATCAATAAACAAACAATTTGAAAGTGTTGATATAGTTAAAGCTTTGCTAAAGTTAGCAATTCACATTCTAAGTCAAATTATGTAGTCTTATTACAAATATTGTGTAACTTCAACACATTAATAAACGGTTAGTTATGTGCATCCTCAGACCCTTTCAAATCATAGATTAATGCATATTCCACTTTACAAAAATATGTATGACCCAATATTTCATGTGTTTTTCATTAAGTGTGTGTATGTTAGAAAACTACCAATTTTAAATATACTTTATCAAAATCTTAAAATTCACATTCACACTACCATAATTTTTTTTAATAAATTTTATAAGACTTTCGTACCTCATTATTTCTGTCTCGTCGATTCCTGTAGTCTTCGTCATCGTCCAGATCACTGACCACTCGCGTAACTTTTTTAGGGGGCATCTCCAGTTGATGGCCTTCTAATATCATCAAGTAAAATTCAAAAACTTATTGGTTCATACGCCCAGTTTCCAGATATTTAAACACTTCTAATTTTTTTAATAAAGGCAATTTGAGAATTTAAAGTAAAAGTTTAAAATACGTATTGCCTTGTTTTTTGTTTCGATTACGCAGAAATCATGACGCAATGTTTACAAGATAACAGTGAGTCCGTTCAGCTGTTTCCAATACCGTTGAATGAAATGCAAGAAATATGAATGAAACCAATGAATTTATGCTTGCGCAATCGCCACCACAGACAATTATGCGTTATATGCTCTTTGGTACTACGTACGCAAAATATATAACAAAGTATCTACACACTGTACAATTTCGTCTGGGCACAGTCTCTCAGTCGCGATCGTGCCGCCGCCCGTGGCTAGCATCGCAGTGAATTTTATTTAATGTGAGTTTTATTTATTTAATGTATGGATGGATATATATGTGGATAAATGGATGCAAAAAATTTGTATGTACTACCGAAAAAACTATATTGATGAGAATTTCAGAAATCTTTGAATGACTTGCTATGGCAAGTCATTAAAAGATTTCCCCAGATATCCCACAAACATATCCACAAATACGTTTGTGGGATAAAAAAATAGTAATGGCGTATTTTTTTATAGTACTTCTTTTAGTAGTTGATGCTTTTTCTTTGTGAAAATAATTGACAAGTCATTGTTCCTTCCTATTCAAATTTATCTAGACTAGAAATAATTATTTTAATTATTAAATAACATAATTATAAACATAATTTATTGTAGTATTACTGTGCATCCAAAATGTTTATTGTCTCTCAGTCTCGGTAAGTATAGTTGACTCAGCGAAGGCAATTGCAAGACGAACTTTTTGATATTTGGACAGCATTTGAGCCATTTTCATACACGTGTGCTCGCTGTGGCGATCCAACGCGGAATGAAATAAATTGTAATCGCCGCTGCAACGTGCGTAGAGTACGTACAACCGCGACTACAGCAGATTGCTACAGTATGTTGCATTCTAAATTGCATCGTATGTAGACACTTAACGCTATGATTTTGACAGATCGATACACTAGAATACGTAGTATTCTATAGCCTGTACTAGAAACTCTCGGCGATAGACAGAGTCGGCATGACATCTATCTTTGTTGTTTAGCCGACTGTAGTCGAGCGATTCCGATACTACCGACAGACAAGCACATTGAACCTACTGTATACTCCCAAAAACTACTAGAACTAAGAAGTTTAGTGAATGGATTTCGGGCTTTCTACGAAAGTGATAAAGCACAAATCGAGTCAGGGGTAATGATGTCTAATCATAGAATACATTTACTTCTAACGTGTCTAATGCATAGGCTAAAATATATATTATATGCTAGGACACTAATGACAGTTGCTTTTCCATGGTGATTAATTTTATATTTGTATGTACACTGTATTTTTGTTGTGTTTACTTACTGACCGATTTGCTGGTTGACTACTGTATGAACAAAGTAGGTATTTAAACTTAAGGTCAGTCGGGGTAAGTGCGTTATACTTTTATCAAAGTTGCATTTTGAAAGTAGTTGGCTGTCAAATTATAGTATCATATGATAATTATATAAGTATTATAATTATATTACACTATATATCATAGCAATAATTGTGTTTGAGCCTTAGATTAATCATTGGTCCGCTCGCGCGCGCGGAGACTAATCATTAATATGGTTTGAGCATGTAAATATTTTATGGCAAATTTGGAATGTTACATGTTGATTCTTAATATGTTCTATATTATGGTTTGACATATTAAGTTTTTATTTACAAAATTAGTAGGATCAATAATTCAGTAGGTACGTCAATATACCAAATATTCGCAACAGGTAAAGATGTGTAACGTTTAGAGATTTCATGTAATAAAAGAGTCCATGATACCTATCCACATATTAGGTCCTTATATATGAAATTGGCGTTTAATCGTATCACTTGTATGTCAAATATCATTTATTATACCTACTTAGAAGAATAACCTACCAATAGAAGGAAGGTTTCCTTAAAACCTCTTATCAAAACGCGCGCTACTAATTCGCTATATTCGTCAGTGACGAGTGGCGAGTGACGAGTCGTCACGCACACAGACGCAAACAAAATAATAATATGCCCAGGTAAAACAAGCTTGGATAATTGGTTGATGGGAAAATATTGCTGTAAAATATGTTTAAGATTTATTTTATAACTTTGTATGATTTGTTAAAATAATATATTAAATTTGTATTAGATTACTTACATAGTTTAAAAGTTATGATATGCACATACTTCTATCTATGTATGTACGTACTTACAATGAACTAGCTGTAGGTATTTATAAAAACTTATAAAAAAACCGGCTAAGTGCGAGTCGGACTCGCACACGAAGGGTTATGTACCATTATCTAAAACTGGCCAAGGACTCTCGTACGAAGGGTTTCATAATCTATAAATCTCCCATACAACAGACATGATATTTTCACCATTTTTATAAATAATGGTACGTAACGTTTCGTACCCGAGTCTGACTCGCATTTGGCCGGCGAGTATTTGTTGTTATAGCGGCAACAGAGATACATCATCTGTGTAAAGGACTTTGAACCTATCTGGCATATTGACCCACCGCCATTTTTTTTTAAATCGCGGCGCATGATTAAAGCGGTATGCGTGGCGTGAGTAGAGAACACATAGACGAACAAAAAGTGTCATGTACCTTGTTACCCTAAAATGTCACGTTACCGAGATATTTGGAGGTAAAGATTGACATTATGAGTACAACGACAATCATTAAAAATAGAGTTATTGTGCGATTCTATGCGTCAGGTTTGTAACGGAACAGGCTCTGGATGAGGATTCCGTCACGATTCACAAATATAGATACATTTAAAAAGCATCTTGGTATGAACAAATATTGATGAAATTTAGACAATCAAAAGTAGAAGAAAGCGATAATGTGTAATATTGAGATTTAGATGTTAGGTATTTCTTATAGCAAGACTATAGGTACTTACTGAAAATGATAAGCAGCTTAGAATATTTAAGCTATCAAGATATTCTATGTATTAACCATTTAAATCGATTGTTCAGATAGAACTGATAAGTTACTTCAAGTAAAAGGAAATGTTGAGTAATCCTTTAAATACATAAAAGTTACAAGCAAAATTAATAAAATTACTATGAAAATAAGCAGCATTGATATTTCTAACCATACAAAGTTATGTGAGGAACATATTTTCGTTGTGTGTCCGTGTATTTGAGTTTGCTTCATCAAAATGAACCCTAAAACAAATGAGTATTGACGCCGATCTGAAGCCGATAGAAAGGGCTTTGATTGGACCTACGTACCTCTGATCGGCGTCATACGAAATTCAAAATATGTGTTGTCATGAGCGGATTTTGATGAGATTTTGAAATTAGAATAGGAATGCGCTGGAGGGCTGAGATTGGCTGAGGTGGATCTGAAGCCGTTTTGACGCCGATAGAAAGGGCTTTGATTGGATACCTATCGGCCTCAAATCGGCGTCACTGTCAAGTTTGAGAAAGTATATAAGCAGTTGAAAGACCGAGAAAATGCTTATTAAATTCTCGAACTTCCGTGAGGTAATATATTCTGCTACGGACATGGTTCCGGACGTGGGTTGGATACCTCACGGTGACAACTAAGATCCACCTCGATAGGGAACGCCCAATCCTTAGAGTTGGACACTTTTGGGAGCGAGCCAACAATCGCTTTAACCTATTGCAATGGGTACGATTAACTGCTCCTCACTTCGATTGGAAAGAATATTCCAGTGGAAGTGTCTTCTATGTATTATATTTATTTATTTCCTCTCATACTAGAACGTCGCTCTGCAGCCTTCCATAGCTTCGGCTATAGCGGTATAGTCGCGCGACTATTTCCGTGCGTGGAGTTGGACACCCTAGGGGCCATAGGTTCGATTCTCGGCTTGGCACCGAACTTTAGAGGCTAGTTAGGGATCAAACTTGAGCCATCCTATCAGGGGGATGAAAGCTCATGCGCAATTAACTTTGGGGGGTTTGTTGGGGACTTACACACACTTTAGCAGTCTAGGAATTTATTTAGGACCGAAGTAGGTCTAGGAAATAGTATTTTTGCTTTCCGGGATATACATTAACTTCGTGATGGTTCAATCGGGAACAAATAAGTAAATTCACGAGCTAGTAGTATCTACCACTAGAGACGTAGGTTTCAATAATGAATTCGTCATATCAATACAATCTATTAGTATGCTAGACTTAGAAACTAAAGACTAACTACGAAATAAAAATGACAAAATAAATGTATTTTTAATCAGTAAAGTAAGGAATACAGATATATTTGCCTGCAAAGGAATATAGAAATATTAGTTCAAACGAAATGTAATGTATTTGTTGCAATAATATGTTATATATTTGCTAATGAATCGAGTTTGGGCTAGATTGTCAACTCTGATTCTAGCATGAGAATGCGGTAATAAATTATAGCAATTGAATTATTTGCTGAAAGTATCAAATGTAATATTTAGAATCAAATGATAATTCATAATGATAAATAATAATATTAAGAAGAGATAAATAAGATTATAATCGCTTATAGACGCAAACTCTACATTTGGAAAACTACCAAACGGACTTAGTAAGGCCTTACTAATTTTGGGGTAAATAGAAGAGGTTCTTGGCATGATGGAGAACATTTGTGTCACAGTAAAGAGCAGCTCTTAATCCAGCATTCGAGTTGTAAGCCTTGAACATGCCAAGAATCCTACTTCCTAAATCATAATAAATCTAGAATTCTACGGCAAATCTAAAAAAAAACAAACTAATTACTTACAATATGAAAATTAATGAAATATAGTATATCTTTAAATTGTAGAGGTATCTATCATTAATTTACTCGGCAAAATAAAGCTAACTATTATAATAATGATCATAATCAATATATGCCTGCTAGTATCGAGCTAACCAATACAACAAAGATTCTGCTGATACTTAAGTATTTGAAATAATTGCTTTTCCAGTTTGTCAATGGTTCAATAGATGTCATGTAAAACACTAGTAATATAAGTATAGCAATCTCATATAAAAAGGAGATTTATGTATGTGGTAAGTCTTATCAAACTTGGTCAAGCAATGCAGCACCTTGAGAATTCTTGTAAACCACAAACAAAGGTCTAGAGATTTCTCTAAGTCACTGATATTATTTCCCATATATTGCTTTCAGTAAACAAGTAAATGATTAAACTTGAGCAATTGAACTATTCAGGGAATAGTGGCTGATAATTATTTATCTAAAGGAATTGGATAATCAGCGTAGTAGTTACTGATCACAAGAGATTTCTAAAGCGCATATAAAGTGTATTTTTACTTTAATTTCACATTTATTTCCTAGCAATTTTCATAAACGAAACAAATAGTACATATTATAGAGACATTTAGTCTGTAAAAGATTATATCAATCTTATCAACAGCTAAATGTTCATAGCAACAAACATAAATCTATAAAGAAAGTTAGTTATATAAATAACAGGTTTATAACTGTTATTAATAATAACGAAAATCATGGGTATATCTGATATTATTTAATGGAGTTGTTTATATATTATTTTACTAATCAAAACTGATTTATCATATTTAACAGATATTTTTGCAAGCTAATAATTATATAGTAAAACTTGCAAATATCCTACTGTTTCTATGTTCTATGGTCAAATAACATAGACCTTAAATTCAGAAACTTATATTGATGATTAATATCTTCCACGATTAGAAGTCATATCAAGTACATAAGCTAGAAATCTAGGATCAGCTCAGTCAGTCAGTCTGTAAGAACTAAGTATTTGCAATCTAGTATGTTCATCGCAATTTTTCGTTATCAGCTAGCAGTTCAGTAATGTAGTAGTAGGTTATCCATCGTAATATCAGAATACCTAGGCGTTGCTATTGGTTTCTCTAGGCATCTATAGTTCTGAATAGTTTTCTCTGTTTCAATTCTTTCCGAAAAGAGCAAGGTTACAGCAGCGGTACACAGTGTTAGGGTCCTCCTAGACTAGACGATCATTGGCCAATACGATTTATTAGAATAAAAAAAAAAATTGGGGGGGGTTGTTACAATTTGGTAATGCCGTTACCAGGATTGGAATAACGTTACTACGGAAGTTTTACTAGGAATTAGTTGCGGTCAACCGCACAATTTGTTGGCGTGAAATGGATAGGATTTTATTGAAACAGAGATGCTATTGCAATAGGTGATTTTTAAAGGGCTAAATAGGTAGTCAACGGATACTATAATGAGGTGATGATGTTGTTGTTCTAGGCTACAGTAGTAGATTTCTACAATAAACTAAGAAATAAATAAGCCGGATATGCTTTTTTAGGAATATTACTAAAATACTGATTACTACGAAGCGCTTAAATGATATTCAGGGAAAGATAAGTTGTATGCAAGTTTCATGTATGTAAAGTCTGCAACTACCTTTGTCATTTACATGTACCCCATAGTCGATCTCTAGAATCCAGAAGTACAATTATCATTCGAAAGGCAGATTGCGTGTTGTGTTTACGACTAGGATACTCTCCTGGAAGCACACGGTAAATAGTCAGTATCGAACTCTACTCAAAGTGACCCGAAGGTTTTAAGAACACTTTTAGTATCGAACGACTTATGAAACTCACTTGGGAGCCAAGAATTGCGTTATAGAGTACTGAAAGAGTTCTTGTATAGTGTTAGGAAAGGAAGAGAGTTTCTAACATGTTGAAAGTGCCGTCGCTGCATTTGCATCACAAGGATTACATTTGTAACCAGCAAAATACAGCGCAGATCGTGGACATGTCTGTATATAATCGGTGTTTGTTATGTTCGGAAGTATTAAGAATATAAAAATGTGTGAATATTAATAAATGGCTTACCTTTTTGTTCGATGAAATTTATGGCAATTAAATGATAGTAAAAATCTACATACGTAATTACTTCTATTGCATTTGCGAAGGAAATAAATAGGATTACAATAAAATGCAAAGTTGCGCAACTTTAATTGAGCGATGATAAGTCTTGTTAGAAGTTTTGTTGAAATATGTTTAGTCGTAACATTGGGGGGTTGAATTTCCCATTCAGATGCTTAGCGTTGTGAAAATTCTTATAGACAAGTCAGATGGTTGTATAGTTATTCGTAAAGGTTAAATAAATCAACGTTATGCAGATTTAATAGACAAACATAGTAAGCGCCGAATTTAAGTATAAAAAAACCAATATTATAGCTAGGTAGTGATGAGTCTTCGGAATTAAGCTGGTAAAGTTTGACAATGTAGGCAGGCTGAAGAGGAGCGCCGGATTTCAGAAGCTTTGGGGCGAAGCGGCTGGTCGAGTAGTGCGTCTTGACGAGATCTGCAAATATAATAGGGAAAATTAGGGAATGGTGAGCAAAGCCGGGTTATCTATCTAAATTAAAAATAATGGAAAAAAACAAACATTATGTAAATCAAAGTGAATAAGGAAACTTTTATTTAGGGCACAATAATAATTGTTTGGATGTTAATAGTTATGTATGTTTTTATGTTCTTATGTAACATAATTAACATGTAAGTAGTACGCGCAAAGTATATACACAACCTTAAATTTTAAATCTGAACTCGGTATACATCGTCAATTTCGGTCGTTGAATACTAGTAGACTATATACTAGTAGAACTATATTAGAGTTTAGGGCAATATAAAAAAAAACCGGTTCCATGCCATGAAAATCGTAGGAATTGTGGAACTCATTTAATCAAGTGAGAGGTTATTACAGACAAATATACAAACGTTCATTTTATATATTACTAGTTGCGGTCGCGGATGTACCCACATGGAGATAGCTGATGATGGTGGTGATGATAAAAAGTTATCTATGCGTAAATCTAGTATCATCTATTTTTATACCAAATCTCATCAAAATTAGTCCAGCCAGGACTGATGTAATAAACATTCATTCAGACATACCAGCATTTGCGTTTATAATACTAGTACCTAGGTACCTTTTTAGGATAATGATGATAATGATGAGGAAGAGTATCTTATAATATGTAAATTCAAAGCTTCATCTACTTGGCAATTGGCGCAGCTGTTTAAGAGGGATGGTGAAGCAAACATTTATTCTTACGAACAAACGTCGTGTTTGTAATATTAGTACCTAGGAAATATTTTTAGGATACTAAATAAATATCAAAACTTACAGATCTACCAATCAATGATGAGCGGGTTATGTGAGCTGTAGAGCTTGTCAGGTTTCACTATGGTCCATAACAACACCACAGTCGGCAGGCAGGGATCTAGAATTCATGGAAAACTATAAAATATACATAAACATATAACGAGTAAAATATAGAATCAGATATTTCATCAATAATCTAAAACTAACCGAAGGTTGTATATCAGGGCGCGTAGAAATATGAGAAAATTGTAATACCTATTTTAAAATTGCTATTGAATAAATAAACAAAGGTAGAAAAAGAAATATGTTAGTAAAATCAATCAAAATGACATGACAATCAACATTTAGGTTACCTAGGCTACAGAACTTTACAGAAAGGTAACTACAAAAGAGTTCTATGTAAAAGCAAAGAAACTTTTTGAAACTGGTACTGAGGGCTTGCTGTCATAGTGTAAAGAGAATATAAACACTACGTTTTACTATAGTGTCACGTAAAGAAGAATTCTGGTGATTAATGCCTAGGTATTTTATAGATGTTTATTGGAATCTATATAAAAGGGAGGTGTTTATGGTACATATATGATGGGTATGCAACTAGGAAATCAATGTTGAGTCATGTTGTTTGGGTTATTTGCCTGCAAAGAGTTTGACGACATAGCTAGGTAATGTAATATGAAATGTTCAGTTGTAACAAAATACGATAAGTATGTACCTACATAATACACTGGTAATTTCTATGTATGTATAATCTGTAGGAAGTATGTAGATATGAACAGGGAAAAAGGATGTTTGGTTGGAGCAAAGCAGAGATGAACAAGTCTAAATAACACTATACATACATACCTTGCCAGATAGCTGGAGTGTAGTTTCGTAGGAATATGTACACCTATGTATATAATAATATGTAGGTATAACTAGTTGTTAAATATCAATCTATCGGTTTTCTGGCTCTTACATTGTGCGAACTGCCAAACTGTGGAACTTACTGCCGATGTCTCTGTTTCCTGATAAATATAATCTACGAGTCTTTAAGTCGAGAGTGAATCGGTATCTTCTAGGTAAGCGCGCTCCATCGTAGATCACAACTACGCTTAACATCAGGCGAGTTGTGGTCAAGCGCTAACCTATTGTACATAAAAAAAAAAAAAAAAAAAAAAATCGGAGTTGTTGGGCAAATGTATCGTGCATGCGCTGCCTACATTTGTTCGCAAATTGAAGTGATTTCGTCATGGACACTGCAAAGATAAACGTATATAAATGCTACGATAAATAGAGTTACAGTATAATTACAATTAGAGTACAGCGAACGTGCATAGAATTTGCAAAAATCATATTTTTGACGTGAACTTTATTTCCTTTATTTTGACAGCGACATATTTAACTATCTGTCATAAGCACATACGTGTATATCCAAAGAGTTCGTAACAAATAGAAATCATGTTCAAGGTTTAATATACCTAGTTATAATTTAAATGCTAAAGTTATATATTATTATAGATATAATAAACGGTATGATTAGGTATAAGATGGAATAAGAACTTACCTGTGGTCAACAAATGTCCATAGCTCTTTGAGATTCTGTGATCAAGATATCTATAAAAGCGCAAACGTAATAACAATACTTTGTAGATATTCGAGGTTTATATTTTATTTAGGGAACAAAAAAAAGGAAGTAATTAAAGACAATCACTGAAATTTAGGATCCCTATATAGTATTAAAATTCGGGTAGCAGTCGTAAAAATTCTTACTTAAGAGATTACATGTTTGTGCGACCGCGAAGTGTCAATAATTTTTAATTCTAAATAGCACGGAGCGTCTTTGTTAAGACTTAAAATTTCGTATAACAATCGTAATGGGATACTTTGAGAGATATCTTTCAGTAATGCTTTACAAAGACATTGGCAGATATAGTGTAGTTATGATAATGACGTGATGAATATAAATTTTATTCAAAATCAAACACATTATCACACATGACAAAGTTTAAGGATTTCTGTACATTAATAGCCGTGACGCATACATTAGTGCAGGGTTATTCGAGGACCGGAAAAACAGTCGTGTTGATTTTTGCTTTGAAATTCATGGAAGATGTAGCTAGGGAAATGACATGGAAATTTGGAGAAATTTGAGTAACCACGCAGTGACAGCACAGCGTACACATGATCTCGTAATAGCAAATATGTGGATAGAGAAATAGAAATAGAAGAGATCTTCGGAATATTACAAAAGAATTGAAAAATAAAATTTAATCTGCGATTCACTAATTGATTACTTGCAAGTAACCAAGGTTTGATGCAAATGGATTACGAAGGTTGTAGAAGATGGGGGTTGGAAATTACAAAGATAAATGGAAATAAACACAACTATGTTCTTTTGCTTGTACTCGTACATTTGAAATTAAATTAAATATAAATTCCGTTTAGAGTCCTCAATTTATTAGGTACTTAACTATCACTATAACTTTTAGTTATAGACCGTTATCAATCTAGTCATATTTCAGCAAACGTCGAGCATAGAAATATTCGAAATATCTTGTTTTTTTCATTTGTTGGGATTTGGGGTTATAGAAATATAAACAAATTACCCTTTTATATCCTTGTAATAATCTAATTAATAAATAAATTAATCCTAGTAAAGGCTTGCGAAAATTTAATAGATAGGTATTACATCTATATCTTTCTAATCGATAATTTTCAGGGAAAATATTGGGTAGAAAATTACATTATTACTCAGTACACCTACATCGCAAGTTCAAGTTACGGGATACCACTAGTTTACTAGTTCTTCTGAGACCTAAACCTATTAAAACCTTTTATTACCTAAACCTATTATTAGTCCTCATCTATTATTTGAGTATTCTAATTCACGGCGTGTCGTTAGTTTGGTTGATAGATAACTATAGTCCGAAGAAAGGGGAAAATGGAGAAAGCTGAGCACAGGGGTGTGTTGGACTGTTTATTATATTGTAGTGACTATGGAGCTGTTAGTATTAGAGTGTTATTATTGATTAGCGTAATAAATTGTAATTTATGGATTACATTAAAGAAAAGACCAAATAGTTATCGGTAGTAGAGATCAGGAAATGGAATAAAAAAGAGAGAGACATTCGTGTGTTTGACGTTTGCGTATAATATTGACAACAAGCGATGGGTGGCGTTAATAAAAGCAAAAAAAGGTAAATAGAATATTGTTTATGTTTAAAGGGCGTTTCCCTGTTAACTAAATAAACAGTCGTAACGAGTTTCGTTTTATAGTTATGAGTAGCATGTAGAGGAAGAAGTTATAGGGTTATTGTAGGTATATCTTGTTGGAACGAAGTATCTATAATTGATAGATTACCTTCATAATTAGTCGGGTTTAATTTGTATCGAACAGGAAAGGGGTGATGCAATTGTTCATGGAAAGGAATAATGTCAGAAATTTAGGAAGGTACCTGTCATAGGGATACATTATTAATAACCTAGTTTCAAAACCGAAAATCAAAAGTTATAGCAGAAGGAAAATACTGTGCAGCTATTTCTAGAGTCACGTTTTTGAGCAGTTACCTTTGAGTAAATATTTTGGTACATACTTATATAACTAAAAAAAAAAAAATATGTAAGGAGGTATATAGTTATGTAGACCACAATGGAAATGACATGAAAACATGTTTGGGGGATTGCGGTAGACAGTACATGTAAAAGCGAATGATTTGGTTAGAGTTAGGTATGTCGAGTTGTTATTTTATTCAGACTGATCTACTGAGCTGATTTTGAAGATGCTCTGTGCGCCAATGCAGATTATTGATAGAAAGACACAATATTGTCTTAGGTGAATGCGTTGGTTAAATAAGTTATAGAAAGGATTTGTAAAAGCAGGAATTTTATTGTCGTTGATATATAATAATATAAGATATAATAGTAATCAGATAGTTAAGAGTTTTATAAAAATCGGTTTCAGGAATTGATTGATAATTAAATGATATTTAACATTATTATTACAAAATGATTAGTTAATAAAAAGTACTGCATTTTGAAACTGTGAAATTGAATGAATTAAGTTTAGACAGAATAACAAATACAAGGAAAACAAAAATAATGATAATATTAGGAATCACAATTTTTAGGATTCTCTTCAAATGAAGTGGATACATGGAAAGCGTTAGGAAAATAAAAAAAATAAAAAAATACCAAGGTACAGCAATATTTAATAAAACTTTATTACAATATTTAATAAAACTGTATTATAATTTAACAAAGATGTTACAATCATTTGTTATAAAGCGGGCGTAGTCCTCATCGGGGCGGGTTTTTGTTGCAGCTTTATCTATTTCTTTTTAACATAGAATTTAAAAATTTAAAAAAAATATTATATTGAAAATAGGGATTATAAAAATAAAAGTCAGAAATTTCATTTGGTAAATACGATTTATTGTGAGAACTTATTCGTAGACTCCAGACAAAAGGATTGAAGGTTTATTTAGGCAGTATGCAGGGCAATGTAAGAGAAGAATGATTTAAGCTATAATTAAAGGAATGGGAGGAGATGAATGGAATAAAGGGATCCCAAGGAGAGATGCAAGTGGCAGAGTTAGTATTGAATTTTATTGAGGGCCTCTATGAATCGACAATACCGACTGGAGTCGATTTGTTAAGTTTTGTTTTCAGACAGACACACACTATTCAACGAATGATTTATGGAGTACAAATTGGAGATAGGTTTAGGTCAGAAGACACCACATCAGTATTTACAACTGAATTATTCCATAAAGAGTTCGTACTTTACAGGTAGCCAATGTTTAGCCATTACACTTACATTCACCGAGTTATTAGGCGGTTGCTTGTTTGGTTTGATTTGAAGAGGGATGTATCAGCCATGGAGAATTATTGCTTGTTAGCTATTAACGAGATCTGGAGTAATAAAGGGTGGCGTAGGTTCTACTCCACATACTCGATCCCAAACGAAAAATTGGTTTGGGTGGTAGCACGTATGCTGAATTATTCGAATTGACTAGGTGCACAATTTGGCACAATACTAGTTCCCTTTCGTTATTTCAGATTGTCCTTGTGAGAAGTCATTTTTACTCATGGAGGAGACATTGAGATCGGATATATCAACCCTTACAGTAAATTTATTTTTAACTCGGTCTTTTAAATACACTCCACTAGTGAGTTCACGTACTCATATCCTTGTTTGAAAACGAATTTTAACAAATTAGAATAAGCTTACGTTCAGTTTTGGTGGGACTATATTTGTGAAGTTGAATATATGGAGAATGGGAAAATTTCCTTCGGTAAATTATGAGAACCTGCGTAAATTTTGGGGGTTGGCTGTAACGGAACAGGCTCTGGATGAGGATTCCGTCACGATTCACAAATATAGATACATTTAAAAAGCATCTTGGTATGAACAAATATTGATGAAATTTAGACAATCAAAAGTAGAAGAAAGCGATAATGTGTAATATTGAGATTTAGATGTTAGGTATTTCTTATAGCAAGACTATAGGTACTTACTGAAAATGATAAGCAGCTTAGAATATTTAAGCTATCAAGATATTCTATGTATTAACCATTTAAATCGATTGTTCAGATAGAACTGATAAGTTACTTCAAGTAAAAGGAAATGTTGAGTAATCCTTTAAATACATAAAAGTTACAAGCAAAATTAATAAAATTACTATGAAAATAAGCAGCATTGATATTTCTAACCATACAAAGTTATGTGAGGAACATATTTTCGTTGTGTGTCCGTGTATTTGAGTTTGCTTCATCAAAATGAACCCTAAAACAAATGAGTATTGACGCCGATCTGAAGCCGATAGAAAGGGCTTTGATTGGACCTACGTACCTCTGATCGGCGTCATACGAAATTCAAAATATGTGTTGTCATGAGCGGATTTTGATGAGATTTTGAAATTAGAATAGGAATGCGCTGGAGGGCTGAGATTGGCTGAGGTGGATCTGAAGCCGTTTTGACGCCGATAGAAAGGGCTTTGATTGGATACCTATCGGCCTCAAATCGGCGTCACTGTCAAGTTTGAGAAAGTATATAAGCAGTTGAAAGACCGAGAAAATGCTTATTAAATTCTCGAACTTCCGTGAGGTAATATATTCTGCTACGGACATGGTTCCGGACGTGGGTTGGATACCTCACGGTGACAACTAAGATCCACCTCGATAGGGAACGCCCAATCCTTAGAGTTGGACACTTTTGGGAGCGAGCCAACAATCGCTTTAACCTATTGCAATGGGTACGATTAACTGCTCCTCACTTCGATTGGAAAGAATATTCCAGTGGAAGTGTCTTCTATGTATTATATTTATTTATTTCCTCTCATACTAGAACGTCGCTCTGCAGCCTTCCATAGCTTCGGCTATAGCGGTATAGTCGCGCGACTATTTCCGTGCGTGGAGTTGGACACCCTAGGGGCCATAGGTTCGATTCTCGGCTTGGCACCGAACTTTAGAGGCTAGTTAGGGATCAAACTTGAGCCATCCTATCAGGGGGATGAAAGCTCATGCGCAATTAACTTTGGGGGGTTTGTTGGGGACTTACACACACTTTAGCAGTCTAGGAATTTATTTAGGACCGAAGTAGGTCTAGGAAATAGTATTTTTGCTTTCCGGGATATACATTAACTTCGTGATGGTTCAATCGGGAACAAATAAGTAAATTCACGAGCTAGTAGTATCTACCACTAGAGACGTAGGTTTCAATAATGAATTCGTCATATCAATACAATCTATTAGTATGCTAGACTTAGAAACTAAAGACTAACTACGAAATAAAAATGACAAAATAAATGTATTTTTAATCAGTAAAGTAAGGAATACAGAAATATTTGCCTGCAAAGGAATATAGAAATATTAGTTCAAACGAAATGTAATGTATTTGTTGCAATAATATGTTATATATTTGCTAATGAATCGAGTTTGGGCTAGATTGTCAACTCTGATTCTAGCATGAGAATGCGGTAATAAATTATAGCAATTGAATTATTTGCTGAAAGTATCAAATGTAATATTTAGAATCAAATGATAATTCATAATGATAAATAATAATATTAAGAAGAGATAAATAAGATTATAATCGCTTATAGACGCAAACTCTACATTTGGAAAACTACCAAACGGACTTAGTAAGGCCTTACTAATTTTGGGGTAAATAGAAGAGGTTCTTGGCATGATGGAGAACATTTGTGTCACAGTAAAGAGCAGCTCTTAATCCAGCATTCGAGTTGTAAGCCTTGAACATGCCAAGAATCCTACTTCCTAAATCATAATAAATCTAGAATTCTACGGCAAATCTAAAAAAAAACAAACTAATTACTTACAATATGAAAATTAATGAAATATAGTATATCTTTAAATTGTAGAGGTATCTATCATTAATTTACTCGGCAAAATAAAGCTAACTATTATAATAATGATCATAATCAATATATGCCTGCTAGTATCGAGCTAACCAATACAACAAAGATTCTGCTGATACTTAAGTATTTGAAATAATTGCTTTTCCAGTTTGTCAATGGTTCAATAGATGTCATGTAAAACACTAGTAATATAAGTATAGCAATCTCATATAAAAAGGAGATTTATGTATGTGGTAAGTCTTATCAAACTTGGTCAAGCAATGCAGCACCTTGAGAATTCTTGTAAACCACAAACAAAGGTCTAGAGATTTCTCTAAGTCACTGATATTATTTCCCATATATTGCTTTCAGTAAACAAGTAAATGATTAAACTTGAGCAATTGAACTATTCAGGGAATAGTGGCTGATAATTATTTATCTAAAGGAATTGGATAATCAGCGTAGTAGTTACTGATCACAAGAGATTTCTAAAGCGCATATAAAGTGTATTTTTACTTTAATTTCACATTTATTTCCTAGCAATTTTCATAAACGAAACAAATAGTACATATTATAGAGACATTTAGTCTGTAAAAGATTATATCAATCTTATCAACAGCTAAATGTTCATAGCAACAAACATAAATCTATAAAGAAAGTTAGTTATATAAATAACAGGTTTATAACTGTTATTAATAATAACGAAAATCATGGGTATATCTGATATTATTTAATGGAGTTGTTTATATATTATTTTACTAATCAAAACTGATTTATCATATTTAACAGATATTTTTGCAAGCTAATAATTATATAGTAAAACTTGCAAATATCCTACTGTTTCTATGTTCTATGGTCAAATAACATAGACCTTAAATTCAGAAACTTATATTGATGATTAATATCTTCCACGATTAGAAGTCATATCAAGTACATAAGCTAGAAATCTAGGATCAGCTCAGTCAGTCAGTCTGTAAGAACTAAGTATTTGCAATCTAGTATGTTCATCGCAATTTTTCGTTATCAGCTAGCAGTTCAGTAATGTAGTAGTAGGTTATCCATCGTAATATCAGAATACCTAGGCGTTGCTATTGGTTTCTCTAGGCATCTATAGTTCTGAATAGTTTTCTCTGTTTCAATTCTTTCCGAAAAGAGCAAGGTTACAGCAGCGGTACACAGTGTTAGGGTCCTCCTAGACTAGACGATCATTGGCCAATACGATTTATTAGAATAAAAAAATAATTGGGGGGGGTTGTTACAGGTTGTATCCAAATAATCGTTTCCAGGTTGATTTATTACTATTTATTAGATGAAAGTAAGTAGGTACAATACATACTACTAGAAAACTACTGCTATAAATAATTATTTCATCGAAGTGTATGAAGATTTAGAAACTGATTATTATAATCGTATCCAATTCGGCATTATAGCCCTCAATCATAGGCTCGCAAGAGCTAAAATACAATCGTGACATCACCCACATTATTATATCCCGCAGAATTTCGTTTACATCTAGCTGGATAATAGTTTAGAACTCAGCAAGCGCAAAGCTTCACACAAGTTTTTTCTTTATGGACAGAAGACGGAGGAGACGCCTGCTTGATAGTAAGGAACACTCAAGCCTGCCTGTCTATTACAGTAACAGTGATCTACTTCCCTGACACTGCACTTTCTCGTAACTCTGTAGCTCTACCATGAGTTGGCAACAAAACTGTCATATATTTAGCAAATTAGCACTAGTAGATCACGCCTACCTATAGTGCGTTCGAATAGATCACTTTTTTTTGCGAAAATAACGCTAAAAACGCTCACAAGGGACGTTCGAATTGAAAATGTCGTTCATGCCTCTTTTTGTTCAGCGTTCGGAAAGCTAAAAAAGAGGTATTTTTGCCACAAAAAGTGCAATTTTTGACCGACGTCCGGAACATAGTTGTTTGTGATCCATATGTGACGGTTATGTATTTGACAGCATAATACATAAATCATGCGATTTTAGGTCTTATGCTCAGTTTAACGTTCGAATAGGGTATGGGCAAAAGTGGCAAAAATAACGTTTTTGTGCTTTACGAACGCTTTAGCAAAAGAGCCATCAATGACAACGCCACCAATGCCCTCATAAGCTAAACGAACGCACCTCTATTAAGCTTGTGATTGGCGTACTAGCTGTCAATTTTAGTTCTACAATTGAACGCGAGGTGGCAGTAACAAAAAATTGTGCCATCGTGGCACTGTTCTTTTTTTCATACATTTTTTTGCGGCAGTCGATCAGTACGGTCCCAATTGAGCCATAATCGCTATTAGCGCGATAACAGTCGGTCCTTTTCACCGTGAGCGTGATTACGATGGCCCACGCTACGTCATCGATGACGTCTTAACTGCCGCCATATTGACGATTACATGAACCATGATCTACACCATAATTGTCGTGAGCGTTCTGTCAACAGTGACAGGTGTTTGTTTATTTCTACAATGTCTTTACTGGTGTCCCTTGTTTTTGATGTAAAAGTTGTAAAAGTCGGTCCATCCATTCCATTATTTCTTTTTAATCCACACACCACATAGTTAACCTTCACACTATGCACGATATTTTTATGAATTTGTTTTTCGCGCGCAATTGGTTCGTTATTGCTACAACTCTGGTCCGAATTAACAACACGCTTACAGTGCCATGAGCTGTCAAAAATCGCGATATTTGTCTCGGACCAGCTTTGGTAGACGATAGCACTGTGAGCAAAATTATCGCAAAACGGACCATGGTCGATATCGGTCGATATCACAAATTATATAGTAGTATGTCTAAAGATCGATATCAAGCATCGATTGGCATAGAATAAATTTACATCGATTGGTGTCAATTTGTAAAGTCGTGGTAGACCTACTGAAATAACTTGTTAAGTCTCCTTAGCCCTTCAATCCCAAATACAACACAGTGCGGTCCCAATTGAGCCATAATCGATATTAGCGCGATAGCAGTCGGTCCCTTTCACCGTGAGCGTGATTACGATGGCTTACAGTACGTCATCGATGACGTCTTAACTGCCGCCATACTGACGATTACATGAACCATGCTCTACACCATAATCGTCGTGAGCGTTCTGTCAAAAGTGACAGGTGTTTGATTATTTCTACAATGTCTTTACTGGTGTCCCTTGTTTTGATGTAAAAGTTGTAAAAGTCGGTCCATCCATTCCATTATTTCTTTTTAATCCACACACCACATAGTTAACCTTCACACTATGCACGATATTTTTTAATATTTTTTTTCTCTCGCAAATGGTTCGGTATTGCTACAACTCTGGTCCGATTTATCAACACGCTTACAGTGCCACGAGCTGTCAAAATCGCGATATTTGTCTCGGACCGGCTTTGGTAGACGTTAGCACTGTGAGCAAAAATATCGCAAAACGGACCGCTGCGACAGTAGTTGCACACTACTGTTTTGGGCCAGAATATCTGTCACTGCGATGGTACCCACCTAAACAGCTTCTTGATTGTAACCTACCGCCAAGTTGTGACCAGTTCAGCACCGGGCCATGTGTAGGATATCTAGCCTAGAACCTATGGATGCCGGTGATTTTAGCCGCCAAAAATATGTAATATTATAATGCTTTATTATTTCTTCTTGTGTTGTTAGAGTACACTATCCCTAAAATGTTTTGTGTCGTATCTTTCATGTCGTTAAGTCGTTATAGTAAACGTATTGTTTGTGTTATACTGACCCTATATAAATCGAGACATAAGATGGAAGATGATTAATATGAATAAAGTACTTGCATGTACTTCCTTGGTTTGGTTCAGGGCTCAGGCGTATAATAGCATATTGCGCAGGAATAGCCTACGACTTCATTTAGCATCAACGATCTGTATGTAGACACATTTTCGTTGTAGAGTATTATACTCCTGTGCCCCGAGCACGAACATTTGCTAAAGTGTAACGTAATCGTATCGTTGACATTTGTCAACATGTCATTCAGAATAAACTATCATTTATCTAGTACAAATGTGGCACAGATAACTCATAGTTTGTACTGTAAACGTCAACGATACGATAACGTTACACTTTAGCAAATGTTCATGCTCGGGCCACTGATACCTACTTACGTATTTTGAATTTGGCGCGAATACTAACGTCTTTTTTATAAATAAAATGTACTGTTAAGATTTTTGACATTATGAATGATTAACACTTTATCTATATTAGAATTCTTGAAGATTTATAAATAAAATGCACGTAAATTTACGTCCATGGTACTCAAAGAGTTAAGTAATCGAAGTTATAATAAATAGCGAGTAATGTTTTACACTCATGGATAACACTAGTTAATAGGCGGAGCCAACGCCATTTTACTTTCCGTTTTGATGCTATATAGATAATGTAACCCGAAGTATGAAAAGATACACAATTAAATCTTTATATCGCGTATGCTGCGGAAACTATTGACAATAGAGCAAAGTGATATACAACAATTTTATAGAAGACATTAATATCTACAAAAAGCCAGACAATAAGTATTTTATTCATGTTAAAATATGCAATAGTAACGCTGGAACAAACTAGGCCACATCACTGATATTAATACTTATTTTATCTACTCGAATAACAAAGAGGAAATATTAGATTGATTGTTTGTTTGTAATGTATAAACGCAACAAGTACAATTTGATGGCAGGTGAAGGGGTAAGTTAGCAGATACGAGTATCGTATAAGACCATATACACTTGGGTGCAAAAAATTCGCACATGTATAAATTTTCATCAAATTTTCAAAAAACAAAAAAACATGTTTGTTTTTATTTTTTTTGGTATCTAATGTTAAAGTTTATTTCTAAACCTATCCAGCGGTACCTTTTTTGTCCTTATACAGCGTCTACTTAGTGAGTTTTGGGTAAATGTCTGAAGTACCTGTTTTTTGTGCATTTATACCATAAAAGTTAGGGGTTGAAATTAAATTAAAAACATGAAAATCAGCATAAACACTTTTTTATTAATAAGGTGTGTTCCCTCCCCTAGCCCGAATGACTGCTTCCATGCGTTTTTTCATTGACTGAACTAAAGTTTTTATAAAATCTTACGGTATGGCCTCCCATTCTTCTTCAATCGCATGTTGCAGCTCCTGGAGACTCGTTGGGGCAGTGTCTCTGGCCCGAACTCGTTTTTTTAGCTCGTCCCATAAATGTTCAATCGGATTGAGGTCCGGGCTGCGACCTGGCCACTCCATGACAGGCACCGCAACCTCTTCAAGATACTGGTACACAATACGAGCCGTATGCGGTCTTGCATCATCTTGCATGAAGTTTTCTCCGATGTATCCCGCAAATGGTACAACGTGGTCCTGGAGTACATCCTCAATGTACCTTTGAAAAGTGAATCCCCTTGATCGGCGGCCAGGATTCGCTCCGGAGATGAAAACAAGATCAGTCTTTGCCTCCAGTGATATGCCTCCCCAGAACATGCATGATCCACCGCCGTAAGAGACTCGTTCTTCGATGCAGCATTGTTGAAATCGCTCGCCTGGCCTTCGGTAGACTCTTCCTCTTCCATCGTTGCCATGTAGGCACATCCTGCACTCGTCAGAGAACAGGACTGCGCTCCATTGGTCTTCAGTCCATCCCAAATGCTCTCGAGCGAATTGAAGGCGGGTTTGTCGGTGGGCTGGGGTCAGTTTCGGTCTATTTGCTGGTCTGTGCGCAGTCAGATTCCCTTCCCGTAGTCGTCTTCTAACTGTCCATCGGCTGACATCGACTTCCCGTGTTTCTTGGAGACGCTGTCCCAATTGAACTGCATTCAAACGCCGATTGCGCAATGCAGTCGTCACAATAAAGCGGTCGTCACGCCTTGCTGTGGCACGGGGTCGGCCAGATCCTTGGCGCCGTTTGAAGCCGCCAGTCTCTTGATACCTCTGCCATACTCGACGGACAGAGAACCGGCTTAGATTCAGTTGTCTTGCCACTTCAATTTGGTTTCTCCCCTACGAATAATAATAAGTCAGGAAGCATAATTCAGAACAAATTCTACACAAAAAGTGGTCCTTCAAACAAAAGCGACGTATGATTCCAAATACGAATTACTTCCGAGGTTACAAATAGACATGTTCGGTGATTGGTTTAAATTCAGAAGGAAAGCAGGGATTGGTTCACGCGCGTGCTGCAACGTCTACTATGACAACTGAGTCGTAGCGGCGTGGACAATGTAATGCAACAAGTGAATTGGACCAAGTCAATAATATAAACAATGTTTTTTTTTGGTTTTTTATATCGGTTACTTTAATTCAGTGAACTTTATGTCCCGCCAAATATGATTAATTTATTAAGTTTTCGTCTAGAAGTAATTAGAAGATACTCTTTCTTCGCAATGTAGTGAAGTGAGATTAAAAAAATTTCGCATACTAATTTTACCAAAATTATATTTAACTAGCTGGTGCCCGCGACTACGTCTGCGCAGGGTTAGTACTTCAAGTAGCTTATTATCTTCTCCAAGGCCTCACCCTGACCAGACCTCCATCTATCATTATACCAAAATTACATTAAATATGTACATGGTCAAACGCAATTGTTATAATAGAAGTCCAAGAGAAAATGTAAATATAAAGAAAATACGTAATGTGTATCAATCAGTAAACACTAATAATAAAAGACAGAACTTACGAGTACATACACATATATCACCATTAAAAAAACTGTCATTTCATTTCATCACCCTTGACGGTATTTGTGTTACATTTGATCCCCCTTGAGTCTAGTGTATCGAGCGGTCAAAATAATAGCGAGCGACATAAACTTAAGGCACAAACAAAAAAAAACAAACTTAAATGTAGGCGTTGAAAACACCGCTGCTTACCCCTTCGAGGATATATAGGCGAAACCGTTTGTTATGTTGTGTTAAACAATAACATGTAAGTATTGCGGGTGATTCACTCAAGACCGCTATATTGATGTTTCACCTCCGTCGTGATGGCAGAATCGCTCGACTACAGTCGGCTGAACAACAAAGACGGATGACATGCCAACTCTATCGCCGAGCACGTCTAGTGTATCGAGCTGGCAAAATCATTGCGTGCTTTTGACTTGAGGTACGTTCGTTTAGCAATGAGGGCATTGGTGACGTTGCAATTGTTGGCTCTTTTGTTAAAGCGTTCGTAAATCGTTATTATTGCCGCTATTCCCACACTCTACTCGAACGCTAAACCGTGCATAAGACCTAAAATCGCACGATTGTGCTGTCAAATAGATAGTTGTCGAAAAACGATCAAAAACAACCGCAGCTCCGGACGTGGGTTAATAATTGTACTTTTCGGTGGCATAAATTACTCTTTTTTAGCTTTGCGAACGGTAAACAAAAAGAGCCGTAAACGACATTTTCACCCACGAATTCCCAATTCGAACGCCATTGTGAGCGTTTTTAGCGTTATTTTTCGCCGACTTGGGGCTATTCGAACGCACTATATAATCTATCCTATACCTCCCAGTCTGTACAGTTAGTACCTACCTACTGTTTTTTTGGTTATATCAAATCTTATATTAAGTAAACTTATCATTTTTACGCTGATGATTCGTCCCAAAAAAACATCAACATCTCTAAAAAATACTACAGAAAATGAACAATTAACAGTAATAACCGATTAGGTACCTACAGTTGCATAGTATAGCATTAAAAAAATTGTTCATTGCTTGGTTGAATTACAATTGGTATAAGTACGTTTAATTTTTCAAGCTGATGAAAATTCACCCTTTGCAAATTTTGAAGTGGTTTACTTGAGTTGCTCATAAATATGTCAGTAATATCAACACAATGCTTTTCTAAAATAATTGATAATGAAGGTATTCTGCGACCACTGAAAAACGTCCACCAGGCAAATAACGAATATCCTATCCTACCTCCTACTTATATCCCACTAATATCATAAATTATGTGAAAGTTTGGATGGATGGATGATTTTAATGAATGTTTGTTACTCAATAACGGCAGAACGGCTGAACAGATCTGATTGAAATTTGTCACAGAGATAGATTATAGTCTGGAATAGCACATAGGCAAATTTTCATCATCATTATTATCTATCACCACGCGGGTGAAACGGCCTAATATTTTTGGGCACAGCTGTGCAAGTACCGTAACAGTTGTTAAATTTGTCGAATCGCTAAGATCGATAAATTTAAAGAATCGTATCGGGCCCTAGCAAGTATGGAAGTCATATCGACGATCGTCAAACTGTCGACAGTACGTCGATTATTACGAATTGTTTGCATTCTACAATGCGTCCTTTTTTTTTAATGAATACTAGTTGCGCCCTGCGGATAATGTGCGGATAAAATTGGGCCAACCATTTAGGCGTAAGAGAATAACAAACATCCATTCGTAAATACAAACATTCGCGTTTATAATATTAGTAAAATCGTCGCCTGTCGTTAAGCTATATCGAGGTCGTTTTCAAAGCTGACAATGAATCCTTAAAATCTATTAAATACCTAATATAACGTAATTTTAACAGTTCCATGCTACCGTTTTAATCGTAAAAGCTTATCGAATTTGTCTACCTATCGCTTAATTTTGTTACTTACTCATTATTACACTAAAGATCGATATAACCAGTTTTTTCGATTTATATGACGAATTCAAGATTTACATTTATCAATCGGTAAGTTCGGTACTTGCACTGCATCATAGACAAAATAACAAGATCTCCGCCGATGCCAAGATCATAATGATGACTTTCTTTCTGACAATAGAGTTCTGTCAAAGTTGTGTCAGTTTCTGATAGATTATATAGTGCGTTCGAATAGCCCCAAGTCGGCGAAAAATAACGCTAAAAACGCTCACAATGGCGTTCGAATTGGGAATTCGATTGGGAAAGACGGTTGGCGAGCGCAGATGGCACTCAGCCAGATGCGGGCGCAGAGGGCGCACCGCCTAAGGCGAGCGTTGAAGACATTTAAATGAGAACACACGGGAAGCACCATCTTTCAAACAAAAATTCTCAAAATTATTTTTTTGTTTGAAAGTTGGTGCTTCCCGTGTGGTCCAATTTCATCAAATTCGGGCCAGTCGTTTTTGAGATACACGCCAATAACTGAATAGAATGGAAGTCGGTATTACATTTTTTTAATTGTTGTTACAATTATTTTTATCGATATATGTAGTAATAGGTAATTTATTGATGGTGTTTTGTATTTGACGTTGAAATATATGGTCTTATACGATACTCGTATCTGCTAACTTATGTACCCCTTCACCTGCCGATAATTATTAAACACACATTTTGGGTATGGGGTCACGCTGCCTAGCAGAAAAAAGATTTTAGCGACGCTGCGCACTAAAACGATGATATCCCGGGTTTGGCTGGGTTTATAGACATGAAACATATACTGATAGAATCGTATTGAACTTACCTAACTGATAATGGTAGAAAAACAGAGGTCTGTAATTAAGCTTAAGTGTACATTCAAGATTAGTGACACGCCAATAGCTTGATAAACTTGTTTCATTAAAATTGAAAACTTAGTATCTAGATTTGTTTTATGTAAGTACCTAAGTACCTACACAGCTCTCGCCTAGTTCGCGACGAAGTCAAAAAATTATTTAGGTAGCTACTCATACTCTATGCGAAAAGTTTGACACCCTTCCCTCGATGGGTACCTAGGTATTAGGTAATAGTCTAATATTAAATAGGTAATATAGTAAGTTAGTATAATATATAGGGGTAGAAATGACAAGTACAAAATAATTGAATCGACCACTTTTTTTTCCACGATAAAATTCTAACACTTAAGTAAACCTTATTTACATAATAGAAGCATCAGATGAACGATCTAATACTATAACGCGAACCATTGCAAAACATTTTAATACATTACTAGATACACACTATAGATTGGGTATGTCCTATTTCTAAATATCAGATAGCTAAGCACTCAATCATCAGTACCTAATGGAAATATAAAATAGGTAACAAGTTTAATAATACAATATATTTTTTTACATTTAAAAACCAATTATAGGTAAACAACACAAGTACAAAAAGTGATATAATTAATTTAAAAGTTTCCGTTCACGATTAGGGAAGTAATTGATGGCATAATTTCATACTAAAAGAGACCATAGAAGTGTCACCCTTTAAGAAAAAAAACAGTAAGTAAATAATTTTGTTATTTCATATAAGTACTTATCTATGAAAGTAAATTAAATATAGTCTGTGCAAAAAGACAAGTATCCTAGGAATTGTGGTCCCGTGTGTTCATTTACTGTTTTAATGCTAGTAGGTAAATACAAAATCTGAATAAAAATGCTTCTCTAATTTACTGTTTTATAGAGTCAAAGTTCTTCACTAGACAGTTGCGTGACGGGACAGATAAATGGAATGGGCTGCCATATACAAATCTGAATGTTAGTTCACCGTAACGTCACTACCACGGTAATATTATCTATCCATTATTTATACCGTGCCACTACGGTTCTCTTGTTGCACAGACTATGTAGGTAGGTCATAAACGTTAACGGTGCCATAACTAAAGCGCGAAACGCGGTCTGTGAGGTAGGTGTTCTAAGTAATGTTACCACATCATGATTTTTTTTCTTTGAAAAACATCCTTTAGAGAAAAACTCTAGTCTCACCAAAACATGTAGGTACAATTTGATGGCTAATTTTTTTTAGTATCTAATAGGTACGGTTTATACTAATTCAAAATAGTAGGCATGTATTTTCGCTAACTACAAAATTGGTATATACTTATTCCTTTAGAAATGCATAAGCATAGGAATAATAGCAAGTAAGTACTTATGATACTTTTGAGATGTAACACAGACAATTATTTGGTAACAGGAACATGTATGTCAGAACCATTAAGTTGTCGATGATATCTTAGCCAACAAACAGACAACAGCCACACTATTTGATTTTTATCACAGAATATACAGTACCTCTACCATGAGTTGGCAACATAAATGTCATCGATAGTCGATACTCGATCTCGCCTACATATTAAGCTTGTGATTGGCGTACTCGCTGTCAATTTTAGTTCTACAATTGACCGTGAGGCGGCACTGTGCTTTTTTAATAAATTTTTTCGCGGCATTCGCTATCGAGCTTAAATTGGTGTCAATGTTGTAAACTCATGGTAGACCTACAGAATAGTTGACACAGTCTTTTGAGTACCTATGAAAATGTTCCTACAACGTGATGTCTCCATCTAAGGAAATCTAGGTCTGAATGAAATTTAATTCAGATAATGATTCTAGACTAAACTTAGATATCCTTTATCTATAGAGAGATAAGTACAAGAAATTACCAAATTACCTACGACACAGTCAAGTCATAGTAAGAATGAATATGTTTGTTGCGTTATTGAATTATATGTTTAAGCTTTAGCACAATATAAATATTTAAGTTTCGATTTCAATATATTGTCTTTCTTTGTAACTATTTATACTTCTAATTAAGAATGCGAGTTAGAAGCCATTTGTGTGCCTTTTATTATTAAATACTATAATTAAAATTACTCTGAGGAATAAAATATAATTAGGCATTCAGCTGTAATAAAAACTCAAATTATATACTTACTTAATTATCTATCTACATTTATTTAGGGTCCATTGTTTGTATACAGTTCATAGTTCAGGCCCACAAATGGTGTCCATACAATAATTCTATATTCTCGATAGATTATTTGGCACCAAAACAAAATATAGTCTATGAAATTGATCCTTTTTGTGCTCCTAAATCACAATACATGTATATTTATATCCCACATACAAATAACAATATTATACATAATATAAAATAACAATATTTAAGATAGAATACACTTACTAGACATGAAAAATATTAAATGACTAAAACAATGACAAATCCATAACAGGAACATAAATTATTTGTATAAACACGTAGGCACGTAGCTAAGAATATTGTACCTTAGAATTATGTACTATTCATTAAAATACAAAAATATATAGTAGAAACACGCGCCACGTTTTGAACAGACAGTAGGTACAGTTTTTCTCAAAATAATACATCTTCCATCTTCCCAAACTTTAGTAACTAGCCAATAGCTTGCGCTGCTATTGGTTGATTTACTCCGCGTCAACATGGCTACCGTCTGTTGGCGGGAAAAGTTATAATTATTACATGCACAAAAAACAAAGGGTATACTAGATTCTTAGTTAATGGCCTCTGTGATTTGTGTCACAATTCTGCCAGTAGGTGCGTTCGTTTAGCTTATGAGGGCATTGGTGGCGTTGTCATTGGTGGCTTTTTTAGTAAAGCGTTCGTAAAACTCAAAAACGTTATTTTTGCCACTTGCCACTTTTGCGCACACCCTATTCGAATGCTCAACTGATGATAAGACCTAAAATCGCATGATTATGCAGTCAAATAACGATCACAAACAACCATGCTCCGGACGTGGGTCATAAATTGCACTTTTTGGTGGCAAAAATACCTCTTTTTTAGATTTCCGAACGCTGAACAAAAAGAGGCATGAACGACATTTTCACCCACAGATTCCCAATTCGAACGCCCCTTGTAAGCGTTTTTAGCGTTATTTTCGCTAAAAACGCTCAGAAGTAACCTATTCGAACGCACTAAGTGTTATACATGATCGTTAATTTCTTAAACCGCATGGATAAATTAAGTGTGAATGCTTATCAAGCAATAAACTACCAGTTAGGTACAAATTATATGTTAGTACCATAGGTACATACTACAGACATACATATGTACAATAGATACCGCAAATATCACGATTTGTATCGAAACCAACCGTGCCGACTTTTTAATGAATTGAATTACGTGCATTTACGCATAATATAATTTTAAAATAACTTAACTGTGATAGGAAATATGTCCTTGCCTTTGAGGGCTCGACATTTTTGGGCTATTGCAGTTAATTAGCACGCAATTTAGTTTTCGCGGCCGTCAGGCTGCAATAACAGACACTGCGCGGACTGTAAGTAGCGGCGGTCAACTTAGACGCTTGGTCGGGGTTCGGACACGGGAAGTACACGCATTTATTCTATTGTACATATATGTCTGATATCTGTGGTACATACATCCGAGGGATTTGCTGGGTCGTTTGACTAAAGTCGGATATCAGTCTGCGCTGACATACATTTCTGTACCTTGATAAAACTGCACCTTCTTACTTTAACAAAACAAATCAATATAATTTTTGGTGTCAGTTACAGTCAAATTATTATATTTATAAAAAATAATAAATAGCGTAAAACTACATTAGATACCAATTTTTAAATTTTTCGATTCCAAAAAAGAAACCTTTTTTAAATTTGTTAACTTGTTACTTGTATATTAGTAACTACTTAAATATAGCAGAATTTATATTACATTGAACATTTTAATAAATAATAGTACCATATTTGACTTTTATCATACAATTTTTATACAATTAAAATCTTTATGACGAATAAAATATCTTCTCAATAGGATAATTTTATATCAGGCAAGAAATAAGTAATAATGTTATTTAAAAAAAAATACTCGGTTCGAATTGCGATTACCTCATTTTAAGCGTTAAAAATAGCGGCCATACTGTTTCCTTTCGGTATTTAGACGCAGTAAGTTTAGGATGGTTCTGATGCATATTCAGCATCATTTTATTTCTTGATTAACATAAATAGTTATTGAAATTCCCGTACGCAATTTTACTGTCTACAAGCACGTGACAATAACAAGTACAATTTGAAAAAAATAATACCGACTTCCATTCTATTCAGTTATTGGAGTGTATCTCAAAAACTACTAAAACGAATTTGATGAAATTTAAATGGGACCACACGGGAAGCACTAGCTTTCAAACAAATAATTTTCAGAATCAGTTCACCCAGTCGAAACTTATGAGGTAACAAACATAAAAATAAAAAAAAATACAGTCGAATTGAGTACCTCCTCCTTTTTTTGGAAGTCGGTAGAAAATAAGAGGAACAGTGCAAAATAATAAAAAGTTTTATGAGTAAGAGGGTAAGAGTATATAGTATCTGCAACAAGCTATATGCAATCGTAGTTTGATAATATTAATTAATATACACTCAATGAGATTTTGTTAACATGACTAATGAATATTAACGACGAGTCTTATAACAGTTACCCGTTAAATTATAAAGTTTGGAAATCTGGTTCAAAAGTAGCATTTCAAACTGATGAAAACAATACTATATGCTGTCATAATAGGTACTATATAGTGCCATACATATGTATGCTTACATATGCGTATGCTTTGCAATTTTAGAGAGACAAATACACATCCTCGGACGGGATTCGAACCCGCGTCTTCTGACAATCAAACGCTATGCCCAACTAGGCCACCGAGGCATACCGTTCGAGCATCGAATTTCAACTCTATCTGATTTTTATCCGTCATATGGGGACGTACTGGCCCATGACCCAGGAGTCCTATAAAGATATAAACAAAAACATTTTACTTGTTACTGTACTTTCTAATGTCTCAAACTATATTATTTATTTTTAACAACTGTGAATAAAAACCTTAGTAGCTAATGAAACATTTCCAAGTTTGCTTGTGCAGCAGTCGTTTCTCTTAAACATATAATTAGATATAATTAATCTAACAATGTTATTAAATAAGCTGATAACTTATACTTAATTATTATTATGAGCAAGTTTTTTGGTTCTCTCTCATATTACATTAAAATATTCGTTCTGAGCGGTTATTTTCAAAGTTTTATCCGAATGAAGGTAGGTTCGAAATGACAAACGCTACGAAGTTCACGCGAGTTTACTAGATGGCACCACACGCGTGCCTGTTGATCACAGATAACACTATATAATGCATGGCATGTTATTGGACTCATTGGTATGTTATTTTGCTATTAATTTTTTATGATTGAATGAAATATGTGTACCTACTTATCACCTATTTGAAAACAAAATGTACCGATACAGAATAAATAATTGCTTTTCATGTGGAGTCATTATTGTTTTATTCGGCTGATATTTAGAGCGGGGAAATACGAAATACTAATGTTTGTGCCTTTGACGATCAATTATCTCTATCACACATATTGAGGAGAAACGTTTGAGTGAGGTGATAGCAAATATTATTCCAAATCCTAATATTTATTTACGCACCCTCTGGTTAGATATATCCCCATATTATTATGATGAAAGAGACATCTCTGCGCTCCTTACATACATACCTACGTATCTGTAATTTGATTTTCAACAAACAATTATTGTTGTATTGTTCTGTAGCAACCAAGACAGAGAAAAGTCCTACAATGTATAAATGTACATGACAAATTATTTATTAAATAAAAAAATTCAAGTCGCTGACAAGTCCATAATGACATATTATGGTGTGTACTGAGTGAATTATTCAAAGAAGTATATTATTTCCTGTGAAAATCCGCAAAATGTCAATAGAAATTAAAAATAAATGCAAACCTGATTTTGTAACATATCGCACGTGAGTAAGGAGGCACGCGCGTAAGTCATCCATCGGCGCATACAAAATACGCACTGTTGACGGTTCGCGTGCGCGACATTTCAAGTTTAAAAATATGAGAACTACTATTGTAACCTATTTTGTATACTGCATTATGCTCCAGGCAGCACATTGCACTATGTTGCCTTGGGCTATGTCTGGTAACGTTTCATTACGTCACGCTGCGTTTTGTTAAATCGCGCTGCGTTTTGTTACGTCACGCTGCGTTTCGTTGCGTCGCATGTTCACTGCGGTGTTTGCATCTGTGTTTTGCGACACTGACATAACCACTTGATAATCCTGGCGTTGCGCTCCACGACGCTGGGAGGCTCTGTGTTGCGGTAGATCTGTTTCTGTACACCTGGACCTTGCACCTGGAATGGAGGTAGAGCCAGTCAGCTGAGGATCATTGTTCATGACGGTCCTGATTTGTATAGGACTTGGGCTACTTAAGTTTAATTTCAGGTTCGGAGATAGATAAACTTTTCATCGCAACACCACAGTACAAAAATATAACACAATAAAAAATACGAGTACCCATACGATAATTTTGTTAACAAAAATAATAAGCAAAACTGAAAAGTGAAAAGAAGAATGCAGTCAAGGGACATTCAATTCCTACTTATGTACCCGTAAGTAAATTAAAGCACCTATTTAAATAGTTAAACAAGGCGCTTTACTAATATAACCTATACGGAAAGTTCTAAGCATATCTTTTATTTCATTAATCATTTTTCACTAGACTAGTTCACTGTTTGTCTATTATTTTGGTTGACCGTTTTGAATCAAAGAGTTAACTACTTTACTGTAATCTTAGCTGATGAATCTAACCTTGATTCCTAGGTTAACTCTGGAAATGCATAGGCTAGTAATCCCGGATATTCCTATATGTAGGTATAAGTAATCCATGATAATCACTGATCTTAAATTTAATGAGAGCAATGCTATAACGCGCTCGTAGCGAAGCTTGACTTGACGATCTTAATCAATCAACAAGTTAAGCAGCACTTGTTGTGGTCAGGACTTGGATGGGTATGTGCTAGAGGCATTATTCAACTGAGCGCTTCCATGCATCGGAGTGCACGTTAAACCGTCGCGTCGGTCCTGGTTGTTTGTCTTAGGAAAACAGTCGTTAGGATATGTCGAAGGCCGTCGGACGGCCTGAAAACTTCGACATGGGTTGGCCACGAACCTATCCACCAAGCCGCACTGGGCCTGCGTTGTGAGTTCTGGCCCAACTCATCTCGCTGAGAGGAAGGCTCGAGTCCCAGCAATGGGAACAAAATGGGCTGATTATGATAATTATGAATGCTAAAAAAACAACAAATAACTCAAAGTTACCGTGTAATCAGCAGTGGCCGGCAAAGCATTGGAGTCAACAGTGGAGGCCGAAGAGAAGAATATAGGACTGTCTGGTGGAGCGGAGACCAAAGCCTCGTACTGCCGCGCCTCCAGCCCGAGTCTCTCGAAGAACTGCCGCAGCCTCAGAGATTCCTCTGAAGGACTCGAGGGAGTTTCATCGCCTTCACATGGAGCTGAAGCGGGGCTGCGCCCTTCACCGCGTCTGTACCTATACAGGACAATGATTCTGTGAAATAAATGGAATGATTCTGTGAAACAAATGGAATGATTCTGTGAAAGAAATGGTATGATTCTGTGAAATAAATGGAAAGGGTCTGTGAAGTAAATGGAATGTTCATGTGAAAAAAATGTTATGCATCTGTGAAATAAATGAAATGATCCTGTGAATATCTGTCATGGTTATGTGAAGTAACTGGAATTGTTCTGTAAAGTAAATGGAATGATTCCACGAAGTAAATGGAATGATTCTAGGAAATAAATTGATCGATTCTGTGAAGTAAATGGAATTGTCTTGTAAAATAAATGGAATGGTTCTGTGAAGCAAATGGAATGCCTCTGTGAGGAAAATGTGATGATTCTGTCAAATCAATGGAATGGTTCTATGAAATAAACGCGAACTCGAATTCAATCCAAGGTTGCAACTTTTCTAATTGTTTTCTGTGCAGGCTTTAGTTGTTTTATCATATTAATTAAGGATTAATAAGGTTCTACCTATCAGATATATCCGATTTGGAACGCAGTATCGGCCTGGGGCGGCGCTGCTTGTATCTGAGACAGCGCTGTCGTTTGAAGGTGCCGAGCGGAGACGTCACTTCCTCCGGCCCCCCACCCCCTCCGCCGCCAGGGCACAGCTGTGAGGCATTCACGTATTCCTTGTTGTCGTCTATACGGGGACGCATGCGCACATCCGAGTATTGCGGCTGCTTATTCACCAGCTCCGTGTTAGGTTCGTGATACCTGATGAAGAAACAATCAAATACGATTATTATATGAAAACACATACATTTTACCATCATAAATGCTTGGCTGTGACTGCTAGACCACTATTTAGATCTTCGCAATAAATTCATAGGCCTAATTGCCTTCGCACGGCAATTACCTACAATTGAATTTCAGAAAAAACGTGGTGGTATATATAAAGTTACTGTTTCCTTCTTACATAAAAACTAAATGACGTTTCATTATGTATCCGTGAAAAACTATCTACCTAATAGTGATCTCCGTTTCAAAATTCGTTGCGTATATTAGGAGGAATTAGCTATTGCCACCATTATTACCTTTGTTAGCTTTACTGTATTTATAAATGTTTGTTAAGTGTTGTAAGAAGGCTGATCGGAATCCTTGTAAAATATAAATAAAATAATATGCTGAGACGGGACTCATTCTTGACATCACGCATTATATACATACATACTATAGATGTAGTATATTATTGTATTTTGTGATGATGTGCGTTGTCCGGAATAAATCTTATTTCTTTCTTAATTAGTGGATTATCAGACGCGGAAAGCGACTCTTTTTATACTAAGTACCTTTATAGCAAAGATGTGTTGTTCAATGTTCAATGTTTTATTTATAAAGTAGGTAAACCTTTCTAGCCGTTTGACAAAGTTTGATCCGCTCACAGACGGAATACTGACTGCTGATTGGCCACATATCGCGTCATATAAATAATACCATTGACCAATGAGCGTTTAGTATTTAGTTGGTCAACTAATCAACGCTTTAACAAACGTACTAGAAGGGTTAGCCTTGAACTTTGTAAAGCTATATTAACTTATTTAGTACGTAAATACCTGGTATAATCTCTGTCTCTACTGGTGTAGTCCTTGCATATATTGCATTTGTCAAAATTTGAACAGACGGAATATTGACCGCTGATTGGTCACATATCGCGTCATATAAATAATACCATTGACCAATTAGGGTTTAGTATTTAGTTAGTCAACTAATCAAGGCGTTGACAAACGTACTAGAAGGGTTAGCCTTGAACTTTGTAAAGCTATATTAACTTATTTAGTACGTAAATACCTGGTATAATCTCTGTCTCTACTGGTGTAGTCCTTGCGTATATTGACGCATTTCAGTGGCGTTTTGTAAGAGCACTCGTAATCTCCATAGTCGTATAATGGCGGCTCGTCTTGGAACTGTGGCGGGGGTGCGCTAGCCTGGAAATAATAATAATTATAATAAATGGGGCTAAATAAGACCCCTGATCACTGGCTTGCCTTCATTGGCTGTCCGGGGGTGGAGACGCAATAGCAAGTAACAAAAACCTCCAAGGGTGGAAGTGTTAAAGGGTCTCGGTAACGCTGGTAGTAGCGCTCTAGTGAAACCGCAGCACACCTCTCGACACCCTTTAGCCATCCATGCCAACGTTGCCCCTTTCCTGTCCAATAATAGCGGAACTTATGGAAAAACGTTAAATATTTTGGATGTGACTGAAATTGGCAGGTGCCGTAGTCTCGTTCATAGCCCCTAGCTCATGTATCATTTATAAGTTCATATCGATAGCCTTAACATTTTCCCCATTTTTGTAATTGTCTAATATATGCTTCAATGTACCGACCAATGACCATTACAATTTAATACAGAGCCGTGAGCGAAAGGTTAGTTCAAAAATAATAAATAGGCCTAGTTCTTTGGTACGTCCACTTTCTTCCAGCGTTCTTTTTATATGACGCGACCAGTACCTACCTCTACCATGAGTTGGCAACATAAATGTCATCTATAGTCGATCCTCGATCTCGCCTACCTATAAAGCTTGTGATTAGAGTACTCGCTCAATTTAAATTTTTCACTATTGTCAGTTTTAGCTCTACAATTGACCGCAACGTGGCACTGTTGATTTTTTCAAACATTTTTTAGCAGTAGTCGATAACGAGCATCAATTGGTGTCAGTGTTGAAAACTCATAGTAGGCCTACTGTAATAGTGCTTTAAAACAAGTCTTGATTGTACCGGTAGAACTAAAAATGAATGTGGCTAATAAAACAATACACTAAAAAAACTGTAATGGAATGGATCTCGCAGCGTACCTTTCACGAAACACTCAGGGTCCTCAGATGTATGATGCTCACCTGGAAATGTATCCCAACGCGTGGGGGTGCCGGGTAGTGCGCGGGGGGCGGAAGATGCGCGGCGGGCGGCGGGGAAGGCGCGCCATCTTGGAACTGCGGTGGTGCAGACACGTAGCACTCCAGCTCTCCGCGCGGAGGCCACTCGCCGTACTGCCAGTTGTACCTGCTGTCCAATGTTATATTTGCCTTTCAGGATATCTTATCTTAGATATCATCTCAAATTCTTAGTATTTTAACGATTATATTGTTTTATATGAACGAATGAATATGATGCACTTGACTGCGAACAAAACTACAAAGAGGCAAGCTTTAAGTTCTTAAACATATCATTTCTTCATATCAAAGGAAACTCTGGACCAGTGGTTCTAAAGCGGTGATCCACTGGTGGTCCCTGAAGTAGTCTGCGATGTCATCCAAATTGAACGATACATTGGAAACAGGAATTAATTATGAAGATTTTTGGAGTCAAATGGCTATTTGTTTCATAAAGATTACACAGAAATACTGATACTGAGATCTAACTAAGCATTCAGAAGTTTTTAAACAGCATCCTCTTACTCTCTCTTGTCACAAAACTAGCAATAAAATAATTTATAATGTTGTCCTTATTTATTGAAATTGGATTTGAACAATTTTATGCATTTATAGATAAATCAACCCTTTATTTTACAGTGCGCAGTGCAGTCAAGTTCAGTAATTGTTATTGGAAATTCCCTCCATGGAATATAATATCTGTAGACAGGTCTAGTAATCTAAAAATAATATCAATCGCAAACACAATTCAGGACATTCATTGGCACTTTATCCTACTTGAGCCATGACCAGTAAATTTTAGAAACGAACAGTTATCCAGAAATCAATATCATTAGCCAATTTAATAGGAAACAATTATTACACTAAGAATAGCCAATCAAATAGAAAAGTAACAGAAATTGTATTTTTCATTACATATGTTAACATGACATGTACGTTACAGAATTAATTAATAATTTAAATTAAGGGTGTGAATTTTCTGGGTCACAGATGATCTTAATAATTTTATTATGTCATACAGGCACGTTTAAAAGTTTTCTTAATTTGATCATTTATGGTTGTTTCCTTATGCCTTAGTAATTGTTCCCATAGTCCACCAATCTACGAATAATAATAAGACAGGAACAGCAACTGCGTTAAAAAAATGACCCAACAAAAGTCGTGTTAAAGTAGGCGGGGCTTAAAAGTCGTGTTCAGTACGTCATCAGTCGGACATTTTTCTTACAAGCGAGCACACGTGAAATCTTCACATACATTTTAATTTTTATCATTGTGAACTACAGCTGTGAATCATCATGCCAGCATGTGTTGTGAAGTGGTGCAGGATCCATACAAGATTAAAATGTCCAGGCATCACTTTTATTAGTACGTAGTAGCAAAATTATATTTATATTCAAAGATGTTCAAATACGTATATAAACCGAGATGGTCAATACTATGCAAAATAAAGTCAGTCATATTTTTTTACAGAACTGAATATTGAAATGTAACAGCAATGTATTTTGCTTATTTTGTTTTATTTTCATTTTCTTGTCGATCCAATGCAGTAAAAAATGCCTCTCTGCACTCAAGCTAGAAAGACAAGAGTATGACTAGATGCCTGTGAAAACCAGCATTATATACTTACTCCGTTCATTATGAAGAAAAAAAATAATAAATTGAAAGATATTTTATATGTACCATGTTACACAAAACTGCAGATCCTCCCAGTTTGTACAGTAAGTACTACTGTTTTTTTAGTTACGAGTATACTATTATGTATATTAAATCTTCTATTAAGCATTTTAACGCTGATGATTCGTCCCGAAAAATAATCAACATCTCTAAAAATACTACAGAAAATGAACAACTAACAGTAATAACCGATTACCTACAGTTGCATTATATAGCATTAAAAAATACGTAGTTCATTGTTTGGTTGAAGTACGTTTAATTTTTCAAGCTAATGAAAATTCACCCTCTGCAAATTTTGAAGAGGTTTACTTGAGTTGCCCATAAATCTTTCAGTAATATCAACACAATACTTTTCTAAAATAATTGATAATGAAGGTATTCTGCGACCACTGAAAAACGTCCACCAGGCAAATAACGAATATCCTATCCTACTTCCTACTTATATCCCACAAATATCATAAATGTGAAAGTGTGAAAGTTTGGATGGATGGATGGATGATTTTAATGAATGATTGTTACTCAATCACGGCAGAACGGCTAAA
Organism: Selenia dentaria; assembly: GCA_917880725.1. Taxonomy (NCBI): domain Eukaryota; kingdom Metazoa; phylum Arthropoda; class Insecta; order Lepidoptera; family Geometridae; genus Selenia; species Selenia dentaria. Next base: position 17,104,954 of record OU862897.1, read on the forward strand.
CGGATCTGATTGAATTTTGTCACAGAGATAGATTATAGTCTGGAATAGCACATAGGCTAATTTTCATCATCATTATCATTACCCACGCGGGTGAAACGGCCTAATATTATTGGGTACAGCATAGACAAACTAACAAGATCTCCACCGACGCCAAGATCGTAATGATGACTTACTTTCTGTCAATAGAGTTCTGTCAAAGTTGTGTCAGTTTCTGATAGACTATATTGTGCGTTCGAATAGCCCCTAGTTGACGAAAATAATGCTAAAACGCTCACAATGGCGTTCGAATTGGATATTTGTGGGGAAAATGTCGTTTAGGGCTCTTTTTGTCCATCGTCCGCAAAGCAAGGGTTATTTATGCCACCATGGTTATGTTTTTTTGATCATTTTTTGACACAACTATCTATTTGACAACACAATCGTGCGATTTTAGGTCTTATGCACGGCTTAGCGTTCGAGTAGAGTGTGGGAATAGCGGCAATAATAACGATTTTGAGCTTTACGAACACTTTAACAAAAAAGCCAACAATTGCAACGTCACCAATGCCCTCATTGCTAAACGAACGCACCTCGAGTCAAAAGCACACAATGATTTTGCTAGCTCGATACACTAGACGTGCTTGGCGATAGAGTTGGCATGTCATACGTCTTTGTTGTTCAGCCGACTGTAGTCGAGCGAATACGCCATCACGATTAGGTGAAACATCAATCTAGCGGTCCTGAGTGAATCGCCCGCAATACTTACATGTTATTTTTATACACAACATAACAAATGGTTTCGCCTATATATCCTCGAAGGGGTAAGCAGCGGTGTTCCAACGCCTACATTTAAGTTAAGTTAGTTTTTTTTTTGTTTGTGCCTTAAGTTTGTGTCGCTCGTATTTTGACAGCTCGATACACTAGACTCAAGGGGGATGAAATGTAACACAAATATCGTCAAGGGTGATGAAATGTAATGACAGTTTTTTTTAAAGGTGATTGATTTTATATTTGTATGTACTCGTAATTCCTGTCTTTTATAATAAGTGTTTACTGATTGATACACTTAGTATTTATTTTTTCTCTAGGATTTCTATTATAACAATGGCGTTTGACCATGTACATATTTTGTCAGGGTGAGGCCTTGCAGAAGATAATATGCTACTCGAAGTACTAACCCTGCGCAGACGTAGTCGCGGGCACCAGCTAGTTAAATATATTTTTGGTTATTTAATCTCACTTTACTACATTGCGGAAAAAGAGTCTCTTCTTATTACTTCTAGACGAAAACTTAATATTTTGCGGGACATGAAGTTCACTGAATTTTAAAAAGTAACCGATATAAAAAAAAAAAAAACAAATAAAAAACATTGTGTATATTGACTTGGTCCAATCCACTTGTTGCATTACATCGTCCACGCCGCTACGACTCAGTTGTCATAGTAGACGTTGTAGCACGCGCGTGAACCAATCCCTGCTTTCCTTCTGAATTTAAACCAATCACCGAACATGTCTATTTGTAACCTCGGAAGTAATTCGTATTTGGAATCATACGTCGCTTTGGTTTGAAGGACCACTTTTTGTGTGGAATTTGTTCTGAATTATGCTTCCTGACTTATTATTATTCGTAGCCACCAATAGACGGTCAAGCTGGAGCATGAAAGTGTCATTAGATATACGGAATTATGTGTTAATCACTAAAGTTTATTATTTTTTAATTCTGCTAAGGCAGCTTACCCATTAGCTTTAGATTGTTGTTTAGGTAATGCGAAATACAGCCTGAAACATCTAGATGTTCATTGGTCATAATTAAACGATATGTATAAGAACATAAACATAACACCCTCTTTAGTTTAGTTCGTAGCCAGGTTTTTATTTATTCTTAATAAAATAACGATCAAAATTCGTTTTTTGCTGTTTAGGTATAGCTGTTAAATTACGTTCTTTACTTCGATACTTTGCCAATATTTTCTGTTTGTTTTTAAATTCAACATTCCGACTATAATAATATAAACTAATATTTCTTTCTATTCTTGTAACTTGTTTGTAATGTAATATAAATTACGTGTTTAATTAAATGAGTCAATAAAGTCTCTTCACCATTGCATTCAATATCGATATCAAATACAAGAACATATTCAGAGACTCAGTACGCGAATAAGAAACATCGTTATTACATACATACAGATATTATACCTTTTTTGGTTTCAGTGATTACCTGGCATGCTCATGTTGTGTGGAGTTTGCGGAATCAGTGCGATGCGGTTGAGCATGTGGCGGCGCGCTTCGCTGCGTGTAGTGACCACTGGATCCGCCCGAGTCACGGGCAAACGAGGACCCACAACGACTATGAGATCAAAATGACAAAATTAAGTCGGCAAATTGTCATAATGACAGTAAAGGATTCGTGAGAGTCCTCAGATTCAACGAGACCAAAGGAATGTGATGGGGAGTTGTATTTGCTTGCCAACCACAGTCAAAACTAGGTCAGTAGTTTTATTCATTTATCCACAAGATAAATGAAAACACAACATAAAATTATGTCAAATAAAGTTATTTGTATTGTAGTTAACCGACATCGATCACATACATTTGTGCAAACTATTTGGTAGCTAAGTTGTTCCGTGGCTTTGGAATGAGCAATTGCACGACCGGCCAAAAATCTAAAGGCCAAAACTGTAAAAACAGCCCTGTTTATCCTCCAGTCTCTTTCTAAAACCCGATGTGTTATACCTTTTAATCCAGACTTTTACTATGCTATGACCGTGGTCTCAGAACATATAAAATGATCACCAAGACGACTGCAGAGTTGTACAAGAAAGTTATGTCTCGCCATTTCGTTAAGAAAACGATTGAATCGTGTGACAAAAAACACATAGACAGGAACTAAGGGACAAATATGTTAGCACAACTAGAGTTTTTCCACATGCAAATGAAGTTTTTACTCTCCGTTCCACGTTTTTATTAAACTACCTGCATTCGTTGGTAAAGACATTTTACCTACGAGTGATGTAGGTATGTTTTGTTTTATTGTTATTGTTCTATTTATACCGTTACGTTCTTTATTTACCTAGTATAAGACTGATAGTTCTCCTCTCCCGGTGAAGGATGTTCAGAAAATGCGTCACACGATGACATGAGCGAAGAGTGATTTGACCTAAAAGATAAAATAATTTTTGACTTTACTATGTCTACTAGGTGTAATTAAGGAATTCACTTCGTGTACAGAATATATTGACGTAACTTTTGGACTTGAACGTGAAATGGGGAGTTACTAAAATACGATGATTTATTGACATATATGTATTAGAATAATCACAAGGCAAACTCAAACCAGATAAGTAGTACCTGGTTCCCTTTGAAGAACACGAAGCCGTCCTTTGATGACCAGAATGTCGTCGACGTCTCGGCGACCTTCCTATCGTGTCGGTGCCACCTTGATTGCCACTGAAAAATGTACAGACAATTTATAAATAGTTGCAGCAAGCATACCTCTCAGCCTCGAACGGCTTATACCTTTTAGTTTTATCATTGAAATTCAGTACCAGAGTCTGTTGAATAATATATTTTTGCAGACCAAGTGAGCGAGGCAAACGAAGTATCTGCATAAACTCAACAAATTTGCTTTAATATCGTATGTTGGTACGAGTACTCACGTACAGGTCGTATTTTTGTAACTAATCTTGACGAAATTTGCTTAACAGTTTGTACGATTCCATAGAATTGTAGGAACTGTAAGTAAGTAATTCGTGATCGGTGTTTTTTAATTGAAGGGAATATATTTTTCCTGAATAGGGAATGTTGGCTGCGGCGTCATCTACCGGTACATTTCGATAATATCAAAAGAAAGTTTATGCTTGCGAGGTCGACTGTCCGCAGAACTACTAGTAAATAAGCTATGGTCCAAACCTACTACCCTTGGGAACACCATTACTGTCTTTAAAATATACTTAATTTACAAGCCAAGAATACTTAATGTTTAATTTCATAAGTTTGAAGTAATTTTATTAAGAGTCTCCTTGAGCTAAGAAATAATTTATAAACTACCTATGTATGTCGCTTTTTACCGTAAACATTCTGCAAAAATACCTTTGGTAAAAACTTTTGCTAGTACTTACTGTGTTAAATGTGCCAAAATGCACATGTTACATATACTAGAACATACATGAAAAAGTTACAAATACTTACTGTTCAGGGTAGCATCTCGCTTGTGAGTGGAGATCAGGCAGTGACTTGTGGCTGTTGATGTTCGTACAGCCGTCCTCTTCACGCATGCTTGGTTGGGAGTGAGAATTCGATCTGCAAAAAGCATGCAAGTATTTAGGTAAACTAATACATTTGTTTAATGCACTAAGCGAAATAATCCTGTCGTTCATTTATAGGTAAGCACCCAAGCCTATAATAGCAGTACCAGACAGAGCTTTTTTTTAAAATATCATTACAAATTAGCCAGCAGGTTTTTGCAGCCAAAAGTGTCGAAGTACCACTACACTTTGTCACGATACTCTTATTCGGAACAATTTGAACTAGTAGTTTGCCTTTCCTGTGATAATGCCGCTTCTTCTCGGTAGAGTTCTATTTATTTTTGAACACGGTAGTAGACTCTTCTATAGTGTATTGATACTAATTGACATTCATAATAGGGCCTTTGATGCTTAATTTAGTAGTTTTTTTTTAATTGCGGTCGTTACCCTCAAGATATTCGTTCTTGAATATCGTTTATTAAATGTCAATCATCGCCAGTGACGGCCGTTAGCCCACAGTTGATAGTGACTTAAAAGAGCGAGGGATTCTCGAATCTTAGATGTTTGTGATGTGTTCAAACGCCTCTTGCGACACTAGGAATCTTTAGGATCTATTTAAACTGAAACACAGTACTGGAGATACAGCATACATGGAGACAGAATGTCAACACTTTTGACCACATAAACATAGTATTAATTAAGATACTTAAGATTCATATATTATATCGTATTCACAGCGGTACATACAGGTATTAAAAGAAAGCTACGAGAGTTTCGAACCATTACTGCTTATCATGTATGAATGTAACAGATACTAGGTAGTGTTAAGTAGTACCTGATATACCTAGGAGCCGAATGTGCGTACTGTGCAGGTGGACTGATGGCGCCCATTTGATCTGCCGGCGAGCCTTCGCCGCTCAAAACTGGTTCAGGAAGCTCGATGTTCTCTGGACTTGAGTGAGAACTCGCTGGAATAAAACATGTATAAAATACTTTTATACTCAGTCTAAGGCACAGAAGAAAATAAAAAAGGTTTCACTTTGCACAAATTGTTGTCCAAGGCAAAACCCCAAGCATAGCCCTCTCCATTGCTGATTGAGCGACTTTAAGCTTGTTATATACTCGTATAATGAGGACAACAGTAAAAGACCACGTCTCAGTGCCTTAACCCGTCCGCATCAGCGCAAAAAATAACAATAGATTTATGAATGAAACTTAACTCGAATGAGTCTTGCTGATTCGGACAGATTAAGTCATCACTGGACTGGCAATACACACTGACTGCAGATTGGTCACATATCACGTCATATAATGCAACGACCAATGAGAGTTTAATATTTAGTTAGTCAACCGATCAAGACTTTGAAAACGTTCTAGACACTTAATTATTCTGTGTAAGGCGTTCATTATTCTTTTATGGGATATACTATTATTAATGAGTTGGTATGTTTCATTTTTTTTAATTACCTATAATACTTACGTATGGAGTAGGCATTCTTGATCAAAACTTCACTGGGCCTCTGTCTAGGTATGACAAACGACTCTGGAAAGAACACCCTCGCGTCTCCAAAGCTCAAAGGCCTATTCATCTTCTCCCTATGATCAGGGTCTGACTTCTGCGCTTTGGATCCTGAGGTTCCTGACGAGGAAGTCCCAGAGAAGGTTCCTGAGGTATGCTGCGAGCGAGGAATGGTATTGTCGGGGTATTCCTTGTGACGTCTAGAGTCAGGGTATACTTTGTGTGCTGAAAGATTATATTGATGCTGTTAGAGTAAGCATACCAAGTTATATACTCGTATTATGTTGGGTAAGCAAGCTGTTTGAAGTTAATTGTTTTTAAGTGTTATGCGTATAGGCTAAACGGTTTTGAAACTAGGTATAGGTATAATATCAACGCCGTTTTTTATGATCGCCGATGGTGACCCAGGGGCCGATTCCATTAATTAAATTTGTTCCAACTGTAATAGAACCGTACCTGAATTATACGTTTTTTTATTCTGCTATTGAAAAACAGTTACATTTTTATTGACGTCAGCGATCGATCAAAATTTTATATTATGCTACCTCAATAGATTATAGTCTAATAAATATATCTAATAAAAAAAATATAATATGTAGACGTTAACTCAAGTTCGTATTAGTAATGTTTCATGTATAGGTATTTACTTAATACTAGCGTTTACGTTACGTTTATATGGCGTTCTAATTTGTCTATATAAATAGTAGAATGGCTTTGTAGGTAATTATGGAACGTCAACCGGAATCGCAGTTGCAGCGAGTTAAATTGTTCAACGTTGTGAAATTAGTCCTTTAGGTTTTAGGTTTTTTTAGTTCCTTTATTAGGAATTAGTCCCTAGGAAATCCTAGCGCGGGGTATGGGTATGTGAACAATTCTTGTTTTTAATATATTATACATTTGTCTTATATATATATACATGTATACCTAGCACAGGTAATAGCTACACGGAATACTATGCATAAAGAGATTGACAGAAGAATTGCCAACACATGGAAACGTTTTTGGTCTCTTAGCAAAATTATGAAACACAAAGACATGTCAATTAAAGATAAAACAAAAGTTTATAACATGTGCATTTTGTCTAGCTTAACATACGGCTCTCAAACGTGGGCATTAACAGATAAACTAGCTAGCAAAATAAATATATGTCAAAATGGAATAGAGAGAAGTGTAATTGGAGTAAAAAGAAATGATAAAGTAATATTAAACAAAATAAAATGTAACTAAATTTAAAGATGTCCATAAAGTATGCAAAACACTTAAATGAAAATGGGCAGGCCACATGCTAAGAGAGAACAATGAGAAACGGACTAAAATCATATCTGAGTGGTACCCCAGAGATGGAAAAAGATGCTAAGGTCGACAAACGAAACGTTGGGAAGATGACCTCAAAAGAGCTGCTGGTCCAGAATGGATCAGAATTGCACGCGACAGAGATAGGTGGAAATTTTTGGATGGCCTTTGTCGAAGGGCAAGCTGTTTTTGGATAACAAGTACAATAGGAAACTTTTGAAACCGACTTCCATTCTATTCAGTTATTAGAGTGTAACTCAAAAACTACTGGACCGAATTTGATGAAATTTAAATGGGACCACACGGTAATCACCAGCTTTCAAACAAAAATAATTCTGAGAATCAGTTCACCCAGCCGAAAGTTATGAAAGGTAACCAACAAACAAACAAAAAGTCGAATTGAGCACCTCCTCCTCCTCCAATAACATATTTTAAACTATCGTAATTATCACACATTATACTAATATAAAGATACCGGCTTCACTTGCACACTGCGCGCGACGGGATCTCCACACTCCACACAGCGTGAACACTCCCTGAAGAAGAACGTCTTACACGTTCGAAACGTCGTCGGACTTAAACCGACATAATACCAAGTGAGTGATGCCGGTATCTTTTTATTAGTATATTTTAAAGTTTAAACTATTGTAAAACAGCAATAAATGCTTATTTTATTTATTTTTGTCGGTAACACTTACAAACGGCACGTGGCGGTGAGTAGATGTTCTCCCGACTATCGCAGTGCTCGAGCAGTCTCCGCAAGGTATTTTGTAGGCCCTCGCCCGCGCTCACAGCCCTGCGAGTGCCTCCTACACTTCTAGTCGTGGCATCTGTAGGTATGAGAAAGATTTTAGCGTCACTTATTAAAGGATATTTATATACTGTTTCATCTCTTTATTGGATTGACAGGAGTTATTTAATAGGTAGGTAAGTTAAAGGCATGGTATAAAGAACCCAGTGGGCCGAGCACGAAAATCTGTCCCAGTGTAACGTCATAGCATCGTTTACGTATTCGATACAAACTATGAGTTATCTGTGTCACTATTGTACTAGATAAATAACAGTTTGTACTAAATACGTCAACGATGCGATTACGTTACACTTAAATATATTTTCGTGCTCGGCCCACATGTCTGAAGCATCATCATAAAAACAAAGCTCGCGCTCGCAGCGGAGTTTGACTTGGCGATCAATTTTAAGCAACGCTTGCTACGGTCAGGAGTTGGATGACCCCTAGTGGCGTTATTCAACTGAGCGCTTTTGTGCTTCGGGAACGTTAAGCCGTCTATCCCGGTTGTTTGTTTTAGAACAACAGTAGTCAGGCTGTGTCGAAGGCCTTCGCGGGCATCCTGAAAACTTCAACATGGGTTGGCCACTAGCCTATCCACCAAGCCGCACTGGGCCCGCGTGGTAGATTATGGCCCAACTCCGCTCTTCGAGAGGAAGGTTCGAGTCCCAGCAGTTGGAACATAATGGGTATTATGCATAGGTAACAATTTAATACATTCACATGGGGCTACACTATACCAATAGTAAGAGCATCATTCAATTCGCGGGTGTACTATACCTACTCAAAATATCGAATTGATAATAGTTCCCAGGATAGAAACCTACAGCTACATGATATATGAGTATCGCACACAAATATTTCCTTCGAAAAAGCCTTATAATATATACAGCGTGTAACAAAAATGTGTAGTAATACTAAAACAACACTCGCAGAAGTTTGCTTACAATTGGGACCTAACTATACTGCGTCCCAGGAAGTAGGTAATACAAATTCAGAGTTATGAGTACCTAACCAATAATACTGAAGTGAGTAACTGAGAAACTAGGCCAAAGATGGTAATGACCTCCAGAACGTAGACTAGGTAAACAAGGGGCCTACTCCAAGAATACGAGAAGGCTAATAGGGCTGTCGAAAACCAAAAATCGGGTATCAAATTTGGATACTTTGCCAAGTGAATCATTACCACACCTTTTTGTTACACGCTGTACATAATATGTACAGCGTGTAACACATATTATGTGTTATATTAGAACCTAACGTAAATAATTCCTAAACATATGAAATTTCATCAAAATTCGTTTAATATTCATTTCAGTCCTAAGTGGTTACAAACAATACTGCACGCATATACACACACACACACACACACACGCAACCACGTATGTGCCTACGTACTCACAAGCACACATACATATGTATTACAATATTCCTGTTTACAGAAACCTCAAATGTAGATGGGGTAGGGGACATAGACTTTAAAATATATTTGTAACATGGATGAAATGCTACTCACATGGGTTACAGCAAGCCTCACTGGTCAGAGCACCAGAACTGACCAAATGACAGCCACCAGCAGCTATAGCTTGGCTCAACCCGCTGCTGACCTGTAAAGACGTAAAACCAATATAATAGATAATACACTAAGTATTTTATTTTCTCTCTATAAATTTAAATGTTTGAGATCGCTTAAGCAGGTGTTAGTGCTTTAAAAAGTAATACTATAAAAATTACAAGGGCTGCGATGTCAATACGAAAGTTTAAGTATTTCTAAATAATGCTACTTTCGGTTGGATGGTACTGTTAAACTGTCCAATAGATGTTGCTCAGTCCCCGCAAGACGGTTAGTCAAATAGAGAGTTAAAATTCGATGCTCGACCCAGAACCTCGGTGGCCTAGTTGGTCAATGGCGTCTGACACGGAGAGTCAGAAGACGCAGGTTCGAATCCCGTCCGAGGATGGAATTTTATTCTCTATAAATTTCAATACACTAAGTGTTACCTAACTCAAGTTCATTTTCATATATAGGTATAGAAGATAGATAGATTTACGATTATGCATAAAAGAGTTCTTGAAAGATTCCTTTTCCGTCTTATTCACTAACGTGTCATGAACCAGCATGGTTTAAACTGAGGGACTACAATTACTCCACTTTTTAGAATACAGCGTGGAGTAGATAGTAAAAGACGAGTTTAGCTAAACCATGGTATATATCTCCATGCATGCGTGGGTAGTTGGGTACACACGCTACACACCCACACACTTAAATACTTATACAACATACTAATTATACAAAATACATATGTGTATGTCTACTTGTATTTTTATATTACTCGTAATACTAATCTACGCACTACAGGCTCATGGAGCATACCATTTTTAGATTGCTTTTATTTTATTTTTACAGTTGCTTAAAACTTTAAATTTCGATCTACAAACATTTCGACCTAAAACTAAAGTTGGTAATACTTAATCCTAATTGAGTCCATTATTTATTTATTCATTGCCCTATGTTACAATATATGCAAATAGATAATTCTATCTATAATTTAGCTCAGGTTAAACAGGCAATAAGAAAAAAACCGGACAAGTGCGAGTCGGACTCGCGCACGAAGGGCTCCGTACCATTATCTATAAATATCTCATATAACAGACATGCCGTTTTTTACGGAAACCTTCATACGCGAGTCCGAGTCGCACTTCGCCGGATTTTTAGTATTTGTTGTTACAGCGGCAACAGCAGTATCTGTGAAAATTTCAACTGTCTAACTATCACGGTTTATGAGATGCAGCCTCTTGACAGACAGACAGATAGACAGACTGAAGGACGGACAGCGAAGTCTTTGTAATAGGGTCCCGCTTATACCTTTTGGTTACGGAACGAAATTATGATACCTACTAGGTTGGATATAGTATATTTCAGTACAAGTGGGGTAAGGCTGTCATTGCAAAGAGTTCCGACGACAGTTCGAGTTGACAGTTCGAGTTCCGGTTGACAGTTGGAACAAGTTGCAATGACGGTTCCGCACGTGTACTGAACGACTATTTTTAATACAGTTGCGAAAAAATGAAGCAATTTAATAAAATAAACTAGCAAAGAAAATTTCTGGAAAATGGCGCCAACCGTAGAATATAAGCAGAGATTTTTTTTCTTCACCCATTCATGCCCATACAGCCAAGTCTTCAGTAGAATTTTTGTATTGATATGAAATGAAAATGAAATTTAATGAGATGAAATGAAATGAAACCTAACCCAACTCATTCAATCAAATCATTAAATCTGATATTGAAACAAATTAGTAGCTTCTTTTTAGAAATATACGTATTTGCATGAATCATAAAAACTTCTATGAATTTTTTTTAGAAAAACTTCATGGTTGGTTTTTCTTTTTAATAGACATTATTTTGACAGTTGGGAAAGAGAACGCACGAGTTCGGGAAAGGTAAAAAAAAAGCACGAGTATGTAATAGCCCACATCCCGAACGCTATACGTCCCTGCAATACGCCACTTTTTGAGCAACTGTATTAAAAAAGTATTTGTAGACGCCGAGATAAATGACAGATGAATGACATACCCTCAGAGGCAACTCTTGCTTCCGATCCAGAACCATCTCAGACTTGACATAGAAGGCTTTGGTCTCAGCAAGTAGTTCCACCGCCGACTTGCGCTTCTGCTGTTGCTGTTGCGGAGCCAAGGAGCGCGGCGCCGCCATGTTGTCCAAATTCTTTTTGCGAGGGAGTTTGAAACTGGCGAAAAGCGAGTCGGCTAGACGACGTCTGCGAATGAAGAGGGATGTAGATTATAAAACACACAAACAGTACTTTTACCATTGGGTTATTCCATTTTCTCCCCGCTATTCTGCCCCCGTGGGGCAAATAGGTCTATTCTCTGTGTGCCCCGACTGGGAGCGGACTGGAATAAAACTTTCTCATCTGCCGCCGTTTCACACCACCAGACGACCAGATAAATTGATATTCGGTAACCCCTATTCAGTCGCTGACCTAACGTTTACTTTATTTTTATTTCTTGATAACCTTTTTATCCTCTACCACTTTATTATATGGATAAAATCATGATATGGACTTTAAAGCCACATTTGCCAATAGTGGATTTAATTTTGCATTCTTTTTATATTTCTAGAAATTGAGAGATAATATCATAGGACCATTCGATGGAAAGCTTTGCCACACAGGATGCGGTCTGCGGTCAGGTCAAATTGAACGCAGCCCGCATTATGTATGAGCAACATTGTCGGTCTCACATATTTTGTAAAGATATGAGTTCTGACCGCTCGGGCACGCGGCTAGAACGCAAGGACGCGTACGGGCAGGCGGGCAGCGGACGACAGACAACGGGCGCGGGCAGGCGGCGACGGGCAGGGTAACGGCAACCATAATAACACAATATTGTTTTCTTCCTCGGTGATCATTTTCCTCGATCAAAACACAACAAAAGAACTGATCACCACTGATTCAAACAATCAAATAAAAAAATACCGCGGTATGCCCTGCCCGCATCACTGACCGGTTTCCCTGCTCGGACCGCTGACCGATTGCCTGACCGACGATGTTGTTCATATATAATGCGGGCTGCGTTCAATCTGACCTGACCGCAGACCGCGTCCAGCGTGGAAAATCCTTCAAAGTAAACAAAGTCAAAGTCAAAGTCAAAATCATTTATTCAATTTAGGCATCAAAGACGCACTTATGAACGTCAATTTTTCATTAAAATGTACTTTAAAGCCTACCGCCGCGTTCCAAAATACATAGAGCCAACCGAGAAGAAGCGGCAAGAAACTCGGGGCCATTCTTTTTATATAGATGTTTTTACAATGTTTTTACTTAGGTACTACAAATATTAGCTCCAGTGTGTTGCCTTACAAAAGAGAACATAATAATGGTATCAGTAGGGCAAGACACGCTACACTTTGACATCTTAGTACACGAGTAGATAGATCCTGGAGTGATCAGTCCCAAGCTGATTTATCCTCCAAGTAATCCGAAATTTTGTAATAACCTTTTTGACAGAGTTTAGTTTTAATAGCAATTTTAAACTTATTAATAGGCAAATCTCGGATAACATTGGGAACTTTATTATAAAATCGTATACATTGTCCCATAAAAGAATGACTTATTCTGTGGAGACGCGTTACATGTACGGATAGCTTGTGCTTATTTCGCGTGTTGATGGAATGAGCATCACTCCTTTTATCAAAACTGCTAATGTTTTTCTTTACATACATTAGATTTTCATAGATAAACTGAGAGACAACAGTTAGAATGTTTATGTCTTTAAATTTCTGTCTAAGGGAAACTCTGGGAGCCAAACTGTAGATTGCTCGTATAGCCCTTTTGTGCAGTATAAAAATAGAATTAATATCTGTAGAACATCCCCAGAGCAGTATGCCATAAGTCATAACGCTATGGAAATAACTAAAATAAACTATTCTAGCTGTGTCTACATCAGTTAATAGTCTAATTTTTTTAACAGCATAAGCTGCTGAACTGAGCCTACTAGACAATTTTTTAATGTGGGGACCCCATTGCAATTTAGCGTCTATAGTAATTCCTAAAAAGACTGTTGACTCCACAAGGTCCAACCCTGTTCCATTCAATTGTATATTGGATTCTACTTGTCTCACATTTGGTGTCGAGAATTTTATACAATTAGTTTTCTTCTCATTGAGGAGAAGATTATTTGTATTGAACCAATTCACAACTTTAGCTAATGCATTGTTAACATCGTCATAGTTTAGTAACTGCCTTTTAATTTTAAATAACAGTGAAGTGTCATCTGCAAACAATACAATCTCGTTATTCTTCTCTACATAATAAGGTAAGTCATTAATATAGATTAAAAACAAGAACGGCCACTAAACAGCGTAACCAGTTTGTTCTATAGACGCCTACTCGTCAAAAACATAATGAAGGAGACATAAATTAATTTAATATTTAAAAAACTACATACCTACGCTACTGCAAAATTGTTATGGTAAGTAGTTTTTTTAATAATGCAATGTCGGTACAATAACATGTGCTGACTTTGCTGACAGTGACAGCGGTACCTCTAACATGAGTTGGCAACATAAATGTCATCTATAGTGGATACTCGATCTTGCCTACCTATTAAGCTTGTGATTGGTGATTCGCTGTCAATTTTAGTTCTACAATTGAGCGCGAGGTGGCACTGTTCTTTTTTCATATTTTTTTTGAGGCAGTCGATATCAAGCGTCGATTGGTGTCAATGTTGTAAACTCATGGTAGGCCTACTGAAGACGAATTTTTAGAGCACAGCATTTTTAAACTCCCACTTTAAGATTAAACTTCAACTGATTAAATCAAGAACGCTTTGTTATACCCAAGTCGCTTACCTAGGGGGAGATTCAAAACTCCTGGAGTAGGAAGCACAACCAGCAGCACTCTCGAACTTCTTCCGAACCTCCTCGACCTTCGACCACCCGGACTCGACGTTGAGCCGCCGGTTCAGCGGCGTTGTTTGTGACGCATGCTTCGTCAACTCTTCGCGCGTCTTCTTTACTGACACCTGCAAGTTCAAATTGTGACCTTTTAGGATTCCATACCTCAAAAAGGAAAAGAAACCGTTATAGGGTTAATTTGTTGTCCGTCTGTCCGTCTGTATGACCCTTTTTCTCAGGAACGAGTAAAGCCACTTTATCAAGTTGTTTTTTTTATATACGGGCCTACATCTCTTTCAGTTAAAACAAAAACAGAAACAAAATATGTGTGCGTATATTTTGCGATTTCACTAGGGAATAAAAACCTCTCGTTGCCCTAGATTCATGAAATTTGGCAAGAACCAATGTCTTACAGGTGACATATAAAGGAAAAAAACTGAAAACGTTAATATGTAGTTAAATATAACAGAAAATGCGAAGTTACTATTAATTACACACTGATTATTTGCTGTCGGTGCAACAACCATGTCTAGGGATCGAACGGCAAAGTTAAGTTTGTCCTTTCACTTAGTTTGTCTTTTAGTTAGAGCAATATTGTTATATACTTCCGTAATGTACAGAACCTTCGGTGGGCGAGTTCAGCACGCACTTGACCCCAATTTTTTTTAACTTTCTGGCCAACTGTAATATGGCCTTTCGCTAAAACCCGAAACGCACGCGCTAAGCTGCTCTGCTTGCAAAATCAGTCGTATGCGTAAGCACGCTCATATTTTGTGGATGCACTTAAAAGTGAAATGGCATTTCGTCGCTCAGTTCGCGCGTTGTCATGACTCCGCATTAAGACTTCTAAAAATCTTGTGTCAGTGCCTACGTAGTAATTATATTCTCTTTGGCTACGTTCCGGACAGCGCCGAAATCATTCGCGGCGTTCGCACACCCAATCCCTTATAAGCCCACGATCATCGTGAGCGAACCCGTACGTCATCGATGACGTCACCGAAAACGCTCACGTCGCGACCACAACGCTCGCGGATCGAAGGTGGGTTTTCGCGGTCGTTGCGAGCTGTCACTGTCAAAGCATCGAATAAGTATAGGATGAAAATTTGGCGCGAATTTCACGACCGCGTAACCGTTCCGTTTGGGTTGAACATTGCAAGCATTGATCTATGGATGTCAGTTACTATGCGTTTTTGTGTGTAGTTACCTCAGGAATGATGACACGATATATCACGTCCCACACCTTTTGATATCGTTCTACAGAGGCTACGTTCCGGTAAGCGACGTCGTAATAATCATTTTAACTAACATATGCCCTACGAAGAAATATAGTCAGGAACAGTAACTGCGTTAAAAAAATGACCCAACAAAAGTCGTGTTCAAGTAGGCGGGGCTTAAAAGTCGTGTTCAGTACGTCATCAGTCGGACATTTTACTTGCAAGCGAGCACACTTCAAATCTTCGCGTACATTTTCATTTTTATCATTGTGAACTTCAGTTGTGGATCATCATGCCAGCATTCGTTGTGAAGTGGTGCAGAATCAATACATGATTAAAATGTCCAGGAATCACTTTTACTAGTAAATAATAGCAAAATTATAATTATTCAAAGATGTTCAAATACGTTAACAAATCGAGATGGTCAATACTATGCAAAATAAAGTCAGTCAATTTTTATTTAATTTAGGATGTATTTTTTTCTTCAGGACTAAATATCGAAATGTATGTAATGTGCAATGATTTTGCTTGTAATGTTTTATTCTCGCTTGCTTGCCGATTCAGTGCGGCAAAATAAGTGCCTAGGATTGATGCCTGGATTTGTTTTTTCATCTACTTTGGTTTTTATGTCACAAATAGACGTAGGTCAAAAAGGTGAAATAAAATATCACGCAGGACACATTTTATTTTTAATATCGACATTAATTAACATAAAATGATAATTATTAATCAAGTACATGTTATCTACAAGAGCATAGACTAGAAAAAAGTAAGATTTAACTCATGTATTTACCAAAAAGAGATGAGAATAGCAAATAAAACAACCATCAAATAGTTCCCGTTACCAGTTTCATCAGGTCCTGGTCACCAGCTAGAAAAAAGGTATCGCGAAGACGATTTATACGATCCCAAACACGGTGTGTCTACTGTTAAAAATCACATAGTTCCTGCTACCAGTTTCCGACTCCAGCATGGATTCCTGGATACCAAGTATAAGCATAAGAAATTTGGTTAATAGCAAAATACTAGCCCCTCAAGGGTCGATGTCATTATAACAATGAAATTTCTATTGTTGATGTACCAGATGTCATATAAAATTATTTGTTAGAATCCCACTTAGAAATGTTACCTCAATAAGTATCAGGAAGTTTTGAGCGCACTAATATTTAGTTGTGTAAGCGCGGGCGTCAGAGCGATACGTCCTCTGACCTCTCTCTAAGAGCCCTCAGCCACGTCTGACGATTTGTGACTGGCGCGACTGGTTTTATGATTGATTTTAAAAACGTGTGTGTGTAGAAACCGCTCGGCAATAACAAACTAATAAACAATTTCTAAATGTAGTCTGTGGAACATGAACTTGTTAATCAAATAATGTTCTATTACATCAGGTAAGAATAATTGACATAATATACTATATCAAACAATATTATGAGACCCTTCAAATACTCAGCAAAAACGCGAATTGGCGCTTCTAAAGCGCTTACGCTCTAAAGAGATACTACAGACAATGAACAATAAACGATTGCCTACAGTTGGTATGTAATATAGGTAACGTAATAATCTCTTGCTCATATTGTTAATTTATCTTTCCTGGAAGGTGTTTTTCCTTCACAATTAAAATTGTCAATAGTTAAACCTTTGCTCAAGAAGGGTAATAAATGTGATCCAAGTAATTATCGCCCCATAACTATAGTACCGAATACCGATCTTATCAAAAATATTAGAAAAGGCTATGCTTGTAAGACTAAGTGGTTTTCATACAAAATTCAAGATTTTGCGGGAGGAACAATTTGGTTTTCGTAAAGGGAGGTCAACTACACTTGCATGTTTCAACTTGATAAGATTTTTTACTGAAAATATTAATGAAGGTACACCAATAATATCGCTATTTTTAGATATGTCCAAAGCCTTTGACTTTGTTGATCACTCTTTACTATTATATAAATTAGAACGTTATGGCATACGAGGTCCGGCTTATAAATGGATAGAGAGTTATTTAAAAAATAGGGAACGGTGTACGGAAATAACAAAAATGATTGCAATGAAACATAATAATCTAGTTAAAGTAAAATATAGATCGGAGCCATTGATTAATAATACTGGGGTCCCTCAAGGCAGTATACTTGGCCCATTGATCTTCCTAATTTATATAAACGATCTTCCAGATGCCACTACTCATAAAAGTATACTTTTTGCCGATGATACTACAATAATAATTAAATGTACCAATTAGGAACTGGCTCAGCACACGGTAGATAATGCTCTAGCAGAAGTTATACTTTGGATGAAATCAAACAAGTTGAAAAATCATCCAGAGTATTTATTTCAAAAAACGCTGTGAAGCTCTTACCCGGCAAGCGCGAGCAAGGTTTGACAACCTTCTGTACCAACCCCCAGCACGGAAGGATTTGTACAGAAGGAATGTTTATAATATGTGCATAGTAATATATAATAAAATACCAAATGACATTAAAATATTAAATGGCAATAACTTTAGACGAAAATTAACTAGTTATTTGCTGGACAAGAGTTTTTATAGTGTTAAGGAGTTTAGAGACTCAAAATTGTAATGATTTGTTAATAATTTGATTTTAATGCTATTTATTTCTTTATTTTGACATTTATCTATTTTAATTACAATACCATTTTTTCTTTTTCTGACTTGATATTTACTTTAATATTATATACAATCTTAATTTTTTTAAGTTCAAGAATTCGCACGTCTGCTTGCAGATTGAGTACAATTTGCCACATTTATTTATTTAAGACGTTTATGACTGTATTCTGGCGAATAAATGATTTGATTGATTGATTGATTAAAAACAATATTATCTTTCATTTTACTTCAATATACCTACGTTATAAAATAACATTCACAAGTAAGGCCACAATTTTTTTTTAACCAAAATCGTAAAAAATCAAGGTGGGCGGTTAATTGTGCCGCTGATTGTATATAGCATTAAAAACAGTTCATTGTTTGTTCAAATTAAAGCACGTTTAATTTTTCAAGCTGATGAAAATCCATCCTCTGCTAATTTTAAAGTGGCTTAGCTGAGTTGCTAATTAATTTGTCAGTAATATCAACACAGTGCTTTTCTAAAGTAATTCTATAAATTGATTGAATTTTCTTCACTGAAAAACATCCAGCTGGCAAATAACGACTTATTTTTTTTGGTAAAATGTATAAGCCTAAAATGAAGAATCTCTTCTAATGTCTTCTAGACAAAAACTTAATAAATTAATCATATTTCGCGAGACATACGAGATTTACGATTGATTTATTATTGAATTGGTCCAGTCCACTTGTTGAATAACATCGTCCACGCCGCTATGACTCTGCTGTCATTGTAGACGTTGCAGCACGCGCGTAAACCAATCCCTGCTTTCCTTCTGAATTTAAACCAATCACCGAACATGTCTATTTGTAACCTCGGAAGTAATTTGTATTTGGAATCATACGATATTTTGATTTGAAGGGCCACTTTTTGTGTGGAATTTGTTCTGAATTATGCTTCCTGACTATTATTTCTTCGTAGCATATGCCACATATTTTTAAGTTTGTATTAGGTAATAGTTTATTTTATTTTTAATACAGGCCAAAAAATATTCTAATTAGTTCAGTTTAGGTTAAGTGTTAGTGATAATTTACTCGTATTTATTAAATGAACCAAGTTAGTTTTTAAAGTTATCTGGGCCACGTTATCTTGTCTTTTTTTTAACTATAAGTAACCCTACTTATAGTTAAAAACTTTTATTGATAAAATAATTTTCGATGTTTAAAATACGTTTACTTTATGCCTTCCCGATGATTCTTAGTGTGACTAATGACTGTATTGTTGTGACTAATTATAAACTAAAATGAAAGTGATGAATGCACTATCACAGATCTGGTACTCTAACCATGACCTTTTTCACTATGGGATTATGTGGTTTAAAATAATGATATTGGTGCTCTTGATCAGTTCCGAATCCCTACATCATTCCTGTATTCTCATTCTATATTTCGTAGCTATTTGTTTAGCTGGGTTAGCTACTAGGACCTTGGTGGCCTAGCGGTCATGGAGTATAACACAGATTGTGTGAAGACACAAGTCCGAATCCCGTCTGAGGATATGTAATTTTTATCAGTAAAATCATGTCATGACTCTAAAGCTACGTCCCATTCCAACGTCTCACGTCAGTATGTAGCTTCATGTCACTCAGGAATGTCGTCGGGATACCTGGTAGTACTATTATTTATTCTGTGACATCGCCTCGTGCTCATCGTTGCCTTACTCAATGTCCTTTTTAAGCATCATGACATGAGTCTAAAGCTACGTCCCATTCCAACGTCTCACGTCAGTATGTAGCCGTAAATATGTAAAGTTACCTCAGGAATGACGTCGCGATACCTCGCGTCGCGTGCCTCGTGACATCGCTCGATGAACTGCCGCCGCCGCAGCGAAAGAGTTGCCGCCTGTTGCCGGTAATCTTCCTCGTCATCCAAACACCTGCAAATGAGCAAAACATTGATCTAAATAATCAATATTAAATAGGTACTAGCTGTGCCCCACGGTTTCACCCGCGTGGTGGTGGTGGACGATACTGATGAATAGTACAGTAACCGCCACGCAAGTTGTCATAAAAGTGCGCAGAAGTCGATTCATCGGTATCCTGCACGGAAGTGTACACGACAGACCTGCGTAGACTGGTCATGAGCTAAAAAAAATTATAACTTTTTTGGCGGCTACTGTACCCTATGTGTTATTCCAGCACCGCATCCATCTAGATACTAAATTTAATCAAAGTTTAATAAAAGTTTGCGTTTGAAAAATCTAAATCAACTATAGGAGCTAGAACGCCATTGATCCCGTATCGACGCTTCATGACAGCAGACATGTATAGAACAGTTGCTATTGATGGAATTGTCAGACCATTCCGAGTAAACCATGGGCACCAATTTGTACTGGTCGATGATAATGCGCCCGCCCATCGAGCTCAACGATTCAATGCTGCTCTCCGAAAATACGACATCACAAAGTTAGGCTGGACTGCCGGCTCGCCTGGCTTAAACCCAATAGAGCACGCGTGGGATGCTCTTAAGCGAGCTGTTTGGAACCGTCAGCCACGTCCCCAGACAGTGTCAGAGCTCAGGGAAGCCGCTATTCAAGAATGGAACAGGTTGTCCCAAGAAATGCTGGATAACTTGATTCTTAGCATGCCCAGGAGGGTCACCGCATTTGTTTGAGGCAGGGGAGGAGTTATATTATATTGAATATAAACCTTTTATTAATAAATTGTTGATTAAGTTCAATTAAAAAATATATCTGTATAATATGCTTATAGTGACCGTTAACTTTTTTGATGTGTGTATGCTATCCGTCATAGAATGACGTCTGAGAACCTCAGCAAAATACGTTCTTGTATACGCGAATGCTGGGACAACATTGACTTCGCGTCAGCTCCAACATAACGAATTTACCTCTTTTTAATATAAGATCATTGACCTAAATAAATGAAATTTCATTTGTAAAAAGGTCCATTGATGAAATTGTTGGTAGATTCTACAAAAGGATAATTAGTAGCGTGTTACCTAGCTGGTTGCGCGAGATGCGACCGACAGGGCTGGTAGCAGGACAAGGCGGCCATGACGCCGGGGTGGGGGCGGGGTGGGGTCACCGCGGACCCCACACATCATTCGCACAGCGAACCGTGTCACACTCCACCACTGACTACACGCTGGCTTTGACAGGGTCCTGAAACAACGAAAACTATTTTCAAACAGACTGAAGACCTTACCTAGCCAGAAGCACAAACAATTTGCGAAAACGTATTCGTATTGAAACGTCAACGCGTCACGCTTCTACGTGCAAACTATGAGTGTCACAGTTCATCATCATCATCTCAGCCGCAAGACGTCCACTGCTGAACATATGCCTCCCCCACACATTTCCAAAAGGACCGGTTGGAAACGGCCTGCATCCAACGTCGTCCTGCTACCTTTATCAGGTCGTCAGTCCACCTTGTCGGTGGATGACCTACGCTGTGCTTGCCGGTCCGTGGTCTCCACTTTAGAACCTTTCGGCCCCATCGGCCATCTGTTCTGTGTGGTCGGTACCACCACAGTGTCAGATATTCTGCCGCAAAGCAATAGTACGCAAGCGTACTGTGTTAGGGTGTGAAGGGCACTGTAGCAAGTGAAATTACTGGGCGGTAGACTCAAAACCCTCTCAAGGTGAAGAACCCAGTGTAGTTTCACGCAAAACTACAGTTCTGAGCTCTGGGTATCAGTTCAACTACTTTGGGCAAGTGTATAACTTAACATTTGGCCCGTTTTGACACTTAGTGCATATAAACAAGTACAATTTGAAAATTTTAATACCGATTTTCATTCTATTCATTATTACTATTAGTTGTTGGAGTGTATCTCAAAAACTACTGGACCGAATTTGATAAAATGGACGATTTGATTAAATGGGACCACACGGGAAGCACCAGCTTTCAAATAAAAAAGAATTATGAGAATCGGTTCACCCAGTCAAAAGTTATGTACCTCATAACTTTTGACCGGGTGAACCGACCGACCAAACATACAAAAAAACATACAGTCGAATTGAGTACCTCCTCCTTTTTTTGGAAGTCGGTAGAAAAAATACAAAGATTCGTTTTTATTTCTTTTGGTTTAATTATTAGCCGCCTAAGCCGTAGGTGAAAAGGGGGTTATGATATTGACCGGTAGGTATGTGAGCATGTGTGTTCCTGTGTTCCTCATAACTTCTAAACAACTTATTATTAACAAATAAGGTATTGTAGAAGGCGTCTCTATCGTCCTCTGGTTATAGGTTATGTGTCGCCAATAGGACGACGATACATGCAGGATTGGCCATTCGGAACCGTCCGTATGGGCAAACTATAAGACTTACAAAGATCTCTTCTTAGGAACCATGTCATCGATTTCAGTGACAAGAAAGACCGCATTCATAGTTTAGAAATACTTATACTTACTCGTTTCAAAAATTGAACCCGGGTGTATCATTATTTGTATTTCGATATTAATTGTGTATGTCTTATAGCAGTAAATTAGGCTATGAAACATGATATGTAAAATGAATAAAATGCAGTGTATTTCATATCCTATACCTATTTCTACCGCAAAGCAGTAATGTTGGCGCAATACTGTTTTGGTTTGAATGTACTCGTATATATGGTTGCTGGCGAAATTACAGGCACCTGAGATTTAACAACTTAGAGAATCGCATAGGTACTTGTCCACACTAAAAGAAAAAACTATTTTCTACCTACTAACATTGTCCAATTTCAGTGATTTTTTTTCATTTAATTGATATATTGTTTGCTATGCCCGTTTTGATTTTTTCAGTATTTCAAAGTAATATATTGTTTTTTTAAAACTTCCCCTTAATGTGTCAGGGTAACGGGGGCAGTGCAGTTCGTAACATGTGACTGAATACATCTGTTCTAGGCAGAGTTTACCACTTAACATCAGGTGGGCCTCGTGCGTGTACCGTTTCCTATAACAAAAAAAAGTCCCGACCAAACAGCGATTATACAATTAAGTATTTTATTATGAAAACTAACGTGGTTTGAACACATTTTTTAATATGAAAATAACGGGATTTACTCACGTAAAAAAGTCAAATCTTTCCGACTATAGTTTCAACCACATCCGGTGGTCTTTTTCAAGGAGAGTGCAGAACGCTCGCGATTGCGTCTCGCCTCGCACTGGGTATAAACTATAGTCGGAAAGATCTGACTTTTTTACGTGAGTAAATCCCATTTTTCATATTAAAAAAATACAATTAAGTATGTAGCTACAGCTAGTCTGCCTCTGTCATTAGGGTAAAAGCACTCGTCGCCGGTTCTCAATGACTAGTCATCAGTAGCTCTACCATGAGTTTACAACATTGACAGCAAACGAAGCTCGGTATCGACTGCCGAAAAAAAAAAATATGGAAAAAAGAACAGTGCCACCTTGCGATCAATTGTAGAACTAAAATCGGTAACGAATAAGCCAATCACAAGCCTAATAGGTAGGCGAGATCGAGTATTGACTATAGATGGCATTTATGTTGTAAACTCATAGTAGAGCTGCAGTTTAGTTTCTCGCGTTTATTCAAACTGTTTTGTTGACATTATACAACCACGTGATAAGAACATTGTCGCTTTCTCTTAGAGCGATGACACAACAATAATTAAATCATTTGTAATACGAGCTGATTGTGGGAAACAAATATTTTTATTTATCACTAGCTGCTCTCCGCAGTTTCACCCGCGCGGTGATGGTAGATGATGATGATGAGTTTTATATAGCCTATGTTACTCAGGGTGAATGTAGCTTTCCAATGGTGAAAGAATTTTTAAAATCGGTCCAGTATTTTTGAGCCAATTCGTTACACACATACATACAAATCTTTCCTCTTTATAATATTAGTATAGACTAGCAAGATGGGCCCCCGGCTTCCCTAGCAAGGAAATCACACTACAATATAATGGCGAAAGTTTGTGACTGTGTTAGTTCTCAAGCTCAAACGACATTTTTGATTGATTTTGGTATGGAGGTAAATGAGGCGCTGGATTAACAATACATTTTACATTGCAATTTTAGAGAGAAAAGCTCACATCCTAGGAATGGATTCCAACCCGCGGTTTCCGACAACCGGTGTAAGACGCCATGTTCACTAGGCCACCGAGGCTTACCGTCCGAGCATCGAAGGACGGATGACACGGATTTTCGGAAGACGCGGGTTCGAATCCCATTCGAGGATGTGAGTCTTTTTCTCTGAAATTGCAATGTTTGGTCTCGCTTAGCAGGCGTTAGTGCTTTTAATATCATTTTATATCAAAATACTTATCATCATCATCATCATCATCGTAACACGCAGGTGTAACCGCGGGTAAATTATAAGTAACAATTTTTTTTACGCGGAACCCCAAACCATTTTCAGAAATAAAAGTAACATAAGTTATTTCTTATAGCACCAGCTATCCGGTAGGGAAAGTCCTGTCTTCCCCGAAATAGATCCAGCCGTTTCGGAGATTACCCGGAACAAACAGACGCACAGGCAAACAAAAATACAAATATTTTTTTATTAAGGCGCTGTCAATTCATGATGTCGGGTAAAAATTAGGGTTTTAAGCAGTTTATCTCATGCATATGAGCGATTTAATTAAAACTACAAAAAAATAATATGACTTTTTAATACGTCTAAGTACACATTGACGGAATTAAACATATATTTTAACATGCTAGAGTACATTAAAAAAACTCAAAAATATTAATTTCACCTTTAAAACAGTATTTCTCTTAGTTCACTATTGTATTTGTCATGACACACATATCATAAAATAGCAATTTTAATTACGTACACATACATTGCCGGATATTTTTTTATTAAGGGTGCACATTATTTTTTTATGAATATTTTACGTTTTTACGAGATGCGCTTACTTGATTTTAAGTAAAGGAAATTGAACGTAGCTAAGCGCTGAGCTGACAGCGCCTTAAGTACCGTAGTATGCATTTAGGATAACGCTGTTATTTAGACATTATAAACAGACACATATTTTTTAGTTTATTTATATTAGAAGGTAATATATTACCTTCATAATAGGATAGGTAAGCAAATAGTGTATAATCAATGCAAAACATTTTCATTGATTGGAAAAGTACGAAGTTAATCATGACGGGTGGAATTCTACAACTATGTAAGTACTTAGTTATTTACACTGATTATGGGGGATCCCAATAATCTATCTATCCACAGTTTACCTTACTAGCGATAGATATTTGACATAACGTCCATACAAATAGTGTCAAATATCTATCTCTGGTAGGGTAATTCGACGATAGATAGGCGCGCTCGTACCCTGATTAAAGAAAAAGCAGAATTTTTAAACACCTAGTGTAACGAAACAGATCGATAGGATATTATGAAAAAAATACACAGGTTAGAAAAGGAATAAGAAAAGAGTTATAACCGAATAGAATTCATAAATATAACTCTCTTTCAGCAGAAATAATCCTGAATAGGTCCACAAAAATAAACTTTCACGTCCAAACTCTCAGAATTTTCAGCGATAACACTATATTTTTTTATAGGTTATACATAGCCAACGTATAGTACTAAAGTAATAACCAGCAGTTTTTTCAATTGTGTTAGTATATATCGAAAAATATAAAGAAAACGTACAAAATTAACGCATTTTCGCGTTAATTCGTCCAATCTAACAAGCGATTTTCAACCTTACGTAAAGCATCGTAAATTATTTTAAAATTGGGGTTGGACCGCGTCTTAAACCTTCGCGGCTGTATCGGGTAGCTACTTCTACCCGTGGACATGGTGCATGTAACTGTGCCGAAATATCGGAAACTCTAAAATGAATTAAAGCGTCACATCCCGTGATACTAATTATTACTAAGATATTTTTGAGCGCATAGCATTAACCCATCCAATGTCTCGTTTCGGTTTAGTTTCCGAACTACGCATAAAAGTTCATATAAAAATACTACTCTTGAATAGTTCGACCAACTCAAAGTAAGTTTATACCGGTGGAGTGCATTGGATCTGATAAAATTAGTTACAAACTCGAGGTTTAAAAATGTTTCTACACTTTGTGTATGCGCGACATGGCTTAGCTCTTTGCTAAACGTCACATGGTGTACGTGCGACACGCGACGGGTTAAGTAAGTACCTATGTACATTGTACGCGTACCCTAATTCCTAATATTTTATATTAGAAGCACAGCGGAAGCACCTACAATATTTAATGACCAGTAAATTACAGCCTCGTTAGCACAAGTGGTAAATACTATATGCTTTCGAAGCGGAAGGTCCCAAATTCGATTCTTCGACAGGGAAAATATTTCATTGATAGCAGAAATAAATATAATATAATATAAATATATAAATAATATAAAAATGATTGAATTGTTTATTGGGTTTTTTGTTGGGGTGAAATAAAATGAAATGAAATGTAATCATTTATTCTGTATAGGCCTACGGGGGCACTTACAAATTTTATTTCCTAAATCGACAGCCTGATCGGAACGCGACCACGACTGAGAAGATCCGGTAAAAAACTCAGCGTACTTGTCTTTAAAAAATTTTTATCGCCAATTTCTTAATGTATATATAACAAATGTTCGTTTATTATAGTTCCAGTGGCCTTACAAAAGATACCATAATAATGCTATCGTAAGGCAAGACACGCTACACTTTGACATGGTAATACGAGTACACGAGTAGGTAGATCCTGGAGTGATCAGTTCCAAGCTGTTTTATCCTCCAAGTAATCCGAAATTTTGTAATAACCTTTTTGACAGAGTTTAGTTTTAATAGTAATTTCAAACTTATTTAGACAAATCTCGGATAGCATTCGGAAGTTTATTATAGAATCGTATACATTGTCCCATAGAAAATGACTTATTCTGTGGAGACGCGTTACATGTACGGATAGCTTGTGCTTATTCCGCGTGTTGATGGAATGAGGTAACATGAGTGTGCGAACATTTTTGTTTATTACAATAAATCATAGATAAGCACCTATACCCAATGTATAAATAAGAAGCCCGAAGTACCAAATTTCATTTTGATAATTTAGACCGTTGACAAAAAATACTATGTTACAATATTGTTTAAGGTAGGTACAATGGCAAAATGTTGTTAGCATTGATTGATTATGTTTTAAGTAAAGAGCAGAGATATTGGTACGTGAGTTACGAGTCCATAAAAAAATATTAAATATCAAAATAACTTTACTAAAAAATACTGTCGAAATTTTCAGTCTTTCGTATCCATAGACCGCATCAACGTTTTATTAAATTAAAGTAGATAGTTACTTACCTATAAATAATTCAAAACAGATTCCTAATTTATGTTGCTGTTAATCTACTGGTACTATAGTATAAATGTACTGACACAACTGAGCCTTAACGAGCAATATCACTTATTTTATACTAGTTCTAGTTTTGCAAAGCTATTAATGGTAATAATACGAGTAATTAGCTAAGCATTTTCTTCCGTTCCAAGTAAAAGACACTTAAGCCTCCATATCCATACTACTTATAATTATAAAAAAAATACCCATTATCATAATATTGTGTGCATGGTACCTACTTCGACAAGTTATTTTACGCTTTTTAGTGTTGAAGTCAGTTCTATTTTTGGGTAACCAAATTTTATCACCCATTTTAGTGGCCCTTGCTAAATGTCATTCACCATCAATGATGATATCATCAAATCATCAATAAAGGCGAAACACTTTTCAGTTATTGGTGTTGTGTCTCAAAAGCTGCTGGACCGAATTCAATGAAATTTAAATGGGACCACACGGAAAGCAATAGCTTTCAAATAAAATAAGAATCATCAAAACCAGTTAGTAACTTTTGTCTCTCTGTTTTTTTTTCTTATCACGTCTAATGAATCGTAATGAAATTTGGCAAGCAGATAGATTATGTCCCGGGAAAGGACTTAAGGCCCGGTCCAATCCTAATTTTAAAATAATTTACGATGCTTTACATAAGGTTGAAAATTGCTTATCAGATTGGACGATGTAATGCGAAGATGCAATTAAGTGCTAATACTTTTTATATTTAGTTCGTACAATCAAATGATTAAATTATAATGATAAAAGAGTCCATAGTTTACTAGTAAATTTCATTGGGAATTCGAGTATGATACATTCATTGAAATATATTTGCCCATAATTGAATAAAAATGCTTTTTCCCACGAATCACGTAAGAAAAATTGCAAAATTTAGAGAATGTTGCCATTTTTTTTCTATCGAGCCAAGTTTGCTCAATCGTGTATTGGCTCCCATAGTTCATAAGAACGTATATTCCATTTACACTACGTTTTTTTTTCAAACTTCGGTTATTAGGTTTAAGCGTCGAAAAACTAAGTTTCCGCGAAGTCGAATCATGAAATTTGATCGTAATCTACACTCATTTCGCCTTAAGATACTTTTCATCATCATCATCCATCCGGGTGAAAATGCGTGGCGCAGTTAGTTAAAATATATATATTGGATATAAAAGTAACGAAGACAGCCAAAATTTGTAGGCTTGGTCTAAAGCACGGTAATAATAACATTATCGTGTCTGTGTGTAAGTTTGGGACAGCATTGAAAATATTGATATTCATATTATATTTCAATAGAGTAGGGTACTTCATTAGACGGGCCACGTTCGATTATACGTCTTTCCGGTTTTGCATTTGAACGACATTTTTAAAGCGCTTGCATCCAACTCAGCTGAAATTTTACATATGTATACTGTAACTTCAGTGGCAATACAATATGGTATCATAAAACTGATGCTTGATGCCAGGGGTTCCCAAACTTATTTTGTCTACTGCCCTCTTTGAGAAAAAAATATTTTTCATTTTAGATCTTTCACTGTAACCACAATTTAAAGCGAAATAAATTACTTGAACTCGAACGCCCCAATTTTTTTTCACTTACTTAAAAACCACTATAACTTCAAATAAAAAAACAACGGCGCTCAGTTCTCAAGTTAACTCTTACGGGCTACACTTGCCAATGAGAATGATTATTGAAACGCAACATAGTAATCAGACAGAGTATCTGTTATACAAAATATAACAAACATAATCAATCCTGATATAAAAACTGACGCGCTCATTTTCATCTGTTTCTCTTACTGACCCTCTTTAGGCCTGCAGCGCCCACAAGGGGGCGTTATCGCCCACTTTGGGAAACGCTGCTTTATGCTCTTGCGTGCAGTTGTGGTTATTACGCCCACCATCGCACCCGAAAAGCAAAATAAGGACATTATTAATAAATCACTGTTGAATTATACAGTTAATAATAAAATTAGCAAACCATGTCATCCAAAGTTACGAATCATGATTCGATGAGTGAAATTATGGCAACTGTAATTTTTTCACAGATTTAGAGGCGGTTTTGTGGTTTTTTTCTCAATATTCTGAAGGTTCATATATATTTCACACAAATCATGTGTCACACAGGTTTATGATTCTGTTTTATTTATACAGTAAAATGCAAAAGAGCAGCGAGAAAAAATGCTTACGAAATATTTAGTTCAAGAGAATCAATTTTAGAGCTACGTAGGTAATTGATTTTCGGAAGGATTTCCTGATAAGACGAAGCAAGCCCGCGAGCACTTCAATCAAGCAGACAGACAGACTTAAGAGGATTGCATAGCTAGTACTTTCCGTACTAAAAGAGAAAACTCTTTTCTACCTCTTAACATTGTCCGATTTCTGTGATTTTTTTTCATGGTATCATTACATTGTTTCCTATGCCCGTACGTATT
Source organism: Selenia dentaria (assembly GCA_917880725.1). NCBI lineage: Eukaryota > Metazoa > Arthropoda > Insecta > Lepidoptera > Geometridae > Selenia > Selenia dentaria. The sequence goes on from OU862897.1 coordinate 17,134,701, forward strand.
GATTTTTTCAGTATTTCAAAGTACTATAAATTTCCTTTTTTTACAATGTTGAGAAGTAGAAAAGAGTTTTCTCTTTTAGTATGGACAGTACTAAGCATTTTCTTCCGTTCCAAGTAAAAGACACTTAAGCCTCCATATCCATACTACTTATAATTATAAAAAAAATACCCATTATCATAATATTGTGTGCATGGTACCTACTTCGACAAGTTATTTTACGCTTTTTAGTGTTGAAGTCAGTTCTATTTTTGGGTAACCAAATTTTATCACCCTTTTTAGTGGCCCTTGCTAAATGTCATTCACCATCAATGATGATATCATCAAATCATCAATAAAGGCGAAACACTTTTCAGTTATTGGTGTTGTGTCTCAAAAGCTGCTGGACCGAATTCAATGAAATTTAAATGGGACCACACGGAAAGCAATAGCTTTCAAATAAAATAAGAATCATCAAAACCAGTTAGTAACTTTTGTCTCTCTGTTTTTTTTTCTTATCACGTCTAATGAATCGTAATGAAATTTGGCAAGCAGATAGATTATGTCCCGGGAAAGGACTTAAGGCCCGGTCCAATCCTAATTTTAAAATAATTTACGATGCTTTACATAAGGTTGAAAATTGCTTATCAGATTGGACGATGTAATGCGAAGATGCAATTAAGTGCTAATACTTTTTATATTTAGTTCGTACAATCAAATGATTAAATTATAATGATAAAAGAGTCCATAGTTTACTAGTAAATTTCATTGGGAATTCGAGTATGATACATTCATTGAAATATATTTGCCCATAATTGAATAAAAATGCTTTTTCCCACGAATCACGTAAGAAAAATTGCAAAATTTAGAGAATGTTGCCATTTTTTTTCTATCGAGCCAAGTTTGCTCAATCGTGTATTGGCTCCCATAGTTCATAAGAACGTATATTCCATTTACACTACGTTTTTTTTTCAAACTTCGGTTATTAGGTTTAAGCGTCGAAAAACTAAGTTTCCGCGAAGTCGAATCATGAAATTTGATCGTAATCTACACTCATTTCGCCTTAAGATACTTTTCATCATCATCATCCATCCGGGTGAAAATGCGTGGCGCAGTTAGTTAAAATATATATATTGGATATAAAAGTAACGAAGACAGCCAAAATTTGTAGGCTTGGTCTAAAGCACGGTAATAATAACATTATCGTGTCTGTGTGTAAGTTTGGGACAGCATTGAAAATATTGATATTCATATTATATTTCAATAGAGTAGGGTACTTCATTAGACGGGCCACGTTCGATTATACGTCTTTCCGGTTTTGCATTTGAACGACATTTTTAAAGCGCTTGCATCCAACTCAGCTGAAATTTTACATATGTATACTGTAACTTCAGTGGCAATACAATATGGTATCATAAAACTGATGCTTGATGCCAGGGGTTCCCAAACTTATTTTGTCTACTGCCCTCTTTGAGAAAAAAATATTTTTCATTTTAGATCTTTCACTGTAACCACAATTTAAAGCGAAATAAATTACTTGAACTCGAACGCCCCAATTTTTTTTCACTTACTTAAAAACCACTATAACTTCAAATAAAAAAACAACGGCGCTCAGTTCTCAAGTTAACTCTTACGGGCTACACTTGCCAATGAGAATGATTATTGAAACGCAACATAGTAATCAGACAGAGTATCTGTTATACAAAATATAACAAACATAATCAATCCTGATATAAAAACTGACGCGCTCATTTTCATCTGTTTCTCTTACTGACCCTCTTTAGGCCTGCAGCGCCCACAAGGGGGCGTTATCGCCCACTTTGGGAAACGCTGCTTTATGCTCTTGCGTGCAGTTGTGGTTATTACGCCCACCATCGCACCCGAAAAGCAAAATAAGGACATTATTAATAAATCACTGTTGAATTATACAGTTAATAATAAAATTAGCAAACCATGTCATCCAAAGTTACGAATCATGATTCGATGAGTGAAATTATGTGTAACAACCCCCCCCCCCCCTATTTTAATTTTTATTCTAATAATTCGTATTGGCCAATGATCGTCTAGTCTAGGAGGACCCTAACACTGTGTACCGCTGCTGTAACCTTGCTCTTTTCGGAAAGAATTGAAACAGAGAAAACTATTCAGAACTATAGATGCCTAGAGAAACCAAAAGCAACGCCTAGGTATTCTGATATTACGATGGATAACCTACTACTACATTACTGAACTGCTAGCTGATAACGAAAAATTGCGATGAACATACTAGATTGCAAATACTTAGTTCTTACAGACTGACTGAGCTGATCCTAGATTTCTAGCTAATGTACTTGATTTGACTTCTAGTCGTGGAAGATATTAATCATCAATATAAGTTTCTGAATTTAAGGTCTATGTTATTTGACCATAGAACATAGAACCAGTAGGATATTTGCAAGTTTTCTATATAATTATTAGCTTGCAAAACTACCTGTTAAATATGATAAAACAGTTTTGATTAGTGAAATAATAAACAACTCCATTAAATAATATCAGATAATCGCATGATATTCGTTATTGTTAATAACAGTTATAAACCTGTCAATTATACATCTAGCTTTCTTTATAGATTTATGTTTGTTGCTTTGAGCATTTAGCTGTTGATAAGATTGATATAATCTCTTGCAGACTAAGCGTCTCTATAATATGTACTATTTGTTTCGTTTATGAAAACTGCTAGGAAATAAATATGAAATGAAAGCAAAAAAGTACACTTTATATGCGCTTTAGAAATCTTTTGTGATCAGTAACTACTACGCTGATTATCCAATTCCTTTAGATAAATATTATCAGCCACTGTTCCCTGAATAGTTCAATTGTTCAAGTTTAATCATTTACTAGTTTACTGAAAGCAATATATGGGAAATAATATCAGTGACTTAGAGAAATCTCTAGACCCTTGTTTGTGGTTTACAAGAATTCTCAAGGTGCTGCATTGCTTGACCAAGTTTGATAAGATTTACCACATACATAAATCTCCTTTTTATACGAGATTGCTATACTTAGATTACTAGTGTTTTACATGATATCTATTGAACCATTGTAGGAAAAGCAATTATTTTAAATACTTAAGTATCAGCAGAATCTTTGTTGTATTGGTTAGCTCAATACTAGCAGCCATATATTTATTATGATGATTATTATAATAGTTAGCTTTACTTTGCCGAGTAAATTATTGATAGATATCTCTACAATTTAAAGATATAATATATTTTATTAATTTTCATATTGTAAGTAATTAGTTTGATTTTTTTTAGATTTGCCGTAGAATCCTAGATTTATTATGATTTAGGAAGTAGGATTCTTGGCATGTTCAAGGCTTACAACTCGAATGCTGGATTAAGAGCTGCTCTTTACTGTGACACAAATGTTCTCCATCATGCCAAGAACCTCTTCTATTTACCCCAAAATTAGTAAGGCCTTACTAAGTCCGTTTGGTAGTTTTCCAAATGTAGAGTTTGCGTCTATAAGCGATTATAATCTTATTTATCTCTTCTTAATAGTATTATTTATCATTACGAATTATCATTTGATTCTAAATATTACATTTGATACTTTCAGCAAATAATTCAATTGCTATAATTTATTACCACATTCTCATGCTAGAATCAGAGTTGACAGTCTAACCCAAACTCTAATACACGGACGCGTAACAAAAATGTGTTCCTCACATTAATAAAATATTGACTAGAATAACTGCCGAATGGTAGGCATTAAAACGTCGATGTATCACTAGCCTTAGTCGCAGCGAAAATTGGTCGATGTCATTTCAGGAAACATTCCGAGCAATAATCTTCGATATATTTCGATCATTTCACAGATACGTTCCTGACTCAATATATAGAACTCGCGCGTAGTATTCCATATTCGATCACGATCAAGCCGATGCAGGAAGCACCATTATATTTGAATAGCAAAATTCATACCTTCTTTTTGGCATCTACAACACTAACTCATTTTCATCATCACGTCGGGGTCACCAATGAGGACACCGGAGGTAACACCGATGCGTACCTAGATACTGGCAGCGAACTCCAGCTGTGATCCTTGCCACTGTTACTAGCACTGGAGAAAGTGTTTCTCTCTCGTAATTTAAATGATACACGTGTGTTGTCCACCTAAATATAATCAATCTACATAAAAAAACCCTGTCCGAATCGCTGTCATAAAAACATCATCTAATTTTAAATTTGAAAGTGTCAAACAAAAAAGTAAAAGTTAAAGAAACTCTTTATGTACAGCTTGGAGTATGTATTACCTACAAGGAGATCGTAGCGAGTCGTCACCACACCTTTGTATGGCTAAAATATCAATGGTACTTATTTCATGGTAATTGTATTAATTTTGCTTAAATCTTTTATGTATTTAAAGAATTATAACATTTCATTTTCCTTGAAATCACTTATCAATACTGTTTGAGCAATCGATTTAAATGTTTGCTACATCGAATATCTTGGTAGCCTAATATTATATGCTGCTTATCATTTTCAGTATGTATAATCTTGCTATAAGAAATACCCGACCTAACATATAAATCTTCTACTTTTGATTGCCTAAATTTCATCAATATTTGTTCATACCAAGATACTTTTTAAATGTCTCTATATTTGTGAATCGTGACGGAATCCTCATCCAGAGCCTGTTCCGTTACAGCCAACCCCCAAAATTTACGCAGGTTCTCATAATTTACCGAAGGAAATTTTCCCATCCTCCATATATTCAACTTCACAAATATAGTCCCACCAAAACTGAACGTGTGCTTATTCTAATTTGTTAAAATTCGTTTTCAAACAAGGTTGTGAGTGCGTGAACTCACTAGTGGAGTGTTTTTAAAAGACCGAGTTAAAAATAAATTTACTGTAAGGGTTGATATATCCGATCTTAATGTCTCCTCCATGAGTAAAAATGACTTCTCACAAGGACAATCTGAAATAACGAAAGGGAACTAGTATTGTGCCAAATTGTGCACCTAGTCAATTCGAATAATTCAGCATACGTGCTACCACCCAAACCAATTTTTCGTTTGGGATCGAGTATGTGGAGTAGAACCTACGCCACCCTTTATTACTCCAGATCTCGTTAATAGCTAACAAGCAATAATTCTCCATGGCTGATACATCCCTCTTCAAATCAAACCAAACAAGCAACCGCCTAATAACTCGGTGAATGTAAGTGTAATGGCTAAACATTGGCTACCTGTAAAGTACGAACTCTTTATGGAATAATTCAGTTGTAAATACTGATGTGGTGTCTTCTGACCTAAACCTATCTCCAATTTGTACTCCATAAATCATTCGTTGAATAGTGTGTGTCTGTCTGAAAACAAAACTTAACAAATCGACTCCAGTCGGTATTGTCGATTCATAGAGGCCCTCAATAAAATTCAATACTAACTCTGTCACACGCATCTCTCCCTGGCGCCATTAGTTCTTCCATCTCTTCCCATCACTTTATCATAACTTAAATCTCTCTTCTCTTACATTGCCCTGCATACTGCCTAAATAAACCTTCAACCCTTTTGTCTGGTGTCTACGAATACTCACGATTAATAGTTTTTATCAATTGAAATTTCAGACTTTTATTTCTATAAAATGCCCCTTTACATTATCATATTTTTTTTAAAAACCCTATGTCAAAAATAAAATAGGAAAAGCTGTAACAAACCCGCCCTGATGAGGTCTACGCCCGCTCTTTATTAAATGATTGTAACATCTTTGTTTAATTATAATAAAGTTTTATTAAATATTGTAATAAAGTTTTATTAAATATTGCTGTACCTTGGTATTTTTATTTTATTTTTTTGATTTTCCTAACGCTTTCCATGTATCTACTTCATTTGAAGAGAATCCTTTAAATTGTGATTCCTAATATTACCATTATATTTTTTTTACCTTGTATTTGTTATTCTGTCTAAACTTAATTCATTCAATTTCACAGTTGCAAAATGCACGACTTTTTATTACATAATCATTTTGCAATAATAATGTTAAATATTGTTTAATTATAAATCAATACCAGAAACCGATTTTTATAAAACTCTAAACTATCTGATTACTATTATATCTTATATTATTATATATCAACAATAACAATCCCGCTTTTACAAATCCTTTCTATAACTTATTTAACCAACGCATTTACCTAAAACAACATTGTGTCTTTCTATCAATAATCTGCATTGGCGCACAGAACATCTTCAAAATCAGCTCAGTAGATCAGTCTGAATAAAATAACAACTCGACATACCTAACTCTAACCAAATCATTCGCTTTTACATGTACTGTCTACCGCAATCCTCCAAACATGTTTTTATGTCATTTCCATTGTGGTCTACATAACTATGTACCTTCTTACATAATTTTTTTTTTTAGTTATATATGTACCAAAATATTTACTCAAAGGTAACTGCTCAAAAACGTGACTCTAGAAATAGCTGCACAGTATTTTCCTTATGCTATAACTTTTGATTTTCGGTTTTGAAACTAGGTTATTAATAATGTATCCCTATGATAGGTACCTTCCTAAATTTCTGACATTATTCATTTCCATGAACAATTGCATCACCCCTTTCCTGTTCGATACAAATTAAACCCGACTAATTATGAAGGTAATCTATCAATTATAGATACTTCGTTCCAACTAGATATACCTACAATAACCCTATAACTTCTTACTCTACATGCTACTCATAACTATAAAACGAAACTCGTTACGACTGTTTATTTAGTTAACAGGGAAACGCCCTATAAACATAAACAATATTCTATTTACCTTTCCTTTTGCTTTTATTAACGCCACCCATCGCTTGTTGTCAATATTATACGCAAACGTCAAACACACGAATGTCTCTCTCTTTTTTATTCCATTTCCTGATCTCTACTACCGATAACTATTTGGTCTTTCCTTTAAATGTAATCCAAAAATTACAATTTATTACGCTAATCAATAATAACACTCTAATACTAACAGCTCCATAGTCACTACAATATAATAAACAGTCCAACACACCCCTGTGCTCAGCTTTCCCCATTTTCCCCTTTCTTCAGACTATAGTTATCTATCAACCAAACTAACGACACGCCGTGAATTAGAATACTCAAACAATAGATGAGGACTAATAATAGGTTTAGGTAATAAAAGGTTTTAATAGGTTTAGGTCTCAGAAGAACTAGTAAACTAGTGGTATCCCGTAACTTGAACTTGCGATGTAGGTATACTGAGTAATAATGTAATTTTCTACCCAATATTTTTTTCCCTGAAAATTATCGATTAGAAAGATATAGATGTAATACCTATCTAATAAATTTTCGCAAGCCTTTACTAGGATTAATTTATTTATTAATTAGATTATTACAAGGATATAAAAGGGCAATTTGTTTATATTTCTATAACCCCAAATCCCAACAAATGAAAAAAACAAGATATTTCGAATATTTCTATGCTCGACGTTTGCTGAAATATGACTAGATTGATAACGGTCTATAACTAAAAGTTATAGTGATAGTTAAGTACCTAATAAATTGAGGACTCTAAACGGAATTTATATTTAATTTAATTTCAAATGTACGAGTACAAGCAAAAGAACATAGTTGTGTTTATTTCCATTTATCTTTGTAATTTCCAACCCCCATCTTCTACAACCTTCGTAATCCATTTGCATCAAACCTTGGTTACTTGCAAGTAATCAATTAGTGAATCGCAGATTAAATTTTATTTTTCAATTCTTTTGTGATATTCCGAAGATCTCTTCTATTTCTATTTCTCTATCCACATATTTGCTATTACGAGATCATGTGTACGCTGTGCTGTCACTGCGTGGTTACTCAAATTTCTCCAAATCTCCATGTCATTTCCCTAGCTACATCTTTCATGAATTTCAAAGCAAAAATCAACAAGACTGTTTTTCCGGTCCTCGAATAACCCTGCACTAATGTATGCGTCACGGCTATTAATGTACAGAAATCCTTAAACTTTGTCATGTGTGATAATGTGTTTGATTTTGAATAAAATTTATATTCATCACGTCATTATCATAACTACACTATATCTGCCAATGTCTTTGTAACGCATTACTGAAAGATATCTCTCAAAGTATCCCATTACGATTGTTATACGAAATTTTAAGTCTTAACAAAGACGCTCCGTGCTATTTTACAACCACTTTTCGGTCGCATTACAACAACTAAACTTTTAAGTAAAAATTTTTATTACGACCTCTACCCGAATTTCCCTACTATATAGCGACCCTGAATTTCTTTGATTGTCTTTTAATACTTCCTTTTTTTGTTCCCTAAATAAAATATAAACCTCAAATATCTACAAAGGATCACAAAATCTCAAAGAGCTATGGACATTTGTTGACCACAGGTAAGTTCTTATTCCATCTTATACCTAATCATACCGTTTATTATATAATAATAATAATATAATATGTAACTTTAGCATTTAAATTATAGCTAGGTATATTAAACCTTGAACATGATTTCTATTTGTTACGAACTCTTTGGATATACACGTATGTGCTTATGACAGATAGTTAAATATGTCGCTGTCAAAATAAAGGAAACACAGTTCACGTCAAAAATATGATTTTCGTAAATTCTATGCACGTTCGCTCTTATTATATCTTTCCCCGTAACTCTATTTATCGTAGCATTAATTTACCTTTATCTTTGCAGTGTCCATGACGGGTTCACGGCTAAAACTTGCGAACAAATGTAGGCAGCGCATGCACGATACATTCGCCCAACAACTCCGATTGATATTCAACAACTATTTATACCTACATATTGTTATATACATAAGTGTACATATTCCTACGAAACTACACTCCAGCTATCTGGCAAGGTATGTATGTAGGTATAGTGTTATTTAGACTTGTTCATCTCTGCTTTGCTCCAACCAAACATCCTTTTTCCCTGTTCATATCTACATACTTCCTACAGATTATACCTACATAGAAATTACCAGTGTATTATGTACATACTTATCGTATTTTGTTACAACTGAACTTTTCATATTACATTATCTAGCTATGTCGTCAAACTCTTTGCAGGCAAACAATTAATCCAAGCAACATGACTCAATATTGATTTCCTAGTTGCATACCCATCATATACGATAAACACCTCCCTTTTATATAGATTCCAATAAACATCTATAAAATACCTAGGCATTAATCTCCGGAACTCTTCTTTACGTGATACTATAGTAAAACGTAGTGTTTATATTCTCTTTACATTTTGACAGCAAGCTCTCAGTACCACAATCAGAAAGTTTCTTTGCTTTTACAAAGAACTCTTTTGTGTTTACCTTTCTGTAAAATTCTGTAGCCTAGGTAACCTAAATGTTGATTGTCATGACATTTTGATTGATTTTATTATTGCTAACATATTTCTTTTTCTACCTTTGTTTATTTATTCAATAGCAATTTTAAGATAGGTACCTAATTGCTCTGAACAAAGCTACAATTATTGATTTTCTCATATTTCTACGCGCCCTGATATACAATCTTCAGTTAGTTTTAGATTATTGATGAAATAACTGATTCTATATTTTACTCGTTATATGTTTATGTATATTTTATAGTTTTCCATGAATTCTAGATCCCTGCCTGCCGACTGTGGTATTGCTATAAACCACAGTGAAACCTGACAAGCTCTACAGTTCACATAACCCACTCATCATTGATTGATAGGTACGCAAGTTTCGATATTTATTTAGTTAGTATCCTAAAAAATATTTTCTAGGTACTAATATTACAAACACGACGTTGGTACGTAAGAATGAATGTTTGCTTCACCATCCCTCTTAAACAGCTGCGCCAATTTTGATGAAAATACGTTAAAAGTTAAAGAAAATACGTTAAGTTACGAAAGTAGATGTAGCTTTGAATTTACATATTATAAAATACTCTTCCTCATCATTATCATTATTATCCTAACAAGGTACCTAGGTACTAGTATTATAAACGCAAATGCTGGTATGTCTGAATGAATGTTTATTACATCAGTCCTGGCTGGACTAATTTTGATGAGATTTGGTATAAAAATAGATGATACTAGATTTACGCATAGATAACTTTTTATCATCACCACCATCATCAGCTATCTCCATGCGGGTACATCCGCGACCGCAACTAGTAATATATAAAATGAACGTTTGTATATTTGTCTGTTGTTCTGTAATAACCTCTCACTTGATTAAATGAGTTCCACAATTCCTACGATTTTCATGGCATGGAACCGGTTTTTTTTTTATATTGCCCTAAACTCTAATATAGTTCTACTAGTATATAGTATATAGTCTACTAGTATTCAACGACCGAAATTGACGATGTATACCGAGTTCAGATTTAAAATTTAAGGTTGTGTATATACTTTGCGCGTACTACTTACATGTCAATTATGTTACATAAGAACATAAATACATACATAACTATTAACATCCAAACAATTATTATTGTGCCCTAAATAAAAAGTTTCCTTATTCACTTTGATTTACATAATGTTTGTTTTTTTTTCCATTATTTTTAATTTAGATAGATAACCCGGCTTTGCTCACCATTCCCTAATTTTCCCTATTATATTTGCAGATCTCGTCAAGACGCACTACTCGACCAGCCGCTTCGCCCCAAAGCTTCTGAAATCCGGCGCTCCTCTTCAGCCTGCCTACATTGTCAAACTTTACCAGCTTCATTCCGAAGACTCATCACTACCTAGCTATAATATTGGTTTTTTATACTTAAATTCGGCGCTTACTATGTTTGTCTATTAAATCTGCATAACGTTGATTTATTTAACCATTACGAATAACTATACAACCATCTGACTTGTCTATAAGAATTTTCACAACGCTAAGCATCTGAATGGGAAATTCAACCCCCCAATGTTACGACTAAACATATTTCAACAAAACTTCTAACAAGACTTATCATCGCTCAATTAAAGTTGCGCAACTTTACATTTTATTGTAATCCTATTTATTTCCTTCGCAAATGCAATAGAAGTAATTATGTATGTAGATTTTTACTATCATTTAATTACCATAAATTTCATCGAACAAAAGGTAAGCCATTTATTAATATTCACACATTTTTATATTCTTAATACTTCCGAACATAACAAACACCGATTATATACAGACATGTCCACGATCTGCGCTGTATTTTGCTGGTTACAAATGTAATCCTTGTGATGCAAATGCAGCGACGGCACTTTCAACATGTTAGAAACTCTCTTCCTTTCCTAACACTATACAAGAACTCTTTCAGTACTCTATAACGCAAGTCTTGGCTCCCAAGTGAGTTTCATAAGTCGTTCGATACTAAAAGTGTTCTTAAAACCTTCCGGTCACTTTGAGTAGAGTTCGATACTGACTATTTACCGTGTGCTTCCAGGAGAGTATCCTAGTCGTAAACACAACACGCAATCTGCCTTTCGAATGATAAGTGTACTTCTGGATTCTAGAGATCGACTATGGGGTACATGTAAATGACAAAGGTAGTTGCAGACTTTACATACATGAAACTTGCATACAACTTATCTTTCCCTGAATATCATTTAAGCGCTTCGTAGTAATCAGTATTTTAGTAATATTCCTAAAAAAGCATATCCGGCTTATTTATTCTTAGTTTATTGTAGAAATCTACTACTGTAGCCTAGAACAACAACATCATCACCTCATTATAGTATCCGTTGACTACCTATTTAGCCCTTTAAAAATCACCTATTGCAATAGCATCTCTGTTTCAATAAAATCCTATCCATTTCACGCCAACAAATTGTGCGGTTGACCGCAACTAATTCCTAGTAAAACTTCCGTAGTAACGTTATTCCAATCCTGGTAACGGCATTACCAAATTGTAACAACCCCCCCCCCCCCCCTATTTTAATTTTTATTCTAATAATTCGTATTGGCCAATGATCGTCTAGTCTAGGAGGACCCTAACACTGTGTACCGCTGCTGTAACCTTGCTCTTTTCGGAAAGAATTGAAACAGAGAAAACTATTCAGAACTATAGATGCCTAGAGAAACCAAAAGCAACGCCTAGGTATTCTGATATTACGATGGATAACCTACTACTACATTACTGAACTGCTAGCTGATAACGAAAAATTGCGATGAACATACTAGATTGCAAATACTTAGTTCTTACAGACTGACTGAGCTGATCCTAGATTTCTAGCTAATGTACTTGATTTGACTTCTAGTCGTGGAAGATATTAATCATCAATATAAGTTTCTGAATTTAAGGTCTATGTTATTTGACCATAGAACATAGAACCAGTAGGATATTTGCAAGTTTTCTATATAATTATTAGCTTGCAAAACTACCTGTTAAATATGATAAAACAGTTTTGATTAGTGAAATAATAAACAACTCCATTAAATAATATCAGATAATCGCATGATATTCGTTATTGTTAATAACAGTTATAAACCTGTCAATTATACATCTAGCTTTCTTTATAGATTTATGTTTGTTGCTTTGAGCATTTAGCTGTTGATAAGATTGATATAATCTCTTGCAGACTAAGCGTCTCTATAATATGTACTATTTGTTTCGTTTATGAAAACTGCTAGGAAATAAATATGAAATGAAAGCAAAAAAGTACACTTTATATGCGCTTTAGAAATCTTTTGTGATCAGTAACTACTACGCTGATTATCCAATTCCTTTAGATAAATATTATCAGCCACTGTTCCCTGAATAGTTCAATTGTTCAAGTTTAATCATTTACTAGTTTACTGAAAGCAATATATGGGAAATAATATCAGTGACTTAGAGAAATCTCTAGACCCTTGTTTGTGGTTTACAAGAATTCTCAAGGTGCTGCATTGCTTGACCAAGTTTGATAAGATTTACCACATACATAAATCTCCTTTTTATACGAGATTGCTATACTTAGATTACTAGTGTTTTACATGATATCTATTGAACCATTGTAGGAAAAGCAATTATTTTAAATACTTAAGTATCAGCAGAATCTTTGTTGTATTGGTTAGCTCAATACTAGCAGCCATATATTTATTATGATGATTATTATAATAGTTAGCTTTACTTTGCCGAGTAAATTATTGATAGATATCTCTACAATTTAAAGATATAATATATTTTATTAATTTTCATATTGTAAGTAATTAGTTTGATTTTTTTTAGATTTGCCGTAGAATCCTAGATTTATTATGATTTAGGAAGTAGGATTCTTGGCATGTTCAAGGCTTACAACTCGAATGCTGGATTAAGAGCTGCTCTTTACTGTGACACAAATGTTCTCCATCATGCCAAGAACCTCTTCTATTTACCCCAAAATTAGTAAGGCCTTACTAAGTCCGTTTGGTAGTTTTCCAAATGTAGAGTTTGCGTCTATAAGCGATTATAATCTTATTTATCTCTTCTTAATAGTATTATTTATCATTACGAATTATCATTTGATTCTAAATATTACATTTGATACTTTCAGCAAATAATTCAATTGCTATAATTTATTACCACATTCTCATGCTAGAATCAGAGTTGACAGTCTAACCCAAACTCAAATACACGGACGCGTAACAAAAATGTGTTCCTCACATTAATAAAATATTGACTAGAATAACTGCCGAATGGTAGGCATTAAAACGTCGATGTATCACTAGCCTTAGTCGCAGCGAAAATTGGTCGATGTCATTTCAGGAAACATTCCGAGCAATAATCTTCGATATATTTCGATCATTTCACAGATACGTTCCTGACTCAATATATAGAACTCGCGCGTAGTATTCCATATTCGATCACGATCAAGCCGATGCAGGAAGCACCATTATATTTGAATAGCAAAATTCATACCTTCTTTTTGGCATCTACAACACTAACTCATTTTCATCATCACGTCGGGGTCACCAATGAGGACACCGGAGGTAACACCGATGCGTACCTAGATACTGGCAGCGAACTCCAGCTGTGATCCTTGCCACTGTTACTAGCACTGGAGAAAGTGTTTCTCTCTCGTAATTTAAATGATACACGTGTGTTGTCCACCTAAATATAATCAATCTACATAAAAAAACCCTGTCCGAATCGCTGTCATAAAAACATCATCTAATTTTAAATTTGAAAGTGTCAAACAAAAAAGTAAAAGTTAAAGAAACTCTTTATGTACAGCTTGGAGTATGTATTACCTACAAGGAGATCGTAGCGAGTCGTCACCACACCTTTGTATGGCTAAAATATCAATGGTACTTATTTCATGGTAATTGTATTAATTTTGCTTAAATCTTTTATGTATTTAAAGAATTATAACATTTCATTTTCCTTGAAATCACTTATCAATACTGTTTGAGCAATCGATTTAAATGTTTGCTACATCGAATATCTTGGTAGCCTAATATTATATGCTGCTTATCATTTTCAGTATGTATAATCTTGCTATAAGAAATACCCGACCTAACATATAAATCTTCTACTTTTGATTGCCTAAATTTCATCAATATTTGTTCATACCAAGATACTTTTTAAATGTCTCTATATTTGTGAATCGTGACGGAATCCTCATCCAGAGCCTGTTCCGTTACATATGGCAACTGTAATTTTTTCACAGATTTAGAGGCGGTTTTGTGGTTTTTTTCTCAATATTCTGAAGGTTCATATATATTTCACACAAATCATGTGTCACACAGGTTTATGATTCTGTTTTATTTATACAGTAAAATGCAAAAGAGCAGCGAGAAAAAATGCTTACGAAATATTTAGTTCAAGAGAATCAATTTTAGAGCTACGTAGGTAATTGATTTTCGGAAGGATTTCCTGATAAGACGAAGCAAGCCCGCGAGCACTTCAATCAAGCAGACAGACAGACTTAAGAGGATTGCATAGCTAGTACTTTCCGTACTAAAAGAGAAAACTCTTTTCTACCTCTTAACATTGTCCGATTTCTGTGATTTTTTTTCATGGTATCATTACATTGTTTCCTATGCCCGTACGTATTGATTTTTTCAGTATTTCAAAGTACTATAAATTTCCTTTTTTTACAATGTTGAGAAGTAGAAAAGAGTTTTCTCTTTTAGTATGGACAGTACTAGATATGCAATCCTCTTAAGCTCGCTTTGCAGCCAAATGCCAAACCTTAAATTTCATTGTACTTAGCTCTTAATTTAATCATTTGCATTAAAATTTGGCAGTGTTCCAATTCGCGTAAACCGAGCGCTGTATTACAATTAAGGCCTTTTGGCATTTCCCTGAACACATTTGATATACTTAATTGATGCGTCCGGCGAATGGAGGGTAATGGTCGTATTATGGAGGGAGTAAAATGATAATTAGTCGGTAATGATCCGATTATTTAGTATTTGAACATCTAACTATGTATACAGATGCAGTTTATCTATTTACACTAATAATACGTATTATAAAGAGGGAAGACTTGTATTTTCTACAGACTTACAAAAAGGAGGACGTACTCAATTCGACTGTATGTTTTTTTTATGTTTGTTACCACATAACTTACGATAGGGTGAACCGATTCTCAAAATTCTTTATTGTTTGAAAGTGGCGACATACAACAAGTACATTTTACAATTTAATACCGATTTAGATTTCACAGAAGAAGGATTTTCTATACATATAAACAAATACAATTTGAAAAATTTGATATCGACTTCCATTCTATTTAGTTATTAGAGTGTAACTCAAAAACTATTGGACCGAATTTGATGAAATTTAAATGGGACCACACGGAAGCACCAGCTTTTAAGGCGAAATGAGTTCCAAATTTCATGATTCGACTTCGCGAAAACTTAGTTTTTCGACGTTTAAACCTAGTAACCGAATTTCGAAAAAAACGTAGTGTAAATTGAATATACGTCCTTATGAAGTATGGGAGCCAATACATGATTGAACAAACTTGGCTCGATAGAAAAAAATCGGCAACATACCCTAAATTTAGCCATTTTTCTTACGTGCTTCGTGGGAAAAAGCATTTTTATTTAATTATGGGCAAATATATTTCAATTAATGTATCATATTCGAATTCCCAATGAAATTTGCTAGTGAACTATGGACTCCTTTATCATTACAATTAATGAATTTGATTATACGAAATAAGTGTAAAAAGTATTAGCACGTATTCAATTGAATTTTCGCATTACGTCATCTATTCTGGTAAGCAATCCTCAACCTTATGTAAAGCATCGAAAATTGTTTTAAAATTAGGATTGGACCGCGCCTTAAACAAAAAAAGAATTTTGAGAATCGGTCCACCCAATCGAAAGTTATGAGGTAACAAACATAAAAAAATACAGTCGAATTGAGTATCTCCTCCTTTTTGGAAGTCGGTAGAAAATAGACTATTTTATGTAAGTACCTATAGTTTCAGCAGGCACAGAGCAGGAATTTCTTAGACCGCTAATCTATCATCTCTTTCACCTTAAATACATAGTAACGTAGGCTTGCTTCCCATTTACCTACCATCAATTTTATTGTGCTCATCGCCATTGTTGTCAAGTTTCTCATAATCGTGTAATTAGCAAAGAGAAAAAAAACTGGTATAATGAGGTAAACGGGTCCCTGTATACTTATGCTTTCATTTTCCCTGTGGACGGTGACTTTCTACTGTTAGTGCCTAGTTAGATTGCGTGGTTATTATGGACAAATTGATAGACCGATTTACACTTTAATAAGTACAGTAGCGAGTTTTCATTTGGAAGTCCAAACAAACACTTCAATTTATTTGATTTTTACAGATGTATGTATTATCCATGTAACCTGAGGCGTAGCGGGACTTAGGGCGCCCAGACTCGGGGGAGTCTGCATGGCGTCATGGCGGGTTTGGTCTCCCGAGGCGGTTGCGGCACGCCAAGTGTTCTGGCGTGCTGTAAGAGAGAAGGGTCCGGAAACCGCGGCGGGTTCGCGGTCGTGTGCGAAATCTGTCCCGCGTTCCCGCCAAAAGCGGCAGTGACGGCACACCGCAGAGGTTTGGTGGGTATGCTGCCCTTCTGGCAGAGACGCCCACGTAACCACCGTGTCCCCCCGGGGCCGGTGGTATTCATAAAGGATTACTCTGCCAAAAAAAGAAATATCCATGTACCTAGTCAGAGTCATCACAGTTAAAGTCACTGTCTTGTATAAGTCACGTTCTAGTAAAGCCGTGGATACTAAAACTTTCTAACGAAGATAAAAAGAAGGGGTTTTAAAGCAGTTTATCTCTCAAACAGTGATTTACTTAAAATTACAAAAAATATATGACATTTCTTATACTTTTAAGTAACACATTGACGGAATTAAAAACATATTTTAACATACTTGAGTACATTAAAAAAAAATACACACAACTTATTTCAACTTTAAACAGTTTATATTTATTTATTAACAATTGTATTTGACATGAAATAACGGGCTTTCCAGCAAGAACTTTGTTTTTCAATTCGGGCAACACCAACAACATATTGAATCAATTTCATCTAGCAATTTAGATGTTTTAGGAAACAAAGTTCTTGTCGAAAACCCTTTACATGTAATAAAATAGCAATTTTAATACACATAAATTGACGGATTACTTTATTATGTAATAGTGAACATTATGTTTTTATATTTTATGCGTTTTAACGAGGTGCAATTCGGTATGCTAAAAAAAATTAACCTATGCCAATTCCGAAACCATTTCGAGATTTTATGTTACAAACCCTTATTTTTCTACTCTGACCTTTTAAAACGATAAGATGCCATTTATTTTAACAAAAAACGATTAAATAATTCGACTTTCATTGACCTCTAAATGACGTCACTTTTTTGCATTTTATTATCTGTGTGACTATTGAAGTAAAACTTTATCTAACAACACGAGCGGACTTTTGTTTTGATTGAATAGAGACTTACGAATTAGTAGGTGTCACTGTCAAGTGTCAAAGTAAATTCTAGTTTCTTTTTTTTTACTCGCGTGCTATTCTTGGCTCCTCAACGCAACTACATATTTGTGCAAAAAAGTGACGTCATAGAATTCAAATTTTCAAAAAAATATTTCAAAAGAATATAAAACAAAAATATTGAAATTAGTTTCTTATAATGACCTAATCTACGAAATAAAAATATAAAAAAAATACCAAAAAAAAACTTTACATACCGCATTGCAGCTGACAGCGCCCTTTTGTTTTTTTTGCATGACATTTGCCCTCATAAAGCAGCTCGGTTGGCGAACCCAATCGTCTTGATAAGAAAGAATGCATATCCGCAATTATTATATTTATTTTAACACTCCACTTCGCAAGTAGGTGAGATACATTAAAACATAACATACATTAAATAAGCACCTAACTATAAGTAGTTAGTAGTTAAGTGTTCTTATTTCTGTGATCTTCATGTAATGTAAATATTATTGTAATGGCGTCAATTTAATTTAAAAGTTTATTTACACGGAAATCTTTTATAAGTAGGTAGGTTAGTTCCTTATATTAAGTATGTAAATCGATACTTTACGATAATTTTATCTGAAAGTTGTGTGTTTATTGTAATCTATATAATATAAAAATCAGTGCCTCAAGACAAGAGTCTTTGACCAATGTGTGTGACCAATGATGACATATGGCTCTGAAACGTGGTCTCTTACTATGGGCCTCATAAGCAAGCTTATAGCCGCAGAGCTATGGAGAGGGCTATGCTCGGGGTTTATCTACGTGATCGAGTCAGAAATGAGGAGATCTGTAGACGACAAAGTCACCGATATAGCCCAGAAGATAAGCCAGTTGAAGTGGCAGTGGGCAGGCCACATAGCACGTAGAACAGATGGCCGATGGGGCCGAAAGACTCTGGAGTGGAGATCAGGGAACGGCAAGCGCAGCGTAGGTCGTCCACCGACACGGTGGACTGACGACCTGATAAAGGTAGCAGGACGACGTTGGATGCAGGCCGCTTCCAACCGGTCCTTTTGGAAATTTGTGGGGGAGGCATATGTTCAGCAGTGGACGTTCTACGGCTGAAATGATGATGATGATGATGATATATAAAAATGAACCTCTATTTCTCCTGGTCAGGCTATAACTTGAGAACGGATGGAACAATCTCGCTAATTCTTTTTGTTGTGTTAATTATTGTCAGGAGAAGGTTCTTATGAAAGAAAAACCAACAAAACACGGGAGGTTACGGCGAGGCCAACGGCCGAGCCTACTACGCGAACGAAGTCGCGGGCAGTCGCTAGTGTATGTATAAAAATGAACCCCTATTTCTGGTCCTGGTACCCTGGTCAGGCTATAACTTAAGAACGGATGGAACAATCTCAAGATCAAGATTTGACATCTTTTATCTCAGGGTAACGCAGTGCACATTGTAAACTTTGAGTAACACTGAACATTTACAGGCAAGCGTGTCACTTAACATCAAACGAGCGACTTGCTCATCTCGTCACCGAGTCACATAAAAAATTTAGAGCACCATCGTTTTTTTCGTTCGGTTAAAAATAAAACGTGAGAGCAGCGCGTGAGAGATGCGTTCCAATTTTATAATTTCGACAGATTAAAAAAGTCCATACACAAAGAGGTTAGTTTATAAAACAGATCCGAGTGGAACAAATCGTGAGATGTGTAGACAGATATACGTATGTACAGTACATCGAGTAACGGGCGCGTTCGATGCTGAGAGAGGCAATGTCGAAGAATTAATGGCTGGAGATTGGTATCAATGAGCTAGCGTCCGACTAAAGGAGAGGGTACAGTGGCGGGCGGAGCGGTCCCAGATCTTTGTGATGGTAGTGATTATACTTAAGGCGCGGTCCAATCCCAATATTTTTTTAAAATATTTATATAAATAAAATTTTATGCGACTCATCTTTCTTTTATTTTTACTATATAAAAATAAGTCGGGTTTTCCTTCCTGACGCTATAACTCCAGAACGCACGAACCGATTTCCACGGTTTTGCATTCGTTGGAATGGTCTCGGGCTCCGTGAGGTTTATAGTAAAGAAAATTCAGGAAAAATTTAAAAAGAAATGCGGGAAAATCTTTTTTCACATACAGCGCCATCTCTGATACATAGCATGTACTACAAACCAATATTTTAAGTAGATGGCGCCAAACGAAATGTTACATAAAACGAAGCCATCTGGTGGCGAAACGGAGTTCGCAGGGTTTGCTAGTACAATATAAAATAATAAAAAAATAACAGTTCCTTAAAATCTTCGTTCGTAAATTTGTCGTAATAGAGTAACCATGCCGAAGTCCATACATCCATCCATTCTTACCTATTTATAAGTTATCTCATTTATATTATCATGCTATAAACTATAACATGATAATAATGTGGCGAGTGTATAAAATAGCAAGCTGACAGTATTACAAAATTGTACATTAAAAAAGTAGGTAAGTGCCTCCTTAGCAGTTTGTATCGAGCAACATCTTGCGGTCACCTTGATTCTATGTAGCTTACGTGAGCATAACAAAGTGTTAGTGTAAACATACCACTAAAGCATGACTTAACTGCTAAGTGGCTATATAATATTGCGAAACGCATGGAAGCGATGTCGGTGAAAGAGCCCTAGCTGCGCGACCGCATCGTGTCGATGACTAACTACGGTAAAATCAAAGATGGGCTGGTACTGATTCGCTTGTGCATACACTCAACTAAAATTCTCTAAACTATGATAGTTCTTATTATGTTAACACTAAAATCTACATTCGAGTGACAGGCCGGTTGGCGCAGTTGGTAGCACCCCTGCCTTCTGAGCCGCTGGTCCCGGGTTCGATCCCCGGACAGGTCAAACATTTGTGTGCTTGTACATGTCTGTTTGGCCTGTGTCTGGGTGTGTATATGTATATAAGTATGTATATCAGTCATCAGGTTACCATAGTACAAGCTCTGCCTAGTTTGGGACCTGAATACCGCGTGCGGATGTTGTCCCATATTTATATATATTTATTTATTTAGAATGATAATTCTAAACATATGATTATTGTATTCAATTGTGGGTAGTTTTACATCAGTTTAGACTAGTTTAGAGAGCACGAACTTACATGACGATTAAATTTGCACTAAACATACCCACAATTAAACAGAAACGGTAAATTTAAGAATTGTCACTTGCATGCATTATACGAATTTAGAATTTTATTTTTATTTTTTTTTCATTTATTTGACGGGCTTTGTCGCTGAGCGACCACACCGCCCTGTGAATTTAGACTTAAGCATGAACACAATAAGAATTACCACATATTTACTAAAAATAGATTTTAGTTCGCTAGTTTAGTTTGGTGTTCGGAACAAGCGAATTATTACCAAAGGTAATAATTTTGTTGGCTTTTCCCCGACGTTTTATTTGTAATTACATTTTATTTATCTTTAGAGAAGGTACTCACAATACATCACAGGTGACAATGACAATGACAATGACAATGAATACATGGTGACAACATTGGTAATATATTAAGAAGAGCTTCAATAAACATTGCAATTTTAGAGAGAAAAAAATCACATCCTCGGCCGGGATTCGAATCTGCGTCTTCCGACAATCCGTGTCAGACTCCATCACCAACTAAGCCACGACATGACGAACAGACGCTCGACCAAGTCTTACAAATAATTTCTTTATTTTATCTTGTTTTTATGGTATAGGTTGGCAAACGAGCAAGCCTGATGGTAAGTGATACCGTCGCCCACGGACGACCTCTGGTATTGCGTGGCCGGCCTGTGGGGAAGGAATAAGCTCTTTTCTTGATCTATACTTGACATTGGATTTGACTTGAATGACAGACAACTGTCATCCAAGTCAAATAGAGACCATGTATACTAAAAACTGTTCGAAACGGCGCGCGGCGGGATAAAATAATACATAAACACACTAATATCATAATAAAATATTATTACTTTTTCACGCTCAAACGGCTGCACCAGTTTTGATGAAATTTTCTTATGGAGGTAGATGAGGGGTTGGATAAACACATATGATACTTTTCATCATCGTCATCATCATCTATCACCACGCGGGTGAAATCGCGGGCACAGGTAGTTATCCTTTAACTTTAACAAACTAAGTTAGTTTACTTTCTGCCTCTAAAATAATTAAGTAATTAACTGATTCATTAAAGTAATGTTTAACTTTCTCACGAATTATCTGCTTTCTCTATTTACATTATTAAATGTTATTATATTATGAGCTTATCAGCGTCCACGGTTGCTGCGTTTATAGGCTCACGCTGATAATATGTTTAATGTTGTTGCAGTCAAGTATAATTAACGAGTATATTACGTACCTATAGCTAAAGTAAAGTCATATAAATGCAACTACTTCACGTTTTCAGTCTTAGGTATGTAAGTACCTACTTATCTTCATATGTATAAAAAATCTATTGCTGTTCGTCAGTCGCGCTAAAACTCGAAAGTACTAAGACCTCGGTCGGGTTTCTCGGCTCATATTCGCATCCCAAAGGTGGAAAGAATATTCTACTCCGTCCCTTCACGGTGTAAATTTGCTCTATGTACACAGTGTACTGAAACGAAATAATAATATGAACACTTTTATGCTTAACTATACCATAGATCAGTGATCCTAACATTTATTTATTTATTTATTTATAGAGATACGCCAACAGTGAACATATTACACATTCTTAAAAAATACAAAAAATTTATACATACATAGATCTGATATGAACACCTTTTACAGGCGTATACAACATTCGCCAAAAAAGTGGTTAGACACTAAAACTATATAATCAAATAACATAATTATATGAAATTCTTAGTATTATTTGTCTCTAGTTAGAGACTTTACTATTTTGTTTTTAAAAACATATAAAGAATCATTAAATACATCCAGATCACTCAAGGAAACGTTAAATTCATTATAGGTGCGACATAATCTTTGTGCAGGGGAGTTAAGTGCCAAATTGGTTCTAGCAGCTTGCCGCCGACCTAGAATTCGATTATATAGAGAAATATAAACATTGCAATTATATAGAGAAGAATTCCATCCTCGGAAAGGATTCGATCCCACGTCTTCCGATAATCCGTGTCAGACGCCATGACCACTAAGCCACCGAGGCATGAGATCCGAGGATTGAATTTTATTTGATTTTAACCGTCATATAGAGACGGAGCGACATCTATTGGACAGCTTGGCAGCAGACAACCGAAAGTAGAATATAATTGCAATCTTTGGTATCGCTAAGAAGGTTTTAGTGCTTTATAAATCATATTATACAAGTATACATTTATAACATTTGGGACCACACGGGAACCACCAGCTTTCAAACAAAAAAAGAATTTTGAGAATCGGTTCACCCTTTCGAAAGTCATGAGGTGACAAACATTTAAAAAAATACAGTCGAATTGAGTCCCTCCTCCTTTTGTGGAAGTCGGTAGATAATTACTAGCTGGTGCCCGCGACGTCGCTTATTATCTTCTCCAAAGCCATATCTATCTTTATACCAATATTTCATAAAATATTTACATGGTTATATGAGTAATTTAAGTAAATCAATCAGTAAACACTAATAATAAAATACAGTACCTACGTACGTACAAATAAATATATAAATCACCATGGATAAAACTGTCATTACATTTCAGCAGAACAGACAAGGGTGCACCTTGTCTGGCATTAATATCAACGGCGAATACATCTCTCACTTGCGATTTGCTGACGATATCGTCATCGTGGCAGAGACTATGAGAGTGTGAGATGCCTATGTCCAGCAGTGGACTGCTACAGGCTGATGATGATGCACCCTTGACGGTATTTGTGTTACATTCATCACCTTTCGGACGGTCGCCGAGCACGTCTAGTGTATCGAGCTGTCAAAAATATATAGTGTGCTTAAAGCACGCTATTATTTTATATAGTTTAGTCAAATGACTAAGCTATCAGAAACTGGCACAAACTTTGACAGAACTGTCATCATTACTCTAACCTAGGCCGAGATCTTGTTATTTTGTCTATGCTGTGCCCAAGAATATTACGCTTTATTGCCCGCGTGATTATGTATGATGATGGCGATGATGATGAAAAGTATCCTATGTGTAAATCCAGAACCTCATCTACCTCCATACCAACTTTCATCAAAATTAGCCCCGTCATTTGAGCGTGAAAGAGTAACAAAGATCCACACATTCATACATCCATACTCACAAACTTTCGCGTTTTTAATATTAGTAGGAAGTAGGATGAAGGGTTGCGACATCAATGCGAAAGTTACGTATTTGAAAAAAAAACTTCTTCCGGTTGTCATACGACGGTTGAAATCAGATAGAGAGTTAAAATTCTGTGCTCGGACCTCGAGCCTCGGTGGCATAGTGGTCATGGCGTATGGCACGGGTCGTCGGAAGACGGGGGTTCGAATCCCTTCCGAGGATGGAATTTTCTCTTTATATTTGCAAGGTTTGGTATCGCTAAGCAGGCGTTAGTGATTTAAAAATCATATTATAAAAAGATCAGTGATCCTACCTTCCAAACGAGAGGATTCTTGGCTGGGGCAATCACTTGTGTGGTGAACAGGAATGTATATCTACCGATATACAGAACTCCGAGTCTTTATTTGTCATCTGTTAATGTGTGTGTAAATACCTCCCGCGACACAGAACCTACTGTGCTATTACGTAGGTACGCGTGTGTGTGTGTATCGTTTTTGTATGGTATAGTTATCAGGGCTTAAACAGCTGCAGTAATCAAACAGAGATAGAATGCGATAAAGACAAGGAACTGTGAACAAACATGACCCTTCTCTCTCGGCCCGGGGAATCCTCGGAATCGCTTTATTAGGGCGATATAATATTACTATCATACATATGTACAAGGTATCATCTTCTTCTTAAAGTGCCTCTGCAACTAGTGGAGGTTGGCGATCAGCGTGGCACCTGGCAGTCCTTCTTGTATTTGGTTCGGCGGAACAACTCATACTATGTATGTTTATATATAAAGTTCGCTGACGCTGTAAATGCTGGTGGAAGCAAACAGCAATAACGTGTTTAAATTCTCACTATAGCTGCTTTGGAGTCACATGCTTATATTTTAAATCAGAACATACTTTTGTTAAATATGTTTCAAATCGTTTTATTATTAAGAGTTTAATAACTCTTAGGTTCAAAAGTTTAAAATTCCTGATACCGGTCTATTAGGTATTTGGGTGGTCATCAAGTCTAATATACACCGATGCAGATATTGACAGACCTCATCTGATCCAGAGGATCCCACTGGCCTGCAGACACCATCTTCAAACTTATAACTACCCTCGTTACATAAACATCATGAATTTAATCAGGTCAGTTCAAAACATTTGAATTATTGTTGGGTCTTTCTTTTCATCAAATCAAACCATTTATTGGCTAGAACACATGAAAGGTCTTACAATTAATACAAGAAACAAAGTGTTCTGCAATTACTTAATTTTCTGTAATAGTAGATTATGCACCGAGGGTCATAAAGCAGTGTCTTACGTCACGGGCGGCATATTGAACCTTGAGTGTAACTCTCTGAGCGCAGCGAGGGGATTAAAACTTAATTCCCAAGCAAAGCGAGGGTGTTATCTATAGTCGGTTCAAGCCGCCCAAGACGAAGACAGGCTTTATTATCGAGGTGCATACTCTACTTTTCATACCTACTGCGATACAATAAAAACTCAAGCTATATAAAAAACAGCTATCTAGTTAAAAGTAAAATAAATTAATAGTTAATATCCAAATTTAAGACACATTTGTCCCGTTATGGAGGGACAAAGTAATATTTTAGAAGGAACATTTTATGGTACAACTTTTATGGTTAAACACTGTTTTAGACTTTCGCGCTTGGTAACTAAGATATAATTAGTTCTAACGAGATGTGGACCACGATTTAGTTGCTTTTGAACTTCCCTATATTTCGTCACAGTTACATGAATCATGTTCAATAAAGGACAATAAACGGCCTAATATGGACTCGGAAAAACGTACTGATAAAGTGAGCTTGTGCTGTCGTGAATTACGATCGAGTTCCAATAGTGCACGTAGCAAAAGACAGAGAAAGAGGGTAGACATATATGTCTGCTCTTAATGTTTCATCCACCCACCCGCATTCTCCAGTCGTCCCGCGATCATGGCGCTTGCAACAGTGTCGAAATATCGGGAGCTCAATTAAATAATTACCACGGTTTTCATCCCGTAAGTAGCAATATGTTTATGTTCAAAATTATTACATTTTATTGAAAATGTTTAAATAACACCAAACACCGTGTTTTGTTCCAAAGTCATTACAATCGCGCCTATTTTTACCTAGGTATGCTGTCGGTGGTGGCCTGTTCCATTTTCGAATAAACTGTCTTCACAATGCCCGTATCTACGCTGCCGTTTTCTACAACTAACGTTCCAAATCCAAATCACTTTACACCCATGGGAGTTTCACACAACATTACAGCCAGGGGGATGTAACGCCTTGCTGTCGAGATTGCGTGATATGTAAATGGACATTTTCGAGCAGGTGTATGAAAACCTCTTTACCATGAGAAGTCGTTGTGCCGCCCGTGACGTAAGACACTGCTTTACTACCTCTGTGCATAATCTACTATAATCTTGCAATTTCAATTGGCGAATGAATATGTACCTTCTTAGGTTTAGGCCACATCAACGCCGATAGAAGATAGCCGAGATAGTGGTCGAAAGCAAGGTAGTTAGAATAAAATGGAAAAGACTCGATATCTGTCAGTCAATCCTTCTGCATATCACCTCTAGAGATCTGTGTTCACGACACAACCGATTTCCAAGTACCAGCAGGTACCTCTTACCTGCCTAATTAGGTGTAGGTTACTCAGAGCCACAGAATAAAAGCATTATGTAAGGAAGAGTTTGCCCTAATTTGATTTTTATCCTTATCAGCTACCGTGTGGTTCGTTCCATGTTATCGGCTTTCAACCTTCATTACTGTACTTTTAAATAAGTAGTTAATGCAGGTAACTGTGTATGACGCCACCTACCTATGATAATGTTATCTTGTTCCAGCTTTGGTTGACTACCATTTAAACGCTGGAAGTGGAGCTGGAGTTAGTCTAGTAAGTGACATAGCACAAACAAACAACATCATGCTTCTGCTTACAAACTATGAGTTGTCTGTGTCACAGTTGCCCTAGATACATGTCAGTTTGTGCTGTTTCACGTGAACGACACGTTACGTTACACTAATGCAGTTATTCGTGCTAGGTCCACTGTACAGGAAGACCAACATACAACCTACCATCATATCACATCGCTGACACATCAACCGGGAAACATTTATTTTATTGAGGATAATTCATGTCCGATGAGGAATCATAGAGTTCGGATGGTTCAGCAAATTGTTATACGTGGTCATACGAGCACATGGGTCAAGCAGATTGTATGAATATAGCCACCGCTATACATTGGCAAAGCGATAGAAGGGTATCCCGCCGAGTGCCGTAATTTTTCAATTACAAGATTTGAATAGATTTATTTCAAAGCACATCATATATAATTATAATATTACCTATCCATACTTATGAAATTGTAACTGTCACTCTTTCTCTATGTCTGTTTGTTCCCTTATCACGCGTAAACTGCTCTCATCGTAATGAAGTTGGGGAAAGGAGATAGATTATATCCTATAAGGATATATGATACTTTTCATCATCATCCATAACATGCGGGTGAACCTGCGGGACGCAGCTAGTTATTACATACTTATATAGGATTATAATTCATATGAATGAATCAGTTTGGGATGATCGAAGCTGGAGACCCCGCAAGAACCAAGAGATCAAGACTCCGATGTCTCGGGCATGTAGTTCGAATGGGTGAGGATCGTGCCTGACGGAGAGCGTATGTGGGTCGTCAATGTGGCCGAAGACCTATCGGGCGCACGAGGTACCGCTGGAACAACGAAGTTCAAAAAGAACTTCACGAACTTCAGGCAATCAACCGGACTGAAACGGCGTGAAACAGAGAAGCCTGGCGATCTCTAGTGTCGGAGGCTAAGATCCACTTCAGGTCGTAGCGCCACTGCAGTATCACGAATCTTATTAATGGTAGTACAACGTCGATAACAATGTTATCCGAGATTTGCCTATTAATAAGTTTAAAATTACTATTAAAACTAAACTCTGTCAAAAAGGTTATTACAAAATTTCGGATTACTTGGAGGATAAAACAGCTTGTGACTGATCACTCCAGGATCTATCTACTCGTGTACTAAGATGTCAAAGTGTAGCGTGTCTTGCCCTACTGATACCATTATTATATTCTCTTTTGTAAGGCAACACACTGGAGCTAATATTTGTAGTACCTAAGTAAAAACATTGTAAAAACATCAAAAGAATGGCCCCGAGTTTCTTGCCGGCGGTAGTCTTTAAAGTACATTTTAATGAAAAATTGACGTTCATAAGTGCGTCGTTGATGCCTAAATTGAATAAATGATTTTGAGATTGACTTAACCGGATTAATAATAATTAAAAAAAATTAACACCGACTTCCATTCTATTCAGTTACTGGTGTGTAACTCAAAAACTACTGGACCGAATTTGATGAAATTTAAATGAGACGGGAAGCAACAACTTTCAAACAACAATAATTTTGAGAATCGGTCCACCCAATCGAAAGTTATGAAGTAACAAACATTAAAAAAACACAGTCGAATTGAGTACCTTTTCCTTTTTGGAAGTCTATAGAAAACAGGATAAATGTAAGTAAGAGGAAGTCTAGCTCACAACATGTCTTACCTCCTTAAATCCTTATCTAAGTACATAAATCTGTTATAGTTAATTTCAACTTCAACAGTAAACGAACCAAATAAAATAAAAAATCACAATCTTGGAACCCATAAAATCGCTAAATTTAACCACAATTCTAGCCGCATCTCTCCCCCAGCCGTCTCATGTTATTTTAATATCAATTTCACTGAAATAAAAGCAAAAGGGACGCCCGTCTCCATTTGTACATGCGTGTGCGCATGTGTCGCAGCAGAGCAAGCGATACCGATACAGAAATAGTATTGATTACGCAGCTTCCGTGTGAATTAAGTTTAGTAGGTACTAACACAATAGTGAAAGGAAGATAGTAAATTACTGCATAGAACGCGCCCGATTTCACTGAGAAAAAAATTGACAAAAATACATTAATTATAACTAAAATATTACTAAATCCGAGGACAACAAATGGCCTGTGATAACTACAAATTGATTTTTGTAAACGTATATTGTATATATCACAAATACCTGTTTTGTAATTTCAAGCGTGCGTAGTAATATCAAAAACGATGACGTCACGGATAAATGTTTGCTATTTTGTAATATCTACAAAACCCTAGTACTTTCAACAGTGTGCGGAGTAATCTCAGAAACGATGACGTCATGGATGAATACTACTGTTTTGTAATATCTAGTAAATACCTAGTAATATCTAATGTGGCCCTAGTTATTTCAATAACTTAGTTTTGTAATATCTAATGATCCTTAGTTCTTTCAATAGCTTAGTTTGATAGTATTTAGTAAAGCCCTAGTAATATTAAAAGCTACATTTGTAATATCTAGTAACGCCTCAGTAGATTATTTTTGTAATACCTAGTTGGTAGTTTTGTTGTAACAACCAACTGTAGTTCATATACATATACATAAATATATACAGTTCTTACTATTATATTATAACTTTGCGTTGAGCGCACTGAGTGCGCTCTTAAAATACATTAGTATCTACAGAAAATGTCACACTAATTCAGTGGACATGTTAGTTTCACAGTATTATATAAACATATGGAGATATCGATATCAAAAAGAAAGCAACGCAAAGTTATAAAATAATAATAAAAACTGTATATATTTATGTATATGTATATGAACTCGTTTGGTTATAACAGCTTGAATTGCAGAAAATAAAATAAACACGAAAGAATACTAGTTAAAAATGTATTCATTAAATATATATATATATATATATATATATATATATATATATATAACAAATGGTGAATGATGTTTACTTTAAAAAAAAACTTATTTTACAGTTTACATATTTATAACCATAAACACTATTTTACAGTTTACTATATTCCCAGTTGTCTCCGGTGATGACACGCTTGGAAAATTAAATTAGTAGACGTATGTACGTTTTCAGTTGTAGCGAAAAATCGCTGGTGGTTGGTAGAAATTACTTATCATGTGAAAATAAAACAGACGCAAAGTAAAAAGTAGGTAGTTTGTACTCATTTAATTTCACAAATATGTCATCACTGTAGACAACTGGAAACGGTAAGAATGGCTTTTCCATAGGTCACTAGGGGTAACAAATGGGACGAATTCTTAAAACAATTACAACAATCACACAACTTAAAACAAAACCACCACTGAACAACACTTTTCTTTAAAACGAAATAGAGAACTTGATCGTTTAGGACATTCATTTTGGACAAAAAATTTACTGGATTAAATAAAATCCTAAACAATCAAGTTCTCTTTTCAAAAGTTTTAATTTTGATTGTGCGCCGCGCCACTCACTTGTTGTCGCCTCCAGTGCAAAAAACAAAATGGCTGTTGGTTGGCCTGGCCCGAAATAAGCTAGGTGCCTGCAGATGCACAAGCAAAAAACGTTTCTTGAAATTACAGTATTTCTGTGTGTGGAATTACTAAATAGGTAACAAGTACACGGAGACTTTTATAATACAACATTTGTTTCTAGAAATAAGTGAATTTTATTACTTGGGATTACAAAACTAGAAATAATTAAACGTTGCTGTGAAATCAATAATAGCAATTTCTTAAAATTAAAAATAATGCTTGGAATAACTAAGCTAATTTCTTGGAATTACAAAACCAGTAAAAATTAAAGGTTGCTATGAAATGAACTAATTGTATTTTTGAAATTAAATACGTTTCTTGGAATAAATAATCTCTTTTCTTGGAATTAATAATCTCTTTTCTTGGAATTACAAATAAGTAATAACTAAACGTTTCTTTTAAATCGAATAAAGTAAAAACTTGTATTTAGAAATGTTTCTTTGAATCAGATGAGCTATTTCACGGGATTACAAAATAGGTAAACAGGCTTGGAAATACAGATAACCTTACTTAGAAAAACTAAACATGTTTGCAGCTTTTGCAAAAACATGATAATATTTACTATGATGTGTAATAATAAATAAACTATGTAATAATTTGCATTTACTAAATGAGAATTTTAGGAATTACAATGTAAAAAACAAAGTAGTTAGTAAAATATAAG
Source organism: Selenia dentaria (assembly GCA_917880725.1). Taxonomy (NCBI): domain Eukaryota; kingdom Metazoa; phylum Arthropoda; class Insecta; order Lepidoptera; family Geometridae; genus Selenia; species Selenia dentaria. Next base: position 17,165,867 of record OU862897.1, read on the forward strand.
AACAATTGCAAATAAAGCAAAACTTTCATAACTTACACTAAAACTTAGTTTTTTCTCCAAATACTAAACAGTTTTTTAATACTTAGTGGTGACTTTTTTCTCAGTGTTCACTATACATAATTACCCATACTATTTTTTATACCTAATGGTTCACCAAAGTGACTCCCACTCGCATGATGGAAAGCGGAGCTGGAATCAAGAAGCGATGACCATTAATGTATATTGCCCATAAGCTGCGTCAATCGCCACCCCTAAAATGACCTGAGATGCTTTTTCACGCCCCGCTTGAAAGACCCAGGGTCATAGCTGCAAGCGAATACGTACGTCGGCAGTTGTACAATTTACTTACACGACAGAGGACTACCTAACTTTTAGTTCGTGGTAAGAAGTTTTATATAGTACTAGCTGCTCTCCGCGGTTTCACCCGCGCGGTGATGGATGAAGATGATGGTGATGAATCTTATATAGCCTATGTTACTCAGGGTGAATGTAGCTTTCCAATGTTAAAAGAATTTTTGAAATCGGTCCAGTATTTTTTGAGCCAACTCGTTACAAACATACATACAAATCTTTCCTCGTTATAATATTAGTATAGATTAGCGACTGCCCGCCACTTCGTTCGCGTAGTAGGCTCGCATTTACCTCCCGTCTTTTCTTTGTTTTTCTTTCATAAGAACCTTCTCCAGAAAATAATTAACACAACAAAAAACAATTTTTAGCGAGACTGTTCCATCCGTTCTCAAGTTATAGCGTGACCAGTAGAAATATGGGCTCATTTTTATACAATTGTATACAACCTATAGATAATTAAAAAGTATGTAACTCTGTCTCTTTGTCTGTTTCTTACCTTAGCACGCCCAATCGGCTGAACGGATCGTAATAAAATTTACCAAGGATTTAGATTATGTCCCGGGAAAGGACATAGGCCATTTTCATCATCATCATCCATCACCCATCACCATGCGGAAGTAGCCGCGGGGCGCAACTAGCTAGGCCTAAATTAGTAAGCGTCACGTGTATGATCTTTCGAGTTAGCATAATATAAAGTTTTGATCGATAGCTGAAGTCAATAGAAACGTACCCGCAGCTGTACCTCTACCATGAGTTGGCAACATAAATGTCATCTATAGTCGATACTCGGTCTCGCCTACCTATTATGCTTGTGATTGGCTTATTCGTTACCGATATTAGTAATACAATTGACCGCAAGGTGGCACTGTTCTTTTTTCATACATTTTTTTCGCGGCAGTCGATAACGAGCTTCGATTGGTGTCAATGTTATAAACTGATGGTAGACCTACTGGGCTGTTTTTCAATTTATCAAAGCGGGATTGTTGAACATTTTGAAATAATAGTCCCTCTGACATCGAGCATACCTCTGAGCCTCTACTTTACGGGTAAAACAATACACTCACGCAAGTGGCATTCGCAATAGTTCCTGGAGCCCTACTGATGAGTACTTTAAGAGGTGGGAACCTCTTAAAGTACTCATATTTAAATCTTACGATTCAATTTGGTACCACCACGTCAATATAGCAAGCTTAAAATAACAGTGGATTACGATAGACGTTTTGATGACGTAGGTATTATCAAATAGTGCACTCAATTCGCGTACTTTGTAACTGCGTTAGTGTTCTGTTCGACTTGGGCATTACAGGTATTGATCCTGGAACAAGATTTCGGCTAAAAAAGGAACACGCCGTAAATAGTATTGAAGTAATATGTTCGACTGTTTTGTGTCGATGGGAGTACAATAGTAAGTATGATTATTCTAAGCTTATTACAAAACGGTCCTGATTTATGATCTTAAAAGGTGGGAGTAGACCCAGTGCCGGATTTATATTTTTTATGAGCGTAGGCAACTTTATTTCCGCCGCCCCATGTACCTTTCTAAAATAATAATTTTCCGTTGCGATCGAGAGGTCATGAGTTCGATTCTCATCCATTGCGTTATCGATGTGAACCCACTCCAGACACAAGCGTATTTAGCTTAGTTGGAGGGGACTGCAAGACAAGACTACAAGTAATATGCAACGCACATTGCTATTATTTGAATATTTGAATTAGCTCAAAAAAGAACAAACCTGGAATACGTGTAGCAATTTTCCTTCGGAATTCGTTGGGGAGGTCAGTGGCAGTCTAAATTTTGTTTTGCGTGGTAATCGATCCGTTGCGTCATCTGTCATCTTGATTTTAAGGGTCAATTATTGTTTACTGAAAATCTCGTTTATTTTCAATTTCACACGAAAAATTGTTTCCAGAAGTTGTTCAGAATTTCACTTCCTACAATTTAAATACCGATATTTTTTACGAAGATTATCGATATTTTCTAATTTATAATCAAAAGGCTGGGTGAATTTTTGTTTGATTAACAACTCTTTTGTTAAGTTGTTGTAAACAAAGTTGTTTAGAATTCAGGTTTCTACAATTTTGATTATTATATTTTTTTTCCTCAGATCGGTATTTTTTGATTATTACCCGAAAAAAGGTGGAGGTTAAACCTTATCATTGCATTATTACGTTTATTTTTAATTTTACATGGAAAATTTTACCACCAAAGTAGTTTGAAAATACATTTCCTTCAATTTTGGTGCGTATCATTTTTTTGGTAAGATCGATATTTTTCGATTTATACCTGAACAGCGGTGAGAGTAAAACTTTCTATTATCAAGTTTATTGTCAACTTTACGCAAAACATGGTTACAACAAAGTTATTTAATATAAATACTATTTTCACCATAATTGTAGAAAACTGAATTCTAAACCACTTTGTTTACAACAATCTTTTATGTAAAATTTATAATAAACAAGTTGTTACCAAACAAAAACCGTCCACTCTTTTCGTTACAAATCGAAAAATATAGATCTTAAGAAAAACTTGATGATAATCTAAATTGTAGAAAATTCAATCCTAAACAACTTTTGTTAAACTGTTTTTCGTGTGACATTGAAAATAAAAGAGTTGTTCAAGAAACAAAAAAATACCCTTAAAATAAAGATAGCGGAGGACGCAACGGATCGATTACCACGCAAAACAAAATTTAAACTGCCAGTGACCTTCCCCAACGAATTCCGATGGAAAATTGCTACTTATAATTATTGCCGGGCCTAATTAGACTGGTCTAAATGAATTAGTCATTTAGAAAGAGGACAATAACAGGTACTTACTTGGATCAATAATTTTCGCTAAGAATGATTTTCTATAGGGATTTAACATATTAGTATAAAAAACCATGAGAAAACCGGTAAACTTGTTTGAATTTTATCCTCTGAAATCAAGTGAGCGAGCGCCCTCTGAAATCTGCCGCCCCTAGGACGCCGCCGCCCCTAGGCCGCGGCCTATACGGCCTATTGACAAACCCAGGACTGAGTAGGCCCCTGATACAGCTGAAGAATTAATACAACTGAAAGGTCCCGAGGGCATTGTCTAAAATGTGTTGTTACAGATGCTACATTTGAATGGTATGCAGACACCTCATTAGGTCAGTGGCCATATAGCGACAGGAGCGAAGACAAACCAACAGGAGTAGATTAAACAATAGTTACTGTCATGGCTCTTACAGAGCATTGACACAGATCTATCCGAGACGTCGACACCGAGACGAAACACAGAGGAGTGGCATGTCTGGAACTAAGTGGTACACATGTAGATATGAATTCCATGTTGGGGAAAGGTTACCATATCTCAGCATTTGTCCTGAGATTTCAGAATTTTTGAACTCTTCTCAGGACTGCGGTCGGATTTTGCAGATCTCAGGAGTTTTAATATTTTTATTAAAATACAGTACAATTTATAGATCTTCTAAATAAAACGTTAAAAGAAAAACCTCTTCCTTTCTAATAGAGTAATTGGTGATCAACATTAGTATTAATTGCAGAAAAAATCAACACTTATTTGTTCAAGTACATAATCAGTTTTAGCATATTTAGTGTGTGAAGAGATTTTCAGTAAGGTTTATTTTAAATTATTGATTTATAAAAAGCTACGTTTGAGAGAAAATTCTCAAACTGCAATAAATCTCAAGATTTTTCAATGAAAATCAAGCCATTTCTCCGGATTTAAGATTTTTCAAGTGGTTACCCTATGTTATGGAATTAAATACACTGGTCCGCAAAGCAGGACTCTTATAAAAAACCCGGCAAAGTGCGAGTCGGACTTGCGCAATGCGGGTGAAGTATATAAAAATGCAAAAATGCGAAAAGCATCTGTTCTAGGGAGAGGTTACCACTTCACACCAGGTGGTCCTCGTGCTTGTAACGTCTCCTGATAAGTAGCGTAAAATTCAATAAGTCACTCACTCAGAACGAGACTTTTTCCGACAGACTTATAACTTTGCCGTTTGATCCCTACCGGCTACAGCAGCAAACGCAATTAATAAGTTTGCTCAAATTAATTGAATTTTTGTATTGTTTGTAAACTCGCTTATTTCGTTATTAAAGTACTTACATATTTACGGATTCTAGATCTTTTCCTTCACATTTGCTGAAAAACTTTGGTTCTTGCTAAATGTCATGCTTCTAGGTCAACAAAAAGTACCTAATAATAGGTTTTGATTAACTTGTGAAATCGCAAAATATGGGAAAATATGCGCACATAGTCATATCTTTCGATTGCGTTGATTTATATAAGTATTTTATATTTCACAGCTGAAAGAGACAGTAGATACGAGGAATTAAGTTGAAACTAATATCAAATTTCAATATATGATATAAATTTCAACTTACCTAAACCTCTATGCCTTTGAAGAAAAAGAAGCGTCACAGACAGACAGACGGATAACAGTGATCCCCTAAGGGTTCCTCTGTTCTTTTTTAATACGGAACTCTAAAACTGATATAACTATTAAGATAAATGAGCAATCTTTCTATACACCAAAAATTACATTAAAAATCAAAATTAATGTGCTTTCAGTTATTTCCATAGTATAATAATACTAGCTGCGCCCCGCGGTTACACCCGCGTGGTGATGGATGATGATGATGATGAAAAAGTATCTTATATGTTATTCCAGCGCCTCATCTATCTACATACCAAATTTCATGAAAATCCATTCAGTGTGAAAATATAAATCAGCTACCTACTAGGGCTCAAAAGATACAGCCCGTAGGACAAACTGACAGACATACAAATAGACAGACTATTTGTATGTCTGTCAGTTTGTCCTACGGGCTAGGTTTAGTAATATGATCCCGTAGCCTCATACGGAATTCTAAAAAGGAGTGGAACAAATCTCCAAGATTTTATCGCCTGTAAAAACAATTTCTCGAGGAACTTTTAAGGCGTGGCGAGACGTGTGATGCAAAGTGCAGTCTCGAGAGTCTGTCAGAGAGAGTCGCGTATGAGTATGGCGTGAGTATGTGAGTGTATTTAAGGCGCTGCCCAAAGCCAAAGATCCGTAAAACGCTTTGTTTTTCTTCACACAGTTTAGATAAACTTAAACAAGTACAAATTGAAAATTTTTATACCTACTTCCTATATATTCAGTTATTGGAGTGTATATGAAATTTAAATGGGACCACACGGGAAGCACCAGCTTTCAAACAAAAAAAGAACTCCATTCTATTCAGTTATTGGAGTGTATCTCAAAAATACTTGACCGAAATTGATGAAATTTAACTGAACACGGGAAGCACCTGCTTTCAAACAAAAAAAGAACTTTGAGAATCGGTTCACCCAGTCGAAAGTTATGAGGTAACAAACAAAAAAAACATACAGTCTAATTAAGTACCTCCTTTTTTTTTGGAAGTCGGTAGAAAATACAGAGCATAGTTAGGAGTTTAAAGAAATACTTTTCTAATAATATTGCACAATAGCTATTATTTGAGCAACAACTATTATATTTTAATCAGAATTTTAATTTATTAAATTAAAGAACTATCTTTATTTTTTACCATGGTGGCTTCTTTTATTTTTAAACATATTAAAACTGCGTTATCGTGTTTACAGACGCACGCTTGTTCTTGTCACAGCCAGTCACAGACCATTATATATGGTCTGTGCTGCTAGTGCTTCATCCCGCTCAAACCTAAAGTTTGCTCATGCAGCGCCTTAACGCGTTATTTATTCACGGCACGACGCCGCAGTTCGTTCACATCGCGACTAAACATGTGTAGTGCGTGTTTACAACTTTACTTCTTATAATATGTATTTATTTACATACTAAGTCATAATTACATATTACTGTAGAAGACGGCCACAAAATTTTCGATAGAGTTTAAATTTAATACAATTGTTATGAAGTATTATTTTTAAGCAGAAACGCCTGTTTAACGAGAGCATAAGACGGTTAAAATCAACTAGATATAAAGTCGATGCTCGGGCGAATCGCCTCGGTGGCCTAGAGGTCTGACATGGATTTAGATTTCTATAGATGGCTGCAAAAATATATTTAAGAAAACCTGATCTAACAAATCGTAAAAACTGCAGAGTGTTTCGCCTATCTTGATGATATCCGTATTGACGGTGAATGACAATCGATGCCGTAAGTAGCATCTATTAAGGGTTACAAGAGAGGGCGAAAAAAAAATGTGTCCTAAGAATGGAACCACTACACCTACGCAGTTATTCGAGCTACGTCCACTGTACGGATTATAGCGTTACAGACAGGCTAGGAAATAAACTGTTTGAACAAACCTCCTCTTTAACCTAGATCGTAAAGTTCGTAAATTGAATGCGACAATGAGCAGGGCTTTATGTATCTCAGTTGCAATCAATTAATTGATTGCAACTGAGATACATAGAGCCCCATTTTTTAAGAATGAAATCCATAGTATTAATAAAGCCTTTATTAAACAATCTTATAAAACATATTTCTTATAAATAAATAATTAACATAGACACTGGTTTTGCGAAGATTGTCTTGCTACTCAGCATAGGCCTCCCCTAGAGCTTGCCATAAAGCGCGGTCTTGTGTCTTGCTACTCCATGTGGCGCCTGCTATTCTTTTTATGTCGTCTTCCCATCTCCGACGCTGTTTCCCTCTCTTTCTTTTGTGCTGTCTTGGGCACCATTCGGTCACATCCTTAGCCCACTTGTGCTTTTGGTTTCTCATCATGTGACCTGTCCACCTCCACTTTAGTTTCTTGACACAATATGTCACATCCGTAACTTTAGTTTGCCTCCGGATTGTTTCAAGTTTTATTTTATTTTTTAGCTTAATATTCAGCATACTTCTTTCCATCCTATGTTGGCATGTCTCTAGTGCGCGTATATTTTGTTTTGTTAGACTCCACGTTTGACATCCATACGTCATAACGGGCAGAATACATGCATCAAATACTTTTTTCTTATTTTTCAGTGGTATCTCTGGGTTTTTTACGATTTCTTTCAAGGACCAGTATCTTTTCCAGGATAGATTAATTCTGTTGTTTATTTCTTTATTTGTCAGGTCTTTTGGAGATATAATTTGTCCAAGATACATGTATTCGTTCACATATTCCATCTGCGTACCATCAATTGTAATAGGAACTTTTTCTACATTTGTCATTAGTTTCGTTTTTGAGGTGTTCATTGACAGACCGACCTTTCTACTTTCGAAGGTAAGTTGTTCGAGCATTTCCTGTAGACTTCTCGCGTCCCCTGTAATAAGTATCAGATCGTCTGCGAATCTTAGGTGGTTCAGTTTTATTCCGTTAATGGTTAGTCCATAGTTGTCCCATTCGAGGCGTCTAAATACGAATTCCAGAACTGCTGAAAAAAGTTTGGGCGACAGCGGGTCGCCTTGTCTAACTCCTCTTTGTATAGGAAAAGCTTCGCCTGTTCTTTCTGTTCGTACTTTAGCTGTCATGTTCTGGTATATATTGTTAATGAGCCGTATATATTTTTTGTTTACTCCCTGTGCTTCTAGCGCCTCCCATATTTTTGTGTGTTTAAGTGAATCGAACGCTTTGTTGTAGTCCACAAAAGCTATGTAGTAGTCAATACTGTATTCGTTACTTTTTTGAATCACCTGTTTTATGGTGTGAATATGATCAAGCGTTGAGAAATCACTCCGAAATCCCGCCTGCTCCCTTGGTTGGTTTTCGTCCAGTATCTTTGTTATGCGGCTTAGCAGGATTTTGGAGAAGATTTTATACACGTTGGACATGAGGCTAATAGGTCTATAATTTGTTATGTCGTTTTTCTTCCCTTTTTTGTGTATAAGTATTATGGTTGACGATTTCCACTGGCGGGGTATGTATTCAGTACTCATAATTTCATTGAATAAGTCTGTGATTATGTTTAATGTTTCGTCCGATGTTCCTATAAGGAGTTCGTTAGATATGGCATCTTCCCCTGGTGATTTCCCTCTTTTCTGTGACTTTATTGCTTTGTTGACTTCTTCTCGCATTATGCTTGGGGTGTCTTCCTCCTCTTCGCTTTTTTGGATTATTGGTTGCTTTGCCTCAGACAGCATTTCCTTATCGCTGTATAGCTCTCGGTAATATTCTGTTGCGATTTTCGATATTTCAATTCTATTTGTGTTGTTTTTTTTACTTCTTCGGTCTGTAACGTTTTCGATCCAATCTAAACTATCTCTTAAGTAGTGTAAGTCATAATTACATATTACTGTAGAAGACGGCCACAAAATTTTCGATAGAGTTTAAATTTAATACAATTGTTATGAAGTATTATTTTTAAGCAGAAACGCCTGTTTAACGAGAGCATAAGACGGTTAAAATCAACTAGATATAAAGTCGATGCTCGGGCGAATCGCCTCGGTGGCCTAGAGGTCTGACATGGATTTAGATTTCTATAGATGGCTGCAAAAATATATTTAAGAAAACCTGATCTAACAAATCGTAAAAACTGCAGAGTGTTTCGCCTATCTTGATGATATCCGTATTGACGGTGAATGACAATCGATGCCGTAAGTAGCATCTATTAAGGGTTACAAGAGAGGGCGAAAAAAAAATGTGTCCTAAGAATGGAACCACTACACCTACGCAGTTATTCGAGCTACGTCCACTGTACGGATTATAGCGTTACAGACAGGCTAGGAAATAAACTGTTTGAACAAACCTCCTCTTTAACCTAGATCGTAAAGTTCGTAAATTGAATGCGACAATGAGCAGGGCTTTATGTATCTCAGTTGCAATCAATTAATTGATTGCAACTGAGATACATAGAGCCCCATTTTTTAAGAATGAAATCCATAGTATACTATTGATTTAAATCTAAAAAAAATGGGGCTCTATGTCACTTTTACCAGTTCTAGTCTGCAACTTACTAACCCTTTTGCTTACTGGAGTTGTTAAAACTGACATAGAGCAACAATTTTTCAGAATTTCTATCAACATCTGATTGCAACTGAGATACGTAATTGCCCTGCAGAAGTGCAAGAAAGGATATATACATATACGCATACCTAATTTAGCTTATATTATGTCTTGCTTTCCAAAAATAAATTTATGTCTATATATCAATTTTTTTATAATCACCAATATAATGTACACCATAACATTTCAAAGTACTAATACATTTATATCCACACAGAGCTAAATGCCGTCATAATTATAGGTGATGACTGCATGCAATAAATATAACAGTGAAATTCTAAAATCCTAGTTAAATACAATATATGTATATATATAGACATAGACATACATTTATTGTCTATTACTTATGCTAAAACCACGTAGCCCTATAGCCACACAACATAGCCGAGCTAACTGATAAACAACCTGTACAATGAACCACAACCTGGATACGAACCGCGACCTCTGGCCCCGCATTTTGTTCCGAAGATGTAACGGTAAGGCGTACTTGCATCTGAGTTAGATATTATGCGCGGCCGCAGTTATGCATGCTCATTGTAAATCCATCTGCGAGGACAGGGGCGTGCACGGCCGTGCTATTTGTAGTTAGCAATTTGCTCAGAGATGGCAACAGTGTGCGTACTATTTATGAGCCTGAATATGTAGGAGTGGAATAACTTAGTATATACATCAACGGTATCCAGAGTATACAAGACTTGTTTAACGGTAAACAAATTTTGCCGTGGATATGTAGAGAAGAGTGCCAAGCGGTTTTTTCAGCCTAATCTTACTTCTTAGAGTATACACGGACTGCTCGAGCAGTTTGCCAGTGATCAACATACACGGACCGCTCTTGCAGTCATAGTCAATAGCTTGGAGCTGTTATTGATAACTGCTCGAGCAGTTGGTATTAACTGCTCACCAAGTAACAATTACAATTCGGGGGCGGAAAGCGCGACGTGGAATGAAGATCGCGGGCGGAGGTAATTGCGCGAGAGCAGCCGACAGCTCGAGCAGTCAGTGTATGGCGACTGCTTGATCGCCAATCGCCCGAAGCATTTGGAACTACTCGAGTGGTTTCGTATGTGTGTGTACGTAGAAGACTGTAGTTCAATATGCAGTCGCAGCTTGCTTCAAGCTGTTCGTATATCTGAGGCCTTACTAATATTATAAATGGGAATGTTTGGATGGAGGTATCAAACTCAATCGCGCTAGAAAGTTTGAACGGATTTCGATGAAATTCGGTGCGTAGATAGATGAGGCGTAATAACACTCAGTATATATTCATCATCATCCAACACCACGAGGGTGAAACAGGGGGCGCAGCTAGGTATACATAAGACATTTGGGATATTATCTAGGTAAATTATGTAACGTAAAAATTTTATGTGATTCCAACACGGTACCATACAGCTTCCTTCTCACTAGAACTGTCAATGATCTTGTCAACACATTCAAAATGCTGACTGATATCAGATAGCCTGAATCACAATGGGCAATCAAACCATGTGTTTGTGTAATGACAGCAATAAGGAACATGTGGGATTGTATTTATGACGCCCACTCGAGTCTCTATCGGTGTAGATGTTTGGTAAACAGTACGGGTTGATTTAGATAAATGGAATGGAATCCTGGGTCACGATATGGCGTAGTTTTTACCTAGACATCCCTATGGTTCTGTAAATTATATTATAACTAGCTGCTCTCCGCGGTTTCACCCGTGCGGTATTTGATGATGATGATGATGAATCTTATATAGCCTATGTTACTCAGGGTGTAGCTTTACAGTGGTGAAATAATTTTTAAAATCAGTCCAGTACTTTTTGAGCCAATTCGTTACAAACATACATACATACAAATCTTTCCTCTTTATAATATTAGTATAGTATATATAATGTATGGTATGATCCTACAGGAAATATATGGGGTTTTGAAACGGAATAATAAATCTCTCACATATACAATAAAATAATACTATAGTTCTGCGAACACTAGACCTCGTGTGATTGGTGTGAGCTATTAAAATAGCCTAGTTTTTAAACTTCACAATCTATTATCTCGGCAACCACTTGACCAATGATGCTCATATACGAAATTCCTCTTTAAAGTCAGGTACTTAATGAATGCGTGTAACAAATTTTATCCAAATCGGTCGGTAAATAGCGCCGCAGCAATCTTCCTCCATTTTTAGGAAAAGCGCGACTCAAAATCGCCGACAATAAAAACATTTTTATTAAATAGTAGATACTCGTACCATAATAGTGCATACCAAGTTTCGTAAGTTACTAAAACGTGACTTGTACAGGAAAACGTACATACAACTTAACAAATATACGGACAGATGAAAGTCACTCTGGCCACCACTTCGCTCAGCTATATAATAATAATTATAAGCTTTTTTATTTCCATTACATTACAAAATATATAAAAAACTATGTTTAGCAAGTAGATATTTCCAATCGATATATGAAATGTCATGGCCCCTTTCGGGTATGGGCCTCCTCCAGTTGCTCCCATTTTTCCCTGTCGTTAGCTGTTTTTATCCAGTCTCTTCCTGCCAATTGAAGTATGTCGTCTACCCAGCGAGCGTTTGGTCTGCCTCTTTGTCTTTTGCCTCTCGGACCTGTCCATTTTGTTACTCGTTTTGACCATATTTCTTCCGAAGAACGGGCGATGTGTCCTGCCCATTTCCACTTCAGACGCTGTGCGTATTGTAATGCGTCTATCACTTTGGTTTTGTGTCTGATTTTTTTACTATTGACTTTATGGATGGTCTTTATGGCAAGGATGCTCCTTTCCATAGCCTGTTGGCAGGTACGTATTTTTGACAAGGTGTTTTTGTTATAGATCCAGTTTTGGGCACCGTACGATAAACAGGGCAATAGACTAGAATCCATCACTTTTTTTTTTAGTTTAATTGAAAGTTTTGATTTTAATATCTGCTATCTCACGCTCAGCCTTTTACAAAATTCCTATCCTCATATTTCGGTTACGCGGTTAGAATGCCTATCTCGTTTCTGGTTAACACCGGATGTTACACAAACAAAGACCAGTGTGTCTGTGCTAATAACTTACATAACTACCGTGAAGGTTAAGAACAAAGCCTTTTAGTGAGGATAAGCAGGGTCAGGGACCACTGTCAGTGATGGGTTTTTATTATTTCTCCGCCTCCACGGCTTGGTCCGTCTACCCGGTTCGCAACTAAACTTTCGGCTGAAATATTATATTTTCAACCGACTTCCAAAAATAAGAGGATGTTTTTTGTTTGGTAGAGTATACTTCCAAGATGGTCCGAGTTAAATTTAATCAAATTTGGTCAAGCTATTTTTGAGTTACAATCCAATAACTGAAAAGTGTTTCGCCTATATTGGTGATATCGTAACTGACGGTGACTGACAATCGATCTCGTAAAAGGCAAGGCAACTAGAACGGTTGAAAAAATATATATTACCTAAAATTGGAACCGACTTAAACACTAAAAAGTGTGAAATAACTTGTTGTTGTGTTAAAATATAAAGTCGGTGCCGTGCGCCCAATATTGTGATAATAGGTACTTTTGAACTATAACGGTACCAACTTCGACAAGTTATCACACACTTTTAGTGTTGAAGTTGTTCCATTTATAGGTGAAAAAAATTTGATGATGAAACCTCGTCGTGTGAATTTCAAATTAAATGTGAATTTCAATCAAGAACATATATGGGCATATAGAAAAAAAAGAGGAGCAAGCATTTGATAACGATTTTCCCCGAGGCGAAACTGTTTATGCGCTACAAAACTGTAAGAAGAGGATGACAAAAACAGTTACGATTGAAAAAATGTGTCTAAAATAGAAAAAAAAATTCAAAGGAGAATCATGACACCTTAGTATGGTCGACATGAAAATATTTTTTTTTCTCTCTGATAGATTTGATAATCATGACAAGCTATATATATATAGAGATATAGATATAGAGACGGTAGGAGATATAGTATAAATAGATCAAAGATAGAATATTAATTTTTGTTTACTTTTAGTTATAAAGAATCAATGACGGTTTCAGTTAATTTCCTTACTCCCTTTTATTCAATATTTTTGTATTTATTTATTTTTAATTATCTATTACCTAGTACTTATTTCCTAGACCAAAACGTTTATTTTTATATACTTTCTACCTACTGCCATACTTTTGCCATATGTTATACAAATAAAAACATGTTCAATAACACCTGCATGTCGCTACATATGTTGCAATAAATAATTGAGTATCGAGTACTACCGCATGAATATTAAGAGTCCTCTCCATGCAATGTTCCCTGTAAGAGATTGCTAAAACGATAAGGTCGCCAATAGTTCAATCTACTGTAGCGCTTTTTTATTATAAGTATTAAGGTTTAATAAAGATTTTTTTTTATTGTATTGTATTAAATAAGAAAGCGAAAAGATTAATATGATACTTTCTAATATATATATCTAATCATGAACCATCATACAATACAATACATTAACCATCATAGGGCCATCAAACCACAGACCAAAATTTGAATTTATTTCACTTATTACCAATGAGATAATATATTATATTAGCTGCTCTCCGTTTCACCCGCGCGGTGATGGATGATGATGATGAATCTTATATTCGTTACTCAGGGTGAATGTAGCATTCCAATGGTGAAAGAATTTTTGAAATCGGTCCAGTACTTTTTGAGCCAATTCGTTACAAACATACTTACATACAAATCTTTCCTCTTTATAATATTAGTATAACATCATTGCTTACAAAGTCATCAATCAGGGTCTCTACTCCCACCTCTTAAAGTAATCATGTTTTAACCTTACCATTAAATTTGGTACCACCACGTCAACATAGCAAGCTTAAAACAATAATAGATTGCGATAGACGTTTTGATGACGTAATATCAAATAGTTCACTCAATTCGCGTACGTTGACTTGACTTTTGACACTAAGTTTCATTGTTCCAATGTCAAAGTTTTCCAATGTCAAGTTCAGATCCAGAGCAAACAAATCAAGGTAGTTTAGAGGATCGTCACGAATTAATGTCAACAATAATTTGAAAACCGGAGACGTTGCTTACAACCTCATCAATCAGGGTCCCTACTCCCACCTCTTAAAGTAATCATGTTTTAACCTTACCATTAAGTTTGGTACAACCACGTCAACATAGCAAGCTTAAAACAATAATAGATTGCGATAGACGTTTTGATGACGTAATATCAAATAGTGCACTCAATTCGCGTACGTTGACTTGACTTTTGACACTAAGTTTCATTGTTCCAATGTCAAAGTTTTCCAATGTCAAGTTCAGATCCAGAGCAAACAAATCAAGGTAGTTTAGAGGATGGTCACGAATTAATGTCAACAATAATTTGAAAACCGGAGACGTGATATGATGCATTCGATATGCGCGTATTTACACAACCACGATTGCGTGTTATTTGTTCACTGCGCCAAGATCGTAAAGGTCAATTTGCTAAGGGTATTTAAACAGAATGATCATGAGGACACACGTTGAGTTTAGACTGTATTTTGTGCGTAACTGTACCTAGGCGCCTAAGTAGGTGGACGAAGCTTTTCGTTCTTAGGAGCGTCCTGCAGTTAAAACCATATTGGATGACATAAAATGAGGTATCATTGAATTCGACATCACCACGTCAGTGACATAGGATATACATAACAAGCTGCGCCCCGCGGTTTCACGCGCTTGGTGATGGATGATGATGATGAAAAGTATGATATGCGCTTCCCCGGGATATAATCTATAACTTTGCCAAGTTTGATTACAATCTGTTCAGACGTTTAGACGTGATAAGTAAAATAGTAACAAACAGACAAAGATTATCATTTTTTTTTATCTAAAGTAAAAATAGCCTAAGTATAAAATAAGGAGTATTTTATACTTAGGCTATTTTTACTTTAGTTTATAACATCAGCTATCTGCCAGTGAAAGTCTCTTTAAAATTGATCCACCCGTTTCAGAGTTTAGCCGGAACAGACAATTTTTTTTTTTTATGTTTTCCTATGGATTTAGTATAAAGCTGTTAATTTGTAATTACAAACAGACACTGCAACTTTATTTATCTATATAGATGTATAGATTGAAATAGGACTGCAAAAAAGACGGATAAATACATAAGCACAATGTAATTTTTGTATATAATATTGAGAGATTTAATGACGCAAAATTTAAAACAATATGCCAGACGAACGCTGTTTACAAATATCCATATAAAGGGAATCAAGGCCGCAGAACAATGGAGAATAAAGAATAGGTAAGGATGAATAATCGAGGGGCTATGAATGAAGGCCACTCACCAGATGACCGGCGGAAGTTGACCGACATCGGTGTTCTTCGAGCGGATGCAGAAACGGATGTGATAGAAACAGGAGATGGGGTAATCGAGAATGTTTTTTGTGAGGATTTAAACGATATGGTGGGACGTCCGGTGCAAGATGATAACCCTTGTTAAGGCGAAATGAGTTCCAAATTTCATGATTCGACTTCGCGAAAACTTTATTTTTCGACGCTTAAACCTAATAACCGGAGTTCGAAAAAAACGTAGTGTAAATTGAATATACGTCCTTATGAAGTATGGGAACCAATACACGATTGAGCAAACTTGGCTCGATAGAAAAAAAATCGGCAACATTCCCTAAATTTTGCAATTTTTCTTACGTGCTTCGTGGGAAAAAGCATTTTTATTCAATTATGGGCAAATATATTTCAATGAATGTATCATATTCGAATTCCCAATGAAATTTACTAGTAAACTATGAACTCTTTTATCATTATAATTTAATCATTTGATTGTACGAACTAAATATAAAAAGTATTAGCACGTATTTAATTGCATCTTCGCATTACATCGTCCAATCTGATAAGCAATTTTCAACCATATGTAAAGCATCGAAAATTATTTTAAAATTAGGATTGGAGCGCGCCTTAAAAAGGATTATGTGTCAAACATTTTTGACGAGTTTGTGTATAGATGAATGGATTAGAACTTGAGATAGGATTAGCTCAGTCATTCAATTGGTTGTAAATTTGTCTTGTGAATAGAAAAAAGAGAAATGACAACTGATAAAGAAAATATGATGAATGGAGAGAGTATTTAACCATTGAGATGTCAACACCATGTGCAGGACCTTCATGTATTCGTGGATTATAGTTATTATCACAAACGGACACTATATAGTATGTTATTATATAGTGGATATGAGATCATGTACAACACATACCTATTTAAAGCGAAATTAGTGTAGATTACGACCAAATTTCATGATTCGACTTCGCGAAAACTTAGTTTTTCAACGCTTATACCTGATAATCGAAGTTCGAAAAAAAACGTAGTGTATATTGAATATACGTTCTTATAAATTTTGGGAGCCAATACACGATTGAGGAAACTTGGCTGGACCTAAAAAAATCGGCAACATTTCCTAAACTTTTCTTACGTGCTACGCGGGAAAAAGCAGTTTTATTCAATTATGCAAATATATTTCAATGAATGTGTCATATTCAATTTTCTAATGAAATTTACTAGTAAACTATGGACTCCTTTACCATTGAAATTTAATCATTTGATTGTACGAAATAAATATAAAAAGTATTAGCACGTATTCAATTGCATCATTGCATTACATCGTCCAATCTGATAAGCAACTGTAAAGCATCGTAAATTGTTTTATAATTGGTATTGGACCGCGCCTTAATGAAAAAACCACGTACTACAGTCCTTGTCCTTGAGAAAGGCCGCATCATTACTCACCATCAACTGAGAAAACGGTCAAAAGGCAAAAAAAAAACAAATAAAGTCAAACGGTTCCCTAATTTTTTGCATAAAATTATTTGTCTATTTAACGTGGCATACATTTACCTACTTATCCTAAGAATAGTTACGCACAATATTCATTTGGCACAATTTTTAAAGCATAACTACTCTAAACATAATCATTGTTAAGTATAATCTAAAGCCTAAATTTACTTACGCGTGATATTGAAGGATTATAAAGGGAAAAATAAAATTTTGGAAAATTTGTAGGGACCTGAATTTCCACAATTTAATTACGTTGACAAGTTGCTTACTTCGAAATAATATATATCGACAAGTCAATGCTTCGACAGGACATATATTCGACAAATATATATCCTTATCGAGGTATAATAACCTGATCCTGGCTATATGCCTTATATGGCTGTTATGCAGTCACCATTCAACCTGACGCTGCTTTATTATTAAAGACATCTAGCTGGTGCAATAGTCCAGTTTTACCCTTGAGTAAAAAGGTTTGAATCGCTCGTAGCGGAGTTTGATTTGGTGATCTTAACCGATCAACAAGTTAAGCAACACTTGCTGTGGTCTGGAGTTGGATGGGTGTGTGCATGGCATTATTCAACTGAGCGCTTCCGTGCTTCGGAAGGCACGTTAAGCCATCGGTCCCGATTGTTTGTCTTAGGACAACAGTTGTTAGGCTGTCGAAAGCCTTCGGGCGGCCTACAAACTTCAACATGGGTTGGCCACTAACCTATCCACTAACACGCACTGCCCCGCGTGATGGATTATGGCCCAACTCCTCTCTCTCATAAAGGAAGGCTCGAGTACCATCAGTGGGAACAAAACGGGCTGATTATGACCCTTTGGGTACGGAACCCTAAAAATGAGCTCTCTCGTTTATTTTTTCTTTTTAAGAGGACTAAAATGGAAACTAGAAAAAAATTCCCTGCAGAGCGAGATACGAATTGTATCGGAAACATGATTGACTAGGTGGTAGCCTAATAGTAATGAATTTTGCCTTCTATACAACTCCACACCCACTAGAACTATTCGCCTGTACATAACGGTTACTTTTGACTTGTCTGTATGGTTTTGGGTTACTGTTCGATAAATACATTAGACCATAAACACAATGAGTAGGTAGACATTTTAAACACTCCCAGTAATTAATTAGTATTCATCGCAACAAACAGCAAGTTCTATTTCTGATTATGGCAGCAATATCCGTAGGCAGGTAGCATTCAGGCGACAGCCCTATAAGGAACTGTTGGTGAGACTTGGAATAACAATAAAATGGTCAAAGCACTACATAACTATTTTTAATAAAACACCGGTTAAAATTTAAATGAATTATACCAATAGTGTGGTATTATACCGGGTGGCTGGACAGATCACCCGGTTAAAACGCAAAATGGGCCGCGCCACAGCAGCCTGGTTGCGGAAAACAGCCAGCCCACCAAGTACCAATAGTGTGAGGACTATTTATTACATAATAGATATGTCCGTGGTAGAAAACTCACTGCTTTACAAACTTGCGCATGATCATTGAATATCTCATAACTAAAGAAAAGCGACCTATAGTAGATCCAACCGTTTATCCTCTTTTTGACAGCACCAATAGAACGTAACATGACGATGTTACGCAAAAGTTAACTTATAAATGCGAGGTTTTAAAAATATGACAACTGCTTAAATTTGCTCCTTGATCCCGTATAATAATCATCTTTCACAAAATGAGTCCATAAGTGCAGTAGTTTTTTTATAAATTCCATAAAATAACAAACGTTTTTAAAAAATTACGTTCTATGGCTATCAACATAGTGATGTTACGAAGTTACGATTGAGATATCGATATTGTTTATGAACTATTTTTACACGGGTGTTTTCCGTTCTCGGCACATAATATCGGATTTATTTTTATGTAAAACCGTTATATTGATGCGCCTCAGGAAAACATACAGCATTATTTGAAGACGTGTTTATCTCCTGGTGTATATCCAATATATATGCCGCTTGTTCCGTAGGCTTCGGTAGTAATTTTTGTAATCGTAGATGCACTAATACCTAACGCGGCCGCAACGCGCTCTCTCACTTGCGACAATGGTAAAAGCGGGCCGCCATTTTGATACTCTGCTTCAAAGTAATTACGAAGCTTGATCACCATTTCTCTCGTCTGTCCTTTCAGCACTGATCCTTTCGGCATTTTATAGTTCCAATATAAAACTCAGCAAATAATTACTAGCACGGGCGTCTTGTTGCGAGTGACAGTGACAAATACAAAACGGCGGTGGACCATTGAGTTTTACTACCTTGATAAAATACTACTGCTTACCCATAGACAAAAAAATTGGCAGTCATAGGAATTGCCGATAGAAGTGAAAACTTATAACTCAGAATTTGATAGCTTACCTTGGAAACTACACGGGTGTAACCGGACGGCGTGGCCTCGCCATCTGGGCATGGCCATCTAGAAATGCGTCAGCATTTCCCATTGGCTGATGCGTTTCTAGATGGCCATGCCATGACGGCCTGTCCACGCCCTTTCAACATCCCCATTGGCTGACGTATTTCTAGATGGCCAATAGCCATGGTCATGGCGCCATTCCTAGGACTATTCTCTTTCCGCACAGACTCGATAGAAAAATGAATCGAAATCGTGTCCACTATAATCACTTGGTCACAACACTTTAACTGACAAATTAGATCTGTCAAAAAGAGGATAAACGGTTGGATCTACTATAATCGATACATGTTGACGCTTTTGTAAGTATTAGATAAAATATTATTTGACGGTTTAACGTATGCAGTAGGTACAGTAGAGTATTTAAACAGGCATAGACATATATTTCATATCCCGGAAAATCTGTGCGACAGTCATTACCCGCGAGGTCGGACCCGCCTTCATTTAGTCTAAAAAGATGATGACTATCTAAACGCTTACTTAAGTATGTCTTCGGCCCTTGGGCCGGTTGGAGTCTCGAACTTCGTTCATTACTCCTGCATCAACTCAAGGGGCAACTACCCCTTGGTAACTTGACCACTGCGCAGGTTGCAAATGGGCAACTCTCTGCGCAGGGTATGTTGTGCACTTATGTGCTTTCTAATACTGTTTTAACCGTGTTCGGTTTGTTGCGTGTTATTTTGAGTTGAATTGGCGCGCTACTTGTCCCCGGAGTCGTCCGTATCATCCGATAGCAGGAGCTCGCGGGGAAGTGCAAATCTAAACGCATGCGAGTAAGTAAATTGACAATAGGTTTATATGCCTTCAGCATAGAAAATCTATTGTTATCTCGGTTAACGACAGCTGAGGGGATGTTTACGAGTATATACGTAGGTACCTACGCCAAAGGCTCTACTCTATCAATCGTCCCAAAAACCCAACAGCTATTGTATAGACTATAGCTGTTAGCCTTAGCTAGTAAAACCAGAAAATATCTTACCTATCTGTATAGGTATTAGTTTCTGGCTTAGTTCATATCACTTCTATGATCGATGATTCAAATGCCTACTCTATCTAGCCTGCATAAGTAGGGTTGTCCGTATCTCTTAGTTTTATAAGTAGCTATGTAAGTATAACACATATTAATAGAATATTATAACAAATCATAAAGTAAATATCTCTAAACTTTGGTAGTTATTTTTATGTTTATCCTAAAACTCCCATTCGCGTAACAATTAGAAAGACAATTCTAAAAATATGATTAAGTATTCTATTCAATTGTGATGAGTTTTGTTTTGACTAGTTTAGAGAACACGAAGTCACATGACTAAATTTGTACTAAACATACCCACAATTGTACAGAAATGGCAAATTTAAGAAATGGCATTCAATAGCGTAACGTTAATGAATTCAAGTCATTAGCGTGAACAGAATAAGAACTAGGTACCTTGTAGTGTACTTACTGTTGCTGGTGCACGTATAGTACAGGATCAGCGTGGAAGGGCGGATGCTCTATAATTGCTTTCTGTGAATCCCTACGCTAGGTAACATGACAACCTTAATTTACTAAAAATAGATTTTAGTTTGCAAGTTTAGTTTGGTGTGCTCAGCAAGCGAATTGATACCGAAATGCTAGTATAGGTAGGTAGTCTACCTATACGATTTCTAACTAACTTCTGGTTTTACTGTGGTATTAGCAATGTGAATTCAAAAACGGGTTCAGAGATATGATACCGTCGCGCAGCGTGGGAACCGGCCGCTTTAGCAGACACTCACCAAAACTGCACTTCTTGCGGTTTGCCCAGGTGAGGGTCACGTGGGTAAGGTTCAATGCAGATTAGAAAGGGCTTCCTTTCGAGATAGGGCTCTGATTTGATTCGATGTTAAGCTTGAAAGTCTCGTTTTAAACTATCACGGTTGTTCTCTAAAGTTATATGATTATTAACGGGATATTTACCGTGGTAAGGTTGTGGAATGAGCTGAATGAAAAATGAGAACGGGAAGACTCCCGTGAACATGGTGCATGTAACTGCGCCGAAATATCGGGAGCTCATTCCACAACCTTACCACGGTAAATATCCCGTTAATAATCATATAATTTGAAAGTCTCGTATGATCTCTCGTTATGATAAATTTCTCCTCTGGAGAATATTCCCTCCGCCGTCGGGATTAGAAACGTAAGGGGCAATGAAACCTAAGTTACTAGGTGGAAGGTCTTTTGTGCAAAAGGCCTCTTTGGTTAGTACCACCACAGCGCCAGATATTCTGCAATGACACATAGTGCACAAGCATTAAGTTTGGGTGTGGGCATATTGTAGCAAAGCAAGTGAGTTTACTGGGCACTGTCTGTTTATTACTGTCTCGGGGTGGCGCGAGCCGTAAAGTGCCACGCAAATATATACTAATAAGCTCTGGGTGGTCTGCAACTGTCATGGAAAAGCGTAGCGCGGTGTGAGAGCTCCACCGCTAGGGCTGGCCTATTTAGGGTTACCAGATGAAAAAAATCAAAAGTCCGGAGAAAAGGCCTGATTTCCATTGAGAAATCCAGAGATTTTATTGCAGTTTGAGAATTTTATTTCAAACGTACTGAACCATTTAAAAAAGTCATATTATTATCGTTTTTATACACTGCGGATCTAGGAGGGTCTCGCTCGCGCGACACACATCGCACTTGGCGGGGGTTGCAGCGTCACCCCCCTCCCACGCACCACCCCTTCCCGCTTTAGTTTGTTTACCTTTTTATTAAAAAATGTACTGTATTTTAGGTTTTTTTTATAAATCCTGAGATTTACAATATCCGGCCGCCATCCTGAAAAGAGTCCAAAAATCCTAAGATCTCAGTACAAATCTAGAGATCTGGTAACCCTAGGCCTATTAGACTGTCCATCAATCCGCACTGGACTGGTGAATGATTCAGTCGTTTCTCTGGGAAGAAGGCCCGTATCTCAACAGTAGGAACGATGAAGAACTACAAGAAGTTGCAAAACATTTAATGTATTACGAAGTGCTTTAATGTTATATTTCCATAGTAACATTGTATCACTGACTGCTCTCCCAGTCCGTAACACGAAACGGGTTGTCAGCGAGTGAAAGTGCCTTCAATAATAACATGGAAAAGCAGAAAATAACTAATGGTTTTAGTCTCGTTTTATCGTATAAAATTACTGCCCCTTTCATATCAAGTCTTTTTACGTAAGTGGTATGAATAGGATGTTTATATTTAGGATTAAACTTGCGGAACACAAGAAACGTGAAAGGAAGAGGGTAGACCGTTTCGTCTGCTCATAACAATACCTATCCGCAGATACTTCAGTTTGCTCGTCAACGCGGCGCATGCAACTGTGCCGAAATATCGAAAGCTCACAATAAATACAATACATGGTAAATATCCCGTTTCTAACGATAATTCTTGAACCCCTATTTCTCCTAGTGACGCTATAACTTGAGAGCGAATGAAATAACCTCGCAAATTATTTTTTTGTTGTGTTAATTATTGTCAGGAGAAGGTTCTTCTCAAAGAAAAACCAAGAAAAGATGGAAGGCCGGGCCTGTTACACGAAGTTGTGGACGGTCGCTAGTAATAATTAAATAAATAAATAAATATATAAATAAATAAATAAATAAATAATAAGATAAAATTTGATTCAGGAACTTTCCACATTCTCTTATACGATGATCGTAAAAGGAGACTAAGGCAAAAACTAAACGAGCAGCTGTGATCTGTAGTATAATAGCTCCAGCTATATAAAAAGGGATGTCTATAGATTTATAACATACTAGTATCAGCTCGCAACTTTTTCGCGTGGAATTGGGTTATCGCGGTCTCTCGAAAACTATCCGTTGATTAGGGATAAAAAAATTGAGTGATCGAGTAACATTCCAAATTCAACCACAAAATATGCACATTACAAACAAACTAACACGATTTTACATTTATGATAAGTAGTATTAGTAGTTCTACGACCAGTAGACCTCGCGAGCACAGTCTACCAGCGGGAATTTGTCGTAGTCTGAACTATCTGCAGACGGTACCAAATGTTCTTGCAGAATATTACCACAACCATCCAGTTATTAAACTTCATAACCTATTATCTCGGCAACCACTTCTCCAATTATGGTAATATTCGAAATTCCTCTTTAAAGTCAGTTTACCTAATAGGTGTCTACCACCCCACCAAAAATCATCATATTGAATAGTAGAACTTGCATACCAAGTTTCGTCAGGATTGGTTAAAAAATGCGACCTGTACAGGAAGACCAACATACAGCATAACAAACATACGGACATACAAAAGTCAATTAAAATACAAAGAGCCATCGTATCTATACGACAAGTTGTCCTGGAAAGCTAGTCGCAGGTCCCTTGAGCCCCGTCAATGCTCGTCGCAACTCGTTACAGAACAACACGGAACAGCCGCCTTCAGAGGAAGTTTTCGCTATGCCGCGACCAAGTGCTGGAATAATATTTCGCCGCCTTTAAGGAACCTGCAATGTATACACGGATTAAGACTTAAGTTGAAAAGATTTATTTTCGCACATCAAAAGAGCGAAGAACTTCTAAAGAACGATACTAGTGCTATTTAATATAATAAAAATTACTTACTTATATATCCCGGTAAAACATTAACGTATGATTTTTTGTAATTAGTAATTTTAAATTTTATCTCATATTATATTTAGTCCTGTATCACATTGTATATATCTCAATGTTATTATGATAGTAATTTATTGGTTTAACGACACGAAGTGATTATCACAGACTATGTCACAGACCATTATAATGGTGATAGTATGCCTTTAACAGTTACATCGAACCAGTTTAAACACAGATAACAATGGGTATTTAGCGTTTGTCTCCACAGACTATGTCAACATTTTTCATAACTAATTTTAATGATGTGTATGTTATATGATATATTTTATAAATGGATTTAGAGTGTATGGTATTGTTGTATTATGTCCGTGCGTGACGTCACCTGCCGTTCCCAACGGAAGACCAGCGTTGGTTGTTTACAACCGGCACTATGCTGAGTTGGGACCGGCTTGTGTCAACGAAAACCAGTTCATTTTCTTAATTATGTTTTATTTCCTTTTTCTGTAACCTGTTTTTCTTGGCACAATAAAATGTATGTCTATGTCTATGTCTATGTCTAATTTGGTCAGTTAAAACAGAGACGCTTCGTTTGCTCGGTTAGTGCTGCATAGTTAGGTATATGACAAGTTGATAAAGTGCAACCCACCTCTGCCGCACCTAACAGAGGCAATAAATATTGTCCAATCTCCTTAGACACCGAAGCCCACATGTACAAGATTCAGTTGCGTAAATACTCATTAATATTCTGAATAGTTCTAGGTACAGAGCCACTTCTAGCTGTTTTGAAACCGTTCTTGCTTGAGGCGAAAATTAATTACAGTAGCTAGTCAATGAACACCACCTGTCCACCGCAGGTTCAGGTACGAGAGTCGTTTGGTGATACTGGGACTGGCCGGTTGGCGCAGTAAGTAGCAGCCCTGCCTTTCAACATTAATTGTGTGCATGAACTTGTCTGTTTGAGCTGTGTCTGTACATAAAAGTAAATAAACATTTTTCTTTCTTTCTTTCTTTTGCTTACTTATATTATACATATAAGTTGTCCTGGGTGGCTACTTCATTAACGCAGAGCATGATGCGCTAGTGATAGAAACGTGAAATCTTGGTAGTTGATGTCTTTTATGTTTGTGAGCAAAAAATAAGTTGCGGGACATTTGGAAGTTCCACCGATAAGGGGATGAAGCGAGTGAAGCCGCTGATAGGTCAACTAGTATATCTTGGATTCATCAATCTTATGTATATCTTGGATCAATCTATTTATATCATGGACGTAAAATTATTAATTATATATTATTTACATTATAAATGATCACCTTTTCGAATTTAGAACTATTATTACCAAAAAATGGAACCGACTTCAACACTAAGGCTGGAGTTCACCAACTACAACTTAACCATTCATTACCTAATCGCTCCCTTAAATTTAAACAGTTGTTTAAACGTGTCGAGTTTTTTTTGGTGCTCACCATCTTTTTAAAGCGAACGTTTAACTATCGAGCGTTTTTAAACGAATGAGTCGTAAATGAATGAATGGTATAATGCTACTTTGAAAAGATGATAGCGTATCTTGTACCATTTACATTTACCTGAGCTACATTTAAATATGGTGAGGTAATATTAGTATACTACAAAATGTAATGCGTGATAAGTCAATGGTATGTTCACAAGTTGTATGTCTTTCTAATTCAGCACCTTTTTTATGGTAATATCAAAGTCAGTTTGATTCGAAGTTCTATGTGTTGTATTGTTTGCGTCAGAGTCGTTACGTGGTAATTTTAATTTAAAATTCAAGATTTTTTATTGAAGTGATTATGGATGATATTATATTCCAACTTCCTTTCAATTAAATCAAGTTATTCGAAGGCACTATGTATAAACGAAATCTTGTAACGAATGCTTTTATGTTATATTCCTCTAAATAATTGTGTCGACTTTGAAAAAACACGGGGTGCGCGTAAAATTCGCTCAATATCTTCAAAATCATCTAGCACCTTGTTTTCTTCAAAGATATAATTCAGAGCATGTGACATTTTCACGTAAATAATCAATAACCAATGGTTAAACAAGGTTGAAGACATCGTTTAACTTAAACAGCTGGTTACTGAACTTAATCAATCGTTACTACTTGGTGAACAGCAAAATATTGCTAAACAGCCGTTTAAGAATTAAACGTCCGTTTACAATTAAAACATGTGTTGGTGAACACGGGCCTTAAAAGTGTAAAAAAAGTTGTTGAAGTCGGTACCATGATAGTTTAAAAGTGCCTAATATCACAATATTGTGCGCATGGTACCGACTTCGACGTGTCATTTTAAATTTTTTAGTGTTGTCGGTTCTATTTTTTGGTAAACATTTTTTTTACAATTTTTAGTGCTAATTACGGGATCGATTGTCAACCGCCAAATACGATACCATAAAACCGCTTAACCAAATTTGATGAAAATTAAATGGAAGTATACTCTAGCAAACAAAAAAAAGATGTATTAAAATTGGACTACTCTGTAACAGGTACAATGTGAAAAATTTAATACCGACTTCCATTCTACTCAGCTATTGGAGTATAACTCAAAAAATACTGAACCAAATTTCATGAAATTTAAATGGGACCACACGGGAAGCACCAGCTTTCAAACAAAAAAAGAATTTTGAGAATCGGTTCACCCAGTCGAAAGTTAAAGGTAACAAACATAAAAAGAGACATACAGTCGAATTGAGTACCTCCTCCTTTTTGGAAGTCGGTTGAAAACGACGATGACCTCTCATCATACATTTCTGAACTAGAAGTTACAAATAATCCGATTCGCCTACAAACAAGCATCGAAGTTACTCAATTGGCCAAATTTCTGAGATTAATTACAGGATTCAAACAAGCCAAGTCTAGGCTGAGATAGCTTTATAAGTCTCGACGGTTTGCCCACGCCCGGCGCCCGCCCACTATCAGACGTCGCGATGTGGGCAATTAAACTCATGGGCTGTGCTATGGACTTTTATGAATTACTAGCTGCTTTCTGCCCGCGTGGTGATGGTTGATGATGATGATGAATCAACATATATCATATATATCTATCAAAATATATAGCCTTTGTTCATCAGGGATAATGTAGGATTCTAATGATGAAAGAATTTTTCAAATCCGTCTTGTAGTTTCGAAGCCTATTCAATTTAAACAAACAAACAAATCGTTATAATATTAGTAAAGACTAGTTAACCCGTCCGCGGCTTTGCTTCCGTGGCCTTGCCGAATAATTAACTAAAACTGCATCATTGAATTTATGAAAAATCTCCTTGTTGAATTTGATTTCTAATTTTTTTCATAATATCTGTAATTTGAAGATGGATTTAACCAATGACGACTGATCTAACGACGATTTAATCGAATTGTGGCATATTTTATCAATAGGATAGGAGTACTACTCGCGCTTTGATATGGTATCTACCGAAACAGATATCCTCAACGTGATTTCGCCATTATGAATCGCCTCCAAAAACAATTAACAAACAACAAGGAGGTAGCTTCCAATAATGCAGTTTTAGTTTTCATTAAAATCTGGCCAAAGACTTCTTTGAGTAGGTACTTTTCGCTATTTGTCATAGTACGAGTAAAATAGGTTAGTTTGACAGACCGGCAAGGTTATAACGTATCTCAATTGCAATGAAAGCTCGATTCAAATGTAAGAAAATGGCGGCTTTATATCAATTTTCTCAGCTCCAGCCAGTAACTTCCTAACATTTCTGCTTACTGAAGGTGCTAAAGACCAATTGGTCTTCGACCAATGTTTGTTATCAGTGATGACTTATGGCACTGAAACGTGGACTCTTACTATGAGCTTCATAACTAAGCTCAAAGTACCACAACGAGCTATGGAGAGGGCTATGCTCGGGGTTTCTATAAGTGATCGAGTCAGAAATGAGGAGATTCGTAGAAGAACGAAAGTCACCGCCCAGAAGATTAGCTACTAAAAGTGGCAGTGGGCAGGGTACATAGCACGCAGAACAGATGGCCGATGGAGCCGAAAGCACAGATTACTGAATAGAACCGAAAGGTACTGAATGGAGACCACGGACCGGCAAGCGCAGCGTAGGTCGTCCACCGACACGGTGGACAGACGACCTGATAAAGGTCGCAGGACGACGTTGCATGCAGGCCGCTTCCAACCGGTCCTTTTGGAAAATTATGGGGGAGGCTTATATTCAGCAGTGGACGTCTTACGGCTGAGATAATGATGATGATGATGAACGTACTAAAACTGACATAAAACCGCCATTTTATAAGATTTCAACAGAGATACCTAATTACCGTGCTGATCAGAACACATATCTACATGTTATGATCAGTAGGCCTAGCACGACAAAGACTTAGCACACGGTATTGCGAACATTACCGTTACACGGTAGAAAAAGGTGCGGTGGTAGAACTACCCCGGACGAACTCATTCACAAAGAGCTCTACTGCTACATAATGGTACAGCTGAGGCGTTAGCCAGTATCTTTGTGTCTCGTCTGTCTGGCGTCGCGTCGCGTCGCGTCGTCTTTAGCAACTACTGTTATGCTATATTCAATTGTAGCTACATAGAATACGTGTACTAAGTACCTACAATTTGAAAAATTGAATACCGACTTCCATTCTATTCAGTTATTGGAGTGGAACTCAAAAACTTCTGGACCGAATGTGATGAAATTTAAATGGGACCACACAGGAATCACCAGCTTTCAAAAAAGAATTTTGTGAATCGGTTCACCCTATCGAAAGTTGTAAATTAACAAAAATTTTAAAAATACAGTCGAATTGAGTGCCTCCTCCTTTTTGAAAGTCGGTAGAAAATACTCATATACTCCTACATTTAATATTGTATTGTACTCTATCTATACAGAGAAATAAAATTGAAGTGTCTGTTTGTAATTCCAAATTAACAGCTTTTCACGAAATACATAGAAAGTATATACGGTACTTACATAGAAAATCATTTTTTAAATTATTATGTCCGTTTGTTCCAGCTATCTCTGAAACGGCTGTACCTATTTTAACGAGACTGTCACTGGCAGATAGCTGATGTTATAAATAAGGGTCATCATTTCATCATCTCAGCCGTAGGACGTCCACTGCTGAACATAGGCCTCCTCCATGATTTTCCAAAAGGACCGGTTGGAAGCGGCCTGCATCCAACGTCGTCCTGCGACCTTCCTCAGGTCGTCTGTCCACCGTGTCGGTGGACGACCTACGCTGCGCTTGCCGGTCCGTGGTCTCCACTCCAGAACCTTTCGGCCCCATCGGCCATCTGTTCTGCGTGCTATGTGCCCTGCCCACTGCCACTTCAACTGGCTAATCTTCTGGGCTATGTCGGTGACTTTCGTTCTTCTACGGATCTCCTCATTTCTGATTCGATCATAAATAAGGGTAAATGTGATTAATAAATAACATAGGGTAATTTTAATTTAGAAAAAAATACAATTTATAAAACTCTGTATCTGTTTGCCTTATCACGCCTCAACGGCTGAGCGGGTCTAATCAAATTTGGCAATGTTATAGATAATATCCCATGGAAGTACATATGATACTTTTCATCATCATCCATCACCAAGCGGGTGAAACCGCGGGCCGCAGCTAGTATATTAATAAAAGTGTAGTGTGTGTTGAGTGATGATATGAGTGTGTTTTTCATTACTTCTACACTCAATGGATTTAGATGAAATACAGAACGGAGATAGCTTATAAATAGCTTTTTATCCCAATTCAACAGACAGTTCCTGATGGATCGCGATAATCTTATTCTACGCAGACGAAGTCGGGAGCAAGAACTATTTGTATATAAATACGTCAACAGGTTTTGATATTAGGATATTGTGAAAATTGCTGTTCTTTGTCCAATGTCGTTCCTTCCAGTCGTTTAGTCACGATTCCCGCGTATCCGCCCAATAAAGTCCATGCAGTCTTTTAACTCCATTGAGTATCTTACATTCCTCCAGTCGCACCAGTGTCCCAGGATATCGTTTACAACGTACCTGAAACAAAACCAAATTCTTTATATAACTTTAGTTCATTTCTTTCGAAGGAGCATAGGTCATCTTCATCTCGAGAAAAACAATCTTAAATTATTGATTCAGGCGTTACTTTGCGGAAATCCATTATCAAAAAAACGATATTAAAAAATATTTAGTGACACTTCCGCTGAAAAGAAAACAATGATTTTGGCCTATTTGGGGGCGTGCACCACCCTCCATCCCGCATAAAATACTAATAGGAAGAATACAAAATAAAAAACACAAGAAAAGTAAAGATCCATTGATCCCGGATTTTAACAAAGTGGTTTTTTTTAGAAGTAGCGTGTGTCTAAAAATCCGACTTATGTAGTTTATTTTATGAAGTCATACATCTTTCTTTTGCGCAGTTGTTTTCAGTAGTAGGTCGCACCTACAGTGAACTAAAATGCAAAACGTGCCCGAAATATTGTGTCGCGTGCCATTGGGTCGCTATCCCTGGTATAGATAGATAAATAAGCAAACTATTTACGAAAGTTCGTTCCCCTGTTCTTGAAGTAGCCAGACGTTCATCAATCATTTACGACCACTTTAATCGACCCTTAAATACATTGGAATCAATAACAGATTCGGTCACTGACCTAGCCTACCGCGCGTATCGAAACCAATTCAACTTTATAAATCGATGGTCCCGATTCGATGGCCGTATCGATGTGTAATCGATACTCACTATATTCGGCACGTGTGTTCAAGGTTGATTATTTTCGTACGTGCTACTGTAATTGGAGGCAATTAATGGTATACTAGCTAGTAGCTTCGCCTGCGGTTCCCACAGAAACAGATTTCTGGGATAAAAAGTGGACTATTATATACAATAATATAATATCATAAAGAGGAAAGATTTTTATGTATGTTTGTAACGAATTGGCTCAAAAAGCACTGGACCAATTTCAAAAATCCTTTCACAATTGGAAAGCTACATTCACCCTGAGTAACATAGGCTATATAAGATTCATCATCAACATCATCATCCATCACCGCGCGGGTGTAACCGCAGAGAGCAGCTAGTATACAATGGTAGTAATTCACTTGTTCAGAACACCAAACTAACTAACGAACTAAAATCTATTCTTAGTAAATTATGGTAGTTCTTATTGTGTTTACGCTTAAGACCAAATTCGTATAATGCTTACAAGTGCCAATTCTTAAATTTGCCCTTTCTGTTTAATTGTTGGTTTGTTTAGTGCAAATTTAATCGTCATGTAAGTTCGTGCTCTCTAAACTAGTCTAAACTGATGTAAAACTACCCACAATTGAATACAATAATCATATGTTTAGAATTACCATTTAAGTGTTACACAAAATTGAATTTTAGTATTAACATAATAAGAACTACCATAGTTTAGAGAATTTTAGTTTAGTGTACGCACAAGCGAATCAGTACCAATATCGTAATTCCGATAAAGAATCCGTTATCGTATAAGAACAGCGTGCATATCTCACGCGTACGATTAATTCGGAAACAGACAATCTGACAATCCCGTGGCGGGAATTAGGATAGTGTCGATCCAATATGATTCGGCCAGATTCTATTACACTCGGACGAGAAATCCAAATTCAACAAATCTGCACTAGCTAATACGTTTCATCCCAATTCGTTGGGTTTTTTCTCTCATTTCAGCATTGTCTCTATTCACAACCTTACAAAGCGAAATTCTCCTGCAAAGCCTATATACCTACTACCTTTATAAAACACTAATAAATATGTTCTGAAATCCAGGCTTAGGTACCTACCATACCTACAGGCGTTGCCCAGGTAACGCGTGTGTGGTAGGTACCTAAGCCTGGGTTCTTGCTGAAAGTTTTACGATTATAGACGACCTATTCATTAAAGCCTGTCAAGTAAAGCCTTAATAAAAGGCCAAGAAATTAGATTTAGCTTTGTAGCAAACAATATGAGTTCGTAGTTTGTTGTAGGTAGGATTGGAAGAGACGTAGGCGTAGTAGTTACGCGTATACTGGCTATAGGTGTACAGTTTCAAATTGAAACTGTGAGTTTAAAAATACTCGTCATTGTAATTTTCAAATAGGGGGAAATGACACTGGGGCGTAACGGACAGGCACAGAACTTTGAAGACAC
Organism: Selenia dentaria; assembly: GCA_917880725.1. NCBI lineage: Eukaryota > Metazoa > Arthropoda > Insecta > Lepidoptera > Geometridae > Selenia > Selenia dentaria. Next base: position 17,198,025 of record OU862897.1, read on the forward strand.
CGAACATTTTTTTTTAATGTAGATTACCTATGTGTGTATATTTAAAAAAAAAGTATCATATTTTTCCTGTGTACACATTTTTTATATGAACTGATTCAGCTTCAGAATATTAACCCTAGAACCACAACATGGGGTCATGGGTGACCCCACGTACACGTATTTTTATTTTAATTTAGCGAGTTTTGCACCTACAACACTGTGCGTCTAGGTACCTTCCGTAATTGGTAATCAGTGGCCCGTGACGCATGGCGGGGTGCGCACGCTCATTAGGTTCGGAGATATTGCAGTTTGGGGTCGCCCGCGACCCGTGTTGTGGTTATCGAAACAATTTTTTTGTGATTAACTGTGTTGTGATTTCACGTTTATTTCACGAATAGTCTTTCAATATGGCCTCAACGTCACGAGCCCTTGAAAGTAATGACATTGAGCAACTTTTGGAGGAATATGAAGGTGAAACCTCCAGTTCTTCGGACGAAGATGGATCTGAAACTGCAGAAAATGAACATATATCCGAACACACCGATGAAGATGATTTGTTTGATGTTGAATCTGGATCAGATGATGATGATGTTCTTCTGTCTGATTTCTGTATGGGCAAAAATGGTTATACTTGGCGAAGAAGTCCGTTCACTGTTCCTAATACACGCACTGCAAGTAGAAACATCGTGATAAATCAACCTGGTCCTAAAGGTATCGCACGCGACGCAAAAACCGAGTTAGAAGCGTGGAAGCTATTTTTTCCAGACGAAATATTGGATATTATTGTGATGCATACCAATACACAAATTGACAGAATTTCTGAGACCATAAAAAACCAACGTTACACTTTTAAAACTGATAAAGTGGAGTTGATGGCTTTATTTGGATTAATGTATCGTAGTGGTTTATACAAAACAGCTAAAACAAACTTGTCCGAGTTATGGTCGATTGTGGATGGTCCACCTATTTTCAGGGCCACAATGTCAAAGAACAGGTTCGAATTTTTGGTAAATTACTTGCGGATTGTACAGCCCTACGTGAAACGCCGCCTTGATGAGGTCAACAATTTGCCCCAATCTCTTAAAGTGATAATGCTTCATGTTTTGGGAGTAGATGAAGAAAACAGTGCTCAGGTAGCCCAAGCTCGATCAACTTCAAGTTCCCGCTGCTATTTATGCACTAGAGCCAAACATAGGAAGGGCAGAAAGAAATGTGTTAAGTGCTCCAAAAATATATGTGCACAACACAGGTTACCTATTTGTCACCAATGTATCTAGATTTTCAGATTTGTACTGATTTTTTTTCCCTTAAGCATTCCATTAATATCCAAAAAACCTTGTAATAATTGTTAAGTTTATTAAAGTTTAATATTTTGTAAGTCATATTTTATTTTATTTTGGGGTCACCCATGACCCATGTTGTGGCTCGTTTAATTAAATTTGGATGTTGTAGTTGTAGGGTTAAAAATAATATATAACGGTCCGGTAATCTGAGCTTTAGGTAAACCTTTTCGTTTAAGATTTTAAGGCGCGGTCGTATCCTGATAATAGTAAAAAGCAGAATCTTTAAACATCTAGTGTAACGAAACAGATCGATAATAATCTATGAAAAAAAATACTTAGGTTAGAAAAGGAACAGGCAAAGAGTAATAACCGAACAGAATTCATAAATATTACTTGATCTCTGCAGAAAAAAAACCTAAATAGGTCCATAAAAATAAACTTTCACGCCCAAACTCTCAGAATTTTCAGCGATAACACTTTATTATTTTATAGATAATACATAGCCAACATATAGTGCTAAAGTAGTAACGAGCAGTTTTTTCAATTGTGTTAGTATACTTATATCTAAAAATATAATGAAAACGTACAAAATTAACGCATTTTCGCATTACATCGTCCAATCTAACAAGCGATTTTCAACCTTACGTAAAGTGTCGTAAATTATTTTAAAATTGGGGTTGGACCGCGCCTTAAGTATATGAATAGAGAATAATGTTTCAATCAACTCATTAAAATATTTATAACGAAAAACGTGAAGAAAACCTTTGTGGTTTGATTTTATTGCATTTTACGGGTCTTTACTTTTGTGAGGATGAAGTTTATTGCATTTTACGCTATTTTTCTTTTGTACGTAGATACAAAATAATAGATACGCTATTTTATTCTGTAAACAGAATAAGAAATTGCTTTTCACGGCAACTTTGTGAGCAGTTGACAATTTTTTGTGCACGATATGCGCTTTAGAGCGGGCGATTTCAATTTGCTCTGTCACGATCAGCGGAAGTGTTTTGGATGATGACAATGATTTGAAAATGTATAGATAGGTCACATCAGTTCTATACATAGCGGCAAAAACGGCCCTATTGGAGTATCTTTAGGGAACACACTGTTTTAGACTTTCGCGGTTGTTAACTACATTATAATTAGTACTCACGGGATGTAAACGATTAGGCAGGTTTAGGAGTTCCCGATATTTCACCCGCATATTCAATCTACCCGTGAACATGGAGCATGTAACTGCGCCGAAATATCGGGAACTCCAAAACCTGTCTAATCGTGGTGTACATCCCGTGATTATGAGTACTAATTATAATCTTTGGGTAAGTTCGGTGGTGATCTTGTAACGCACACAACGTCTCAGTGAATCCATTCAAGTGCAATCTATACAGATAAATAAAATTGAAGTGTCTGTTTGTAATTCCATAGTAACAGCTTTTCAGTAAATGCATTTATGAGAGTATATACGGTACATAGTTACCTTTTACCTTAGAACCGCCATTTTTCAAGATTTCAATCAACATTTGTTAGCAACTGAGATACATACTCGTATAATAGCCATGGTGGTCTCGTTACTTAATATAAACAGCAACTGTCATGCAAAGGCCATACAAAGAAAAACAAGTAAGGCTCACGCATAATACCGGAAGGTCTTATAGGCGTGCTTACAACAAAACAATTTTTTGTATTTTGTATAAATAGAAAAGTCTTAATTCAGAGAAAATAAAACTGTTTTTCTCTTAACTCATCAACTTCAACTCATCATTTCACTCAAAATCAAAATGGCGGATTTCGCTTTTTTTTCGCAACCACTACAGAAATACCGATTGTTTCAAAACGGTTCATTACTTATATGTGAAATAAAAAGTGATAAACAGCATAAACTATGTTTTACATTATTATCCTGCACTATTTGTATGTTTTATAAGATAACATATTGAATTTATAGCAATAAGTTATGTTTACGAAAAAAACCGTTACGTTTCATATTTGAATATAATGTCTGAGAATAAACGAAATTCTTTATAAAAGATATTAAAATTGTAAAAGTTCATATTTTATAATGATAAAAATAACAATTAGCTAACCTTCTCATTACTTTTCCACTTCCATTATTTTTTATTCAATTTATGCCAAACAATTATCTTCGCACACTGACAACCTGCCCGTACTTAGGTACTCTATAGGCCGACTTGGAACACAAAATGTTTTTTTTTTCATGGTCCGGTTTGTGATTTTGGATTTTATAGGAAGAACATATATCTAGCTCTCTTCATCTCATACATTTTACCGATCGAAAAAGCAAGACAACAACAATATAGGTAATGCAAAAACGAACCACAAGACCTCGAGGACAGATCTGTTCACTTAATGAGCTTACTAGTACAATGTTAAATTGGACAGTATTGTTGACCTTACATCCGACTTCAAAAAGGAGGAGGTCTCTCATTCGACCGTATATATATATACATTTACAGTAGATATCTGTGTGTCCCATATAAAGTTTACCCGGGTTTTGAGACGTAATATGTTCTGAAAGAGATTATATATTGAAACAATCTTAAGACAAATAAATTATCAAGCGACATTTGGATAGCGTGATCTGAATGGGTCGATGATTACAATACAATAGCTAGAATACAAGTTCCCATTTTAATCTATGGAATAGAAGACAATACAGCAGTCGTAGAGCAAAAACACGTGTTAACAATAGATACAAATGACGTCGGTAACTAGGGCGGCCGTTTATTGTCGAGGTTCACACTAAAGGACGTTTATGAATGGATGGTATCATTATCGATATCGATAATTTAAAGGTTTATAGGTTTTTTGTAATATCTAGAGACGAGACGACAACGTCGGCAATGGTAGCGCCCCGCGTATTCATGACAGTTGCTGTTTCTATTAAGTAACGAGACAAGCATGGCTATTATACGAGTATGTATCTCAGTTGCTAACAAATGTTGATTGAAATCCTGAAAAATGGCAGCTCTATGTCAATTTTGACAGCTCCAGTAAGCGAAAATATAAGTAAGTTGATGACTAGAGATGACAAAAATGACATAGAGACGCCATTTTTCAAGATTTCAATCAACACTTGTTAGCAACTAAGATACAAAATTACCCTGCAGCGGGGCTATTATGTATTCCAGTTGCTAACAAGTGTTGATTGAAATCTTGAAAAATGGCGGTTCTATGTCACTTTTGATAACTCCAGTAAGCAACTATGTTAATGTCCAGACATTAACATAGTTGCTTACATAATACTTAGCTGACAAAAGTGACATAGAGCGGCCATTTTTATAGATCTAATCAACATTTGTTAGCTACTAAGATACATAATAGCCCTACAGTGTGTGGGCTCCACCAAATAATTAACCATAAGCTCCGAAGCGGCTGCACTTATTTAGGCTAGACTTTAGACTTTTGCTGGCATGTATATTATATTATATTATATAAGTAACTAATAAGAGACTTGCTGGACTACTTTTATTTTAAAGGCGCCGTACCTGCAGTACCATGCAAGTGAAGCCGCGGGCTTACGGACCTCATTTGCGGATATTAGAAATGTTCACATTATTGTATACGATTCTATAATAAACTTCTCAGTCTTATCCGAGATTTGCCTATTAATAACTTTAGAATTACTATCAAAACTAAAATTACAACATTTTGGATTACTTGGAGGATAAAACAGCTTGGGACTGATCACTCCAGGATCTACCTACTCGTGTGTTACGATGTCAAAGTGTAGCGTGTCTTGCCTTAATGTCTCTTTATAAGGCAACACACTGAAGCTAAAAATAAACAAACATTTATTATTATACATTAAAAAAATGTTAATTTTGCGATAAAAATGTTAAAAGACTACACTGCTGAATTTCTTGCTGGATGTTCTCAGTCGTGATCGCGTTCCGATCCGGTGGTAGATTTAAGAAAAAATAAATGTACTCGTAATATGTCAATTTGTAAGTGCCCCCGTAGGTCTATACAGAATAAATTACTTGACTTGATTAACGGGATAGTTATAATGTATGTTTTCTTCGAGTTTCCGATATTTCGGCACTGTTGCAAGCGCGACGGATGAACTTTCGTGATCATGGCGCTTGCAACAGTGCCGAAATATCGGAAACTCAAAGTACATGGTAACTATCTCGTTAATAATTTGAACATTTGTAATGTTTGTGACCATGATAGTTTAAAAACTTATACTCATCTAGATATGCTTTAACTAATAAGAAGCCGTATTATCTTTAAGGACATGGAGTACTTTAGAAGGAGCAAAAATCACAGACAAACTTACGGAGCTCATCATGCGCCATTAAGTCAATATTTACAACAACAGTATATAAACTAAATAGACGTTAATGAATCTAAAGGAAGAGGGCAACCATAAAGTATCGAAATTCGAACTACAATTAAGTACTTTAATATATAAAAGCTGCGCTTCGTGACTCTGCCCGTGTGGTTAAATACTGTCCCACTGAAACTTATTTCTGTTTGTCGTGATAATGTATATACATGTATGAATGCTGCACCCACGAAAGAGCATAACTCATTGTCACGTTACGTTGTCACGTTGTGCCTGAGCTTAGCTGAAAAAAGTGTCTATATAACAAGCGATAGACAGGCACGATCGGCATACGCGTTCGGATTGCCTTATGACGTTATCAGGTAAAATTATCGTCCGTCAACCTACTTTACATACAACCTTTATTTTCTAGAATATTTTTTGTATAATATACCTTACCATACCTTTAAATCGAAATAGATGGAGACTGATTTAATGCTGTGCCTCCGGTTCCGAGATGTTTTACCTAGATTGTCTTCTTTACTGAGAATGGAATGGGCTTAATTTGACATTTGAATCCCATTCTGGGCGAAATCCTGCAAGCCTATTGGCTGGAACCATGAATGAGAATGAAGTGACATTTCCTTCAAGTTAGACAATAAGACGGTCAGTCCAATGCGAGCTGACAGGTAACTACTACCTACTTACTTTAAATCTTTTATTTATTTATAGTCAAACAAACAGTATCTTTTGTCATCAAGCTGTCACTATATATAGCATGCTATTCACGGATAAAACTGTCACTCGGAATAAAAAACACTGGATCACGATCTACATTCAGCCTTTTGTCCGTACGAAATCACACGACTCTACAAAATAATGGAGACCGGTCATTGACCCCGGGCGGTTGCTAGATCGATACAAAATGGCCGACCTGCAAAAAATTAAACCCATCCGAGTGTAAAATCAATTTTGACGCATGCGAAGCAGCCTGGCTGGGGCTGCAGACATGGGTGCTCTAATTGTCTGTCGGTCGATGCTGGCCTATATTTAATACGTGTGTAAGCAACTTACCAGCACGTTATTCCACTCTGGGCCCTAATCAAGGATTTCTAAATCCGAAGTTTGGCAGTAAGAATTTTGGAAAATTCAATTATAATTATCAAGTTTTATGTATGGACTAAGGGAACTGCGATGAGCAGCTGGGCTTGATGCAGCTATGACCACTTATTACGCATATGCATACTAATGGTTAAGATATGGCATCATACAATGGGGAAATAGTGTAAACGTAGATAACCTTTTCATCAACCAAAAGAAATGTCTACGAATACTTGCTAACATCGAATCTCCAGATTTAACAATACATCATTTCCATAAACCATATTTTATCAATATCAAATGCTGATCCTCACCTCCATCTACATCTTGGAAATGCACGTTTATTCGAAAATATCCTCAATACTTTTTAAAAACATGTGAACAGACGAGAAATTATCCCCTTCCTTAGACTAACACGGAAACATACGCTTTTAATACCAACTTCTAGATTGAAAATGCTCAGTTCCGGTACAACGCAATGGCAGTTAAAATTTATAATACACTACCTAACAAAACAAAAGACGAAAATAAAATGAACTTTAAATTTACACTTAAAAAATTATTTTTGCAGTGTTATAATAATATTGAAGAATTTTTCAATGATAATACATTAAAATAGACTGGTCCTTTCTGCACAATTGCAACACCCCCAGCGGGTAATATGTATGTGACATGTACTTATTGTAAACCTTAGGCAACAAGACCTGCATTGTATAAGTAAGGGGGGTTCCAATGTGCATCGAATGGACCTCCATGTATGTTCTACCAATTTCGACTTTTTAGGAGTTTTGTATTGAAATTTTTCCGCAATAGGTACTGATTGTTTCACTAAAATTTCAATTTTGTCTTTACCTTTCGTGCTAGGGTGCTCATTATTTTAATGAAGCAGCTGGTTAGTACTTCTATCGAATGACGTACCCGTCTCAATAGAAAAACAAGAACCATAACTTGAGTTGAATGTATTGCACAAAGTTTCAGTCCGTGTATTTTATTTATAGCCATTTAAACACATACACGGATTATTTTTTCTATGTAGCTATATTAAAACTAACTATTTTAAAAGCTTTCTCAGTGACCTGGCTAGTACACCTCCAAACTTTATTTGTCTTAGATATGGGGTTCACATTGAAATTGTGTGACAAAGTTAAAATAAGCTGAAATATTTTTTTAAACTGTCTAAATGTCTTATTTCTGGAAAGTTGAGTTTCTTCGTGTCATAGCTTGCAGCAGGTACCAATACGACTTTGAGATAAAAAGGGACAAAAGTAACTACGTATTTCTGTCCTGCTCACACGTCATACCCTATCCCTATATATATTATTATTTAAGTATAATACTTTTCACCAACTCCAGGGAATTACTTGTGCGTGTCGCGATGCCCACAAAATAATACAATTCCAGAAATGTATCTAAAAACAAAACAAAACACAAAAACTTGCTGATTGATATATCTAAAAACCCTAAATCAATTCAATTACTACTACATATTATTTAAAGTATAATGAAATGATCAAAACTTCACAAGTTCGTATCAAAATCCAGAACAAATTTTAATCCAAATACCGAACAGAAATCAGCGCAAATTACTGAAAAAAACTCGCAAATATTGCGTGTTCACTGGACATTAAACTGGCGAAATTGTTATCAAAAACAATTTAGGCAAAGCGATAAAACACGTGCGGAAGAATTGCAATTTTCAATTTCACCACAAAATGTTCTACTGTACTAGAATACTGAATGTACAAATTGTAAAACGGCGACCTACATGACAAATATCAGATTGAAATTTTGTTCAACTTAGGTATCAACTACGCTTTTTCAAACGCTCAAAGTCATATATCAACACGGTGCGATTTGCAATAGCAAATCACAATATCCCAAGAGTAAAAAAGCTCTACCAGCGTGTTCCAAAATGCATAGAGCCTACTACAGAAAAGCGCCAAGAAATTCGGGGACATTCTTGGTATGGATATTCTACTAATCATCTATTCAATATATATATATGGATATATATTACTCAATATATATATTTTTGTCATCAACGATTTTGAGAGGCTAACAGCGCTATTTACTGACTGATTTTGATAAAATTTGGTACACACATTAGGGACCTGACTTTTAAAGAGGGATTTAGAATATGAGCATAATTAGTCAAGTGATTGCCGAGAAAATAGGTTCTGAAGTTTAAAAAGTGGATGAGTTCGGTCGTCCAACAACATCGTGTTTTCCTTATTAGTACTATCAAGCTAACATAAAAAAAATTAAACAAAAAAAATTTTGACGGCGACCGCATCGAGCGGTGAATTTTCTGAATCGCAGTAACGCGATTTATAATAGCTCAGACAGCGAAAAATTGCCTCTCTTGTGCTCGCGAGATCTTCAGTTCGCAATACTACTAGTATACATATTTTAACAACACTGGTAACTGACGACAGCTATACCTAAGTACTGGATTTAGCAGACACGCTCACGAAAAGATGTCGGCAAGCAGTGGCGTCGTGTGGCGGGTCGCCATCTTCCCTCAAATATGGTTGAGGAAGGCAATGGCTGCCACATGCGTCAACTCGTGAACGGGTGCTGTCTGCGGAAACCGGTCTGCTCTGAATGCTGATGCAAACTCAAAAATGATATAGCCCATAAGTAATTTAACTTAAAAATCCTATGTCATCTAATTAAGTAAATATTGTTCTCTTTTTTAATTGTATTTAGATTTGATAACTTTGCAAAAAAAAAATAGCACGGACTGTGGAGTCTGTGGAGGCTAGTAATAAATTAAAAAAAAAGTACTGGATTATTCCAAGCATTCCAAAATGTTTTTTTTTACATCAAATGCGTTTTTTTCAAACACCTATTCTTATATTCTTTCCATGAGCTCTGTAAATTTTGGTATCTTATTTTCCTCATTCGTTGATATTTTCTGACAAAAAGATCTCGTACGGTGATTTTGGATTACATTGGTCAAATAAGCATAACCAAAACCACAGGTACAGATTGGTCATGCATGATAATAATGTAACAGTAATGTATTTTGTATAGTGTAGAGTAAATAACATTTATTCATTTTCAAAAAGTGCCTAGATTATGAAATGGTTCATTGTAATGTATTCACGATGTATAATCATAATCATATTTTATTGGTATAAAATCCATACAAGTCAATATTGATAATATAATAAGCAATGTGTCAAAAATCGAATTAACAACTTAGGTACATTATAGTACATTTGTACTTTGTTGTTCATATATTATATACTTATGTATAATTAGTACCTACTTACATAATCATGTTAGATTACTGCTACCACATACAAATAAGTAATCAATAAATACATGTCATCAAATCTATGTCATACCAATATATATCTAAGCAATTTAAAAAATTCGTCATATCAATTACAAAATAAAACATATATCTAATAATTTATGATAATAATAATAATAATAGTATCAACACTTGTTAGCAACTAAGATACAAAATTACCCTGCAGCGGGGCTATTATGTATTCCAGTTGCTAACAAGTGTTGATTGAAATCTTGAAAAATGGCGGTTCTATGTCACTTTTGACAACTCCAGTAAGCAACTATGTTAATGTCTGGAGCTGAGAAAAGTGACATAGAGCGGCCATTTTTATAGATCTAATCAACATTTGTTAGCTACTAAGATACATAATAGCCCTACAGTGTGTGGGCTCCACCAAATAATTAACCATAAGCTCCGAAGCGGCTGCACTTATTTAGGCTAGACTTTAGACTTTGCTGGCATATATATTATATTATATAAGTAACTAATAAGAGACTTGCTCGACTACCTACTTTTATTTTAAAGGCGCTGTACCTGCAGTACCATGCAAGTGAAGCCGCGGGCTTACGGACCTCATTTGCGGATATTAGAAATGTTCACATTATTGTATACGATTCTATAATAAACTTCTCAGTGTTATCCGAGATTTGCCTATTAATAACTTTAGAATTACTATCAAAACTAAAATTACAACATTTCGGATTACTTGGAGGATAAAACAGCTTGGGACTGATCACTCCAGGATCTACCTACTCGTGTATTACGATGTCAAAGTGTAGCGTGTCTTGCCTTACTGTCTCTTTATAAGGCAACACACTCAAGCTAAAAATAAACAAACATTTATTATTATACATTAAAAAAATGTAAATTTTGCGATAAAAATGTTAAAGACTACACTGCTGAATTTCTTGCTGGATCTTCTCAGTCGTGATCGCGTTCCGATCCGGTGGTAGATTTAAGAAAAAATAAATGTACTCGTAATATGTCAATTTGTAAGTACAGTAGGTCTATACAGAATAAATTATTTGACTTGATTAACGGGATAGTTATAATGTATGTTTTCTTTGAGTTTCCGATATTTCGGCACTGTTGCAAGCGCGACGGATGAACTTTCGTGATCATGGCGCTTGCAACAGTGCCGAAATATCGGAAACTCAAAGACAATATACATGGTAAGTAACTATCTCGTTAATAATTTGAACATTTGTAATGTTTGTGACCATGATAGTTTAAAAACTTATACTCATCTAGATATGCTTTAACTAATAAGAAGCCGTATTATCTTTAAGGACATGGAGTACTTTAGAAGGAGCAAAAATCACAGAAAAACTTACGGACCTCATCATGCGCCATTCAGTCAATATTTACAACAACAGTATATAAACTAAATAGACGTTAATTAATCTAAAGGAAGAGGGCAACCATAAAGTATCGAAATTCGAACTACAATTAAGTACTTTAATATATAAAAGCTGCGCTTCGTGACTCTGCCCGTGTGGTTAAATACTGTCCCACTGAAACTTATTTCTGTTTGTCGTGATAATGTATATACATGTATGAATGCTGCACCCACGAAAGAGCATAACTCATTGTCACGTTACGTTGTCACGTTACGCCTGAGCTTAGCTGAAAAAAGTGTCTATATAACAAGCGATAGACAGGCACGATCGGCCTAAGCGTTCGGATTGCCTTATGACGTTATCACGTAAAATTATCGTCCGTCAACCTACTTTACATACAACCTTTTTTTCTAGAATATTTTTTGTATAATATACCTTACCATACCTTTAAATCGAAATAGATGGAGACTGATTTAATGCTTTGCCTCCGGTTCCGAGATGTTTTACCTAGATTGTCTTCTTTACTGAGAATGGGAATGGGCTTCATTTGACATTTGAATCCCATTCTGGGCGAAATCCTGCAAGCCTATTGGCTGGAACCATGAATGAGAATGAAGTACATTTCCTTCAAGTTAGACAATAAGACGGTCAGTCCAATGCGAGCTGACAGGTAACTACTACCTACCTACTTACTTTAAATCTTTTATTTATTTATAGTCAAACAAACAGTATCTTTTGTCATCAAGCTGTCACTATATATAGCATGCTATTCACGGATAAAACTGTCACTCAGAATAAAAAACACTGGATCACGATCTACATTCAGCCTTTTGTCCGTACGAAATCACACGACTCTACAAAATAATGGAGACCGGTCATTGACCCCGGGCGGTTGCTAGATCGATACAAAATGGCCGACCTGCAAAAAATTAAACCTATCCGAGTGGAAATCAATTTTGACGCATGCGAAGCAGCCTGGCTCGGGCTGCAGACATGGGTGCTCTAATTGTCTGTCGGTCGATGCTGGCCTATATTTAATACGTGTGTAAGCAACTTACCAGTACGTTATTCCACTCTGGGCCCTAATCAAGGATTTCTAAATCCGAAGTTTGGCAGTAAGAATTTTGGAAAATTCAATTATAATTATCAAGTTATATGTATGGACTAAGGGAACTGCGGCGAGCAGCTGGACTTGATGCAGCTATGACCACTTATTACGCATATGCATACTCATGGTTAAGATATGGCATCATACTATGGGGAAATAGTGTAAACGTAGATAACCTTTTCATCAACCAAAAGAAATGTCTACGAATACTTGCTAACATCGAATCTCCAAATTTCACAATACATAATTTCCATAAACCATATTTTATCAATATCAAATGCTGATCCTCACCTCCATCTACATCTTGGAAATTCACGTTTATTCGATAATATCCTCAATACTTTTTAAAAACATGTGAACAGACGAGAGATTATCCCCTTAGACTAACACGGAAACATACACTTTTAATACCTACTTCTAGATTGAAAATGATCAGTTCCGGTACCAACGCAATGGCAGTTAAAATTTATAATACACTACACGAAAATAAAATGAACTTCAAATTTACACTTAAAAAATTACTTTTGCAGAAGTGTTATTATAATATCGACGAATTTTTCAATGATAATACATTAAAATAGACTGGTCCGCTCTTCACAATTGCAACACCCCCAGCGGGTAATATGTGACATGTACTTATTGTAAACCTTACGAAACAAGACCTGCATTGTATAAGTAAGGGGGGTTTCAATGTGCATTGAATGGACCTCCATGTATGTTCTACCATTTTCGACTTTTTAGGAGTTTTGTTTTGAAATTTTTCCGCAATAGGTACTGATTGTTTCACTAAAATTTCAATTTTGTCTTTACCTTTCGTGCTAGGGTGCTCATTATTTTAATGAAGCAGCTGGTTAGTACTTCTATCGAATGACGTGCCCGTCTCAAGAGAAAAATAAGAAACTCCTATAACTTGAGTTGAATGATATGGGGTAGTTAGACATGGGGTTCACATTGAAATTGTGTGACAAAGTTAAAATAATCTGAAATATTTTTTTAAACTGTCTAAATGTCTTATTTCTGGAAAGTTGAGTTTCTTCGTGATAAAACTTTGAGATAAAAAGGGACAAAAGTAACTACGTATTTCTGTCCTGCTCACACGTCATACCCTATCCCTATATATTATATTATTATTTAAGTATAATACTTTTCACCAACTCCAGGGAATTACTTGTGCGTGTCGCGATGCCCACAAAATAATACAATTCCAGAAATGTATCTAAAAACAAAACACAACACAAAAACTTGCTGATTGACCAAACCATCAAATTCAAAAGATAATCTAAAAACCCTAAATCAATTCAATTACTACTACATATTTAAAGTATAATGAAATGATCAAAACTTCACAAGTTCGTATCAAAATCCAGAACAAATTTTAATCCAAATACCGAACAGAAATCAGCGCAAATTACTGAAAAAAACTCGCAAATATTGCGTGTTCACTGGACATTAAACTGGCGAAATTGTTATCAAAATCAATTTAGGCAAAGCGATAAAACACGTGCGGAAGAATTGCAATTTTCAATTTCACCACAAAATGTTCTACTGTACTAGAATACTGAATGTACAAATTGTAAAACGACGACCTACATGACAAATATCAGATTGAAATTTTGTTCAACTTATTTTGTTTAACTACGCTTTTTCAAACGCTCAAAGTCATATATCAACACGGTGCGATTCGCCATAGCAAATCACAATATCCCAAGAGTAAAAAAGCTCTACCAGCGTGTTCCAAAATGCATAGAGCCTACTACAGAAAAGCGCCAAGAAATTCGGGGACATTCTTGGTATGGATATTCTACTAATCATCTATTCAATATATATAGAGGAGATATATATATTACTCAATATATATATTTTTGTCGTCAACGATTTTTGAGAGGTTTTTACGGACTGATTTTGATAAAATTTGGTACGCTGTGTGTGACATTAGGCACCTGCCCTGCGATTCTCTAAGAGCTAACATCGTTGCATCTTTGACAACATCCGTGAAACAAATGACGTCATGACAAGAAACGTTGCAAAAACAACCTTATGTACATGAGCGATATCTCATAAAGTATTTGACATCGGTGAGCTCGTCGACGGGCGCATCAACGAATCATTAGAGAATCGCACTGCTGACTTTTAAAGAGGGATTTAGAATATGAGCATAATTGGTCAAGTGGTTGCCGAGAAAATCGGTTGTGAAGTTTAAAAAGTGGATGAGTTTGGTCGTCCAACAACATCGTGTTTTCCTTATTAGTACTATCAAGCTAACATAAAAAAATTAAACAAAAAAAATTTTGACGGCGACCGCATCGAGCGGTGAATTTTCTGAATCGCAGTAACGCGATTTATAATAGCTCAGACAGCGAAAAATTGCCTCTCTTGTGCTCGCGAGATCTTCAGTTCGCAATACTACTAGTATACATATTTTAACAACACTGGTAACTGACGACAGCTATACCTAAGTACTGGATTTAGCAGACACTCTCACGAAAAGGGGTCGGCAAGCAGTGGCGTCGTTTTGCGGGTCGCCATCTTCCCTCAAATATGGTTGATATAGGCGATGGCTGCCACATGTGTCAACTCGTGAACGAATGCTGTCTGCTCTGAATGCTGATGCAAACTCAGAAACGATATAGCCTTTAATTAAGTAGTTTAACATAAAAATCCTATGTCATCTAATTAAGTAAATATTGTTCTCTTTTTTAATTGTATTTAGATTTGATAACTTTGCAAAAAAAAATGGCACGGACTGTGGAGTCTGTGGAGGCTAGTAATAAATTTAAAAAAAAGTACTGGATTATTCCAAGCATACCAAAATGTTTTATTACATAAAATGCGTTTTTTTCAAACACCTATTCTTATATATTCTGTCCATGATTTCTGTAAATTTTGGCATCTTATTTTCCTCATTCGTTGATATTTTCTGACAAAAAGATCTCGTACGGTGATTTTGAATTACATTGGTCAAATAAGCATAACCAAAACCACAGGTACAGATTCGTCATGCATGATAATAATGTAACAGTAATGTATTTTGTATAGTGTAGAGTAAATAACATTTATTCATTTTCAAAAAGTGCCTAGATTATGAAATGGTTCATTGTAATGTATTCACGATGTATAATCATAATCATATTTTATTGGTATAAAATCCATACAAGTCAATATTGATAATATAATAAGCAATGTGTCAAAAATCGAATGAACAACTAAGGTACATTATAGTACATTTGTACTTTGTTGTTCATATATTATATACTTATGTATAATTAGTACCTACCTACATAATCATGTTAGATTACTGCTACCACATACAAATAAGTAATTAATAAATACATGTCACCAAATCTATGTCATACCAATATATACCTAAACAATTTAAAAAAATCGTCATATCAATTACAAAATAAAACATATATCTAATAATTTATGATAATAATAATAATAGTAATAACAAAAAACCTTATTTCAACAATAAACATAAGATATATCGATTTTCCCGAAACTAATCGATAACCTGGTGCCGGGCGGGAGGCCAAGGTATACCATTTATAAAAAAAATTGAAAAAAACCTAAGCTCCACAGTATATACAAATAATAGATAGAAAGCAAAGAACATGCCATATCTACGTTGAAATCTACTGATCCAAGGCAGACAATTATCTACAATATCAATAGAGTCCCACCTCAGATCGCTATGCCGTTGTTTCCCCGAGTCCCCGAGTCCCTGAGAGCCCTATAGACAACAAAGTACACAAAGTTCCAGTAATGGAATCACAGAACGTCGCTGTCTACATAAGAATCGAATTATTTAGTTATATAGACAGTATAGACACGGAAGTGTTAATGGAAGTTTCGTTCTGGGAACTTAAAGATGTTTGTTCACTGGACAATTGGTTCAGATCATGGTCTTTTAGATTTCACATCGTGACTATTTTCTTTTATTTATCCATTTCAATGATATTGGATTATAAATTAATATTCGCTTCAATTCTAATCGATAATTTGATCGATTTTAATTTATATTGTAAGAGTAGCTTCTTCTAGGATTACGTATGGTGCATAAGTGGATGGGGTTGGGATCACGTAAGTTGAAGAAAATGTAATTGATGAAGCTATATTGAACGTCGCGGAAACCGGCTGAGTCTAAGTTAAAATCACTCGAATAGTTCTTTGGTAATTCATCATCATCTCAGATGATGTTAATGATGATGAATTACCAAATTAACGTAGGACGTCCATGGCCTATGTTCAGCAGTGGTTCCCCTATAATTTTACAAAATGACCGGCTGGAAGCACCCTGCATGCAACGTCGTACTGTGACTTTTATCAGGTCGTCTGTAGACCGTGTCGGTGGACGACCCAGTGACTAAAGATGAACAGTTTAAATAAAATTTTATTTAAACTTAATTTATATTTTAGTCCTAATTTGGTGAAGTTTATGACAAAAAGTTTAATGAGCTAGATCAAGTTTTCTTGGGTTATTGCGTGATTGAAAGAACTAACAAATGTTACTCCTGCTACTGTAGAGTTAATCTAGTCATTTTTAATTATTCAGTTAAGTAAGCAAACTTGCATTTTACCACTTTTTAAATGGGTGACCGCTAGTTTCATTTCAACTTATACCATTGCGTACAGTTTCTAGTACCGATTGTATTCGAACAACATAAGTTAAACCGTGTCAATGGCCTATTTGTTCTATAATCTCCACTCTAGCTGTTTCCTTGTCTTCTAATCTATCATTATGAGTTTCATGTAACAGTCCAATTCACAGAATAATGGTCAAATGTTTATCTTAAACGTTGATGGGACTGTTTATAGATCTGTCATTGTTGTCTTTCGATGCTGGAGCATTAGAATTAGGATGTGTCAGTTCTCAGGACAGAAGAGTGGTCGTAACTATGCTGTAGTGACAGATGTTGTAAACAAGCAAGAGTTCTTACTGTCCCAGACCGGGGCCAGCATTTTAAAGTAATTGATATCTAAACATACACCGTAAACAAAGCAGCTTGGCGTAAATCTTAGAGCTAGTTTATTGACTACCAGCTGAGCCTTTGTCATGGCTGAGGTGATGATGACTTTGTCATGGCTCTATTCCAATTTTCTTTTCCGAAATACCTTATTGGGTCTAAAAACTTTAAAAAAAATATATATATGAAAAAAATAGTCCAGCCGATTTTAAGTTATGCTGTTACCAAAGCACATCATTTCATTTGCATGGTTGTTAAACTCCCTACTATAAGTGATCAAAAATTATAATGATATGAAATGAAATGTATTTATTTTGCCTAATATATGGTATTACAAGTGTTGTTGGTCTATTTACATAGTAGTATCACATATTTTGTCAGAAACATGATTGACATGCAAAGTTTGAATTTAAAATTTAAAAATTATACATTGTCAATAGGATTAAATGAAAAAAATATGTCCAATTAACCTTCAAGCGAGCGCGCGGTAATTCGTTACGGCAGCGGTCGCGCGTAACCTAAAAGACCTTTAGTATATAACAGCGAGATTAAACACTAATTAATCAATAATCATTTATTTCTTCGTATATAATGTAATATCATTATCTTAAGACACAATTTATGAAAAAAAAAAAGATCTTAAACCCTTCATTAACTTAAATCAAATTTTCAATAACATAATACATAAAATATTCCTACACACAGTTATAAAAATACATTAAGTAAAAATAAACAAAATCAGTGGGCTCCATGCGATCGAATATTTATAATCACAATATTTATTTTCAACTTAGGGTCTAGTTTCATTCATAATCATTATCTTCGCCAAGATAACAGTAATCGCATATGAATGTAGTGTGGGTTATGCAAATGTATTTTACATGATGTGCATTGTATCTTCTATTGCCTTCTTTTTCTGTGGGGTATATTTTACAGCTTCCTCTGCATGAGCTAGAACTGCTTGCTTCATTACCAGCATCTTCAACAGCCATATTCAAATGCTGAGTATATTCAATATATATCAAATATTCAATTCAATTCACAGTTTTGATTTACAGTTTTCTTGGAAGATTTACCGCCGTAGCTCTTCACATCACAGCTTTGATTTACTCTCTTCATCTTCTCTTTGTATTTCGTCAAGTATAGCACTTTCAGTTAACTGTCGACGAGACATGTTATACAAAAAACGCTATTACACGCTGTTTGAATAATATTTTGTATATTTTTCATAAAAGACTACGGCGCGTTGAGTGTCACGCGTAACCTTTTCGACGATAAGGCGCGCGGCGTGCTTTCGACGTATGCGCCGCGACTAAAACAAATGCGATCGGTACGATTGCAGGGCACGCGGGGAGGGAGGTAAATAGTTTATTTCGTACACACTGAGATAGTGACAGGCTCCCAGAGATGGAATATGCATACGACAAGGGAGAGATCATAAAGTTATAACCGAAAGTGTATTGAGAGCGGTCGATTCGACGTCGCGCGACTGCTTGAAGGTTAAAATAACGCTGTAAAATTATAATCTAAAGTCAAAATTCATAATTAGGTATATAAAGTAAGATATTTAACATGTCCAGTGTTTATATAATACGAGTAACTCGGATACACTGTAGAGGTTTTTATCATGAAGCCACTGGAATAATTTTATTTTGAATTATCTCATTAACTGTCGACGAGACATGTTATACAAAAAACGCTATTACACGCTGTTTCAATAATATTTTGTATATTTTTCAAAAAAGACTACGGCGCGTTGAGTGTCACGCGTAACCTTTTCGACGATAAGGCGCGCGGCGTGCTTTCGACGTATGCGCCGCGACTAAAACAAATGCGATCGGTACGATTGCAGGGCACGCGGGGAGGGAGGTAAATAGTTTATTTCGTACACACTGAGATAGTGACAGGCTCCCAGAGATGGAATATGCATACGACAAGGGAGAGATCATAAAGTTATAACCGAAAGTGTATTGAGAGCGGTCGATTCGACGTCGCGCGACTGCTTGAAGGTTTAATAATAGTAATAACAAAAAACCTTATTTCAACAATAAACATAAGATATATCGATTGTCCCGAAACTAAACGATAACCTGGTACCGGGCGGGAGGCCAAGGTATACCATTTATAAAAAGAAAAAGAAAAAAATCCAAAGCTCCACAGTATATACAAATAATAGATAGAAAGCAAAGAACATGCCATATCTACGTTGAAATCTACTGATCCAAGGCAGACAATTATCTACAATATCAATAGAGTCCCACCTCAGATCGCTATGCCGTTGTTTCCCCGAGTCCCCGAGTCCCTCAGAGCCCTATAGACAGCAAAGTACACAAAGTTCCAGTAATGGAATCACAGAACGTCGCTGTCAACATAAGAATCGAATTATTTAGTTATATAGACAGTATAGACACGAAAGTATTAATGGAAGTTTCGTTCTGGGAACTTAAAGATGTTTGTTCACTGGACAATTGGTTCAGATCTTGGTCTTTTGGATTTCACATCGTGACTATTTTCTTTTATTTATCCATTTCAATGATATTGGATTATAAATTAATATTCGCTTCAATTCTAATCGATAATTTGATCGATTTTAATTTATATTGTAAGAGTAGCTTCTTCTAGGATTACGTATGGTGCATAATTGGATGGGGTTGGGACCACGTAAGTTGAAGAAAATGTAATTGATGAAGCTATATTGAACGTCGCGGAAACCGGCTGAGTCTAAGTTAAAATCACTCGAATAGTTGTTTGGTAATTCATCATCATCTCAGATGATATTAATGATGATGAATTACCAAATTAACGTAGGACGTCCACTGCTGAACATGGCATATGTTCAGCAGTGGTCCACTATAATTTTACAAAATGACCGGTTGGAAGCACCCTGCATGCAACGTCGTACTGTGACTTTTATCAGGTCGTCTGTAGACCGTGTCGGTGGACGACCCAGTGACTAAAGATGAACAGTTTAAATAAAATACAGAGAACGTGACAAAATACGCCCATTTTGTCACGTTCTCTGTATTTTAGTCCTAATTTGGTGAAGTTTATGACAAACAGTTTAATGAGCTAGATCAAGTTTTCTTGGGTTATTGCGTGATTGAAAGAACTAAGAAATGTTACTCCTACTACTGTAGAGTTAATCTAGTCATTTTTAATTATTCAGTTAAGTAAGCAAACTTGCATTTTACCACTTTTTAAATGGGTGACCGCTAGTTTAATTTCAACTTATACCATTGCGTACAGTTTCTAGTACCGATTGTATTCGAACAACATAAGTTAAACCGTGTCAATGGCCTATTTGTTCTATAATCTCCACTCTAGCTGTTTCCTTGTCTTCTAATCTATCATTATGAATTTCATGTAACAGTCTAATTCACAGAATAATGGTCAAATGTTTATCTTAAACGTTGATGGGACTGTTTATAGATCTGTCATTGTTGTCTTTCGATGCTGGAGCATTAGAACTAGGATGTGTCAGTCCTCAGGACAGAAGAGTGGTCGTAACTATACTGTGGTGACAGATGTTGTAAACAAGCAAGAGTTCTTACTGTCCCAGACCGGGGCCAGCATTTTAAAGTAATTGATATCTAAACATACACCGTAAACAAAGCAGCTTGGCGTAAATCTTAGAGCTAGTTTATTGACTACCAGCTGAGCCTTTGTCATGGCTGAGGTGATGATGACTTTGTCATGGCTCTATTCCAGTTTTCTTTTCCAAAATACCTTATTGGGTCTAAAAACTTTTAAAAAATTATATATATTTAAAAATTAGTCCAGCCGATTTTAACCCGTCCGCATCAGCGCAAAAAATAACAATAGATTTATGAATGAAACTTAACTCGAATGAGTCTTGCTGATTCGGACAGATTCAGTTATGCTGTTACCAAAGCACATCATTTCATTTGCATGGTTGTTAAACTCCCTACTATAAGTGATCAAAAATTATAATGATATGAAATGAAATGTATTTATTTTGCCTAATATATGGTATTACAAGTGTTGTTGGTCTATTTACATAGTAGTATCACATATTTTGTCAGAAACATGATTGACATGCAAAGTTTGAATTTAAAATTTAAAAATTATACATTGTCAATAGGATTAAATGAAAAAAATATCTCCAATTAACCTTCAAGCGAGCGCGCGGTAATTCGTTACGGCAGCGGTCGCGCGTAACCTAAAAGACCTTTAGTATATAACAGCGAGATTAAACACTAATTAAATCAATAATCAGTTACTTCTTCGTAATATAATATACTATCATTATCTTAAGACACAATTTCTGAAAGAAAAAAAAGATCTTAAACCCTTCATTAACTTAAATCAAATTTTCAATAACATAATACATAACATATTCCTACACACAGTTATAAAAATACATTAAGTAAAACAAAATCAGTGGGCTCCATGCGATCGAATAATTATAATCACAATATTTATTTTCAACTTAGGGTCTAGTTTCCTTCATAATCATTATCTTCGCCAAGATAACAGTAATCGCATATGAATGTAGTGTGGGTTATGCAAATGTATTTTACATGATGTGCATTGTATCTTCTATTGCCTTCTTTTTCTGTGGGGTATATTTTACAGCTTCCTCTGCATGAGCTAGAACTGCTTGCTTCATTACCAGCATCTTCAACAGCCATATTCAAATGCTCTCTGATTCACAGTTTTGATTTACAGTTTTCTTGGAAGATTTACCGCCGTAGCTCTTCACATCACAGCTTTGATTTACTCTCTTCATCCTCTCTTTGTATTTCGTCAAGTATAGCACTTTCAGTTAACTGTCGACGAGACATGTTGTACAAAAAACGCTATTACACGCTGTTTCAATAATATTTTATATATTTTTCAAAAAAGACTACGGCGCGTTGAGCGTCACTCGTAACCTTTTCGACGATAAGGCGCGCGGCGTGCTTTCGACGTATGCGCCGCGACTAAAACAAATGCGATCGGTACGATTGCAGGGCACGCGGGGAGGGAGGTAAATAGTTTATTTCGAACACACTGAGGTAGTGACAGGCTACCAGAGATGATCTCTTGTCGTATGCATATCCCATGATATGCATACGACAAGAGATCATAAAGTTATAACCGAAAGTGTATTGAGAGCGGTCGATTCGACGTCGCGCGACTGCTTGAAGGTTAAAATAGCGCTGTAAAATTATAATCTAAAGTCAAAATTCATAATTATATAAAGTAAGATATTTAACATGTCCATTGTTTATATAATAACTCGGATACACTGTAGAAGTTTTTATCATGAAGCCACTGGAATAATTTTATTTTGAATTGGTTGGCAATTCTCTTATGACTTTTGGTATTTTATTAAATATTCTAATTGACATGATATGGCAGTTTTAAAAAAAACTGATTTATTAATAGGCATAACAATACGGCTAGGATCTCTTTTTGTTATCCTTGAATTGGGCTTGTCTTTAATGAAATCAAAGCCTGGTAGCGACAATACATTCAGTTTCTTAAATAAAGGTTTACAGGAGCTCAGTGGCCGGACATTACATACAGCTCGAATACACTTTTTTTAGCAATAAAAGGCTTATTAATGTTTGTAGAATTACACCACAAAATAAGTCCATATCTCAACACAGAGATGCGACGAAACCGTAATAGGCAGTAAGAGCAGTTTTTTGGTTCGTCAGTCTTCTTAACCTTCTAACAGCAAAAATAAATCGATTTATTTTATAACACACATAGTCTAAGTGTGCCTTCTAGTTAATGCTAGACACATAGTGTGCGTCTAGCATTAACCCCAGAAATTTAATAATGTCAACTTGTTCAATATTTTCATTACGGCAAATCAGATTAAGATGTATTGTATTTTTATTATTATACCTAATTACTTAATTGTATGAATTTGGTTTTTTGAAAGATTGGTATTTAAATTATTACGTTCTAACTAACGAATAATAGAGTCAATTTGCAAGTTAATTTCATTTTCATAGTCAGTATTAGTGTTGTTACCATCGTTCGCTATAACTAGAGAAATATCATCAGCAAATAGGACATATTTATGCTGTGTGACATTAGGCAAATCATTGATATAGAGCAGAAAAAGCAGCGGCCCAAGGATACTCCCTTGCGGCACGCCTAATAGAATCACATCCTAATAGAAATTTGAACTCAAAAGACGGTATACGAAAAAAGTTTATCATAAGGCAAATTTATTGCCAGTCTATAAAATAAAAGTAAATTGCTAATATTCAATTAGAAGGTAGATACAAAAAACGGACATTATATGCGGCAGTAGGTCTAATATTTTCCACAATACCGTAATTAAGTTAATTATCATGCGGCAATCCATGAAATCAAAAGCCACACTTGATTGGGAACTTAATCACTTACCAATTAACGTCAATTTAACTGTTAGTTACTGGTATTCCTGACCAGGTCCGTTCCGGTATGTTGATAACTAGACCCTTTACAAGGCCGGTCAAGTATCAAAACGCTATTTTATATTGCTTTTTATTATTCCCCTCGGCTGTTGATAACAATGGTTTATCTATTGCGGTCTGGTTCAGCAACAGCTGAAGGAAATTGCTTATTTTACCTAACTACAGTTTATATATATTCAGGAACGCACAGATTACAGGAAGTCCTCCAAAAGTTCAAGCCAACCCTTTTTAACAGACTTCAAAAAAGAAGGAGGTTATAATATAAAATATGTTCGATTGTTTTTTTTTGTTTCACCGATTTCTCCCCTATTGTGCACGGATTCAATATTTTTGTTTGGTATAGTAACCATGCACAAATGGTAACGACTTTAACAAGTTATTTCACACATTTTGGAGTTGCAGTCGTTTCCATTTTAAGGTTAAAAAATAAGTTTTTTATTCTTTTTATTTATAATGCATTTGTTCACAGACATCAATGGGTCTGTGGCATTGTTTACATATATTATATTTTAAACATTTCATTTTATTTTTTATAATTATTAACGGAATACAGGACATTTCTTTTTACTTCACTAAACTTACATAATACATTTGTGAAGGCCTGAAGGGCGCACTTTGAAAACTTACTTAGCCTGAACGGCACACATACGATAAGGGCCTGAAGATTAAAAAACTTTTTCTTTTTAATTTCTCAGTAATAAGTTTTATACCTAACTTCTACGTCTGTTGGCCGAGCACGAAAATTTGCTTAAGTGCACGTTGGCGTATAGTTCATGTATTTAGTACAAACTATGAGTTATCTGTGCTACTATTGTACTAGATAAATGACAGTTTGTACTTAACGTGTTTACGATGCGATTACGTTACACTTTTTTTTAACAGATTTTCGTACTCGGCCCACTGTCCGTTTACATGTCACAGTCAAATCATCCTATAAGTACATTGTGTTATTTTTAATGGTATACTGTATAATGGTGACTGGTGACTTATAGGTGCGTCAGTAGTACCGTCAGTGGTACTTCTGACGCCAAGGGGGTTTTTCTAAATGTTATCTCCATGCAAGACGGTTAAAATCAACTAGAGAGTTAAATTCGATACTCGGACGGATTGCCTCGGTAGTCTAGCGGATATGTTGTCGGACACGGATTTTCAGAAGACGCGGGTTCGAATTACGTCAGTGTCTGACCTGTACTTATGTATGTATGTTTGTATGTGTTGGAATATGTATGACAAAATGAATCCGTCCCACTCTAGTAAGTAGTATGAGAGTATTTCTCTTTCTTACGTATTTACACAATAACAGCCCTTATAGTTTCATATAATATTTAAGTATGAAGGGCACAGTTCAGTTAGTTACAACTCTGCGTTCCGCCTGGATAGAACTCTGCAGTAGAGAGCGCGCACACACCTCTCCTGTTAAATAACGATACAAATAAATTAATCTTTATAAATCGTTAATTACGTCTTTCATTGGTCACCCTAATCTAATAGGTTATGGGCCCAGTGATTTAACTAAATAAATAAATAAATAGCTTTTAAAATAAAAAGGACACTTTACGTGAAATAGTGTATAAGGGACTTGTAGCCTGTGGACTGTTAGGCTATTTAAGTTTAAGTGTTTATTTGTACATTTGAAGTGAGTGTTGTAATTTTCAACGATGGACCATTCCAAATTGAAAAGAAATATTAAACCGTTTGACGGAGACAAATATAGTGTGTGGAAGCTAAGAATGCGTAATTTATTAAGTGAACTTGGAGTGCTCAACACAATAGATGAAGAAACCCCTACAGTGACGGACAATGATTTACAAAATAAGCTAAGAATGGCTAAGAATACTATAATAGAGTATTTATCGGATTCTCTGTTGGGACTTGTAACTGAAGAAAATACAGCGAGGCAAATTTTCTTAAAGCTCGATTCCATTTACGCAAGAAAAAGTATAGCGACACAACTAGCTTTGCGAAAACAGTTATTAAATTTGAAATTGAAGCCAGAACATTCTTTAACTAAACACTTTCAAGAATTTGACGATTTACTGATCGAGTTAGTTGCTGCTGGAGCAAACTTAGAAGAAGTTGATAAGGTTACACATCTTTTCATGACTCTACCGAACAGTTACAATGGGGTCGTCACAGCAATAGAGACATTGGCTGAAGACAATCTGACGTTGACTTTTGTCAAAACAAGACTACTTGATCACGAAATAAAATTGATTAATGAAAGACGTGACACAAGCTTGAAAGTTCTGCAGGCGGAAACAGTAAAATCTCAAGGTGTGGTTCAAAAACGTTATTCTATAAATAATAAAACAAAACGAAACCCAAATCGAGGACAGCCATACAAAACCTCATTCAAGCAGAAAAACAATAAAGTAAACAATATTAAATGCTACTGCTGTGGAAGAAAAGGTCACGTGCAAAAGGATTGCTATTATAAGAAAAGGTTCAATCAACACTCAGAACAAAATCATAGAACCATTCAAACGGTAAATATCACGGACACTCCTAATATATCCTAATATATCGGGATTTGCTTTTATGATTGGAGGTTGTAAAATGACACATAACGAACAAAACGAAATTACATTTGTTTTGGACTCGGGAGCTTCGGATCATTTGATTAATAGTGAAGAATTGGCGCGAAACTTCAGGGAATTAGAAAAGCCAATTAACATCTCAGTCGCGAAGAACGGGACATACATCAGTGCAACGAAGATAGGCAACATTCCAGTAACCAGCGACATGGGTATAAAAGGAATGCTACAGGATGTCCTTTTCTGTTCTGAAATCCCATACAACTTGCTCTCAGTTAAGAAAATGCAACAAGCCGGCCTGACGGTCGTTTTTGGCAATAGCGGTGGTGTGCAAATATACAACGAGGGTAAGCTGGTAGCAAAGGGTAAGTCATTGAACAATCTAATTGGTATTAATTTTATGTTTGAGAAATGTGCTTTGAATATTGAAAGCTCATCAAATGTGTTCGTAAACAATAATAGTTATGAACTTTGGCATCAAAGACTCGGTCACCTTGGCAAATCTAAGTTTGTGGAAATAAAAAACAAACAAATGTTTTCTGATATTGAACAAATAAATCATGTAAAACCAAATGATATATTATGTGAAGCTTGTATAAATGGAAAACAAGCATGTTTGCCATTAAATAAGTCAAAGTCAAAAATTATAAAACGACCTCTATTTAATGTGCATACCGATGTGTGTGGTCACATTACTCCTTCAACACTTGACGACAAAAACTACTTCGTGATTTTTGTCGACGAATACACTCACTACTGTGTGACATATTTAGTGACCCATAAATCAGACGTTTTTAGTATGTTTAAAGATTATGTTGCTAAGTGTGAAGCTCGTTTCGGTTTGAGAATTGTCAATTTGTATTGTGATAATGGTGGTGAATATTTATCAAATGAAATGAAAGAGTATTGTATGCAGAAAGGTATAACTACCACTTAACAGTGCCGCATACCCCTGCTTTGAACGGTGTTGCTGAAAGAATGATAAGAACAATCACAGAACGAAGTCGTGCGATGGTGTCTGGTGCTAAACTAGACAAATAGTTCTGGGGCGAGGCTGTGTTGACTGCCACATATTTAATAAATATTAGCCCGACGAAAGCACTGAAAATAAGTAACACACCGTTTGAATTGTGGCATAACAAAAGGCCACAACTGAAATATTTAAAGGTTTTTGGTTCAACTGTATATTATTTAAATAAAAATAGAAAAACCAAGTTTGACGAAAAGTCTCAAAAAGGTATATTGGTTGGTTATGAACCGAATTGTTATAAGGTGTGGGATGTGGTAGAAGAAAAGTTTGTAAAAGTCAGAGACGTGAGAGTTGACGAGGTCAACTTCTTGAAAAGCAGGTCATTGAAGCCTGAAACAGTTGTATCTGAAAACTGTAGTGTTCTTGATAAATCTGACAAACACATAGCAAAGAAAATGTGTAAACAAACTGGCAAATTATCTGCGCCATTAGGTCCACCACCTAATAAATCTGTAAGTGAAACAGATGTGCATACACACTGCTCGTCATTTCAAAATCAATTGACATTATCTCGAAACGAACTGACTTCACATAATCAGCGAAAAAGTGAAAGGATTAAAAACTTGCCCTCTGTGTCTTATAAAGAAAATGAAGACGATATTTCTGTAAATTATTTGTTATATGCTAAATCATTAGTGTGTAAAATACCTACATCATATAATGAGATTGAATCCAGGGACGATAGGCTTTTATGGGAAAATGCTATCAATGATGAAATTAAAGTTTCAGATTCATAATCGCTTTTGCTAATCAGTTCAATTTATTAGTTCACCACATGGACGTGAAAACTGCATTTTTAAATGGGAAACTCCCAAATGCAGATAACTTAGTTTGCAAGTTGAACAAAGCTTTATATGGTTTAAAACAGTCTGCACGCTGTTGGTTTCAAATGTTCGAACAAGCTTTGATTGAAAAGGGTTTTCGATACTCATCAGCTGATCGGTGTATTTACATTTTAGACGCCGGTAACATTCAAAGAACTATATATGTTGTGCTTTATGTTGATGATCTTGTCATTTCAACTGCTGATATATTTTTTTATATGAATAGTTTTAAAAACTACCTAATGAATAGGTTCAAAATGGTAGACTTAAACGAAATCCATTGTTTCTTGGGTATCAAAGTACAAAGGCATAAAAACAAAGTTACGTTAGATCAGAAAAGGTACATACAAACAGTCTTAGAAAAGTTCAACATGAGTGACTGTAAAACTGTCAAAACCCCCATGGAGACTAAAGTAGATTATACCGCTTTAGATTCAATTGACACAACAAAGGCCCCTTGTAGAAACGTTATCGGGTGCCTAATGTATATTATGGTATGTACTCGTCCTGATTTGAGCTATTGTGTAAACATCCTAAGTAGATTTGCTAACAAAAGCAACCATTCACTTTGGTTATATTTAAAAAGGGTATTACGTTACTTAAAAGGGTCATTGGATCTTAAACTGACTTACGTGCAAAGTGATTGTTATAATGACATATTGACTTGCTTTGTCGACTCAGACTGGGGCAGTGATGAAGTAGGCCGTAAAAGCACTACAGGTTATTTGTTTAAGTTATTTGAACAATGCACAATATGCTGGAATACAAAGAGACAACTTACAGTGGCGGCTTCGTCAACTGCAGCCGAGTACATGGCTTTATTTGAAGCTGTTAGAGAAGCTCTGTGGCTAAAATCATTATTAACCAGTATTAACATTGAAATACCCAATGCTATTCCAATATACGAGGATAATAATGGGTGTATAAGCATTGCTAGTAATCCTACAAGTCACAAACGGTCAAAACACATTGACATAAAGTACCACTTTTCTAGAGAACAGGTGGAGAAAAATGTTATTAAAATGATTTATGTTCCCACAGGTAATCAGTTGGCGGACATCCTAACGAAATCATTACCGTCAGTGAGTTTTTCCAACATGAGAGAAAAACTCGGTATTAATTAACTAGTATGTAATAGTTAAGAGAAAGTATTGAACCGTTTGTGTGAATACTTTGTATACTTGATTAGTTTGATAACTATAAGAAATAATTATAGGAATAACGACTTGGTCTGATTAGGTTTTCCTGGGTTTCCCTAATCCTGTGCATCGAATGGTGGACCAAGATGATTATTGTACTCCCAGGGAAAGGAAGGTGTGTGACATTAGTATTGTAAATACTTTTGGTTATTATTATTTTAAAAGAGGATTTATTTTGAGGGGGCGTGTTGGAATATGTATGACAAAATGAATCCGTCCCACTCTAGTAAGTAGTATGAGAGTATTTCTCTTTCTTACGTATTTACACAATAACAGCCCTTATAGTTTCATATAATATTTAAGTATGAAGGGCACAGTTCAGTTAGTTACAACTCTGCGTTCCGCCTGGATAGAACTCTGCAGTAGAGAGCGCGCACACACCTCTCCTGTTAAATAACGATACAAATAAATTAATCTTTATAAATCGTTAATTACGTCTTTCATTGGTCACCCTAATCTAATAGTATGTATATGTATTTATGTATTTCTGTTCCTATGTCAGCTCGTAAGTACTCAACCGCTAAACCGATTTCGATAAATGATACGTGGATTACTTTTGATGGTGCGAGTGTCACTGAGTACATAATTACCCGACTGCGACGAAGCCCAAAAAGAGGGCGACTTCTAAAAAGGAGAAGGTTCTCAGTGCGCCTGTATGTATTTTCACTAATTTCTTCCCCATTTGGAGGACCGGTTCTCATTATAGGTTAGGTTATTTATTTGCAAGAGTACACTTATATGAGTATACTTCCGAGTATACTTCCAAAGTCCCATTTTTCATCAAATTCGGTCAAGCAGTTTTTGGCTTACACTCCAATAACTGAAAGGTGTTTCGCCTATCTTGATGATATCCTTAATTGACGGTGAATGACAATCGATGCCGTTAGTAGCAAGGGTCACTAAAAAGGGTGAAAACAATTAACCGAAAAATGGAACCGACTTCAACAAAAAAAAACATGCATTTAATGCTAATTATTTTAGCTAATTGCTAATTATAGTTATGAAACTTTTTAGATTGTTTCCTTGTTACCTATAAATTGCAAAGATTATGTACCCATTTCAATAAATACTTAATATATGCTTTGCCTCTCAATCCTATATGCGGTACTAGACATTCTTCATTCTTGGCTTCAATCCATTGAGGAGGTACCTACTCAATTCGACTGTATTTTTTTATGATTGTTACCTCATAACTTTCGACCGGGTGAACCGATTCTCAAAATAATTTTTTTGTTGCTTATCGTGTGGTCCTACCCCATTTAAATTTCATCAAATTCGGTCAAATACACTCAACTACACAATAACTGTATAGAATGAAAGTCTGTATTAAATTTTTCAAATTGTACTTGTAGGTCCTATAATAGGCAGCACCATGAAAACAACTTATAAATGAACAAGTGGAACAATGACTTTCTCCAACATTCATATTTTGCAACGATACTTAGCGATGGAACTGCCATATTACATCTCAAAACAATGAGGGTTTTCTTGCGTCATAGTAAGCAGATATATCACATCTTACCGTCTGTCTGTCCGTGGCCACCACACCGTGAACTGTTGCACCAGTGGTGCTTGGCTAGTCATTATATAGAGCAGGGACCATGTAGCTGGGTTTTCTAGGATATAAATGTAAGAAGGTATACCTACTTACATTACTATAATACTGATGTTAGCGAATGTCAATTACTTTACCCAACGTCTCTTTAGTTAGATCAGCATCGACGCTCGCTAACATCAGTAGGTCTACCATGAGTTTACCACATTGACACCAATCGATGCACGATATCGACTGCCACAAAAAAAAAAAGAGCAGTTGCGGTCAATTGTAGAACTGAAATCGGTAGCGAGTACGCCAATCACAAGCTTAATAGGTAGGCGAGATCGAGTATCGATTATAGATGACATTTATGTTGCCAACTCACGGTAGAGGTACAGTATTATAATAGATATGAATTTCATGATTAACCATGGTAAGAATCTCGATAATGGCCACGACCTCCTTATTGGAAAGTCGGCGGTTATAGGTTAATATTATTAGTAGCTTTAATGACTATGAAAATTTAATTAATTTTGATTTGTTCATGTCAAACCAAATATAATGCCCATGTCTTACATTAACGTTTTGAATCCATTGAAAAACCTCAAAAATTTAGTACGAGTAGTAAGTAAGTAAATCACTGTTACTAATTTAGGAGCTTTTATTGATAATGTTGCAAGCAACATGGAGGTTGGCTCTCAAGTTGATGTGGGTTACACGGACTTCGAAAAAGCGTTTGACCGTGTAGACCACAAAATAGTTCTGCGTAAGCTTTATGAACTGGGTATCCGTGGTAACTTGCTGCGATGGATGGAATCTTACCTGCGTAATCGTTCTCAGGCTGTCGTAGTGGGTGGCTATCGTTCGGACTTTACTGAGGTTCCTTCAGGAGTACCACAAGGTTCCATATTAGGACCTCTCCTGTATGCTTCTTATCTTTATGATGTAGGTCAGTATATTAAACATGCCCATTTTCTAATGTACGCCGATGATACAAAAGTTTACATGAAAGTACATAATGACTGTATAAACCTTCAGGCGGATCTGAATAGACTGGGCGTTTATTATGCTGCTAATCGAATTAATATAAATGTAAGTAAATGCTCATTTTAATAATTTACCAGAAAGAAACATGCTATTAATTTCAACTACCATATAAACGATGTAAACATCACAAAAGTTTATTCAGTTATGGATCTTGGTGTACAAATAGACTCAAAGTTATTATTTTCTGACCATATAGATGCAATAGTAAATAGAGCTTATAAAAGCTTAGGTTTTATATTGCGAGTAAGCCGCCCCTTTTCTGATGTAGTTTGCCTGAAAGTTTTATATTTTCCTTTGTAAGAAGCATTCTTGAATATTGTAGTCCCATCTGAAACCCTAACTAAATAACCTACAATCAGAGCATTGAGAGCATACAAAGTCGGTTTTTGAAACATCTCAATTATCGAGATTGTCTCACGTTTACTAATTATAATAAAGCGTGTAGTTATCACCACCTCACGAGTCTTGAAAATCGAAGGATTCTTGCTGACATGTCTTTTCTTCACGGTATTTGTAATGGTTACGTGGATTGTAATGAATTGTCGACTAAAATGTTACGTTTCAATGTTCCAAAAATTCGTACTAGGCACACGAAACTGTTCGCTGTCCCGCAAACAAGTACTAATTATGGTCAAAACTCACTTGTTAGTCGGTTACACAGAAGTTATAACAAAAGATTTCAATGTACACATATGTTTCATGATAGCAGGGAGGTTTTCAGACGAGAAACTCTGAAAATTCTTAATGATGTAGATATTTAGAGCGTAATTGAAGAATCAATTTAAAACACACCATCAAACATACACTCTCGCGCACACACCCTCATACACACACATATCCCCACACTAACACACACAACAATACCTGCTTACTACATAATTAATGTTTAATAGTTTATTTTGTAACATGATTTTATTAAATGGTTTCATGAACTGTTAGTGATTGTCGCATTAAGTAAATTTAGGCTAAATAATTTGAATCTGTTATTGGCTTTAAGTTTTATACACTAGTTTAATTAATGTATTATTAGCTGTAGATTCTGTTATATATATAAATAAAAATAAATAATGGCCAACCTACATTGCACGCTCTGATGGGTCAACGGCTGCCTAACGCGTGCTCTTTAAAATTTTAACTAATAACACCTGGCCTTACTTTATGCTAGTGCTATTAGCTATTCTGTGCTTGAAGGGGCATTATGCCACCTAATTCATGTGTCACAATGGAACTTACTACAAAGACTGCGTTCAAATAGCCTCGAGTTAACAAAAATAACAGCTTAAAATGCTAAAAATTTCGAATTGGGAACAAATGGGTGAAATTGCAAAAAAAAAGCATCAAAATGTCGATCATTTTCAACCCACGTCCCAGGCGAGAGGCACTATTTAAGACTGAAGTTTTTGTTTCTCGAACGCTTTACACGGATGCACATTTTGCAAACGCTAACAATGCCATCACAGTAATTCGAACACACCTTAATTCATCATTACAATAGGACAACTTGAGACATTCAGTTGCAGAATGTTATATGTTTAAGGACAACGCGGTAAGTTCTATATATGGGCAGAGCCAAAATGATGGCGAATGTGGGCTGTTTTAGGCCATCATAGGCGCCAGTGGCTGGATGTTGCGTTCTTAGGTTACACACAATAAATTTAATGTATTTATTTAATATCAAAACCGACTACTCGCCGACGTTATCAATCAATTGGGCATGTCCGATTCCCATCATCGGGAAGTTTACACTGCAAGATCGCGGCGACCGCTGATAAATATGTGCCAAACTGACGAGAAGTTTCAAACTAAAATTTTATGTAGTATTTCATACATAAGTCAAGTAATAGTTTATACAAGTACATATACCGACAATAAACCTACAACTCTATAGGTATAAAGATATTGGACAGGACCTGTTTTGGTTCTGATCTATGAAAGCAACTAATTAAGATAACGAAGAATGATAGCATGAAGCACAATAAGGATTAATATTCCACTGCAACGACGTGGGCTTTTCTCTCAAACCGATGTGTATTTAATTATTTGACCATTGATATGCTAGTGTTTTACCGTTGAATGGCCGTCATGATGGCGTCAAAAACAGACTAGATCTAAAATGTCAATCAGCTCTAAAGATAGCTGTCAAAACACACCAATATGTGCTTCGGCAGCTGTCCTTGACACTAAGGACAAATTATTAATCTTGAGGGAGCGGTCGCCAGCAAGAAAGTGCCCTACATCCTGTGGCTTCATCACGGTACCTTCTAAAGCTTAAGCCCAAGACGATGCCTAACCCAGAGGCCTGAATGTTAGCCGAACCTTTTAACCCTCGAGCTATAATCGCTTGATAAGAAAATATGAAAAAAATAATTTAATACCTTTTTGAAATTGATGTGTGGAACATTTCGTTTATGTGATAGGTTGGCAACCGAACAGGTGGTTCACCTGCGGGGCTATTATGTATCTCAGTTGCTAACGAATGTTGATTAAAATCTTGAAAAATGGCGGGTCTATGTCAGTTTTGAAAACTTCAGTAAGCAAAAATGTTAGTAAATTGATGACTGGAGCTGTCAAAAGTGACATAGAGCCGCCATTTTTTTCGACTTCGATAAAATTTGTTAGCAACTGATTTACATAATAGAACTACTGGTCGTAAGTGATTACCGCCGCCCACGGACATCCGCAATATCAGGTCTCGAGGATGCGTTGCCGGCTTTTTAGGAAGGAATCGGCTCTCTTCTTGAAGGTTCCCAAGTAGAGCTCATAATCCGACACGCGCCGTGGTTGTGCTATTAAAAAACGATATTAAAAAATATTTAGTGACACTTCCGCTGAAAAGAAAACAATGATTAAATTTTCGCCTATTTGGGGGTGTGTACCACCCTTTGAATCGGTTTTGGTTTGTTTGGGGTTTCTTGTGTGTTTTTTTATTTTGTATTCTTCCTATTAGCATTTTATGCGGGAGGGAGGGTGGTGCACACCTTCAAATAGGCCAAAATCATTGTTTTCTTTTCAGCGGAAGTGTCACTAAATATTTTTTAATATCGTTTTTTGATAATGGATTTCCGCAAAGTAACGCCTGAATCAATAAATTATCTGTTGTGCTATTAGATATTCTGTGCCCGTGCTAAATGCGGTTATCAATGAGTAAAAACTTATTACGAATTATCAACAGCCAGCTGCAATAGCTGGCAGTTTGTACACAACAAAAACAAAATACTATCCAATCACAGTCTCACCGCTAGAACATGACGGTGTGACATTGGCAGTACCCATATTCGTGCTAGCTTTCCTCGCAGTTAGAGCAGAACAATAAAGTTACAAATTACCCCTACGTGATACTTGGCTCGTAACATTGCGGGCGATGTAAGAAATTTATAATTTCACGCCACTTACTGCGTCGATATCGGTCCGTCCCACTTCTATGTGGCATTAGCGTTTTTTTTCTTCGAAACTGTTAGCGATTTAGTGATATGAAAGTAAGGGGAATCGGCACGGAGATGCAAGTACATATTAGTAATAAGGTGGAAGCTCGAACTACATGGTAAGATAGCTGGCACAAGTAGGTAGGTAAATCCAAAATATAAAATAAACATAATATAGTATAGTTATAAAAATAATCAAGTTAATGTAATTTTATAACTATACTTTAATGCAGTATAGACACAGTGTGTTTGGCACTGTTGTGATGATGTTCCCTTAAGGCGAAATGAGTTCCAAATTTCATGATTCGACTTCGCGAAAACTTAGTTTTTCGACGACCTAATAACCGAAGTTCAAAAAAAAAACGTAGTGTAAATTGAATATACGTCTTCATGAAGTATGGGAGCCAATTAACGATTGAGCAAACTTGGCTACTTGGCGATAGAAAAAAATCGGCAACATTCCCTTAATTTTGCAATTCTTCTTAGGTGCTTCGTGGGAAAAAGCATATTTATTCAATTATGATAGATAGATAGATAAAACATTTATTTGCATCTTCAATACACACGTACATTCGATTATACACAATATTTTAAACATAATAACTAGTTAATTAAGAAACAGTTACTTAAGTACAAATTATGTGCAAATATATTTCAATGAATGTATCATATTCGAACTCCCAATGAAATTTACTAGTGAACTATGGACTCCTTTATCATTAAATAATAATCATTTGATTGTACGAAATAAATATAAAAAGTATTAGCACTTATTCAATTGAATTTTCGCATTTCGTCGTCCATTGTGGTAAGCAATTCTCAACCTTATGTAAAGCATCGAAAATTGTTTTAAAATTAGGATTGGACCGCGCCTTAAGGAGCCCACACTACCAGTTTCGAGGCAGAATATATATCACCATTCCACCAAGACGTGTTTTTCATATGACAGTTTGTACTGTTTCACGAGAACGACACGTTACGTTACACTTACGCAGTTATTGGTGCTAGGCCCACTGAATTGAACCTACACACAGCTTTTTTACTGATTAGTATGTTAGTTGTATCACACTTTTTGGGATTCACTACAAAGGATTGAATTAAAACATATCCTATATTCAGCCTAAAGTAATAATCCTTTTATGCCAGGCGCAAATGCCACACGAACTCCAAGTACATATTTAAAGACACCCCACGCACACGTCAGAGCTTCTAAAGAGTATACGAAAGGGGAGGGTTATAATAAGAATGGGCATAACTGAGGGATAAAGGTCAAAGGAATCAAATTGGTAATGTAGCCTGTTTAGAAATCTACGTACGCATTATAAGTAACCGAGCGAGTTCTCTGTGTCCAGTTGCACAATCAGCGTTTGTTTGTATATTTGTTCGTATTATTACTTGAGAACCGTTAAACGGAAATTTCCTTTAAGGAAATTACCTCTGGGAAAATACACAACTACAAAATACAGTGATCATCCTAAGATATATGATTATAAATATCTTGCCCTGTAATTTCGCTGGAAAATTTGCCTTTTAAGGTTTGAAACCTACTACAGCAAAAGCCCAACCATTTTAAGTTCGGTACACAGTGGTGGTTTATCCTTTAGGTAAACTGGCACGTGTTTTGGAGCGCCATGTTCCAAAGGAGCGCGCGTTGGTTAATTAACCGACACCAAAAAAGAAGGAGGTAATATAATAATATAATATAACATAATACTTACTCAATTTGACTGTATGTTTTTTTTGTTACCTCATAACTTTCGACTGGGTGAACCGATTCTCAAAATTCTTTTTTGTTTGAAAGCTGGTGCTTCCCATTTAAATTTCATCAAATTGGTCCAGTAGTTTTTGAGTTACACTCCAATAACTGAATAGAATGGAAGTCGGTATTAAATTTTTCAAATTTTACTTGTTGAATTTACTTATTATTATGACTTGATTCTGACTACTTCAACTATAAATATTTACCCAAATAACTTGAAAAGTGGCAAACGTACAAACGTAAGAATCCACGTATAAAGGAAAAAATAGGGAATAGACAATACGCAACAGTAGGTCTACCATGAGTTAACAACATTGACACCAATCGATGTTCGATATCGACTGCCGCAAAAAATGTATGAAAAAAAGAACAGTGCTACCTTGCGGTCAATTGTAGAACTAAAATTGACAGCTAGTACGCCAATCACAAGCATAATAGGTAGGCGAGATCGAGTATCGACTATAGATGACATTTATGTTGCCAACTCATGGTATCAAATACTTAATTAAGTATATTTATTTTATTATTAGAGTATATTTAATTCTGTAATGACCCTGCGCTGACCTAATTTGAACTGCACGCTTGTCGACATGTCGTCGATCGATATCGATCCTCTGGGTGGCCACAGTTAAGAGTTATTCATGGACATACACAAACAACTGTCGCCGATATGAGAACCTCCTATTTCATAAGTTGGTTACTAAGGCAAATTAAGTAAATATCCATAAGTAGAACGTCTTCCCTACTAGCGTTGATTCACGCAGGTTTAACGCGAGACAAGTGTCAACATCGCATCTACGAATATTAATAATAATAATAAATTAATAATACTAATCTTAGATTGATCTTTTTTGTTGGTAGCCTACGTACTATCACACAATTTTATGCCTGAACAGTTCAAAAAGGTTTTGCTTTGCACATGCGCCACGCATTGCAAGTTAACTCCGCCTTTTATTGTATTGTTCAATGACAGACATAAAAAACAATTACGTTGTAAAAATCTTTTGTCCTACATCTTTTAGAAATTTTATGACGCGTTGATAGTACTAAGATTTATTCTTGATTTACTTATAGGTTTACCTCCCTAATTTTATAGACTGTGGTTTTATATTAGAATCATAATAGTAGATTATGATACTGTTGCATAATAAGGGTTCTTATAACATGAGTGTGTTTTAAAAAAACGAGCCGTAGGCGTACGTAACGACCAAGTTATGTACAGTGTCATACACTACTTTATCTACTCTCATACGTAAAACAATATTGCAAATAAAACGCTGAATATAACAACAAATTAATTCTTACTTTTAATAATTATTGATGTTCTGAATATTACAATTATGAAAATGAATTTGAACCGGACAGGAAGCGTTATTGGACGTATTCGGAGAGGGTATGTTAATGTTGACCTCATTTCTGTTATTTTCAATACAGTTAAGTATTGAATTGGATATAGCGATCTTGTTAGTCATTGAATCATCTATATAACCTTCTGCAACTGTCGTTGACTTCCAACCACCGTGTCGCTTTAGTGCCGTTATATCTCCACCAGCGTCAACTAGCAAGGTCGCAGATGTTCGGCGAAAGCAGTGTCCTGTGTACAATTCGGGGTCGGTAAGTTGAAGATAGCTGGCAATAACTTTGCCTAAAGCTCCAAATTTGTTAATGCCAACTCTCTGCGTCGTGCATTTTCCGTCAATATAGTTTAGAAAAATACTGGGATTGCTGCACTCAGTTGGTCGTAGCTCTATGTATTTTTGCATTGTTTATAATATTTCCCAGTATCGGTAAAAGAGCGGTCCGTCTTGGTTTTAGTTTTACTTATTTTGATCAATAGTGTAGTTTCGAAGACTTCAACATCTTTGAATTGTATGTTGTATAACTCTTGCCGTCGGTAAGCACCCATTATACCAAAAATTAGTGAAATCTGTAACAACTTATATATATATTACGGTAAATTAACTCAATATTAACAAAAAAAATGTACATGGTTAACTGATAAACAACTAAAATACCTTTGTGAAGAGATATAATGTGTCTGGGGCTTCATTTAAGAACTTATTTATCTGCTCTGCTGTAAAAGTCTTGGATTTTTTCCCTTTATATCCTTGTGAGTTTCGTTTCAAAAATGCAATCAGCTTGCTATATTTAGTTATGTCAACTTCGTTGTAAATATTGAGTGTACTTTTTTAATCATGGAGTTTAACCCACATACTTGACACTTTATATTTTTCAGCTAACTCTTGAAAGTACGCTAACAACACATTTTCAGAAAATGATGTAGCATTTTTATTCATTTTCCATTCCATGAGTTCGTGGTAACATTTATTATAGTTGCTCCTAGATTTCGCCGGCAACAGGTTCATGGTCATGTTTGACGCAGCTTCCAGAATGTCTGGTGATGTACAATCACCACTATCCCCGCTTTCAGACAAGTTTTTACACAAAAATATATGTATTTTAATAATATGTATTTTACAAACAAAACCAAACTTTGTTTAAATATTGAAAAGATTTTTAAATGTCAAATGCGCATGCGTGTTGCGTCGTCGCGGACTCGTTCATTGAAACCTTTTTTTTAAAGTAGAGGTTCAACCTCCTTGGTCCAGCTGGAGGTTGTATAGGTGTATCGTTATGATTAAAAAGTTATATTATGTTACAGGTGTCCATACAAGACCTGTATCGTAATTAAACTTTTTTTTTATTATTTTTGGCCTGTACGTAATGTTTGTCATAAGAATTTTGTTTTCAGTTTTATAATCTTTGTATTATGTATAGTATCAGAGTAGATAAATCAGTTTATTGTATTTTATTAAACTATCTATAGGTACCTCTTAGTTTTTTTCAATATAACGTTAAACCTGCTTATTTAAATAATTAATTAATTTGCCTTTTAATATAATAAAATAAAAAGTAGTACATAGTCCTTTTAAGCATGTTGGCTACTTCTGTTACAAGAATTACCACGTAAAAACTATGCGAAAAGAACTTGTACTTACAATAAGCTTTTATTACACACCAATAATGCAGAGAATAGGCGCGGGTAGCGAATGGCCATTATACGCAATATTTACCCTTAAGATGGTCAGGCATAAATTTGACTGATGGTACACAACAGAATACAACATTTAAAAACTGATACCCCGACCGCTCTGCCGGCACTCGCGTAATGATCGCCGGCAAGCGTTCTCCGCCCCCACCGCACCGCCTCTTCCCACTTTTGTCGCCTATTTGTCGCGAATTTCTACTTACTGGGGGCCGCGCGCTCCAAGTACTTTGACTAAAGTCTAAAACGAACTAAACCAAGGCACTACTATTATGACTATATTTCACGATCACTCGAATTTAATACATAACACCCAAAGTTCTTTTACAATTCAATCGGAACAAAACATTTGTAGAATACTAACATCCAACAACTTTGCCGTAACCACACCACGTACGCGGGCAAAACTGAACATCGCTATTGGAAAAGTTGAACAAGTACGTACCTATACAGTTTATATCGATTCTACATTTTATCTGATTTATCAAATCCGAGCGTCCGCGTTACGTAGGTAGATCAGATACTCATGTTAAAGTTTCATTTTTATATTAAGTAGTTATTATTAATCTTGCTTTATTGTTTTTTAAGCGACTTCCTAAAGGTTCTGTAAAAAAACTTTTTATAGTGTAGTCCGATTTTGATAAAGTATACTCGTACTTCCGAGGTGGTCCAATTTAATCAAATTCGGTCAAGCTGTTTTTGAGTTACACTACAATAACTTAAGGTGTTTCGCCTATCGTGATGAATTCCTTATTGACGGTGTAGGACAATCAATCCCGTAAGTAGCAAGAGTCAATAAAGAGGGCGAAATTTTTTACCAAAATATGTAACCGATTACAACCTTGAAAAGTGTGAAATAACTTGTTGAAGTGATAGTTCAAAAGTACATATTATCGCATTTTGTAGTTTAGTTGGGTAAAAAACAAGTACAATTTGAAAATTTTAATACCGACTTCCATTCTATTTAGTTATTGGAGTGTAACTCAAAAACTCTCTTCTCTTCGGTCGTTCCCTCATGACTGAGGATCGTGGTCATCATGGTAGCACTTTGGATCTGACGAACTGTCTCCATCGGCTCCGGTCTGTCATCTCCACCGCGGTGTAAAAAAACTAAAAAACTACTGGACCGAATTTGATGAAATTTAAGTGGGACCACAAGAGAAGCACCAGCTTTCAAACAAATAAGAATTTTGAGAATCTGTTCACCCTATCGAAAGTTAGGAGGTGACAAACATTAAAAAAACAGTCGAATTGAGTACCTCCTCCTTTTTGGAAGTCGGTAGATAAACCACCATAATTTAGCCAGTGTCACGTAAAACGATAGACTATCAAATGAAGGAGTATTGCGCGGTAAACAGAAAAGTTTTGTATGACGTA
Source organism: Selenia dentaria (assembly GCA_917880725.1). Lineage (NCBI taxonomy): Eukaryota > Metazoa > Arthropoda > Insecta > Lepidoptera > Geometridae > Selenia > Selenia dentaria. The sequence continues at coordinate 17,239,583 of OU862897.1, forward strand.
ATTTGATCTACATTTTAGTATCGGCTGCAGTGGATCAATCTATATTTATTAGTGGAGAAATGAACATTATGATAAATTAATGTTATAAATACTTAATACAAAATAACCCGACAAGTCAAATTCAGAAAACCAGGACACTAGGGTTTTGAGCTTCTGCACTAGCACACTATATTTGTTTTATGTAAATACGAACTGCGTCCAGCAGTTACACCCACGTGATGACTGAAACCTGATTATAACAGCAGCTATCTGCGAGTTAAAGTCCCGTCAAAATTAGTCCAGCTTTTTTAGAGATTATGCCGGAACAAACAGATAACCCGATACACATTTTAAACTTGTGTTTTTGCTATTAAACACCCGTAGTTATTTACTCTCATTTATACGTACATTTAGTAAAAATATAACTAACTAATTTTACATTAAAAGCAAACACTACAGTTATTTACTAGCTGCTCTCTGCGGTTTCACCCGCGCGGCGTTGGAGGATGATGATGAATCTTATATAGCCTATGTTACTCAGGGTGAATGTAGCTTTCCAATTGTAAAAGAAGTTTTGAAATCGGTCCAGTACTTTTTGAGCCAATTCGTTACAAACATACATACATACAAATCTTTCGTCCTTATAATATTAGTATAGATAGGATAGATGTATAGATGTAGAAAAAAAATATTGTCGTGAAGAAATTTGGATCGTAAACAAAGTAAGTACCAAAATTATTTGAATGTTAATCTTTACCTACATGCTGTAAAAAATACCACTAATTTGCCAAAATCAGAATCTGTTTTAAATATTTCAATAATATTTTTACCTTTAACACTTTGCGTAGAAAATAGTTTCTAAGAAATCTACATAGGTCAATCGGATGTAACGTGAGATGACGGGTTCAATATCCATTATGTTGCCACAACTGTTATTTGTATGTCTACTGTTACCTTTCATCATTTGGTTTCAAAGTCCAAGAAATATATCAAAAAAAAATAATGTCTGATATATAGATAATAAGATAGAGAAGGTTCTTATGAAAGAAAAACTAAGAATAGATCGGAGGTTATGGGTATATACCTCCTGTCGAACGAAGTCACGGGCAGTCGTTAGTATGTACCTAGTTATTTCGAATATGCCAGTCAGAATCAATTTTGGAGCGTCTTGGACTTTTTAGAAATTATACGTACTTAGAAATAAAAATAATAGCTCGATGTCTTGGACAGATATTTTTTGTTATATTTTTATATCTTAGTTACATACCTACCAATGCCTGTCCATCTGTCATTTAAAATGAAACACGCCTTTTGCCTGTTCCTGTTCTATTATATTTTCTCCCTTCTTATTCTTCCGTCACAACCGTGTATTGAATGTCAATCGCAGGAAGGTGCGTGGGCTGTGTTGTCGTACGATACCAGGCAGAATATTATAAGAATTAATACCTACAGTCTGCTTTTATAATATTCTCTCTATAAATTTAATTTCTGGTTCTATTGTTGGGTCAAATGTAGATTTTCCCTCAAATCTTGAAGTGTGTTTAAGTTTTATGGGGCACTACTGTAGCAAGTGGCATTACCGGGCTAATGACCGGTACACCTACGACTTGAGCTGACGAGTGCAGCGAAGGATCCGATGACTACATAATATTTGTACAATAGATAACGCAAATAACTAAAACTGTCAATATACCTGCAGTATATTGACAGTTTTAGATCTAAATTGAAAATGTATATTTGTCACCATCAAATTAAGCAGGAAACTGCGACATGACACAAGTGTGATATAATTAAACAACTAAGTATTTTTGTTTTTCTCCTTGATGTTCTTTGTTTTTTTTTATGGTGTATTGTGTATATTATGTGTTTTAATGTGTTTTAGGAGTAATATATTTTTTTGTGCAAATTGTTCTTGTCATTATAAATTTAATGTTGTGTTACGATCCGTGATGTCACCGGGCGGCTTCTACGGAAGATCAGCGCTGGTTGCTTCAGCCGGCATTTTGCTGAGTAGAGGCCGTTTTGTGGCAATAACTATTTAGTTATTAATGTTTAGTTAAGTATTTGTTCATGTTTTTTTGCTACAATAAACTTATTTCATTCATTCATTCATTCAAATGCGTGTAATTCCCGTGCCCGAACTCCGACTAAGCGTAAGCAAAAGTAAATAGTAAATAAAGTAAATAATGAAGTAATATAAATAAAGTAAATAGCGGCGACCAAGGTTGGCCGCCGCTATTTACAAGTCCGCGAAGTGTCTGTTGTTGCAGCCGGACACAGGCGAAAACATATGACATGATAATTAACTGCAATAGCCCAACAATTTCGAGCCCCCAAACGCAAGAACAAATTTCCAATCAGATGTAAGTTATTTTAAATTTATGTGTATAATCACGTACCTAATTCAATTCATTAAAAAGTCGGCACGCTTGCTTTCAATAGAATTCGTGATATTTGCGTTATCTATTGACATATATTGTGGCGCAGACCTTTGCTTAAGCTGACGAGTGCACCGAAGGACGCGCAGACTTTTGACCGGCATTGCACATGCACAGTCATGATGTGACTAATAGCAAAAGCTCCGGGCTTTCTTGTCTCGTCTTATCTCGTCCCATGCTTGCATCAAAAATAACAAAGTAGGTGGTCGGACAGCAATGTCAGACCTTCCACAATCAGCAAAGCTAATAGCGTATTTCTCAGCAGGACATGTGGGACGGTTTAACAAAGCAGACAAAGGAAATACCATCTGTGTTTGCCATTGAAACACCATATTATGCTGACTTCCATTATTATTTCGCGTTTTTGGAAACAGCTGGCAAGGATTAGGCGAAGGACAAAAACAAAGCAAATTAAAACAGATGTGACCCAATTATTGATGATGTGGGTGGTATGGTCAAAGCGTTCTGATAATGGTGTTAGCTCAGACACTTATGGGACACCATCCAAATCTTTAAGTCCCAAACTAGGTGTAGCCTTTTTTTTTTGAGGGGGGAAATGCTGTGCACTTCCCTTCCGCCACGGGGGTGACGGAAGGGGGCGTGTGGGGCTCAGACCCACTAAAACCCCCCCGTGAGCAGTCCTCCGCCAAGGTGGGGCGAGACAGGGTCGCGCTGGCAGTCACCATCTCGCTCCAGCGGTAGGCCCGGATTGATCTTAACCGGGCCTCAGCGCCTGTGAAGTAATAAGGTAACCTGACCAACGACAACAAAAACCACGTACCTACTACAATATAAGAAAGGTGAATCAATGAATGTAAATGTAGTAATATACCGTTCTGTACCCGATACTTTATGCCCCACAAGATTCGATCCCACGCAGTGTTTATAATGTACGTCTAAGTTTCCCACAAACTAGGTATTTGCCTACTTGTACTTTGTTGTTGCTATGCATGTACTACTAATTCGTTAAGTATTTTGAGGTTACCTTATCTGCAAGTATAAGATAATTAGCCAATTATGTTCCCAGTAATGGAACTCAAGCCTACCGCTCAGAGAGGAGTTGTGCAGTAGTCAACCACACGAGCCCAGCGCGGCTTGGTGGATAGGCTAGTGGCCAACCCATGTCAAAGTTTTCAGTCCACCCGCAAACATTCAACATAGCCTGACAACTGTCGTCCTAAGACAAACAACCGGAACCGACGGCTTAACGTGCCCTCCGAAGCACGGAAGCGCTTAGATGAATAATGCCTCTAGCGGTCAGCCATCCGACTCCTGACCGCAGCAAGCGATAACTTATTGATCGGTCAAGATCGCCAAGTCAAGCTCCGCTACGAGCGCTGCAGGTATTTCAGGTAAATTCAGATCCAGCCGTGCGATTCTCTAATGATTCGTCGTCGAGCTCGTCGACGAGCTCACCGATTTCAAATACTTTATGAGATATCGCCCTTGTACATAAGGTTGCTATTCCAACGTTTCTTGTCATCTCGTCATTTGTTTCACGGATGTTGTCAAAGATGCGATGATGTTTGCTCTTAGAGAATCGCACGGCTGTACTCAAGTCTAGATTCACTACAAAGTGTGCTTCTGGAATAGAACTCTTTCGCGTCCAACGATCCAAGTAAGTACCTATCTACCTAATTTATGTTCATGGCCACGGAGAGCTTCCTTGTAGAGTAGATTCTATTAATATTTTATGTTGATTGCATAGCTAATAGCTTTTATAAAGAACGCTTTCAACATTGATCTATCGAGAACTATAACAATAAAACTTAGATGAGCACGTAAACATAAAATATTACTTACGTAGAAGTAGGTAATTTAGCCAGAGTTAAGATTTAGCTAGACATAATTCATATTGGAATTAAACAACTTGAAACGGATTGGATCGCGTATATTTTAAGTTATTTTTATCTCGAAGTTTCGAAGACTTTTCAGTGAATACGGTCACAGGTAAGCTCACCCGTCTATATTTTAAATGTAAAAGACTGTTGAAAGCATAAGAAAGCATCATAATGCATTGGGCCGCCAAGCTATTATAATTATATTGCCAGATGGTTAGGCATGTTTAAAACAGCTGGTGGTGGCAATACAAAACTAAAATGTGTTAAAATTGCATATATACCGTAGAACACGTTTTGAAAACTAGTGAAAAAGTGTAATTTTTGAGATGAAGACAAATCATGAATGGTAACATTTGTTTCATATAGTACAAGTGCAATTTGAAAAATTGAATACCGACTTCCATTCTATTACTTTGGTTAAAATCAGTTATTGGAGTGTAACTCAAAAACTACTGAACCGACTTTGATGAAATTGAAATGGGACCATACGGGAAGCACCAGCTTTCGAACAAAAAAATAATAAATAAAGAATTATGAGAATCGGTTCACCCAATCGAAAGTTGAGAAGTTAACAAATATTAAAAAAAACGGTCGAATTGAGTACCTCCTCCTTTTTTTGGAAGTCGTTAGAAAACATTACTTCTTCCTTCATTTTGATGAAATAAAGTTAAAATTAGTTTTTATAAAGGATATGCTCAAATATTCTAAAATGTAAAACGTTTTTTTTATTTTTCTTAATTAGATTATTAATTTAATAAGATTTTTGTTTAAAATATTCTTAAGTTTTGTTGAGAAAGGTGAATAAGCAAGTGCCCAAGCATAGTTAGTTCGTACCTCGTTTGCAACGAAGGAAACGGGACAACACGCGCGTTCACATTACTTTTTTGATGCGCGTAATTTGAAAAGTATCGTTGTATCGACCGTAAAAATATCGTCGATGCCGATATATCGGCAATCCCGAAGTATCGCCCACATATCGATATCGGTATCGGATGCAAACCTTATTCTTATATCACTCGATTATGAAATTAATTACACTCTTAGATTATATATACACGGCATATAATAATATAATCTAAGATTACACTATACTAGCGGCAGTTTTCTCCCTGCTGACGTGGAGAACAAAATTCATCTTCGAACGCGACCGAGAAAACTACTTTAGACTTGGGTCGCATGTAGACCTTTTTCGTCCGTGTCCTCGGGGTTCGATCTGTGGAAACGAAGGACGATGTCACACAAGAAGATAAAAAACAGTTTCGCGTAATTCACAAGGACGTGATGAAAGAAATCCTCCTCGGCGACCTATAGCCTCAGATATTAGCTGTAGTTTTAGCACATAGCTATAAATTAACTATGGTCAACGTATTTCACTCGCGTAAAAATTATGACAGTTCTTAGTCTATTTAGGCTAACATCCAAGTTAGTTACATTTCCGAATGACAGCCTAAAATTAGATATTTCTCTTCAATTGTGGGCATATTAGTGCTCGCTAAACTAACGTAATAATACCCAAAAGTAATTGGATTAATCCTATTTTTCGACAAGTCATTCTGAGTGTTACATTAACTTGGATTTTCATGTTACCAGAATAAGGGTTACCATAGTTAAATTTTCGTTCGCTAGTTTAGTTTCCTTTTGATCAAGTGAATCGCTGCCATTGTCGAAGCAACTAGATTTACGAAGGATCATCAAACAAACGTTTGCTTTTAAATACACCCATACGGCTAGTTCTATTTCTGGAATAGGAAAACGATGGCTTTCGGCATTTTAGCTTGTATAGGATTATTTTCGTAGTTTCTTTTTCACTTATTGAAAAACGAAGTATACACATGTTTACGTCCCCTTAGTCCTTAGTATTTATACTACTCGTACCTACTTAGTACATATATACATATATTGGTTACTGTACTGTATTAGTACAATACAATACATAATACTTTATTGTACACCAGTTACAGCATTAAAACATACACAAAGTAATAAACTACAAACTAAAGTACAAAGGGCGGACTTATCGCTAAAAGCGATCTCTTCCAGTCAACCTTTGGATGGAGAGAAGTAAAGGAGTGAGAAAGGTCGGTGGTGTAAATAATGTAATGCTTACACAGTAAAAGTAAATATATACTTAATACAATAAATTATACAATACACATACATAATACATATACATACAAAAATACTATATACAATATACATATATAATAAATATATAAGGAACCAAATTATAAGTTATCACAGTCAAGTACATTATCTACTCGAAGATAACTAATGACATGGTTTTTGAAAATATAGAGCGATGGAGCTTGTCTGACGGCATTCGGAAGCTCATTCCAGAGTTGAACAGCATGTACTGTGAAGGATCCACCTAGGAAACCAGTCTTATGAATAGGCATTCTTATAATTTATTGATTCAGGCGTTACTTTGTGGAAATCCATTATCAAAAAACGATATAAAAAAATATTTAGTGACACTTCCGCTGAAAAAATAAATGATTTTGGCTTATGTGGGAGTGTGCACCACCAACCCTCCTGCATAAACTGCTAATAGGAAGAATACAAAATAACGAGGCATCCTCAGGAGATGTTGACTCGTCGAGCGCTAGACCGACTGTCGGTCTAGTCGACACGTGACGAATCGTTTTTGGTTTATTTGGGTTTTCTTGTGTGTTTTTTATTTTGTATTCTTCCTATTAGCAGTTTATGCGGGAGGGAGGGTGGTGCACACCCCCAAATAAGCCAAAATCATTGTTTTATTTCAGCGGAAGTGTCACTAAATATTTTTGAATATCGTTTTTTTTAGGCATTCTTAGTTTCAGATTTGTAGCTGATCTGAGGGTAAGTGAGTGAGAAGAGTCTAAGAACAGGAATTATTGTCCTTTCAAATAATGGGGAGTGAGAGGATTAAACAAAATGTTGTACAGTAGGAAAAGTATGCGAGTTTTCCGGCGAAAGCGAATTGGCAGCCACTTGAGTTTTGTACGAAATTGAGAAACGTGATCATATTTTCGAAGACCGAAAATAAATCGTATGCAGTAGTTTTGGAGACGCTCAAATTAATTCAGCTGTTCCTCCGGAAGATCAAGATAACAGGCATCGGCATAGTTTAATCTGTCCGAATCAGCAAGCCTCATTCGAGGCAAGTGTCATTCATAAATCTATTGTTTTTAGTCCTGATGCGGACAGATTCAAATGGGTAAGAGCAGGGATTGTGCAAGAATAATTTAGTAGTTAGTAGCAAATGTACAAGATGCAAGGGAATGTGGTGAATAACACTAAACAGCTCTGTTTCAGGGTGACGAGTGTTGTACAGTGCCGCGCAGAACTTTCAAGGTTGAAGATCTGGGTCGCACTAGGAACTGTCATAGACAGGAGACATGCTTCACCTCATTATTATTACGCGACTTGAAATTAAACAACTTTAAACGTTTAAGCCGTCGGTCCCGGTTATTTGTGTTAGGACAATAGTCGTTAGGCTGTGTCAAAGGCCTTCGATCGGCTTGAAAACTTCGACATGAGTTAGCCACTAGCCTATCCACCAAGCCGCACTGGGGCCGCGTGGTTAATTATGACCCAACTCTGAGAGGAAGGCTCAAGTCCCAGCAGTGGGAACATAAAGGGCTGATTAAGTACACGTAGATAAATATCCTTTAATAAGGTAGTATTTTTGATTCCGTAAAAGCCTCACTTTTAACATTATTTAAGTACTAAGAGATTACCAAACCATATAGCAGCAAACAATACTGCTCGTAAAATAACTTGTCCTAAATACATAGGTAGGTATGTATTATACATATATACACAGTTCATGCATTTTCACAGCCGTTTCATAGCGTTCAATGAAAAATTAGACCATCGCACTGGGTCACTTGCAAACAGACGTGGGTAGGTATGTACGAATTAGTTAGCTGCTCATTAATTTTATAGCGCGACTGGAGAGCTATTTATAGAGGTAGTTATGTTTGTAGCACATAGTTAAACTAACTGTAAAAGTATACACCAGTAGTATACATAAGTGGTGCACAAGCGGGTGCGAGCAGCAGGGCTATGCTATTATGTATCTCAGTTGCAATCAAACGTTGTTGATTGAAATCTTGAAAAATGGCGGCTCTATGTCAGTTTTGACAACTCCAGTAAGCAACGATATTAGTAAGTTGATGAATGGAGCTGACAAAATTGACATAGAGTCGACTTCAACAAGTTATTTCACACTTTTGGGTGTTGAAATAGGTTCCGTTTTTTTAGAATTTGTTTTAAAGGAATAGAATTTTTACATAAGTTGTAACACACAAATTATGTCAATTTTCTAAAGCTCTCGTAAGGCAAACTGTCAGTAAGTAAAATATTGCTACTAATGTATGTACTCGTAAAGTACTATTGTCAATGTCTATGGTCATTAACCTAATGTTATTTATCAAATGACCGAACTACCATGTGCGAATGGCCTCAAATGTCGAAACGAAACTATGTTGTGTTCCATCAAATCCACTAACCAAACAGACCAATGGAATATTTTTGCAATAACCATTATATACGATACTTAATCCATTGTTAGATTATGTTTCTGTCCCATCAAACCCACTGACCAATGGAATCATTTTGCAATAACTATTATACGATACTAGATTAAGTTTCTGTTCCATAAAATCCACTGACCAAACAGACCAATGGAATCATTTTGCAATAACCATTATATACGATACTTAATTAATCCATTGTTAGATTATGTTTCTGTTCCATCAAATACACTAACCAAAGCGACCAATGGAATATTTTTGCAATAACCATTACACTATACTTAATCCATTGTTAGATTATGTTTCTGTTCCATCAAATACACTAACGAAAGAGACCAATGGAATATTTTTGCAATAACCATTATATACGATACTTAATCCATTGTTAGATTAAGTTTCTGTTCCATCAAATCCACTGACCAAACAAAACAATGTAATATTTTTGCAATAACCATTATATACGATACTTAATCCATTGTTAGATTAAGTTTCTGTTCCATCAAATACACTAACCAAAGAGACCAATGGAATATTTTGCAATAACCATTATATACGATACTTAATCCATTGTTAGATTAAGTTTATGTTCCATCAAATCCACTGACCAAACAAACCAATGGAATATTTTTGCAATAACCATTACACTGTACTTAATCCATTGTTAGATTAAGTTTCTGTTTCATCAAATCTACTAATAACTAACCAAATCGACCAATGGAATCATTTTGACTACTACTAACTATTGTACGATTTTTCCTAATTATTCCACCTTATTCTTACCATTTTGTATATAACAAGATAATCCTCCTGATTATAGGTACACTACCATAAGATCATTATTGGTATCGGATATGTGTGCGAAATAATCTAAGGATGATCATAAGTTATTTCATTGGGGTAGAAAAGCCAAGGGTATCGAGCAAAATCAGGCCAAGGTCGTTACGGGCTCAGCTGGGCTTTCCCCGGCAAACGCAGCCTCTGGGACACAAAGGACGTTAGCAAAAAAATTGGCAAAGTTTGGTAAGCAGCGTTTTCTTACCAAGTATATTTTTTTTGCAAAGGTTGTCAAAGGTTAAACCTATATAATAGACGTATGTTTGGATGAATAAATGTGCATTCATATATGTCGGGCACGACTGTAGAAAAAGATGTTTTATGTGGTAGGTAATAAGGATGGTGGGTCAGCTCCAGTAATAGGAAAAATTATTCCAATATTTATATACATAAGTACTACATTCGAAACATGTAAGTCGTTAGAAAAATATAATTATTCGGTGGGTCTATCACAAATAACTGCGTGTAACGTAACGTTTCATTCACGTGAAACAGTACGAACTGTCATTGATCTAGGGCGACTGTGATACAGATAACTCATAGTTTGTGCTCCGAAACTAGACGCGTAGATGCTTACGATATTTTTACTAATATTTTTAATTTTTTTTTTTACGCAACGTTTTTTACGTTTGCTTAAAAGTAATGTTTATGAGAAGGGTTAAATGTTTAACCCGTCCGAATCAGCAAGACTCATTCCAGGCAAGTTTCATTCATAAATCTATTGTTATTTTTTGTCCTGATGCGGACGAGTTAAGGCTCGGGCGACGTACTTTGAATCCCTCGATATGTTCAGGATTCTACTAAAGAATCCCTCCCTATGCTCGGGATTCTTCCCTCATTACGCTCTGGATTCAAAAAAGAGCCCTCACCGTAAAAATATTTTTTAAACTTTCGCGATTTGAACACATGTTTTAAATGTTTATCGGAACTTATCACGTATTATTTAATATATAATGGCCGTGGTCAGCTCGTGACCACGGCCATTGTAAAATGGTCGAAACGTCGAGCGAAAGGTACATATTTTTACCTATATTAAATAACACATGATAAGTCCCGATAAACATTTAAAATATTATTTTGTTCCCATATGATACAATCTACTATAGCCGTCCGATACGCAATTCGTCCATGAGCAATGGTGCCTATTTAATACGAGATATAATAGAATGTTTTGGATTTATATTTCCATGCTTCAAATAACTACATACCTAAGAACATACGAGAGGTTCTTCCTGTTCTGAATAAAAAGGTTCGAGGTCCGCTCTCATTCAGCTCAGAACGTACTATTATTTATTCTGTGTTCAAAGCTATCCTTATGGTAGGGATAACATTTTGCGCGGTAAATGGGCCAAGGATGTATACCGCCGAGGGTCATTGTCAAAATTTAACGCCGCGCACGGCGTTATCTTAAGGCGCTGCAAGAACAAACTTTTAGGTATTTGAGGGTGTGAAGCATTGGCCATGACAGGAACAAGCGTGCGTCTGTAACCACGATAACTGTTGCGCAGTATTAATTAGTAAAATAATAAAAGAAGCCACAATGGTAAAAAATATAGTTCTTTGATTTAATATATTACCTTTTTTTCTGATTATCTATACTAATATTATAAAGAGGAAAGATTTGTATGTTTGTAACGAATTGGCTCAAAAAGTATTGAACCGATTTCAAAAAATTCTTTCACCATTGGAAAGCTACATTCACCCTGAGTAACATAGGCTATACAAGATTCATCATCATCATCATCATTCATCACCGCAAGGGTGAAACCGCGGAGAGCAGCTAGTAAAAAATATTGTAGTTGGCGCTCAAAATATTGAGCAATGCGATACCAAAGATTTTTTCTGTCATGTTATTTGCTAGATATTTTGCAATAAGCATTATGTTGCTGCACTTTTTTTTTTTAAACTATGTACTGTTAGTTTTTACATACACAAGTTAGTACCTATTATTAACTAGCATGTCTAAACTGTGCGACGAAAAACATAGCGTTTTACGGATCGTTGGCTTTGGCAGCGCCTTAAAAATGAATTAATAATACCTAATACACTTTCAGTACGGAAGGTTGTTTTTCATCAAGTTTATAGCCTCTTTATAATACATGTTACTTGCTAGCGGAAACATTACTCGCTGCTTCTTTATGGATACATAATTTGATATATATGTATATACGGCTACAAACTGACCTCCATAACAACTAACAAACTAATTGCGCCCGTCGCTTCAGCCCGCCTTGATAATAACTATGTTACTGGATCATTTCACTGGGATAAAACATAATGATGATAAAAAAAATAGATATAACCATAGTGTTTAAATTATACTTGATAATAACTATGTTACTGGATTATTTTTACTGGGATGAGATATAACCATAGTGTTTTAATTATACTTGATAATAACTAGGTATGTTACTGGATTATTTTTACTGGGATAAGATATAACCTTAGTGTTTAAATTATACTTGATAATAACTATGGTACAGGGTCATTTTTACTGGGATAAATATAACTATAGTGTTTAAATTATACTTGATAATAACTATGGTACAGGATCATTTTTACAGGGATAAATATAACTATAGTGTTTAAATTATACTTACTTGATAATAGCTATGTTATAGGATTAAAAAATTATTACTTTTTATCGGCTATTGCACGAGGATGCAGCAAGGGCGAGCCATTGCTATTGAAAATAATAATTGGTTTAATTCGTCATTTACGGAGATAATTAAAACAAAAGATTTATGAATGAAACTGACGTACACTCGTAGGTATTTACATCTCTGGGACGCAAAGGCTTAATGTATGTACATAGTATATTATGTTAAAAGATATCTACAATTGTAAACAAATAATAATAAAATAAATCTACTTAATTTTATAAAATTGCACAACCCCTTGAGTCTGTAGAGTTCTAGTATAATTTAAAAAACACATTTTAATGTTGACTTCTTACTGTTCTGGGCAGGGTTGTTTTTTCCGGAAGATAATAGATTCCACTACACTAAACGTCCCGATAGAAAGTGTAGAAGTCCATTAACATGCATCATCTTATCTTATTTGAACAGCCTCATTATATCACAAAATGAAACACCTTTGCCTTTATGAATAAAAAATGGTAGCGTTCCTTTACTTTGAGGATAGCGTTTCGGAAACCAGGCCAAGGTCCGGGATCCACGGGGCTGCTCCGTAGAGGGTCGTTGTCGAAACTTACTTCGTTCTTATTCGTTATGACCATTCAAACACGTAACGCTCTGCGTTATGATATCTTTATGGAATTATCGTGAAGTAGATACAATTTTGCTAACGTCATTATTTATTCTGTGCCATCGTTCCTTGAGGTATTGTAGTTCGCCGCGTTAGCTGCATTAATATGGCGTTATAGGGAATACCTACTGGTGCTGATTGGAATAAAGTTCTGCAAGTGATTATTAGCTGTATTATATATAATAAATAAAGTTTTCACACTCATTAGGATTTCTCCAGCGTTAGGGGTGCCACGGAACACATGCCATAGGATTACAGGGCACACACACTGCCCTGATCCGTAACATACGTTCGAATATCTGCGCGGCCGAGGATAGAACCCGGGCCCTCCTACTCAGAAAGAAATGTATTAACGTGATGTGTAGCTGTACACAGCATCCTACCTTAAGGCGCGGTCGTATCCTGATAATAGTAAAAACCAGAATCTTTAAACATCTAGTGTAACGAAACAGATAGATCTATGAAAAGAATCTATGAAAATAATACTAAGGTTAGAAAAGAAAAAGGCAAAGAGTAATAACCGAACAGAATTCATAAATATTACTCGCACTCTGCAGAAAAAAATCCTAAATAGGTCTATTAAAATAAACTTTCACGTCCAAACTCTCAGAATTTTCAGCGATAACACTATTTTATTTTTTAGGTAATACATAGCCAACATATAGTACCTACTAAAGTAGTAACCAGCAGTTTTTTCAATTGTAATAGTATATATCGAAAAATATAAAGAAAACGTACAAAATTAATGCATTTTCGCATTACATCGTCGAATCTAACAAGCGATTTTCAACCTTACGTAAATTATCGTATCGTAAATTATTTTAAAATGGGGTTGGACCGCGTCTTAAATAATCATATCTACCCAGAAATATAGGTTATAATATATACAATATAATATAATATTATTTTAGGTATAATAAATTTAATACATTTTATAATATCTAATTCAGGATATGTATATGAGTAACTCGGTGAACCCCGCGGTTGCACCAGCGTGGTGATTGATGATGATGAAAAAGTATCATATGTTTTATGGTGAACAGATCAGCAGGAAGGACATAATAGATCTAGTTGAAAGCATTACCGCGCATGGTATAATTAACAAAGCAATATTGGTTATGTGCAATACAAACAAAACATATTCTATTACACCTCAATTGATAGGTAATACGATATTTATGGTAATACGAGCCGCTAATCAAACCAAGGGAAACGACTGCAAGGTTATATACTTACTGACTTTACAAACTAAACATAATAGGAAATTTACCTTTAAATGCTTTTTACTGTTGTCTAGTAAGTAATATTACTATCTAAAATAATTTATTGATTGAATCGTTATTTTGCGGAAATCCATTTTCTACCGACTTTCAAACTGGAGGAGGTTCTCAATCGACTGTATTTTTTTAAGTTTGTTACCTCGTAACTTTCGATAAGGTGAACCGATTCTGAAAATTCTCTTTTTTGTTTGAATGCTGGTGCCTTTTCTTTGAAAGTAGTTTTTGAGTTACACTCCAATAACTGAATAGAATGGAAGTTGGTATTAATTTTTTCAAATTGTACTTGTAAAAACGATATTAAAAGAAATATTGAGTGACACTTCCGCTGAAAAAGTGCTTATGGCAGAAATGCAGGCAGTGTGAACCACCCTTCCTCCCGCATATAATTCCAACTGGAAGTATATACAATAAGCAACATACAAAACAACCCAATCAACCACACTAAACCTAGCATTTTTCCAGCGGAATTGTCACTAAATATTTATTTTAATGTCCTTTTCAAGTAATCAAAGCGCAAAGTACGCAAACAAATAAATAAAATTCAGTGTCTTTCGCAACTCTTGTATATACATTGAAATTGAACTACTAAACGGATAAATCGCGTATAATTTTATATAAACTTATCCCGAAGTTTCGAACACTTTTCAGAGAACATGGTCACGGTTAGACTGGATTTATTAAACTGGATTGTCTGTTATAAAGTTTTGGAATAGAATATTATGATAAAAATGAGAAGAGCTCATGAGTTTCGACGTTTTTCAACACAGTTGTGAGGAAAAAGCAAACTTATATTGTTTTTACCACACAGTTACAAATACGATAAAACAAAATATGAAAATGCAAACACGCGCCAAATGCAAGGTGAGTGAACATACAGCCTACTTCAAAATTTTATTATAGTTTTGAGTGATTAAAATGCAAATATTTTAATATTTTATAACAAATTATTGTGAACTATAAATAATTTGATAATAATAAATGTTTGTTGGACTTAATTAAGGACATTATTTATTACAAAAATGTAAAGTATTTACAGCGGCAAAAACCTCTTTGTTGTTAGTAAAAAAATAACTACTTATTACTCGACTAAATTTAAACGCTCTCTTTACTCACTTATAACTTGCTGAAAAGTACTAATTTAACTTTGTACCGGGACAATTCTATTATGCACTAGGTTATAATTTTACTATGCACGCACGTGTGTAGTATAGCTCGGTTTACAGCCCTAATAGCGATATAATAAGGCTCACTTTACGACCAAGTGTGCTGAAAATTATTTATTCATACCACCTTCTCGACAAAGTCCAATTACATATCACGCAATCTCGACCCAAAGCAAGGCATTACATTCCCAGGGAGGTAATGTTGTATAAAACTCCCAGGGATTAAAATAATTTCGAACGTTATTTGCAGGAAAACTCTTACTAAGGAGTAGATACGGGCATTGTGTAGACTGTAGAGAGTTGTACGTAAATTTACGTAAATGTACATTTTGGCTGTAACATAGCGCAGGTGAAACCGTGGAGCAGTTATTGGTTAAAAAATAAAATATGGTATTCTGATAATATGATTTTCGGTTCTGTCCATACTGGTTAGTTTCTGATTAGTTAGATCTCCATGATACATGAGATATTTGATAAAGCGAGTAATTTTTATCGTATTACTTTTTCAAAGCACTAACGCCTGCTTAAGCGATCTCAAACATGGAAATTTATATAGAAAAATTCAGATCCTGGTCAAGTATTTAAGTTAAGAAATTTTAAGTATTTCAAAAAATACTTCTTTCGGTTGGATAATGCTGTCAACGCTATTCAATAGATGTCTCTCCGTCCCAGTAAGACGGTTAAATCAGATAGAGTTAAAATATCGATGCTCGGACCACGAGCCTCGGTGGCCTAGTTGGTCATGGCATCTGACACGGATAGCCAGAAGACGCGGGATCGAATCCCGTCCGAGGATGTGAATTATTCTCTCTATACATTTCAATAGCGAGTAAATACAAAAAAACAACTATTCAGTTCTGAGGTAAAAAAAACTATGGTAATTATTGGTAATATAGAAAACGCACTAATGCGGTTGCAACCACGCGGGAGAAACCGCTGAGCGCAGCTAGTATCACTCTAATCTATACTTTACTTATATTATAAAGAGGAAAGATTTGTATGTAAGTATGTTTGTAACGAATTGGCTCTAAAAATACTGGACCGATTCCAAAAATTCTTTCACCATTGGAAAGCTACATTCACCTTGAGTAACATAGGCTATATAAGATTCATCATCATCATCATCATCATCATCCATCACCGTGCGGGTGAAATCGCGGAGGGCAGCTAATATAAAATAAAATCAAAAGGAAAGATTTGTATGTAAGTATGTTTGTAACGAATTGGCTCAAAAAGTACTGGACCGATTTCAAAAATTCTTGCACCATTGGAAAGCTACATTCAACCTGAGTAACATAGGCTATATAAGATTCATCATCATCATCATCATCCATCACCACGCAAGTGTAATCACGGAATGCAACTAGTATAAAATAAAATCAAACACATTACAAAATTAATAATAATATAATCTAGTAGAGCACTGTTAAGTACACTATAATCTGTGTTGAATCATTTAGATAACCTAAAAACCTATATACCCGTGTTATTGTATCACTGTTATCTCGAACAGATCTAACTGACAAGGTGCAATAGATTCATAAATTAGCACACAATAGCAGATATGAATATAATATATCTTTATGAGGATTGCCTATCTATTATAGTACTTGTCCATACTGAAAGACTTAACTCTTTTCTACCTCTTAACATTGTCCGATTTAATTATTTTTTTCATGTATTCATTACATTGTTTACTATGCCCGTACGTTTTGATTTTATCAGTTTGTGTAAGTTATAAAAAAGGAAATTTATACTTTGAAATACTGAAAAAAAACAAAACGTACGGGCATAGTATCACTATGACATAACAGTATTTCAAAGTACTATAGGTACATTACCTTTTACAGAACTTAAAAAAAACGGAAAAAATCAAAACGTACGGGCATAGTATCACTATGACATAACAGTATTTCAAAGTACTTTATGTACATTACCTTTTACAGAACTTAAAAAAAACGGAAAAAATCAAAACGTACGGGCATAGTAAGCAATGTGAATATTCTATGAAAAAAAAATCACTGAAATCGGACAATGTTAAGAGGTAGAAAAGAGTTTTCTCTTTTAGTATGGAAAGTACTAGCTATGCAATCCTCTTAAATTAAGAGATGGGTAAGTCTCACTCCTGCAAGACATTTGCAGAGCCTTGCATAGCCAGATGTATCTGTTCTTTCCTTCTATTTGATACAGCTAGTACAGCCAACCCTACATCAGCAGGAGTCTAATCTTGAGGAGCCTGGATGACACTGTAGTAAATCGATTTGTACTTTGCTACATGCCCAGAAAATAATGTGTCTGTTGTATAATTCTGGTGATGGCAAATATCTGGCAATGTGATTCATCAAAGAAAGACTTTTGCACACTAAGTAAAATAAGTCAAGTACGTAAGTAAGTACTTGCCTAGTAAGTAGAGTCGATTTTCCTTTTACGGTTCGAATTGTGCTGGGGAGAAGCTACTCCTAAATCCTAAACTAAATAAGATGTGTGTTTATATTAAGTGCTTACTTTTTTTTGTGCAGCGCTCGCAGCGGAACTTGACTTGGCGATCGTTTCCGATCCGAGCGATTCTGATCAACAAGTTAAGCAATGCTTGCTGCGGTCAGGAGTTGGATGGGTGTGTGCTATTGGCATTATTCAACTGAGCGCTTCCGTGCATTGGAGGGGTCGTTAAGCAGTCGGCTCCGGTCATTTGTCTTAGGACAACATGCGTTAGGCTATATCGAAGGCCTTCGGGCGGCCTGAAAGCTTCAACATGGGTTGGCCACTAGCTTATCCACCAAGCCGCACTGGGCCCGTGTAGTGGTATGCCCCAACTCCTCATTTTGAGAGGAAGGCTCGTGTCACAGCTGTGGGAAAATAATGGGCTGATTATGTTTTTGTATATGATTTCAAGCACTAATAACGCCTGCGGAATGATGTGGAATGTTTTTTCCTGATACAGTTAGATTAGGTTAGAAGAGACAGGTTCGAATCCCGTTCGTATCCGTTCGTTTCTTCTACTCTTTTCTATTTCTAAGTTCTTTCTTCAATTTTGAGGATTTCATAATATGCTCTCCAAATTATTTAAATCGATCCTCGAAATGCCAATAACTGTAATGTAAAGAATAAGACAATAAATAAACAGAGGATGTGGTGTTCAAAAAACTTGTCTCAATCCTGTCTGACGCAAAACTCGTTCGCACAGATGCTGTCGCTTAATATCTTGCTATGAGCATATCAGGGCATGCTTCGAATAGGGTTCCGCAGCTGTAATTACAAACGATAATAAAGTAGTACTACGGGTAGCTTTTATTATTCTCATCATTTCAGAAGGATGTCGTCGTGCCGAAATAGCGTACGATAATTTTAGTTTTTATGGTGAAATCAAAGAGACGAAACCTTACTTAGTTTAGAATACTAGATTTGGTCAAAAACTAAAATTAACTAGTGAATAAAAAACATATGAAAATAGTCTAGAAAATGAGCGGAACGGGGGTAGCCCTTACTATGTTAGTACTAAAATCTAAATTAATGTAACATTTCTAAAAATTTGTCACTGTCAATTAGAGTTATCATACATAAAAAAATGTATACGCATCGACTTGAGAACCTCTTCTCATTTGGAAGTCGATTGAAAATATCTAATTTTAGTGCTGTCATTCGAAAGTGTTATACTAATTTGGACTTTACCTGAAACATTTACAATTCTTATTGAATTGCCATAATTTTGAGATATTTAGTTTAGAGAATCGACACCATTATTTGCTAAAATTAGTTTTTGCCAAGGTCAATGAACCTTAGAACTAGAACGCCTGTAATTCGCAGTTTCTCAAAACTCTAAAGGATTAGGACGGACAGAATGATATATGAATAAGAGCTCCTTGTTGTAATTACGGAACGCTAAAAACCACACGATGATGGTCAATAACACTATAGTTTACTTCAGAATTGGAATATCCCGTTTCTAAAGCAACGCCACGCTTATTGATAAAAATGGCATTGATCTAACTTACTGGCTTAATTATGGCGTTTAAAATGGTGGCATATTAATAAAAAAACAACTTCAATAAAATTATTGTCAAGTATTCTATAGGCCTAGGTACGAGTAACTGCGTAAGTATAACTTAACGTGTCGTTTACGTGAAACAGTACAAACTGTCATTTATCTAGTCCAACTGTGACACAGATAACTCATAGTTTGTACGCCGAACTGTGACGAGTGGACGTTTAGGTACGATACGAATATTTTTTCGCAAATTGTGCTACGGCCTCAGATACGCTTACATGTCTTATGTAAACGCAAGTGTTGTGGTTAAAAAGTTGATATTGTGTAATATACTTATATATATCTTCTTCTTTAAGTGCTTCTCCTTTAATGGAGGTTGGCAGTCAGTGGTCGGTAAATTTTTCCTTGTCAAGCGCCAATCTTAACAATTGCTCCACGGTCTTAATCCCTGCCCACTCCCAGATATTACGGAGCCATCTTTCGTCTACACGATTTACGCTTCCCGGGTACATTTCCCATCATGATGCCTACAGGAGGGAACACCGATGCCGTAGAACGTGTCATACGTTATAAAGAGGAAAGATTATTAATATTTGTATTTTCGTGTTTGTCACGAATATCCTCAAAGACTACTGGACCGATTTCAATCATTCTTACACCATTACAATGCTAAATTATCCCTGAGTAACATAGGCTATACACTTTGATTCATCGTCATCATCATCCATCACCACGCGGGTGAAACCGCGGAGCGCAGCTATTCTATTATGTTCTAAAGACATTCGGTCATTTAAATACATACTAGTTATATTAGACCGTAACGTAACTATTTAATTGGCGTTGTGGTAGCTAAACAAAGCAAATGCCCTCAGATATTTATAATTTTATGGTAAACTGAAAATTATATATTACTAAAAATAATACTTATACAGAAAGGTAACATTATTGATGACCTACGATATTATTTCTTATAGTGAGTACCCAAATTTAATTCTAAAGCGGAACTTGAAGATTAAATTAAGCTCCATCTACTATAGTGATGAGTTTGCGGTGGTAATGATTGAAAACCAGTATGTTTCAAACTGATAACCAAGTAGACGATACATTTCTCAACGTAACTAAATATAACTATTTGCGACAATGTTCGTAGCGAATATACACACTTATATATATATATATATATATATATATATATATATATATATATATATATATATATACTTTCAGTAGCAGTAAGCAATTAACTAACTTAAAACTTTTGGATACACACTTATTAATTACAGAATAGACAAACGGATATCAAGAAAACAACACACATAATATAATACTGATCTACTTCTATATATATATATATATATTATATAAAAATGAACTCCTATTTCTCCTGGTCACGCTATAACTTGAGAACGGTTTTACCGATTTCATTCATCTTTTTTTTAAATGTTTTCTAATACTTCGTAAACGGTTCTTACATAAAAAAATTAAAAAAAGATGGGAGGTTATGGCGAGGTCAAAGGCCGAGCCTACCACGCGAACTAAGTGCGGACAGGCACTAGTATATATATATATAAATGAAGCCCTATTTCTCCTGGTCACGCTATAACTTCAGAACAGATGGAATAATCTCGCTAGTTCGTTTCTGTTGTGTTTATTATTTTAAATAATAGAAGGAGAAGGTTCTTATGAAAGAAAAACCAAGAAAAGATGGGAGGTTATGGCGAGGCCGAAGGCCGAACCCTATTACTCGAACGACGTCGCGGGCACTCGCTAGTACTGTATAAAAGGGAGAGAGAGTTAATGCCATGTCGTGTGTAAAAGAAATACAAGAAGACCAAACACCGACTATAGAGGAGCAAGGGAGAGAGTTGATGCTGAGAGTCTGGAACAATAATAGCAATAACACAGATTAATTGCCTAAGAAGTACGAAAGACGTGTGTTGATACCGCTACAAAGGAAGATTCAAAAAAGTATACATAGACTAGGTAGGTATATCGTTGTAAATAAGACCAATAAAAGGAATTGATGTATGTCATGCGAAAAAGAAAGCAGAAAGAGCATACACTGACAATGAAAAGGAGGATAGGAAGAGAGGTGATGCTCTATTGATGCTCTAAGCATTAACGCTCATCCTTTCTCCTCCTTTGTGTGTGGAAAAAAGAAGAGTAAGAACAACGTTAGTAGGTAGGTACATACATAGATTAATTAAGTAAAAGAAGTTGATACCACGACGTGTAATAAAGGAAGATCGAGAAAAGTATACATTTGATACCACTTTAAGCGGAAAAGAAGAACCGAGAAGAGCATTCATCGACTAGATAGATAAAGAAATGGCAGGGCGTGTGAAAAAGGATGACCAATAAGAATAATAAAATAAGAATAGGGAACAAATACGTAAAATATAATAGAACTGCTTCGGCAGCGTATATACGAGTATATATATTCAAAGCTCAGATTATAAATTTATAATCTGAGATTCAAAGGTAAACCAACGAAAAAGAAAATTTAAAATTACTCGGCGGAATAAAGCAAGCATAAGAAGGAGGAGACTAAGACAAGTAGCAAGTCATAGCAATGAAATATTTATTGAAGCTAATAATGGACTAGCAAATATATATTGGATATATGTATACCTATAAATATACAGAAACAAACTATTCGGTATTTTTTAGGAACTGGCGGCGTGATATTTACCGGCCACAATTATGTTATATTTATTTATATAAAAGGTAGTTAATCTCATGGACCGGCTAGTCAAATTTTTTATGACTAAGTTTTTTTATTGTACATATTTTACTAATTTAAATTATTAGGAGAGCGTGAAACAGTATACAGTTTACTATAGTAAGAAAAGAAGTTTAATAATATTCGCAGGTAAACATAACTGGTCTGAACGTACACCTACATATTTATAAAGGAGTGGGAAGAGACTCCGAGAATAACTACGCTATATATGAACTTAATGTTAGATTATACAGCCAGTTTGATTTATAGTCAAAGTAGATAATACATAGGGTAGGTGCACTAGTTTCCCGGCCTGCATGTATTTTCGGCCTTTTGAGGATCATGTCCCACTAAAACGATGTAAATAGAGCGTACATTGCTAAAACTCTAACACAATCATGCTCTAACCATTCCCTACAAGTTCCCTTACATCCGTAAATGTATTTTAGCTTGCCAACCTTAGCAAGCACTTTTTAGCAAATTGTTAGATTTGCCGCTCACCTCGGAGGTGTCGAAAAGTGCGTAAATTTACGAAAAAATAACGGCGCAAATGCATTACGAAGGTAAGTTTTTAAACCATTGTCTTAGTAAATGATATGTATTCTTATGTTATATGCATTAGAAATTACTAAATATTGTTGTCACATAGTTATTTTAGCAATAATTGGTTAAAAGTACCATAATATTAGGCGGCCGGAAACCAATACCCGAAAAATTTCAAACGTTGAGTTTTCGGCCCCGTGGCCGAAATGTGACTCAATACAGTGTTAGATACTTTTGTCTTTTTTGTTAGTTTGTTTGGAGGAGAAGGAGGAGAGAAGACAAGTAGCAAGGCATAGCAATGAAATATTTATTGAAGCTAATAATGGACTAGCAAATATATATTGGATATATGTATACCTATAAATATACAGAAACAAACTACCTATTAGGTATTTTTTAGGAACTGGCGGCGTGATATTTACCGGCCACAATTATGTTATATTTATTTATATAAAAGGTAGTTAATCTCATGGACCGGCTAGTCAAATTTTTTTATGACTAAGTTTTTTTATTGTACATATTTTACTAATTTAAATTATTAGGAGAGCGTGAAACAGTATACAGTTTACTATAGTAAGAAAAGAAGTTTAATAATATTCGCAGGTAAACATAACTGGTCTGAACGTACACCTACATATTTATAAAGGAGTGGGAAGAGACTCCGAGAATAACTACGCTATACATGAACTTAATGTTATATTATACAGCCAGTTTGATTTATAGTCAAAGTAGATAATACATAGGGTAGGTGCACTAGTTTCCCGGCCTGCATGTATTTTTGGCCTTTTGAGGATCATGTCCCACTAAAACGATGTAAATAGAGCGTACATTGCTAAAACTCTAACACAATCATGCTCTAACCATTCCCTACAAGTTCCCTTACATCCGTAAATGTATTTTAGCTTGCCAACCTTAGCAAGCACTTTTTAGCAAATTGTAAGATTTGCCGCTCACCTCGGAGGTGTCGAAAAGTGCGTAAATTTACGAAAAAATAACGGCGCAAGTGCATTTCGAAGGTAAGTTTTTAAACCATTTTCTCAGTAAATGATATGTATTCTTATGTTATATGCATTAGAAATTACTAAATATTGTTGTCACATAGTTATTTTAGCAATAATTGGTTAAAAGTACCATAATATTAGGCGGCCGGAAACCAATACCCGAAAAATTTCATACGTTGAGTGTTCGGCCCCGTGGCCGAAATGTGACTCAATACAGTGTTAGATAGTTTTGTCTTTTTTGTTAGTTTGTTTGGAGGAGAAGGAGGAGAGAAGACAAGAAGCAAGTCATAGCAATGAAATATTTATTGAAGCTAATAATGGACTAGCCTCAGATTATAAAACAAAATTATAATCTGAGGGACTAGCAAATATATATTGGATATATGTATACCTATAAATATATACAGAAACAAACTACCTATTAGGTATTTTTTAGGAACTGGCGGCGTGATATTTACCGGCCACAATTATGTTATATTTATTTATATAAAAGGTAGTTAATCTCATGGACCGGCTAGTAAAATTTTTTTATGACTAAGTTTTTTTATTGTACCTACATATTTTACTAATTTAAATTATTAGGAGAGCGTGAAACAGTAGGTATACAGTTTACTATAGTAAGAAAAGAAGTTTAATAATATTCGCAGGTAAACATTACTGGTCTGAACGTACACCTACATATTTATAAAGGAGTGGGAAGAGACTCCGAGAATAACTACGCTATATATGAACTTAATGTTAGATTATACAGCCAGTTTGATTTATGGTCAAAGTAGATATACATACTAAAAACATAGGACGTAGAGAGCTACTTATACAGCTCTCGATAGTTACGACGTTCTTGCATAATCATTATGCACAAGTGAAGTGACCACAGTTATAAATGAGAAATTGACTTACCGTGCTCGTAGAGATGGGATGACTCGTCAGACCGCGGTACCTGCACCGGATTGCAGCATCACTAACGGGCCACGCTCACCACACAATCACTCGCGAATGTACCTACGCACCTACCATACAACACAAACAAATATAGGTACATAAACACAAAAACTCAACGGTCACAGTAAACCTGTTCCCGGTACAACTACACAGCTAGCGGCGACCGCACTTGTTGCAAAACTAACAAAACGATTCACAAAGAAAACCCGTCGAAAACAGCTCACGTTTTACAATCGATTTTTTAATAATTATTTTTCAAGTTTCTGTCACGAGACACAGCCTTCTCCAATACTTAGATGCACTTTATATTAATAAAAGCTCAAGTTTGTATTATTGTTTCAGTTTAGATAATTTATACGTGTGAAATAAATCATAAAATCAGTAAAATTGTCAGGTTCATTCAGCCACCTCACGGCTGGGCGCGTGCGCGGCGCGGACAAGCGACAGCACTTTCTGACTGCGCAAGCCAAACTGACATAACGGGTGACGGCCGACGGCTTGACGGGCCCGGGCGGGTCTGTGGGGCCAGCAGTGAAAAATAGATATCGATGTTGCCCAGCTCGGGCAGCCCTTTCTACTTTACAATTATGTTTAGATTTGGCCACCGGTGTACCGGCGCGGTTTCATAGGTTAAAGAACAAGATCCACGAGCAGATCCCTTACCTATCTCAAGTATAAATACGCCAACTTCATCCCTTTATCAAAGGTGTAAGTTCTCCTGCGATTTATAGAGAACCTTTCCTATATACTTACTGCATCTTTATGAGGAAAATGTGATGATATTCGGAGCACGAACTTAGATTGACCATAATGCTGTTAAATCAACCTCTTTATCAAAATTTACCGAACCAACTCGATGACAACTTCACTTAATCATATGGTACGAAATTTGAAAAGCATTTGAAATAAAAAAGAAAAAATATTATGTATCTATCAAAAAAGAGTAAAAATTTGTTATTGTAGATTTAACCAATGTCTTTCAAATTGTCGTCATTTTTATTAACTCTTTTACCGTTCATATTTCTGTTGTTATTTAGTGGTATTGTTAGTTCATTATTGGTATAGATAGTTGTATGTATGTGTGTGATGTCACATTGAATGAGCTTCGAAGTGGATCGGTCTTCGTGGGCACATATCGCCCTCTGTGCGGATCTCACATGGGCCACGGAACCACCCGATGAATTCATTATAGCTAATCAGGTACCCTTAGATAAGTATCGTACATTAGAAGTGCATTAAGGAGAATCAGAAAGTCTCTACCTTTCTTTTAATTATATTAGCAACGTCTTTGTAAACCAAAACTAACCATTCCCGAATTTCACATCTATATTTACCTATGTTATCAATAACGGTTTTTGAAAACGTTATATATTTCAAAGTAGTCATTTTGAAACTATTCCTTGCCGTAGCAACCTTTCTACGTAAGTACTTAGATTATTTCAGGAGCTACTACTTCTTGGTTAGCTAAGTTTATTGGTATTTCAGCGCCTCTGGGCTCAGCACTGCCGCGTTTCACAAGTGCTACAAGAGTCTACACTAGACTCGCAGCCTAATCAATGCCAAATAACAGGTAAGAAGAACTAACTTCTTCGATTTCGACAAAAAAATAATTAATCCTGACATGGTTCCAAATTTAGGAACTTCCCACTGTGACTTAGCCGCACTTGATTCTCAAGGGAACTAAACTAGGAAGCCACCCTGCTCCAAGTGTCGAAAGTCTCTCTCCAATACTTAATTCTATAACCGTCAAGGGACGGTGCTTTGTCTATCAATACTATCGCTATTATATTTAACCATACAACAAATTTTACCTAGAATTATTTTAAACGCCGCCTGCTAAACTAAGCGCAAACCACAGCAGCCCAACGTTGGTAATGTCTTCAAAGTCGTTCAATATCTCCAATCTGCGTTTTGATTGCTATCACGCCGGCAAATATCTGAACTTAAACAGTAATACTTACGTGTAAATCCTACTTTCTAAGTACTAATATTATAAACACGAAAGTTTGCTAGTATGGATGTTTGTTACTCTTTCACGCTCAAACTGGAACTCAATTTTGATGAAATTTGGTATTGAAGTAGATAAAGCATTGAATTAACACATAGGAGTCTATTCGTCGTCATCATCATCACCGTCACCGTTCATCACCATGCCAGTGTTACGGGAAATTTTGTATGAGGTAGATGAGGCGTTGGATTAACACATAGGACACTTTTCGTGATCATCAACGTCACCATGCGAGTGTAACCGCAGGAAATTTTGTATGAGGTAGATGAGGCGTTGGATTAACACATAGGATACTTTTCAACATTGTCCACCACCATACTGGTGTAACAGCGGGAAATTTGGTATGGAGGTAGATGAGGCGTTAGATTAACACATAGGACACTTTTCGTGATCATCATCAACGTCACCATGCGAGTGTAACCGCAGGAAATTTTGTATGAGGTAGATGAGGCGTTGGATTAACACATAGGATACTTTTCAACATTGTCCACCACCATACTGGTGTAACAGCGGGAAATTTGGTATGGAGGTAGATGAGGCGTTAGATTAACACAGTACACATTTCGTCATCAACATCATCATCCATCACCACGCGGGTGAACTGGGCAAATTTTGATGAAGTTTGGTATGGAGATAGATAAGGCGCTGGATTCACACATAGGATACTTTTTATCATCATCCATCACCATATGGGTGAAACTGCAGGGCGCAACTAGTAGAGAATAATTGTAAGTATACTCGAAACTTCGACTCTTGTTTATGGCAGAAGTATCTTTGCTACCGACTTCTTATCAGGTTGGACATCACGGATAGACCATTCCGTCTTCGATTCCACACTTTTGCATAGTCCTATTTTCGATAGGTGGTAAATGTATAAAGATTATATTTTGTACTGCGTCTAGCTTTTTGATATTAAGCTACATACACATAATTTCTTACTTCCAGATAATAAGATAACAGCAAGCCAAATCCAAGAAAATGGAAACAGCAGTGGCAGGAGAAGCGTGAAAGACGTTATCCCAGAATCGAGATTAGCACAGTTCTACGGAAATTACTATTACGACGAAGTTAGGTTCGGAAACCACTTGAAAATTTTAGTAAATTAAACGTAAATATCAATTGCCCCACGTTTCCACGTTTTCTGATCTGATCAAACTCTGAAATTTACCGTTTTAAATTTTAAAAGATTTTGACAGTAGTTTTAGCGGGAAAAGTTTTTTTTTTTTGGTCGCTCACGTTTTTGCTGTGTCTAGTCCGGCCGCTTTATTGTCTAACTTGAATATGCATGAAATGTCACTTCAATCTCATTCCCATTGATGGTTCCAGCCAATAGGCTTGCAGGGCTTCGCCCGGAATGGGATTCGAATGTCAAAATGAAGCCCATTCCCATTCTCCGTAAAGATAGACAATAAGGCCGCTGGTCCGTACAATGTCTGATTTCTGTTTCTCCTTTTTCCCGCGCAACTAATCTTATAATTATTGTCAGGGAAAAATGCTACACGAATACGAATGAGAGAATAAATTGTCACGGTTACAACGGACAAGGATGTGAAAATACGGATCTAACGGAATGTTGGATGCTGCCTGAGGTGAGGATGCACATCTTTTATTTAAGTATCGCTGACGTCAAGCCATATCATGGCAGCTGTAGGACGTCCACTGCTGAACATATGCCGCCCCAATATTTTTTCAAAAAGACCGGTTAGAAGCGGCCTGCATCCAACGTCGTCCTGCTACCTTTATCATGTCGTCTGTCCACCTTGTAGGTGGACGACCTGCGCTGCTCTTGCCAGTCCGTGGTCTCCACTCCAGAACCTTCCGACCCCATCGGCCATCTGTTCTGCGTGCTATGTGGTCACTCCAACTGGCTTATCTTCTGGGCTGGCTGGGTGACTTTAGTTCGTCTACGGATCTCCTCATTTCTGATTCGATCATACCCTATAACCTAATGCAATTTTTATCTTCTATAAATAGCGTATCTGTTTTTTTCTAGTAGGTACTACCAGGTGATATGTGACGAACAATTCGTGTGCCTAATTTCTACCACCACGCCTGACTATGGCGATTGCAGTGTTTGCAATTGGCACTGTACTGCACTCCACAGCTCGAGACAATGGTTTTTCGAGCCCTAAGTCGCCCAGTAAACGTGCTACAGTTCCCTTCAAACCTAACACAGTAATGCTTTGTTGCGGAATTTTTGGGCTATTGCAGTTAATTATCACGCAATTTAGTTTTCGCGTCCGTCAGGCTGTAACACTCACGTGCACACGAACCTTGACGCTTGGTCGAAGTTCGGACACATGAATCAGAATCAGAAAATTTTATTGAAATAACTGACACAATATTCTTATGCTAGGTGTTATTGCAATGTAGTAAATATCAGTTTACCCTCATCGAGTGTTCAACAATCTTGGTAAGGCATAATACAAAAAATTATAACAAATTTCACATTGAATTCATAACTTAGCATAAAACATGAATACATCTTAAAATTAATTACTTAGACATAGTCATAAATTTTTCAATAATCATTAATATAATTTAGGTTTATCTACACAATTAAAGTGTCCCTAATGGAGGATCCCAATAATCTATCTATCCACGGTTTTCCTTACTACCGATAGAAATTTGACATAACGTCCATACAAATAGTGTCAAATATCTAACTCTAGTAAGGTAAACCGGCTATAGATAGGTTATTGGGACCGGCCGTTAATAAGATCAATATTGTGAGTTATCCATGAATTATTTTAAATTATAAAATACCTTTGTTAACAGCCACCGTTTTAGTTTTCTTTTAAAAATATTAATATTTGTTAAATCCGTGATAATAGTTGGCAAAGAATTATACACTCGAATAGCGCTAACATAAGTGCTCCTGTTATAAATCATAGATTTTACAGCAGGTAAACATAAACGATCTCTCCCTCTCATATATCCCTTTGAGAGTAATTATATTATAACAATGGAATTTCTAGTGTGTCTGGCCCTATGATGACCAACGACCTTTGATGGAATATGTGCTCCGCAAGCGTATTTCTGATTTCTTTTTAAAAAGATGCATGTTGTTTCTTACAAACAACGATAACTCCAATATATATATCCCTGCTTAAAGTAAGATACCCTTTTTCTCTAAACAATGAGCGTAAAGAGTCATCACTATTTTTACAGTACATTATTCTGATACTTCTCTTTTGGAGCATAAAAGTGTGATGCACATTGACGGAGTTCCCCCAGAATATTACACCATAAGTCAGAAGTGGGTAGATGTTCCCATAATAAGCACTTTTAGCGACATCTACAGATGACACATCGATCAGCACCGACAAAGCATAACAGTAACTGGCAATTCGATTATTTATCTTAGTCAAATGAGATTTCCAGTTGAGGTGAGTCAAGGGATATGCCAAGGAAATCAGTCTCTTTAACTTCGCCTAGCTGTTCATCATCGATACTTATATTCAATTTAAGTGCCTAAGTAAGCCATATAGTTATGAAATTGCATAATTTTAGTTTTGGAATTGTTCGTTTTGAGATTTTAAGTACTTAACCATGAAGTACACGCGTTTGTGTTATCTATTGTACATATATATCTGTGGTCCCTACCAATTAGGCGTACAGAGCCATCAATATTCTACAGTGCGTGAAGAGTGATTATATTGAAGAGAGGCTTATTTCTTTGTTGGCAGGTGGAGTACTGGTTCCGGAAACTTCTGGACGACTCGTCGGAACGCAGTATGTTCACCCGTCGCCGACGCCAGTATCGAATGCTACCAGATGAGGATTTGTGCGTTACCTCTAAAAGTTTTTTGCTTACCTTATTTTTTCCACAATTTCCGGCATCCGAATTCAGGACTGTTTCCATTCAGAACTGTATCATTCTTTTGGATGGCCTCCGATTGTTATTTTTTTCCTTTGCCATTGAAATTAAGTATTTATGACTTTTTTTAAACAGTCATATGAGGAAGAGTAATTACGAACGGTTTCGTAATAATTTCGGAACGTATGATTTATAATTACTAACACATGTTTAGCGAAAGCAAACTGTGCAATTTTTGAAGATGAAGATGATTATCCTCAGACGGAATGAAAACCTTTCCTCACTCACCGTTTGAGATGTCAATACTTCTTGACAAGAAGGGTTCGAAAATATGAGTAAGAAGTATTTGTAAAACTCTAACCGCCTCAAAACCGTGGATTAAAGATAGTCCCGAGTTTAAAACGTGGTTTGTGCCAATTTTCAAAATTAAATTCTCTGTAGTCTCACTGCAAGAGCCATCTTTTAGGTATTAGAGGGGGTGAAGCACTGACCTCCACAGGAACAAGTCTGTAAACACCATCACTTATCGCAGTTTTAATTTGTTTAAAAACAAAAGAAGCAATAGTGGTCAGAAAAACTATAGATACTTAGTTCTATTACCTTTTTTCTGGTTACAAAAAGTATAGTAGTTGTCGCACTATTTGCGATTCTGTCGTTTTACTTGCGATTTTTTCTTCAAGATGCCAGATATATATTGTGCAATATTATTACGTAAGTCTTTTTTTTAATTTCATAACTATGCACTGTATTTTTTTCAAGTTTGTATCAGTAACTAGTATATCTAAACTGTGGCACGGAGAACATAGCGTTTTACGGATCTTTGGCTTTGGGCAGCGCCTTAAACAACTGTATAAACTCGTGACTATATTTAGGCAACATTTTTAGTAAGGCGGCAAGTTTCTTGTGATCCCTCGGGAGATGCCCGCTGAATCGGAAAAAAATAAGTTATATTATTCAAAATTTCATCCAAACCCGCTGTCATCGCGTCACTACATACACACAAATTTAGGAATTTATAACATTAGCGATAGATGACCTAATATATGATTATCCTAAGAAACTTCCAAGTTTGCATAGACAAGGAACCACATATATGTACAATAGATAACGCAAGTATCACGATTTGTATTGAAACCAAGTGTGCCGACTTTTTAATAAATTGAATTACGTGAATTTACGCATAATATAATTTTAAAATAACTTACCTGTGATAGGAAATATGTCATTGCCTTAGGTGACCCGAAATTTTTGGACTATTACAAGTTAATTATCACGCAATTTAGTATTCGGCCGGCCGGCTGTAACAACAAACGTGCGCGGACTGTAAGTAGCGGTGGCCAACCATGACGCTTGGTCGGGGTTCTGACACGGAAAGTACACGCATTTGTGTTATCTATTTTACATATATATTTGTGCAAGGAACAGTGAATATAACTGACACCGATCGGCAGCTAGCGAGCGCTGGGGCCCGAGCACGGCGCGGGGCGAAGAGGCTACTCTGGCGGCTCGCGTGAACAGCGTGAGGGGGCTCTGGGCCAGCCCCCCATCTCCCTCAACCCGCCGTCCTCCTCGCGCGCCAAGCCCCCCATCCGCGTCTAGAAAAATCAGGGCGAGAAGACGCCAGCCTAGGAGACTTAATGCACTTGCCCCTCCGCCACCAGCATACTGCTTAGAAATACCTGCTCAGCTATTCTGTGATCCTACCTGTAAAGTGAGTTTGTTTTCTAATATTCTAGTGTGAGACATAGATCAACATTGATTAACTACCCCTCTATAGACATACTGTTTAGAGATTTTGCTCGTCATCCTAATTGTAGAGACAGTGATTTCCATTCTCTTTAGGGTGTGTTGAAGGTTGACAACTGGCCTCTTTACTCCTGCCTTCTTAGACATGTACTCACACTTACAGTGAAAAAACTGGCCCTCCACTCCCGGCGGAACAATGTTTAGAGATAGAAAGGTAGTTAAACACTTCATTGCAAAACCACAGTACAGAAAAATAACACAAAAAAAAGATACAATAATATCTGCTTAACATAAATTATCACTGTTCTGTGTTCTTATTAGTATATAGTGTGTGTTGATAATTCCGGCGCAGGGCGAATAAAAGAAGAAGATCACAGTTGCACAGTTGTATTTGGTTCCAGTTATCGTATCCGATCGCACTTCACAAAACTTCGATTTTCACATAAATTAGCCTGCTTAAGAGCCGCATTAGGTCGCGCAACTAGCGCCTTACTTTGACCGCGACTACGACTATATGAGGGAGATAGCGATATGCTCGGTCCCTGTCTACGTCATATTCAAGGTCATCCGAGAAGGAGGATATTGCTATCTCTTACAATTTTGCTTACTTTACGTTACTTACAATGATTTTACATTACTTTTATCTAAGAACTTAATCAACTATTTTCTACCTAGCTTAGCCTAAGATATAAATAGGTAAATGTTGCTGTGCTTCTTAACATTTCCCACCCCCTGTGTGAGAGTTCAATCGAGCACATTATCTGTTGGAAGCACAACAACCTTTACTACAGGCCGTCGCAGGACCCCATTTGACGTGGTTATATCTACAACCCGCACTACAGAGTCTTTACCGTGATGTAAAGCTTTCACAATGCCTTTTGGCCACTGATTTCGCGGTCTATTGTCATCCGCGATCACTACCACGTCTCCTACTTTCATGTTAGGTCCACATTGAGTCCACTTTTGACGCCGCTGCAGGGTTGGTAAATATTCTCGCAACCAACGCTTCCAAAATGATTCCGCCAGCGCATTAGCCTTTATCCATTGCCGGCGAGCATCAACGTCGGTGGCATCCAAGCGAGCAATTGGGGCGCTTCCCGAGGCGGTACCCAGCAGTAAATGGTTCGGTGTTAAGACGACCGGCTGGTCGCTGTCATTCGCTACGTATGTCAACGGCCGGCTGTTTATGACCAGCTCGGCTTCAGTCAGGAGGGTGTATAGTACCTCCTCGCGCGGCGCTCGTTCCTTTAGTGTGTATTTCAAGGCGTTCTTCACGGAGCGCACCAGTCTCTCCCAACTTCCTCCCATGTGAGGTGCTGCTGGTGGATTAAAAATCCAGGTGATGCCCTTAGCAGTGGCCTCATCCTTCACTTGATCGTGTTTCAGCTCTCTCAACGCCGCCCGAAGTTCGGTATTGGCTCCGACGAAATTAGTGCCTCTGTCGGAGTATAAATGCGTTGGCTGTCCTCTTCGCGCTATGAGACGCCGCAGAGCCAGGATTGCAGAGTCAGCGCTTAGTGAGGCCGCCAACTCCAAATGTACGGCACGTGTTGCGAGGCAGGTGAATAATACGCCCCATCTCTTCTCTCGGCGCCGTCCGATGGTGACCTCCATGGGGCCGAAGTAGTCCACGCCCGTGTGGATGAAGGCGCGTCTGCCTGTCTCCAATCTTGCCGATGGCAAGTCTCCCATCTTTGGTGCGATCGGTTTAGCTTTCCGTATGCGGCAGATTTGACACTTCGCTACCACCGCTTTCACCGTCGCTCTCAGGTTGGTCACCCAGAACCTTTCCCGTATATTATTCACCACGGTCT
The DNA here is from genome assembly GCA_917880725.1 of Selenia dentaria. Lineage (NCBI taxonomy): Eukaryota > Metazoa > Arthropoda > Insecta > Lepidoptera > Geometridae > Selenia > Selenia dentaria. The sequence continues at coordinate 17,273,483 of OU862897.1, forward strand.
CTTGGTTGGCGTGTAGCGCAGCCTGATGGTATTGATACACCAGTTTCCTCGCCAGTGGGTGATGACCATCCAATATTATCGGATGCTTCTCGTCGAACGTCAGGGTAGTGCTGGCGTTGAGTCGTCCTCGTACTCGAAGCAGGCCATCATTGTACAGCATTGGGTCAAGGGATCGCAACTTACTCGTCGCAGGTAAGTGTTGTCCTTTTGTCAATGTTCTCATCTCCTCGGGGAAGCTCTCCACTTGGATGCATCTCAGCAGGCGGGACTCGGCCTCCTGCATGTCAGCCATGTTCAGTTCCGTAGTCAAGCGGCGCTTCCGGCACCGGTCAACGAAGGCGAGTATGCGCGCCATGACGCGCTGAGCACGCACCCAGGTAGAGTGGCGCGTGCTGTCCAGCAGCGACGGGGTGGGCATCGACACAACATGCACCCGTTGCGCTCGTTCCAAGTCCTCTTCACGTGCCTCGTTGTCGTCACACGTCGGCCATAAGTCCTGCGGATTGACAAGAAAAGAGGGACCAGAAAGCCATTTACTGCAATTACCGGGCCAGTTCCATCGGGTTGCCTCGTCAGCCGGGTTTTCCGCCGATGGAACCCAGCGCCAGTTACCTCTCACTGACTTCCTATCTATTTCCGCTAACCTATGGGACACGAATTTCTGAAATTCGTGCGCGTCTGAATTTATCCATTTCATGACGGTTCTACTATCCGTCCATAGATATTTTGCCTTTATAGGCAACCCCAACTCTTTCTCAACTGTACAGGCTAATCGGCTAGCCAATACAGCTGCTTGCAATTCTAACCGTGGGATCGATACGACCTTTTGTGGAGCTACCCTGGCTTTACCCATTATGATGGCGGTTTTTCTGCTCCCATCTGCACCTTTACCTACCAGATAGGCTACCGCGGCGTAAGCCAGCTCGCTGGCATCTCCGAAGACATGCAATTCAAGGTCATCAGTTTCGAGCCCGTACCATCGTGGGATCTCGATATCACGCAGAGTTCGCAGACTGTCAAGCCATTTGAACCAGAGTTCAGCTTCTGGTTCCTTCAGTTTGTCGTCCCAATTTATACCTGATTTCCAGATCTTCTGCATTAGCATACGAGACTGTATAATGCACGGGTATACCAGTCCAAGTGGGTCGAACACGGACATTATGAAACTCAAAAACTCTCTCTTCGACGGTACTACCTTTCCCTCGGTGATTTCGTTAGGCAGCCGTTTGAAGGAGAGATCGTACGTCAATTGGTCTGTGCCTGGCGTCCACATCATACCCAATGTCCGCTCCTTATCGCACTCACCTTTATGAAGCGCAACTCGCTCCGGCATCTGCACGTTCAACTTGTGTCGCAACTCTGCTGAGTTGGTGACCCACCCTCGTATTTCGAAACCACCTGCTGCGTGGATCTTGGTCACCTCCTCGATCAGTTGGCCAGCTTTCTCCACGGACCACGTGCTGTCCAGGTAGTCGTCCATGTAGTGTTTAGCTTTTATGGCTTTGACCGCATCACTGTGTGACTTTTCGTACTCACCTGCATTTTTGTTGAGCACGTAGATCGCCGTTATGGGTGAAGATGCGGCGCCGAAGATCATGGAGCTCATAGCGAATACCTCAGGGTCTTTCTGTCGATCTGACCCTCGCCACAAAAAGAGTTGAGCCCCTTGGTCTTCCGGCCTGACCTTTATCCGCAGGAACATATCGGCTATGTCCCCTGAGTACGCTATAGGCCCCACCCTAAACTTAAACAATACGCTCAGCAGTGAGTTAAGCAGGTCCGGGCCCGTGAGCAAATTGTCGTTAAGACAAGTGCCTTGAAATTTAGCTGCAGCGTCAAATACCAACCTTAGTTTTCCGGGCTTGTTAACATTTACCACACCGAAATGTGGTAAATACCAAACCCGGTTAGCATTGATGCCGCCGTCCACTTTCCTCGCGTAGCCTTGGCTTACGAGCCGCTCCACTTGCTTTGTATAGGCCTCTGCGAACTCAGCGTTCCGGTCCATTTTCCGCTCGATCCCTTGCAAGCGTTGACGAGCAAGACGGTAGTTGTCCGGCATCTCAACATCATCGCTCTTCCACAATAAACCTACCTCCCATTGCGTGCCATCAGCTGTACGTCGGCTCGTGCGATCTAAAATGGCTATGGCTCGATCGAGATCACGATGTCGTCGTGGTTCCTCGGAGATACCTATCGCCTCCAACTCGAACTGGGCCTTAACTACATCGTGTAGATCGGGTAGAGAAACCGCCAAGCAATTTACCGTGTGATCACCACCCTGCGCGTTACCGACTGGACCGTGGATAACCCACCCTAAATCAGTGAGAGAGGCAACTGGCTTACCGGATTTTCCACGGCGGACGTCCTGGCCGACGAGAAGCTCCCAATTGTCCTGACCCAGCAGCAGCATCGGCTTGGCTCCCTGCATTTCTTCGCAACCCAGACCGCAGAGATGAGCGTTATCCTCAATAGTGGTCGCCGACAACGACTGTGACGGCAGGTTCATGTTGGCGAGCGTTCTGCACTTCACTTTGTGATCTCGCCCGTTTGGTCCATGTAACGTCACTGTCACTATGCGTGATGATTTGTCCGACACTTCGTGTCCACGCGCACTTTTAATTATTAGTGGCACTAATGGTCCTTTAGCGTCCCCAGCTAATGAACTGTCCAACAACGACACTGTAGCTCCGTCATCCAGGAGCGCGTAACACTGTGTGTCCTGTTTCACACCACTAACGTCCGTGATTGTTACCGGTATCACTTTTAACAAGGCTTTCGCTTCCCGCTCCCCCACATTCGTTACACTTTCAGTTTGTCTTGACTTGTCAGTGTGTAGCATCACATGGTGGGAGAAATTACACTTCTCGCATCGTTTGGCGCGGCACATATTCCTTGAGTGTTTCTTTATCAGACACTTGAAGCACAGTCTTTGTTTCTTCACCGCCTCCCATCGATCGTTGACACTCAGTTCAATAAACTTGGTGCACTTTGTGATGTTGTGATCACCTTCACACATTGAGCACTTGGTTTTTGTTTCTGCTTGCTGTGAATCCTCTTTAGTTGTCTCACTTTGAACATGGACGCGCTGAGCTTGTCGCGGCGGTATGCCTCTTTGATTTTTCATAAATGACGCAGCTTGTCCGGTTGTTCCTGACGACAAGTCTATTTGCACGTAGTATGACGCAGCGTGCGAGAGGTGCTCCAAAAATTCCGCAAATATTTCGAGGTTCGGGGACACTCTTAGGTCCACGCCCTGTCTATGGTCCAACCCCATCGCGAAGTCGCCATACTTTTCTCGCTGACTCTGCGTCAGCTTGTTGAGTAACTCGCTGACTAATTGCGGATTGTTCAAATATCCATCAGCTCGGATGTTCTTCAATAGGGATACGCAATTGCGCACTGCTGTGGCACACTGACGCAACTCCCGTCCACTTTGAGAGACTTTTGGCAAATTCTTAATTTTGTTTAGCGCACACTCGAGGACCATGTTAGGGTGCCCATAGTTCCTTTCTAGCGCCCTCATAATCTCATTAGGGTTTACTGATGAGCACAGCAAATCTTCCACCGCGGTTTTGGCTTCGCCTTGTAGTGAGGTCTTGAGCCGGGCCATATTTTCATGTGACTTGAAGTCGTATATCCTCGTCGTCTCTTCGTACATGTTTTTGTAGGAGATCCATTCAGCTGGGTTCCCATTAAAGTAAGTTAGTTCGTACGCCTGGCGCGGGACCGGCCTTGGTCGAGCCAAATGTGTTATGGCTTCCGCGAGTTTGTCAATTCGCCGGTCTCTTCTGTCACTAGAGAAATCCCTTCGTTGTTCGAACCAATCACTCCGCCGGCCGTTATGCACTTCCTGGTTCTGACGCACTTCTGTGTCGTAGTACACACGGCGCGATGCCGACACGGGTGGCATGCGGGGTTCGCGCGCCTCGCGGGGCGCGGGGGCCGCCGGCGGCGGCGGGGCGCGACGCGCGGGTCGCACGGGCGACAGTGTGCGGTGCGCGACGGGCGCTGCGCGGGGCGCGGGGGGCGTAGGCGACGCCGGAGAATCTTGAACCGCAGCAAGAGTGTTCAGCGCGGGCGCACGTAACGTTGACGTAGCCAGTGGTGCGGCAGTGTCACGGAGCGTCGTGTCTTCTCGTGTGTTTTGCGGTGTGGTATTAATCCACTCTTCTACACGTCTCGCCGTGCCTTCCCCGTCACTGCTAATGTCGTCGTCCGCTGCGGCTTCAATTTCGGCGAGTTCCACTTCCAATTTCTTCTTTACCAAACTTTCCCTTATTTTCCCTATTTCCCGCTCAGCTTCGTACTCGGCGCGCTTCTTTAGGTAGTCCGCGCTTCTGCGGCTGCCTTTGGACGACGCGCGGCTAGAGCGAGATGTCCTATGTCGTGCTGTCTTTGTCTTGTCTTGTGCCGCTTCCAGTCCCGGCAAAGGATCGATCATGCCGTGATCGAATGTTCCTCCTTTCACTGTCGGGATGAGCGGGGTAGACACTGAAGTAGTGTTCGCGACTGAAGGCGAACCCGGCGCCCGTTCGGAAGGCAAACCGGAGTCCGTCCCCGTTTCCATTTCGCGGCGATCGGCCAGCCTTCTTAACTGACCACGAGTCGTCACAGAACTCCGAATACTCATTTTCTTCTTCTTCTTCAGATCCGGCTCGAAGGACCAATGTTGATAATTCCGGCGCAGGGCGAATAAAAGAAGAAGATCACAGTTGCACAGTTGTATTTGGTTCCAGTTATCGTATCCGATCGCACTTCACAAAACTTCGATTTTCACATAAATTAGCCTGCTTAAGAGCCGCATTAGGTCGCGCAACTAGCGCCTTACTTTGACCGCGACTACGACTATATGAGGGAGATAGCGATATGCTCGGTCCCTGTCTACGTCATATTCAAGGTCATCCGAGAAGGAGGATATTGCTATCTCTTACAATTTTGCTTACTTTACGTTACTTACAATGATTTTACATTACTTTTATCTAAGAACTTAATCAACTATTTTCTACCTAGCTTAGCCTAAGATATAAATAGGTAAATGTTGCTGTGCTTCTTAACAGTGTGTGTGATTCTAATATGTCTTAGGGTGAGACCAAAGGTCCCTCCACTTTTATTTACTGTTTGCTGGCGAAAACACAGTGCTAGATGTACCTACCTACTCATTTCTATTGGAATCTACCAGGACTACACCAGTCATCGTCATAAGAAAGTGACTAATTGACGTTCCGCTTTATGGTGGATATTCCATTTACCCGTACGAAGCGATTTACTTCTTCGTTTATCATACGAACCGCTAGGGAATGGAACACCCTCCCTGAGTCGGTGTTTCCGGTTAAGTACGATATGGGGATCTTCAAAACACGAGTGCATAGGTATCTTCTGGGTAAGCGCGCTCCATCATCGATCGCATCATCACTTAGCATCAGGTGAGAAAGTGGTCAAGTGCTACCCAGTTCGGTATAAAAATAAAAATCTGTCCGTATGATGATACGACCGATTTTGATCAAATTTGGTACATACATTAGGTACCTGACTTTAAAGAGGAATTTTGAATATGAGCATAATTGGTCAAGTGGTTTACGAGATAGGTATGAGGTTGTGAAGCACTGCGAAAAATTGCCGCTGATAAGACTATGTGCTCGCGAGGTCTACTGTTGCAGAACTACTAGTTTTGGGCGAGACAACCTCAACCCAGGAGGTTGACAGCACTAGCCATTAGGGGGATGGCTAGTTTGGCTGAGTTGCAGTTTCGCATGTTGATGCACTGCGTTTGTAACCCCAAGGCAGGTTTAATTCGTCCAGTATTAGTAGTTGCTCTAACAAAGTAATACTTGCACACTACTGCTTCGGTTCAGAATATCTGGTACTGCAAAGATACCAACCAACGCCGTGATGATGATGATGGTGAGCAAGTTTGGAGTTATTTCATAAATTTCAATTACACACAAAATTGACATTGGTAGGACTGAGACAACGTATCTATTGGAATTACGTAAAATATGGTATTTTTATTAGTTTCAGTTCGATCCTCCACGGCCTCCTCAACTGGCCGACTGTCAGCGTGCAATGGGCCGCCTCACTGCTAGCGTGCAGGCCGCCATCCGCGCTACCACAGCCCGCTGTCAACCTTATCGTGGCACTAATGTTAGCCGATACGCGCCCACCGGCCAGCGCCCCGCCCGCTGCCAAGACAAACGCTACATCTGGTGGCCACGGGACAACCCTTCCGCCAGACTGGACCGGTTTCAACTCACTCAGAATGTTATCCTCAAATCGAAAACACAATGTCTAGAAACGAAACAAACTGTTCCGGAAGAAAAAGACACATCTCGACAGCAAAGGGAAGACGTAGAACCTCAACAACCTCAACCGTCTAGTTCGCCGGAACAGCAAGAAATACCAGATAGTCCTAAAGAGTCAGTTGTAGATGACGAACAGCAGCCATCGACCAGTTCAGCTACTATGGATGTTAGAACTAAAAGACTGTACAGCACAGTTCTTAGTATGAGCGCCCCGTCATCTATAACCTTAACACCAGCAGGGTGCGTCAGGTTAGCACAGAAATTAGTAACGCCTGGATTTCTTAAACTAAACCCTAAGATAGTCTTGCCTGGAGCAAGGGTTCGACCCCCAAACGTTGAACATAAATTCGAGGAATTGGAAAAAGAAGCTTTAGAGCAGTACAAACCTTCTGACGAGAGCATAGATACGAAATTTCAAGAGCTGGAAAAACAAGCTGAGGAGCAATATAGTAATAGCAATAGTAACACGAGCTGCAGCAGCGGAAACTCGGCAGAGAAGAAGTCATCGAATTCAACTTCGGAAACAGACTCAAAAAGCAAGAAGCCAGCAAAATTTCATAAAGAAAAAGCCGTGGACAGTGTTGTAATATATTCTCAGAATTTTCCGGACTTGAATACAAAACAGACGTCGAGTGTTATGAATTTAAAAAACTTCCACGCCCCCCCTAGGGGGGAAAAAAAGGACAGCCATAGATCAATGAAATCCCGATTAAAAGGGGATACGCAGCGAGCTGCATCAGATACTGACTACGAAGCTCGAGACACAAACGTTAAGAATTACAAAGGTCCGATGCGGTGGTCCTTACATGTGGTGCCTCCCAAGAAAAGGCACCTGACTGTTTGTGTGTCTGACTTCTCCTCAGACGAAGAGCTTGAAGAAGCAACTGGTTCCATAAAAGACGCTGGACCTCGTGTTAAGAACCGCGCTGGAAAAATGAAGATGTCCGCGCACGGAGGCGGTGACCTCCATCCGATCATGAGAAAAGCGTAGTATTTTCGAGCAATACTACAAATTCTATACATCCACACCCATCAACCACTGAAGCTGAAATGCGATCAAACCAATTCACTCCATGCAATAACAGAGAAACCACTATATTCCTTCGAAATTAATAAGTGTTCTGTGTTCTTTGGTTTTTTATCATCGTTGATTTTGAGTGGCCGGTGTGAGTTTTTTTTTGATACAATGGAGTTTTTGTGTGATCCCGTAGAGTCGTGTATTGAACTGTGTGACCGGCTGGTGTTCCGATCAAGCTGTTTTAGCATTGTGCTTATTTTTACTAGTCATAAATAATTTGTATACCTATTTACATTTTTTCAATGACAATTTAAATCTGAAGATACGGTTTTCATGTTTAGCTTAATACCTCGTGTCTTACGTATACACTGGTGTATCAGCCTCAATATAACTCTACTGTGGAAGACCATAGAATGAATCCTACTAGTCGGCCTAAAATTATGTACACATACATAAATATGAACATAATTGGTCCTAATAGAATTAATTATTATTAGTCACTAACTATTTAAAAGATGTAAACGATAATGGGGAAATTATTTCAAAGCAATGGCCCATGGAAACTTTTCCAGCTTTCCATTCCATTAATGTACGAACATTGTCCACGCAGCTGCGACCTTTTTTAGTACGCCTTTTTAATATATTAACAGAGTTAAATAATGACTGCCAGTATTATGAATCATAAGTTTGTATATCGGTATCGTATAAATAAAAATAATCCCGCCTTTGAAACTATACGCTTCCGTAACTCGTAGGTTTTGTATACGGAAATAAAAATTCTTCGTACGACACTGGTTTCGTACAAAGATAATTTTATCCTCATTCGTAACTGGTTACAGCATTACGGTTACATAATATTATCTATCATTACCGTGGTCGAAGCGGGCTAGCAGTAGTTAGTTGATCCCTATATAAAGGGTGAAGTAACTTGTGTCTGACTTTAAGAACTCCGTTCATTTTATAAAGCTAAAATTCAAATCAGATAGCTGGTGACGTTACAACACTGACAGGAACAGTGGGGCTAGCACGAAAATTTCGTAAGTGTAATCGTTACCTATCATAATCAGTTTATTATGTTTCTACTACTGGGACTCTAGCCTCAGAGAGAGAGGAGCTAATAAGGCCCAGTACGCCTTGGTGGATGTTTTCAGGCCGCGCAAAGGCCTTCGACACAGCCTAACGACCGGTGTCCTAAGACAAACAACGTTACGTACATTTTCTTAAAATAAAATACAGATAGCCGTGCATATAAACTTTTTGACAGGATGGATCTACAAATTCAAAGAATGATGGTGTAAAGCAACAAACTTCTAACCAAGATTCGTCATTGCCTCAATGCTACTGGGCTTTACTTACTATTCCGTGAAACACTTATCATTAAATCATTTAGGTGTTCTATCATTAAAACCCAAAATCAAATAATCAACAACAATATATTAAAGTCAAATTTAAAAATAGAGAATATAGTACTAATTTGTCTTACACTAAAAAGCTCAGCTATCACGATGTTCCTTTATAGTATCAGCTGTCCAGAAACTGTTCCAAGCCTGTCTTGTCTTCGTCGAGCTGAATTTGCTCCAAGGTCACTTTTGGTGTAGATGTTGGACCTGTAATAGTTGCGAGCCGATGGTAAGAACTGGGGCCAATGCTACAATAAATAAGTTCAAACACATGACAAGGACAGCTGAATTACCTAACTGTAATATCTGTGACATTGAAGACGACATACAACACCTTTAATATTGAAATTTTTAGAGAAAAAAAAATTACAAGACGGGATTCGAACCCGCGTCTTCTGATTCTCCGTGTCAGACGCCATTGACCAACTAGGCCACCGAGGTTCGGGTCCAAGCATAGAATTTTAACTCTCTATCTAACTTTAACCATCTTCAAATTTCAATTATTAGTCTCTATAAAAATTTCAATGTTTGGAATCGCTAAAGCAGGCTTTAGTGGTTTAAAAAGTAATACGATAATACTATATAAATAAAAATACTTAATGGAATATGCCCATACCGAACCAATTAGAATTAAGTTACCGAGTTAAACTCAATTATTTGGATGTTTGTGTATTTCAGTGTTTTAGCAGAGTCTACGTCTGACACACTTGACTATATTTATTATAGACTATGCCATAAGTTTTTAAATTGTACATCAAAAGGCTCAACTAGTTAAGCCTCGTGTTTTAATCTAGGTCCCGGTTGAGCCTTCGACACATTTTTTTTCTAATTGGCACAACCAGTTGAGCCTACGGGAAAAAAAAGTCCGAACGGCTGAACTGGTTGAGCTTCGCAGTTGAGCCTGGGGCCCTAAACGAAATAAATGAATGTACCGATGGAGCTGGTATGACTACAACCAATGTGGCTAAAAGCTCCTATAATTACTACAACTGAAAAATGAAAAACAAATTTAATCCCGAAAGTGCGTGAAGCGATTAAAGAAAAACGTCGTGGAAAACTGTCGTTGGGCGTGTTGTTCCTTCAAGATAACGCTCCTGCTCATCGATCGGAAGTTGCGCTTAACGCAATCCGCTGTGCTGGCTTCAATCTCCTTGACCACCCACCATATTCTCCGGACTTAGCCCCAAGTGATTTTCACTTATTTCCAAAATTAAAAGAGGAAATTCGTGGAACAAAATTTCACGATAATGACGCGGTTATAGCTGCCGTAGAGGATTTTTTCGAGAGTCAAGAAAATATTTTTTTTTCACAAGGAATAAGGAAGTTAGAAACGCGTTATTCTAAATGCATTGCATTGGAGGGAGATAATGTAGAAAAATAAAATATTATTATTTAAATCTTTGCATTTTTTAATATTGATTCCAAGAATTTTTTGATTCACCCTCGTAAATTCATCAAATTCGGCCAAACTGTTATTAGTTACACTCCAATAACTGAAAGGTGTTTCGCCTATCTTGATGATATCCTTACTGACGGTGAATGACAATCGATGCCGTAAGTAGCAAGGGTCACTAGAAAAATATTTATTTGATTATAGGCGAGCAGCATGATGCTGATGTGCCTATATCCTGCTGTGTTGAAATATTGTTATATCCACAAATACACTGTTTTAGTTCACTGGCTAGAGGTTGGCAAGAGATTTTTTTGTTGTATGCAGCCAGCCATCCAATCGGTTCTTAAACATGTTGACTGATGTAGCACAAACCACCTCCTCCGGCAACATGTTCCAGTTGTGAGCAAGTCATACACGCAAAAAATAAAGGCGTTTTTTTTTACCTAAAATTAAAGCCAAATTCAACACTAAAAAGTGTAAACTTATCGAAGTCGGTACCATGCGCACAATATTGTGATAATAGATACTTTTGAACTATCATCGTACCGGCTTCCACCACATGTCACACTTTATAGTGTTGAAGTCGGTTCCCCTTTTTGGTAAATTTAGTTTACTTTTTTTATACTATCAAGTGATGGGACGGGTATATCGTGAGCCTAATGGTTAGCACTGCGGACATACAAAGACTGCTCGAGCAGTTAGCCAGTGATCAACATACACGGACCGCTCTTGGAGTCATAGTCAACAGCTTGAAGCTACCACTGATAACTGCTGGAGCAGATAGTATTAACTGCTCAACAAGTCACAATTACAATTTCAATGGGAAGCGCGCGCGACTTGGAATGAAGAGCGCGGGAGGAGGTAACTGCGCGAGAGCTGTCGACAGCTCGAGCAGTCAGTGTATGCCTGGCTACAGCTTGACCGCCGACCGCCCGAAGCATTTGAAACTGCTCGAGCGGTTTCGTGTATGTGTGTACATAGAAGACTGTAGCTCACTGTGCAGTTGCAGCTTGAAGCAGTCCCTGCTGACTGCTTCAAGCTGCCCGTGAATCGGGGGTCTAAGGAAAAGAAAGAAACCAACAAGATATGTGGCAATTTCAAGTGTTCATTCAGGTAAAGTAGCAAATTGCAAACTTAAGTGTCAAATTACAGAACTGGTTGAGCTTCGCAATAGAGCCTAGGGCCCTAAAAGAGAAAATGGCGGCTTGTTGTTGGACTCGCATTAGTAGGCCTATTTCCAGTGGATGACGATGAAAGTTTTATTCATCGATTTGCATTCTTTCTATGGTGCTAGGGCTGTAATATTACGAAATAATCTTCAAGACTGTCACAAATACCTGCAGCAACAGTTCCACTGGCCAAATAATTGGCCACATCATTTTGGAATGCAACTGCACTGGTTTCTCTCCTCACTTGCAGCTCTGCTAGTTGTTGCTTCTCACGTTCATATGTTTTCTCTGTGGCTAGCTTGTTGCGCACTCCTTCTAAGGCAACTGTAATAGACACAAAATATACATTGAGAAGAGCATTTTGGTAGCAATAATTGTTTTGATTTTATATTTAAGAAAGCATAGATTTAAGCATACTAACAGACCTGCAACCTTCAAAACAACTTGTGTTACATCAACATCAACTAATCAGCACATGACATGCCCACTAGTAGGACATGGGCCTTCCTGTCAAAAGGGAGAGTGTGAGTGTTAAATATTGTTCATGCCACCTGAACTATTCAGTTATGAACTACACTCGGGACGGACAGCATGCCACAGTATGGAAGCAGTTCAGCATTAAGTCAGCCACCCAAGTAGTTACCACAGCAAAGGTTGCTATTTAGTACTTATCTATGTGATCACTCTACTGCGAGTGCTTCAATGCAATAATCTTTGTGGGATGAAAACTGATATGGAATAAAAAAAATTACTCCTTTATTATTTATAATTCTTATTTATAGCACCACACCCTCTTGTTTATGTATGCAATACATCCATACTCCATTCTGACAAGCCCCACCCAAAATCACCCAAAATGGGCTGCACAGAAGCGGCCTGGTTGTGGAAAAGAACCAACAAGTAAGTAGTCCATACTCCATTCTAATAATATTAAACGTTTGCAGCTCTGTCACTCTCTCTGTCCGTCTGTTGCCTTATCAGGCCTAAATAGCTGAATGGATAAGGATATAGATTACCTATATCCTTGCCAAATTTCATTACGATCCAGGGAATCCCCAGTCCAAATCTAATCCAAATTATCCCCAGGGAAGGACATCATCATTTGTCACCATGCAGGTATAACCACAGGGCACAACTAGTTATTAACCCATCGGTTCATGTTAAGTCTCATCTATAAATCCTTTCTTAGCACCAGAGCGGAAATCAATTGGAACAGATTACCAAATGAAATTGTGCCTGTCAACACTGTTAACTGTTTTAAGAACCGGCTCAATAACTGGCTACGCACATTAGTTCTTAGCCAGTTATCTTATTATAGTTATCTTATTAAAGTTAGTTTATTAAAACTAACTTTAATAAGTGAACATCCAAAGTGAAATTAATAACTTACGATACTTATTGATATAGGCACATCAGCGATTGCTATAAACAAATGAATAAAAATAAATCTTGTTCTAAGTATAAACATGACGCCGAGTAATTACATATAGAAAAATAAATTCTGTTACTTGTGAAATTAGGATGGCCTTGAAACAGCATAACAGAACAACAAGGCGCAGGGTGATGACGGTATCACATCTAAACTTCTGAAATCGGGAGGAACACCAGTACTTCAGAAGCTCTTTAATACTGTCTTACTCGAAGGATTAACGCCAGAAGCATGGAACAAAAGCGTGGTGGTTCTATTTTTTAAGAAAGGTGACAACACCTTACTTAAGATTTACGATCCATCTCGCTTTTGAGCCATGTTTATAAGCTGTTTTCAAAGGTCATCACGAACCGTCTCAGTCGCAGGTTCGATGAATTTCAGCCTCCGGAACAAGCCGGTTTCCGAAAAGGCTATAGTACCATAGACCACATCCACACGCTACGGCAAGTTATACAGAAGACCGAAGAGTATAACTTGCCTCTTTGTTTAGCGTTTGTGGACTATGAGAAGGCCTTTGATTCGATCGAGACGTGGGCAGTGCTTGAGTCTCTCCAGCGGTGCCGTATTGACCATCGGTACATCGAAATGTTGAAGTGCTTGTAGAATAACGCTAATATGTCAGTCCGAGTACAGGAGCACAGTTCGAAAGCAATTCCATTGCAAAGAGGCGTGAGACAGGGAGACGTTATATCTCCAAAACTGTTCACCACTGCATTGGAAGACGCCTTCAAGCTTCTGGAATGGCAAGGACTCGGCATCAAAATCAACGGCGAATACATCACTCACCTTCGATTTGCCGACGATATTGTAGTCTCTCTAAGGCCTCCATCGCGTTTCCCAATGGGTAGGCCTTAAGATGAACATGGACAAGATGAAAATTATGTCTAATGCCTGCCATGCCATGTTGTGCCTACCCCAATATCAGTTGGGAACTCAGTTCTCGAAGTTGTTGACGAATATATCTAGCTACCTAGGACAGACAGTCAAACAAGGGAGGTCAAACTTTGAGACGGAGGTCAATCGTCGAATCCAACTCGGCTGGACAGCGTTTCGGAAAATTCGCGAAGTCTTCTCGTCAAAAATACCTCAGTGCCTCAAGACAAGAGTGTTTGACCAATGTGTGTTACCAGTGATGATATATGGCACTGAAAGGTGGTCTCTTACTCTGGGCCTCATAAGCAAGCTCAAAGTCGCACAATGAGCTATGGAGAGGGCTATGCTCGGGGTTTCTCTACGTGATCTAATCAAAAATGAGGAGATTCGTAGACGAACTAAAGTCACCATCATAGCCCAGAATATATACTCCAAGCTAGATGTAAAAAGTTCCTTCTTTTTCGCAGCCATGTATCTACACATCCGTGATATCGTAAATCATAATCTATCATTCATTAAAGGTGCATTCATTTAGAAATTAGGGCATTGGCGGGGTTGCTATTGTTGACTTTTTTGTTTAAGTGTTTGAAAAGCTCAAAAACATTATTTGGCCACTTTTGCCCACACCCTACACGAACACTAAACCTAGCATAAGACCTAAAATCGCATAATTATGCTGTCAAATAGGTAGTGGTCAAAAAACAATCACATACAACCATGCTCCGGATGTGGGTAGAAAAATTGCACTTTTTGGTGGCAAAAATAACTCTTTTTTAGCTTTCCAAAAGCACCATAAGAACCACAAGAACCATAAACAACATTTTCACCCGCAGATTCCCAATTCGAACCTCCTGGTGAGCGTTTTTAGCGTTATTTTCGCCAACTTGGGGCTATTCGAGTTCACTATAAATCAGGGACTGATTTGGTTACCCATTTTTAGGGTTATACCTAGGGTATTTTAACAGGGTTAGTAAAAAACCTAAGCTATAAGTGTTACCCTTTAAAACGGTAACGTATTTTATTAAATAACCCTATTTAAACCTCTTCAATAGGGTTACCCTTTGGTAGGGTTGTTGCCGCCGTCGGTTTATAGGGTTAGTAAAAACCCTATGGCTATGGGTTTTTACTCTCAGCGGTAAACCATGCCTATGGTTACCCTTTGATCTGTATTAACACGGTAACACAAGGGTTACCCTAATTTGGATACGCATTTGTAGGGTATTTTTAAAAGGTTAATTATTAAAAACCCGACCCGTAAGTGTTACCCAATGAAAGAGTACCTATCGTATTTGGTATTCGTATTGTTGTTGTAGTCCAAAGGTTAATACTTAAGCTGTGCGAACAAGTAAGCCGGCGGTATTTGGAACAAGAAAGTGATGTTGCAATTCTTTGTTATGTTCACAGTTTACTCACATATCACGGTAAAAGCTATTTTATGTTTTTGTTTAATGATTATTTATAACTATTTACTACTGGTTGCTGTCACTTTATTATGTGAATGATCTTAACTGTTATGTTTTTTAATGCTTAAGAGCGATCATTCTGTGCAGCGCTGCACGAGTTTAGGTATTTTACGTAGCGAGCTACTCCCTAGCGCACCCACAGGCAGTGGAGATACTAGAGCAAAACAGCGCGCATTCATATTTTGATCTTTTTTGTGTAGTGCTAGGTCTTATGGCGAAATTTTGTCGAAAACCTGCACTTCGTGATGAAAGCAAGCCATTTTGCACTGTGATAGTAGGGACCAAAATAAGCAATTTCACCCGCAGCAGCGAAAGTTTCATCCCTTAGGAGCAGAGATGGCGCCACTTCCTTAAAAATAATAAAAAAAATCTACAAGCCAAACCAATGCACCGATTTTGATAAATTAGGTGTCAACTGAAAGGTAATCATATTATTTATCATTAAAAAATATCGAGTTGATTGTCGTTTTGTTGAGTATTGTTACTTGGGGATATATTTTATTAACTAATATTGTTGTCAATTAAATACAGTATTTGATTAAAAAAACTACATGTTGATATCATTAAAAACTACGAAGCTATAAAGCAGACACTTCTCTGGTACGGCTTAGCAATTGATCAAGGTTACGAACTGTATAACACTGAAATTAAAGGCTCTGGTGGTGCTATCGGCTTGACTCAAGATCCAGCATTTCTACGTTAATTTACGATTGCGGGGCCCGAAATTTGTACGCTCCCAAAAGAGTTTCAGTTTACCGAATTCGAGAAAACCCAGAGCACTGAGACACCTCACGAGAAAAAACTAAGCTACCAGAAGACATTTGTAAACCGATGTGTCTCAATAAAATGAAAAACATGTTTTGATGGATAATGGTAGTGAACTTTTTGCTCTGGACACGCGAGTGGTAGCGCCTCTAGCGGCTGTCACAAATTTGTTATCGGCGGATAAGTCAGGAAACGAGGAGTTCGTAAAAGAACGAATTGTGGATGGATATCACTAATAAAATCACTATAAAAACCAATTAAAAAAGCATAATCAGCGCCCTAACCTATAATTAAAATAAACCGTTTAAAAGGTATCCAACTGTACTCCCGACTTTATATAGTTGCGAGAGATGCGTCAACTGGACCTGGACGGATTATTTAAATACGAGCGAGATCCAAGTAAGTATACCTACCCATCATCATTGTCGGTTAATGGAGGTCTTCGTTCAGGAACCTTACTTAAGGCATTAGCAGGAACTGAAGACAGTTCCTGCTAATGCTAGGCGTTCCTTCTCAGTTCGATAAGATAGAATTTGATGGAGCAGCGGCTGTGTAAATGATGCACCCTAAACATTCCAAGACATATATATAGGGTGTTTGGTAGAGGGATCGACAAACCAAATGAGCGTGTTCGGGGGACCACTTGGAGGATACAAAACAGAGCTTACTAACTAATTTAGTTAAAAAAAATTGAGGTGTCGGGGATTTTTTTTGGCCAACTTGTATTCTCCATGTAGGGCCCCCGAACACGCTCATTTGGTTTGTCGGTCCCTCTACCAAACATCCTGTATACTATGCTTGAGATATCGAACCGAACCTTCAGCATCTAGCACAAAAGGTGAACTAACTGCAAGAGAATAGACTTGTATGGGATTTATATCTGCCGAGTAGCCTCAATAGATACAAACGTGAAGAAAGAAGGACTGGGATTCGAAGGCAAGTAACTCCCGATGGCCATTTGCCACCTAATTGGTCAGACTTTAAAAAAATGAAAAAGTAAGATAGAACTATTTGAATTTCTTGCTAGTAAAATTGCTGGATGACGCTTCTGGCGCTAAGTGAGAAATTTGGGCAACCAAGTATCTGCTTCTGATATTTAATTTTCAGCTATAGTTTAGAAAACAATTACATGGCACATGGAAGAAGGTGATGACCGTCTTGTATAGCACGCAAAAGATATGGCTCAGCACGGAACTACCAGCATACTAGTTCGCTCGTCGGATACGGACGTGTTAGTCTTGCTGATTTTATATTTCGAAACATTAAAAGAAGTTGACCTGATTGAATTATGGCTTCTGACAGGGACAAGCAACAAACGACGATACGTGGCGGTACACAAAATAGCAAATGCTTTGGGTCCAAATATGTCTACTGCACTCCGAGGGTTACATACTTTCACAGGGTGTGACACCGAGAGCCTAATTGAATTATGGCTGCTGACAGGGACAGGCAACAAACGACGATACGAGGCGGTACACAAAATAGCAAATGCTTTGGGTCCCAATATGTCTACTGCACTCCGAGGGTTTCATGCTTTCACAGGGTGTGACACCACAACTTACTTAAATTCAAAAAGCAAAACATATGGTTTCAAGTCGTGGATGTCATACGCTGAAGTAACAACTGCTTTTGCTAGCATGTCCTATCCTCTAAAAACCCTTTCTGAAGAGGCAATGGCGCAATTGGAATGGTGTGTGCTCATTCCATTATTATGCTTAAAAAGAGGAATTTACATATCTATGCTTCTGCACAAAAGTTAGTTGGTTTCCAGATTTACTTGCAAACTACATGATGCTCAAACAGGACAAACGAGTGCTGTACGCAAAGACATGTTTGCCGTCATAAATAAGCTAGTGACAAGCCTCCATTAGCCCGATATCAGTCTCAATCAACAAACATGCCGTGCGTGTAGCTTACCAAGCAGGCCATATTATGGGGTCTTGAATTTAGGAACCCCAATTCCATGCCCATCTGCTTGGTGATGGCACAATAGATCTCAAGGAGGATGGACTCCTAAATTGTCCACTGCTACACCGATTTGGTCAGAGTTAAGCCTCCTAGATCATTGCGGGGGCAGAACTTCCTGCGACACTATGCGCTGTAGTTGTCGACGCATCGGCCTACCATGCACTCTGCAGTGCAAATTTTGCAACGGCGGTTATGTAAATTAAAGTTAAATAAAATAAATTATTATTCACCACTCAAAATAATTTCCAAAAAAATACAAAAAGATATATATATATATATATACATATTTTTGTATTTTAGATAGATAAGATATATATATAGAGTAAATAATAAGGTTTTGTTATTCCTTTTCAGTTCAAACACCATCATCGATCACAAATAGATATAAGAAGAAGATATCAATTAAATAAAATTATTTGTTATTTAGACTTCCATTATTTCTAAAGTAACACTCCTATCTTTTTTAAGAAATAAGTATTTAAATATATTATTTAAATAATATATTTAAATACAGACAAAAAAAGGTATTTACCTATCTCATTGAACTCTGTGCGCCTGAGAAATTACTGCCCTCACACATAATTGTATATCTCCATAATTATTAAGGATATTGGCATGCAGTTTTCTTTATTACTTATTGTATTTAATTGGCAACAATATGAATTAACCAAAAAGTACTACCCCCGGATATTTAATAAGACAAATTAAGTAAAAAACTACTAAAACTAATATTTTTCCAAAATAAGTCAAATATTTGGGCATTTTGAAAAGGTACAAATTATCTTTTATTTGACACCCATTTCATCAAAATCGGTGCGGTGGTTTGGAACGTAGAATTTTTACATCATTTTTTAAGGAAGTGGCGCCATCTGTGTTCCTAAGGGATGAAACTTACGCTGCTGCGAATCAAATCAATTATTTTGGTTCCCACTATCGCTGTGCAAAGCAGCTTGCTTTCATCACAATGTGCAGTTTTTTTTTCATCAGACGTAGTACTAGTGTCAACTTTGGTTTTTATATCACAAGTAGACAGACATACATCAAAAAGGTAAAATAAACTATCACGCAGGACACGTTTTATTTTGCATATCAACATTATTTAACAACATGATAATTATTAATCAAGTGTTTGTTATGTACCAAAGCATAGACTAGAAAAAAAGTGAGATTTAACTCATGGACCTACCTACTACCTACATGAATAATAGTTATTCAGTAATCTGTGACAATAGTTCCTGATACGTGTTTTCGGCTACAGCATCACGTCCTGGGCCCCATGTCTCTTACCTATTGCCGCACGCTTCGACGATATATACGGAATTTTATGAATCTTTAAACTTACATACAAACATATGTGCAAACTACTACCCCAAGGCAGAGTATTTGGCATTGCGGTGGTACACACTAAGACGTTTTACTCATTCAGCAATAATTTAGTTGGGTGTAATCACAATGTGAACATTGCACACTACTACTTCAGGCAGAATATCTTGTACTGTGATGGTACCCACGAAAACGAGTCGTTGAATTGAAAATAATGAATTTAAATCCAATACATTCGTCTAGACACAATTATAAGTACACTGTGCACACTACTACTACTACTACGATTCAAACTTTACTTTACTTTACTTTTAGGGTTACTATTCGGAAATGATTCAATTAGTTGCAATGCCTTCAAGCTTTAATATAATATATGTGAACACTGCTACTTCGATTTAAAGTAACTGGCATTGCGGTGGTACCCAATAAGACCGGTTACTATTCGGAAATTATTCAATTATTTGCAATGCCTTCAAGCTTTTGTCATGACGTCAATGAAACACGAGTGCTCGGCAACGAGTGTAGCCCAGTCAGTAGCTCTGCTCGCCGTGTCGGGGGCGCGGCCAATCAGGCGCAAATTTCAAAATGAAAAACATATTCACACTACGAGTTTTATGCGCTGTTTTTTCGAAACTTTAGGTCCGTGGTCATCAAACATAAACGTTTTACAAAGAAATCTCTAAAATACTGGTCCTTGCCTCAGGGGATCTAAGAGCAGGTATGTACTTTCAAATTCAAATTCATATTCATTTATTCAGATATTAGGAACCCATATTGCATTAAGTTAAGAAAATATGACAATTAAAATTACACAAAAAAGAAAACATATTATACAGTCATTGATGTAAAAAACCCTTTTTTACGGGTTTTTTACATCAATGTATACAGTCAAACTAAATAAAATAATCATATTAATTTAAAATCACAAAAGTCAATCGAATAATCATAGTCACAAGTTCATCATAATATACAGTCAAAATAATATTAATTGAAAATCACATAAGCATTGACTTTGCCCAAAGGTTGAGCCTGACCATTCAACAAGGCAATACGGCCAGTGTTCTAAGAATGCACTTTCCACGCACTGTTGATTTAGACGGTGTTTTTGATGTGTATAATTAATTTCATATATTGTATTTTTTATTTTTAAATAACTTGCAAAATAATTAATTTATCACTTATTATAATTTATAACTAACAAGAATAAAGAAAAGATTAAGTATGTATATAATACATTATGTATAACACATACCCTTAGAGTACTTTATACTATACATAATGAAATACATGTTATTTTAAATACAGCATAAAAAATTGCCACGCCAACATCCTCGAAAGGGTAGATGGCGATTTTTGAAAAACCTATGTTTCCCTAAAGAGATAATAATTTTTTAGTCTCATGTAATAGGATACAAGCCTATTACCATCTACAGGGCACTATTCCAGACTCCAGACTGCTATTAAGAATTTCTTTTCAGAGAAACCTAATAACAGTCCGATCCAGGTATTGAACCCTAGACCTCAAAATCCCAAAGTGGCGCTCCTACCACTATACCAAGACCAAGCAAGTGAAGTCGCTAGCGGGTCAGCTAGTTATAATATAAAATCATTATAGCCATTTGTAAAATATCTTATGAATAATTTTATTACGTAAGTATTGCAAACAAAAGTGTTTTTCCGTAGGTATAAAAAGAACTACACTTACATAACGACTAATCATACTCGTTTTAAAACATAAAACTATACTTTGATTTCATCATCCAAAATACAATAGTCCCAAATCAAAATCTTTTCACAAGACAAATAAACTCACGCCGGTGCGCGGTTTTCTGTGTAACAAATTTCGATCATGTGCACGGTTGCAGGCAATGCTGAGATAGCAATACATTTGCTGAATACCTACAACGCGAAAATAGTGATCACTTGGAGATTCTCTTATTCAAATTAGACAATGCTACCTTTACGATCAACAACCCAAAGGATAGGGTAACCCAGGGTTACCCACCAACAACCACAGAGTTTTAAGAGTTACAAATACCTCTTCATTCGAATACCCTAAGCAAAGGGTTACCCTATGAAGTTAAGGGTAACCCTCCCATAGGGTTATAGAAAGTTACAAATACCTCTTCAATTGAAAACCCTAAGCAAAGGGTGACCCTATGGTTGGGTTTAAGGCAGGGTAACCTTTTCAATTGGTAACCTCATAGAAATGGTTTTTGGTAAATGAAAAACCCCTTCGATAGGCTTAACCCAAAAACCGGGGTTGTACGGTCCCTGCTATAAATAGAAAGTAACAAAGGGAATTTATACAAATATTGTACCTACCTAATATAATTGAAATAATGTGACAGATTTGTAAATGGTGCTGCAAATTTATTACCCATTTTTTTCTCCTTATAAACAGTGAGCTGATATTGATGGTCTAACTTCCAATTCTCCATCTTGCCCCTCTCGACAACATCCTCAAACTCCATGAGCTCATCCTCTACAGTATTTAGCAAACCCTGGACGTTTTTTAAACTGTCCATCACTTTAGCTATGGTAGCCGTGAGTGTTGGAATGTAAGCGAGGCTCTGTGACAATTCCTGAGCACTATGTAACTTCTTCTTCATGAGTTCATGCAGTTCCGATATTAACTTGTCGACTTCCTCGGCTGCCTTGGCATTTTTTTCGGCGTTGTCGTGAATAGCGACCCAATCGTCCTGATATTTTTCCAATAATGCCCCACCAGCTCCGTAGTTGACTTTGTTTTCGCCCCCAACTTTTTGTTTATCTTTAAAAATATTTGTAGCGTTCCTTACATCTTGGAATGTTTGTCGTAAATTGTTGTTAGATGATAAACCGTCTTGTACAACTGATATTAACTCTTTAAGATTCCCCAGCATTTCAATAAATAGAATGAGAGCAAATGATAGTATTCAAAGAAATTGAGAAATACAAACAACAAACAGTGAAACGGGCCACAAAGGCTACGTTCCGGGAAGCGCCGAAATCACTCGCGGCGTTCGCACACCCATTCCATTAGAAGCCCGCGATCATCGTGAGCAAGCTCGATACGTCATCGATGACGTCACCGAAAACGCTCACAACGCTCGCAGATTGTAGGTGGGTTTTCGTGGTCGTTTGCGAGCTGTCACTGTCAAACATCAAATGTATAGGATTCTATCGATTTTTGACACAAAAGTTGGCGCGCTTTTCGCGACCGCGTAACTGTTCCACTTGGGTTGAACAATGCAAGCATTCATTCCAACCGGAACGCTAAACCGGGGCGCGTCAGTTGTGAGCGTTGACGGTGCTTCCCGGAACGTAGCCATACTAGTCAAGTCATAGATAATTACTTGAAACTAGTATAGACTAAAGATGCAACATATTACCACAGTCTATAGCTGCGTTCGTTTAGCTTATGAGGGCATTGGTGGCGTTGTCATTGATGGCTCTTTTGTTAAGGCGTTCGTAAAGCTCAAAAACGTTATTTTTGGCACTTTTGCCCATACCCTATTCGAACGCTCAACTGAACATAAGACCTAAAATCGCATGATTATGCTGTCAAATACATAGCTGTCAAATAACGATCACAAACAACTATGCTCCGGATGAGGGTCGAAATTGCACTTTTTGGTGGCAAAAATTCCTCTGTTTTAGCTTTCCGAACGCTGAACAAAAAGAGGCGTGAACGACATTTTCACCCACAGATTCGCTCGAGATACTCACAAGGGGCGCTCGAATTGGACAGATTCCCAATTCCCAGCGTTCGGAAAGCTAAAAAAAGAGGATTTTTTGCAAATTTTTACCCACGTCCGGAGCATGGTTGCTTGTGATCGTTATTTGACAGCATAATCATGCGATTTTAGGTCTTGTGGTCAGTTGAGCGTTCGAATAGAATGCAGGCAAAAGTGGCAAAAATAACGTTTTTGAGCTTTACGAACGCTTTAACAAAAGAGCCATCAATGACAACGCCACCAATGCCCTCATAAGCTAAACGAACGCACCTTAAAAGAACCATGCTCTACTTCTACAACATAATAGTCGTGAGCGTTCTGTCTAAAGTAACAGGTGTTTTTTTATTTCTACAAGGTCTTTACCTTAGACTATATACCTATAGACGGTGTCATGTTTGTACTTACAAAGCATAAAGCGAGATCGCAAGATGTAAAGTTTCTAGTGACAAAAAAGGATGGAGCATATTTTTTTGTCTTTGTCACCGTGGCCGGTTTTTGTTGTTTGTCAAGCTGTCAAAATACGATGTTTGGCAAAGTTGGTTCAGCGTTCGGAAAGAAGTTACGTGTTTTTGTGGGATTTGTAGATATTAATAGAGTACCAGTGTGTTTTGAGATAGAGACTCCTTAAACTTAGTGTATGTACGATGGTAGGGTGTAGTGTACGCTGCAAAAGCCGCAGTGAGCGAAAAATAACCGGAGTAACCTTTCACTCGTAAGTAAACAGACTTGTTATTAATTTTGATATATTTATGCAAGGTCATGACATGCTATAGCGTTTTATACTGAGATAAAACTTGATTACTGCTTTTTGCGTAAGAAAAGAAGATTTATTGTTAATATTTTCAAAATTAGAAATAGGTTAGGTGTTGCTATGTTCTGAATTTTATTTACCCAAGTTTCCGTTTCGGTAAGATGATATCATACTACTTTCAAACTTTGGCGAATTGAACTCTCGTGTGTATGACTGAAACGGACCCATTATATTTATTTGATCCGTTCCGGTGTCAGTCAAGGTAGTATTCTGGAATGAACCCAGTTTCACATTGTGATTAATGACTTGCCGAAGGTTGGGGGAAGAGTTTGATGTTTGCTAATGACCTTATGATTAAGTTGGGTGTTGGTAGCACGAAAGACACATTGACAATGTGGTAAGACAGACTGAAACTAACCACTTAGAATTTAGTAGCTCTAGGTGCAAATCCTGCATCATTTACTGCACCTATTCAGTTCTGCTACCACAAATCTGGTGCGTCCCAATTTCTTGGTTATGTAATTTTTTTTTGCTTTAACCCTGTTTTCTGATAGAAGTGCTATAATTAAATTATCCTATGCATTTGTGCATATATAATTTTTTTGCAGATTATAATTATTTAGAATTAGAGTACATTACTAGGTATGTATGTTATGAATTTAATATATACCCAAGTTGTATATGTATAATTGTATACATTTGTAGTTTGATGGCAACTTTAAGATTCAGACATAGAACCTTTGTTAAGAAATAATTATCTGTTCGCTGAATACTTGCTTATCATATTATACGGAATAAAAAATGTTTTTCGATTAAATAATGCAATGCATATGTAAGTAGGTGCTCCAAAATCAGTGGTATTATACCTACATATATTTAAGATAATAGCAAGTTGTATGGTCAGTTTTTATTATGAAATGTTGTATTAGCAAACGAATGATTTAAATTATTTTTTGCAAAACGGAAGTAATTTTTTGTTTTATTATTCAAAGTAATACTTTTTTATCAGTTAATAATGGCTTGTTTACATTGGACTGAAAAAAATTGGTAAATATTGATTTTGAAAAAAATAATAATTTCCGAGTGAGAACGATGAAATTTTTTTCTGCAGGCAATATTGTTACATCTTCTAAATTATTTGTTATTTTGAAAAGGTGACTTTTAATCTATCGTTTTGGAGATGGTTGCTTTCTAATATATACACTTTTATTACAAAGTGAACATAGGGAAATATGAAAAAGAATACTCAAAGGTTGTTGATTTTAGCCTAGTTTCATGTTATGTACTGAATCTAGCAAATTGAATTGTCTTGTTTCAATGCAAAAAATATTGGAAATGATAGCATTTGAATTCTATAGTGCGAGCGATGGAAAATGACTTGCTAGGTTCTGTTTACTTATATTAAGGATGTAGTCCAAGTTGTTTAGACAGTTTAATATTGTTATGTTTGCAATAACGCCTGTTATGCAGATTACATTTCAAATTTACAAATATAGGATAGAAATATTATATGAATTTAAGTCATGTGTGGGATTCGAACCCGCGTCCATCCACCCTTTTAGCCGGGGTATGCTCTAACCAATTGAGCTTACATGACACTAATTAATGTACGAAGCTGTTGATTTTTGGTGTATAGATTACATCTAAATAAAAGAAAACAAAGTTGTAGGTGAAGTACTTTTGAAGAAGTTGCATTGACCGTGGTCTCGAGATACGTCAATGATAGTCAAAATAATACCATGTTTATTTTTTTTTATTTTTTTTAATATTGTGACGGAACAAGCCCGAGGCCCACCTGATGTTAAGCGGACTAACCTCTGCCTATAACAGACGCATTTCGTCTTGCACTGTGCCCGTCATACTGAGACGTACAGTTGTTAGGTCTGATGTATCTGTAATTTTTCTGGCTCTCAAGGACTGCTGCCGGAACACACTGATATGTGATTGGCGACAGATTTTCTACTTGAGGGTGGTCGCTAGCTAGGCGGGCATTCACAAAAAGCCCTTCCACCATGCGGTGAAGCTCATGCCCGCGGTGGGATTCGAACCATGGACCTGCTGCACGGCAGTCCATAGCCAATACTACTAAGCCATCACTGCTTCAAAATTCGATATTATTCTGTGCGTGAATAGACCCGTTGTAATCATATAAACGTGTTTTATACTAATTCACTTACCTTACATTTATTTCATTTTTATATATTAATACACGACATTTTTTAAATTTATTGCTTTTTTTTAGGTTTCCGTCTGATCCTAACACAAGATTGAAATGGGTGGATGCTACTGGAAAATTAAATTGGCAACCAACTATATACTCCAAAATATGTTCAGTACATTTTGATGATGAGTTGTTTATATATAAAAAAAAATTAGTACTTTTGAAACCAAATTCAGTACCAGTAAAACATATACATGTAAGTATTGATTCTTTAGAAGCCGATGCAATTCAATAATACTATAAATAATAGGTATTATCATATTTTCAAATGCATAATCAAATATTACAGATAAAGATCCCAGACCACCAGTGTACAACAAATCTGCATGTATTGCAACAAGAAAATCTTGTGTCATCACAGCCATCAACGAGCCAGGAAAATATTTATAGAACATCTTCGACAAAAAGAAGCAGCCATGTTTTAAAAGAAGTGCAAAATATTCATCCGAAAAAAAAATGTTTGGTAGATATTTATTTAATATTCATAAGGTAGCTTTAGCTTGTACTCAATAGATTAACTGCTACACCTACCTAGTAGCTACTACAGATACGTGTATATATTTGCGACACAACTTCTGAGCAAACCATCTACTGGTTCTACCACTAGCCATTGCACTAATGCTACTAATATTATAAATGTGAAAGTTTTATGTAAAAGTTTGGAGGGTAATATGTTTGTTTTGATTAATATAACATATGAGATACCAAACTCATGTAGATTAGGTTCTAAAATGATGCATAGAGGACACTTTATGAGTATATCCCAGTCATCGGTGATGAAGTACATAGCTCCAGTTGTTGAACATGTTTATGAAAGTTAGCTATATCAAATCAAACAATATGGCTAGTGCTTAAAATACGGAAGCATCTATCGCACAAAACTTAAGAGACGAAAGTTTTAAAATTTAAACAAATAGCGTTTTTTTATGGGAATACATATTTTACTTACAATGCCTTATATTTCCCTGGCAAATCATAAATATTACAAAAAATACATAACAAAAATTAAATTTCAGGTGCCTTCCAGCGGTTTGGATGATCTCACACTGTCAAAGCATCCTGTGCCTCGGCTTGATTTGTCTTCAACCCCCAAGAAGGAAAGGCAACTAAAGAAAATGCTGTACAGAGAAAAGATGAAATCCGCGAATCGACTTAAAAAATTGCGAGCAGCGCGTGAATCCAAACGAAGGTTATCTAAAAAGATAGGTAATTTAGAAAACGTTATAGCAGAGCTAAAATGTAAAATGCAAATGAATTCCGAAGAGTTGGATCTATTATCTAGTATAGAAACCAAAAATGCTGATTTTCTTAGGCGATATCTAGATAAAAAAAACTGCCCAAGAAAATATTCGCCCTCGTTAAGGAAATTTGCATTATGTTTGCATTTTATAAGCCCGAAGGCGTATGCATTTGTGAGAAAACAATTTGACACGTGCTTACCCCACCCTAAAACTTTATATAGGTGGTATACATGTATAGATTGTCAACCAGGGTTCACTAAGGAAGCTTTCGAGGCAATCAAATTACTTGTAAGTTAAACACCAGAAAAAATACTGTGCTCGGTCAGTCTCGATGAGATGTCAATTCGGCAACAATTACAGTGGAACGGCAAACAAACTGTTGGGTATGTGAATGTCGGTGATAATTTGGACACCGACAATTTACCTATAGCTAAAGACGCTTTGGTGTTCATGGTTACCGCACTAAACAGCAGCTGGAAACTACCTGTTGGATATTTCCTAACAAATGGTGTCAATGGAGAGCAACGTAGCGCTCTATTACAGACATGTATAAATTTATTGAGTGAAAGTGGTTTAAAAATAACATCCGTCACGTTTGACGGATGTCCTGCTAACTTCGCCATGGCAAAAATTTTAGGCGCTCAATTTGATGATGCCAACCGCATCATACCAGTAATTAAAGTTGCAGGTCAAAGTATTGTTATATGTCCAGATGCATGTCACATGCTAAAACTTGTAAGAAACGCTCTTGCTGATAAAAAAGAAATGGTTAACGCTGACCAGGAAATAATTTCCTGGGAATATATTGAGAAATTGCATGTTCTTCAACAAAATGAAGGATTACATCTGAGCAATAAAATCAGAAATGCTCACGTAAATTTTAAAAAACAGATTATGAAGGTCCGTTTGGCTGCACAAACTTTCAGTAGGTCCGTAGCTTTAGCGCTTACATTTTGCAGGGATTATTTAAATCTTGATGAATTTGCGCACTCCGGGGCTACAATAGAATTTATCAAGTATTTTAATGATATCTTTGACATATTAAATAGCCGAAGACTTAGCACATATGATTTTAAAAAACCAATATCACAAGAAAATTTCGTTATTATAGACGCGAAACTAAAACAATTTGAAACATATGTAAAAAAGCTTAAATTAACTGAAGGACAAACAGTTCTTTCATCGGGCAGGAAAACTGGTTTCTTAGGATTTTTAATTTGTGTCCACGCAATAAGAGAAATTTTTAATGAGTACATTAATGTCGAAAATGCTCCTCTTCGATATTTATGTACTTATAAAATGAGTCAGGATCACTTGGAGCTATTTTTTAGCGCCATACGCTCAAAAGGGGGCTTTAATAATAACCCCACTGCATTGCAATTCATGTCGGCGTACAGGCGTCTGCTGATTCATGGTGAGTTGAAAAATATTTCTTCAGGTAATTGCATACCGTTAGAATCTATTAATATTTTGACATGCAATATGAAATCAATTTGTAGGAATATAAATAGTAGAAGATCGAGATTGCTGACAATGAATGAATCTCTAGACTCAGAAGATAATATCATTGATTTACCTCAAGATCATGACTATATAAGGAATTGTGAGATTACAGAATTCTCTAAAGAAGCTACAATTTACATAGCAGGATATATCATTGTAAAAATGAGAAAGATAATTAAATGTGCAGACTGTTTAGGAGCAATTGTTTCACATGAAAAGTATCCGGACTTCATTCAACGAAGAGATGTTGGTGGATTATATTATCCATCAAATGATGTAGTACTAATTTGTTTATTTTCAGAGAAAATACTGAAACATATTATTGCTGTACATGGTAATGCATATTTCGCAAAAAAAGATTGTGTACCTAAAATGGTTTGTAGCATTTTAAAAAGATTTATTAACACACACATTTTTGCAGACCTAAGTGATCATGTTAATGAACAAAGTCCAGTGGACAATCACACGGCTTTGCTAATTAAAGCAATCGCTTTTAGATACCTTGAAGTACGAATTCATTTTATTATGAAGTCACTGTCTCAAGGACAAGACAGAATTAGAAATATGCATACAAAACTAGTGTTATTCAAGGGGCAGTAGACTGTTCCTTATTTTTACCAACCTAAATTGACCCATATGATATTTAGGCAAAGGACTGCTCTGTTTGCGCTTGTATGTATCCCCATTCTGTGCTACGGTCAATATTAAATTTACTGTAAACATATTATTATATTGGAAATATATGGTTTTAATAAATTGGCTTAATTTTTTTAATGATCCTTCCATACTCCTTATTACTAATATATTATAACAGATGGTGCTGTCTAAAGAAGTAATTATTTGTTGTAGGTAAGTAATTTCTTAGATAAGTCATTACTTGAGGTTAGAATTTTCCAATATGAAATCTTGTTTTGTAGTCGAGTAATGTACGTTATTTATTTACTTAATAAATGCTTGAGTAAGAATCGACCCCAGATGGTTGTTTCCCTTCAGCAATATTCAATAGCTGTGCTTTGTTTCATTGTAATTCTGATAAATTTAACTTCATTATTTTAATAGTAATTTTATTTCTTAGTATTACTTATTAATAATTTTGTTTGACTCTTCTACTCTTATTATAGGCTCTCAAGGACTAGCTAGAGACCCGGACGGACAGACATACAGGAATTCTCGCAAATAGGGCTTCATATTACGCTTTGGGTAAGGAACCCTAAAAAGTATATTATTTATTAAAATTTGTTTATTTGAAACACATTTCTATCAGAATTGAAGAGTCAGACAAATGTATTATTAAGTGATATTAAGAGATAAAATTACTATTATAATAATTATGTAAAATTAACTAGAATTGCAAGTTTTCCTTACTTAAACAAAGTGCAGCTTTTGAATATTGCTGGAGGGAAACACTCATCTAGGGTCGATACTTACTCAAGTACTTAAGTACATTACTCGACTACAAAATAAAATTTCATATTGAAGAATTCTAACCTCAAGTAATGGCTTTCATAAGAAATTGAAAATCTGTCGCCAAGCACCTAACAGTGTGTTCCGGCAGTAGTCCTTGAGAGCCAGTGAAATTACAGGCACATGAGACCGTTAGTTCTCGTGTGCCGTAGACCGTTAGTCCGCTTTATTAGAACTGGTAGAATTCACCACTGTAGCAGAGTTGAGGGCGAATAGATCTTACTTAGAATAAGTGAACGGTTAAGCCTTTTGCTACTGCTGTAGATAAATAAAAGATTACTCTTTAACTTTTACGACAGCATATTTATTTCGCACTCTGACATAATAATATATCAAAACATACTTTTTTCTTTTTGAATGACAACACTATTAAATGAGTTTGTATTTTTACCGAAGTAGGTTTACTTCAATACGCTTAACATCCGGTGGGTGTCGAGCTTGTTCCGACACAAGAAAAAAAAACTTGTAAACAAGTACTTCTTCATAAACGCGGGTGTAAATGTCTGCGTTCTTCACCAACATGGGGAAATATTTTTAACATAGCAACATTATAAAATGTATTGCTGTTTCTTGTGCAGCCACGCAATGGTACTGTCTATAGGTATATAGTCTAAGGTCTTTACTGTTGTCCCTTGTTTTTGACATAGAGTAAATTATATATATATGTTTTTGATGTAAAAGTTGTAAACGTCGGTCCATCCATTCCATTATTTCTTTTTAACCCACACACCACATAGTTAACCTTCACACTATGCACGTTATTTTTATGAATTTGTGTTTTCGCGCGCAAATAGTTCGTTATTGCTACAACTCTGGTCCAATTTATCAACCTCTGAAAAAGGAAACAATGGAAATTCCATAACTACGAAAAAAACGTGCATACCTACGCAGCTAAACATGGTGGCTTAGTTGTTTCTATCACACCACACTTATCGATTGCACCGTACCTATCGATAAAACTATCGACACGAAACTAATAAAGGCCAAATCAAACTTAATAGCGTCTTTGAAGTTTATAACCTGCACAAAGCACTTGCTGTGCAAATCCTTAGGAAAGGAGTAGTCCTTTCGCCGCTAAGACATGAATAAATTACTACTTAATTTATATCATCGGTCAAAGAGTACGTCGTTACGTTACGTACGTTATGTCTTCGACATGCATTGCGTCACAGCGGGGATACTCCCAGTAACCTAATACGCGCACCAAATGGCACCAATGCAATGAGGACATTTAGAACAGGTCAATTTTTGTTGGAAGATTCAGTGTAAGGGCGATCATGACGCCAATGACGTCATGCGCAGTTTCGTTTAATCTACTATCTTATCCTATCTAACTCTACTAATATCTAACTATTATAACACTAATTATTGCTACGGTTTGGTTAATCTCGCATTAATGTCTAGTTATAAGAGCTAGTTGGTGTCGAGTTTACGGTTGCTGATAACAGTAAAATTTTATAATTAACCCGTTGACTCGCAAATCGCCATATTTGGCCAATAATACAATATATTTCACCTACCTACATTTCCAGGAACTGCAACGTCATAATGTTAAAATCACTGCAATATAAACAGTAAAATTCTAATAAGAAGCTATTAAAGTATCAATGCCCTTTAATGGGCAATAATAATAGTTTTGTAATATTATTCTCACCTGCACAAACGTTGATGGCACTGAATCATCTTTTAATATGATAACACTAGATCTTCTGCCCCTAAGCTGTCGTTAACCAGGAAAACAATGGTATATCTATTGTGTCACGATAGCTGAAAGAATCTTCATCAAAATGCAAAGAACATAATTTTATGTAAATGTTCTTTAAATATGAACTTAAATTTTCCTTTCCCTCTCTAACCAATTTTTTTTGCTATGGTAACTTTGTGGACGTCTGAAAACAAAAAAAAACTTGAAATTTTCACAAATATGATCAGTTTTATTTTTCTAAGATGTTGGCTCTATATTTAAAACATTTATATGCATCCCTGCAAGTGCACTTGTGACTCTGAGCGATCATTGATAAGCAGAGTGTGTGAATTAAATCTAAATAAATCAAAGTAAAGAAGCAGTTCCGTGAATTGCCGATATAGGATCAAAAGATTTGAAATCTACAATATTGGGGTTTGACACAGAAAATATCGATAAATAATTATGTTAAGAACTTCACTATTGTCTAAACAAATAAAATTCAATTTATATCATATCCAATGATGTTATATATAATCGGAGTTAGATACGTCTTACTGCGATCGGCTTGGCGACATCAACACAAGCTAGTTGTCTTGTTAAAAGTTAAAAAACTTATTTCCATCTTTCCATTTCATCAAATTATTAATAATTCCTCCATTCCATCAAATTAACAAACTTAGTTCCATCCTGTCTGGCAACGTTACAGCGCGTGTTCAACACTTAGGCTGGTTTTAGTGCGTGCCCGACCGTCCGCGCGTACCATCGGTCCTGACGATACGCATAATCGATCGTCAGTTTGTACCACCTAGTGCTCTCCTGATCAAACAAACTGGGGGCTGATTCCACTAATTAAATAGCAATCGAACCGTAGCTGAACGGTGACTTTTATGCGTTTTCTTATTCCGCTATCGAAAAATAGTCAAGCTGCAGTTACGTTTCTATTGACGCAGCGATCTATCAAAACTTTATGTTCCGCTAACTCGATAAATCCTGAACGAGTTGTTAACTCATATTCGTATATAGTAGTGTAAATTATATTAAAAAGTAGCGTTAATGTTACGTTCATGTGACGCTACAATCCAATTTGTCTATAGAAATAGTAGAATGGCTTTTTGCCATAGTATCGATTGACAACCAGAGTTGAACTGCAGTTGCATCGGGATAGATTGTTGAACGTTGTGAAATAACAGAATTGGCGTCCTGGCCGGACTGGTACAGTCACTAACATGTACACGCAATTGACGCTTTTTTACAAATTGTAAACGTATTAGGAACAGAATACGTACATATCACGTACACCCAATTGTCGCCCAAATAGCACTTCAAGGGGAATTTTACATAAGAATATCGATTAAAAGTTTTGATGAATTATCAGTGAAATTACAAGACAACTTCAAACATCTAAACTTATATGTATCCCATGTTTGACACCTATAAAATCAAATAAATTTATTGAAGTTTTGTAGGTACTAGCAGGATTCGATTTTTATTGACGATGATCACGGTATCACGGATCATCCGTACGGTCAGTCCACCGATCGGTGTAGCACTGGACGCGTTAATATGTTTCTATAGCGCGTCTGTCGACTGACGGTACGTATGCGGACGGGCTTGACCGACGGTCCTCGTACGCATTGCATACAACAGCAATACACCTACGAGTGCGTACGGTCGGTCGAGCACTGTAACCACTTGTGAGTTTTCATACAAATGACAAGCGCGACCGATGTACGGACCGACGTTCGGTCGAGCACTGAAAACAGCCTTAAGAA
This sequence comes from Selenia dentaria, assembly GCA_917880725.1. Taxonomy (NCBI): domain Eukaryota; kingdom Metazoa; phylum Arthropoda; class Insecta; order Lepidoptera; family Geometridae; genus Selenia; species Selenia dentaria. The sequence goes on from OU862897.1 coordinate 17,306,944, forward strand.
AAAAAATTGTAGTATTGTTTTACTATTTATCTATCAAAAATTGAAAATCAATAATTATATTTAAATATAAATTTACTTCTGCGACGTTGTCGCTTCGCCACCTACGCAAACGAGACAAGTAGCGAGCGACAGAGAGGACTAGGCTGTCATTGGCGGTCGAATGGTCAGTCACAGGCGAACGTCGATAATAATATGTTTATCTCTTTCTGACAACTGGAATTAATATATCTTCGTGTTATTTTAATCTTGTCAGTGTAGTTAATGTCGTTGTGCGAATTGTGTACTAGCTAGGAGGTAGGTATAGCATAAATTTGCATTGTCAAACTTCATATGCAAGGAGTAAAACGTCTCTATAGTTAATCTCATTGCAGTTTTAAGCGTCAAAATATGGCGGACAAGGCACACGTCTGCCGTCACGAAAAATATTGCCAATATAGCGAAACTGTTGTGTATATACCACCCGCCGCTTGAGGTAACGTTGTTTCTTCTGCGCGGGACAGATTTTCACTGTACCGCTACTTCTTCTGTGAGTAACGTTGTATATGCTCCGGATTGGGATTTTCGCAAAACTGATTTCCACTCTCTATACTCCAATGTATCTGCTATTGACTGGACAGATATACTTCATCAGCAGGATATTGATCTAGCTACGGAACTTTACTACACAAAATTAAATGACACCATCAGTGGTTTTGTGCCTCTAAAGAAAAAACACCTCATTAAGCCACTCCGTCAATATCCGCCATGGTTTACCCCCGAAATAATAAATAAATTAAAAATAAAATACTTTCATTTTTGTATTAGCATTTAATCACGAAGTTTTTAAATATTATAGAAGTCACATTAAAGAATTAGTAGATAAAGAGTATGGAAAGCACATTAAAAGCATTGAGTCAAATATCAGTCGGGATCCTACCCAATTCTGAAATCATGTTAGAGATAGGCTTAAAAATAGAAGATCGTCAAACGAGTACATGCTTGATGGAAAAATCGTGGCAGGTCAGGAGGCAGCTGACGCGTTCGCCAAGTATTTCAGCTCCGTTTATCTTCCTCGCGTCCCGGTACTGGATCCTGAGGCTGCTTCACGCTCGGATGATGCAGACTCGCGTCTGGTTTGTCTACACGTCATTACCGTGAGTGACATTCGTCGAGCTGTTCGTGGCTTAAAGCCATTCTCAGCGGCTGGCCCCGATGCTATACCACCCTTTCTGGTTAAGGACTGTATAGCCGCGTTAGAAGTTCCACTCTTACATTTGTACAATCTTTCTCTCAGTACGAATCGTTATCCTGATAGGTGGAAAATATCTAGGGTTACCCCTGTACCAAAATTTACATCATCCTCGGATGTAACTACGTTTTGGCCAATATCAGTGTTAGGGGCATTTAATAAAGTATTCTATTGACTCGAATACTCGAATCAACTGGTACCTATCTCGCCAAATTGAGACCACTCTGACCGACTCACAGCACGGTTTCCGTACAGCCCGACCAACAGCCACAAACCACGTCACTTTTGTGGATTATGTTTCTGCACATATGGATGCCGGTAAACAGGTTGACGCTGTGTTCCTTGATGCCAGACAGGCATTTGATGTGGTGGACAATGATATTCTGCTAATGAAGCTTTCGAAGGTTGGGGCTTCACCTGGGTTGCTGAAATTTTTTGGCAATTTTTTTAAAGATCGGAGGCAGTATGTTCAATTGCATGCATACAGATCGGATGAGTTTTTTACAAGATCAGGAGTCAGCCAAGGCAGCACCCTTGGACCAACCCTTTTCTTGATAATGGTCAACGATCTTCCTAAAGTACTAGGAACAACTAAGTGTTTGATGTTTGCAGACGATTTGAAAATATATTTATTAGTAGAGAAAATATCAGATTGTTTTGATATGCAGCAGGATATAGAGTCAGTGGAAAAGTGGAGTCGTTCAAATAATCTTTCATTTAATGTCGCAAAATGCAAAGTAATTACATTCTCCAGATTAAAAGATCCTTTGGAGCCGACATATAGATTAGAAGGTTCTCCGTTAGAGAGGATACATTCCATCCGCGACCTGGGCATTACTTTAGACTCCCACCTTGACTTCCATGAACATGTTATTTCCACCTGTAAAGCAGCTAACAAAACGTTGGGGTATATAATGCGAGCAGCATCACAGTTGTCGGATGTTAGAATTGCTATATTGCTGAATATCGCTTTCGTTCGCAGCAAGTTAGAATCTAGTGCCACTATCTGGGACCCGCGGGAATCCAAGTACACTCTGATGGTGGAACGGCTCCAGCGGAAGTTTACTCGATACGTCTATAAACGGAAGTATGGTTATTATCCATACCTGTACCCATCATTGTTTGTATCCGGAATGATAGGACTAGATACATTGGAGCTTAGACGAAAACTGTTGCTTCTAATGCACTACATTTTAATACTGCGCAGTAAAGTGAATAGTTCTCAATTACTGAGCAGTATTGGGCTGTACGTACCTGATAATTACCTGCAGTGCGGTAGTCGCCGACGGCATCAGACGTTTGCATGTGCTGCGTCGCGAACGCAACACGAAAGAAACGCGCCCACACTGCGAGCCGTGTCCTTACTAAACGCTTTTACCGACAAGTTCCAGCACGTCGATATTTTAAATGACATAATGAACATTATTTCTGCTAACTTAAGAATATTTCTTAGTCATAGTTAATACAAACTATTAATATTAAAATAGTTTGCGCTTTGGTTTGGGCTGTAAGCATTCTATTGTTTTGTTAGGATAAATAAATAAATTATTATGGTTGACTTATTTTTGTTACATACATATGATAGAGATACCAATATGTTTAATATATCGTCTTTCAAACTATTTCATAACCAAGTATCTATATGTTTTAGCACCATTTCCATTGGTTTCCTTTTTCAGAGTTATCAACACGCTTACAGTGCCACGAGCTGTCAAAATCGCGATATTTGTCTCGGACCGGCTTGGTAGACGATAGCACTGTGAACAAAAGTATCGCGATGTGGACCGCATTGTTAGAAAATGAAGTTTAATTTGTGAGACGCTCACAAGGGGCGTTCGAATTGGGAATCTGTGGGTGAAAATGTCGTTCATGTCTCTTTTTGTTCAGCGTTCGGAATGCTAAAACAGAGGAATTTTTGCCTCCAAAAAGTGCAATTTCGACCCACGTCCGGAGCATAGTTGTTTGTGATCGTTATTTGACAGCTATGTATTTGACAGCATAATCATGCGATTTTAGGTCTTATGCTCAGTTGAGCGTTTGAATAGGGTATGGGCAAAAGTGCCAAAAATAACGTTTTTGAGCTTTACGAACGCTTTTATAAAAGAGCCATCAATGACAACGCCACCAATGCCCTCATATCCTCATAAGCTAAACGAACGCACCTTTAGATACAATACAGTACAGTCCAAGTACAGTATGTTTTATCTATGGTTTCTGTGTTTTGTTTTAATTTCATTTAATTTTAATTTAACCGTTTTAATTTAACATTGATATACGTACAGGTATTTAACAGTAAGCTAATTAATTATATGGTGATATAAATTGCAAACACAGGACTTGTAATTTAAAGTTGCAATCCAGTCATTAAAAATGTATTTTACTTGAATTCAAACATTAGTGGTACTGATGTTGGTAATTGTTTACTTATACAACCCAATTTTTTAACGGGCTATTGTTTGTAATTCTACGTATTCCCTAAACAAAGCTATGAGTGAAGATAAACTTAGGAGCGACGAAGTGCCACAGAAGTTTGCGGAATGGCTTCTAGCTATGGGGTGTCCATCAGTAAACGTACCGCCAGTGGATAAAATAGCAGAGTAAGTTTCCCTCGCATACGTATTTCGCTTTTTATCCAGTATACCGGTCTTAGTTCCCGGCCTATGTATTCGATTCTATAAATCCCACAAAGAAATTTGATTATTGATATTGATTAGAAGGCATTTTTTTATGTTTGTAATATAGGTACCCTTTTTATTATTTAGAGAGCAGTAGATCTCTGGGAAGTACTGCCACCATACCTTTCTTCCGTGAAGCAGTGATGTATGCAATACTGTGTTCTGGTTAGAAAGGAAATGTTGCTGGTGAAATTACATGTGCATGAGAGTTAACAACTTAATTTCTCAGGGTTATGGGCACACTGCAGTTTGTCACTTGATGAAAAGAATCTGTTCTAGGCAGAGCTTACCAGGCAATAAAGCATCATAACTAGAACAACACAAGGTGTTTTTTTACAATATAACAATTAAAAAAACATACTTACTAACGACTACTTTTACTTAACTTATACCCTGCTCTAGGATTTCTTGTGGTGAAAGAGGCATTAGCATACACATCCAGATTCAAAAACAAATGTTTCTGCTATTCATGCAAATATTTGCCCTTATTAGGTATTGAACCTGGGACCCTTCCCATCAAAGTCAGGCGTAGGTACTACCATTTTAGTTATTTTTGTAATTTTTGCTTACAACCTGATCACACCTCAGTCTAAATTAGTACCTCATGCTAGGGTTGAAAATTGATTGGCACTGAACAAAACAGCTTAAACAACCCATAACAACAATTTCACCCATAGAGTCCCAATTTAAACAAGCTAACTGTTATTTTTTCCAACATGTGGCTATCCAAATGCAGGTAACATAATACAATAAATATAATCAGCAAAAAAACGAAAACAGGCCTGTCTTTTACTGAGTCTGGGGGCCTAATCCCACCTTTACGAAACTATCATAAATCAGGTGCGTTTTGCAATAAGCATAGAATACTCATACTTGCTATTTACTCCCAGTGACACAAAACGGTCGAACATTTTACTTCAATATGATTTACGCATTTTTTAGCAGAAATTGATCCTAATGGTGCATTCTATGATCAATACCTATAACGCCTAACCCGAATAGAACATTGATGTAGTTGCAAAGTATGTGAATTGAGTGCACTATTTGATAATATGTCAATCATAAATAATTATTATTTTAAGCTTGCTATATTGATGTGGTGGTACCAAATTTAATAGTAAGGTTGAATATATGACTAGGTTGGTACCTATTGTAATGTTCGTTTTTCGCTCCGTTACACATTGTCGATTCTAGACACGTATTTCTATTTTAAATTGCTAATCCTTAGAGGGAATTATTCTGTGTTAACTTTTTTATTACAAAGGTAACATCTTTTGTAACCCCTGTACGGAGAATACTCTGTGGTAAACAGTTTTTTGTGTGACGTTTTTTCACTTTGATATTTGGCTGTGGGATAGTCTATGTCCAAGCTGATGTCTTGTCCATAGACAGGTTCAGCTTCCGATCACTTTCCTATCAATCGGCGCCATGTAAAGTCAATATTATTTTAATTCCTATATCTATTTGGATCCTGATTTCCCGAGCATCGCCCAACATGTGGGGATGATATTCAAAGGCAGCAAGCCATGGGCTTTGCGTTTTAGCCTTATTTTTCCAAAATAATGGGTTATGTGGCAGTAGAGTTTAGAGTAGTACTAGAGTTTATCTTCAAGTTTTTCTTCGAATATTTCTTTCGGAATTTTCTGCTAGTTTTCTGCTAATTTTATTTTCACCATGAGTTTCCCGTGGGAACTTTTCACTCTACGGACTGCCATCTGGCATCCCACCTTCGCTTTAGGCAAACATTTCCTCGGCGGTCACGGAGTGCCGCATCGTGCTTTAGAAGAAATCCTCTCCGCGTCATGATATTACCACAGGTTTCGGCTTGGAGTAAGGTTTGTCAATTCTGTGCCTTGTACAATCAACACTCTAGGCACGTGTAGGTTCAAAACTTATAATAATTAACTTCTTTTAAATAAGGGTGCAATAACGATAGTTGATAATAGTGTACGCCTATTATGCTGAAAATAAGAAAATTTGTAATGGCCATTTAAATTTACCAGTATATCCGCAAGAGTCCTTCACACCTTGCATAATTGCTAAAACTTTATCAAAAACCATTGAAAATCCTAAAATAATTGTTAAGCTTGTGTTCCTTCCCGGAAATAAATGAACGGAAGGAAGATGAACGAAACTGAATCGTTTACTACTTTATATCATCTGCCCCTGCCTGAAGATTAGAAGTTTCGAACCTCTCCTAGCAGCTATTCCAGGTGATGCTTGTTAATTGTATATATATATATATATTTTCTTTGTGTGAGGTAGCTTCAGTCGCCCAAACTTGTTTTTATTATTTTTCTAGCTAACACAGTAAGCTTATAATACTATAGGAGCGCTCTAATTGGAGCATGGAACAGAGAGATATAAACTTTAACGGGCCTTAATCAGAGAAATTCAAAGAAGTTGGAATGGTTTATTGTATTTATGAATAAAGGCTTCATTTATGTATAATGAATTAAAATATAAAAAGTTGTGCAACATATGGAATATTGATTTTTTTATTTGCAGCTCTAGGAAAACTTGTAACAATGGTGCAAACTTCATATTAGGTATCTATCATCATAAAAGTCCAGTTAAATTTGCAATCATTTTTACGGATCTTGATTTTCGCAGATTGTCATCATCATCATCATCTCAGCCGTAGGACGTCCACTGCTGAACATAGGCCTCCCCCATGATTTTCCAAAAGGACCGGTTGGAAGCGGCCTGCATCCAACGTCGTCCTGCGACCTTTCTCAGGTCGTCTGTCCACCGTGTCGGTGGACGACCTACGCTGCGCTTGCCGGTACGTGGTCTCCACTCCAGAACCTTTCGGCCCCATCGGCCATCTGTTCTGCGTGCTATGTGCCCTGCCCACTGCCACTTCAACTGGCTAATCTTCTGAGCTATGTCGGTGACTTTCGTTCTTCTACGGATCTCCTCATTTCTGATTCGATCACGTAGAGAAACCCCGAGCATAGCCCTCTCCATAGCTCGTTGTGCGACTTTGAGCTTATCTATGAGGCCCATAGTAAGAGACCACGTTTCAGTGCCATAAGTCATCACTGGTAACACACATTGGTCGAAGACTCTTGTCTTGAGGCACTGAGGTATTTTTGACGAGAAGACTTCGCGAAGTTTCCGGAACGCTGCCCAGCCGAGTTGGATTCGACGATTGACCTCTTTCTCGAAGTTGGACCTGCCTAGTTTGACTGTCTGTCCCAGGTAGATATACTCGTCAACAACTTCGAGAACTGAGTTCCCAACTGATATTGGGGTAGGTACAACATGGGCATTAGACATAATTTTCGTCTTGTCCATGTTCATCTTAAGACCTACCCGTTGGGAAACTCGATGGAGGCCTTCGAGCATTGTACTGAGGTCTTCCATGGATTCTGCCATGAAAAAAAAAGCGGGTAGGCCGTGTGAAGAGAACAGCTGATTGTGTTTTAATCTAGTAAATATAGTTTTTGAGCGTAAAACTGTGATTAGTGCATATAATAAACAAGCAAATACTGTGTTTTCTGTGTGAGAGTGTTATCTGCGTAAAGCAATTAATAACAACAGGAATAACTGACAAAACGATAACGTCGTCTACCCTGACCGAAAACTTACGCAATAAACGCCAAAAAGCCGTAATAATAAACCAGGAAGATTCAACATAGAATACCTACGTACCTACGTCGCATGCTGGTTAGTGGGCTCAGTTGTTTATATTGGTTCAAATAACTAAAATCATTAAGTAACATCAATACCCCATATACACGTAACGATCGATCTATTTGAGCGCCTGAATTATATTACAATGAGTAAGTGTGGCGGTTGCGGGAAGTTTTTATCAGGTGGCGCTGCATGTTCAAAATGCAAAACTATGTTCCATAGGCAGTGTGTCAACATCACTACTAATAATACCCCTATAAACTGGCTATGTCCTTGCTGTGTTGCCAGTGAACCTCGGAAAGATAATACAAACACGCCCTTGAAGGGGCAGGCACAACAGGGGTCATTGGAATCTTCTCAGGGACTGGACGGCGGTAGTGATCCGCAGCAATATCTGGTGCTAGAGGAAATACGAGCTCTCAGGAGTGATATGAACAGCTTCCGTAATGAGTTTGGGTGCTTTCGACAGGAAGTCCGGGACGAGATGAAGGATTTGAGGGCTTTGTATAAAGGTTGCAATAGCAGATTAGACGACTTCTCCGTGCTACTGGATAACCACGACTCTAGGGTTCAGATACTCGAGGATCGCGTCAAGGAGACACAGGACCTCAAACTGCAGGTTAATTTCCTGAAGCAGGAATTACAGGCCAGAGACCAGGTCGCATTGCAAAATGATATAGAGATTAGTGGCGTAACTGAGCACAGCGGCGAAAATGTAATGCATACAACAGGACTGATAATGAACAAGATAGGCGTGAATATGGATGAGCGTGACATAGTGGAGGCCCGCCGCGTCGGCCCCGTTCGAATTGGAGAGGACGCAAAGCAGCGGCCGCGCCCAATCGTGGTGCGCGTCGCGCGGCGCGTGGTCTACGAGCAACTGTTGCGCTGTGCGCGCGCTCGCCGCAATATCACGACGGGCGACATCGAACTGGCCGGGACGCCGCGCCCCGTCTACATTAACGAGCGCCTAACTCGCGACAATAGGCTGCTGTTCAACAAGGCTCGCTTGTTGTGCAAACAGCACAACTGGAAATACACCTGGACGCGAGAGGGAAAAATACTCGTTAGAGAAGCGGATGGGAAAACGGCGTTTCGTATTCGTGGCGAGAGTGACTTTAAGAGACTTTTTAAGTAATGTGCTCATACTCCGCCATAAGACTAGGCTCGAGGTTGCTTTTTGTCTAAATGTTCCAGTATTGTTCTGTTTATTTTGTGTCTTTACTTTTTTATTATGGTTCACATCTTATCAGTTAGTAATAAGTAGTTTTAATAGAAATCAAATGTGCTCATCCTTGTATGTTACCAAAATTGTTATAATTGTATGTATTAATGTGTTATATGCGCACCTTTTTGATAAACATAACGTATTGTTTAGCATTTTACGTAACGTCGTATTTATAATTAGTATTGTGTTAAACTACTTTAAAAAGTCACGATTATTTTTAAAAGCTTACGCGCACATATCGTTCACTCGTTCAAAAAATTACAAAAACACACTCATAACACACCATCACATTCACACACCTAAAAATCATCACACAGGACCAATAAATGCTGGTCCACGCCAATTGTTTGCAATTCAATATGGCTAGTACAATTAAAAATAGTTTGAAACTAGGTCTTCTTAATGTAAGGTCGCTTAATACGGGCAGAGACGAGTTGGAAGCCACATTGGAAACGTACAAACCGGATTTGCTGGCTTTGAATGAAACCTGGCTACAAGATGAAACGGTTGCACCAGTTCTTCCCGGCTACGTTCTAAAGCATAAACCTCGTAAAACTAACAGGAGAGGAGGTGGTGTCGGCTTTTACATTAGAAAAGGATTACGAGCACGGGTACGCGCTCACCCAGACTCGCAGCTAGAACAGCTATGGCTAGAACTTACGTTGCCCGGGGCGCGTATGTCAGTAGGTACAGCCTACAGACCTGAAAGCGTTAAGCTGACTACCGCTCTCGATGCACTTAGCGAATCGTTTAATGTTTGTGCTAGTTGTGAATACGTTTGTCTCCTCACCGATTTTAACGTAGACTTGCTTTCGAAGGAAAGTCACAAATCTAAGGAACTGACAACTTTTATCTCACATTTGAGTTTGGAACAGGTTGTAAAAGAACCGACGCGAATGACGGATGAGTCAGAAAGTTTAATTGATCTAATAATTACAAATGTCCCTGATAGGTGCAAAAAAGTAACGATAATACACAATAGGTGCTTAAGTGATCATGCCTTAGTACTAAGTGAGTTTAACATTAAAAAAGCTAAACCTATGGTTCGTTTTATAGAAACGCGCGCTATTAGGAACATAAGCATAGAGGTCTTTAATAAAGACCTAAAGTCCATTCCTTGGCAAGAGGTCATTGATATGGTAGAGCTTGATACAATGATAGAGGCATTTAATGAACTAATAGTCAATCTCTTCAATAAACATGCACCGCTTAGACGAGTAAAACTAAGAGACACCCCTAAACCATGGATAACCGAGATGATAAGATTTATGATGAAACTAAGAGACAAAGCGCTTCTAAAGTCCTATAAAAAGAAAACAAGCTCATTCAAGGCGTATTACAAAAGCCTCAAAAGTTTGGTGGTAAATGCAATTGAGAGGGAAAAGACCGCATTTTTTACTCACTACATTAACAGAAATCTTCATCAACCGAAAGAACTGTGGAGTTATTTGAAGAAAATCAAAATGCTCAATGTTGTTAACACAGCGATTCCTAATCATTTGAACGATCCAAATTTAATTAATGATTATTTTTTAACAATTCCTGGTGACGGAAGGATTCACAATGATACACTACAATTCTTTAAGACAAACAAAGTCAGTAAAACTACGCTATCACTTGAACCTGTAACCTTAGAAACCATAAACAAAATTATTATTAATATTCACACTAATGCGGCAGGATTTGATCGTATTAATGCAGATATGCTTAAACTTACTCTCCCTGAAACCTTGCCAGTTATATTAGCTATAATAAATCGCTCGATTGAAACGAACGTCTTCCCTAACTCATGGAAACGAGCCCTTGTAAAGCCAATTCCGAAAACACAGTCAGTGGAACAACTTAAAGATTTGCGTCCAATCAGCATTCTCCCAGTTTTATCAAAGGTTTTAGAGAGGGTAGTCTTTATCCAGTTGGAAAAATTTATACGTTCAGAAAATATTATCCCACCATTCCAATCTGGCTTCAGGAAAGGCCATGGTACAGAAACTGCTCTCTTAGCCGTGACTGATGATTTATTAACCGCGTCAGATGCGGGGCTCAGTAGCGCGCTAATATTGCTCGATTTTTCACGTGCGTTCGATTGTCTAAACCCTGAGATGCTTATTGCGAAACTTTCCTACTATGGTTTTTCGAACGAAACCTGCAAATGGTTTCGAACGTTCTTGACGGGAAGGGAGCAATGTGTTGAGACGGAAGGATTTCATGGGATGAAGCTTATGTCTAGTGTGGGAAGAATAAGAAGAGGGGTCCCGCAAGGATCGATTTTAAGCCCTATCTTATTCTCAATTTTTACAGCCGATTTGCCTTACAATATAGTAAACTGCAAATATCATTTGTTCGCGGATGATACTCAACTATATTTTTCTTTTGATGCAAATTCTACCCTAGAAGCCATTTCACTAATAAATGACGACTTGAATAAGATCTTTGATTGGGCTAATCGAAACTCACTTGTACTCAACCCTGAAAAATCAAAGATGCTAATTTTAGGTACAACACATCAAACTGAAAGTGTCCTCTCTTTTAATCCTAGAATATCAATAAATCAAATTGACATACCAATTGAGTCTGAGGCTAGAAATTTGGGTCTGGTCTACGATAGTGAGCTTAGATTCATCACACACGTAAACGAAAAAATTAAAGCCGCTTTCTACAAAATTAAAGTTCTCTATGGCATCAGGAAATATATCTCAGAAGAGATAAGAATGTTACTCTGCGATCTTCTAGTTCTCTCACCTTTCAACTACTGCAGCGCAGTCTATGGCCCAAGGTTGTATGTAAAAACAGAAAAAGCCATTCAGAGAGTACAGAATGCATGTGCTAGGTTCTGTTTTTGCATTCCCAGAAAGGAACACGTAACTCCTTACCTAGTTAAAAATAATGTTCTGAATATGAAAGCACGTAGAGAGCTTCACCTCGCCTGCATTACACAAAAAATTTTGTGGGGCAAAAATCCCGAATACCTGTTCCAAAAGTTAACGTGGATTAAGGATATCCACTCTCTTAACACCCGATCAAAATTATTTCATGCTCTCTCGACTCCTAAGCACAAGACCACCAGATTTAAAGGTAGTTTCAAATATAGCGCATCCAAAATTTGGAATACCATCCCACCTCCTATGAGGAAGACAATGAGTTCAGTTGTTTTTAAACTAAAATACAAAGCCTTACTGTTAAATCGCCAAAAAAGTACTTTTGAAGCTACCTTTAAAACAAAATAGTGCCACTTAATACACATGCACACATCCCTACACACTCTACAATACACCTTTACACATAGGTATCCCCATGATCCTAGACTCTCATGAGTCTGTTGATACAAAGTGATACCATCACGCTTTAACATATCCTGACACACTGTCACACATATTCACACACCTACATAACGTACCCCGGTATGCCCTCGTACCCGGACTCGTTAGAGGGCTTGTGATACGAACGGTATACCGGTGATACGGATACCACACGCCCCACCATACACACATAAACTCACGCACACGCGTAAGCTCTAACTTACTAGTTGATATTATATACAATCAAGCCCGCTTCTAACTTTATCCTCGACTAACATCACAGTTCGAGCAAAGGGGTACACTGAAAACCAGCCCTGCGTAAACCGCGGTTTACGCAGCACAGTGCTGAGCGTATCCCTATTGCCAATCAATGAAGCATATTTAGTTTAGTTAACATCTATAATTTTGTCTTTGAACCTTTGTTGGTAATAAATGATTTGATTTGATTTGATTTGATTTGACTACAATATCGTCGGCAAATCGAAGGTGAGTGATGTATTCGCCGTTAATATTGATGCCAAGTCCTTGCCATTCCAGAAGCTTGAAGGCGTCTTCCAATGTAGCGGTGAACAGTTTCGGAGATATAACGTCTCCCTGTCTCACGCCTCTTTGCAATGGAATTGCCTTCGAACTCTGCTCCTGTACTCGGACTGACATGTAGGCGTTTTTGTACAAACACTTCAGCACTTCAATATACCGATAGTCAATACGGCACCGCTGGAGAGACTCAAGCACTGCCCACGTCTCGATCGAATCAAAGGCTTTCTCATAGTCCACAAACGGTAGACAAAGAGGCAAGTTATACTCTTCGGTCTTCTGTATAACTTGCCGTAGCGTGTGGATGTGGTCTATGGTACTATAGCCTTTTCGGAAACCGGCTTGTTCCGGAGGCTGGAATTCATCAAACCTGCGACTGAGACGGTTCGTTATGACCTTCGAAAACAGCTTATAAACATGGCTCAAAAGCGAGATGGGTCTGTAATTTTTAAGTAAAGTGTTGTCACCTTTCTTGAAGAACAGCACCACCACGCTTTTGTTCCATGCTTCTGGCGTTGAACCTTCGAGTAAGACGGTATTAAAGAGCTTCTGAAGGACTTTAAGTACCGGTGTTCCACCCGCTTTCAGAAGCTCAGATGTGATACCGTCGTCACCAGGCGCCTTGTTGTTCTTAAGCTGTTTCAAGGCCATTCTAATCTCGTACAGGCTGATGTCCGGGATATCTTCGGTATAATGTCGGGTCAGCTTGGCTCTTGGGTCTTTGGCCGAGCTGCTAACAGGTTTAGCGACCGAGGTGTATAACTGTCCGTAGAAACTCTCGACCTCTCCTAACACTTCCGCTTTGGTCGACGCTACACTATTGGATAGCTCAAGTTGAAAGCTCTCGGGGTCTTGAATATGGGCACGAGTAGGTCGGAGCGTAGACTTCATCAGACGAGACCTCTCCAGTTTGACATTAATATTCACCGTGCCTCTTACCATTCGGTGATCACTACCGGTTTTAACCCTGTTGATCACGGAGACATCAGTGAATATTTGCCTTTTGGTGGTCATAATGAAGTCAATCTCATTTCTCGTGGAACCATCGGGACTCAGCCAGCTCCATTTCCTGTGAGGTGGCTTCTGAAAGAAAGAGTTCATCATAAAGAGTCCCTCTTTCTCCAGGAAGTCGGCCAACCTCTGTCCCCTACGGTTCCGTTGTCCATAGCCAAATTGCCCCACTTTCGACTCATCCTCGCTTCTCTTACCCAACTTCGCGTTGAAGTCCCCCATAACAACTAGAAAGTGCGTTTCAGAGGTATGTATGGCCCGACTAATGTCCTCATACATATCCTCCACCTCATCATCCGGGTGCGACTTCGTAGGTGCGTATACCTGAATGACCTTCAGCGAATATCGTTTGGATTCTCTGAGTATTAGGTATACGACCCTATTGGAAACGCTATCGATCTTAACTATGTTGTTAGTAAGGGACTTGTGGACGAGAAACCCGACACCACCTTGGGACTGTTGGTCGCCCTCCCGGTGGTAGAGTAGGTTACCTGATTTTAGGGTTATCGTGTCCTCACCCGCTCTACGGACTTCAGATAACCCCACAATGTCCCAGCGTAGCTTACTCATTTCTTCTTCCAGCTCATGTATCTTCTCGTCTGTCCTCATCGTGCGTATGTTGTGTGTTACCAGGGCCAGTCGTCGTCGTTGGGGGTGGTAGCCGGGCGTCTGCCGGAGATTCTTAGCACCCCCTGCCCCACCGTTACCGTGGCCGCTACCGTAGCCAGGAATAGCGGGGCTGCCGGGGACTGGGGGCCTGGTTCTTTTTGTCCAATCCATTGAGGGGTTTTTGCCAATACTCGCCACGCTTGGCAGGCGGGTTGGCGAGCGCAGTTTGTGTGTGTTTGACTGGGAAGGTGCTGCTGCCCACCTTCCGATATGTTATCCCTTAGCCGGCTTCTACGGCACCCACGGGTAGAGTTGGGGGGGGGGTGCTATTCTAAGCCGGCACCGCCACGGCAGATTGTACTTAGGGGGAAATTTTAGAGCTGCTAAAGTTTTATAAATTCTTTTTTGTTTTGTTACATAAGATATTTACTAATTAACCTGTATAGATTTTAACTTAATTTTTTTTTATACAATTGACCTATTTGTTCATATGTATCTCCGATTTAATTTAAATGTAATCAAATTCAAAAGCATCTTTTGGAACCTACATCTCAATTATTTATGACTAGTTTATGTGCGCGAATTAGGTCCCTATGGGAAAAGGTTATCACTATTTCTTTGGAAGTACCCATTTTTTAAATTTAGTTATTCTTCTTTGGAACTCAGCCCAAAATTTCACCCAAGTGAGTCGAGTAACAGACATCCAAACATACAATTATTTTCATTTATATTCTGTGCCTCGCCATTTCACCCACATGCTGATGGATGACGATGAAAAGTATCCTATGTTCTTCCTCAAGATATGACAAATGTAAAAATAAGTAAATCATAAAAATATTCCTGCTGTTCTTGTTTTTTATACTTTGTTACTTACTGTCGACTTTGTTTTATATATACAGGGTTACTGGTAATTATTTAGCATCCTGTTAAGGGCATATTCTCTAAATCAAAACGAACAACTTTTGTTCTAGAACTTTTACCAAAACTAAACATATACGCCGCGAAAAAAATTTTTAAGTTTTTGTGATTCTCTCTTACACTTCATAACTCTACATCGCATCCACTTCATTCATCTACGTGTAGCCATGCATGTAGTACGTGTACGTGTAACAGCGCGTCGTAGCGTAGCACAGCTACGACGACCTTGACTTGCCGCATCTCGACCCCTTTCTTACGCTGCCGCCGCCGCCCGCCCGCCGCCGGCCGGGGCTTGTCGGCATAGTGTTAATTATGTTTAGACCGGTAAAATTGATTTTTTAACTTTTGTATGGAAGAAAATAAATACGAATTGTTGTAAGTCGTAGAACAAAAGATGTTTGTTTTGATGTACAGAATATGCTCTTAAAAGGATGCTAATTGATTATCAGTAGCCCTGTATAGCAGATTTGATATGGGGAGGGATTGAATTATCTTACATTCTTGTTGATTTCAGAATGTGTCGAGCCCAATACTACATGGTCTGGCGTAGCCTGATGGAGAAAGTTGAATCTAAAGATATCATCAAGAATAAGAGGCTGCAGGTGTTTTGTGATGATATAAAGCGGTCTCAGAAAAAGAGCTTTTTGAGCGAGGTTTGAATCTAACTTGTTGCTATAATACCCATATTTTCATAATACATCTAGACATAATATTTATTATGGAGATTAGACATGAAAAATGTTACCACAATTAATTATTTTTGTGAGAATAGTATCTTGTGTTGCAATGTCGGGAGTAGGGGTGTTGTAAATCAAAGAGAATATAACACTAGTTGTTGCTTATTGTTTTTGTATTGTTGTAAATTAATAGATGCGTGTATTCGGTACCCGTAAGGCTATTATGTATCTCAGTTACAGTCAAATGTTGATATATATGTCAGTTTTGACAAGTTCATTAAGCAAAAATGTTACAACGCTAATGACTGCAGCTGACAAAAATTACATAGTCGCCATTTTTTTAGATTCCAATCAGCATTTGATTGCAACTGAGATACATAATAGCCCTGCTGGTATGCCATACTTACTATCATAAACTTTTACATTTACATAGTACTTCATCAGTCGAACGACCCAGACACAATAGAAATTTCATTGTTATATTGACAATCGACTGGTGAGGGGCTATACATTTTCATGGAGATCCGTTCTCCAAACATCACAATAAACATTCTTAAGCTATTGTGGAAATTGCTTAAAAACTAAAGCGAGTCCATTTTTTTTGTAAATACATAAATCTATTGCTAGTGAACAATATTTCCTAATTTTATACTTATGTGTACGCTATTGGCCAGAAGTACTGGCCTCAGGTTCACGCCTTTGCCGTATCCTTTCTAACATAGCCTTCACGATCTCTTCATTTCGGTCTTTTATCGCCATTTTGAGATTAGACTATGATTCGATATTCGGATGCTTTAATCGCCCGCCTGACGAAATCGCCAATCGCGTCCGAGCTGTCGTCGGCAAAATACGTGCAGCTGCCTGAGTGTCGTGACACTGCCACCACTGCATGAGAGACGCTGTCTCAGAGTTTCGTGACTCGCTCCTTCGTCTGGATAATAATCACCGTTTCGTAGGTCAAACCCTGTGCTTCGTGTACTGTTAGGGTGCATGACCCTTCCCCTGATCCGTATCCTTAGCCGACTAAGAATGATTTTTCCTCCTGTGTCAGCGCTAGATATAGGGTTTTCGGGAGGTCCGTTGGGATTTTTACACCTGTGTACCGTTCCAGCTTCAGGGAATGGACTCGGGATCTAGACGAGTAAATACCCGGATGCACTTCGCTGAGTACATATGCTACATCCATTGGATTACGGCGCGTACAGAACAGCTCTTGGATTTCAGGACTACTGTACTTTATCTCGAAGAGATTTTCCCTTTCGGTATACGGCAGTTGGTTGACGTCTCCGATGATGACAATATCTTCCGCCTTCAGTAACCTTGCAGCCATTATTATTGCCCCAAAATGGTTCATGTGAGCTTCGTCTATTACTGTAAACGTCTATCTCTGCGTTCAATGAAGCCATTGGCTAATACGGAGGCTATAATTATTACTGCCATATTTTAAGTAACATCAGAGTTTATCTCTAATTTATCCCCTCAAGTGAGGGATGATAGACATTAAGTATTTTACACCATACAGTGGCTAAGAATTTAACTATGCCTTCCGCATAGTTGCCTTGCTGGTTGGAGGTGACTAAAGAATTGAATATGTTATATAATGTACTTTTTTGATATGAGAATAATTCCCTTTGCAATGAGACCAAGTACTGAATGTATTATTTGTAAGTTTGCGTTGATTAGCATTTATGTCATGATGTAGTTTCAGTCATTCTTTCTTTCTGATTTTTGAACACCTCTGCCGATCTTCCTCATGGTGTAAAAGCGTGATGGTATGTAGGTATGGAATATGAGCATGAGAATTATTGAAATATTTTTACGAAATATTAACACGATTGAAGCAAAAGTGGCGATTTTTGAAAGTGGCATTCTTCACACGTAATATTTGCCTATATATATATCAATAGCGGCGTATGATGGACAGTTGCACATTTCCTCGAAATTTTCTTTTATCAAAAGTGGTGGATTTTCTGTAGTCACGTACAACAAAAAAACATTTTACATCACTTTTTTGCAGGTAATTTTGCGTAAGTGTAATGTAATCCTATCGTTGATGTGTACACTATACACTAGAAATTATGTCATATTTGTACTAGATAAATGATAGTTTGTACTGTATACATCAACGGTGCGATAACGTTATACTTATGCATAAAATTTCGTTCTAGGCCCACAATAGTGGGGGTTTGTATAAAAACTAACGTGGTTTTCACTATTTTTAAATTATAAATACGGGATTACTCACGTAAAATTTATCGTATAGGTCCGACTATAGTTTCGACCACATTCGGTGATCTTTTTCATACGTACGTACGTACGTACGTGCGCTCGTGATGTTAAAGGTTAGCCACAACCTTTAACATCACGAGCGCTACGAGCTGCCGCCCGCAGTGCTAAGCGAGACGTCATCGACCAGCCGCCTTATTGTCTAACTTGAATCGAAATGAAATATCACTTCATTCTCACTCCCATTGATGGTTCCAGCCGATGAGCTTGTAGGAGTTCGCCCAGAATAGGGTTCATTCTATGTAAAGATAGACAATAAGGCCACCGGGCTTCCCTAACACTCATTGAAAAAGACCACCGAATGTGGTCGAAAGTATAGTCGGACCTATCCGATCAATGTTACGTGAGTAATCCCGTATTTCTAATTAGAAATAGTGGGGTTTTTAATAGCTGTATAGTGTTGTATTAAAGAGCAAAAAACATAATATATCACATTCTCTCACGATACACAACTCCACGGTCGGTAGGTGTTATAATTTATTTTAAATTTATAACATTTAAAAAAAAACATGAAACGTTTGAATACATTAGGGTTTCCAAATACCCTTTTGCGGTTTTGTACTGTGCACACGCCCTATTATTTTGTACTAACTCAAATTAAATTCAAACAAGAATTCTAAAATTTTATATTATTTTGGCTTTAAGTTAAAACAATGTACCTAAATCCCACAGCAACACGCGAATATGGTAGTGCCAGAAGAACTATCTCTTTGGCAACAGCACTCGCAACTCAAAGAGAAGGTGGCTGATGCAGAAGTCAAGGTTAAAAGAGAGAAAGACAATTTACAACAGTTACTGGACAAAATTTCTAGCAAATGTAAGTCTTCTCAGCTCAGTAATACAATTGGTTAAATGAGACCTGGATAAATGAGAAACCTCTATTATTGAGAGTTGCAATGAGGTCCCGGTACTTTTTCATTGAATTACCTCTATTAATGGGACTTTTCGAACCTGGTTAAATGAGATCTGATATCTAGAATTTATTGGATGTTTAACTTTATAATTGGGACTCTGTAACTCAATTCCCTCTATAAATGACAGAAATTAATCGGGTCGGGACAGGTTTTGACACTTTTGTTTACAAACATTAGAATGTCTTTCGCACACGCTTTGTTTGTCAGTACTATCTCAGGTTTTGACCTAAAAACAAGGGACTACTCCCTCTAAAAATGGAATAGCCGTACATTTCGACCTCTATACGCCGGAGCCTCTGTAAATGAGACAACTATAATTTTAAACCTGCCTAATTGGAAAACTGGATTAATGAAACCCTCAATAAATGGTACAACATTCTTGGTCCCTTGAGATCCCAATTAACCAGGTTCCACTGTATATAAATAGTATAAAATAAAGTCGCTTTTCCCGTCTGTCTGTATAGTCGCTAACTCCTCTTAAATAAGGCGACGGATATATTAGTGAAAAACCGTATCTAAATTGGATAAGCCATTTCTGACATGCATGCACAAACGCACTGACAAACATTGTAACAACAATTTTTACATTCTATTTTCGTTTATAAAAATCCCAATAATGATTTTTCTACAATTTGTTAGAACCGGGACAGAAACTCGATAATGGCCTCTCTCTAGCAGCGCTCCTTTCTCCATTTTTTGAAATCAATGTTTTTAAAAAACACATGTCGTATATACTATTTAATATATTCTATTATCTAATTTATTTCTTACAAGTCGACAGTGAGTCATGAGTCAACCACGCTTCCTTATGCTAGGCCCTCTGTGGAGCAAAATTTTAATGTTTATTCATACTATATTATGACTTTGATGTCCGTTATTTTGGCGACTCTGAAAATTCCGGTGGGCGGATGCCCTGGTTTTACCCCCCTCTAGATCCGGGGCTGGGAATACCGTCCTTAATCCTTGCCTAATTTAGATTTGTATTTGGTGCCCACATATTGAAAATCTTTTTTTATTATGCGTGCAAAAACTTTAAGTTAAGCACATTTTATTATAATATGTATATAAACTAAACTTTCTTACTTTTCCACAGCGTCCCAGCGTATTCTATCCCGCAAGCGTTTGCAAGATGCACAACGAAAAGCTTGGTTGCTTCAGCAAGTAGCAGAGGAACATAAAATGAAGAAAGCTCACCTGGAAGAGACCAAGACTATTGCTGATTCTCTGTGTGGACTCGATGAAAGTGGCGATATAGAGGTGAGGCATAAGGCATGCAGGCTACCGGTTGCTGCAATATCTTTACCGACTACATATTTTAAGAGGATGTACTTAGTTTTCCTTACTTGTTTCGTCAAGGATCCCATACTTACAGAGGGGCTGGATTCTTTGCATTTTTTGACGCAGTAAATGGATACTACCAGGCCCAGCCCCGGGGAAAGCAGGTGGTTACTGGGAGTCTCCGCAGCATACCCACTAAAACACTGCGTTGTCCGTCCCTGCCGCTTTTGGCGGGGACGTGGTAACGCTTTCGCACACGACCGCGAATCTGCTGTCTGTTTCAGTACCTCTTCTTGTAGCGGCACTCCAGAACACGTGGTGTGCCGCTAACTCCACTGAGTCCAAGCCCGCGTATGGACGCCAGACTCCCGACCTGCAGGCAGGGGGACGCCCGTGGTCCTCCTGCGTTTGGTCGGATACGTAGCCCCACTGCTCGCTACCTCAGCCGCAGAGGATGTCCCGATCTCCACTCTCACTCCACGACACTCCGGTTTCGTCTGCAGGGAGGAGGACTGGGGGGTTGGCGGAGTCTTCACGTCCAGTCCCCCACCGACTGCTTTTACAGTGGGGCCTGCACGTCTCTCCCACCAAGAGGAGCTCGGGAATGACCAGGAGGGCTCGGCCATTTCCGCCCGAAGGTGGTGAACAGGTGCAATGCGAGAGAAGGCGCCCCGTGCCTATCTCTCGCTATTCAACACCGGGAGGGAGAAGGCGACTATCATTCAATCGCTTTCTTCCACCCCTTCTTCTACGCAGTGGCGCTGCAAGGGGATCTTCCTCCCTTGCGCGCTCTGCTGTCTCCTTTTGGGACATCACGTCTTCGCAAAAAAAGGCGACCGCTGCCCAGTTCCCCTCGCCCTCCAGCATGGCGGTGACATCGCTGCGGAGCAAGAGGTCTGGCCCGACTACGGCAACCAAGCTGTGGCGCAGCTCGGACCACGACAGATACACCTCGAGGGTGTACAGCGCCGTGTCCTCCGCCACTCCGTTCTTGAGCTACCTAGCTCAACTAGGCAACGGTTCTCAAGAACATATATTCCGCATGCAACAAACATTTTGATGAAGCTTCCCGTCGAGGTTTTCCCTCTGCGCTACTATATGGGGTTGTTTAAAAAGAGCGGCTTTAAAGTCCTTACAGGTTGGCAGCGCGTTGGCAACATCCTTGGTGTTGCAAACCTCTATAGGCGGCGGTGACCACTTTCCATCCGGTGGGCCGCCTCCTTGTTTGACTAATTTTGACAATAAAAAGAAATCTCTTCGCGTCTATTAATTATTTTTTTCCATAATTGCGAAGTTTGGTATCGCTAAGCAGCAGGATTTCAATTATGTACTTAATAAAAATACACAAATATGTAAAATAATGATTGAAATTGAAGTGCCTATATAATATCTAAATAACAGCTTTTCTTATTAATGCATATGAACGTAGTACTTATAACAAAAAACTCCGAAATAGTTAGACCAACATTAAATGACCTTTCACTGGCAGACGGCTTGATGTAAGAAGACGTAGAAGTGCCATAGGCTTATATATAAAAAAATAGGGTTTGCGCAAATCAATTTACACCGTTTTAAAATAAAGCGCCTCGACTCTGCGTAAGTATGCCTGACGCATTGAAGTTTGTATTTCTGTTTCAGGTCAAATTGGATAAATGCATGCAAACCCTGACCCGGCAGGCTGCCGTCAGTACTGCGAGTAACGTCAAATCTGGCACGTTCATGTTGTCCGTCGGAAATCCCGTCGCGTGCTCATCGATTGCTTCAACTAACAGCGAAATTAACGATGGTAAGTAACCGCTATTTAGCATGAAGTTTTTTCAAAAATCATGAGAATTTAGTAAACTACCACCACATTTAGTAAACTACCACCAAATTTAGTAAACTACCACCACATTTAGTAAACTACCACCAAATTTAGTAAACTCACCAAATTTTGTAAACTGCCACCAAATTTAGCAATCTACCACCAAATTTAGTAAACTACTACATAAATTTAGTAAACTACCACCAAATTTAGTAAACTACCACATAAATTTAGTAAACTATCACCACATTTAGTATACTACCACATAAATTTAGTAAACTACCACCACATTTAGTAAACTACTACATAAATTTAGTAAACTACCACCACATTTAGTAAACAACCACCAAATTTAGTAAACTACCACCACATTTAGTAAACTACCACATAAATTTAGTAAACTACCACCACATTTAGTAAACTACCACATATATTTAGTAAACTACCACCACATTTAGTATACTACCACCAAATTTAGTAAACTACCACCACATTTAGTAAACTACCACCAAATATAGTAAATTACCACCACATTTAGTATACTACCACATAAATTTAGTAAATTACCACCAAATTTAGTAAACTACCACCACATTTAGTAAACTACCACCAAATTTAGTAAACTATCACCAAATTTAGTAAACTACCACATAAATTTAGTAAACTACTACCACATTTTGTAAACCACCATCAAATTTTGTAAACTACCACAAAATATAGCAATCTATCACCAAATTCAGTAAACTTTCACATAAATTTAGTAAACTACCACCAAATTTAGTAAACTACTACCACATTTAGTAAACTACCACATACATTTAGTAAACTACCACCACATTTAGTAAACTACCACCAAATTTAGTAAACTACCACCAAATTTAGTAAACTACCACCACATTTAGTAAACTACTACATAAATTTAGTAAACTACCACCACATTTAGTAAACTACCACCAAATTTAGTAAACTACCACCAAATTTTGTAAACCACCATCAAATTTAGTAAACTACCACCAAATTTTGTAAACCACCATCAAATTTAGTAAACTACCACCAAATTTTGTAAACCACCACAAATTTAGTAAACTACCACCAATTTAGTAAACTACCACCAAATTTAGTTAACTACCACCACATTTAGTAAACTACCACATAAATTTAGTAAACTACCACCAAATTTAGTAAACTACCACCAAATTTAGTAAACTACCACCAAATTTAGTAAACTACCACTACATTTAGTAAACTACCACATAAATTTAGTAAACTACCACCAAATTTAGTAAACTACCACCACATTTAGTAAACTACCACCAAATTTAGTAAACTACCACCACATTTAGTAAACTACCACCAAATTTAGTAAACTACCACCAAATTTTGTAAACCACCATCAAATTTTGTAAACTACCACCAAATTTAGCAATCTACCACCAAATATAATAACCTACAGGTGTCGATTCTGTAAGCATTCTCTAAACTAAAAATCTCTGGCAGTTCTTATTCTGTTTGCGTTAAAATCCAAATTAGTCTGCTTCCGAATGACATCACTAAAATTAGATATTTTGTCTCTAATTGTGGGTATATTTTAGACAGATTAGTCGTCAAGTTGAATTTTAGTGTTATCAGAATAAGGATTACCATAAATCAATTTTAGTTCACTAGTTTAGTTTAGTTTTTTGAACAAGTGAATCGCTACCATTGACTACCAATTTAGTTTTGTATCTATCTGTTCTTTTACTTCTTGTATGTCTATGTTCCCTCATTGTATGCAAAGACATATGTTTAAATAGTTGAATAATTAGTTATATGAATAAGTTAATGTAAAAAATGGCACGGACCCTGGATTCTGTGGATAGAAATTTAAAAGTAATAAAAAATATATTTAGAGTATACTAGCAAACCCTGCGAACTCCGTTTCGCCACCAGATGGCTTCGTTTTATGTAACATTTCGTTTGGCGCCATCTACTTAACATATTGGTTTGAGATGGCGCTGTATGTGAAAAAAGATTTTCCCGCTTTTCTTTTTAAATTTTTCCTGGATTTTCTTTACTATAAACCTCACGGAGCCCGAGACCTTTCCAACGAATGCAAAACCGTGGAAATCGGTTCGTGCGTTCTGGAGTTATAGCGTCAGGAAGGAAAACCCGACTTATTTTTATATAGTAGATTATGAATGACCAAAGTTTAGCCAAATTTGTGCCAAAACATATCATTGAAGACTTTTTTTCTAGTTGTGTCGCAAAATAAAAACTTTGGTTGCAATAGAAACCTTAATGTATACAATAGATAGATAGATTAACTGTTTATTGTAATACCATATTACACGTAAGTACATTTCGATACAATTGTATACACAAAAATATCTTACAATTAACTAATAGTGTCCCAATGGGCGGCCTTATCGCTCAAAGCGATGTCTTTCAGACAACCATGCATGGAAAGAAATAGGCATAAGCTTATAGAGGTGGTGTATAAACCAAAAATATTTACATAGCAAAGATACAGTATGTAGCTAAAAATATACATAATTACATTAAACATACATTATACAATGTATTATATAATATATATATGTACAATATATCAATTCTACTAATATTACAAATGCGAAATTTTGAATGGATGTTTGTAAATCATTCAAGAAAAAAACTACTGAATTGATGCTAATGGAGTTTCGTATGTAGATAGGTGCTGGATTAACATAACCGCGGGGCGCAGCGAGTTTGTTCATAACATTCAAACAACATTTGATACGACCCCATAGTAGTTTACGAACATTTCCATTAAAAGTGTGACGGGTTGGCCGACTAGTGATTTTCTTTTATTTTCTTAATTTTTACAGAAGAAGTGATGTCGTCGCTAGCGAAATGTCGGGGCGACATTCTATACAAGCAATTGTATGAGAAGCGAGCGGAATTGTGCGCCGCGATGCCAGTCTCACATGCCAGCAAAACCGTTCAAGATACGAACAGGTACAATAAACCATAATCTTGTAGCATTAATGTTCACTTAGGTCGCGTGTTCCTCACTTAGGAGCCGAAATCGTTTCATTCGCACACCCGCCGCCTTATTGTCTAACTTGAATGAGAATGAAATGTCACTTCATTCTCATTCCCATTGGCGGTTCCAGACAACAGGCTTGCAGGGTTTCGCCCAGGATGGGGTTCAAATGTCAAAATGAAGCCCATTCTCATTCTCCGTAAAGATAGACAATAAGGCTGCCGTTCCCTTACAAGCCCACGATCATCGTGAGCGAGCTCGATGGTAAACCTCGCGTCGCGACCACATCGCTCGCGTTTGAAAGGTGGGGTTTTGCGGTCGTTGCGAGCTTTCACTGTCTAAATATCAAATGTGTACAGGATTCTTTCGAGTTTTGAGAGAAGATTTGGCGCGCATTTCGTGACCATCTGGGCTATTATGTATCTCAGTTGCTAACAAATGTTGATTGAAATCTAAAAAAATGGCCGCTCTATGTCACTTTTGTCAGCTTCAGTAATCAAATTACTAACATTTTTGCTTAATGGAGTTGCCAAAACTGACATAGGGCCGCCATTTTTCCAGATTTCAATCAACATTTGTTAGCAACTGAGATACATAATAGCCCTGCATGTGAGTGTTCCATTCGGGTTGGAATTTAAAAGCATTGAAATCAAGGAGGGAACGGCAAAGAGGTGCGCGACAATTAACGACGCTTACTGGAACGCACTAAGTCGCACACCTCTACATTTCATGAGGTATCCGTACAAGATCCGTGGACGTGGACTGTTTTTTCTTTGCAAGTAGACTCGTACATTTGTACATTTGCCATTTTTCAAGTTGTTTAGGGTAAATATATTTGTCGTTGCATAAAGTGATTATATGGTATTAACCTATAAACACGCGCCGGTACACCGGTGGCCAAATCTATACATTGCACAAAGCGGCGCTGGTACACCGGTGTACCGCAGTCAAAACCCATATTAGGACTGAACATAAACGTTAACTGTTCAAATATATAATACATTTCGGTTTATTAGATGTTTTTTTAATACTAATAAGCACCTAGAAATCATTTTTACATAGAAATATAAATTATTTTGCTTATCAGTAGGCTAGTAAAAAAACAATGGGCGTCGATACCATATCTATTAAACTTTCGCAGCAGTGCATGTGCTAGTATATTGTTTTCGTGAATAAGTACCATTTCGAGGTAAAAAACCTAAGAAAAAGCCTTTAATCCTCTATGTTTGTATGACAATTTGTGGATTTATCATTGATAATTTATAAAATAGGTAGTATAGGTTTTCAAAGTCTATTATACCGTTGTGATTGTATGTTTACTCCTTTTACACCTGTTTGAGAGATAAAATTGGTCTTTGTAGAATTTATTTCATTTGTTATTTTTTTTGTTGCAGTTCAAGTTTTTATGTATTTTTTCGGTTGGCTTTACCTCTATTTACTAAAAAGAAACAGATAACATAATAACAGGAATAAAGGAAGATGTACTGGGTAACCAGTGTAAATTTACGCCGTTTACAGATATATAATAGAACAAATTCGCGCGCTTTTTCCATTCGATTTGGCGCCAAATTTTTTTATTTTTAAGATACCTAAAGGGTTAAGTCACGTCCTGTCTAATTCACGTTGTAGTAGTGGTAGATGCATTACTAAACTTTCTTACTATTACTAAGCTAATTGACGAGGATCATATCTTATACATGACCTTGGATATAGTTATATTAGATTTATGTATAGATAATCTGTGCTTTATCAAAACTAGTCAAATCATTGAAATTTATAGGGAAAAATTCACATCCTCGGACGGGATTCGAACCCGCATCTTCTGACTCTCAGACAGAGAGGTGTCAGACGCCATTGACCAACTAGGCCACCGAGGTTCGGATCCGAGTATCGAATTTTAACTCTCTGACTGTCTTACGGGGACGGAGCGACATCTGTTGAACAGCTTTGACAATACTATCCAACCGAAAGATATTATAGGGATAATAAGCATTATTTAGAAATACTTAAACTTTGGTATTGATATAGCAACCCTTGTAATTTTTATAATATTGAATTTTTCTCTCTATAAATTTCAATGTTTGAAATCGCTAAAGCAGGCGTTAGTGCTTTAAAAAGTAATACGATAGTCAAATTATGTTTGATAATTTATTCGGTCTCTCACACAGAAATGTACACATTAAAATATATTATTTTGAATTAAAAGATATTTTGTAGCTCCCACCAGTGTCCTCATTGTACAATACAATGTTTTCAAGTGATGACTTCTTATGGGAGGGTAACCCGATTCGTTACGTAACGCGTTTCGTCGCTATTCTGTCTGGCTTCCCTTTCTCCCACGCATCCTATCTCACTCTAACCCACAGCGATAGATTAGTTTGATTCACACCTTTTTCTTTAAAGATTGTACTATAATGAATATGAATACAGTATAATCTCACTAATCCGGCATTATTACCAGTGCAGTTTGAAAAATTTAATACCGACCTCCATTCTATTAAGTTATTGGAGTGTATCTCAAAAATACTTGACCGAATTTGATGAAATTTAACTGAACACGGGAAGCACCTGCTTTCAAACAAAAAAATAATTTTGAGAATCGGTTCACCCAGTCACCGAGTCGTTATGAGGTAACAAACATAAAAAAAACATAGGTACAGTCGAATTTAGTACCTCCTCCTTTTTTGGAAGTCTGTAGAAAAACCAGAGGGTGGCGGATTATCAAAATGTTCGGATTACTGGATTACAGTAAAACATCATAATACGAGTAAATAAAACAATAATTTTCGTTTACTTGACATTTTTATGTACACACTATTCTCACTTCAAAACTACATGTTAGTGTGATTTTACTGTATATGATTTTGTTTCCAGAATAACTCCTCAATCAGTGCTGTCCCATACGGCAGCCTTGCATTGTAACCTAGCTCTCGAAGCGATGAAGAATCGTGTTCACATCAAGGTCGCTCGCAAAAGGCTCAAGAGCGCTGCCAACGATCTCAGTGTAAGCATCATTTCAACACAGTTTTTATCCATTTCTTACTTATTTTATTATTCTATATATCTACTTTATTAATTTAGGCACACAACACAGAACATTGTCGCTAAATTTACAATTATAAAATTGCGAAGTATTGGACTGAACAATGTTCCTAAAATATTTGTACACAGCATGACTATATAAAACATTTAAGTTATCTAAGAAACATAATTAACAAATCTATATTTTAAATAAAATATAAAATTTATATTTATTAAATACAAGAATTACCTTCAGAAACGGGATATATACCATGTATTGTATTTATTGTGAGCTCTCGATATTTCGGCACAGTTGCATGCGCCATGTTCACGAGTAAACTACGCGCATGCAATTGTGCCGATATATCGAGAGCTCACAATAAATACAATACAAATACATGGTAAATATCCCGTTTCTAAAGGTTATTCTTGCAATAGTGACCATGTCAGTTAATACAAATTAAAATTATATAAATACTGATAATTGCGATACAAAAGAAAAAATAAAACTGAATAAATTTTTAGGCACTAATTTTAAGCATAATTACTATAAGCGTCATAATTGTTAAGCATACTGATCTAAAGCCCAAACTTACGTACGC
Source organism: Selenia dentaria (assembly GCA_917880725.1). Lineage (NCBI taxonomy): Eukaryota > Metazoa > Arthropoda > Insecta > Lepidoptera > Geometridae > Selenia > Selenia dentaria. The sequence continues at coordinate 17,335,671 of OU862897.1, forward strand.
ATAATGTTTATTAATTAATTTATGTTATGTTATAACTAATTATATGTTATGTTATTAATTAATTTTGTGTAAACTTAATAATTAACGCCTCAAGTGTTAAAAATATGATTACACAATTTTACATATTGTTCTAATAAAATATGTAGGCGATGTATATGGAGGGTAGAATTTATTTATTTTCCTAATATTGATATCACAAACTATTCTGTCATTAAGTGTTTAATTGCTAAGTTGTAATTTAATCATTTACATTTCAAATACAAAGCTAAGTAATTTAAGTCGGAAAAGGAATAAAAATACAGTTCATAATTTTATAAGCAGAAAAGGGGGGATCGAATTAAATGTGAATGGATTCATCTATTTATGTTATAAAAATGAACTCCTATTTCTCCTGGTCTCGCTATAACTTAAGAACGGCTTTACTGATTTTATTCATCTTTTTTAAAAATGTTTTCCCATACTTCGTAGGTAACATTTATAAAATAAGAAAGACGGGAGGTTATGGCGAGGCCGAAGCCTACTACGCAGACTAAGTCGCGGGCAATCGCTAGTATATATATAAAAATGAACCCCTATTTCTCCTTTTACGCTATAACTCGAGAGCGGCTTTACCGGATTCGTTCATTTTTTTTAATGTATTGTATTACTTTGTAGAAGTACATTAAAATATGTACTATACACTACTATATAAAACTACTTTACAATACATTACATTAAAATACATTACATTACATTAAAAACTATAAGAAAATATGGGAGATTATGGCGAGGGCAATGATCGGGGTTTCTGTACGTGATAGCATGAGAAATGAGAAAATCCGTAGACGAACGAAAGTCAAAATAGCTCATAAAGTGGCAATGGGCGCACAGCACACATAACAGATGGCCGATGGGGCCGGAAGGTTCTGGAGTAGAGACCACGGACCTGCAAGCGCAGCGTAGGTCGTCCACCGACAAGGTGGACAGACGACTTAATAAAGGTCGCAGGACGACGTTAGATGCAGGCTGTTTCGGCAGGATGCGCACAGTATTGTGATAAGTACTTTTGTACTATCATGGTACCGACTTCAGCAAGTTATTTCACACATTTTAGTGTTGTAGACAATTCCATTTTATGGTAAACATTTTGTTAGAGAGAAATATTAAACATCCGCGGATGCATCCCAGTATCAAATTTTACTCTAGTTGATTTTAACCATCGTATGAGGACGGAGCGACATATATTGAATGGCAAGCTTTATCCAATCAAAACAGAAGTTTTAACAAAAAAACTGTATGTAACAAAATTGGCTTTTTCATAATTGTAAAATTTGATAAGATAAGTACCTAATATACAAACGTGTTTCCAGAATTACTTGACAGAGGAAGCCCGCGAGTTGTTGGTGCTCCGCTGTGAGAAGGTGTACAGCGAAGCCCGAGTGGCCGCCATCAGAGCCCTATGCGACGAGCTAGCGGCCAGGAGCGGGATATTCGCGACCGGCGCCCATCAGATCCTAAACGTGACCGCCGCGACGCATGTACACGCTGTCGATAAAGACATCGTAAGTACCACGAATTCTTTGCCAAAACTACTAATACTAATACTTGCCCAAACCCTTACACTCTCTCTCTCTCTCTCACACACACACACACACACACACACACACACACACATACGAAAAAGTATATTTCAGCTATACACGGTGTAACAAGAGTCCGTCGTGTCACCAGGCTGTATCTCATGAAGCAACATAGTTAGACAGTTGAAATTATTGTCAGATGATTTATTTCTGTTGCCGCTATAACAAGAAATACTATAAACCAGAATAAAATAAATATTTAACGGAGCTCCCAGGTATGATGATGACTCCCATCCCAGATGCAGGCCGCTTCCAACCGGTCCTTTTGGAAAATTATGGGGGAGGCATATGTTCAGCAGTGGACGTCCTACGGCCGAGATGATGATGATGAAGCTCCCATACAACAAACATGATTTTTTGCCATTTTTATAGATAATGTACGGAACCCTTCGTGCGCGATCCCTCTCGCACTTGGCCAGTTTTTTCGTATGTAAAGTTTAAGTTGTAAGTAAAGTAGTTTGTGGCTTTAAAAGTCACAGATTTTTGGCACTAAGTCTATCCAAGTAGAATTTTCAAGGGTTTGGTTTCGACCACTAATTCGTAGTATTCATTATTATAAGCCTGTAACAGTCCACTGCTGGACATATGCCTCTCCAAAAGCGCGCCATTGAGCCCTGTATTCTGCTCTGTTTATCCAGTGACTGCCAGCTACTCGTACCTTGCGCAGATTTGCTTTGTTGTATGTTTGGCGAGGGCGAGCCTCCTTTTTCCATGCTACTAAGATCCTGTAAAAATGTGTATAATTTTTATTCAGCGTTTAGAAATAACAAACATAAACTCAATCACTCACAAATATTAGCATTTAAACAGGGTGTTTTTTTTTGAGAATTTGGCCATCGCCAAGTCCGGAACCACGATAGTTAGAGAAAAATCGTGAAATGAGACATGCCCTCGATTTATAAGAAAACAATATCTGCATACTTCGTTTTTTTTTAAATCTTTTACTTTGATGGAAACCGACCCGAATAATTTTTCAAATAAAAGATACCTGTATTATTGAACTAATGGATTCTGTTGCTGATAAAGATCAATCTTCGCAAAGCAATAAACTACTAAAAATTAAAGGAAATAGTAAATTTTTACAATTTTATTATTTTTACACGGTCTCACTGTATAATATCATTGATATTTATTATATCTTTCAACAGAAGTCCAAACGAGACGAACTGGAGAGACTGATTGCCTCAGTGGCAACTATAGAAAGGAAGACGCTAAACGTGAAGGAATATCTTGTGTCTCTGTTCAACAGCTTCCATGACGATGGAGTAGAGAGAGACAATGGTAGATTTGGAGGTATGCTCTTTTTATCTAATACAAACGGGAAGGGTAGACACGGTAATGCGCAGTATGATGTAAACTTAAAAGCGGCTCGGAAGTGAGCTGCGAGTGGGCCTAACTCGAGTAACTGCGTAAGTGTAACGTGTCGTTCACGTGAAACATGACAAACTGTCATTTATCTAGGGACACTGTGACACAGATAACTTATAGTTTGTACGCTGAAGCGTAACACGTTGATGCTTACGATACGAATACTGTTTTACAAATGATTTTTTAATACAGTTGCTCAAAAAGTGGCGTATTGCAGGGACGTATAGCGTTTGGAATGCGGGCTATTACATACTCGTGCTTTTTTTTTACCTTTCCGAACTCGTGCGTTCTCTTTCCCAACTGTCAAAATAAAGTCTATTAAAAAGAAAAACTAACCATGAAGTTTTTACTAAAAAAAATTCGTAGAAGTTTTTATGATTCATGCAAATACGCATATTTCTAAAAAGAAGGTACTAATTTGTTTCAATATCAGATTTAATGATTTGATTGAATGAGTTAGGTTAGGTTTCATTTCATTTCATCTCATTAAATTCCATATTCATTTCATATCAATACAAAAAATCTACTGAAGACTTTGCTGTATGCATAGTTCCTTTTGCCTACCAGAAAGGGTGAAGAAAAAAAAATCTCTGCTTATATTCTACGGTTGGCGCCACTTTCCAGAAATGTTCTTTGCGAGTTTATTTTATTAACTTGCTTCATTTTTCGCAACTGTATTAAAAATAGTCGTTCAGTACACGTGCGGAACCGTCATTGCAACTTGTTCCGACTGTCAACCCTCGCCTTCGGCTGCGCTTCGGCTCGGGCAGTCATTTGTCGGAACTCTTTGCAATGACAGCCTTTCCCCACTTGTAATGAAATATACTATGTGCTACGGCCTCAGGTACGCGCAAGTAGGCAGTTATTGAAGCTCCCATATAATTATTTTTATATCAATTTCATTGTTATATCAAAAATCCATCCTATGCATGGTTGTAAAATTGGCCACTATGGTATCGGGCATTTTTAGTTTATACACTGATTTTACACGCGCCCATGTCGATGAATTTTAAATATACATTTCACCCTAAGGTTGCCTAAAAGAGATAACTTTTAGCCGCCATTTCTGACACATTTTTTTTGTAATTCTTACATTAAAGTTCTCATATTGTAATGTTTTTGTGAACATTAAAGTATCTATGTATCTATTTACCTATCTAAGTACCTATCTATCTATCTATTTGTGTCTGTCTCTACAAGTATCGGTTGCAAAATAAATTTCTGGGGGAACTCTACTGATAAAAATATTGTTTTCAAAGCCCAGAAAAGATGTATTAGAGCAATGCATCACCTAAAAAAGACAGATAGTTGTAGACCTTACTTTTTAGAACATAATATTTTGACGTTACCATCACTGTATATTTTAGAAATAGCTACTTTTATAAAAACTAATCCAAACATTTTTTGTCGCATCTCTGAATTAAGCACTCGTAGCAGACGTGATGATACTAGACACTGCTCGAGAGCTTGTAAAACTATTTTAATGCAAAATAGTGTTTCCTGTATGGCTCCCATTGTTTTCAATAAGATACCAAAAACTATTAGAGGAAAAACAATGGTATGTTTAAATGTAAATTAAAGAAATTGCTTGCTAAAAAATGTTATTATAGTATTACCGATTTCTTAAAAGACAAATCCATTGATAAATATTCAGTATAATTGTAATATTAATAAATACTAAATTATGCATGTGTAAATATTATAAAATATGACTAATTCTTAACAATAACCAATATATGGCATACATACTCGTACATTACCTATTTTGAAATTGAATTTGCACGCCTAACAGGTAAGGACATGTGATACATTCATTAAGCCTTTATAAGATCTTGTATGCCTCTCTGTATGTTTATACCTACCATGTTCCTAGCAAATAAATAATTTTGACTTTGACTTTGAATACGCTTAAGTTCCGCGGGCGGCGCGGGGGCTTCTGCCTTCAGCTTCAGCAGCCAGGCATTGCAGTGGAAAATGCGCATGCACCTTTTCTTGACGTCTCCGCTTGTCGACCGAGGCGCTGCCGCTTCGGTGTGAAATTCACACTTTGAGCCTGGCTTAGAGTTAAGGCAGCAAACGGTAGTGCGTTGCGACGTGCTCTCGCGGTTATTTCATATATTTGTCACTGTGTCAAGATGTCCTCGAATCCTGAGGCCACACAAACAATTTGCGAAAAAGTATTCGTATCGTAAGCGTCAACGTGTCGCGAGTATATATCATACTATGAGTTATCTGTGTCACAGTTGCCCTAGATACATAACAGTTTGTACTTTTACACGTGAACGACACGTTACACACCGAACGAGCTAATATGATACGGCACAGTTGCATGCGACTTCACGAGCAAACTGAAATATCTGCGGGTAGGTGTTGTTGTGAGCAAACGAAACGGTTTACCCTCTTCCTTTTTAAAAAGCAATTCATGATAAATATCCCGTTTCTAAAGTTCATTCGTGCATTAGTGACCGTTTAATAAGCTCTTTCATTTGATATCAGTGGCCCGAGCACGAACATTTACTAAAGTGTAACGTTTTTGTATCGTTGACGTATTCAGTACAAACTACGAGTTATCTGTGCCACAGTTGTACTAGATAAATGATAGTTTGTACTGAATACGTCAACGATACCATTACGTTACACTTTAGCAAATGTTCGTGCTCGGGCCACAGATATAATAAATTACTTTAATACATGATAATATATATATATATATGAACATAATAATCATATATTAGTACGAACTACCCTTCTGCGAAATTTAATTAAGATCCGATTAAATGTTTTAAAGTGTACTAACAGACATACAAGCTTAGATATGTATTGCGACATACTGAGAACTCGTTTATGGACAAACTGAGTTGAACCAAACATATTGAAATTCTTCATTAAACCATATGACATAGTGTCGATGGTCTAGTGTTTCCTTAGAAATGATTTTACCTTAAAATATTTTTCAGGGCGATCGTCTCTACCGCAAGAGTCACTTTCCATAATCCGTCAGTTCTACGAAGAGAAACGCGACAAACGCAAAAACAAAGTGGAGCTCAGCATGGACTTCGATGTGTCTGACAATTGTTCGTTAAACGATCTGCCAGGTCAGTGTATTTTAATCCTAAAGACAATATGTACCGGTTGTTTTGCGAATTGTATAATCACGTAATATTTATCGGATAGGTCCGACTATAGTTTCGACCACATTCTGTGGTCGTTTTCAAGGAGTGTTCGGGACGCCCGCGTCGATGACGTCTCGCTTAGCACTGCGGGCGGCCGCTCGTAGCGCTCGTGATGACGCGGGCGTCCCGAACATTCCTTGAAAAAGACCACCGAATGCGGTCGAAACTATAGTCGGACCTATCCGATATATATTACTTGAGCATTTCTAATTAATAATGAGTGAAAACCACGTTAGTTTTTATAACAAAATTGTATAATCTCCTCCGTCATCAGGCATTAAATAAAAATCTTAGGGGTTTAACAGCGATTGGTGATAAGCTCATTTACATGAACTATTGCATATTTGAGGGATAATAAGTTTGTCATGATAGGGAGCTTGGTTAGTGCTCATGGCAAGTACATCGTTTTAAAGGGCTTGTTAGGATGCTTATTGGAAATCTGCTTGTTACTGTAATTCTGACTTACAAGCATACAACCCAGGGGCTTTACAACAATAACTTATCCTTGCTCATCAGCAGGGCGCGTTCAGTACCTCAGAGTGCGGTTGTTTAGCTGTTTTCTAACTCGCTCTGAGGTACGGAACGGCCACGGTTGTTTTCTAACATCAAACAGACTTTGACAAATTCGACATTGACAGATCACTTGATCCTTACCTAATTTTCTTTGAGAAGATAGAAGAAGAAGAACTTTGTTGTAGTCTTATTGGTCAAAGTTATGTCAGATGCGGGTTGCAACCGTTTACCGATCGATTTTGATGGTTAAAAAGTTGCGACGCTTCGAGGTTCGGGACGCTCAAGTTGGAACAACCGAGTGCTTTACCCTGAGGTTCGGAACGGCGTTAGTGCGAAAAGTTGCACTCCGAGTGCGCTCTCACCGAGGTTCAGAACGCGCCCCAGTATCTGCTAGAAACGTAACATCAGTGTGTTAATATTACATAAGACAGATGTCACTCTTTACCAAACCATCAAGAGTTTAGGTCTCACTAACAGGGGGCCTACTCCCACCTTTTACGAAACCATCATAAAACATGAGCGTTTTGAAATAAGCTTACAATAACCATACTTAGAATCTTACTCCCACCAACACACAATAGATACGAACAATATTGTTTTAACACCTTTTAGTGATGTGAAAGAACGAACGAACGAATTCTATTATGGATTTGAGACCTTAATTATCTGTGTTGGAGGAACATGTGCATAAGTGAGATAAAAGATATCTTTATAGGGATTATAGATAGCGCTATCACTGTCCCTCTATTCTGAATACACGTTCCAAACTACGCGTTTGGGGTAATTTTTTCCCCTCAGTTTGTAGTTATGATTGCTGTGAATATAATTGATTCCATGGTCAAATTGAATACGTGATTTATGAAAAAAAAGGCGATTTCTTATTGATTGAAGAGGGGCTAATTTTTATTTACGCGAAAAATCCTTAATCACGGAAGCAATACATATTGTTATGTTTTTTTATGTAAAATGGAACGGTTTTTGCACTATTTTTTCATAGGTGTCTAAATATGTTCGTGGTCGTCAGTGTAGCCAACTTGAGAGTTTTCCCCAAAAATTTAGGGGGACAGTAAGCGCACAGGGGTATTTTTACGGATCTAAAATAGTTACTTTTTAAGTAAAATACCTTATTAGATTCATGGTTGTATTCATTTAAAGGTGTGTGGTGGTATAAGTACATTTTTATCTTTGTTTTTTTTTTGTGCTATAATTATTTAATACTTGATTGAAAAAAGTCATAGCAACAGAGAAAGCACAAAAAAATTAATTTAACAGAAAAGTAAGCAATTATATGAATCCAAACCATTAATGAAATTCAAGTTCTACTCAGCTACCTACAGTTTAATAGTAGTATAGGCAGTGAATTGTTTTCGAATTTCATGCAAGCACATGTGTGCGGGTTGTTTTATATAATAATGGTATTATTAGTGTCAGAAGAAAAAAACGTACGTATATACGTAAGGAAAGGCTTATAACTCTACTACAATATGTTTTTACAGGTAGCCACTATTTTGTTTTGATTAAGAATCTAATTACTACTTCGACCGATGTAAAATTACGTATTTTATAATTATGCTCCTTTTACACGTACTTTACAGATTTTATTATGTGTTCTAGAATCTGTGTAGAAGTACGAGTATAACTTTTTTTCTCATGTCGCCTATTTTTGAAATATCAGGTAGACTTTACCGCTATAGTTTGGCTGAAATGAAACGAATGACATATTATTACAATCAATTAAGGTTTACTCGGTAACCCGTGTAAATAAATGCCTTGTGCAGATACAAAATAGGTTTAATAGATCATTTACTACAATTAAATTAACGCGACCACGTGCTTTATTGTTTATATGGTGTTAATGCACAGGGTTTTCTGCAAATGGCAAGTAATTTTTTTATCACAGACACTGGTTAGGGATCGAACTGTTACGTAAGTGCTTTACCTAATTTGTATTTTAGTTACAGCAATAATTTTACATGCTTTCTTCATGTACAGAACCCGCAGTGTACTGTTGGATAGGGGTTTTTGGTCTGATTTTAGGGGTTTTTCAAGTCACTTTTAGGGTAAGAACAATTTCAATAATGGCTACACTGGTCTGTGGCTGTCGTTGACATCAGTGCTGCCAGATTGGGCTATGTGTTGCCAATTGGGCTACTCAACAGTCTACAGCGGCGACAAGAAATTCCCAAATACATTATAAAGTAACCTAATTTTTTGTTTACAGTTAATTATATATTTTCCAAATGTGTTATAACAATACGTGTAACGAAACTATTACAATTGTATTTTTCTCATATAACTAATGTAAAGATAAAAGAGACAGCAATATCGATGGCATCTTGAATGTGCTAAGCTGGATGCCAGTATAGTGTACCCATTGTCGCGAATTTGTGATATTCTAATATGTGAGAGTATGTACAACAGTTTATAAATTGTTGAAAATTAAGTCTCAAAAAGTAGATTATAATATACAAATACTTAATCAAATAAAGCTAACTGTGTCTTTAAATTGGAATGGTGGGAAATCTAAAAAACAGTACAATATCTTGTGTGAAAGAGAATATTCGCGAAGAGATAATATATTTTTTTCAATTCGGTTTCAATTTTACCATAACTATGACTAATATTTTGCTGGTACTCATCTATTTTCTAGAATAAATGACAAAAACCATGATAAATACTGATTGGCCTAGCATGGATTTGCAATTTACGGACGATTATTATACGTGATAACGTCATAAGACAAGCCGAACGCTTAGGCCTATCGTGCATCTCTATCGCTTGTTCCACGTTCTCGCTTAATCATTCGGCTAAGGCGGAATGTGACAATGAGTCATACTTTTTCGTGCAAGCAGCTGGCGTTCATCGATTTATAAGACGTTCTCACGTCAAAAAGAAACACCTTTAATGGCCATTTAGCTACGGTATTGTTTTTTGAAATTTGATTTTCTGTTCGATATGTTGTATTGAGCATAGGTTAACAAAATAACTGTCATAGTTTTGGGCCATCGGAAGACATGCTGGAGCGCCTCATATATATATATACAACAAAGTATTCGAAAACAGAAGAGACAGAAATGGAATCAATAATAGAAATTATAAAATATAGGTACTTGATCTTGAGGAATAAAAATGACATATCTATTTAAAGTACATATATCATTATCATTGTGAAGACTAAAAGTCCCTTAATAAAAGATTAAAATAAACATTATTCATTCATCCCAAAATTTGCTAAAAAACCGGTCTTGGTGACCTTGATTTAATGCAAAAATATATTATGTAAATAAACAAGAATTGGGCGATTTAGGCTACCTCAGAGCGCAAATTGGGCGACAAGAGTTTGCAAGCATCTGGCAACACTGGTTGACATTAACGGTTTAAATTTGCAAGTTGAGTGAAAAAGTTTTGAAAGTTATTTAACTATGTCGAACATAAAGTAAGTATAAAAAGAAGCTTCAAGTGCATGTGCTGATAATTTGTTTTACAATAACACGGAGCCAGCCATTTATTCTACATGACAGCGGATAAGTTTTAAAATGTTGATATTCTAATTCCATCAATTTCTTTTCTAAGTATATAGATTAAGAAGTGATTTTGTATATACGTTACCATACCATTTTGTAGCTTGGTTTCCTCCATTCATTTATGAGGGCCAGCACAAGATATTTAATAAGCAAGCTTTTATTGAACTTGTTTGAATTGAGTTGAAAAATATTCAAGTACTTATTCCTATCAATATTATATTATGTTTGTTGGTAACAATCCGGTAGTCATGTCTTGTTATGGTCACCATAAAGACTTATGCCTTTCCAAGCTCTCTGGAAGAAATAAGTCGTTTTTACATTATTGATAGCCTGTAAAAACTAACTGCAAGCATTGGCATGTAGTTAGTCTACATTAAATTCGTAAGGCTTGCAGGTAATACCTATCATTGTAGACCTTATTTGTACGTTTGTACCAGGCTTACCTAGTCATTTATTTGCAGCAGACGAGGAAGATCACGGCGTGTGTCAGCGCAGCAGCTAGATCTTATATGGGAGTTTTTGAACTCCCATAGAGATGTTGCAAATGCCTACAACCGCTCCCTACAGGCAAAAGAATATTCAAAAAAAAAGTGGGCAGAACTCACATTAATTTTAAATGCTCAATCTGGTGGTGCATTTAGAGAGCCTAGCGAGTGGTCAAAAGTAAGCACTTATTAGTCATTTTGCAATACATGTTGTTTAACCTGTTGACTCGCGATTCACCATATTTGTCCAATACAATAGATTTCGCAGAAATCAACCTACTTTTCCAGGAACTGAGATTTGTGTGGTTAATTATGATGATCATGTTAAAATCTTTTTTCAGTATTGGGTGGACTGGAAAGCAAAATTAAAAAAAAAAATTAGTTCTCTGAGGTCTGCCCAGTGTGCAACTGGGGGTGGACCATCGACTGAGCAACCCTTGACAGAGATAGAAAAAAAGTTTCTTCAAATACTTGGAGAAGACTTCGGCCAAGGGTTGCCAGGTGTACGAGTGGAACCATTTCCTCAAGTAAGTACCTAAAAGTTAAATTTTCATATATATTTATTTTCTATTTTCATCACAGGTGTCAGCACAATGAGATTGCAAAGTCAATCCTTTTAATACAAATATAAAAGTTTCTGCAATTGTATGCACGTTTGAGTGGTGGTAATTTACACGTGTAATAATAACTAAACAAATTGTGTCTCAATTTTCCTTTTAACCCTAATTAAATCGTTGAGTCCAAAATAAAATACCAGACTAGGCTAGGCATATTTGATTAAAATTTACATACTAATATTTTGTTGCAGAGCTCAACCACAATTGATGTAGATACTGCACCGCCAGCACCCACTGTATCAGAAGTAGTATTACAGATAGAGTGCCCTGATGAGGCACTAATGGCTCAAGATGTAGTATACAGCGCTATACAAGTTTCACCCCAAGCCTCACCAGCTGCTCCCACACAATCGCCTCCTAGTAATACGCAACCACTTCTCCAACAATCTCCAAGGCGCCGGCGCCGTAGACGAGAGCCGCCCATGACACAGGAGGCTGCGAGACGTGCCCTTGTTGAGTCTGCCAGGCTTAGGGCGGAGGCTTCTTTAAGGAGCAGCTTAGCTCTGGAGGGCATGCAGCAAAATCTGGAAGGCATCCACCTAAATCTGGAACGCAGCACCCATTCTATGCAAACCATAGAATTAATCTTGGGAAAAATAGAAAGGTATACACATTTGCATTTTGATAATATTTTACAACAAGAGTCATACAAGCAATTGTGATATTATGCTGCATACAGATTTAAACATGTATGCCCAAGGGACTACAAGTATTGAATGTGATTGTAGCAACAATTAATGATTATGTTACTTGAAGTACATCCAAAATTAAAAATTATTTTAATAAAACAAGTTTTTATGCAAATATCATGTAATCAACTTCAAACACTATTACTATGAATTACATAAAATAAAAGCTGTTTTTATCTGATTTAAAAAAGAGAAAATTCAACAAATACTAAAAATATATATACAAAGATCATAGGGCGAATTACGTGACACAAATAAAGGTACACTAGGTTTTTGTTTGGATATCAACATATACATATAGGAGATCACTTTGAGTGATAAGACCACCTATTGTTACACTATTCTATGCTGTATTACTGAATATTTTTTTAATAAAATTTTAAGGTGTTCAATAAAGAGTCTATCTATCTATAGATATTGTCTAGGAGTTGTTTTGTATTTTTATAAATGTTAACATTATTACATATTTACAGATCTATACAAGGTGGCGTCTCTCCCAGAGCTCCTGAATAAGGGCATTTCTTACAGCCCAACCATGTTGCAGAGCTATGTTACCACGTGTATGTTGTACATTGGCTGAAGAATATGTGAATTGCAATTGGGCTTCTCGCATCACCTCTTCGTTGGTTAGTTGTTGCACAGGTAGATTTGCTCTATTGCATATGTTATGCAGAATAACGCAAGCATTTACAATAGAGCCAGCTACTTCTGGCGCATAATGCAATACTCTGTGCACAAGTAAGCAACGAAAACGTGCTTTGAGAAGCCCAATAGTTCTCTCAATTATGTTCCTGGTGCGAACATGCATATTAGTGTAGTGTGCCTCAGGTGAGTCTGGTGCTGCGTCCAAAACTGGTGTCATCATTGTTTTTCTTAAAGGGTAACCAGAGTCACCTGCAAATAAAAAAATAAACTTAATACTACTATGTACATGGAGTTACAAATACATTACAAAGGAGACAGCTGGCTACTGCCCACTACCTTGTGCATTCTGTCAGCTTCCAATGAGCAGTAGAAATACTGCTGTATTCTGAATAATCAACCAAGGTTCCAATGCCCTAAGAGCATTGTATGGCAAGCATTGTTCTTTTATAATTCAAGTCAGTGCCAAGACATGCTAGTGGTTCACTTGATGGTAAGCATCACGCCTGCCCATGACAATAGAAGGGGCTTAACATTCTGCATAGTACTCATACTGTACTGTGCTCGACCACCTGAGAGCCTCTGAGGTCTCCTTTGTCCAGCAATTTCTTCACACTACAGCTTCGAGGAAGAATATCTTGTAGGGCTCTACCCCATAGTAAAAGCATAATACAGATCATATGAGCTTTAATTGGTCAATGTTAGGCTGAAGCTGTAATATTTGCTTGTTTAATAATAATTGTCTTGTCGAATAGAGTAAACATCCTCTGAACTTGGTTCTACTTAAATTTTCTGTTGTCTTTAAATGTTCTGTTTATTACACCTAAACATATAAAATTAAAATACTCACCAAGAAACCAGACATTCTCAGTATTGCTGAGATCTTCCAAGTGTGATTTCAAAGGATGGCTGGACCATATATATGAGTCATGACTAGCACCACCATGACTTGCATCTACACTGAGAATCTGCATGTTCGCATCACAAATCTGAAAAATGTGTAAGATTGATTAAAGGTACAATCATTTGATTAATTTAACTAGAACAATTACATATACACAGTGCAGGGGTACTATAGTTTTAATTGTTGAGTATTTATAAATGTTAGTTTAAGCAAATACTATTTAAAACTTAAAAGAAAACAAATGGCATAATTCCACTGTATTTTTTTATGTGCAGGTTGAGCGATAACTTGTTAAGTTGTAAACTGATTTGAATGATTGTTTTACATTGGGTTAATATTATATCAAGGTAGGTTTCAGGTTGTTTTGTACCAACATAGGTTTAGAATTAGTTTAGTTATTCTGAATATCTAAAAATCATATCATTCCTGGCAGTGCCCAGCTACTGAGTGCAGAAGTAGTATTGTTTTTGTAGTAGGTAGTTGTTGATTTTAAACTTTGTTCTATATTGTGTGCAATAAAAACTGTTTATGATTTGATTATGTTTTTTTATTGAATTTAAAAGTGTATTTGTACATTCAGACATTGAACCTCCATCGGTAGGTACTTGCAGATTAAATTGAAGGGAATTTAAAGCACAGTAAGTCATCATCATATTTTAGAATACATAATGTATTCTAAAATATGATATGCAAGATTAGTATGGTACCTACCAACTGTACATTTAATGAGTGGTAATGCTTGCGGCAAAAGTAGCGCTCCTCATTTACTGCTGGACGAGTTATTGCCACATGAGTGCAGTCTATGCAACCAAGAACTCCAGGGATTTTAAATTTATTGTAGAACCTAAAACAACAGGTACATTTAAATAAAAGGTACATTTTCATAATTATAGTTTTGAATTCACTTCCCTTGATAAATATCACTTCACAACACAACTGACCACAACATGTGAATATTAAATAACAGATAGGTAAGCCAATGTGAATATTTGTCAGTGCAAAAGGATGGTTTAATACTTATTAGCATTATATTATATTATTAGGTACTTATTTTGACAAGGCTATAGACAGAACAAAAAATACATATTTATACAATCTCAAATTCTGTAAACTCTTGCTTTTATTCATAGGTATGAGATTCGAAAATGTTAAGAGCATGGTTTTTCCACTGGATTATTAGAGCATTATTGTATAGGTATTTTACTTAGTTAACTTGGTTACTTACTCTACTTTTAATTGGTTGCGATCTTCATTGTTGTCCGGGAAGGTGATATATTTACGTCGCATGGTTTCGGAATTCAATAGGGCAGTCACTTGAGAAATGATTGATGAGACAGTTTGTTGGGCAATGAAGTGACCTTCAATGCTTCCAATGGGACGCTGGTAAGAGCCAGTGGCATAAAACGATAAGGCTGTCAACACCTAAAATGTTAAATAATAATAGGTAAATAAATTTGTAGGTTAGGTAGGAGTAATTATACCTATCGAAACGATGAAAATTGTGTTTTTAATAACTAGGTACCTTTGTTTCGACAGATAAATCCGTTGATTTGAGAGGTTTCTTCATGTGTGGTCGGAGTTCGTCACAAAGATTATGAGCTAACTCTTTGCTAAGTCTATACCTCTTGACGAATTCCGCTTCTTCTAAATTAAACGGATTTATTTCTTCGCGTAAACGACGTCGCTGCTGTCTTCTTGAAGAGTTACATTCAGCGTTATCGGCCTCCAAAAACTCAAAAATTTCATACTCCTCCGCCATCTACAATCACATCACACTATATTGATTTACTGCACCAAAACGAATATACAACACAATGTAAATGAGCATACATCACATAAAAACATTCTACTTACTTTTGGAGTATCTATAGCCTTTTTTAAATTAAAATAGCTTCAAGCAGGCTTAGATTCGCTACTACAGACCAACTTTTTTATTATTGCCGAATCTGACGTTTGAATAATAGTACTTTGTGTCAAAAGTCACGTCGGAGTACGAATTGAGTGAACTTTTTGGTAATACGTCATCAAAACGTCTATCGTAAGCATTGTTATTTTAAGCTTGCTTTAAAGACGTGGTGGTACCAAATTTAATGGTAAGGTTGAAATATGACTACTTTAAGAGGTGGGAGTAGGCCCCCAGGTAATACAAGAGTCAGTTGTACACATCACTGAGATCCTGTTTACTTATCCCTGCTCAATAACCGACCCTAAGGTGCATAAATATGCAGAAGTGTCATTGTAATATGTACCATAAAATGTACACTCCATAACTGTACTTAGATGCGGTTTCCCTATCCTTGCTCATCAACCGACCCTTAGGTACAGGTGCAGAAGTGTCATTTTAATATGTACCATAAAGTCTAAACTAATCATTCTAATACCTAAATTCGAAATGTGGTTTAGCGTGTATACATACTCAATTGATTTCTTCTTCTCCTTTGTTTTTCAGAGAATGGCAATCCGAAGTTTATGGACGAATTAAAACTGTTCCTGAAAAAGTTTAATCTGGAGCAGAATAGAAAACTGGTGCTAGAAAGGTAAACTTTTCACATAACAATTTTTATTTAGATTTAAATCTAAGGGCACAGTGAACCATGAGTGTGGGAGAGAAAACCCTTCACCCGCGGGTGATGTCAATCAGGTGACATGCTGTAGCTATAGGCTCTTCCAATAGGGACTTCCGAACTTTGACAGTTGATAGCGGCCATCTTGTTGAAGATACATCTGTGAAATTGGCTATCACGTCTGGCAAACAGACTGACTGTATCAGACTATTTCATAGATTAATCAGACTATATCTAAAGAGTCTGTTTTGCTAAATCACCATGGATGGATATAGCGTTCAACATCACGCTTGCGAGCCACCCAGAGAAGCCGGGCGGACATTTAAACGACGTTGTGTTCAACACATAATGGCATCGATAGGCCTTACAATAGTATATTATGCAAATAGTGAATAAAGGACGGATTAAAAGCGAGGGCCATAGATGAATCACGAGTAAGTGAAGGATTCTAACGACGGAATCACGACCGCAGGGAGAGATTCGTGATTATCGAATCACGAGCGTAGCGAGTTCAAGTTTTAGAATCCTGAGCGATACGAGTGATTCATGGTCCTCGATATAAATCCGTTTTATTCAAGAGTTGCATACTATACTTTATACCATGACTACGAGAAAAAGAAATAATCTGAGCGAAAATAGACAATTAATGAAGATAAAAGGAAGGTTAAATTAATTAAAATTGGAACAATAATACTTAATAAATAATACTAAACATGAGTAAATTTATTATTATTATATATTTTTTTCTGTAATGGCAGCAAAGAACGTAATACAGTTTTATTCTAATGCTAAACTCCTTGTCGCATATATCGACCAATCAAATCTCAAGGAGTTATTTGCACAAAGAGTTTGTATGTCGAGTATTCTTTGCGCAATGAGTTTGTATCGAGTATCTTTTGCGCAAGGAAGTTGTTTAAGTATTGAGAAGGAAGTCTAATATATTGGTGTGTTATGAATTCAAACACCAAAATAGTAATTAAAACTGCTAATAAAATAAACTTTTTAGAGGTTCGTGTAAATAATTTAAAAATCTCGACGATATCTCACACACACTTTGATTTATTTAAAGTTAGAAAGCGCTGAAAGACCCATTAGATGGCGGACTCTTTTACACCTTGTGTACCAACCATAGTGCCAAATATTCTGCTTGATAGTTGGAAAGTGTACTGTGTGTAGGAACAATTCAACGATAACCTAGAAAATGTCAATGAATCTAAAATTACCCCTTTTTATTCCAGTGGCGAAAAAGTCTGGATATTCGAGACTCTTCAGTCCTCACTCCTTCAGCTCCACGGGAAATGGCAGACCGAAGACATGAACACATCTCTTCTGTGTCCGTCTGTCAAATTGAGACACAATTTGCGTAATCTCGCGCAATGTAGCGAGAGGAAAGTAGAATTAGAAGGCACAGTGCTCGCGTTAGAAAATGGCGTAGGAAAATTTGAAATCGGTATAGGTAAGAATACATTTAATTATATATTTACAATGCATGTGCTCGAAAAGAGCGTTTTTCAAGCAACCAAATCGTGCCACTTTTACATACTATTAATATTTTTACTTTTCAGTTTTTTATTCACTTTTACTCCGTCGTCAGTCCGAACCAAATAGTTTTTTCAACACACCTAGAAAAGGGACTCTTATTGAACGAGAATTAGAATCCAAATGCAGCGTATTTCGAACGCGTGCTTTTTACTTTTCATTCGCGCACGAGTGTGAAAATGAAAGTTTTTGAAAATGAGCAAAAAGTTCTAACCTTAAAAAAAAAACTTTTTGCAAATAATAAAACTGTATTCGTCAAAATATAGTACAAAACAATGACATTTTAGCAAATAATTCATATATATGATTTATATGTATGCATCAGATTAAAAAGTTAAATAATTAAAATAATAGCATTTTAATAGCAAAATTATACACAACATTTATTTTCGGAGGATTAATACGCGCGTCGTGAGAAGTGCGAAGCGTGCAACAGAAAGAGTTTGATTATGTGCGAAACTCAGATGCGAAACCTCTTTGGTCTCATTTTATCTGCGCGCACATGTTTGCAAACGCGGGAAAATAGAAAATTGCATTTCTGCTTTTGCTCTTCGATTTAAAGCAGAACAGACAGTTAAATTTTAATAGATAATTATTATTCTGTACATCAATTCTACGCTATTTATTGTGAAAAATTTCAGCTTCTGCAATGAAACGAACTCAACAATATGATACAATCTAAGCCATCAGAAATATTATCTGAAGCTCAAACTGCAAGTGAAAGCTTGTTCCCAATTAAAATGCTATGAACTGAAGTTTTTTACAAGCAAGTGTGTTAAAAAACGTCGTATGAAACTCGTGCGCGTTGTCTCTACTCCATTTAGGCCTAAAACCCGTCTCTATTGTAATAAACAACTTCGTGCACTTGTTGCATAATGTACTATTATTGTTTGAGTTAAGTTTTATAAATTAATCAATAAAATTTCAGATTTTCTTTTATAAACTACATTAAAACGATGGATTTTTCTATTTTCATAGTGGTGATGTTTTTAACTTTTCCAATTTTGTTTACTCCTTGAAATGAATATCAGATTCTGTTTGTCCTTTCACCTTTTCCATATCGGGATATTCTCTAACCATGACAGTAGATGCGGGCTTGTGTTATAATGATTAGTTCCTTCATAGTTTAGATTTCAAAAATACTCGCAAAAAAGGTATATAGGTTCTTATCTATATATATATATATATAGGGTGTTTGGTAGAGGAACCGACAAACCAAATGAGCGTGTTCGGGGGACCACTTGGAGAATACAAGTTGGCCCCCCAATATGTTCAACTTTTTTTTGTGATTTTTTCCTTTTTCTCCGAAATTGTACCTATTTACCACCATAACATTTGTAAAATCTGTTTTAGACCGGATGTTTTTAGTTGAATTTGGTCTCTAATACACCTTCAGGCCACGCAAAGCAAAATTGGTACAATATTAAAGAAAACGAGAAAATTCACAAAAAAAAGTTAAAAAAAATTGGGGTGTCGGGGACCACTTGGAGAATACAAGTTGGCCAAAAAAAATCCCCGACCCCCCAATATGTTTAACTTTTTTTTGTGATTTTTCCCTTTTTCTCCGAAATTGTACCTATTTACCACCATAACATTTGTAAAATCTGTTTTAGACCGGATGTTTTTAGTTGAATTTGGTCTCTAATACACCTTCAGGCCACGCAAAGCAAACTTGGTACAATATAGGAGAAAACGAGAAAATTCACACAAAAAAAATAAAAAAAATTGGGGTGTCGGGGATTTTTTTTTGGCCAACTTGTATTCTCCAAGTGGGCCCCCGAACACGCTCATTTGGTTTGTCGGTCCCTATATAACCCCTATTTCTCTTGTTCACGCTATAACTTGAGAACGGATGGAACAATCTCGCTAATTCTTTTTTGGTGTATTAATTATTATCAGGAGAAGGTTCTTATAAATGAACATAAGAAAAAATGGGACGAGCCTACTACGCGAACGAAGTCGCGGGTAGTCGCTAGTAATAAATAAAATGTCAGTGAGTCACAAATGAAATAAATTCTAACTTTTGGGTATTTTCTTTTGATATGTTTTTAAACTAACAATGTATTTCTTTTATCATATAAACAGGGTGTAATCGTTAATTGTGCACAGGCGATTATTCCGTAACTATTACAGATATAATAAAACTTTAAACTGATATCGAAAGTACTTTACCTAAGGAGTAAAATGACAATAATAACTTTTATAAATAAAATGAGAAATATCAAAAAAAAATTACATTAAATATATCCCATACATTTAGTATGAGATAGTAGAAAGGTTTTAGTTTCCTTATTTTAAGTGGAATAGTACCTACTCATTTTACCCTTATCATTTTATATAATTATGTATTATATGATATTGATGAATTTCAAGTAGATACACGTGTAGATTAAGGGCCGAGTCTTCTAGTGCACAATATAAGAATCGCGGGCGGCCAGTACACGCGCCGAGCGTCTGTACTCGGGCTCCCCGCAGTCCCCGCAATCCCCGCATTCATCCTACCTAGCGTAGTATTGAAGGAAGGAAGGTTGCTCTACTAAGTATTAAACATTAGTAGTTTATGAAATTGTTGCATAATGAGGGGTATTCATAGGGCTCGGTTTTTAATAGTATCACACAAGTGTTTTAATACCGTTATGTGCAGTTTCTAACCTATGTAAATAAAAAACTTTTTTGAAATATATACTCGTATAACCGTGACTTTGTTTTTATATCATTAACTTTTTCACCACCGACTTTCGAAAGAAAAGTTTTAAAATTAAAATTTTACACTTTTTTGGAGTTATATTAGAAGTCGGTTATATATTTTTATTGAAAAAGTTTTTATTTTACCCTTCTTAGCGGGTACAGGCGTGATGTTATGTTGTTTGATTGCACATTCAATGTAAAAATGTGCGATAGTAGCAATCGCGGTTGATTCGCTATTATTTATTGAAGAGTTTCCTCGATTTCTCCAGGATCCCATCATCAGATCCGGACCTAATGATCATGGGACCACCTCTGAAGACAAAAGAAGAATTTTCTGAATCGGTCCAGGCATCATCTGGATAGTTGTTTGGCAGATATTAGAGAGAGCGAGTGTGGATTAAAGATGAATGAGTTGCCTGTCAAGTGTCTTCTGTAAGCAGATTTTCAAGTTCTTCTTGCATCGTTAGCGGAACAGTTGCAAGACATGATAACGTTAATAAATGTAGCGTTCAAGAGAAAAGGGATGAATATAAATGTGAACAAGACGAAAGCTATGGTTTTTGAAAGAAAAGATGATGTATCGTTGTGTGATGTGAAAATAAATGATGTGAGTGTGGAGCAAGTGAATGATTTTGTATATTTGGGCAGTATGTTTACAAGAGATGGAAAGATTTTGTTTGTGTTTTGTGTGTTCTGTCGGGGTTACCCCTGACATAGAAAACTTTTTATGTAAAGCAATTTTATTATAATGCTTTATGCAGTAGTGACTAAACACAAAAAATTGTTTCTGTTTTCTTTAAAAGCAAAATATACAAAACTCTGTGATAACTCTGCAGGAATTACTTTTCCGGAATGGCAGCATCTGCGACAGTAGACGTAGATGCGTTCTTATTACGTTTCACTTTTTTCTCAATAGCTTCAATGATATATGGCGGGTCTTTTATTGGCATAGAGCGTTCAAGGCGGGAATCAATTAGCTCAGGTAGCAGACAATGCAAATAAAATTTTGTCAATGGGCCCACTATTTTGTCGTGCCAGAACGTAGGGTCTCTTTCTATATATTCAACTTTCATCAAGTACTCCTCTCCAGTCCATACAGCAAATAAGCACATATTCATCTCCGTAATATTTAATTGGCCCTGAATTTGGAAATAATAATCGTGATTTTGGTCAATTATAAACGCATTTTTCCTAGTGTTATATTTCCAAAATTTAATTTTTTTTGCCTTTATAGCTTCTTCAGCTTGCATATTTTTTGCTGTAAATGGGCATTTTACTTCTACTAGTCCTGTTTTTTCCATCTTTGTCTTTATAAATACCATCGGGACTGGCTCCTAAATATTGGAGTGTTTTATGAATATAAAGACCGCAGCGGGCAATTGTGACATTTTCCTGCAAAGATAACTGAGTTAGTGCTGTATGTTCATTATCTCTGCCATATGTGATCGACGGGACATTTGACAGGTTTTGCGGTTTCACAATAGCTTTCACTAAAGGAGCGCAGCTAATATTTTCTTTCCGTTTACAAATTTTTCCAAAGATAGACGCGGTTAACCTATTTTTTCTATTTTCTAACCATTCTTGACTGGAACTTTGGTTTATCGTCTGTCTCTGTAGTAACTCTCTTTGTTGGTCAGAAAGTTCAATTTGTTTAAGAAATTCATCTTTTGTCATCTGAAAATCTTCTTCGATCATATCTGGTCTTTGAGCTTTCTGGCCATAATCTGGATCATTCAAGTTTCTACGGATTTTTTTTCGAAATAATCTTTTGTAAATTTTTCTTTTAGCTTTTTGTGCCTCATATAAATTTGTGTATTTAAATACACATTCCTGAATAGCGTTGATTGGTCGTTTGGTGTTAAAGGAAATAACTGAAGCGGAACACCTTTCCTGGTATGAATTTTTAAGTGTGTAATTAATTCGTTTTCCCCCCACATATTTGGCAATCACTGAATTGAATGTCTCAGCAAGATTGCTATCTACATCATAAATAAGACTTTTAGCGTTTGCAGCTAAAAATAAGATAATTTGACTCATTTTCCTCCACAAAATTGTGTTAGCTACATCAAGTACCGTATTTTGGTCAGTTTTGTCAGTTGCTGAGCATATAGTATCATCGCAATCAGAGTGGCTACCAAAGGAATGGTGTAATGCATTCAAAATATCTGTACGAAGTTTAACCATTTTTTGACTGTCAGTTAGGTCTCCGTGTTTCCTTAGCTTTATAGCCCGCACTGTGTATCTGCGTTATTTCATGATTTTGAAGTCAGTCAAAAGTTTTCTTAATTGAATAGGGATATGAGTATCTTTAGTAAGTGCTCTCAGTTTGTTACAAAGATTTCTCAGCAGGTGGTTTCTGCACTCGATCTTCTGAACCTTGCAGTTTTTATATGGATTGCTTTCTAATATTTTTTTATGAGTACTTGAATCACCATCTGATATTAGTCTAGCATATATAAGACCATGAGTTTCAAGAGAGTTACTAAATCCTTCAACAAGCGACGTTGACTCCATACTAGAAGAGCTACCAGAATAGTTCTTATAGCATATGTGATTTGCAGGTTAATTTTTTTTATTTTCAGCTTTTGCACAAACTATGCAGTATTTATTTTTTACACCAAGATATAAAATTTTACCCGTGTATGCGCCAATTATTGCTGCTGCACCTGATGATGCTGAATAGTTATTCCGGAAAGATCGTTTGGACCAACACCCGTCAGCTATAACATCAATCATTGGTGTACCTTCACAGTCAACTCTGCCAATTTCTTTAGCATGTTCTGCCTCTTCGATGCCTGCCTTGGCCATTTCTTCTAATGCCGTCTTATGGTACCATTCGTAAACTTTTTTACTTGTTTTAGCGTATAAATTTTTTGACATACCAGGCATATCAGTATTACCTGCTAACTCATTTAAATTTCCCAACCCACAGCCAATACTAATAATACCTGCGACTATACCGTGATTTATATCACAAGTGTTAGACGGATTTTCAGTATTTATGTCAAATTCGGAATTACAGAGTTCACACTTGAAACGAAGTTTTGATATAAAACCTTTACGTCGCTCACTGACACATTTCAGATTGCTATATCTGCATCCGAAAGATTTTTCGTTATGATCAGCAATCTTCCCCAAATTTTCTAAAAAATATCTGATTGATACGATTCTGCGTCCTTCTAGGTGAAATAGTGCATCTTCATTGGTAGTTTCTGTTTCATTTTCAATTTGTAGCGGTTGGTCGTCGCTAATGAGTATAGGATGTTGACGTTTCTTTACAAAAATTCGGTGAAATGGAAAAGCCTCCTCAAATGTTCTTTTCCGGTAATTTTTTTTTTTGGCCTTGTTTCGTTTTCAGTTCTGGCAGTATTTTCAATCATCACTGATACTTCCGTAGTAGAAGAGGTAGGCTTAGAATTTTGAGCTTCTGATAGATTGCTGACATCTGACAACGGTTGACAAGAGCCAGCAGCAGTCCTGTGAAATTAATTAAATAAGTCATATTTTGAACAGGGTTCAGAAGTATTATTAAAAAATCGTCATAATACTGATATTATTAAAAGCACCCTGCGATTTCTTCTATTGCAAAAAGTAGCCAGTGTTATTCAATTTTTAGCCTACGTTCATACAAAATAATTATTATCTGTATTGATTCAGCCGTAATGGAGTTTAGAGGAAACAAAAATACATGCAGACACACAAATCGCATTTAGAACATAAATGTGACTAAAGTATATTATACTAGTGACCCATACATACATAAACACTAAACACACACACACACCCTCACCCTACACTCCCCCACAAACACCCTCAAACACAACCACACCCATCACACACACACCCACCCCATACACACACACCTACTGACAGCATGATGACCTTCTGACAGCATGCAGTTGAACTAATTAATGGAGACATACAAACGACGTCACGGGGTATCCATTTGTTGTATACCAAAACCGTCTCCATAATGTAAAAAATACTTTTATGAAAATCGCATCAAAATCGGTTCAGCCAAACGGACAAACATACATACATACATACAAAAAACAAACATACGGGTTAAGCTAAAAAGCTGCTTTTTTAAGTCGGTTAAAAAAAAGTGTCAAAAGTGAGTATGTAGTTTTTGGTCCTCACCTCCTCAAGTGGAATCACGAACACTATCGATAGTATCGATAATGTTGCTTAAATATAATCTTTATCATGTTTAGATAATAACACTCAAAATCCATCACATGTGTGGAGCTTCGCTAGGGAATTTAATATGACCCTGTAGTTACGCTCTTGACATGAATACATAATGTAAACAATTCTACTTACCTTTGGATTCTATTTTTCTTCATCACTTCTACGTTTGAAACCAATTATTTTTTTTCGTACATGCATGTTTCTTAGGTTTACGATCCATAATTAAATCAAATCTTTAGAGAACTATGATGTATTAATACACGAATATTTACAAAAACTATTACTAAAACACAAATATTTACAAGGCACTCGAAAAATTATACACATAAAATAATAAAGTAGAGCAACCTTAGATACATAACGGTGCGCAACCTACGTTAGAGCAAGAGCAAAGTTAGAGCGAGAGGGAACAATCTAAATTCGTCGTGGACCACACGTCTGAACACTCCGGCCGTGGAGTGGGCACTGAAGAATTTCCCTTGCAGTTTTTGTTTATAAACTCTTTTTTTGTAGGTCTTTTGAAATCAATATTATTGTTAGAGTATGGTGATTTAGATTTATATTTTTTTTTAATTTGCTTTATTGAACTCTTGGCATCAAAATAATATAATTTTTAGATACCTACGATGCATAGTTATTATGAAACAAACCGTTTATTAAGAGATAAAGACAGAGAATTTTGATGAAATTGGGGCCTCTGAATTAAGAAAATGAAAAATAATTAGAAAAAACTAATCAGCGCATTTTGAAGACGAGAATGTTGAGCTCATTATGCGCTGAACAGATTTATAAAATAATTCTTTATTGCCATAAACCAAGCGCGCAAACATAACTCGAAATGACGTTGGGCACGAAAGAGCTGTATTTAACCCTTGATTTACCTTACATAATCCACTTAAATGAACTTAAAAAAAACAACTAGCTTTTACTTATATTATGATTATTTATGTGCAAAATTAATATTTCATGTTATTTCATTATTTTGCTTAAAATTAATATACGAAGTTGCGCAAATATTTCGCCGCGAGTGATTTTTGCAAGACTCCAGCCTTAATTATCTTACCACTTCAAATTAATAATAAACCTTGTTTCAATATCGTATTGATTTGAACTGGCTGAAAAGCAACATACTAAACAAAAAGAAAGATTCTCTTTGGTGTTCGTTCTAAATTCAAATTGTTTATCGCGGGTTCTCGTTCCCGCCAATATATTGTGTTTATTCAATTTGCGTTAATAATCATGATTGCATCTTTTGATTGAAAAATGGCTTATTGCAATACAGAAAAGAAGGACATGTTAAAAATGTCTGTATAGGTACATATGTGTATTAGGACATTTTTATTGTGTCTTACCTATATCCGTGTGGCGTATAATCAAAAATTACGTCAGTCCTTAATTTGTGAAAAATATCTTCATGAAGACAGTCGGAGGACTGGCCACGTGGCTCCACGTCAAAAAGCCGCCGCATCTCATCTGTTTATATCAACGTGATTATTGCAACCAATGATCTAGAGCTACAACGCGGTCACATTAACTCGACGCATCGCTGGAATGCGGGTCCCCGCCCGCTTCCTCCCGCATTCCCTTTTCTCGCCCGGCAAGTGTCAGTACGGAGAAATCTCGTGTTAAAAGTGCTACAGTTCTTCGAGAATGAGAAGAAAAATAAACGTTGTTCCTTACCGGTGGATCAGGTTGAAAAACGTACCTGTGCCGCAACTGGAATATAAAAAGTACTCTTACTCGATCTTAATAAAGGCCACTTGGCCGGTTTTATTTGCACACCGTACTTGAGCGCCAAAATGACGTCATATGGTCAAGCGTCTAGTTAATGTGACAGCGTTGTAGATAATTATGGTACTCGCATATAAAAACAGCAAGAACAAATGTGGCTGTACAGCGTTGTTGAACGATATATGCTATCCATCATAGAATGACATCTAAGAACCTCAGCAAATACGTTCTTGTATACGCGAAAGCTGGGACAACATTGACTTCGCGTCAGTTCCAACATAACGAATCTACCACTTTTTTATTTAAGATCATTGATTGCAACGTATTTTTTCTTACAGATACAACCCAAACAACGAACGATGAAGAGAAGATTCTAGACAAGGTGAAAAAACGTCTGAACGAGAGCATCCTCAGTCTGCAGAAGACCACCAAGAACCTGGACATCTGCATGGAAAACCTTCATCTCTGGTCGGACAACACCATGAGGAAATACATCTCTGGCAATAGAACTGTTAGCGGAATGGCCTATTGGGAGTATGAAAAGGCGTACATAGAAAGTTTACAAATGGAATGTTAATGATTTAATGTCTATGTTAATAAATCCATGTTAATGAATGTGGTGTAATTCAATAAATAAAATGGGATATATATAAACAAAGGTTGCTGAAATTATTTTTATATCTACAACATGCTCATGTTCCTGCAATACTAGTGAAATGTGTCAACTTAGAGAATGTTAGGGAACACTTTTTATTTTTAGGGTTCTGTATAACTAAGACTCCGCTGCCCGTCTGTCTGTCTGTCACCAGGCTGTATCTCATGAACTGTGATAGTAAGACACTTGAAAATTTCACAGGTGATGTATTTTTGTTGCCACTATAACAACAACTACTAAAACACAATAATAGTAGAATAGTAGCCAAGAGCTGTAAGGCATATAGTTCGAGGGTACAATTGATGCTTACATCCGAGCTAACTACTCTGCTTTAGATCTCGATTATGAGGTAAGTAGAAAAAAACCGGCATTACAAAAATAAAATTGATGACTATTATACTCATACGAAGACAAGGCTGAATAGCGAAGCGACCTCTTTTGTCATTGGGCTGAATGCATGATGTCTATTGCCAGTATGATGGTTAGATGTACGCGAACTTTTTGAAAGAGTGAAGAGTTTTTTTAATTACTTACCGCCCTAGGGCTTTTCTAGCAACATTATTACCCTAGAGCGCTAATTGGTCACCTACAAGCCCCATTTGGGGGTAATAAGGGCCTACTTACCGAATATGAGAGATGTATGATAAATGTTTAAGCCTCCTTTTTGCTTGATATTGATAACGGCAACAGGTAGTCGCTTTCGCGCGTATTCACAGAATATTTAATTACTTAAAATTAATATTAAAAATACTTAATTAAATAAAAACAACCAAATATTGGGGGGCTCCCATACAACAGACATTATTTTTTTATAGATAATGGATATATAAATATATAAATACGGAATTCGTGTGCGAGTTGACTCGCACTGGGCCGGTTTTATTATTATGTCTGCGACGAGACGAGTAAGTCGCGCGTCACGCTTGCCCATAACAGTTCGTGGGCCGAGCTCAAAAATTTGTTTAAGTGTAACGTAATCGCATCGTTAACGTATTTAGTACAAACTGTCATTTATCTAGTCTAGTACAATAGTGGCACAGATAACTCATAGTTTGTACTGAATACGTCAACGATACGATAACGTTACACTTAAGCTGATATTCGTGCTCGGCCCACAGTGCCATACAGAATTAGGGCATGCAAGTCGCGTGTGCAGCGAACAAAATGTATCCTGACATTTTAGAGCTGTAAAACTCTTTAAATGCGTTCGTCCGTCCGTCGTATAGTGCGTTCGAATAGGTCCTTCGTGAGCGTTCTTAGCAAAACGCTCACAAGGAGCGTTCGATTAGGGGGAATCTGTGTCTCTTTTTGTTCAGCGTTCGGAAAGCTAAAAAAGAGGAATTTTCGTCACCAAAAAGTATAACCAAACGTCCGGAGCATGGTTTTTTGTGATCGTTTTTTGACAGCTATGTATTGGACAGATAATCATGCGATTTTAGGTCTTATGCTCAGTTGAGCTTTCGAATAGGGTGTGGACAAAAATAAAGTTTTTGAGCTTTACGGACGCTATAACAAAAGAGCCATCAATGACAACGCCACCAATGCCCTCATAAGCTAAACGAACGCTCCTATAGTACCTGACTCCATACCCTTTTCTACCGTGAAGCAGTATGTTCGTAATACTGCGTTTCAGTTGCCGGCGCAATTGACACATAAGACTTGACAACTTAATGATCCAGGGTTACGGGCGCAGTGGTTTCACGGCAAAGTTCCACGTAACATCAGATGGGCTTCGTGCTTGTACCGTTTCATTAAAAATTAATAACATTAAAAAACAAAGTGTCTTCGTGTTTAAACTAATTTTTATTATACCCCGCACAAGGTTGGAGTATTATTACTTATTCTTTGAAAAAATCTGATCGGTTTGGATAGTCAAGCTGTTCAATAGATTTCGCTCCGTCCCCATACGACGGTTAAACCAAATAGAAAGTGAAAATTCGATGCACAGACCTCGTGCCTCGGTAGCCTAGTGGTCATGGCGTCTGACACGGATTGTCGGAAGACGCGGGTTCGAAACCCGTCCGAGGATGCAAATTTTTCTCTCTAAAATTGCAATGTTTTATGACATATAAATATAAATTTATATTTTATTAGGTACATATTAATGATATACATTCCAGGGGCACATTCGAGTATCTTGACCGGTTCTGTGACCTTGTGACGCTATTTTTATTTTATCTAGCTGTTGAAGAGCTTAGTGACCTCGTGAGTCACTTTGGGCCTTACTTATAAACGCTGCTTAACTTTAAATAACGTTATTTAGTACTGCGCAAAGGAAAATGTTCTGCGCCGGACTAAATGACGTTATTTAAATTTAAGTAGCGTTTATAAGTAAGGCCGTAAATCTCTAGCATAATATAGGTATCAATACGTTCTTACATTATAGCCACGACCACGCGTTATAAAAATGTTTAGCAGTTACTCGCAAAGGTAAGAAACAGGTCGGCAGACACTTGACTGAACACCAGACACGCCAGCTATGTCTAGCTATGTTCAATACATATATTAAAACTGTAACTGAGCCAAAACTGTAGGTAAGTACATTAAATATTTGTGAAAATTATAATTGATGCGTACCTTGTTATCGATATATATTTACACTTTTTGTCTGGCTGTCTGTCTGCAGAAAGTATGAGACAGATTTAGATCAAAGTTTGACACAGTGATGAATAATATTATGGAGTAACAATAGTGTATTATGATACATGTGTAATGATCAACAACCCACACGCGTGTAATAATAACAATAATACCGTCTACCGTAGGGGCGGCTATGTGGCGACACCGTGGACCCTGATTCTCCCTGGGGCTAAAAGAGCCTGATTTTATTTTAAATGTGGTAAATTTTAACCCGCCAAAAAAAGAGGGAAATTTGCAAATTTACTTTATCAACCACCAGTCCGTAACGATTTATATAAAGAATGTATACAATATGTGCATAACTCTATATAATTATTCACCAAATGAAATTTAGGTCTTGGATGGAAATCTGTTTGAAAGTAAACTATCAGATTTTGACTATCAGAATTGTTTTTATAATGTACAGGAATTTCGGGATTATTGTGTTCGATTTTTTAAAATATATAGACAGTATTAGATATAGAAAATTTGCAGACAGCATACATTGTGACCTTATTTTATAAGATCTCGACTTTGTACATGTGTTTATATTAATAAATTGTTTGATTGATTCATTGATTGACCCCTGCCCCCCGGCTTGCCTTAATTGGCCGTCTGGGGGTGGAAACGCAAAAGCAAGTAACAAAGCTCCAAGGGTGGAACTGTTAAAGGGCATAACGCCGGCAGTAGCGCTCTAGTGAAACCGCAGCACACCTTTCGACACCCTTTAGCCATCCACACCAACGTTGCCCCCTTTGTCACCATTGATGGTGGCCCTTATGGGTGGCCCGTATAGTGGGTGGCAAGTCACCACCAGCCTAAATATTTTAGGATGAGACTGAAATTGTCAGGTACCGTAGGCTCGTCAGTGTTTGCTTTAGCCCCACTTATACCTTTGTAAAGGACCGGATAACAAGGCCGTGAAAAACTTGTTTTTAAACTTTATTCCTTGTCTTTTTGGAACTTTTCGTTTGTTTTTACGAATGAGTCCATGGGAATAAAATAGCTTTTTACTACCTAGGGACTAAAAGTGATTTGTGTATATGTGGATATTGTAAGTAAATGTTCCAATCACCAAAGAAATCAATCATTTTATGAACTCAAGTCGGTAACAGGCAGTAAAGAAACCGCGCGCCGAGTTAAAAAGAGTTTTAATTTTGTGGCGTTGAAATAAACGCGAAACACATTGCGCCTCGTATCTCGTACACTCCTTATACACTCGGTATACATTCCGTTCGTTCGTATATCGTATTTTTGTGTTTTATAATTGTGATGCTGCTCAACGGTTAGGGGAACAAAAGCTTATAGTAGGTTATGCACCGAGGGAGTAAAGCAGTGTTTGACATCGCGGGCGGCATATTAAACCCTAAGCGTAATGGGGACTCTAGCGTTAATCCCTGAGCACAGCTGGGGGATTTAAATTTAATGTTATGTAGAGTCCTGAGAGAAGCGAAGGGTTCAAGCCGCCCAAGACTGGGACAGGCTTTATCCTCGAGGTGAATACTCCACTTTTCATACAATAAAAACTCAAGGCTTTATAAAAAGCATTTATTTAAAAGTAAAATAAATTAAAAGTTAATAATTATAATGGATACATTTGTTCAGTTATGGAGGGACGCAGTAATTATTTTTGATAGAAACAATTTATGGAAGTTGTTAAAATAACACCAAACACCGTTTTTTGTTACAAATTCATTACAATTTTCTTTTGCTTTTCTGTGTGCTGTCTGAGGTGACCAGTTCTATTTTCGAATAAACTCTCTTCATTACTGAAATCTACTTTGTACTAAGAGTTTTCCTACAAATAACGTTCCAATTCTAAATCACTTTAATCCCTTGGGCGTTTCATACAACATTACGTCCTCCCCTCCCTGTGGATGTAATGCCTTACTTTACGTCGAGATTGCGTGATATGTATTTTTGGACATTGTCGAGCAGGTGGTTTGAAAAACTATTTGCATTATAACTGGCCACTAAATTATGTAGTTATTGACGAAGAAAGAAAAAAGAGCATCGGCGTTTTTTGTTAGTATAGTTCTCAATAAAGTGGCCAAGAGTAGTAGTATAAACACAGAAGGAAAAAACGAACGCATTGAATTTTCTGAAAACACGTTGTAAGTGGTTTTTCAAGTCTTTTGAGTATTCATAGAGATTGAAGTGACTCTTTTTGACTGTTGTTATTCATTGAAGCGAGTGGGTTTTGGTTTTAATGCCAGATCTGACGGAATTATATCAATGAGCTTGAGCTATCGCTTTGCTTGAAGCGGTTCGAACTATGCGTTGTGTAGGAAATGCTCTAGGAATAGCCCCTTTCGCAGATCCAGCCCTCAAAAACGGTTGTGGTCACAGCCACCTGATAATCGGCCAAGTGCGCGTTGGAGTATGAACTCGCTCTAGATCGATATTGCATTTCTAAAAAGGAGGTGTCTTACAAAATATATGACACTCTGACCAAGTTTTTTACAGTGTATACTTTCACACAGGCAAAGCCGTGGGGCGTAATAAAATTAATTAACCTGTAAAATATTAGTTTTTTCGCTTACGAAAAAACTAACTTCAATGTGTATGTGTTTGCACATTACAGTTTCACATTAAAGAGCGGTGGCGCGTTTACTTAATATGGAAAGCATGCCGTCATACAGAACACGATGCCACGCTACAGAGCAAGACTCGGCGTCAGCCTACTACTGAACCGATTTCGATGACATTTTTACAACTTCAAAGCATGACAACAAATTTGACGCTTACATTTTGCTGTCAAATAAATTATAAATTCAAGCTTACGTTTTGTTTTTCGCGGAAACGTTGATCATTTCATCGACAGACTATTATTTCTTCGTAGGCGTTTTTAAATATTTTTGTCCGATTTTTAGGGCTTTGGATGTTATCAGCATATCAACATCAATAAATCGTAAAAGTCTGATGCCATTGTCATTAGGGTCGTGGGCATGCCCATCGTGCCCACAACGGTGGATCCGCGCTTGCCTTCTATTACTTATCTACGGACTTTAGAAGCGATAACGTGGTACGGGAGTATATTTGCGATAGCGTGGCCACGGTAATATCACACAGTCTATTGTTGTGCTAATATTATCTAAAGAGAAAATCTACGTGTTTGCAAGATCGCTACATCGTCAACTGTGCTTTTCGTAACCGCACCTAAATTGCCTGCGAGCTACAAAATACACTAAAGACGACAAAAATAATATGCGCGCTGCCGCCTCCGCTGCCAGTGCAAGCGCAAATGCCAGACGCAGCCGAATGTGCGAATATTCCATGAAGAAGTTAAGTGACCCAGGTCACTAAACCGGTCGATGTACCCGACTACACCTACGGCGTAGGCTAAACAGTCACTAAATATTAAAATGATGTAAGTTGTCTAATAATTTAGTGAATATTGTGTTGTAAATATTTACTATTATAGGATTCAATGTCCAGCCAATATAGTAAATTATGCACTAAGGGGGTAAAGCAGAGTCTTACGTCACGTTCGACATATTGGACCCTAAGCGTAACGAGGGACTCTAGAGTTAATACCTGAGCTCAGCGAGAGGACTTAATTTTAACTCCCGAGTTATGTAGAGTTCTGAGTGAAGCGAGGGGTTCACGCCGCCCAAGACGAAAACGGGCTTTATCCTCGAGGTGAATAATCTACTCAGTAGATTATTCACCTCAGAGGTATCGTGGAACCCTAGGGTTCCGCGGAACACACTTAGAGTATAACTGATCTACTGTATCTAATTTTCCGGCAGTCGATTATTAATAATCCCTAAAGCGTCCGATTTAATAAACTCGTGAGTGGAATCAATATCGCTCGATGACATTTTTGTATATATATACTTGAAAAATAAAAATATAATACATAATTGTAGCTGGGAAAGCAATTATAGAACGAACAAAAGAACACCAAACACCATCTTTTGTTTCACATTCTTTACAATCGCGCACCTTTGGCTTTTTTGTTGTGTTTTGCCTTTGTTGACCAGTTCAATTCTTGAATAAACCCTCTTTAAACGGGCATTGTAAGCAGGGATGTTGCGGATGCGAACAACGATAAAGTAAATATTAAAATTTTTATTATTGTTTTTTTTTCCTTTTTTAGTCATTTAGTAATTTTCATATTAGTAAGTGAAGTTAAAAATGGGAGCATTACACTTAATAAAAAGTAATATTGTCGCCTTTTCTGATTCAAGGCGGTTATGTGTATCCCTGATTGTAAGTAAAAGTTTTCCTTCAAATTTTGATGTTCCAAATCCAAATCACTTTAATCCCTTGGGAGTTTCATACATTACCTCCCTTGGGATGTAATGCTTTGATTTACGTCGAAATCGCGTGATATGTAATTTTGGACAGGTGATATATAATTGTCGAGCTATTGTCGGTATGAAAATATATATTATAAACTCGTGAGTGGAATCAATATCGCTCGATGACATTTTTGTATATATATACTTGAAAAATAAAAATATAATACATAATTGTAGCTGGGAAAGCAATTATAGAACGAACAAAAGAACACCAAACACCATCTTTTGTTTCACATTCTTTACAATCGCGCATCTTTGGCTTTTTTGTTGTGTTTTGCCTTTGTTGACCAGTTCAATTCTTGAATAAACCCTCTTTAAACGGGCATTGTAAGCAGGGATGTTGCGGATGCGAACAACGATAAAGTAAATATTAAAATTTTTATTATTGTTTTTTTTTCCTTTTTTAGTCATTTAGTAATTTTCATATTAGTAAGTGAAGTTAAAAATGGGAGCATTACACTTAATAAAAAGTAATATTGTCGCCTTTTCTGATTCAAGGCGGTTATGTGTATCCCTGATTGTAAGTAAAAGTTTTCCTTCAAATTTTGATGTTCCAAATCCAAATCACTTTAATCCCTTGGGAGTTTCATACATTACCTCCCTTGGGGTGTAATGCTTTGATTTACGTCGAAATCGCGTGATATGTAATTTTGGACAGGTGATATATAATTGTCGAGCTATTGTCGGTATGAAAATAAATAAAAAAAATATTTCTTCTGATAGCAAGAGCATCGAATTCTCTTGCAAGATAGACTGACGGACGTCGTAAGGAACATTAATTTGATACTATTCATTAATGCTGCTATTATTCTACCCAACCCCTACGGTATCTGTGACTACTACTACTACGGTCTCCCTTACGCTGGGTGATGTAATAATAGATCGGGTGATAGGTCCTAAGCCTGTTCGTCACTGTCACACTAGCTCCCTTGCTCCCCTATCGGTAGGGCGGTGTATTACGACGAAGGGAGGAACTTGTCCGCAGTTTGCGTACAGCTATATATGTACTTACGTAGCGATGCAATTAGCAAAATAATATTATCGACGTTTACAAAACCAGAGGGGTACAAAGAACAGAAAAAAACACAATCAATATTGAAAAGAAAGAGGCCCTGGACCAGGTGAAGAAAGCGGACTTAAATAAAAATTAGTTATAAATAACTTTATATTTATAATTATTTTTAACTTAATATATTAAGTTAAAAATAAAACAAGAGATATAAACGGCTTTTATATTAGGAATGCGTGTATACCTTGAGCATTCACTGGCGGGTCGTCCTCTTCCCTCAAATATGGTCGAAGAGGGCGATGGCTGGCACACGACACGTGTCAACCTCGTGGACGGGCGCTGCTTGCGAGAGCCGGTCTGCTCTCGGTATGTACGGTATTTAGAAATAAGTTAAAAGTCTGTTTGTGTACAAAAATGCCATCTTGGCCATTTCTTTAAAATATGATTGCATGTGCCCCTCATAGGCTACGAAACGAAAAAAAAATGTTTGTGCCCGTCAGGCCCTTAGAATACATCGTATATGTGTCCCTCAGGCCGAAATATTGGTGTAAAGTTTTTTCAGGCGTTTACTAATTTATAGTGTCTAAGGCGAGTTAAGTAAATAAAGAAAAACTAGAAAATAAACAAAAACAAAAGAAATCTCCTGTATTTCTTAATTCCTTTAGTAATTATTTTTTTTTGTTAATAATGATAAAATACTTATTACAAATAAGGTCACGGTCTCATTTGTTGTCTGAATAAAAGAATAAGCTTAGATAAAAAAATCATGTAAGTACCTAAATATTTTTTTTACCAATTAATTTATACCATGAATAGAAAACCAGCTAACTGCGAGTTGATCTGGCCCACCGAGGGTTCCGTACCGCAGATATATATATAATAATAATACAGATATATATATAATAATACACAACCGTATTCGTACATTTAAAATCCTGAAATATCCAAATTAGTCCGCACACATTACTCAAGTCATGCGCTTAGAAGCGTATTATGTACCTACAATAGATAACGCAAATGAATGCGTGTACTTCCCGAGTCCGAACTCCGACGAAGAGTCAAAGTTGGCCGCCGCTACTTACAGTCCGCGCAGTGTCTGTTTACGTATTCATTACAAACTATGAGTTATCTGTGCCACTATTGTACTAGATAAATGTCAGTTTGATAGATGTCAGATTACGTTACACTTAAGAGCGCTATTACATTTTGACGCCGCACCAAATTAGGTTTTTTCGGCAGCTATCTACTATTACTTATTCTATGTGTATCAGCGGAGCGGGCGCATGGGAACGTGTTGAGTAAATAGTCTTGATCCGTGATATACTTTTACTATACCATGGGAACTTAGATTTATTTGAAGTTTTTTATTAAGCACCGTGGTGTAGTAGGTACACAAACTTACTTTACGTTTTCATATATGCTCTTTATTTTATAATAGATACTCAATCATATCTATTATAAAATAAAGAGATAAACTTACATAACTTATTAGTTATGAACTAACGGTCTGTGATATATATGTACCATACATGTATAACTATTTCATATGAAAAAGTGAGAGGCAAAAATATCAAATTAATATTTAAAACAAGTAAGTAATTAATTACACTTACCAGGTAAGTATTTATGGTTGCCTGTTTTGAATGTTAATTTGTTGTTATTTTTTTAAATGTAATGTCTAAATGTATTGAGGAATAAAAAATACAATTAAGGTAGATTTTATGTATACCTACGCATAGTTAACGTTTCATCATCAATATATAGAACAGACATTTAAAAATATATTTTGCGCAATGGCATTGAACGAGCTTTCTTCTTCTTCTTCTTCTTTCATTCTGTTTCCTTGAATATCGGCATTATTCTGTAAATGATAAAATAAGCATTATCTGGGGGTCAATTCCACTAATTAAATTGCAATCGAACCGTAGCTGAACAGCGACTTTTATACGTTTTCTTATTCTGCTATTGAATAACAGTCCAGCTGCAGTTACGTGTCTATTTTTAAAATAAATATAATCTATTATTATAAATTAAGTATAGCAAAATAAAATAAATAATAGTACATTGTTCACCGAGAGGAGAAAGTGACCGATTACCGTCGAGGGTGTGGTTTGAAACACCCGAGATCGGGAATCGCACTTTCTCTCGAGTGATACATAGTGCTTTATACTACACCTACGAGGAAAATAAAAAAAACTAAATCTTTACTAATTGAAATTTATATTGAAATTGTTGCAGTTAGTGAAGCTTAATGTAACACTTTTTCCATTAATGTTTGTTTGAGATGTTTGCGATAATAAGTAGGAGGAATAACTGGCTGTGCTGTTGGCACTGCGCTCGTAGAAGGCTGTGGTGCCAAAGGGGCAACTGGCTGCTGAGGGGCATCTGGCATCGCCGCGCTCGTTGATGGTTGAGGAGATGAGGGGTTGGCTTTAGAATCGTGACCCCTGAATTTGGTGAAACAAAAACTGTGGGTGGGTTGAAGGGGTTTGTATAAAGCGTATTTACAACATTTTAGCTGCCGGAGACACGCCAAAATAGTCTAAATAGTTTTTTAAAGTTTCAATAAAACACCGTAATTTTGATAGTGACAGGTGACATAAATGACATTAATGCGTAAAACGAAACGTTTCTAGGTAATTTTTAGCCTTTTTTGACATGTACGTTGTATGTAAGTTCTTGAAACGGAACGCAAACATCGAAGATAGCGTAATGTCACTGTCGGAATACTCGCGTCATTCCGTTACTTCCGAGTGTACGTGAATGTTTTCTCCTGTTTTTCTGCGATTTCTTTTGATATCTCAACGACTTTGCCACGATTTTGGATAACAAATTGATTTTCAATTTTAATTATCAGGCCCATACTAGTAGGAATGTGTGCACAATAGTATATTAGTACCTAATGAATTGGCAATGTCACTTGTCTGTGACAAACCTATAGGTTAGGTTAGGTTTGAACTGTGACCGACCAGGCGCGAGCCGAGCGAGCGTAGCGAGCGTGCCGCGGGAGCGGCCGGCGAGCGCTTCATCAAACTACTTTTGTTCCAAATTTGTGCACAATAGTATGTCAGTAGCTATCTAATGAATTGGCAGTCACTTGTCTGTGACATACCTATAGGTTAGTTATAGTTAGTTAGAATAGGTCGAAGTCAGTGACAGAACCGACTCATAGCACCCCGATTTCAAGCAGTCTTGTCGGATTGCAGAGCCGACGCGGGGGTGGTAGTAGATCGAAATGCAGTACTTAACCTCAAAATACTTAAACAAACATAACTCGAAAACTAATGGTCTCCGGCGGGTGGGGTTTGCGGGGGGGGCACTACCCGAACCCCCTCCCCCTCTCCCCTTCCCCCCCGAATTCAGGCGCCACGATTCTAAATGTTTACCGAGATGAGTCTTGATGCACATTAATCGATCCTGATATTTGGTTATTTATTCGTGTTTTGTTTTCTACGGAATTCTCTATGTAGCTTTCTGCAACAGCGGACGATTTCCAACCACCGTGACGTTTTATTGTGTTTAAATCAGCACCAGTATTGGCAAGAATAGTCGCTGAAGTTCTGCGAAAGCAGTGGCTAGTGTATTCTAGTGGATTGAGTAAAGTAAGGTACGAAGCTATTTCTCTTGGCACAGTACTTATTTTGTTTTTCCCAATTACTTGTTTCGTACATTTTTTGTTTTTATATTGTAGTAAAAACCGATTGGTTTTGGGGTCACTGGGGCGAATTTCGTTATATTTCTTCACTATCTCATAAAATAAGCCCGATATAACAAATGATCGCTGAATTTTGGTTTTTGTGTTAGGAATATTGACGATTATTCCATTTTCGAGGATTTCGATATCGTCTCTTGTCATATCCACAAGTTCTTGCGAACTACAGGCCCCATTTACTCCTAAAATCAAAATAACCTGTAAACAAAAATATCAAACATGAAAACCTAGTAGATTTCTACTCATAAATAGTTACGTAATAAATTTTAAACCAGTGCATTTTGTTCATAAACTTACCTTCATCAACAAATATTTGTCATCTGGAGCATTCTGCAAAAAGGAATAAACATCCTTTGTAGTAAGCACTTTTGATTTCTTACTACGGAATCCCTCCGACTTTCTTTTCAGAAATGCTGTAAGTTTTTTGTATTCTTGAATATTTATGTCGTTTCTTGTCAATATAGTACTTTTCAACATTGAGTACATAGACCATAACGTACTTGGTTTGTATTTTTGCGCTTTTTCACTGAAATAAGCTAGCAAAACAGTTTCAGAAAAAGATGCCGCATTTTTTTCACTTTTCCATTGCAAAAAATCGTCATAAGTTTTATTATATTTTTTAATTGATTTCTGTGGTAAACGGTTATCAATCAGTATTTTTGCTGTTTCCTTCAACTGCGGCGGAGTTAAAAAAATCTTCATCATCACTATCACTACTTATCATTTTGATAGTTTTATTTTACTTTTCTACGAAAACTGAATCCTCAAACAACACACAAATTGAAAATGGCGCCAATGGCGTCTGCAATTTTCACATGTTCTTTTTTCAAATTGTTTGACACCATCCAACACACAGCTAGTGGCCACTGTCATTTTGCGAACTTGGAGATAAAAACTCACTGTAAAAACTTTTTCGCTTTTGATATTTAGTTTACCAGCGCATAGTCTTACCCAAAATTAAAAAAGAAAAATCACGTAAGAAATGGATTTTCATACACTTTTCTCTCCCGCTCAGATGCGTTTTCTCGCCGCATATTTGTTCGATATGCAATGACGTACTTTCTACCGTAAATTTGATAAAGTATCAAGGTACTTTCCGAGCAGGTGTAGTATAAAAATATTACTTTGCTTCTCTTGCTAACTTCAGAGATTCAATGTCAGTACGCAGTAACATGCTGGCAAGGCGATTTTCCCGCTGCAGCGACTCTGTCAAGGCCCAACTCTTCATCAGCTACTGCACCAGTGTGTACACCACAGAGTTGTGGACGAACTACACCAAGGACGCCATGAGCGAGATGCGTGTGCAGTACAACGACGCATGGCGAGTGATGTTCCGGTTGCCGCGGTGGTGCAGCGCTAGCAGCATGTTCGCCGAGGGACGCGCGCCCTGCTGGCAGGCGCTGCTGCGGAGCCGGTCGGCCGCCGTGCGCACCGCCCTGCACCGCTCTGATAACGCACTGGTGGCTGCGGTACGAGAGTGGCACACCAGCCCGATACATCGCACGTGGAGGGCGTATCACACGCCCATCACTTAATTAATTATTATTTATTTTGTATTTATGCTAAGTTTCAATTTTTAATTTTCTGTAATTTTTGAATTTTATATAAGTATGTATTCTAAAAATGTGTAATAATGGATGCAAATCTGGCTAATAAACATTTCATTTCATTTCATTTCAATGTGTCGTATTTTACGTTTACTGACATTGGTACTTATATTTGTTTTTTTCCCATTTTGACTTGTCAAAACGCTCAACTAAAATGAAAATAAAGTTTATTACGAATTGGGTATGATAAGACATATGCACAAAAAATATTTATACATGTGAGATTTAGAAGATATGAACCGATACTTACAACGATCAAAATCCTGCGCTCCTACTTCACGACTGCTTAGCTCGCACACGAAGTCACGTAGGGATACGACAGAACGCGCGAAATCAAGCGACATAAGTCCGTCCGTGGCAAGCGCTCGCGCGGTACTCAGCGGTACTGATCTTGCAACATCGAGGCGATCAAATATATACTACTTTAATTTAGTGAAATAAAAATAATAGCATTGATTTAAAAACTAAAAATTGTTATTAGTAGTTAAAAGAAATGTTACAATTTATATTGATATTATTATTTTGGAAATGTGAAGTAAATCTCTGGAGATATTTCGACTTTTTTAGAAGTGTTTTTGCGCAATAATCTTTTTTAATGTGATTTTTTTTCATTGCTTGTAAGGTAAAATACAAAAATCTATTCTGACATTATGGAAGTACGGGACGTTTCTTGTGCCATATTTTTTTATTGTGCTTTATATTCAGTAGAATTCGCAAATTAGAGCTCTCAAATAAGGTCTCTGTGTGTTTTTGCCGAAACGAACATCAGAAGAATGAGGATTACTAAATAAATAAGTAAAGTACTCAAATTTGGCTCTGACATTATTGAAGATAGTAAAATGAAGTATAGTTTTCATGCAATGGTGATGTATAGATATAAAGACAATGTATCATATTTCAACGTTGAACATCTTGCTAACACGCATTTTTTTGTAAAACACCTCTTAAACAGATTTTCTACGAATAACTTGCGAAAATGTTTTCGTATCGTTAACGTAAGCACTTTGTATGAGATTTATAGCAGCGCCGTACAGTGCGTAAAATGAACTAAATATGCCAGCACGAAAATTTGGCAGCACGAATGGCTTTGCTTGTTATCGTGTCGCCATCGAGTTGTATGCGTATCGTAGCGTGAGACATTCTGTATGAAAATAGCGAGCACGAATTTTGTTTTGACGTAAACTCGACGGCTGGCTAGCGTCAGCCTGTCGAAAACTTACGAATGTTTGTTCACTTAGAATTCTTCAGTGAAAGACTTTCGTAAGGTATTGAATAATTGAGAAACATATTATAAATTTTAATGTTTTTTTTTTGTTTTCCTACACATAGTAAGTAATAAATATTTATTTATTTTCAATACCGAAGATAATATTTGTGAAGGAAAAATAGATGGTCGCAGCGAGCATCTCAAAAAAAAAAACAAAATGTAGGTATTTTAACTTAATTTTATATAAAAAGTTATAATCTATTCTAAATCTAAAATGACTGCTTCGACCAATGAGTAGAGATCGCTCTGAGCGATAAGACTGCCCATTGTGACACAAAACGTGTGCTATTGCATGCATTTTGTGTCTTGCATTTTCAAAGGTCAATTATTTGTGTATTCGTCCCCCAAATATCAGAAATGTATACCTATACGATGATGTGACATACGAGTACTATACATTTTGGTATAATTCCGTTAACAAAATGAAGCAAGTATGTTCGCTATTTAGTTTTCATGACTAGTCTAAGGCAAAGTCACGAGTGTCCGAGAGAGCCGAGCGAGCGTAGCGAGCGTGCCGTGGCAGCGGCCGGCGAAGCGCCTGAATTAGGGTAACCTACACCTCTACATATAAGGAGATTATATTATAACGCGGCACTTTTAGGATAATATTCGTGTCGAACAAAGGTTCTGTTGAAGCAATGACTTCCCTAAATATGTTCTTTCGAAGTAAGCGACTTGTCGAAATTCAGAGGTACCTACACCCAGCAGTTATATA
This sequence comes from Selenia dentaria, assembly GCA_917880725.1. NCBI lineage: Eukaryota > Metazoa > Arthropoda > Insecta > Lepidoptera > Geometridae > Selenia > Selenia dentaria. The sequence continues at coordinate 17,377,809 of OU862897.1, forward strand.
TATATATTATTTGTGCGACGACTAGCAAAGCAAGGATTGCATTAAGTTATACTCATTTAAGTTAGTACCTATTCATAAACAAAACCCCAGGACTTGTTTATTAGGCCTGCCTTTGTAGGTACCATATTAAATAATATTCCCTACCTTCAATAGCACCAACGACAAAATACTGTTCAGCGTATTGCAATTCGTATATGAGAGTATTGCTCTTTTGTCTTAGTCAGGCATTTTTGTTTACTTTAGAAATATATTAGTAGGTTTCCACGTTTCATAATATATGTTTATTGAAATTCGACTAAAAAGTAAGTATATGTAGTAAGTATTTTTTATAATAGTTATTTGATTTGCTAAGTATATCACATGGATGTATAATACAGTTAATGAACGGTTTTCTTTTAAATTTATTTGTTTTGAATTTATATATACATTATATTAAATTTATTATATACGAAAAGAATGGTATATGATACGTTTTTTTTTGTCTATACATATATTTTAATAATCGAACATATATATTACTTACCCATTGCAAAGATGTGAGTTCACCTAATTAATAGTAAAATATTATTAATTGGCCAATTTGTGATGCTCGAACGAACGAACGAAGAGTTGAAACTAAAAATGAGGATACATTCCAAGGTACTTAGTACAAAACAATACAATGCAGTGCAACGAAACATGACCAGGTACTTAGCGCAGAACAATGCAATGCAATGTGACGATACATTCCTCGGTACTTAGTACAGAACAATGCAAAGCATTGCAATACAACGATACATTCCAAGGTATTTAGTACAGAACAATTCAATGCAGTGCAACGAAACATGCCCAGTTACTTAGCGCAGAACAATGCAATACAGTGCAACGAAACATGCCCAGGTACTTAGCGCAGAACAATGCAATGCAATGTGACGATACATTCCAAGGTACTTAGTACAGAACAATGCAAAGCATTGCAATAAAACGATACATTCCTAGGTACTTAGTACAGAACAATTCAATGCAGTGCAACGAAACATGCCCAGGTACTTAGCGCAGAACAATGCAATGCAACGTGGCGATACATTCCAAGGTATTTAGTACAGAACAATGCAAAGCATTGCAATACAACGATACATTCCTAGGTACTTAGTACAGAACAATACAATGCAGTGCAATGAAACATGCCCAGGTACTTAGCGCAGAACAATGCAATGCAATGTGACGATACATTCCTCGGTACTTAGTACAGAACAATGCAAAGCATTGCAATACAACGATACATTCCAAGGTATTTAGTACAGAACAATTCAATGCAGTGCAACGAAACATGCCCAGTTACTTAGCGCAGAACAATGCAATACAGTGCAACGAAACATGCCCAGGTACTTAGCGCAGAACAATGCAATGCAATGTGACGATACATTCCAAGGTACTTAGTACAGAACAATGCAAAGCATTGCAATACAACGATACATTCCTAGGTACTTAGTACAGAACAATTCAATGCAGTGCAACGAAACATGCCCAGGTACTTAGCGCAGAACAATGCAATGCAACGTGGCGATACATTCCAAGGTATTTAGTACAGAACAATGCAAAGCATTGCAATACAACGATACATTCCTAGGTACTTAGTACAGAACAATTCAATGCAGTGCAACGAAACATGCCCAGGTACTTAGCGCAGAACAATGCAATACAGTGCAACGAAACATGCCCAGGTACTTAGCGCAGAACAATGCAATGCAATGTGACGATACATTCCAAGGTACTTAGTACAGAACAATGCAAAGCATTGCAATACAACGATACATTCCTAGGTACTTAGTACAGAACAATTCAATGCAGTGCAACGAAACATGGCCAGGTACTTAGCGCAGAACAATGCAATGCAACGTGGCGATACATTCCAAGGTATTTAGTACAGAACAATGCAAAGCATTGCAATACAACGATACATTCCAAGGTATTTAGTACAGAACAATTCAATGCAGTGCAACGAAACATGCCCAGTTACTTAGCGCAGAACAATGCAATACAGTGCAACGAAACATGCCCAGGTACTTAGCGCAGAACAATGCAATGCAATGTGACGATACATTCCAAGGTACTTAGTACAGAACAATGCAAAGCATTGCAATACAACGATACATTCCTAGGTACTTAGTACAGAACAATTCAATGCAGTGCAACGAAACATGGCCAGGTACTTAGCGCAGAACAATGCAATGCAACGTGGCGATACATTCCAAGGTATTTAGTACAGAACAATGCAAAGCATTGCAATACAACGATACATTCCTAGGTACTTAGTACAGAACAATACAATGCAGTGCAACGAAACATGCCCAGTTACTTAGCGCAGAACAATGCAATACAGTGCAACGAAACATGCCCAGGTACTTAGCGCAGAACAATGCAATGCAATGTGACGATACATTCCAAGGTACTTAGTACAGAACAATGCAAAGCATTGCAATACAACGATACATTCCTAGGTACTTAGTACAAAACAATGCAAAGCATTGCAATACAACGATACATTCCTAGGTACTTAGTACAGAACAATTCAATGCAGTGCAACGAAACATGGCCAGGTACTTAGCGCAGAACAATGCAATGCAATGTGACGATACATTCCAAGGTATTTATTACTGAACAGTGCAAATCATTGCAATACAACGATACATTCCTAGGTACTTAGTACAGAACAATACAATGCAGTGCAACGAAACATGCCCAGTTACTTAGCGCAGAACAATGCAATACAGTGCAACGAAACATGCCCAGGTACTTAGCGCAGAACAATGCAATGCAATGTGACGATACATTCCAAGGTATTTATTACTGAACAGTGCAAATCATTGCAATACAACGATACATTCCTAGGTACTTAGTACAGAACAATACAATGCAGTGCAACGAAACATGCCCAGGTACTTAGCGCAGAACAATGCAATGCAATGTGGCGATACATTCCTAGGTACTTAGTACAGAACAATACAAAGCATTGCAATACAACGATACATTCCTAGGTACTTAGTACAGAACAATACAATGCAGTGCAACGAAACATGCCCAGGTACTTAGCGCAGAACAATGCAATGCAATGTGTCGATACATTCCTAGGTACTTAGTACAGAACAATACAAAGCATTGCAATACAACGATACATTCCTAGGTACTTAGTACAGAACAATTCAATGCAGTGCAACGAAACATGCCCAGGTACTTAGCGCAGAACAATGCAATGCAATGTGGCGATACATTCCTAGGTACTTAGTACAGAACAATACAAAGCATTGCAATACAACGATACATTCCTAGGTACTTAGTACAGAACAATACAATGCAGTGCAACGAAACATGCCCAGGTACTTAGCGCAGAACAATGCAATGCAATGTGGCGATACATTCCTAGGTACTTAGTACAGAACAATACAAAGCATTGCAATACAACGATACATTCCTAGGTACTTAGTACAGAACAATACAATGCAGTGCAACGAAACATGCCCAGGTACTTAGCGCAGAACAATGCAATGCAATGTGGCGATACATTCCTAGGTACTTAGTACAGAACAATACAAAGCATTGCAATACAACGATACATTCCTAGGTACTTAGTACAGAACAATACAATGCATTGCAACGAAACATGCCCAGGTACTTAGCGCAAAATAATGCAAAAGATACATTCCAAGGTACTTAGTACAGCACAATACAATGCAGTGCATTGAAACATGCCCAGGTACTTAGCGCAGAACAATGCAATGCAATGTGGCGATAAATTCTTAGGTACGTATTTAGTACAGAACAATGCAAATCATTGCAACGAAACATGGCCAGGTACTTAGGGCAGAACAATGCAATGCAATGTGACGATACATTCCTCGGTACTTAGTACAGAACAATACAATGCAGTGCAACGAAACATGGCCAGGTACTTAGCGCAGAACAATGCAATGCAATGTGGCGATACATTCCAAGGTACTTAGTACAGAACAATACAATGCAGTGCAACGAAACATGCCCAGGTACTTAGCGCAGAACAATGCAATGCAATGTGGTGATACATTCCAAGGTACTTAGTACAGAACAATACAATGCAGTGCAACGATACATGCCCAGGTACTTAGCGCAGAACAATGCAATGCAATGTGGCGATACATTCCTCGGTACTTAGTACAGAACAATACAATGCAGTGCAACGAAACATGCCCAGGTACTTAGCGCAGAACAATGCAATGCAATGTGGCGATACATTCCTCGGTACTTAGTACAGAACAATACAATGCAGTGCAACGAAACATGGCCAGGTACTTAGCGCAGAACAATGCAATGCAATGTGACGATACATTCCAAGGTATTTAGTACAGAACAATGCAAAGTATTGCAATACAACGATACATTCCTAGGTACTTAGTACAGAACAATACAATGCAGTGCAACGAAACATGCCCAGGTACTTAGCGCAGAACAATGCAATGCAATGTGGCGATACATTCCTAGGTACTTAGTACAGAACAATACAAAGCATTGCAATACAACGATACATTCCTAGGTACTTAGTACAGATTAATACAAAGCATTGCAATACAACGATACATTCCTAGGTACTTAGTACAGAACAATACAATGCATTGCAACGAAACATGCCCAGGTACTTAGCGCAAAATAATGCAAAAGATACATTCCAAGGTACTTAGTACAGCACAATACAATGCAGTGCATTGAAACATGCCCAGGTACTTAGCGCAGAACAATGCAATGCAATGTGGCGATAAATTCTTAGGTACGTATTTAGTACAGAACAATGCAAATCATTGCAACGAAACATGGCCAGGTACTTAGGGCAGAACAATGCAATGCAATGTGACGATACATTCCTCGGTACTTAGTACAGAACAATACAATGCAGTGCAACGAAACATGGCCAGGTACTTAGCGCAGAACAATGCAATGCAATGTGGCGATACATTCCAAGGTACTTAGTACAGAACAATACAATGCAGTGCAACGAAACATGCCCAGGTACTTAGCGCAGAACAATGCAATGCAATGTGGTGATACATTCCAAGGTACTTAGTACAGAACAATACAATGCAGTGCAACGATACATGCCCAGGTACTTAGCGCAGAACAATGCAATGCAATGTGGCGATACATTCCTCGGTACTTAGTACAGAACAATACAATGCAGTGCAACGAAACATGCCCAGGTACTTAGCGCAGAACAATGCAATGCAATGTGACGATACATTCCTCGGTACTTAGTACAGAACAATACAATGCAGTGCAACGAAACATGGCCAGGTACTTAGCGCAGAACAATGCAATGCAATGTGACGATACATTCCAAGGTATTTAGTACAGAACAATGCAAAGTATTGCAATACAACGATACATTCCTAGGTACTTAGTAAAGAACAATACAATGCATTGCAACGAAACATGCCCAGGTACTTAGCGCAGAACAATGCAATGCAATGTGACGGTACATTCCAAGGTACTTAGCGCAGAACAATGCAATGCAATGTGGCGATACATTCCAAGGTACTTAGTACAGAACAATACAATGCAGTGCAACGAAACATGCCCAGGTACTTAGCGCAGAACAATGCAATGCAATGTGGCGATACATTCCAAGGTACTTAGTACAGAACAATACAATGCAGTGCAACGAAACATGCCCAGGTACTTAGCGCAAAATAATGCAATGCAATGTGGCGATACATTCCAAGGTACTTAGTACAGAACAATACAATGCAGTGCAACGAAACATGCCCAGGTACTTAGCGCAGAACAATGCAATGCAATGTGGCGATACATTCCAAGGTACTTAGTACAGAACAATACAATGCAGTGCAACGAAACATGCCCAGGTACTTAGCGCAGAACAATGCAATGCAATGTGGCGATACATTCCAAGGTACTTAGTACAGAACATTACAATGCAGTGCAACGAAACATGCCCAGGTACTTAGCGCAAAATAATGCAATGCAATGTGGCGATACATTCCAAGGTACTTAGTACAGAACAATACAATGCAGTGCAACGAAACATGCCCAGGTACTTAGCGCAAAATAATGCAATGCAATGTGGCGATACATTCCAAGGTACTTAGTACAGAACAATACAATGCAGTGCAACGAAACATGCCCAGGTACTTAGCGCAAAATAATGCAATGCAATGTGGCGATACATTCCAAGGTACTTAGTACAGAACAATACAATGCAGTGCAACGAAACATGCCCAGGTACTTAGCGCAAAATAATGCAATGCAATGTGGCGATACATTCCAAGGTACTTAGTACAGAACAATACAATGCAGTGCAACGAAACATGCCCAGGTACTTAGCGCAAAATAATGCAATGCAATGTGGCGATACATTCCAAGGTACTTAGTACAGAACAATACAATGCAGTGCAACGAAACATGCCCAGGTACTTAGCGCAAAATAATGCAATGCAATGTGGCGATACATTCCAAGGTACTTAGTACAGAACAATACAATGCAGTGCAACGATACATGCCCAGGTACTTAGCGCAGAACAATGCAATGCAATGTGGCGATACATTCCAAGGTACTTAGTACAGAACAATACAATGCAGTGCAACGAAACATGGCCAGGTACTTAGCGCAGAACAATGCAATGCAATGTGGCGATACATTCCTCGGTACTTAGTACAGAACAATACAATGCAGTGCAACGAAACATGCCCAGGTACTTAGCGCAGAATAATGCAATGCAATGTGGCGATACGTTCCTAGGTACTTAGTACAGAACAATGCAATTCGAAGGCCGAGCCTACTACGCGAATGAAGTCGTAGGCAGTCGCTAGTATAAAATAAAATTATATTTTCGTCAATATCTCGGGATACTCGAAATAATTTTCCAACAACAAAATACAAAGAACCGTCTGCGTAAATTATATATCTAGGTACATAGGTAGGTATATAATTCCTTCTCGTACGTACCTAACTGCAAAAAGATAAAAAGAACAATTGTATGTGAAGGCGAAGGCTAGTATCCCGAAGTCTCGAGCGAGCGAACAGGAAATTCTCCTTCGAGTAAATCTCTTCTAAAGGCAAGATTTAAAGCCCCCTGCAGAGCCCAACTTACAGGGTCTCACGCTACGGGCCGGGCGGTGTCAGGGGAAATGAGGGACCTCTTAAATCAACCCCCCCATTGTAGCAGGAAGGGGGTGGTAGAGAGGTTGAGTGGCATTACCCATACCGCTGGTTCATCGTGCGGGGGAATAACCCCACACACCCTGGCGCATCGATCGGTAGGTAAGTACGTTGGTCATAACAGCAGGGGGAATTACCCCATTCCCCCCAGAGTAATTTAAGTAGCACCTGTTTCATACATTCATGAGCTAGCAATATGTAAGTAGTGCGATCGATTTAGATTTTGAACTAAAGTTCAAAAAAAGTCGTTGAACAGCATTGTAAACAATGCTGTTCAACGACTTTTTATTAATGTGTAAGATAAGTATAAAAAACTAAGTAGGTAGGTACTCTACTTACCTACTTAGATTAATTTAATATCACGTCACACATCATACTAATAGGTAGGTAGGTAGTAGGTACCTACCTAAAATAAGGGCCAAAGTTGGTGAGTGTGTATGTTTGTTACTTCTTCATGCACAAATGGCTGGACTAATTTTGATCAAATTTGGTATAGATAAAAACATAGGAAACTTTTCATCGTCATCATCATCTATCACCACGCGGCACGGATGTAACCGAAGGGCGCAGCTGGAGAAGCGTGAAGCCATAAAACAGCTGCAAAGCAAACGCAGTCAGTCTACTTCAAACAAACAATGCCTACCTACCTACCTACTTAATACGTTTAAAAAAATAACACTAAGTAGGTATAAGTACCTTCATCTAAGTAAGTAATTAAGTAGGTAGGTACCTACTTAGGAACTTACCTACTTATTAAGTACCTACCTACTTAATTAACAGTGTACATTATGTTGGCGATCAATAAAAATATAATAGGTAGGTATAATATAATACTTACCCTACCTACCTATGTCAATTTCCAAATTGCCTACGACGCCAATAAGAAATACCTATGTCAATAATTACCGAACTACACATGAACTAGGCAGGTACACCCTATTTGTCAACAACAATATAATTTAATCTATTCTATAAAAAGAATTGGCACAAATATTCGGCAATTCGGGACGCGACAGGCAGTGCCAGCCGTCACTCACTTCTTGCCCAGTCTACATAAATAAACAGTTTCGTGTTCATTTTTCTGCTCTCGTGCTTAGGAACCCACTCAATCTTCAGTTTGTATTCTTGTATTATTATTACCTCATCCGACGCGGAGCGTCGTTAGCTGCTAGACAGAAAGAGACACAACATGGTCCGCTTAGCTTACGCTGCGCATTAGAAAGGGACGAGTATAGACGCTAAAACGGTACGCTACCGGTCGTAGCTGGAGGCCCGCCGCGCCGCGCAGCGTCGCACCCTCCCGCGCTCTCGTCTGGTTTGGAACCGGCGGCATAGTGAAATATTTTCATTTCAAGTGTTTCGTATTCAATGCGTTGGGTTGGGTCATAATCATACGCTTTGTTCTCAACCTAGTATTGTTATTACAGCACGATTGATCAATTGGTTGAATTGAAGAGGATTGATTAATGACACTGAACGTCAAGGTCACATGAGTAAATAAACGGAAGGGATTTACTCATGTGGTCGAGGAAGACGAGATCGTCAATCATCATGGGCCAGTACAAAATATCGAAGATAATCACATTGCATTAAGAAACGTTCGTATACCTACCTACCTACCTATCTATACTAGCGCGAGCCACTGTTTCGCTCGCCTGAAAATCCAAAACTAAGTAGGTAGGTACCTGGGTTCGCACATTATTAATAGATAGGTCCTACTAAGGTAGTTAAGTAACTATAATAATTATTGTTAAACTACCTACTTATACAACAAATCAATCAAATATCTTATAATAATATCTCTGATAAGAATACAGAGCCTAGCGAAGGATTTTAGAGTAGAATTCCGAGCGTAGCAAAGGATTGTAGAGCAGAATACCGAGCGCAGCAAGGGATTCTAAAGTAGAATCCTGAATGTAGCGAGGGATTCTTTCAACTTTAGAACACACGGTCACTCTGACTCGGGATCACTCGAGCTTAAAATAGCGTTGCTTTGCCCGCAGGTGAAATCGTAGATTGTATCATAAGGGAGCAAAATAATATTTTTACGGCGAGAGCGCTTTTTTGAATCCAGAGCGAAGTGAGGGATTTTAGAGTAGAATCCCGAGCGCAGCCAGGACTAGAATCCTGAACAAGCGAGGTAGCGAGGGATTCAAAATACGTCGCCCTTTCATCACCCTCTACTTTTCATCACCCTCTATGAGAAAATAAAAGGCGCCTCATATTTTATTGTAAGTAATGATTTTATTTAATAAAACATAGAGTAACAACTAAATAGAAATGAAATAGTATCTAATAATAAGAAAATTAAAAACTTATATTTACATGCGAGACATTTTCGCAATTATGAAAATGTATTGTTGCAGTTTTATTAGGAATAGAGATTGTTCTAAATTTTATACTTAGGTAAGTATCCTGTGTGTTTGAAATAATGTTCGAATCTGGCTCATTTTGAGGTAAATGTGACTGTGAATCTTGTTTAGATGTAGATGGGCGCGGCGACAGTGGCATGGTTGGATTAACTGAAGGTTTCAGGGCGTTTTACAAAAAATATGAGCACCCCAGTATGTGTTATCCACCAAATTTGACAATAAATTTCTGGGCAACCTTAACACATTTCATTAGTTAGAGTTATTTTTCTACTACAGAAATGATTAAGAATTATGTTTATATATAATAAGTTACTGAAACACATTGTAAAAATTAAAATATTGACAAAATGTAATACAAAAAAAACACAATTTAATATGTCCACCTTACAGCTTGTTAACTTTGAAGTTCATTAAAATACTTCCAAATTAAATTTATTTAATGAAGTTGTTTGCAATCGAAGCCTTATTGTTAGTATTTTAATAACAAATTTAATATAATTCTATAAAAAGGAATTTGATTAAACAATACTAGTTTAAAGTTTGTCCTTAAAAACGGAAGTCTAAGCCTAAGTAACGCCAAAAACTAGGATTACAAAACAAAAAAAATACTACCATTCTCTGGCAATTTTTTAGTGATGGCAACATTAGTTCCATTCAGAATACCCCGTCCTCTTCTTCCCGCTTGTTTTTGACGCATTCCGTTACGTTGTGTTGTGTGGTAGCATGGTGCTAAAAAATGATCCACTAAGAAAGGCTGTTTTACTGGTAAGTAATCAGTTTATTAATATGTACTTATTCTTTAGTTGCTTTTTAATTATCCGTGAATAATTTTTATAACACAAAATAGGAATATTTATGATGTTTCATATAAAATCATTGCCAACAACAGTTTGAGGTTATGATTCGTAACATCCATTAAGTAACGTTACGTATAAGCGGACCGAATACGTTACGTAATGGAATTATAAGGACGTGAGCATAATAGTTTTTTTTACTAGCTACGGCCCGCGGTTTCGCTCGTGTGAAAATGTATGTGTCAAATGGAGAACAATACAGATATATATATTGTAAATTTTAGAATTTTCGATTGGTTCATTCTGATATCTGATTATGTGGATTGCGAAAGTATTATACGGGTTTTGCATTTTAGAGCTGGCGGGGAGCGGACGCGCGTTCTGTGATCTATCTGTGCGTGGTGATTTGTTTAAATCAAGTTATATTATAATACCGTATACGTGTTTCATTATTTACATAAAAGTTTATTTTTACCATGTTTTGAGTGAATGTGCGAATCTAGGATATTTTTTTTTCATACAAATTTCAGAAATTTATTGCACACTTCCTAGGGGTAGTTTTGTAAAAGTAAAAAATACATGTGTAATTGTTTACTTTTTATTTTATTCCTATCCTAATTATTAATAAAAAAAATAGTATATTTCCAAAGTAATAGGTTATACGTTTTACTTTTTTTTGTTTCAGATAAATATTTTCAATTAGGTTTAGGGAGAAATTGAAGCAAGATCCAGAAAAATATGATGCGTACAAGAAAAAGCAAGTTGACAGGGTTAAAAAATGCCATAAAAAAATAGTCGATCTCAATGACGAAGATAAGGAGAAGAAAAGAAGACCATGGAGAAACCAAAAAGCAGCCCAAAAAAAGAAAAAGAGCGCACAAAAGCCAAAGAAAGAGAAAGAAGAAACCAGAGAACTAAAAATTACCAAAAATTTAAAGAAGGAACTAAAATGTGCAAATATTTCACTAATAAAGTCTGAAAAACGCGAAGAACGTCTGAAATTGATAGTAGGACGATTAAGGTAAAGATTACAAAGAACCAAATCAGCTTTAGAAGCTAAAGAAAGAGATCTCAAAATACTAGAAAATAAAGTTCAAGACATAGAAGACGATAGGGATAAGTTAGAAAAGTCAATTCAAGAAACGTATAAAAACAATTTATTGTAAGACTCAAGAAAGCAAAAGACTATTAAAGAAGATTGTGCAAAATTACGCACAGAAAAGTAACATAACATATCCTACTCATAAAATATTGGGGCTCAAAAAAAGGATTCGATTTGCCTATAAACCACGAAAGGTCAACACAAAAGTGAGAGAAGAAATTCAAACCTTTTATCTTCGGGACGATGTGACTAGGTGCACTGCAGGGAAAAGAGAGTGCAGAACAAAAGAAAAAAATAAAATGCAAATAAGGTACATGGTTGACACATTGTATCATCTTTACCAAACTTACAGAAGAGACGGTGGCAGACATAGTTTCTCAACGTTTTACAGATGTAAACCATTTTACGTTTTATCTCCAACTATCGGCGTCAGAGATACCTGTAAGTGCATTAAGCACAGCAACATAGATTTCATCTTACAAGCTTTGAAATCGAATAAAATTGTTTCCTACAAAAATATTGAGGAGATGGTTCATGTATTTTCTTGTGATACAAAATCATTTAATTGTATGTATGGAAAGTGCATTAATTGTAAAACTCCACACATTGAATATAACAAAGAAAGGTCAAGCGAAGAAACCAAATGGTGGAAATGGGAACAAGTAGATCACAAATATGAGAAAGCGGGCCGAAAAATAACTACAAAGAAAACTATAAGAGGGGAGCAGAATGGGACCGTCGGTAATTTAGTAACTGAATTGGAAACTGCGTTAGGTAACATTCAAAGTACACTATTTTAATTGGAAGGAACAACAGAGACAGTACCGTAAGTGCGTTAATAATTTGAAGGACGACGAGATAATGATATTGTGTGATTTTTCTGAAAATGTCGACTGTAAATATTCAAACGAGATACAATCGATGCACTTCGGTGCTTCAAAGGCCTCTATAAAAATACACACTGGAATTATTATTTTTAAACAAAAATGTCATAACTTTGCTACAGTTTCCGACAGTAACAACCACGAGCCTGACGCTATTTGGGCTCATTTATTACCCATTATTAAATACGCCAAAGAAAACCACCCTATTAATGTCATCCATTTTTTTTTTCCGATGGTCCCACCAGCCAGTACCGGCAAAAGAAGAATTTTTATTTATTAAACTTATTTGCAGACAAACTAAAATTGAAATTCTCCACATGGTCTTTTTCCGAAAGCGGCCATGGGAAAAGTATTGCTGACGGTGTTGGTGGGTCGGTTAAGAGACAGCTTGACACTAGAGTATACGTTATGGGACAGACGTGACTAATGCGACAGATGCCTACAATGTTTTGAATGGGTATATGAAATCTGTAAAATGTTTTTATATCAACGAAAAAGACATTGAAAACATTCGTAAGCTTATTCCACTGAATTTAAAAGCCGTCCCTGGGACAATGAAATTGCACCAAATAATATCGAAACAAAAATATAAGATTAATTACAGGCTACTTAGTTGCTTTTGTGGTGATAAAGAAGGGTTATGCAATTGCTATTGTCCGGAAACCCATTTCCTAGTGCCAGTTGGAGCTAATCGTGATGATGAGTCTATAGTAATGACTGAGAACATCAGGGAAGTTAAAACTTCAGGCAATCACATTTTCCATGAGAACATCACGGATAATACAGTACAAGTTGACAATGCTGTTATGGCCAGCAGCTCACAGAATATCCTCGGCGATGATTCACTTCATGCTCTCCATGAAAACATTACGGGTAATGCCGTTAAAATTGACAATGCAGTTATGGCCAGCAGCACAGAAAATATCCTCGGCGATGATTCATTACTTCCCTCGATTACTGCCGGCGGATGTGAACAGTTTCCAGGTCCTAGAAAAAGAGTCGACATATTGTTGCCTGGACATTCTGGACCGCCAACCAAGAAAAGCAGAGAGAAAATAAGCGAGAAAGAAAATAAGCGAAAAATGAAAGTATTATTACCAACTACGAAGAGAAACATTCATTGCTATGTCTGCCACCTTTGTAAAAGCGATTCTTTATGTCTAAAAGACATGATTAAATGTATGGTGTGCAAAAATTGGATATGTCTAATATGTAGTGGCACTGATTTTTTTGATTATATTTGCCCAATATGCCTTAACTCCGATTAGTGATTTTAAAACTACCTAAGTGTGTTACGAGTAGATGATATAGGATTTTCATAAAGGTATCCAGTTTGAAAGTAAATGAAAAACCAAGACTGGCTAAGATTATTAATTATTATTATGTACATTGTACACGTAGCCTAATTTTTCCTATTAGTAACTTTGTGTTCCACCTAAGTAACTGTCCTATTAAAATGTGATTTAAATTTTAAGATTTCTTTTAATTGTATTAGCTTAGAGCTCTAAATTACAATTATAATATTGTTTTAAATCTCCAAATTTCATTTTGTGTTACCTTAAAACTTTCTAAACTTACTGTTGTGTTAGACAAAAGATATTTTGTATGGTGTTACCGGCACAAAAGTGACGTAATGGATGTTTTTCCGAAAATTACTCGCCAATTTATGATTATTCTTTAGTTTTTTTTTCTGTTTTTTTTTTATATTAATATGCTATTAGTTGAATTAAACAAGTTAGTAATTATAAACAAATCGTTTTATTTGTGTAAATGCCAAGTTAAAAAGTTATACTTAATGGAACGAATTGTGGATAACTTTTGAAATCAGAATGATATTTTTGTGTTTATTTTCATATATTTAATATAAATTTTATTAAATTTAGTTAATTTATTTAATTATATATAGGTTTACCATCAATTACATGTAGACTTCCGTTCATTAGAAATAAGGTTTCCACTATATTATAAGTAACGGGCTATTTTTTTTTTGAAAAACGCTCTTCAACTTAATGTTTTCCACGACGCGTTCACGTGTTTTCACCTTGTTCTCAATAGAATCTTCTATGTATATACCCCTCTGCTACAGCACTGGACTTCCATTCCATCCCCCACGTCGCTTGAGAACGGTTAAATTCGCTCCAGAAGAAGTACGACGAAAACAATAACCTGTATACAGCTGGAAATCTGGTAACTTCAAATACATAGCGATTTCTTGTGAAATATTAGAATTTTTATTTTTCCCATAACTTGTTTGAAGCACTTGCCATTTTGAGAACGGATGAAAAACTGATTGGTGTTCATATCAGCAGGACTTAGGTCCAGGTAATTCAGTACATTAGTTTTGTATTCTCCTCGGATTACGAAGGATCGGTCAATTTTTGTTTTTGTGTCTGTTTGTGTGTGTCTTTACTAACAATAAATCATCCGAGTAACTTTTGTCATCAACAGTAACTTTAAAAGTCCATTGCCACGACAAGCTCCATGGAGGTACTCCGAAAATTAAAGCCACCTGCTCAGATTATAGAACAAAAGAAAAACCTTTTGTTCTATAATCTGAGGCCACCTGTAACAAAACCAAATGTGAAGAGCAAAGTATCTAACGAAGTACAGGTTACAATAAAATGCTCATTTTAAAACAATATGGTTATACCTACTTTACTAAAAATCCACCATATAGGTAGGTACATAGTTACTTAATTTTACTTTTATTATGTTTCTTGCACCTACGCACGTTCCGCGTGGTATTTTTCGCTACCCACATCGGCAGCGAATAACGCTCAAGTCTGAATACTTGAATAGGCCTATATATAACGTGAGTGTGTTGGTATATATACGTCACGTTACGTATATACGTATGACGTATCGTATAGGTACCTTACGTAAAACACGATAACTACCTACGCAAATCTTATATCAATGATAAGTAATGTTTTGGTCAATTATCATTATGGACCATAATAGCAGTTTTCTTGTGCCAAACTGTAAATTCGTGACGAGTATGCATAGAATAAATAATGGTAATAGTGTAGGCACTGGTCTAAATCAGTGTTTATTTTAAAGTAGGTAGGTACTAATCGTTTAACAAGTGTTTGGTAAATTATTGACCGTGCTATGATTTGACCATTCAAAATCAAACTAAGCAAAAAGTATCTACTCTCGCGAAAAATTGGTCTCAGTGTTTCCGGCAATTTGCGATTGCCATCGGTCGTTTCTGCCAAACGCACATCATGGACGAGAGAAAGTAAAAAACTTTGGTGCAAAATATTTATGTTCAATGTGTCGAGCCGTAGGTAGGGACAAACTGCATCCTCGCGCAGCCCTGAGCACCCTGTCGACCTTACGTGGACGCACGCCAGACGCGCACATTTGCTCTTGGTGCAAATATTCGAGAGGATGCCCGAGCATGCGCGAGGACCGAGCATATTTCCGCTCAGTGGATCGAAACTGACTCTACTGCCGAGAAAATAAGGCCATTTTTCTTTTATACTTAATTGTAAAAATTTGTTTCGCTAACCAGGCGGTAATGCTTTAAAACATAATATTCAACAGCATAGGTACGTAAGCTATTTACATAATGTTACTGTAATATCACGAAAAAATCGCGCTGGGTAGTATCCGTATATGAACGAGGTCTAAACTAGAAAGTCTCGAAACTAGTATTCTAAGCTCAAAAATTTCAGAATAAAAGCGGTTTTCATTTTGACAGCTGCCATCGGAAATGAAGAACTCGACGCGATTTATTATATGCATTTGGGAACCAGCATTCTAAGATTCCTTAGCTTCCGAGTTATGGCAATCAAGTTAGACAGTGGTCATCCAAAATGAAGATCTCGACGAGGTCTAAGTATAATTTCTTTTTAGGAAGCTGTATTCTAGGATCAACAGTTTTAGAGGTATAGCAGTTTTAAGACGCGGTCCAATCCCAATTTTAAAATAATTTACGATGCTTTACGTAAAGTTGAAAATCGCTTGTTAGATTCGACGACGTAATGCGAAAATGCATTAATTTTGTACGTTTTCTTTATATTTTTCGATATATACGAATATAATTGAAAAAACTGCTGGTTACTACTTTAGTACCATATGTTCGCTATGTATTACTTAAAAAATAATATAGTGTTATCGCTGAAAATTCTGAGAGTTTGGACGTGAAAGTTTATTTTTATGGACCTATTTAGGATTGTTTCTGCAGCCCTTCGAGTAATATTTATGAATTCTGTTCGGTTATTACTCTTTGCCTGTTCCTTTTCTAACCTAAGTATTTTTTTCATAGATTATTATCGATCTGTTTCGTTACACTAGATGAAAGATTCTGATTTTTACTATTATCAGGATACGACCGCATCTTAAGTTTGACAGCTGTCGTCCGAAATGAAGATCTCGACGAGGTCTATAATTTCTCTTAAGAATCTAGTATTCTAGAATCAACAGTTTCAGAGTTATGAAAATGATGATCTCGATGCGATTTAACATTTAACCCACACGAGCCGCACTCATAAAAGAAGTGAATTTATTATTTCTGTTCAGAAACAGCATTCTAGGATCAATAGTTTCAGAGTTATGGCTGTTTTCAGTTTGACAGCTGTCATCGGAAATGAAGATCTTGACGAGTTTATTGTTTACCAGAGTCAGTACCCTCGGATCAGTCTTCATCTCTGCAAGGGTCGACTCGGAAATCAGACGATCTGACGTAATGTAATCGAGCAAGCGTCTAATTTGGCTGAAATGACCAGCATAAACTGATTTTGAGAGCCATATTTTTTTAAATTTTGATAGGCCTCTTTGGTAGGTAAGTCTACTATAATTATTTTAATACAATGTTTACTTCTTCAATGCTCGATGGCGAAAGCTTACTATGGTTTAAGCACACTAGAAGACCAGCTTTATTCTTCTATTTTCAGAATATGGTCACCACTTTGCACTTCAAGTTCCAACCCTGGACGAGATTTATACTAATATTTTGCCCAAATTGCTCGTTTTCAAGGCTCAGTCGCTTCATTTGTCGTATTCATTTGTCAGAATAATAAAATTGAAAGGCGACATAAAAAAGCCTTTCACTCTCAGTTCTACGAGAACAATTTTAAAGACGTTTTCACATTAAAAATGTATATTTAAACTTTGAATCGGATAAAAATATTCCCAAAGCTAATGAAATGTACCTAGCTACATTTTTAACATTTCTGCATAAAAAATAAGATGTTACCAGCGCAACGTTGCAGTAATGTCAGAGTATAACATTGTAACACTTACTTGTATGACTTTGATACAATCCTACTCATAAATGTTGATGAATTATTATTGACTAAAATGAACTATCGCCATAGCCCATGTTTTGCTTGCGAAAGCGTTCCGCCAAAACGGCAGTGATGGAACACCGCAACTTTTGCCCGCAGCATTATCGGCCAATTTGGCCCTTGGCCATATTATCCAACCATGTTTAGTTTTCGACGTTTGTGTTGAAGACATTTTTTTTTAAATTCTATTTATGCTTTAAAGTTAAATAGTTTTAAGTTCATAGTTTTTGATTACTGATAAGTTCAATGACTGATAAAATCAATAGACTGATTTATCTCAATCATATCGAGTTTTGATACGAAAAAGGCTTATAGTGTGCCATAATAGCCGAAACATTTTGTTCCCACTGCTGGGACTCGAGCCTTCCTCTCAGAGAGAGGAGTTGGGCCATAATCCACCTCGCGGGCCCAGTGCAGATTGGTGGATAGGTTAATGACCAACCCATGTCGAAGTTTTCAGGGTGCCCGAAGGCCTTCGATATAGCCTAACGACTGTTGTCCTAAGACAAACAAGGGGACCGACGGTTTAACGTGCCCTCCGAAGCACGGAAGCGCTCAGTTGCCATGCCAATGCCACTAGCGGTCACCCAGCTACGAGCGCTTCGTAGCGGAGCGTCGTCTAAGTAATAAGTTATCGTATAATTTCTTAGTACTTAAGGATAAGCATATCTAATCTAACATCCATACCGTGATAATAAAGAATTATCGCTAGCGATAATTCTTAGTAATAATATAAATAATAATAAGTAAATAGTTTTATTTAGATTTTTCTCAAAGTAAGTTGACTATTGCTCTTTCGTGGCATATTCAAACATCTGGGGTTGAAAGAACTTCGAACCCACTCATGGACAGTTTCAACTCACCTATTATTGATCTCGTCCTATTGTTGTCGTCGTCGTCTGAAGCGATGTTCTCAAGGCAATCGAAAGGATTGGACAGCTCAATTTGAAATCTCTCGGGGTCTTGAATATGGTCACGAGTGGGTCGGAGCGTAGACTTCAACAGACGAGACCTGTCAAGTTTGACATTAATATTCAACGTACCTCTAACCATTCGCAGATCACCATGCACCGGTTTTCACCCTGTGGATCACGCCTGGAGATATCAGTGAATATTTAATGTTTATTGTATTGTATATAATATTTATCTCTTGGTGGTCATAATGAAGTCAATCTCATTGCTCATGGAACCATCGGGAATCAGCCAGCTCCCTTTCCTTCTTCTTTTAAGGTGGCATCTGAAAGAAAGAGTTCATCATAAAGAGTCCCTCTTTCTTCAGGAAGTCAGCCAACCTCTGTCCCCTACTGTTCCGAAGTCCATAACCAAATTGCCCCTTTCAACTCAACCTTTTTTTTTAACCAGGGGAAGATTATTTCCTGATCACCAGCCCAGCGTAGAGCTGGTGCGCGTGTGGGAGTCTTCGCCAGAAGGACAGAATACCCACCAAACCTCTGTGGTGTTCCATCGTCGTCGACTGGTGGCGGGAACCGTGGGACCATTCGTATTCACCACAGAACCCACAGACGTCGCTGCCCGCCTACGCAGGCCCAGCCTCTGGGGAGGGTGTAAAGAGCCCTCCCCATTACCACCTCGTGGGATGCCCCGAAACATGTGGGCCATCCACACCATGTGAGGACCTAACCCTAATTGGGGGCACCGGCTGTTCCCACGGCCGATACAGGTACTCTGAGCGGAGACGGAGCAAGCCCGATCGGCTCGCCTCCGTGTCCGCGCTCTCCGGAGCGGGAGAGAGAAGGGATCTATCACCATCTCGCGCTCCTCGGCATTTCTCTGCAACATCACGACCTCGCAGAAAGAGACCATCGCCTCCCATTACCTCTCGTCGTCGACCGTCTTTGTTAAGATGGTTGACAAGGCGAGGTCCGCCCTCACGACTGCAACCAGGGACTGCCGTGCCTCGACAGCCCCTGGGCAAACTTCCAGCACGTGCTGCGCGGTTTCGTCCGCGCAGCCGCACTGGTGGCACCCAGGAGTCGCCTCCCTCTGGAGAACGAGGCACAAGTACCTCCCGACTTTCAACTCATCCTCGTTTATCTTACCCAACTTCGCGTAAAAAGGCCCCATACAACTAGAAAGTGCGTTTTAGAGGTATGTATGACCCGACTTATGTCCTCATACATATCCTCCACCTCATCATCTGGGTGCGACTTCGTCAATGCGTATACCTGAATGACCTTCAGCGAATATCTTTTGAATACTTTGAGTATTAGGTATACGACCCTGTTGGGAACGCTATCGATCGTAACAATGTTGTTAGTAAGGGACTTGTGGACGATAAACCCGACACCACCTTGGGACTGTTGGTCGCCCTACCGGTAGTAGAATAGGTTACCTGATTTTAGGGTTATCGTGTCCTCACCCGCTCTTCGGACTTCTGATAACCCCACGATGCGCCAGTGAAACCTACTCATTTATTCTTCCAGCGCGTCAATCTTCTCACCTGTCCTCACTTGCGTATGTTGTGTGTTACCAGTGGCAGTCGTCGTTGTTTAGGGTGGTAGCCGGGCGTCTGCCGGGGATTTTTAGCACCCCCTGCTCCATCGTTACCGTGTCCGCTACCGTAACCAGGAATTATAGCGGGGCTGCCGGGGACGGGGAGGCCTGGTTCCATTTGTACCTTTCATCGAGGTTTTTTGTCAATATATATTATAAATTTGCTTGGCAGGCGGGTTGGCGAGTGCAGTTTTCGGGGGTGTTTTGTTCAAAAGGTACTGCTGCCCACCTTCTGTTTTGGTATCCCTTAGCTTTCCTAAGCGGACACCTCACGGCAATTTATGTTTCATATTCACCTATAAATGTTTGATCGATAATTTTATCGTTAATGTCGCTCAATGATTTATCAATTGAACTACTGTCGGAAAATCGATCATTCATGATTTGACGTGTTAATTGTAAAACGTTCGCAACATCTTACTCGTATTTATGAAAACGAACCCATCTACTGATACGTGCATTTGCTACGCAAGAGGCCAACTATCTATATAGTCGTTAAGATAAATTAATGGATATACCGACCTAGGTCACTACTAGCGACTCGCTAGCGATAATTCTTTATCATTACGGTATGAATGTTAGATTAGATATGGTACTAAGAAATTATACGACAACTATACTCACATAGGTAGTACCACTGATGCATTCGCCATGTTTCGCTAAACCTATTATATTATATTTGTTTAGTCCTACTATTGTTTAATTTGTGGTTCTGTACCTGCCACTATTAGATCGAATGTGAGTGTCGCCCATAGCCCGCATCGCCCAGAGGAACGTGACAAGAAGAGAAGGAACATGAAAAAGTCTTTAAAATGGCTTTCACAGAAACGAGAATGAAAAGCTTTCTATGTTGCCTTTCAAAACTTAATATCCCATAACTCAAGGGATGCAGTACATAGTTGTGTACGTATTCTGAAAGATGAAGAATGAAACTAAGCCTATCAGTGTGCTTACGATACGCCCCAATCCGCTTACGCCATCGAGCAGGGAGGGGGGTTAAAGAAGAACGATTTGGGCGAAGTTCAAGCGCATTGGTGACCATATTCTGAAAATTAGAAGAATAAACTAGCTTTCTATTTTGCTTAAAACATCTATTTGGCTTAAAACTGGCATAAAACTGTTACATATAAGATTGTTGAATCCATAGGCTCTCGAACTAGTTATAAACTGTGTTTCGAGTGCCAGTGGCTTCTCCCAACTAGATGAAATAATACAAATTTATGCGTTTCTTAAACATCGTGTGCTTACACTAATATCGAGCAGGGAAGGAAGGGTGGTTTACATAATCATAATAATTCCATTATTTTCCCACTGCTAGGACTCGAGCCTTTCTCTCAGAGAGAGAGGATTTCGGCTATAAACCATCACACGGCTTTGTGGATAGGTTAGTGGCCAACCCATGTCGAAGTGTTCAGGCTGCCCGAAGGCCTTTGACGTAGCCTAACGACCGTTGTACTTAGACAAACAACCGGGAACGACAGCTTTACGTGCCTTCCGAAGCATGGAAACGCTCAGTTGAATAATGCCACTAGCGGTTACCAATCCAAGTCCTGACCGCTGCAAGCGTTGCTTAACATGTTGTTCGGTGAAGATCGTCAAGTCAAGCTCCGCTGCGAGCGGTTCATATTCCAGTATTAACTGGTCTTTCATAGTCCATAGATAGCTAAACTCTTTACAGCACACGAGCTCAGTTTATGATGGTTATTTTGATTAAATTAGGCGCTCACTCGATTAGGTCATAGCTCAGATCGTCTAGTTTCCGAGTCGACCGCGAACAGAGACGGGACCATTATCTGAAGGTAATTAATAACCTCGTCAAGATCTACAACTTCGAGGACAGTAATCAAACTGAACACCGCCAAACTCTAAAACATTAATCTTATTAAAGTACTGGTTCCTAAAGAGAAATGATGAATCGCGTCGATATTTTCATATCGGATGACAGCTGTCAAACTTAAAATGCTATAACTTGGAAACTATTGATCGTAGAATACAGCTGTGCGGTTCTCTAAGAGCAAACATCGTTGCATATTTGACAACATCTGTGAAACAACGGCGAGATGACAAGGAACGTTGGAAAAACAACCTTGTGTACAAGGGCGATATCTCTTAAGTATTTGACATCGGTGAGCTCTTCGACGATCACAACAACGAATCTTTAGAGAATCGCACGGCTAATTCCTAAAGGGACAAGTTATCTGTATCGAATTTGTACTAAATGACAGTCTGTACTGCATATATGTTAACTATTATAATAGTTAACATATATGCAGTACAGACTGTGTACTATAGTACGATTACTACGTTACCCTGACGCAATCGTGCTAGGAATGCTGATGAAATTATTTACATTACTGCCGTGGTCCGTATTGCGATAATTTTGCTCACAGTGCTATCGTCTACCAAAGCTGGTCCGAGATAAATATCGCGATTTTGACAGCTCGTGGCACTGTAAGCGTGTTGTTAATTCGGACCAAAGTTGTAGTAATAACGAACCATTTGCGCGCGAAAAACAAAAATCATAAAAATATCGTGCATAGTGTGAAGGTTAACTATGTACTGTGTAGATTAAAAAGAAATAATGTAATGGATGGACCGACTTTATAACTTTTACATCAAAAAGAAGGGACACTAGTAAATACATTGTAGAAATAAACAAACACCTGTCACTTTTGACAGAACGCTCACGACGATTATGGTGTAGAGCATGGTTCATGTAATCGTCAATATGGCGGCAGTTAAGACGTCATCGATGACGTAGCGTGGGCCATCGTAATCACGCTCACGGTGAAAGGGACCGACTTTTATCGCGCTAATATCGATTATAGCCAATTAGGACCGCAGTGTACGTTTGAAAGGTATTAGGTAAGGGTCTGATCAGCCAGAGAGCGGTCACGTGGTCAAGCATTCACGCGTCACGCGGTCAGCTTTCCATTCGCGAGCGTGCAGTTTCTCACAAATTCCGCTGTTGGACGTTATACCTACGTGTTCAATCACTAATATACAAAATATAAATAATATAAATATAATACAAAATATCCCTACTGTCACCATGTTTTTGACGATAGTTTTTTTTTATCGGAAGACTAATTATTGATTTGGTGCTCCTTGGTACTTTACCGAAAGTTTAGCTCAGCTTAGCTTGAGGTGGAGATCGATCCCGTGACACTCATCGACGGCAAACCCTTATATTACCTATACATTATCATATATTATCTACCCATATATTATCATCGCAAGTAATAGGTACTTACGAAAATGTTCCTTGCTTAGTGGGGCATAGGTTAGGTAGTAGATAATTGAGTTGTTTGAACAAGTACGGAATAAAAAATTAGATAGTTATCTATAACCTACATACTGTAATCGTTATAGTAAAACCAGAATAAAATGCTACTGTCTAAACACGTGTCGAACCAAAACCGATTCGACACGTGTTTCGCCTCTACACGAGGCATCCTCAGGAGATGTTGACTCGTCGAGCGCTAGACCGACAGTCTAGCGCTCGACGAGTCAACATCTCCTTTGGTTTTGGTTGATTTGGGGTTTCTTGTGTTTTTTATTTTGTATTCTTCCTATTAGCATTTTATGCGGGAGGGAAGGTGGTGCACTCCCCCAAATAGGCCAAAATCATTGTTTTCTTTTCAGCGGAAGTGTCACTAAATATTTTTTAATATCGTTTTTTTTACTATATTTTTATAGACCTCTATAAGTGAGACATATTCCTTGTGTAACTCTGTAAGCTAGAAAGGGTTAGTGAGAAACATTTATAAGAGAAAAACAGATCGCGGTCCCTTGATCTCTCACTTAGGTATCCAGGTTTGACTTTATATCATTCGCACTCTAAAAAGTGTAGTGAATAAAAGCACTTTTCATCACTATTTTGGTGTTTGAATTTAGATTGTACATATATTATATCAGACCTCCATCCCAATGTTACAACGTCCTTGCCCAAAAATACTCGACTTACAAACTCCATGTGTAAATAACTCCTCGAGATTTGATTGGTCGGCATTTTCGACAAGGAGTTTAGCATTAGAATAAAAACTGTCTTATGTTCATTGTTGTCATTATTAAATTAAATTGGCGCTAGCATAAGCATACCTACTGTAAGTTGTGCGCACACGAAGTAAATTACTCCTAATTCCAGTGATTGTTCCAATTTCAATGTGCTTTCAACTTTTTTTTCATTAAATATCTACTCGTATTACTTTTTCGCGTAGTCGTGGTATAAAGTATAGTAGGTGGGTACGCCAACTCTTGAATAGAACGAATTATATCGAGGGCCATTAATCACTCGCATCGCTCAGGATTCTAACACTTCTACGAATTCTAAAACTCGCTACGATCGTGTTTCAATCACCATGAATTCCCTGCGGTCGTGATTCAGTCGTTAGATGATGTAATTTATATGGACCTCGCATTAAATGCTTCCATATTCACTAATTGCACAATATACTAGGTCTTAGGTGTTCATTTCGTTTCTAGATATATACAACTCACTTAACTATTTATAATCATTACGTTAATATGTACCTGTATACCTACTTAAGCTGTAGATATTGATTATTAATCTATGGTGCAAAGCTTGAACATTATTTTGCTTCATACCAGTCCCATTAGTTTTATTCTTGTGTAGTAGGTAGAACACCCCCTTCACTCCACCCACTATACTTTATGCCCCTTTGGCCAGCCACCCCATTTCCACTCAGTCGCCCCATTTCCACTCAGCCACCCTGTTTCCACCCGAGGGTCGTGTGGAAAGGACTGAGCCGTTTCTGCGGTCTTTCGGTTCGGTAAATGTTAAAATCTTTTCTACATTTATATTTCTTCTTTTGTGATGCTCTAGGTAGGTAGGTACAATTATGTTTTGGGCAGAAAATAACTCAGGACTCAGGCCAGTTGATTGCTGCTAATAAAAGTTTATAACAATATTAGGTTTGTAATTAAGTAGGTATAAGAAAATTGATCGAGCGAAGCGAGTTCTTCTAATCTGCTAGGAATTGTCTTTATTTATTCATTTACAGTTTAAGAACGTTTGATAAGATTTTTATGATAAGGAGAGCAGTTCGTATGAAAATACCAAGGATGATTATAATCGATCTGGAGAATACCTATTCTATTCCTATATTACCCTAGTAGGTAGGATGTGAATATTGGTATGGATGGGGTTCAATTTAATTAGGTTATGTAGTGTACCTATCAGTTTAAATGGTTAAAAGTAGATACCTACTTGAAAATGTCGTAATTTTTATATTGAATTTTTCCTAGGCCTTGCATTTTTAAGGACATGAGACTACAGTTCACTACTTATACCACAGCCTATGTAATGCTGTGCTAAGTCTACGCCATCGTCAGTCTGCCTATATTTATGTGCTAATAAAGTTGAATATTTATTATTATGGCAGATACCTTACAATTAATAATAAAAATAACAAATGATAATTAAGACGGGTTTAATCGTGTTTTATCAACAGTTTTTCTACCGACTTCTAAAAAAGGTACCTCCTACTGAGTACATCCTACTCAATTCGACTGTATTTTTTTATCTGCTAAGGATAAATAGGTACTTAGGTATTATAAATAACAAGTACAATTTGAAAAAAATTAAACCGTCTTCCATTCTATTCAGTTATTGGAGTGTAACTCAAAAACTACTGGACCGAATTTGATGAAATTAAACGGAAAACCAGCTTTCAAACTAAAAAAGAATTTTGAACCGGTTCACCCAGTCGAAAGTTAAGAGGAAACAAACATAAAAAAGTACAGTCGAATTGAGTACCTCCTCCTTTTTTGGATGTTGGTAGAAAATAAACCACTAACACCACTGTATAACACAAATATTCAAACAAGAATCAATGAAATCAATGAATGAAAAATCAAGAACCTCGTCACTTATAGCGTACCTAATGTAGGTACCTATACGTAGATACTATTTATTTATTATATGTACCTATACAGTATAGTGTATGTATACTAAGCTTTTAGCTCGACACGACAACGGTAGAGTGGTTGGATTTGCAGGGAGGGGGCGACCAGGGACGGCTGCCCGCTGTTGCCCTCCCCGCGATAACTACGTGAAGAAACATACTTACTTAAAGTTACGAGTAATTGACATTACTATGGTCAAAAAACACATACACACGGTGTATAAGTTTTTCTATATTTCATATTTAAGGCGCATCCAAGGTAGCACAGAGTGGTGATAATATATGAGCTATAGGAGAACGTTATTTTTATAGCGCATAGCTGTAGTGCTTGTTGTGTAATGGTAGTGGTAAGCTTCTATTAAGCTTCTATAGAGCCAAATTGGGCGCAATTTTAGACAGCTATTTGACGTATACCAGCTATAAAGTAGCTATTTAAGATACTCGTACGTTTTATACGATGGGCAAATAACTGCTTTTTACTCAGCAATTGTCTGACTTTAAACTTTGATTTTAATAGGTTGAAGTAGTAAACAGTCATAGGTTTTTAGGTAACTTAAAACCTTTAAATATCAAAATCATTATAATTATGGTGACTTAGTGTTTAAACTAATTTTAATGTATTATAAGTAGGTATGCGATAGCAAGAATAATATACCAATTCATATGCGAATGCAGTTTTACTAATAATATATACACATATTTAATGCGACATTTTAACGTTTTAACATTTTAACATAACAACCGATGTTTCATGCCCATTTTAATATACGTCGTTCTTATGAAGTATGGAAGCCAAAACACGATTGAGCAACCTTGGCTCGATGGAAAAAATCGGCAACATTCCCTAAATTTTGCAATAAATTGTTCTTACGTACTTCGTGGGAAAAACCATTTTTATTTAATTATGGGCAAATATATTTCAATGAATGTATCATATTCAAATTCCCAATGAAATTTACTAGTGAACTATGGACTCCTTTATCGTTCAAATTTAATCATTTGATTGTACGAAATAAATATAAAAAGTACCTATTTATTACCTATTACCCTTATTTATTACCTTTTATTAAAAATGTAATTGGGAAAAAGTTATTTATACTTAATAATAGATAAAAGTCAATAAAAATAAATTACATTTCTTTTATACGATCCTTTTAATTTCGCAACATAGCTGTGATTATTATCACTGTTATGTCTATGTTAAGCACTATAACAGCAAATTGCTCCACAATTATAAAGCAAATAACATGTTAGTAGATTCGTAAGTTGTTCTTTAGCAATTGCTGTGTTACTAAGACGTAAGAACGTCTACATGACTTATTTCCAACACTTTTATATGACAGCAATTTAAAAACGCAGATTATCGGTCTAGGCCCCAGTCCAAGGATAAATGATAAAGAAGTGTTTGCTCACTGCAGACTGTTATAAATCATATCTAGCGACCTAACAACTGATACACGCAGTATGGGTTGTTAGGTGATGAGTATACTCCGCATGCGCAACGCCGTTATCGATAATAATGAATGCGTCATCAATGGCACGTGCAGGTGATAACACATATATAGATGTAGGGCCTTACTTATAACTTATGAACGCTCCATAACCTTAATTGACGTTATTTAGTATCGCGCACAGCGAATTTGTTCTGCGCCGTACAAAATGACGTTATTTAAATTTAAGCAGCGTTTTTATGTAAGGTCAGTCGGGGCAAGTTCAGTATTTTTATTACGTCTTATTTACATAAATAGACATCTACCGTTGAAACTTGAACTAATTTTAGTATGTATATAATACAAGTTGTTTATGGCAACACTCATTGGAGCGCGGCATGAGGTGCCAATATTAGTGTCATGTGTACTTGAATATCGGTTTTAGTTATTGGTTTTTGAATGTGTTACTTGATAATAATAATATGATTTTGCGACTGTTAAGTTTTGAATATCAATACTTCTTTTGCTGATATATACAAGAGTACATTCAATTTTTATCAAATTTTCTATTCAATTTGTCGGCTTATTGATTTTGTAAAGGATTAAGTGCGTTAAATCTTGATGAGGCAAGTGCGTTAGTATGTCGCGCTTACCCCAACTAACAGACAAGCTTGCTTTGTTAGTTATAATAATAATAATAGTTTATTTATTTGGCATAAAACTGTTACATATAAGATTGTTGAATCCATTGGCTCTCGAACTAGTTATAAACTGTGTTTCGAGTGCCAGTGGCTTCTCCCAACTAGATGAAATAATAAAAATTTATGCGTTTCTTAAAGTAGGTAATTAAAAGTTATTAAAGTTGTTACTAAGTAAACACATAATTATATAGAATTATATTTTAGTTGGTTGATTAGTCCTTGTCATCCTTTTTAAACGACTTCAAAAAGGAGGTTATCAATTCGACATGTTTGCATTTGTATGTTTGTGATATTATCAAACTGAATTATATTCACATATGAGCACCCGAGGTGTATGTAGGTATTCCACGCATTTCCCCGAAACTATTGATCGAATTGTGACTATTATTTGTATTGACTTTTATATTTCAAGATATGGACTAATCGTACCGGACTCGATCGTATCGGACGTACAAGCTTGAGCCTGGCTTCTTGACCTTACTCCTACGAGCAACGAGTGTGGTGCGAAAAACAATAGAAAATAGTGGTATCTATAAAGGATTACTCTGCGTAAAAAAAAGGTCATTGCAACCTCATCGACCATCTGCACAAAAATGTCGGCCGATGACAAAAAGTACTATGACCAAATGTATGGACATTATGGCCCTGCGTGGACTGATATTTACGCGTATTACTCACATTTCCTACAATTTTATATTTTTTTTAGTACCTAGTGTAACATTTCATTACCATTATCGCTGTAATATGCATACTTGATAAGGAATGTACTCCTTAATATGATATTTTATATAATACTCCTTAATATGATATTTTAAACAAGACAGAGCAATCACTTGGAACTTAAATTTTATTCAATAATTCACTAATCACTATACTTCGCATTTAATACTAGTCATCTCTGTTTAACAATGTTAAACCACAAGTATAAATCATTCTAATTATTTATTTAAAGTATAACAACATATCCCTTTAAATAAAGTTATATATTTATAGTTGTTCCGACATAAATTCGACACTCAACGATTCCTAGTGTTCACCTCGGCTAACGAGAACAGACTGGCCGCTATCCTTTTTTTTTTTTTTTTTTTAGAACGGACTAATGCTGTTTGCCTCTACCGGCATTTACAGCGTCACCGGACGATTGGCGAGCGCAGATGGCACTCAGCCAGATGCGGGCGCAGAGGGCGCACCGCCTAAGGCGAGCGTTGAAGACGCTTCGCCGCAAGGAGAGGAGTAGGCGACTTGCTCAAGGGCACCACTAGGGTACGGACCTCGGCTTGGGCCGTCGCCAGGAGAGAGGGGAGTAGGAGAGAATCGCCCCGGTACATAAGTGTACCGTTAAAAGTGGGCCCTATGAATTTTAACTCTACGACTATTTGGAGAGAATCTAACCAAGACATAACTTTTGCCTCGTGCTCGCCGGCGAGCTCGGTGTTTGACTGTGTTTACCACTAAATCATAACCTTGTGTACCTCGCCTCCCCCCATTTCCGCGACATGGGTCCACACCGCGACCAGGATCGTCGCGTTGTGCACTCATGACTGTACTTTGGGTGGGGCTACAATAAGAATGTGAAGTACCTCGCCCACAGCCATGGTGGCTGGGACTACATAGAAAACCAGTGCTACCTCGTCCGCAGCCATTTGCTGGGCCGGAGGATACATCGCGACCGGGGCCGCGGTGTATACTCCCACCCGCACCGTGGCTGGGACTACAATCGTGTGTGTGTGAATTACCTCGACTGCGACTGGGGCTGCGAAGAAGATCTCGGCCGGAGCCTACAATGCGATCGGGATCACAGCCCTGGTCGGGTCTACAACCATTACCGGGGTTCTCTTGGGACGACGCTAAAGCTGCCGAAGTAACGGCTGCGATGGGGTCGTCCGGGACACCCAAAAAATGCCTTGGACGGCGACGGGGGGGAAGGAAGTGGGGATCGGTTATGTCAGTGGAGTAGTTCGCCGCTTCGACCACGAGGGGATTCGAGTGGTGGGGAGCTTTGTCGAAGTGGCGGCGGGAGCAGTCTTTCATATACTGCGTAATAGAGGGGAGGGTGAAATCGCAGTGCAGTTCGGCGTTCCGCAAGTACCATGGAGCGCCCACTGCCCTGCGCATAAAGCGATTCTGAATCACTTGAAGTTTGTGGAGGTCGTGTTTCTGAGCATGGGCGAACGCTACAGATGCGTAAGTCATGATTGGGCGGATGCAAAGTTTGTAAAGAGTCGTCTTATTTCTAAGAGACATTTTACTGTTTTTGCCTATGAGGGGATTAAGACGACCCATAATGAAGGCCGCCCTATTGCGAACAATCTGGATGTGTTTCGCGAAAGTGAGTTGGCGATCAAGGGTGACGCCCAGGTATTTGGCCAACCAACCAAAATACTTTGCATATTTGGTACAGTTTTCAAGAAACACCAACTGCATTAATAACTTTGTAATCCCATATAAATATATATCATTACATACTTTCATTTGCAGTAAATAAGTCAGTGTACCTACCTGTACATGTCTAATTTGTATAATGGAATACTAGGTGTATGTAGATTAGATACGTACCTAGATTAGTTATGTATGGATGTATGGATGTATGGATGTATGGATGTATGGATGTATGGATGTATGGATGTATGGATGTATGGATGTATGGATGTATGGATGTATGGATGTATGGATGTATGGATGTATGGATGTATGGATGTATGGATGTATGGATGTATGGATGTATGGATGTATGGATGTATGGATGTATGGATGTATGGATGTATGGATGTATGGATGTATGGATGTATGGATGTATGGATGTATGGATGTATGGATGTATGGATGTATGGATGTATGGATGTATGGATGTATGGATGTATGGATGTATGGATGTATGGATGTATGGATGTATGGATGTATGGATGTATGGATGTATGGATGTATGGATGTATGGATGTATGGATGTATGGATGTATGGATGTATGGATGTATGGATGTATGGATGTATGAATGTATGGATGTATGGATGTATGGATGTATGGATGTATGGATGTATGGATGTATGGATGTATGGATGTATGGATGTATGGATGTATGGATGTATGGATGTATGGATGTATGGATGTATGGATGTATGGATGTATGGATGTATGGATGTATGGATGTATGGATGTATGGATGTATGGATGTATGGATGTATGGATGTATGGATGTATGGATGTATGGATGTATGGATGTATGGATGTATGGATGTATGGATGTATGGATGTATGGATGTATGGATGTATGGATGTATGGATGTATGGATGTATGGATGTATGGATGTATGGATGTATGGATGTATGGATGTATGGATGTATGGATGTATGGATGTATGGATGTATGGATGTATGGATGTATGGATGTATGGATGTATGGATGTATGGATGTATGGATGTATGGATGTATGGATGTATGGATGTATGGATGTATGGATGTATGGATGTATGGATGTATGGATGTATGGATGTATGGATGTATGGATGTATGTTACTCTTTCAGGCTCAGTTCAAGTGTACACAAACATGTAACACAAATATCGTCAAGGGTGTTGAAATGTAATGACAGTTTTTCCATGTGATTAATTGTCGTACCTACATACATACATATGTTTGTAGGTACGTAGGTACTGTAGTAGTAGTAACTTGTATTATATTCTCTTTGGCGAGCATACCCGACTTACTAAGTGGTAGGGCTCTCGAGCAAGAAGTCGTCTTGGTTGATACTACCGCAGTACCTACTGGGCGAAAGAGACTCAATAACTAATGTCTGGGGTGTCTAGTCTAGTAAAACTGCAGTTATAAGCTCTTGTGGCACTGCATCTATATTGGGCAAACGTACCTAGTGCTTACCATCAGATGTATGAGATAACTCTGAAAAATAATTTGAATGATTATTTAAATGAACCTTCGTGGCTGTATGTCTAGCACTACGATACGTGGTACCACTCCCGATGGCCTCTTACACAACACCTACCTTGACGGGTTTCCTTAGCTTTCACGATTTGCATCCCAACGGCGCGGAAGGAAAATTTTATAACTCCGTAGGTACAGTCGCCTTCAATAAGATGTATACATTCTGTCGCCAATCGGCATAAAAGCTTTATGGGCCCTGCTACCTCCATCTATATATTTTTAAGTGAAGGATATTTTGTCATTATTAATACGTATATAAACAATAAAAAACCCTGAGCTGCCATCTAGTAATAAACTCGATTTAGGTTAAGTATGTGAAATTTACAAAAAGACTGGGATGAATGCACTCTTTGGGTAGATATATATTGTTCTGTGCCATAGAGTAGGTGATACAAAATAATATACTGTGCTCTTGCTCTAGTTGAGAAAAAGTCTTATATAGGTAGGTATATAATGGTTTTTATATTAAAATAAAGTTGATTATTTCACATGAAGACTCGTCTTGACACATTCCATTATTTTCAAAACTATGATACTGTATCAAATTTTATTTTATTTTTATTTTATTTTATTTATTTAGGCACACAAAACAGAACATTGTCACTAAATTTACATTTATAAAATTACAAAGTGTTGTGCTGAACAATGTTCCTTAAATATGTGTACACAGCATGACTATATAAAACAGTTTAGATAAAGATAATTAACAAAGCAGTTAATACAAATTATTTAGATAAATACGGATAATAGCCATTATCAGATATTATAAGTAATATGATATAACGTATCAAGTCACCTCGGATGGCGACTTGGTCTCAGTAGAGAGAATGGCCAAAATATCCTTTTTAAACTTATAAATATTACAATTAAAGATATCTATATTATTATTGTGATTTTTTAAAATATCGTTGTATTGGCGACACATTCGGACTGTGGGATTGTAGTATGACGTATTATTGCTATAAACTTGTAGTTGTAAAGTCATAATAGGTTCGTCTGGTTTTAAGCGATACCATATTAAACTTACGAAGTCGTTCAACGTATGATGGAAATTGTC
The DNA here is from genome assembly GCA_917880725.1 of Selenia dentaria. Taxonomy (NCBI): domain Eukaryota; kingdom Metazoa; phylum Arthropoda; class Insecta; order Lepidoptera; family Geometridae; genus Selenia; species Selenia dentaria. Next base: position 17,410,999 of record OU862897.1, read on the forward strand.
TTTTTAATCCATACTTATGGCATACTATGCCGAGACACTTTTTTTGTACCCTCTCTATTCGGTCAGAGTGAACCGAATAAAACGGGGACCAAATAGAAGAGTTGTAGGTATTCTAGAATACTGCGGATCATTGTGGACTCAGACTGAGATTGTGGAGTACCTATAAATATATAAAACTGCAAGGACTTATTACAATATAGGTACTTTATGACAGTGAATGCTGAGGCACTTATGAAAACTGTGAAATGTATACATCTTATTGCAGGCGACTGTACCCTCACGAAGTGTACTACCTACCTACCTCGTATAGATACTATCGTGTATTATAATTATTATGTCGATAAATAAGGTACCTACCTACTTACTTATCTACTTGCCTAGGCTCTTAGTTACTCTGTGCTACTTAATTAGGTATTTACTTACTATCCATACATAACAATATTATGTATATGACATCTAAGTAGGTAGGTAGTTAAGTATACGTTCTTACCTATAAAGGCCTATTCAGACCACTGAGGTACCATTATTACGTAGTAATACGTAGGTAGTAATGGTACCTCAGTGATTCAGACCTGAGCTTTATTCGCTACCGGTATCATCATCATCATCATCTCAGCAGTAGGACGTCCACTGCTGAACATAGGCCTCCCCCATGATTTTCCAAAAGGACTGGTTGGAAGCGGCCTGCATCCAACGCCGTCCTGCGACCTTCATCAGGTCGTCTGTCCACCGTGTCGGTGGACGACCTACGCTGCGCTTGCCGGTCCGTGGTCTCCACTCCAGAACCTTTCGGGCCCCATCGGCCATCTGTTCTGCGTGCTATGTGCCCTGCCCACTGCCACTTCAACTGGCTAATCTTCTGGGCTATGTCGGTGACTTTCGTTCTTCTACGGATCTCCTCATTTCTGATTCGATCACGTAGAGAATACCGAGAATACCGGTATAAGTACCTAGCGGAAAATACCACGCGGAACTCGATCGGTAAATAGTACCTATTGCAGCGAAACTTGTAGTACCTACCGCCTAGTGAGGCGCTATTTTCTCTTGTTTGGCGAAACTAGTTCCGCCGGGCGACGCCGGAGCAGCCGTGCGATTCTCTAATAGCAAACATCGATGCATTTTTGACAACATCCGTGAAACAAATGAAGAGATGACAAGAAACGTTGGAAAACATTTTTCAACGTTTCTTGTCATCTCTTCATTTGTTTTTATGAGATGTCGCCCTTGTACACAAGGTTATTTAATAAAGGGCGACATCTCAAAAAGTATTTGACATCGGTGAGCTCGTTGACCTGTTTGCTCTTATAAGTAATATAATCTTATAACGCATATTTTAGCCTCTCGGATTTCTCTATCGCTCGCGGTGTAGCGATAGAGCCGAGCGAATAACGGCGAATGAACTGAATAGGCCTCAAATTAAATAAGGATGATATTACCGTGCATACTTAGACAGTTATGTTGTAGGCACGCACTCAATGTGGTACCTATGTAGGTAGGTACCTATATTATACCTACACAGCATACAAATCGTAAGTTTACATAGACTTTGGTAATATTATCTACGTTCCTAATATTATATTACCGTGGTAGGTATATGCATTGAGGTAGTCAACCATAACCTACTTATAAAAGCCCACGACCAACAGAATAAATTTAGAAGTCGAAATTCGAACCACAGCATAAGGCCTAAAATGTAATAACATCGAACGAAACCACACGAAACATTACTATTATTATTACCGCTAACTCTTCAATACGCTTTGTGCCTCTCCGAGCGAAGCGCGGCTTGATCGAGGTCGTTAACAACGGTTGGGGCAGAGTGGCGACCCAAACCGATAGATAACTCATTCTCACTCACAAACAACTACATACCTACCTACCAACGTAAGCATGCAAAGCGTAGGAGCAAATGAGAAAGACGATATACATCCTGAGTGTGACAGAGACGGGCGTCGCTAGCGTAATCAACTGTTCTAGGAATTCGGTTCGAGGGCAGCCAATGCTGGCAGCCGACCCGACCATACTGGCACGGCACTGGCAACTGTCTGGCTGAGAGAAAGGAACAGAATTCACTGCTCGGTCTAGGCTCGATCGTTCGATCTCGGTCTACTCTGCCTTGCCTTGCCTTTTCCATTCCAGTTCGCCGCGATCGAAATTCGTGTCGTGCCGTGCATTGCGTGTGTTGTTTTTGCCTCTCACGCCAAGACAAGGTGCAAAACCAAGGAATGTGGTTCTTTTCAATTTAATTGTAATTTTGCATAATTACAATTATTGTGACATCAACCAATAGTGTGTTGAAATTGTAAAAAATTCTTCAATCAATCGTTAGGCGTCGGATTCATTTGCATGAAAGATAGTCATTTATTTATTTTGGTCGTCGCCGCGCCGGCCATTTTGTATTTTCAAGCGATACGAAAGTCAAGTGAACAATGAAATGAAGTGAAATGACAGCAACTCCTTGCTTGAAAATATATTAAATTTGCAATTTCTGTATGTATTGTGGAGTTTCAAGGTTGACATATCTGTGTATTGATTGATTGACTTCAAGTGTGTATTGTTTTTGTTTGGATTCATACTGGCTGGTGTGTACATTGACTGAAAATCGTGAGCGGCGTCCTAGCTTGGATTAGCGATGTGAATAAAAAACTTTCAACAATAACAAACAAAATTGCTTTTGTATGAAGGAGTGACTACACTACTACCTATAAAGTTTTCTATTTGGATAATGTTTGTGAGTAAACAATACAATGAATTTATATCGAGAACATTGCATGATGTGATATTTTTTATGGAATGGTTATTTGTATATACCTATCTGTTCGATGCATTTTCTCTTTCAACTTGGCTAAGGATAGTAAAAAGTTTATAATCAGTCCAGGTTATTAGGCCTACGTACCTTAAGCTACTAGCGAACATAAATTATCTATTTTAATATGTAATTGTATCTTATATTTGATTGATAACTTCCTCGTAACTTTTTATTTTCCATAGCCGACTAGTACAGTGATGTATGCAGGTAGGTAGACCCTGAGTTATACCTATTATTGGTTGAATTTTCTATTATCCAGGCAGAGTCACAGTTAGTATATACAGTCTAAGTAGATCCTTAAAATTACCTTAAAATGCTATAAACATTGTATCATCATCATCATCTCAGATGTAGGACATCCACAAATTTCCAAAAGGATCTGTTGGAAGTGGCCTGTATCACAAAGCCAATCCTGCAACCTTTATCAGGTTGTCTCTCCACCTCATTGGTGGACGACCTATACTGCATTTGCTGGCCTGTGGTCTCACTCTAGAACCTTCTGGTCTATTGTTAAAAACATGTAAACATTGAGTTGTAATATCAAAAACGGGGTTCATCCTCCAACTCATGTATATAGATAGACATTTCTGTTATTGTTAACGCCAAACAATAAGTTCAAAATGTATGGTGTTGACATTACCTGAGGAAAAGTCATGTGACGGCGCGCTAAGTTCGTAGACAGACACATTTTTTTCTGTAGCATGTGCGGAATCACAACTATTTAAATTTAGTCTAGGCCTGCTGTTACCTCTAGCTAAGAATGCCTGTAATTACAATAAGCGAATATTCATAAATATTGTTGTGTCCATAAACAGGGTAATTTATCATCTTAACATTTTACAGAATCATAGGAAGCATTCTTTGTACCTACTTGATATTTAGGGATATATTTAATTCTACCAAGAAACATCTATCACTCATAACGTTGAACATCACTAAAATTTTGCTGCATAAGAGTATACACTCCAGAGCTGGATACCCAAAAAAATACAAATAATACATAGCTACTTAGCATTGTTATAAAATTGATATTATATTACATATTGATAATTTTTTTCCAGTTAATAGCTGTATCTACTATGACATGTGCTGTGGATCCATACAGATAATTCAACCATAAATTTTATTGTAGTAGAAGTAAATAGTCGAAAATATATATTTATTTTATATTATGATACCTATGTGATAGTATAATTTAAAAGATCATACTTAGGTACCTACTACAATTTTTTTAGGCGTTTCTATTTATCTCTGATAATAATCCATAGCAGCCATTACTTTATATCATTAGGTTTATTTCATTGATCCATTGCACTGTGTGATAAAACTATATATTGCAAAATAGTCTTAAATTATAAAAATACATTGCTGGCTTATGCAGGCTTTTTTCAATGTGCTTAATGGCAAACAATGGTTTGCTCATTCGAGGTGCAGAATCAATCAAAGTGCTTTTTATATTACCACTTAATAAACAAACTCTTAGCATTGCTATGTTTTACGATGTTTGCATTTAAAAATTAAAAAACTTTAGTGTTAGCATTTTCTAGGTTATTAGAAAAATATAATACACATTTTATTGTGAGCTGAAATAAGAGTGAATGTGTTTAATTCATAATAATTAATACACAATTCTGATAGGTTTTGTATTTAAAATATGTTTTACTTATCTTTAATGTCTTATGTTTTGGTGAACTTATGTTGATGCGTAGATATGCCAATTATGTTGACATTTATATGTATACCTAAGTATCATGTCACCAACCATTGCTATCTTCTTTGCAACATTATGATTGGTTTTGTTTGTCTTCACCATGCCACTTTTTTACTGCATTTTTTTTAATTCATTTCAGTATTTGTAAATAAAAAAAAAAGATTGTCCAAATCCTAATACAAATTACAAAAGAAGTTTTTTAAGGCATATTTGAACAAATTCATATAAAGTATATATTCCTATAAATCATGAAAAACTTGTAAACCACTTGTTGTGTGTGCAGAATTAACTCTTGGATTATGGCAGAATGTCATAAAACAGTATCCTAGAGATAAATGGATTTAAATTGTTCACAGGTATCATAAAACATGGCAACAAAGCTCGAATCTGATTTTCCATCATCACCACCTAATGATGAATCAGGTTTGTCTAAATTCTTATAGGTATTGAACAAAACAGGATAATGAGTCACTTCCATCAAAATGCTTTTCCACTTGTAACATAAAATAAAACAATTCAGGCATAAAATATTCAGGGCTCAAAACATTACACAACAAAACAAAATAATGTATTAAATAAATTTAATTCAATGGCACCAAAGTAAACAATCCAGATTGAAGGACTTTCTGCAAAAATATACAGCAAACAATTGGAAAAAAATATACAATTTATCTAATCCAGCTCTGGATTGGAAACATATTTCTACAATTTAGCAATTGAGTTGTAGTTAATTATTACTTAAGTTTGTTTTGTTGTTTTTGTTAATTTACTTAAGTGGCTTTTTATTTTGTTTTGTGAGTAGAGGTGTAAAAAGATTTCAAAGGCACACAATTGTTATTTGAAAATTTAAAAACAAACTTATAATCTCATTTGTTTAACTAAATCTTCTTGCACCTATTGTTTCCACATTTTCTTTCTATTAAGTTAATCTAGTAAAAAGATATAAACAACAATCAGATTAAGTAAAGGTATTTATTCTGAGTGCAGTATTTTTTTAATAGATAAAACTTTCTTTTAAGAGCTCACTTGGTCTTGGCAGCTACAACTAAAATAACAATGTATAAAATGTATTACTTGTTTTATCTAAAATTACTTATTAATGACGTAAGACACCACACTTACTTATTGTAGGATAGCAGATTCTTCATTAATTTAGATTGTTAATTTAGATGTGGTTGCTATATGTATACTTTAGTAGGATCCTATTTTAAAAAGGGTACCTGGGCTGCATACCAGTAAGCATAAGACCCAAATAAAGTTCAGCCAAGATATCATCGAGTGTTGCTGGAATGTCTCTACCATTATCCATCAAAACGAGTTTGACTTAATAACTTAGGTCTTAGCTTTGTTAGTTTTAAACTAATTTGAGGATTATAATTACTGGTTACAGGTCAAGGAAATGTAATTAATATTTCATTATAATTAGGCACATCGAGTTTAATTCCTACAACTAAATAAACCTGTCCATTCGATATGAAAATGAAACAAAAACTTTGTCACTGTCAACACTATCATTTTTGACAGCCCACCAAAATTTAGTTCTCAATGGTAGAAAATGTTCCCAGTCAGGACAAAATTTGTTCTGAAAGGGTGTCGTGAAACCGGTGGGGTTAAATCCTGATCTGTGAAAATTTTGCGCTAGAGGTGTTGTGGACTGGCCTGTTATGTTAAATTTGGCTTGTCCTATGGCTTGCTAGAATGCAGCCTTGGGTACTCTTTTTCCATTAGCACCAACCAAGGCAACCTAAGTTCCTGCTCAGATATTATGTATCTCAGTTGCAAACAAATGTGGATTGAACTCGAAAAAAATGGCTACTCTATGTTTTTTTGCTCCATTTGTCAGCTCCAGTCATCAACTAACTAAAATTTTTTAACACTGGAGTTGTCAAACTGAGATAGATTTTCAAGATTTGTTTGAATCTGAGATACATAATAGCCCTGCTGATGTTGCTTGTTAAGCATGGTGGATGTATTGTTTTTAAATTATAAGCATAAAATCCTACCCATTTTTTCACTATTTAATAATATTTACATAATGTAGACATTTTGATTAGTATTTTAAGGTAAATTCATTCACATACAGGTGTAAGTTAAAACATTAATGTTATTAAACATAATAGTTATAATTATACAGGGTTGTGAAATTTTCTAATACTTATCAAATATATTTTTTTTAGTATTATTTTTTGTATGCACTTTAATACTTTGTCCTGTGTCTATAAATTAGATTTACAAAATGTAAATATCTAATTTTTTTAATGACTGGTTTGCGCTGCAGTTGCCTACCTCACGCATCGCACTTTTGATCTGATATAACCGTAATGGCTTTGCCGCTTAGTCTAACACTTAGTTCATGAATAAAAATAATAACATCGTCACTATTTCACATCCCTGACTATCGCCATTTCCATAATTGTAACAATAATAAGTTAACAGTGCACTAATGATAATAATTTATATTACAGTTGGTGAGGACCAAGAATCTATAGATGAAGACGAAGAACTCCCTGAAAAGACACCAATAAACAATAATGTAGAAGATCTGCTAAAGCGTCTTCAATCAAGTGGTGCTCTCATAAAAAAACCAAAGCAAGAATATCACTGCTTCACTTGTACGGAAGACTTCGATAACTGGGAGGACCTTGAACAGCATTTGATCACTCACGTTTCTCTGCCTTCAGTGATAATCGACAAGCTGCCGTCCGACGACGAAGATATTCCCCAGTCCGGAGATGAGATGGACTGGTCTGATGAAGAGGAGGCGCCACCGCCGCCGCCTAAAACTCCCACCAAAACTCCGACAAAATTAGACATATCTCAACTTCTCAAAAAAACAGGTCTTTCTCTGAAAAAACCTGCTGAAGCATCCAACAACTCTGATGCTGCTCTCGATAAACTAAGTGGCTTAGGTTTCACAATAAAGAAAAGTCCTCTTAAGAAAGAACAAGAAATTAAAACAGAACCTACGGTAGAACCCAAAGAAGAGCCAGCAGAGAAAAATAACGATGTTATGCAAAAACTGGGTAAGCTTGGAGGTATCAAACTCAAGCTCAAAAGCGATGGTGGAAATACCAACAGCTTCAAAGTTGTGAATGGATTGAAAGATTTTAAAACGTCTGATGATGAAGATGACGACGACGAGAATGAAAACGAGAAGAATTCCGAGAGTCAGGATGGGGATTCTGATGACGAACAGGATAAATCAGCTGAACAAGAGGGTACAGGTCCTGAGGATGATTCTGATGATGATATTCCGCTTGATATAAGAAAACAAAAGAGTAATCAATCACAAGAAACAACTATAGCTGCTCAAAAAATTGCTAATGCTCTTAAAAATCTGCAAGGTAAAACTGGGGTCAATAAAGCAGAACCAACAAAGTCACCAGCGAAACCTGTTAAGCCAGCACCTGTAAATAAAACCCCTTCTAAAGACACACCACCTCCAAAGCCAGTAGGGAGGCCCAACATGAAACAAACACCAAAACGTGGCGCGAATTTACCTCTGCCCGCTAAAGAGCCTATGAAAATCAAAGAGATAACATCGCCAGGGGTCTTATCATCAGGTTCAACTCCTGACAGGCGGCAGTCACACGATTCAAATGTTGAGAACATAGAGGTGAAAAAAGAACTAGAAACAGAAGAGTCTCAGTCTGCTACTAATAATACTCCACTCTTCTCAGGTACAATAAAAACTGAAAGATCATCGCCGCCTCCCTCTGACGATAAATCGACACCTATAATAGCTAGTGTCAAATCTGAGCCAGAACCAATTTCTACTAGTAACGCGCAACCATTGTTCTCAACTCAACGAACTGTTGCTACAGTGCCTCCTCCACTGTTACCTGTTACAAAAACTGAAGATACAGGTGTCACTATCATAGAAATAAATGGCGATTCAAATGACGAAGATGATGACTGTTGTGTAGTATCGGCTACTCCAGCACCAGATATCAAACCTATCGTCCCGAAAACCGAACCTCTACAATCGTCTTACCCTCCACCTGCTTATCCTGCCAGCTCTCAAGCTAGCTACAGCAGCTCCTTACCAACCAGCCGTGCTTCAACACTTTCATCTCTTGAGAAACAACACAACTTCAACTGGAATGCTCCTGACTCCAAACCTCCAATTGACATGATGGAAAAAAGTGCCGATGATATTTTCGAAAGCCTCCTTTCCAGTGCGACCAAGAAAGAAAATCTTATGTCAGATGCCAGTGAATATATTTCGTTAGATACGCTAGGTCCTCAGCACTCTTGTGAAGTGTGCAATACAAGATTTACTGATATATCACTGTTAGAAAACCATAGGAGAATGACAGGACATTCAAGCAGTTTAATTGTGCCTTCATCATCTTCTACTCTGATGCCCTATAATCCAACATCTTCAAATATTCTACAGAGTCTGCTTCCAGTGAAACATATGGTAGAGCAAGTAGGAAAGCTTGGAATGGGTGGCACACCAGGGTTTACTCATCAGCAAAATGTTATGATTAATATCCAAGCATACCCTGGTGCTGGGGGTATGATGGCACCACAGGGGCCTTATGGAAACTCTTATGGAAATGGCCAGACCATGCCTGGACAAAATATGCCTAACTATGGACAAACTAATGGTGGCATGTATGGTGCAGTTCCAGGACAGCAATATCCTAACCAAAGTTTTATGGGCCAACAGCCTTATGGGCAATTTCAAACTCCTATGTCCAAGTCTAATTACCCTGGAATGTCTCCAAATTCGTTTGATTCATCATCAATGTACTCAACAGCATCACCGCTGCAAAGCATGCAGCAAGCATATGGACAGCCGTCTACTGGCATTAGTTCACAGCTAGGACAAATGGGACCCCCACCAGTGCCCACTAGCAATCCATACGTGCCCAGCTCGAGCCCTGGCGGGAGTATGAAGACACCGAGCAATGGAAGTGGAATAAGGATACAGAACATTCAGACTTTTCCTCCTGGCCAGATCTTAGGAATGGCTGGTCAAACCGGCGCAGATGGGCAGCAGTTAGCACCTGGACAGATGATGGGGGGTCAGATGCCATCTCCCGGCCAAATAAGGATGGCGGCTGGGGCCAACGTATCCGGGCCACGTCCTCGAATGCCTAGTGTTAGAGGACAACGGCCGACTATCAGGCCTGGAATACAAGTCCACGGGCAAATTAGGGGTGCCAAACCGGGAATGCGCATGCCAATGAAGAGACTAGGAAACACACCTGGCGGGCCAGCCATGAAGAAGCGGCCGAACGTCTTACTGCCTGGCAAACATGACAATGAAGATTGTCAAGTGATGGCCTTACAAAAGCCGCGGGACGGAATGCCAATGATCAAAAGCGTGCAAGGAGCCAATGAGAAGATAAATCTCGGCAGTCAAATATCTATAACCAAGAAAACAGTGAATAAGGAAGCCAATGCTATGGCGAACGTGTTAGCATCAAGAGGCATTAGTGTAAAGCAGAAGCAGAAAAGCCGTTCACCATCTCCAGACAGACCTTTACCCCACATTCCGAATCTTGGAGCGGGGATGAGCATCAAACACACCTCGAAACCCAGCAGCTTTTCTATTCCCGAAGCTAAGGTCGGCGGTGGGATGCTTCAGTGCCGAATATGCAAAAAAATGTTTATGAATCAAAACTCTTTAGCTGTGCATATGTCTAGTGCCCATCCACAGAGCAAAGTGCCGATGTTCAAATGTGAAGAATGTCCCGCTTCATACCCTAAAATACTACAGTTACAGCACCATAAACGGGTGTTTCATAATGTTGTTGGTCCAAATAGAGAGCTAGGATTGCCCGTAGTTGACATGTCACAGGAAGACAACTTGAAGCGATTAAGTAGTTTAGGTATCTATAGTTTTATTCCACTGGCTAGTAAAGAACAAGGAGGTGGTTGTTTCGGTATCCCTATAATCTCAGTACATAATGTACAGAATGGTATGACGAGTAGTCTACAAGCGCTTGGTGCTGAAGGCCTCTTAAGTTTAGGACCCCTTAAGCCTTTACCTAACACGTAGTAAGTTTAATAGTAAGTACCTAGTTTGTATGCTCAGAAGTTTATTCAGATCCTATATATTACTATTAATATATAATTTATTGTATTTGATTTCTATAATATCTGATTATGATGACAATGAGTTCATGAGGAATTAGGCAGCAAAACCAGAGAAGTAAACATAACATACAAAATTAGTATGTATCAGAGTAATTATACAATAAGTATTTACCTTGTATTGTGGTCATAAATCACATATTTGTGTACTATTTTAGAACTAAGTAAGTAATAAATGTTTCAATAGATAAAAGTTTTTACAACTATAATTGGAATCACCTGTTAGTTTAGAAAGGCTTGTAAGATAAACATTAAATAATATATTTTGTCTGCTTATTATTATCACAATTTATCAGTCGAATGTTAAGGACTTGATTGCATTAAGCTCACGGGGTATGCCGTTTTTGTTTCTAATCGGAACATAAAATGCTGCAAAATCCGCGAAAGAAGTCCCGTAGGCGGGTGTCGCTGTTATATTAATTATTTATAACATGTTGCCAATTATTGCAGAATTTAAAGACTGCGAACAATATATTCATAATTTTAATGCTTAATTGGTATGGCGTTCAAGTGTACGTAATTAAGATCAATTCATTAATTAATTACAGGAAGTTTAGTTCCAAAAGTCTATAAAGCCCAAAAACTTACTTTATTTTTTATTAAGTAATTATATCTACTAATTGGACAAATGTCAGATATCGGTAGGTATAATTACAATACTTACACAATATTGTTCCTGGCATAAATTACACAAACTGATTTAAGAAACAAGGTTAATTAAGATTTAAAATGTTTTTTGATATTATTTACAAATATAAACGCTGGAGAATATTTCTCTCGGTGGAAAATTTTGGACCTAACCTACAGAGGGTCGATGTTTATGATTATCTCATGGCATAACTGACCGAAAAGCTATGCGGGCCGATGCAAATACCAAGGTAACTAAGTTTCATTCAAATAAAGTTCATATTCGGGAGCTTCACAAAGACTCTTCCAGCAGCACCTAGACCGAAAATCAAAACCTAATTCCAGAAAATGTCGACTTTTTGCTGGACTATATACCTACGATACCTGTATAAATCTATGTAATTACAATGCATATTTTTTTCTCTTCTTCGCCACTAATCTCCTTTACCTTCAAAAAGTTGAACAGCAGGACCTTTTCCTATTGCGGCGCATCTGTCAATTTTAGTACCGTGGGACTTCTTTCTTACCGCGGAGTCTTTATTCAAGTTCACATTAAAACAATCTAATTATGTTAACCAAACATGTGGTTTCAATTTCAATGTCACAATTTGAATAGATTTTAATTTTTTTGTAGCATTCAGTTTTGTTTTGTTCTAATTATTTCCGAATAGTTTTTGAACGAAAATGTTGTCAGTGAAACTGTTGACGTTGAGTATTGAGATACTTGTAGTATTATTATTAGCATATGAGTACGTTATATATAAGAATAAATAGGCATAGCGGAAAATATAGCTTGCGTTGTGATTAATATATTGATTTAAGCGAAATGTATTTAAGAAACTGCCTAGGTACTAAAATAATATGTTTTACACTTGTACTCTTTTCATGTATGTAAGTAGAAAGTTGTTTCGCAAGTTACGGCCTTATAAACGCTGCTTAACTTTAAATGACGTTATTGAATACTTCGCATTATAAAACTGTTTGGCGCCGTACTAAATGATGTCATTTTAATACTTCGCACTACAAAACTGTTCGCGGCCGTACTAAATGACGTTAATACTTACTACATAACTGTTCTGCGCCGTACTAAATGACGTTAATACTTTGCACTACATAACTGTTCTGCGCCGTACTAAATGACGTTAATACTTTGCACTACATAACTGTTCTGCGCCGTACTAAATGACGTTAATACTTTGCACTACATAACTGTTCTGCGCCGTACTAAATGACGTTAATACTTTGCACTACATAACTGTTCTGCGCCGTACTAAATGACGTTAATACTTTGCACTACATAACTGTTCTGCGCCGTACTAAATGACGTTAATACTTTGCACTACATAACTGTTCTGCGCCGTACTAAATGACGTTAATACTTTGCACTACATAACTGTTCTGCGCCGTACTAAATGACGTTAATACTTTGCACTACATAACTGTTCTGCGCCGTACTAAATGACGTTAATACTTTGCACTACATAACTGTTCTGCGCCGTACTAAATGACGTTAATACTTTGTACTACATAACTGTTCTGCGCCGTACTAAATGACGTTAATACTTTGCACTACATAACTGTTCTGCGCCGTACTAAATGACGTTAATACTTTGCACTACATAACTGTTCTGCGCCGTACTAAATGACGTTAATACTTTGCACTACAAAACTGTTCGCGGCCGTACTAAATGACGTTAATACTTTGCACTACATAACTGTTCTGCGCCGTACTAAATGACGTTAATACTTTGCACTACATAACTGTTCTGCGCCGTACTAAATGACGTTAATACTTTGCACTACATGACTGTTCTGCGCCGTACTAAATGACGTTAATACTTTGCACTACATAACTGTTCTGCGCCGTACTAAATGATGTCATTTAAATTTAAATGGCGCATATATGTTGGATTCTTGTCCAACTTATACAAAATTAAACTGTTCCAAATGCCAACCAATGAAGGACTGATGACAAATATTAAGGTACGTTGAAAGTCAATGGAATCATTGCATTTCTTTTGTATGATATAATTAGATTTCATCGACATGTTATATTTTCCGCTACGTAACAAAATATGAATTCGAATATTTTCTCAAATCGTACATAAGATGAAGCGTAAACAATTAAACAATAGGTACTTGTGTTTAACAATAATTCGTAGCTATAAGTGCAATAATTGTTTATAATTTAGTTAAGTAATATGAAACTTTAAATCTGTCTGTCTTTAAGTTCAATAAGGTCGTCTTAAAACATATTTAAAAAAATACTATACCTACTATTATAAGAACTCTGTATTTATGGGCAAATAATTTCAGACTGTATTTTTCGTGAGTCTTAGAACGACTTGTTCAATGGAAATATAAGGAACCACAGATTAGTAGGTATGTCTTGTCTTAAGGAGTCTTCAGCATACCAGAAAATGGAAAAGCAATACACTAGTGTGGAGATCCCGAAATCTGGGAATACGTTTGTAAAGAGAAGACGCTTTAACTTGATTCCAATCTGTGGTCCCTGATATTGGCTAGTTTGTATAAGATACAGTGAGACAGATATATTTAATTTGCAAAGTGATTGAAAATTCATTAAGATTTAAACATAAATTATGTGGACATTTAAACAAATTTTACGTGCCGCATTGCTATTTGCTAGACTTCTCAGCAGCTTACAGAAGCTTTGCGAACACAGCAGGTAGGTAAGTAATATAGTTTTCAGACGACCCTATATATTTTTTGTTTGTGATATCGGCAGAAAGACTTTTATGTTTACCAAATTGTGTAGTTATATTTAGATTTTTCACTCTTAAAGGCTCAGTTATGGAGACGCGGGGCGATATGCGTCGCGTTGTGCGATAAATTAACTTATACTGATAGTTGAGAGCGAAGATTGTTAAGCGGTGGACACGGTGGCGTTTTCATCATCGCAGGGAAAATTGACAGATGTTATTCTGGGTTCCTATAAAAAGAAACGAACCGTCATGCTTACGACTTTTACGGCAATTTTTGTATTAGACTACTGTTAAAAATTAACGAGTCGTTAGCAAAACGGTCCGTTTCTGGATAGCGTATCTCTTGCGTTGCAAACCCGTGCGCGATTGGAGGACGCGTAGGTACCCCGAATTGAACACGAGTTTGTAAAGGCAGCGCGACAAACCCGTGCGTGTTTCAAGGCAGTACTGCCTCTTAAGAGGATTGCATAGAGCTAGTACTTTCCATACTAAAAGAGAAAACTCTTTTCTACATCTTAACATTGTCCGATTTCAGTGATTTTTTTTTCATGAAATCATCACATTGTTTACTATGCCCGTACGTTTTTTTTTTTCAGTATTTCAAAGTAGTATACATTACCTGTTTTAGAACTTAAAAAAACTGAAAAAAGCTAAACGTACAGGCATAGGATTCCATGAAAAAAATCACTCAAATCGGACAATGTTAAGCGGTAGAAAAGAGTTTTCTCTTTTAGTATGGAAAGTAATAGCTATGCAATCCTCGTAATGAACACGGAAATGGAAATACGCTTCTGGATATAGGAACCCCGGGTAAGAATTGCACCACGCAACGCCTTGTGTCTTTGTAAACAAAGAACACTAATGTACCGCCCAGAAGGGCCACTGACGCTAAATCATGATTTAAATAAAATCATGAAAACAAGGCAGAATTTTTAGTTCTCTTTTCTCCATTGCAATGAATCCATTTATAATATTTCTTTATTTAAAGTTGTATAAGTATAATTCCTTTTATAGTTAAGTGTAAATAACTGAAAAAATATGTAATGAGGCGTATTATACGACCGGTTTAAAGTACCTAGTTGTTTTATTAATCAAGGTCTAAAATTTGTATAATATATTAAAAAGTGCTTACCTACTTTTTAATGGTGTTTTGAAATTCGTTGTAGAACAAGTTAGTAAGAACACGTAGTCCAGTCAAATTTTTGTAGCACATTGCATTACAGTTCAAAATAAAGTTTGTAGCAAATTTTATACGGAACATATTTTTATACTTTATTTTACGTTATTTTAATGATGTTAACATCTATTCTAGATGGTTCAATAGAAACTGAGATAATCGGGAAAATCTCTTTTTTTACCTTTGGCTTTGAATTACTTACGCAGACATGAAATTTTTGAGACAACTTTTAGAGCGCCAAAACGTATGATTTGTACGAAATTTATTTTTTATGCTAAATTGACTGGACTATGGCATCATCAGCCTACATTCATCCACTGATGGACATAGGCCGCTCCTAAAGTACGCCACAGAGCTCGGTATTCAGCTCTCTGCATCCAGTTACTGCCAGCCGCCTTTCGCAGGGCGTCCTACACTACGTTTGGCTAAAAACATACTTTTGAATTTTATCAAGCTCAAGCTAGCTACCGTAGCGAACGGCCACAGTGTAGGATTTTACGTTACCGCGGCACGCTACGAGGATGGCCGCAGCTAAAGTAAATTTCTAGTCTCTGGCGATTGTGTCTATGACACTCGCCCACTAAGGTAAGTAATGGTATGAAGTAAATAGTGAAGCAATATTATTAATTCAAGACGACCAAAATTGTAGGAAATTTAATTTCAAACAACTTTCATTTTGCCAATAGTAGCATTATTATTAAAAATAATTAATTTTCATTAAACGTAAGCTTTTAAATTTAATTTGACATCATTTGATATCCTTTGTAATTGTTCCAGCGAAGTTACAGCTCAAGAACATCTTATATCTCAGAGTAAAAAGCGCAGTGTGTTGATGCCATGCACGGTTTTGAAGTGTTGTACCCAGTTAAAAATTCTGAATGCACTGGACTGTTATATGGGCAAGCGTGACGCTAAGCATCAGGCGAGTGACTTGATACTATATCTATCATGAGAGAGCTCATGCTCCGACTCGTACTTTGCTGATTTTCGGTTGGCTGTGACCACAACCTTTTTTGTGGGCTAGATCCGCGCGTGCCTTTGTCCTTTGAATATAGAAGAGCAGCCAACTTCAAACTTTTCTTTACGATAGTCGGATCCGATAGCACAGATTAGGTAATACATTGTATTTTATGGCGCTAATATGTATACATACTAACTCTTATCTAATCTATGCTCCTGGATCCGACTATCATATGGTAAAATCTGGAGCCTAGGCATTATAGTTTACATATTAGTATGTATAAACAATGACCTGTGTGAAGTTGGCAGCCAAACTCAGCAGCCATTATAAACCGACCAAATTAAGATGTCGCGTGTGGCGGGTGGGTTATTCCGGTGGATTTGACCATGTTCCGGAACTTGTTTTGGAATGAATCATACCTCGTTAGAAAGCTACTGAAACGATCTTTCAGACGTAGTATTCAGAAATTACTCGCGACATTTCAGAAACTCGCAAATCAGAAATAACTACTGCAATAGTTTGGCTGCTGGCTTATTACGGTTGTTTTGACCATGTTCCGGGACCTGTTTTGGAATGATTGATACCTCGTTAGAAAGCTACTGAAACGATCTTTCAGACGTAGTATTCAGAAATTACTCGCGACATTTCAGAAACTCGCAAATCGGAAATACCTACTCTGCGATAGTTTGGCTGCTGGCTTATTACGGTTGTTTTGACCATGTTCCGGGACCTGTTTTGGAATGAATCATACCTCGTTAGAAAGCTACTGAAACGATCTTTCAGACGTAGTATTCAGAAATTACTCGCGACATTTCAGAAACTCGCAAATCAGAAATAACTACTGCAATAGTTTGGCTGCTGGCTTATTACGGTTGTTTTGACCATGTTCCGGGACTTGTTTTGGAATGAATCTTACCTCGTTAGATAGCTACTGAAACGATCTTTCAGACGTAGTATTCAGAAATTACTCGCGACATTTCAGAAACTCGCAAATCAGAAATAACTACTGCAATAGTTTGGCTGCTGGCTTATTACGGTTGTTTTGACCATGTTCCGGGACTTGTTTTGGAATGAATCTTACCTCGTTAGATAGCTACTGAAACGATCTTTCAGACGTAGTATTCAGAAATTACTCGCGACATTTCAGAAACTCGCAAATCGGAAATACCTACTCTGCGATAGTTTGGCTGCTGGCTTATTACGGTTGTTTTGACCATGTTCCGGGACCTGTTTTGGAATGAATCATACCTCGTTAGAAAGCTACTGAAACGATCTTTCAGACGTAGTATTCAGAAATTACTCGCGACATTTCAGAAACTCGCAAATCAGAAATAACTACTGCAATAGTTTGGCTGCTGGCTTATTACGGTTGTTTTGACCATGTTCCGGGACCTGTTTTGGAATGAATGATACCTCGTTAGAAAGCTACTGAAACGATCTTTCAGACGTAGTCTTCAGAAATTACTCGCGACATTTCAGAAACTCGCAAATCGGAAATACCTACTCTGCGATAGTTTGGCTGCTGGCTTATTACGGTTGTTTTGACCATGTTCCGGGACCTGTTTTGGAATGAATCATACCTCGTTAGAAAGCTACTGAAACGATCTTTCAGACGTAGTATTCAGAAATTACTCGCGACATTTCAGACAGCCGCAAATCTTGTAAACTTTACAGTAGGTATTGTTCCAATAGATACCGAATTATAACAGTTGGTATCAGTTGTCTTGGATTTAAAAAAGAATATTATTTTCGTGATCGGCACCCCTGTTAACCTTGAAAACGTCACCCATGTGACCCATGTCCATAGTCAGCGTCTACTCAACTAGGTACCTACCTATATACCTACTAATCGATTAACCAGTGCTAGATATTCCATGCTTAGAACTTTAGGTAGTATTACGTGGCACTGGACTGCGCTCATCACCCCGAGCTGAGTCATTGATGTTTGATTTGAACCTTCACCTAGTAATTAAAACGCCGTGTCAATAAGTGCCGACAGTCGGCGCATCGTTTGTCGGCACTTATCAAAGATCACTAGAAGACACGTGTAAGTAAGATTAGTGCTAGGGTATAAGAGATATCACTAATCGATTGAGGAGACACTAGACTCGGATTTTATAATTCGATGTGGAAAATTATAATACTTATAATAATAGTGACTTTGAGATTAAGTCTTAAACTGAAAAATATTTACCGCGCGCCTTAATGTAAAACAATCTTGCGTTCTCTAAAGCCTGCTAAAAAGTCAGCGATGACATAATTATGTCTATCTTTAAGGATAAAATGCAACATATATATATATTTTAATTCTTAGAAAAGTGGGCAATTAAATGCGGTAATTGGAAAACTATAGTTTTCCGTTAACTATAGTTAAATACTGCATTTGAATAAATGTATTTATTCAAATGCGGTATTAATCCTTATTATTTTAAATAAGTAAGACGCTGTAGACATTTTATGCACATTATGTTACCTCTTTACACCATATAATTTAAACGAATATCTTAGAAGTATAGAATATCGCAATAGGATTACGGATGCGAGAATAAATTGTGTAAAAGGAAAGATGAATAATTAAGTATATACATATATATATAAACTGGCTGGTGCCCACGACTTTGTCTGCGCAGCATTAGTAGCTTTCGAGTAGCTTATTATCTTCTTCAAGGCAAGATCTACCTTTATACCAAAATGTCATAAAATATGTAAATGGTCAAACGCAATTGCTATAATGGTATTATATGAGTAAATTTATTATTGAAATACTTAATATATCAATCAGTACACATTAATAATAAAAAACAGGACTTTCGTACATACAAATATAAAAATTTTAAATTTACAGAGATAAAAATACACATCCTCGGACGGGATTCGAACCCGCGTCTTCCGACAATCCGTGTCAGACGACATGACCATCTAAGCCACCGAGGCTCGTCTTATTCCAGAAATCCCCTTAACTGATTCCCTGCTACGGGAATTTCTGGACTTTTTGTCCAAAAATCCCCTGCGCGTCGTCTTCTGAAGTCGGAAGGGGATAATTGGACAAACATTCTATAAATTCCCTTAACCATTCAATTGGACAAAAAGACCAGTTATCCCCTTAACCAGTTATTTGCAATAAAATTAAAAAAATACATACAAATCACAAAATCGTAATCGTATAAAAAATCAAAATAATCAAAACCAACAATTTTCACCAGGATATATGCACCGAATTTTATTATAAAAACTTTCATATCACTGTCACCATCATCATCATCAGCAAGTATCAATCCACTGCTGGTCATAACCCTCTCCTAATGCACGCCACTGAGGCCGATCTTTTAGGCTAATATAATAAGCAACGCGCACAAGTTTCATACGACGTTTTTCAACACACTTACTTGCTTGAAAAAAACTTCAGGTATTTCTTTATTTATTAAAACAATTATTGAAGGTACAATTGGTAAAATTATAGGCTAACGCTTTGCTATTAAAAACATCATTATTTTGCTCTTGGGAGACTGGAGTAAATGTTGGAGATTGCGCAATGTTCTCGTAGGGAGTAAGAAAAAGTGTTTCATCATTGTTATGAGTAGTAGATACTATTATTTAACTTTTGAATCTGATGCATACATATAAATTACATAAATGAATTATTTGCTAAAATGTAATTGTTTTCTATTGTTTTTGACGACTACAGTTTTTTTATTTGCAAAATGTTTTTTTAATTTTAACGTTACAATATTTTGCTCATTTTAAAAACTTAACTTTAATTTTCCCACTCGTGCGGGAATGAAAAGTAAAAAGCATGCGTTCGAAATACGCTGCATTTTGATTCTAATTACCGTTCAATAAGAGTCCCTTTTCAAGTAGGTGTGTTGAAAAACACATTTTTACATTAATTCTCCTACAAAGCTACAAAGATGGTCTATAATTACAGATTTTATTATTTGTACAATATTTTGTTTGCCTATATAAAAACACTATATTATTTAACTTTGAATTTCAAATTCCATTCTATTCCTACCATACTTATATACAAGTATTTAAGAACCACAATTGAATAAAACCCTTTAAAATGACGAGAATAAAAATAATTCTTATTTACTGGCAATCTTATTAAAATGGCCCTGGCAATTATGGCAATAAATATTTACCGTTGATACATAATTATTATCATTTGAAAAGCAAAATTTTCGACAATTAGATAATCGAGTGATTATCGATTAATAAATGTCGATTTAAATCGACATTTATTAATCGAATTGCGAAAACCGCACTGAATTTGATCCGCCGGCGGACCGAGACCGCTCGGGCGGTAGGCACTTATAGCGCGCAAGTACATGGAGTGACGGAGGCCTGACATTAGTAACTAGCTGTGATTAGTTGTCAGTCGTCATCAGTGTTGTCATATCTACCTACTTATAGGTAGATCTACCTATTTTAGCTTGAGTCTACCTATCTACCACCCGAAGCCCTAAATCTGCCTATTTTCGATACCACGTCTTATTGAAAATAATTTTGACATTAAACTTAGTTATGCGTGTAACAGAACCAGTAACGTCCACGTCTTTGGTTTCTACTTTCTGCGCAGGATGCGAGCAAAGTAAAAACCAAAGACGTGGACGTGAGCATTCACTAAAAATAAAGAACATTAACAGCTCGTGACAATCTCACGAAACGAAGGTGTCACTGTCAACATTGTCAACTGCTCATGGTATGTGCATGGAAATTTGACTACAATTTCGTTGGTTTACTTGATTCTGTTTATGTCATTCGTTGATAATGACGCTGATCATTGTTCCATAACCGACCAATCTTAGCTTATTTTCTAATCTATATACGTGGTACTGGCGGCATTGCGGCAATCCCACAGAGGTAATTTATTTGAAAATGTTAAAGTTGAATCTACTATTTTAACGTGGGATTTTATTTTGTTTTGTTGTGTTGTGACTTTTAATAAAAATGTACATTTTAGAACTTTAATTTGAATATACTAAACAGTAATAACTAAATAGAGGCGAATTACATGATAATGGCGGAGACGAAACACGGAGTCAAAGTGTTCGATCCCTAACGTGAGTTATGCCGGTTATAATAATAGTTTAACGGTGTCAACGGTCAGTAGCTACTCGTATTATTAGTAACCGGCAAAAGACTCTGAGATTAGCTCAGCTCTAGCTAGTAGGATAATTGTGCAGGAAATGTAAAACCAAGAACGGGGAACCCAGCTCGGAACACTTGAACATTTTATAAAAGCATGTATAAATATTAAATAACATTTTGTTTAATTTTGATAAATCTTTTGTTTTACGTTGTTATATATATAATTATATTAATTATAAATAAAACTTTAGAGGTAGATCTACCGTTTTTTCCATGACATACTACCAACTTCTACCGATTTTTAGGACTTAATCTACCAATTTTCCAAAATGTGGGTTGACAACACTGGTCGTCATGTTCTCTATATTTTTACACAACATGCGATAAAACCACGATAATTTTGCAGTAAATATAGGATATTTCTTAGACTACGGATCTGGCAACACTGCTCAAGAACATCACAGGCGCCGACAAAGATACGCCGACTCTGCGTGTCTTTGTCGCCACGCTTTTCTAAATGCCGATCCACGTGCAAGTGCAGGGGGTCTAGCACGAATAACTGCGTATGAACTGCAATTTATCTAGGGCAACTGTGACAAAGACACCTCATAGTTTGTACGCCGAAGCGTGACGTAGGTAGGTATTGACGTTTACAGTACGAATACTTTTTCAGAAAATTGCTTATGCTATGGACTCAGGTAGGACTTTCTGTAATCTGTGGTGCACTACAAATGTCTATAAAAATGCGTAATAAAAATAAAAATTCAATAACCCACTAACATTTACTTACCTAGGTACCTAAATTTAGAATCGCATCGCGGTACCTAGGCCGTAGAAAACTTAAGTACCTACCTATTAACTAGGACGAGTAAGTTGTTTTATGCAATTAGGTAATTGACGATACTGGCAAGTCGCGCACCTGATTATAAACAGTAGGTACGTTTCATGATAGTTGCAAACAATAATGCTCAAGCATTACTGTATTAGGGTTTAGGGTGTGACAGTCGCTGTAGCAAGTGGAATTACCTACTAGATGAAGGTTCACTTTACTTGACTCGGGGTGATGAGCGAAGTTCAGTGACACGTAATAGTACCTACCTACAGTTCTAAGCCATGGATGGAACTGAATATCTCTGGCACTGCGGTGGTGCCAACCAAGACGGCCTCATGCATAAGAATCCTACCGCCTAGCAGGTACCTATCTACCTGAGTCAGCCTTCCTCGGCTCGTATATACCTAAATAAAAATCGATTAGTAGGTATACCTAGTTGAGTAGACGCTGACTATGGACATGGGTCACATGGGTGACGTTTTCTAGGTTAGCAGGGGTGCCGATCACGAAAATAATATTCATTTTGAAATCCAAGACAACTGATCTGATACCAACTTTTATAATTCGGTATCTATTGGAACAATACCTACTGTAAAGTTTACAAGATTTGCGGCTGTCTGAAATGTCGCGAGTAATTTCTGAATACTACGTCTGAAAGATCGTTTCAGTAGCTTTCTAACGAGGTATGATTCATTCCAAAACAGGTCCCGGAACATGGTCAAAACAACCGTAATAAGCCAGCAGCCAAACTATTGCAGTAGTTATTTCTGATTTGCGAGTTTCTGAAATGTCGCGAGTAATTTCTGAATACTACGTCTGAAAGATCGTTTCAGTAGCTATCGAACGAGGTAAGATTCATTCCAAAACAAGTCCCGGAACATGGTCAAAACAACCGTAATAAGCCAGCAGCCAAACTATTGCAGTAGTTATTTCTGATTTGCGAGTTTCTGAAATGTCGCGAGTAATTTCTGAAGACTACGTCTGAAAGATCGTTTCAGTAGCATTCTAACGAGGTATGATTAATTCCAAAACAGGTCCCGGAACATGGTCAAAACAACCGTAATAAGCCAGCAGCCAAACTATTGCAGTAGTTATTTCTGATTTGCGAGTTTCTGAAATGTCGCGAGTAATTTCTGAATACTACGTCTGAAAGATCGTTTCAGTAGCTATCTAACGAGGTAAGATTCATTCCAAAACAAGTCCCGGAACATGGTCAAAACAACCGTAATAAGCCAGCAGCCAAACTATTGCAGTAGTTATTTCTGATTTGCGAGCTTCTGAAATGTCGCGAGTAATTTCTGAATACTACGTCTGAAAGATCGTTTCAGTAGCTTTCTAACGAGGTATGATTCATTCCAAAACAGGTCCCGGAACATGGTCAAAACAACCGTAATAAGCCAGCAGCCAAACTATCGCAGAGTAGGTATTTCCGATTTGCGAGTTTCTGAAATGTCGCGAGTAATTTCTGAATACTACGTCTGAAAGATCGTTTCAGTAGCTTTCTAACGAGGTATCATTCATTCCAAAACAGGTCCCGGAACATGGTCAAAACAACCGTAATAAGCCAGCAGCCAAACTATTGCAGTAGTTATTTCTGATTTGCGAGTTTCTGAAATGTCGCGAGTAATTTCTGAATACTACGTCTGAAAGATCGTTTCAGTAGCTATCTAACGAGGTAAGATTCATTCCAAAACAAGTCCCGGAACATGGTCAAAACAACCGTAATAAGCCAGCAGCCAAACTATTGCACTAGTTATTTCTGATTTGCGAGTTTCTGAAATGTCGCGAGTAATTTCTGAAGACTACGTCTGAAAGATCGTTTCAGTAGCTTTCTAACGAGGTATGATTCATTCCAAAACCGGTCCCGGAACATGGTCAAAACAACCGTAATAAGCCAGCAGCCAAACTATTGCAGTAGTTATTTCTGATTTGCGAGTTTCTGAAATGTCGCGAGTAATTTCTGAATACTACGTCTGAAAGATCGTTTCAGTAGCTATCTAACGAGGTAAGATTCATTCCAAAACAAGTCCCGGAACATGGTCAAAACAACCGTAATAAGCCAGCAGCCAAACTATTGCAGTAGTTATTTCTGATTTGCGAGCTTCTGAAATGTCGCGAGTAATTTCTGAATACTACGTCTGAAAGATCGTTTCAGTAGCTTTCTAACGAGGTATGATTAATTCCAAAACAGGTCCCGGAACATGGTCAAAACAACCGTAATAAGCCAGCAGCCAAACTATTGCAGTAGTTATTTCTGATTTGCGAGTTTCTGAAATGTCGCGAGTAATTTCTGAATACTACGTCTGAAAGATCGTTTCAGTAGCTTTCTAACGAGGTATGATTCATTCCAAAACAGGTCCCGGAACATGGTCAAAACAACCGTAATAAGCCAGCAGCCAAACTATTGCAGTAGTTATTTCTGATTTGCGAGCTTCTGAAATGTCGCGAGTAATTTCTGAATACTACGTCTGAAAGATCGTTTCAGTAGCTTTCTAACGAGGTATGATTCATTCCAAAACAGGTCCCGGAACATGGTCAAAACAACCGTAATAAGCCAGCAGCCAAACTATTGCAGTAGTTATTTCTGATTTGCGAGTTTCTGAAATGTCGCGAGTAATTTCTGAATACTACGTCTGAAAGATCGTTTCAGTAGCTTTCTAACGAGGTATGATTCATTCCAAAACAGGTCCCGGAACATGGTCAAAACAACCGTAATAAGCCAGCAGCCAAACTATTGCAGTAGTTATTTCTGATTTGCGAGTTTCTGAAATGTCGCGAGTAATTTCTGAATACTACGTCTGAAAGATCGTTTCAGTAGCTTTCTAACGAGGTATGATTCATTCCAAAACAAGTCCCGGAACATGGTCAAAACAACCGTAATAAGCCAGCAGCCAAACTATTGCAGTAGTTATTTCTGATTTGCGAGTTTCTGAAATGTCGCGAGTAATTTCTGAATACTACGTCTGAAAGATCGTTTCAGTAGCTTTCTAACGAGGTATGATTCATTCCAAAACAGGTCCCGGAACATGGTCAAAACAACCGTAATAAGCCAGCAGCCAAACTATTGCAGTAGTTATTTCTGATTTGCGAGCTTCTGAAATGTCGCGAGTAATTTCTGAATACTACGTCTGAAAGATCGTTTCAGTAGCTTTCTAACGAGGTATCATTCATTCCAAAACAGGTCCCGGAACATGGTCAAAACAACCGTAATAAGCCAGCAGCCAAACTATTGCAGTAGTTATTTCTGATTTGCGAGTTTCTGAAATGTCGCGAGTAATTTCTGAATACTACGTCTGAAAGATCGTTTCAGTAGCTATCTAACGAGGTAAGATTCATTCCAAAACAAGTCCCGGAACATGGTCAAAACAACCGTAATAAGCCAGCAGCCAAACTATTGCAGTAGTTATTTCTGATTTGCGAGCTTCTGAAATGTCGCGAGTAATTTCTGAATACTACGTCTGAAAGATCGTTTCAGTAGCTTTCTAACGAGGTATGATTCATTCCAAAACAGGTCCCGGAACATGGTCAAAACAACCGTAATAAGCCAGCAGCCAAACTATCGCAGAGTAGGTATTTCCGATTTGCGAGTTTCTGAAATGTCGCGAGTAATTTCTGAATACTACGTCTGAAAGATCGTTTCAGTAGCTTTCTAACGAGGTATGATTCATTCCAAAACAGGTCCCGGAACATGGTCAAAACAACCGTAATAAGCCAGCAGCCAAACTATTGCAGTAGTTATTTCTGATTTGCGAGCTTCTGAAATGTCGCGAGTAATTTCTGAATACTACGTCTGAAAGATCGTTTCAGTAGCTTTCTAACGAGGTATCATTCATTCCAAAACAGGTCCCGGAACATGGTCAAAACAACCGTAATAAGCCAGCAGCCAAACTATTGCAGTAGTTATTTCTGATTTGCGAGTTTCTGAAATGTCGCGAGTAATTTCTGAATACTACGTCTGAAAGATCGTTTCAGTAGCTATCTAACGAGGTAAGATTCATTCCAAAACAAGTCCCGGAACATGGTCAAAACAACCGTAATAAGCCAGCAGCCAAACTATTGCAGTAGTTATTTCTGATTTGCGAGCTTCTGAAATGTCGCGAGTAATTTCTGAATACTACGTCTGAAAGATCGTTTCAGTAGCTTTCTAACGAGGTATGATTCATTCCAAAACAGGTCCCGGAACATGGTCAAAACAACCGTAATAAGCCAGCAGCCAAACTATCGCAGAGTAGGTATTTCCGATTTGCGAGTTTCTGAAATGTCGCGAGTAATTTCTGAATACTACGTCTGAAAGATCGTTTCAGTAGCTTTCTAACGAGGTATCATTCATTCCAAAACAGGTCCCGGAACATGGTCAAAACAACCGTAATAAGCCAGCAGCCAAACTATTGCAGTAGTTATTTCTGATTTGCGAGTTTCTGAAATGTCGCGAGTAATTTCTGAATACTACGTCTGAAAGATCGTTTCAGTAGCTATCTAACGAGGTAAGATACATTCCAAAACAAGTCCCGGAACATGGTCAAAACAACCGTAATAAGCCAGCAGCCAAACTATTGCAGTAGTTATTTCTGATTTGCGAGTTTCTGAAATGTCGCGAGTAATTTCTGAATACTACGTCTGAAAGATCGTTTCAGTAGCTATCTAACGAGGTAAGATTCATTCCAAAACAAGTCCCGGAACATGGTCAAAACAACCGTAATAAGCCAGCAGCCAAACTATTGCAGTAGTTATTTCTGATTTGCGAGTTTCTGAAATGTCGCGAGTAATTTCTGAAGACTACGTCTGAAAGATCGTTTCAGTAGCTTTCTAACGAGGTATGATTCATTCCAAAACAGGTCCCGGAACATGGTCAAAACAACCGTAATAAGCCAGCAGCCAAACTATCGCAGAGTAGGTATTTCCGATTTGCGAGTTTCTGAAATGTCGCGAGTAATTTCTGAATACTACGTCTGAAAGATCGTTTCAGTAGCTTTCTAACGAGGTAAGATTCATTCCAAAACAAGTCCCGGAACATGGTCAAAACAACCGTAATAAGCCAGCAGCCAAACTATTGCAGTAGTTATTTCTGATTTGCGAGTTTCTGAAATGTCGCGAGTAATTTCTGAATACTACGTCTGAAAGATCGTTTCAGTAGCTATCTAACGAGGTAAGATTCATTCCAAAACAAGTCCCGGAACATGGTCAAAACAACCGTAATAAGCCAGCAGCCAAACTATTGCAGTAGTTATTTCTGATTTGCGAGCTTCTGAATTGTCGCGAGTAATTTCTGAATACTATGTCTGAAAGATCGTTTCAGTAGCTTTCTAACGAGGTATGATTCATTCCAAAACAGGTTCCGGAACATGGTCAAAACAACCGTAATAAGCCAGCAGCCAAACTATCGCAGAGTAGGTATTTCCGATTTGCGAGTTTCTGAAATGTCGCGAGTAATTTCTGAATACTACGTCTGAAAGATCGTTTCAGTAGCTTTCTAACGAGGTATCATTCATTCCAAAACAGGTCCCGGAACATGGTCAAAACAACCGTAATAAGCCAGCAGCCAAACTATTGCAGTAGTTATTTCTGATTTGCGAGTTTCTGAAATGTCGCGAGTAATTTCTGAATACTACGTCTGAAAGATCGTTTCAGTAGCTTTCTAACGAGGTATGATTCATTCCAAAACAGGTCCCGGAACATGGTCAAAACAACCGTAATAAGCCAGCAGCCAAACTATCGCAGAGTAGGTATTTCCGATTTGCGAGTTTCTGAAATGTCGCGAGTAATTTCTGAATACTACGTCTGAAAGATCGTTTCAGTAGCTATCTAACGAGGTAAGATTCATTCCAAAACAAGTCCCGGAACATGGTCAAAACAACCGTAATAAGCCAGCAGCCAAACTATTGCAGTAGTTATTTCTGATTTGCGAGCTTCTGAAATGTCGCGAGTAATTTCTGAATACTACTTCTGAAAGATCGTTTCAGTAGCTTTCTAACGAGGTATGATTCATTTCAAAACAGGTCCCGGAACATGGTCAAAACAACCGTAATAAGCCAGCAGCCAAACTATCGTAGAGTAGGTATTTCCGATTTGCGAGTTTCTGAAATGTCGCGAGTAATTTCTGAATACTACGTCTGAAAGATCGTTTCAGTAGCTTTCTAACGAGGTATCATTCATTCCAAAACAGGTCCCGGAACATGGTCAAAACAACCGTAATAAGCCAGCAGCCAAACTATTGCAGTAGTTATTTCTGATTTGCGAGTTTCTGAAATGTCGCGAGTAATTTCTGAATACTACGTCTGAAAGATCGTTTCAGTAGCTTTCTAACGAGGTATGATTCATTCCAAAACAAGTTCCGGAACATGGTCAAATCCACCGGAATAACCCACCCGCCACACGCGACATCTTAATTTGGTCGGTTTATAATGGCTGCTGAGTTTGGCTGCCAACTTCACACAGGTTAAACAATGTAAGGGTGTTAGATGAGAGGTAACATTTATGGAACTTAGACAAAAAAGGTTTTGATGTCAATACTTGGAAATCAGTTGTACTTCATAAAAGTGTACACTGTAGGTCTACAATGAGTTTACAACATTGACGCCAATCGATGCTCGCTATCGCCTGCCGCGAAAAAATGAACAGTGCCAACTTGCGGTCAATTGTAGAACTAAAATTGTCAGCGAGTACACCAATCACGAGCTTGATAGGTAGGCGAGTATCGACTACGACTATAGATGACATTTATGTTGCCAACTCATGGTAGAACTACTATCTATTAAGCTCGTGATTGGCGTACTCGCTGTCAATTTTAGTTCTACAATTGACCGCGAGGTGGCATTGTTCTTTTTTCATACATATTTTTGCGGCAGTCGATATTGAGCATTGATTGGTGTCAATGTTGTAAACTCGTGGTAGACCTACTGGAGAAAGGTTAATATGTTAAATTAATAATAATTATATATATATATATATATATATAAATATATATATATTATAACATTATACAAATAAATACACGTAAATATTACATATATAATATAACATACACTATAACATTACTTATACCAATGAATAAATAATAGAATGAAAACAAGTTGTAGCAATGCAGTGCCTACTCCTTTCATGGTTAAACTTTGTAAATATATTCAGAGAAATAAAATTTAGTTATAAATACATGTGTAATTCCCCATAACTGTTCCTTTATTAAAAATTGTTCCTTTACTAAATTTATCTACTTATATATTTTGTGGTTGAGTTTGTGTTTGTGTATGTCTTGTAGTTAGAATAACTATCTTTGTTCCAGATGTTAACGCTATCTTGGATAAAGAAATAAGTTATCATTCAGATCATACAATGCCATGCAGGGTGGGCCATTTAGGATGGCCAGTATGGGCAGGTCTGAAACTACATGATATACAAGGATCTCTTCTTAGGAACCATGTCATCGATTTTCGAATCTTTTAATAAATTCATAAAATCTTGTAAATTGGCGCGCAGCCTTGATAAAGGCCGAAAATCGGTGGGTGTATTTCTCGATCATGCCATGGCCTTTGACACCATTTCGGTGGCAATTCTTATAAAAAAACTCGAATTGTACGGAGTCAGAGGGCTGCCGCTGAAATGGTTTCAGAGCTACCTAAGCGAAAGAAACCAATGCGTGAAAATATGTAACCATAAGAGTGATATGCTACCCATTTATTATGGTGTACCTCAAGGCAGACACACACAAGACATACACAAGATGGAGAACTGTTTTGTTTGCAGAATTACGAAGGGCTCCCATTATGTGTATCAGTTTGCGTACTCGTTTTGACAAAACAGCAATGTGTTCTTTAAAAGAGAGCTGCTCATCGATTACAACCCCTAAGTATTTGATCGATGATGCACGACTGATCTTTCCACATGCGTATGATGTGGCTATGGAACAGGAAGAGTGAACCCTGATGTCAGGTAACTGAGAATTTGGTTCAGAAGCCCGCGTTTTGTGGAAGCACAGGCATTTAGTTTTTGACAAGTTTAATGTCAGATTATTTTGTAGCCACTGTATAATACTTGTCATGCCCGCTTTCGCCTTTTTCATGACTGAGTCCCATGTACCGTGGAAGAGAGCTACTGTATCGTCGGCATAACAGATTAAGTCAGCATCCAAAGAGATGATAGAAAATATATCATTCATGTATAGGATGAAAAATGTGGGCCCAAGCGCGCTGCCTTGAGGTACACCATAATAAATGGGTAGCATATCACTCTTATGGTTACATATTTTCACGCATTGGTTTCTTTCGCTTAGGTAGCTCTGAAACCATTTCAGTGGCAGCCCTCTGACTCTGTACAATTCGAGTTTTTTTATAAGAATTGCCACCGAAATGGTGTCAAAGGCCATGGCTAGATCGAGAAACACACCCACCGATTTTCGGCCTTTATCAAGGCTGCGCGCCAATTTACAAGATTTTATGAATTTATTAAAAGATTCGAAAATCGATGACATGGTTCCTAAGAAGAGATCCTTGTATCTCATGTAGTTTCAGACCTGCCCATACTGCCCATCCTAAATGGCCCACCCTGCATGGCATTGTAGCTCGAGCTGCGCATCTTCATAGCACCTCTTACTCACTCCGCTACATAGCTTAACATCAGTGGAGAAAGTCACATAGTTTCGAAGCTTAGCTTCCACATCCTATAATAGCTGCATAGCAAACTTCTGGTGGAAAGGCATTATAAAAAAAAAAGAGTATAAAAGTAATGATATCATATTGCAGCTTTGGTCCTATCCTGTGACTCTGTAAATGCCGGTAGAAGCAAACAGCTTTAGTCCATTCGAAAAAAATATTACTATTATGGCTTTGATATAGAATATGTCACTGAGATGGTATCCTCTTGGAGAAGCCATACTGACCAGTATGTCATCTGAGAGCAGACCTTGAGCAAACCCAATTCTGAACCAGTTGTGAATGTATTTGCAACTGTTTATGTGAAATAAAAGAGAATAGTTCCACAATAAGTTTATTTACTTAGTTATATGGTAAAGCTTTTAATGAAAACACCTACCTACCACACATCAAGAAATCCTTAGAAATATTCCATTCTTATTTTTGTGCAAACATAGACACATTTAATAAATACACAAGTAAATGCATAATTTTATCAAAGACATTGGAAATCTTTTGAGTTCTCTACAACTCGTAGTTATATATTAAGCTTTATTCTAATTATTATTATGAAAAGAAGAAAAGACAATAATCGACATTGAATTGTCTCAGTCACATTACAATATTGCTAAAATGTTTTCACATCAAGACCCAGCATCTTTAATCAAATTGGGGCATAACTTTATAGCTCCTGGTTTAAAAAGTTGACTATACCACATCACCTGGGATGTCGTAAAAGCCGACTAAATGACAAAATGTCAATGGACCCATAAGAGACTGTGAACAGTCTTTTATGGGTCTCATCAGAATGGTTTTATTTATTATACACCTCTGCTAACCCCTTGGCAGATTATGGTATGTACATCTGGGTCCGTTCACACTCAACATGAATCATGAATCTACAAGCCATATAGTTAGCTGGTATGGCCATGGTACTCCAATCAAGACTCACTATATTTTGATTGGTCATAGAAGCAATAGTGTGGGGAGAGTCGTCTAAATGGTGTTTTACTGAATCTGCCCTAACAGTGTCAGCAGGGACTAAACTCAAATATGCCTTTAAATCTTTCAAAGAACACATCTTAAGTACTTCTTCTAAGATAACTAGTCTAGTAAAAGACTTCTAACAGTGATGGGAGTTTAGGTGGGAGTAAATGAGATGAATTTGATGTATTTAGTTAGTTACTCCAGACGGATCAGTTCCACATCAAAAATGAGAGTGGAGTTGGGAGGGATGACTCCGGGGTGACCTTGTTGGCCATATGCAAAATCTGGAGTGCAGGTCAGCTTGGCACGTTCACCCACTGACATCTGGAATAAGAGACAGATTTTAATTAGTTTTGTATTACTGCATCACAAGTCACAACAGGTAAATATGATCACGCTGGTGGGTATATTCTGCTTCAAAGAAGTTATGTTCTAAGTAAAATTATGAAGAAGTTGTGTAACCTCTTATTTCGGCATCAGTTTTGGGCACTTTACAATTAGACCTGCCACCTTATTGTCTAACTTGAATGAGAATGAAATGTCAACACATTCTCATTCCCATTGATGGTTTCAGCCAATGGAATTGCAGAGTTTCATCCAGAATGGGATTCAAATGTCAAAATTAAGCCCATTCCCATTTTCCGTAAAGATAGACAATAAGGTCACTGTATCTGTGTTACAAAGGTAAATGAATCAAAGTTAACATAATTCACAATTATTAGAGAAAAGGCTGCAGCAGTATGTACTTTACCTGGGTTTACACCTTTAACCTGTGGAGTGGAACCTTGGAGAGAATGTGTATACATTTCCAAAACCAATCATTATTGTAAAACAATAACCTGGTAAATGAAAATACCATACAAACAACAAAACAATAAATCTGATTGAAGAACAAACTAACTGTACAATTAAAATAATTGTTCTCCCATACATATATAATATATGTCTCTGTTAATTTGTAACTTCAATTCAGTTCTATGCAATACAAAAAGGTTTTTTACAGGTACACTTATTTTCCTTTACTTGTGAAGCCTTTCTTGTCAATTTTTTATGATTAAGATCAAAGTCAGAACGAAAAGGTTTTGTTTTATTAGAATGTGAAACATATGTGGCATAAACCCATATTTTTTTGTTGAGTCAGAAGCCCATTGAGACAGATTAAACTCATCTTAAATATGTAAAATTAATTTTAACTTGATCAACATGTTTCTTTTTGTTGGTGAGTATGAAACCCTAAAAATGGACAAGCAACAGGGACCTACTAGCTTTTTGGGGCGAAATTGTATAGCTGGACCACCACACATCACAGGTAATAGTTATATTTGTGTAATTATTATGAAAAATAAATATGCTCACTTTAGCAACACCTTCATCCCAGCCTCGGATGACCTCTTTTTTGCCAATGCGGAACTTGAATGGTTTACCACGGTCCCGAGAGGAGTCAAATTTCTTGCCGTTTGTAAGGGTGCCAGTGTAGTGGACCACAACAGTCTGGCCCTGCTTTGGGTATGTGGATTCTGGAATAGTCATGTCAAAATCTTATTATATAGGTAATATTCATAATTAGTAGGTAATAATAACTTATTGGCACTAAAAATATGGTATTAGATATTTGATACACTATCAATTTTAACACAATTTATTTGGCAATAAATTATATGCTATGCTTGCAAATAAAAACTCGATTAACAATATTAATAACATAGATTTTATTTGGAATCTCATTGCTTTTGTCATATTTGTGAATTTATTATTTAGCAATTATGACCAACACCTACGGATTAACCACACTGATTGCAGTTCCTGGAAAAGTAGCTTGATTTCTGTGAAATCTATTGTATTTTTAGCCAAATATGGCAAATTGCGAGTCAATGGGTTAATACCTTAAATCTAATTAGATA
This sequence comes from Selenia dentaria, assembly GCA_917880725.1. Taxonomy (NCBI): domain Eukaryota; kingdom Metazoa; phylum Arthropoda; class Insecta; order Lepidoptera; family Geometridae; genus Selenia; species Selenia dentaria. The sequence goes on from OU862897.1 coordinate 17,444,553, forward strand.
TAGTTCATATGTTCAAGTATCCAATTCACCACCACACTATCAACAAAAATATGACTACAAGATCTTTAGGTGAAAGCCCACATGGATACCATACTGAATAGCATAGGTTGAAAAGTAAAAATTAGCATATTGCACATTTGAACTTATGAAAATTATATTTCCTAGAAAAGTAGGTTAGAAATATACTACTTTACCTAGACAAACTTCCTCTCCCTCCTTTAGTATCAATTGTTGTGCCACAGATGCTAATTGATGTACAATAATTAGACAGCTTCAAGTATTAGCTGCTATATTGTGAATTGTCCTTCAAGCTTAGACACAGTAATAGGAAGTAAATTAGGCTACTGAACCAATATAACCTCTGAAGTATGCAAGTTATTTACGGTTTCATTTTGAAGGTATGATGTCATAGGTACTTGGAATCTTCAAACAAAACTCGTTCAATTATAATGTACTTGCCAGTACCAGTAATTAGCACACTGTAAGGGATATGGTCTCTTGGTAACCGAAACAGGGTGGCGCAATGACTTTGCATAATGCTCGAAGACAACAATTGAAGTTTCACATAATATACAAAATCTAAATGCTCAGGCCACAAACCTTATACATATAAGCTTATTAAAGAAGATATTAATTAAATAGGTAGTTAATTTTGCGTACAAAAGACGATGCGGGTGACGAAGCAGTGACCTCAACCAAGCGGTATGGACACCAGGACTTTGTAATTAAGCCTAAAGCTTTGGCAAACATCTGCAAATGAAACATACCGTCTCCAGGAGAAATTGTCTCGACATCCACGCCCATGGTTACACTTTAGGAATTTTAGAATTAAAATCTAAAACCAAGAGCAACGCGGTTTAGTTCGATTGGATGGCGTGAATGAATGAAATGAAATGAATGAATAAAAAAGAGCATAGACAAATCAGATTTTATCCAAGATAGATGAAATATTAGACGAGTACGGAACGTTCGTGGGGTAGGTACCGGCTTAGAATAGTACCCCCCCAACTCTACCCGTGGGTGCGTAAAAATCTGCTAAGGGATAACAATCGGAAGGTGGGCGCAGCAGCACCTTCCCAGTATTAAAACCTCAAAACTGCGCTCGCCAACCCGCCTGCCAAGCGTGGCGAGTATTGGCAAAATCCCCCCAAATGACAGACACATTAGGAACCAGGCCCCCAGTCCCCGGCAGCCCCGCTATTCCTGGCTACGGTAGCGGCCACGGTAACGGTGGGGCAGGGGGTGCTAAGAATCCCCGGCAGACGCCCGGCTACCACCCCCAACGACGACGACTGGCCCTGGTAACACACAACATACGCACGATGAGGACAGACGAGAAGATATATGAGCTGGAAGAAGAAATGAGTAGGCTACACTGGGACATTGTGGGGTTATCTGAAGTCCGTAGAGCGGGTGAGGACACGATAACCCTAAAATCAGGTAACCTACTCTACCACCGGGAGGGCGACCAACAGTCCCAAGGTGGTGTCGGGCTTCTCGTCCACAAGTCCCTTACTAACAACATAGTTAAGATCGATAGCAATTCCAATAGGGTCGTATACCTAATACTCAGAGTATCCAAACGATATTCGCTGAAGGTCATTCAGGTATACGCACCGACGAAGTCGCACCCGGATGATGAGGTGGAGGATATGTATGAGGACATTTGTCGGGCCATACATACCTCTGAAACGCACTCTCTAGTTGTTATGGGGGACTTCAACGCGAAGTTGGGTAAGAGAAGCGAGGATGAGTTGAAAGTGGGGCAATTTGGATATGGACAACGGAACCGTAGGGGACAGAGGTTGGCCGACTTCCTGGAGAAAAAGGGACTCTTTATGATGAACTCTTTCTTTCAGAAGCCACCTCACAGGAAATGGACCTGGCTGAGTCCCGATGGTTCCACGAGAAATGAGATTGACTTCATTATGACCACCAAAAGGCAAATATTCACTGATGTCTCCGTGATCAACAGGGTTAAAACCGGTAGTGATCACCGAATGGTAAGAGGCACGGTGAATATTAATGTCAAACTGGAGAGGTCTCGTCTGATGAAGTCTACGCTCCGACCCACTCGTGCCCATATACAAGACCCCGAGAGCTTTCAACTTGAGCTATCCAATCGCTTCGATTGCCTTGAGAACATCGCTTCAGTGGACGAGATCAATAACAGGTTAGTAGAAACTGTCCATACAGTGGGTTCCAAATACTTTAAACCCCACCGTACAGATAGGCCACAGAAACTCTCCAACGATACCCTAAACCTCATGGCTGAACGACGCTCACTGAAAATGCAGTCTTCGCATGATGCTGAAGCATATAGGCTGCTCAATAGACGAATATGGAAGTCCTTGCGACACGACACCCGGATCTTTAATACAAACCGTATTAATGAGACGATAGAGCGGAAAAAAGGCTCCAAAGTGTTTGCAAGAGACATGTCTATTAGGCAAAGCCAGTTGACGAAGCTGAAGAGAGAAGACGGCAGTGTAGCGTCGACCAAAGCAGAAGTATTAGGAGAGGTAGAGAGTTTCTACGGACAGCTATACACCTCGGTCGCTAAACCTGTTAGCATCTCGGCCAAAGACCCAAGAGCCAAGCTGACCCGACATTATACCGAAGATATCCCGGACATCAGCCTTTACGAGATTAGAATGGCCTTGAAACAGCTTAAGAACAACAAGGCGCCTGGTGACGACGGTATCACATCTGAGCTTCTGAAAGCGGGTGGAACACCGGAACTTAAAGTCCTTCAGAAGATCTTTAATACCGTCTTACTCGAAGGTTCAACGCCAGAGTCATGGAACAAAAGCGTGGTGGTGCTGTTCTTCAAGAAAGGTGACAACACTTTACTTAAAAATTACAGACCCATCTCGCTTTTGAGCCATGTTTATAAGCTGTTTTCGAAGGTCATAACGAACCGTCTCAGTCGCAGGTTTGATGAATTCCAGCCTCCGGAACAAGCCGGTTTCCGAAAAGGCTATAGTACCATAGACCACATCCACACGCTACGGCAAGTTATACAGAAAACGGAAGAGTATAACTTGCCTCTTTGTTTAGCGTTTGTGGACTATGAGAAAGCCTTTGACTCGATCGAGACGTGGGCAGTGCTTGAGTCTCTCCAGCGGTGCCTTATTGACTATCGATATATTGAAGTGCTGAAGTGTTTGTACAAAAACGCCTACATGTCAGTCCGAGTACAGGAGCAGAGTTCGAAGGCAATTCCATTGCAAAGAGGCGTGAGACAGAGAGACGTTATATCTCCGAAACTGTTCACCGCTACATTGGAAGACGCCTTCAAGCTTCTGGAATGGCAAGGACTTGGCATTAATATTAACGGCGAATACATCACTCACCTTCGATTTGCCGACGGTATTGTAGTCATGGCAGAATCCATGGAAGACCTCAGTACAATGCTCGAAGGCCTCCATCGAGTTTCCCAACGGGTAGGTCTTAAGATGAACATGGATAAGACGAAAATTATGTCTAATGCCCATGTTGTACCTACCCCAATATCAGTTGGGAACTCAGTTCTCGAAGTTGTTGACGAGTACATCTACCTGGGACAGATAGTCAAACTAGGCAGGTCCAACTTCGAGAAAGAGGTCAATCGTCGAATCCAACTCGGCTGGGCAGCGTTCCGGAAACTTCGCGAAGTCTTCTCGTCAAAAATACCTCAGTGCCTCAAGACAAGAGTCTTCGACCAATGTGTGTTACCAGTGATGACTTATGGCACTGAAACGTGGTCTCTTACTATGGGCCTCATAGAAAAGCTCAAAGTCGCACAACGAGCTACGAGGGCTACGAGGTGAATCAAAAAATTCTTGGAATCAATATTAAAAAATGCAAAGATTTAAATAATAATATTTTATTTTTCTACATAATCTCCCTCCAATGCAATGCATTTAGAATAACGCGTTTCTAACTTCCTTATTCCTTGTGAAAAAAATTTATTTTCTTGACTCTCGAAAAAGTCCTCTACGGCAGCAATAACCGCGTCATTATCGTGAAATTTTATTCCAAGAATTTCCTCTTTTAATTTTGGAAATAAGTGAAAATCACTAGGGGCTAAGTCCGGAGAATATGGTGGGTGGTCAAGGAGATTGAAGCCAGCACAGCGGATTGCGTTGAGCGCAACTTCCGATCGATGAGCAGGAGCGTTATCTTGAAGGAACAACACGCCCAACGACAGTTTTCCACGACGTTTTTCTTTAATCGCTTCACACACTTTCGGGATTAAATTTGCATAATAGGGTCCAGTAATCGTCTGGCCTTTTGGCATGTAATCAATAAAAAGGATTCCTTCACTATCCCAGAACACAGAGGCCATAACTTTGCCAGCGGTAGGAGCAACTCGAAATTTCTTAATGGATGGAGAGGATGGTCGTTTCCAAGACATGCTTTGTCTTTTAGTTTCAGGATCAAAATGGTGGACCCACGTTTCATCCATGGTGACAAGACGACGGCAAAAATTATCCGAATCACGCTGGAACATTTCGAGATTACGCTTGGAAATTTCCAAACGTCGCTTTTTGTTTTCGTCGGTTAACATTCGTGGCACCCATCTTGCAGACACTTTTTTGAACCCCAGTGAATCAATTAAAATGGATTGAACGCTACCAAAAGATATCTTTAGGATCTCAGCTATATGTTTTATAGTCATTCTTCTGTCTTCCAAAACCAGATTCTCAACCTTTTTGACATTTTCTTCTGTAACGGAGGTTGAAGGCCGCCCAGAACGCGGGTCATCTTTACAGCTTGATCTACCTCTTTTAAATTCAGCCACCCAGTACGCAACCGTAGAATAGGGTACAGCATCACCCCCTAATGTCTGCTGAATGTCCAAAAAAATTTCCTTCGTAGTCATTTTTTTCAAACTGAGATATTTTATCACCGCACGTAACTCACTTTTATCCATAATTTTGACTTTTTAGCAACTCGTTGCACAAAAAAATTTATTACATGCGAACGAACTGACAAAAACAAGTGACAGTCTGCATAAATATAGTGTGATAGACACTCTTTAATTTGAATATCGAACTTGATCCAAAAAGGTTTCATATATATGCACTTCTAAGAACTTTTTGATTCACCCTCGTATGCTCGGGGTTTCTCTACGTGATCGAATTAGAAATGAGGAGATCCGTAGAAGAACGAAAGTCACCGACATAGCCCAGAAGATTAGCCAGTTGAAGTGGCAGTGGGCAGGGCACATAGCACGCAGAACAGATGGCCGATGGGGCCGAAAGGTTCTGGAGTGGAGACCACGGACCGGCAAGCGCAGCGTAGGTCGTCCACCGACACGGTGGACAGACGACCTGATGAAGGTCGCAGGACGACGTTGGATGCAGGCCGCTTCCAACCGGTCCTTTTGGAAAATCACGGGTAGGCCTATGTTCAGCAGTGGACGTCCTACGGCTGAGATGATGATGATGATGACGGAACGTTCGCGGTTAGCGGGCAAGTTTTGAGCTGAATTTAGACATACTACTATATAATTTGTGGCTGAAATCGATCTAATGGTGCGCTTGACAGATTAAGGAAATATTGAGTCATAAGAGTTTAGTTTTAGGTTATAGAATGTTTTAAATTTTAAGTACATAATTATCATTGTAAATTTCAATATAATACTATTATAACATTAGTAATACTTATTTCATGTTAAAATATTTATGTAGGTGGATTTGTTTGAACTAACAATACCTTATATGACTATATTGTTGTTTGTTCTAATAAATATCAAATTGTATGTAATCAGTTGTAACAATATTGTAATAATTCTTAAAATTCAATTAGTGATTTATACATACCTTCCATACCTTTAATTAAATTATTTACTAAAATTGTAATAGTATGGTGGTATTGTCATTGACTGCCGAAGTTGTTAGTGTTGTATAAAAAGGGAGGAAACTTTGCGCAGCAGTCAGAGAGTCTGGCTGAGTGCCATCTGCGCTCGCCAACCGTCCGGTGACGCTGTAAATGCCGGTAGAGGCAAACAGCATTAGTCCGTTCTAAAAAAAAAAAAAAAGCGCAGCAGTCAGTCGTCCCTAGGCAAGCTCAGAGTGAACATCTCAGGTAAAATGTTATTTCCTATTATATAGATGTACATTGTACAGTTTCTTTACTCGTATATACTTTATTAAATGTATATTATGTACTTCAATAGTCTTTTTTTTTTTTTTTTATTTTTTTTTTTATTTTTTTTTAAGGACCAACTAACAGTTTCACAATGTAAATTATATATAAATGTTTAAATTCTAGATTACAATAAGTGTGAGACCAACTTCGTTGACCACAAATTTCTTAAAGAAGTTATGAGGTTATGAGGTTTAAGTTGACGTGCAAACGGTGTAAATTATTCAAAAAGCTAGAATACAATATGGTATGAAAATAAAGATAAGTATGATAATATACAAAAATATAAGTATGCAGTTACATTATAAGCTTATTTTACATTATTCGAGAATAGTAAACTATAATTGAAACTTCCTATTGTTATGAGCTGAATTAGCTATAAAACAGTATAAGTCCGTGAACAGCATCACAATAATTGTGATGCTGTTCACGGACTTGTACTGCTTTATTAATTATTATTAATTAAACCAATTAACTAATAAAACAATTAAATTAAATTAATTAGACCAATTATTGGTCGCTGCCTTTACCTCCAAGAAGGTCCAATACATACCTCCTAAAGCAACCCACACGTTCATGAAATAAGTCTATACAATTGAAAAGATCATTATATGAACTTGTCATACGATACAGTGGTGATCGTTGACCAGCTTTAGTGCGACAAGTTGCAATAGCAAATACTTTATGTTTATAGCGAGAAGTTCTAAAAGGTATTTTATATCGAAGCTCATTGACCAATTCTGAACAGTCATATCTATTATGAACCAAGTCATACAAAAGCATTACATCTAGCTGTTGTCTCCTGGAGCTTAAGTCTAATAATTTATATTTATTTAGCAGCTTTTCATACGGTATAATATTATGACAGAGTTTGTAATGCATACAGCGTAAAAATTTCTTTTGAACTCTTTCAATATTTTTAATATAACACTTATAAAGCGGGTTCCACACTGACACAGCATATTCTAATTGTGACCGAACCAGTGACTTATATAACAATAGATACGTTATTTCGTTCTTAAAATAAATTGAGGATCTTATGACAAAATTAAACATTTTGAATCCACGAGCTGTTATATTTTCAATATGTACGTCTAATGTTAATTTACTATCTAGGGTTATTCCTAGGTCCTTTATGATCTGAACTTTTTCGAGATTAGTGTTACATAAGACATATGTATAACTGCTTACGTTTAATTTACGTGTGAAGGTAATTGATTTGCATTTATTAATACTTAGTAGTAGATTATTTTTAAGACAGTACGCCGAGAACCTGTCAAGATCTTGTTGAAAATTTAAGTGATCCTGATAATTATTTATGGTGTGGCATACTTTTAAGTCATCGGCATATAAAAGGAAATTGCAAAATTTAAAACAGTTTTTAATGTCATTAATATATAGTATAAAGAGTAATGGTCCTAATATTGACCCTTGGGGGACACCGGAACTAATTGGAACTAGATCGGATTCGAAACCGTTGATTACTACCTTCTGGCTGCGATTCGTAATATATGACTTAAACCAGCGCCACAAGTTACCACGAATACCATTATATGCTATTTTGTCTAATAGAATTCGATGGTCCACCCTGTCAAAAGCTTTTTTAATATCGGTATACACACTGTCAGTTTGTTTGTTCTTATCTAAGTTCCTGAATATTTCAGTAGTATATACTAAAAGGTTGGTAACAGTGGATCGACGTCGAACAAATCCGTGTTGTTGAGGTATAATAATGTTGTGTAAGCTAGGATATACTGCATTGTGTATAAGCCTCTCGAAAAGCTTCGACAGTGATGGTAAAATAGAGATGGGGCGATAGTTCTCGACATCTTTCTTTAATCCTACTTTATAGATAGGTGTTATGCGAGCAACTTTCCAGATATGAGGGAAAACACCCTCGCGTATGCATAGGTTAAATATATATTGCACTGGAAAACAAATAGTATCTGCGGTATATTTTAAAAACAATGGTGGAATATTATCGGCTCCAGTACCTTTAGTGGGGTCTAATCTACGTAGTTCAGATCTGACATTATCCAATGTAAAATTAAGGTCACCTATAATTAAATCTGATGTTGGGTTATCCACAGTATGTGTGCTACTACCTATATTATATCCATCAGGAACGGTGGAGGGTTCAAACACAGAGCGAAAGTATGTTGAGTACATATTGCATATGTCTCTTGGCTCACTCGACATTATTTCTCTATAATAAACGCAACTAGGAATGTCATTATTTTTCTTTTTGTTAGCAATGTAAGACCAAAAATATTTAATGTTATTCTTAATACTTTCTTCAACTTTTGTAATGTAATTTTTGTAACACATTTCTGAATTTATTTTAAGTCTATCTCGAAACATTGCGAAACTCTCATAATCCGATAAGTTATTATATTTTTTCCATTTTATCCATGCATTCTTCTTATTAGTAAATATGTGTCTCAAAGATGAGTTGAACCATATAGGAAAACTAGACTTTTTAATAATTTTTGTAGGAACGTTCTTTGAAATAATACTATATAAAGTTTCATAAAAAGTATGAACTACACTTTCAGATGGTTTATTTTTAAAAAGAAGATTCCAGTCTGTTCCAATTATTTCATCATTTATTACTTTATAATCAGCCCTGTGAAAGCAATGCTTCGATTGCGGCTTGGATTGCATATGCCTGCAGTCACGTTCCGTAGGTACAGTTGCATAGAAAGGTATATGAAATCCATCTATTGGTACTAAAGGTACTGGAGCAGGTAACAAGTTACATCCGGTTTTGTTCGATATAAATAAGTCGAGTATCTTAGAAGTTTTGTTTCTAATATGATTAAATTGAAAGCTTTTAGTTTCTGTCAGAAAACTAATCAACAGATTTACAGATCGACTAAAAGGAGACGTATGTAAAGGGAGCATATGGGTATAGTTAGGTCGCCATTCTAACGATGGTAAGTTAAAATCTCCTATAACAAAAAAATAAGTATCCTTAAAGCATTCATAAACATTTAGTAGGTAGCTAACATAAGAGAGATAAACATCATATTTCTGACTATCTGGGATATACGCGGCAGATATAGTGTACGTATTAGTATTAAATTCGAGCGATATCGTTACGTAATCAACAATTGCAGCAGGGAGAGGGGTGGCAGCGGGAGGGGGCAGGGGCGGTGGGGCTACGATGCGCACGCGCGCATCCGTAGATAACGAGCGCCGAACGGCAACGAGCACCCCACCGCCATCCCGCCGTCCTGTCGCTACACGGTCCCTGTCACTACGAAACAAAACATACCGCGAATCTATCAATTCGTTATCATAAATGTCACTGGTCAACCAAGTCTCAGTCAAAATTATAATATCATAATTGTGCAATAATATATTCATATAAAGAGTGTGTAATTTTGATCGCAAACCACGACAGTTTTGGTAGTAAAATGTAATTGCGTTGTTATCCATTTTCGCCATTTACAATGAGGAATGTAAGTTTAAAAATAAAACATATAGAAATGTCGTGATTCGCAATCAAAGAAAAAAATGGAATCGAACATTGATCATATTTGTACAATAAAAACAGTAGCAGCATTACACATTCATAACACACTCTAAGTGGGTACCCACGTATTAACTGTTTATTTACATAGTTATTTTTACACAAAACTGCAAAGACGCTATAATACGGGCTCATAAACTTACTGCTGTTATGCATTACATACGATAATTTATCACCTAAAGTAGCACGTGTGCTTAGACAATATGTATACATATAAGTTTCGATATGTATGTCATAAGTAGAATAGGAAGTTACATACTTTAAAAAAAGTCACTTTATATTAGCGACGTCCTGCGCACTGCGCACGGCCAGCACAGGGGAGCTGTCCGATTTACGCACCAGAATAGTACCGTGCTTAACCCACACATATTTGTAATCATTGGCCCTTGCTTTCTCCCGGCATTCCCGAAATAAAATTTTATTGTTCAACGTAAGATGTTCGTTAGCATAAATTCGGTATGGTGTGCCTGAGATGCCGAGCTGGGATGACTCAACTACTTTTTTCATCCTAAATGCGGCTAAGAAGTTGTCACGTAAGATGCGGGACGAGAATTTAATAATAGTATTCTTTGGTCGCGGATCTTTGTTGTTTGCGTGGGGGACACGATGAACCGCCAAGATATCTCGCTGGGGAAGTTCGCATCCTATAGTAGTAGCGAGTTGCATGACAATAGTAATTAGGTTCTCGCCCCGTCTATCGGGGATGTTTACAAGCTCCACATTGCTAGCTCTAGCCAACTGTTCCATCGCTGCTACTTTGTGCTCCAGCGCACAGACCCGATCAGGTGTACTGTGATTCGGAACAGCCTGATCTTCTAATGATTTTAACCGCGAATCAAATGTTTTTTGTCGCTCGTCGAGATACTGAATCGATTTGTCCATATCGGACAGCTTCGTATTGACCTCTGTCAAGAGATTTTTGATCTCCATATTATCCTTGCTATTAGTATTCACAGCTGTGTTTATACTTTTAAGGCTGCCTGCAATAGATGATAACTCGGTCGCCAATACTGATTTGACAGAATTTGTCACTAATTCCTGCATACGCTTCTCCATGTTATGTTCAGTTAACCAAGTGTCTACATCAGAACATTCATCCAGTTGTTTACGTTTTCTAGCGCTCACAAATTGCGAGTTCGATGCAGATATATCCGGATTTGATGGATACTTCGTCGTGCTTGTCGTAGCTACCGAAAGCTGTGATGCCGGTGGACTCGGCTGTGATCGGTGTAGTGACATAGTTATTCCACGCGTTAGATAAAGACAGGAAGATTATATGTATCTTTAGCTCGCGGGGGTGATGGAATAATCCCCTTCAGTTACGTCCAGGAGATGCGGTGCACAAACGAGACAGCTATATCCCTGCGTATGAGAAGCACTATATACCACTGCACGTAATTAAAGAACTTATCACACAATACCGTAAGTTACAATTAGCTTGCACAATCTGACCAGATTTTATGAAAAAATAGTACACGTCTAGCCTCATCGGTGATTTAATTATAATCGGTCTTAATTATAACAAATTGAAATAAATATTATATTTAATAATATACGGAAGTATAAAATTATAATGTTTGCAAGATTAAAATAATAATGCGAGTTACATCTTTTAATTAAAAATACCTTCTGTATATATTATTTTCCTTATTTATTCATTTTGCTGTTACGCTCCAGTAAACGTCCTAAAAGTGAACTATTTGATAATACGTCATCAAAACGTACCACCATCTACAACGCATTAGTTGAACCAACTAAAATTAAACTGAATTTTGGGGTAGCGCCTCAAAATCAAAATTAGCAGAACTGCAAGAAGCCAAAAAAAGTGTTTGTAAAAATGCTTTTTAAATATCCCTTATTACTATCCACTTAAAAAAATACAATGAGATCAAAATAATGAATACTAATAAATTATCTATTTAGAATGTATATATTTTTATCAGAAAAGCTCTTAACAAAAGTATTCACAGTAATACTACGTTTACAAAAATAAACTACAAAACGAAGTACCCGGCGAGCTAGTTTTTTGTTCTAATCCTATCAAAAGCTAGAATGAACTACGGCAAAAAATCCTTACATTTGAAGGAGCACAACTATATAATATGATACGCTGACACATAAAAAATATAAACTCATTCAAAAAACAACTTGCTCAACATAATATGTTGTTAATTTATAGAAATTGTAAACCACAGTTGTGACAGAAAAAACATGATTACTGTTATAGCTATACGTTAAGTACTACCCTTAATTCTATATCACATTCCCATACATACACCACTACACTAATTACTTTATAATAATAAACACCTTAAAAACTGAATACAAATTTATTAGTGTGAATAAGTAAACATTTAAACCATATATGCGTAGTAGTCGAATTAAGGACCCTCTTCATTTTGTTTGGAAGTCGGATTGTAAAAAACGTATAAAGTATGTATAATCTTTCGTAGTTTGTTTCACTAAGGATCGTGCGACATGACACCCATACCGCAGGGAATCCTAGTTTGGGGTCAATTCGTGAGATTACTGGTTAAAGTTACGCAATAAGCAAATACTTAATTACTTGTATTAATTCTAACTATTTGTTACCCATTATTTATATAATCTGTTTGTGTTAAAGTGTTTCATAAAGCTATAAGTAACAAATTTTAATTTACTATTTACAAGCCGAAAATTCTAACAATTTACAATGACAAGTGTTTCACAGACTACATGAACACCACCGACACTTGTAAAAGTGGCTTCGTACTCTTGTTACAAGTAAAAATCTCGATACATTATTATAGCTGTACAACCCTAAATCATTCGTTCAACCATTCATTCTTTTCACTCATACGTCATAGAAACTTCTAACAATGCGTTCGAATAGACCGTTTTTAGCAAAAATAACGCTCACAAGGGCATTTTCCCCCACAGATTCCCAATTCGAACAATTGGGAATCTGTGGGGGAAAATGTCGTTCATGTCTCTTTTAGTTCAGCGTTCGGAAAGCTAAAAAAGAGGTATTTTTGCCCACGTCCGTCCGGAGCATGGTTGTTTGTGATCGTTTTTGACAGCTTTGTATTTGCAAGCAAAATCATGCGATTTTAGGTCTTATGCTCAGTTGAGCGTTCGAATAGGGTGTGGACAAAAGTGGCAAAATAACGTTTTTGAGCTTTGCGATCGCTTTAACAAAAGAGCCATCAATGACAACGCCACCAATTAAAATTGCTGGAAAACCTGCCATTAGTTGTCAGCTTTCACAAATGCCTACCTTACTAGTTTCGATTGTGAGGCTGGGTGGGCTGGGTGGTATATAGGTTCTTTATCTCCCAGATTAAGAAGAGAAGGCTATGTTATTGTAGGAATTAACACTACCTATATTACGTTTTTACACAAGTACGTATAGAGGTTAAGTATGGCTAGTATGCCTGAGAGAGAATCACAATACAATAATCCCTGTTACTTTCTTTTTCACATCGTCGTCGTGTATGACTAGATAGCAACAGTACAGTAGAGATCATTGTAGAAATAATGTAAGAAAATTAATCAATAAACTACATCACAGTCGGGCTAAGTTACTAGTACCAACCAGTTCCATGAATGAACTCCACCAGCATAAAAACATTTGGATGGGCTCTTACTCCCCATTTCTTGATTTAAAAAGAAACTCTTTTAACTGGTTTTAATATACTATTTATTTTATGTACTTGTTACAAAACAAAATAAATAATATCTTATTCTCCGCAAATACCAGTCGAAAGAGGAACTGTCAGCTACGTATAATGAATATAAATTCGAAAGTAATGGACTTCGCAGTAAGTAATAAGTAAATTAAGCTTATTTTATTTTGTTGGTTTATATTGACGTCATACGTTCTCCTTCTTACGTACGTTGATAGAAAAAGACAACATAATACGTGTGAAGTTAGTTCTTAGTTAATGCCAACATAAAAAACTAACCAAATCGACACGAGACTCGCTATCGACTATCGAATTGTCAAAAGCACCTTTTTAACGACTCATGGTACAAATTAAATCAGCTCGCAATCGACGATCGTGTAGGCGCTAGCGAGTATCGACTATCGATGACGTTTTATGTTGCCAACTCATGGTAGAGCTACTAGTTTCTGTGTGTTGGATGTTCTAACAATGGCCCTAACAGACTGACCATTCGATCATCACCATCACTGACCAGAGACATTTTCATTTAAATCATATTCCGTCTTAGAATTCTGTGTTGATATGCACAGACGAAAAGTCCTGGGCAACCGGTTATTTTCATCGTAGTTTATACACATAGTTATTTTTATACACCGCGGATAAAACGATTTTACAAGTTGCCGAACTCTGGGCCCCGTTTCATAAAGCTACAAGTAACAATTATTGTAAAATATAATAGCAAAATTGGCCTAAACTGGCAACATTATTCAGAACAAGTGTTTCACGTAGGACATTTTCTACAATTTTTAATTTTCTGGCTACAATTATAAAGTTACAAATATAGACAAATTGTCTATGTTTATTGTTACATATTGCACGAGTCGAACAAGTGTTTCATAAAGAATCGTTATTTGTCAGCTAAATATATATTGTAACTGGCATATATATTTTTTATTTTTTATGTATATATATTTTTTACAAGTCTACATAGCTTTAGGGCCCCGTTTCATAAATCTACAAGTAACAAATTGTAATTTACTATTTACAAGCCGAAAATTCTAACAATTTTAACTAATTTATTCTAACGCATAAGTATGGCTATTTTAATTGAAATAGAAAATATCGAATTTTGTTTTATCATGGGCGACTGTTGCCTCCATGAAATGGATGAGCGAGATGTGTGGATCGTTTTGTGTGAGAGAGTGAAAGAGATCGCAGCGCAATGGTGATCGGAACGTCTCGTGGCGACCATTACATGACTGTGTAAGGGGAAACTAGGGTCGATTTACTTTGTATAAAAATGTATTTTGATTGCTACCTTTAAAAAAATATATAATTTTCTTATAAGAATAATTTTCTTTTATTCATAACAATAAATATTTAAACCTATGTATTCGTGTAATACAGTCAATACAGATTTGTTTTAGAAACTTTTTTAAAAGTTCGTATACATTATACTCACAAAAATAATCCAAAGTGCAAACCTGATTAAGAGACAAAAAATAAATAAATTGGTTTGTTCGAAATAATTAAAAATTGTAATTAAATATTTTATTACGACAAAACCAATGTGTTTTCATTTCTAAAAAATATATCGAAAATTTGATGTGTTCTGTCCAACTGGAAATTTTTTCATTATGATTAGCACATCAAATATTTTTCGTATCACATACAGAACCATACACTGTGTACGGTAACTATGGAAAAATTACTACAAGAGAGATTCTGGAAATTGATAAGCTAGGTTCTCAGACACCATTCCCACTAACAATTTTTTAATACGACCTATCAGAGTGTCTGTTTTTCCCTACTCTCCTCTTTCACAGCAACATGACACCAGCGGGCGCTCTGGCCAATCAACTAGTAGCTAATAACACCGTAACATAAATTGCTTAATTATCTCTTTCTAACAACAGATATGACGCATAATATTTGAATATTCTTTCCTTGTCATTAAAAACTGCATATACATAATAATATGAATAGGTATGTAAACAGGCAAATTCTAGTTCGTTTTTAGAGCAGTGTTGTTCCTATATAACTACTCTATGTATTTCAACTCTCTGAGGATGTGGGCAAAAGTGGCAAAAATAACGTTTTTGAGCTTTACGAACGCTCATGCTCACGAAGGACCTATTCGAACGCACTACCAGTAGGCACTTATCCGGGTGTTGACTGTTTTTATGTACTTGTTTTGTTTTGATAAATATTCTTTCGTACCTACCTACCTATTTATTTATTGGCATGTTATAATTTAGTGGTAAGTAGTTATAAGATATATTTTGAGATATTTATCACCATCCATTACTTTTGGAGTGACTCAACAATGCGCCAAACGGCAAATTTTAAATAGACGCGCTATGATGAGGTTTGCTAGAATATAAAAGAAAACTTAAGAGCATAGGTTAATCAGACTATATCTAAAGATAGATGGAAATCACTAAAGCAAACGTTAGTGGGAAGTTTAATTTATTAAGAGCCATCCACTTTGACGTATCACAGTCGCACGCTCGTCTTCCATGTGTGACATTAGTGACGTGAACTCATTAGTGACGAGGAAGACGAGCGCGCGGGTATCGATATCGATATCGCTAAATAGGGATGTGCTGATTGATATCGAGGTAGCAAGAAGCGTTCCTATCTATTCTATTAAGATATTGTTGTGGTAAACCAGAGTTTATGAAATAAAAAATCAGGTTTAAGAAAATACATAAATTATAAAAAAAATATACATTTTTGCATTCATTTACATATTTCGTTTAATAAAATTTATAGCGACGCTAGCCACGGGCGGCGGCGGCACGATCGCGAATGAGCCCAGATTGCATGCAACCGCACTACTCACTTTACAACGCAATACGACGTCCAACATGGTGGCAGGGAGTCACAACACGCCTACATACGATACAATTTGCTGGACCACAGCAGATTGCTACAGCATGTTGCATTCGAAATTGCATGGTGTACACACCATGCAACAGACAGAGCTCTCTACAGAGAGTTTAAGGCCCACATGACAGTAAGGAAGTGAAACCCCCGTGCTTAAGAGTATAATTCTCTTTGACTTAAGCTGTCTACTCGAAATATGACATCAATCTCTTTTACACAAATTTTACGTATGTATTTCCTAATTATTATAACTACTTAATTAGTACCTAATTGTCACTAAAATAGGCGCTGACTCCCAATAGATCGTACGTAACATCAAAGAGTAAACAAAATTAATATGTGTAGCATTCCAGCAGCGTTGCCAGATGTTATTGCCGGGATTATAAAACATTTTGAGTGAAAAAAGCTTTGAGAAATAAAAAAGCGGGATTCTTTCGTCGAAAGCGGGACATGGTAAAAAACCTGCCAAGTGCTAGTCGGACTCGCGCACGAAGGGTTCCGTACCATTATCTAGAAAAATCTGATTTTTTTATGCCTTAAATATTTGTTTTATATAATTTAACTATTTATTTTTAAAGTGAATAGCAATATATAATTAAATATTCTGTGAATATTTAAGCGTCTACCTGTAGAGTTATCAATACCGAGCAAAAACGGGGAACCCCCTTAATTATCGTTTTATTCTGTTTATTAGTATTTTTGTTATAGCGGCAACAGAAATACGTCATCTATGAAAATTTCAATTGTGTAACTATCACGGTTCATGAGATACAGCCTGGTGACAGACGGACAGGCATACATACAAACAGACGAACACCAGAGTCTTAGTAATAGTGCCCAGTTTACCCTTTGGGTATAAAAACAGGTATAATTAGAAGTTTTATATTTATCTTTTTATTTTAGTTTTAAAATATGAGTAGGTACGGTTCATGACAATGGACAGCAAAATAACCATAGGAACGTATTTAATAAAAATATGATATTTTAAATCAGATTTAACTTAGCGTTAGGTAGGTAGATGAGTCTTCAGAATAAAAATAACTAAAAAACCATAAACAAAGTGTAAAAGAAATTTAATTTATTAGAAAAATGTGGTGTTTTAAATAATAGTCTGAGGAGTAAGTGTAACAAATTGTAACTTATAATAAGATAATAATTATGTATAATAATATATTATTCATGATATTTCTGTGAAGATTTAACTCCTTTTAAAGTTTCCTTTTTCTCTATAATAAAAATGAAGATCTCTGCACAGCACGGAGCTCTAGACTAAACTGGATGAATAATGCTGGTTTCATCAAATTAACGGAACATTTATTTCGCTTTACGTACGATCAAGTTTCATCAGAAAGCGGGACTGAGCCGGTCCCGCGCGAAACATTTAATTTTGATTAAAAAATCGGGGCGTCCCGCTAAAAATCGGTACGTCTGGCAACGCTGCATTCAGTATTTTAAAAACGATACAATTTCGACTTGTTATTTACATTATATTGTAGAATTAATTTCATAATTAATTGCAGATGTTGTCGTGGATATTCTTTGTAAAGCTTAGAACCAGTAAAACAAAATCAACTACAATTTTAGACCTTCGTCTGAGCGGAGATGTAAAATAAAATATATAAATACATGTCTGTGTGTATTATTTGATATTTATTTACGGTATCTGATACTAAAAGTGCAATTACATGGGCAATGATTACCACAATGTACCTATAATAACAATACTTTGTGCTTTTTAGCTAGATATACAATAAATTGCATATATTAATTCTGAAATAATTGTAACTTGTTTTCTCTGGCCTTGCTTAACAATAATACTTGAGAATACCTCTGTATGTGTAAATGGGTATTCAATTATCTCATAAAACATTAAGTAATGTTAATTTACCTACTAAATACGAATTAACCCACGGTATGTGCCACTTTGCACCCCATTGTATCAAATTGTGATATTAAAAAAAAACATAGTTTAAGATATTTGTCTCATAATAAGCAGTATCTGTCCTGTTTCGTACCTATTGCACTTTATTATAATCGCAGATTACAGCCTTCAATGCAAATTAATACATTGGGTGGGTAGATACGATGTGAAGATGCTATAATTTTGTAAATGTTTCAAATTATTCTCAAGTGCCTAAGTAATATTGTATTTTTGAGAATAAATATCTTTAGAGCTAATAACCTATAGCTGTCTTTATACGGAGCTCACTGGTTATTTGTTCTGTGATTTCATGTAAAAGGCGATCGGAAACATCAAACTTTAAGAAAGACGGAGTAACTTATCACACGAATTAACAACACGAATAAGCCATTATTTTATTATGGTAATGTACAGACCTAGTGTCTGTACCATACCATGTTGTGACAAAAAGGAACTAATGAGTGAAGTGATGATTTTAATATATATAATAATTTTAATATATAATATATAAATAAATAAAAAAAAAAAATTGACATTTCAATGTTCATAGATTAATGAGGTTTATACATTCACAGTAGCTATCCAATAAGAATAAGAAGAAGAGATTTATACATTTTTTTCTATGGAAGCGTAAAGTTGGCTACAACGGCTGTTATATATTTAAAAATAATTATTCTGAGGATTCTGATTCTAGGATTCTAGACTCTAAACGTACTTTTTTGTCTGAGCTTTCTCGTGTCTATGATCCTCTTGGTTTTCTCGGCCTAGTTACCTTCTATATGAAGTACCTGGTACAGTTATTTTGGCTCTCGAGCTATCTTGTGATGAAGATGCGCCGGAAACAATCGTTTCGGAATGGTTGCGATTTAAATCGCGGGTCGGGTCTTGAATCGAGTCGCCTGAATTTGAGGATTCTGCTACCGTGGAATGGTCAAGGGGCTTTGTCTTGACCCTCCCAATTCGATTTTGGCTGCCGGAGTTACGCGAAAGTATTTTAAATTAATATTTAAAGTTTCTGTAATTTCACACGAAAAACATGCGGATGCGTGAAACGGAATGCAATATCAGGAAATATTGCATAAATTTGAACGTCTGCTATGTTTATGTTCGTGAAACGAAACGTTTTGATCGCTATTTTTGAGGTTTGTGGTGTTTGACGTATGTGACGTTGATTTGACATACACGATTCGCATTATTCCGTTGCGAAAATTATTTTCCTCCCTTACCCACCCAGAGACCAACTCAGACCGGTTAGGTTGAAAGTAGTCAGAAAACCGACACAGAGCACCCCGACTCCACCTATTCTTGTGGCTACTACCCCTAGAGTGTTTATAAATAATGCGGGAGCCAGAAGCTCAACGTTCAGGGGCGACCGCTAGAGCTTCTGGCGGGAGCCCACCCGGAGTCCAAGTCAGACCGGTTAGGTCGAAATTAGTGACAAATCCAACTCTGACCCCCCCCCCCCCCTCTCTCCCCCCCCCCTAAATTTAGGTGTAAAAGTGTTAGTAGAGTAGACAAAATTATCTTTGATATTAAATTTAAAAAAAAACTACGAGGTTCCGGCAGGGGGAAATGGTAGGGGGGGGTTCCCTGCCCCCAACCCCCCCTCCTACCCACTCCCCCTCCCCCAAAGTTAAGTGTAAAAGTGTTTAAATAGAGTGGAAAAATTGATCTTTGATATTAAATTTAAAAAAAACTACGCGATTCCGGCAGGGAAAAATGGTGGAGGGGGGTTCCCCTCCCTCCCCCACCCCCTCCCCCTCCCCCCCTAAATTCAGGCGACTCGATTCAAGACCTTACCCTAAATCGCATTTATCAGTGTTGTCGGCCATATCGATACCTCGTCGTATGGCGCCATCATTTGCCGTTTTACAAATCCATGGATTTTTTGATGCCTCTGAGAGAGATATTTATAGAATTATTTATGTGCACGATGTCGATGCGAGAGGCAATTGTTCTGTGATTTTTTTGTGCTGCAATTTGTAAACTCGCGCCTCTTCGTAAATTCTCGATACCCAGATTGGAACTTAAGGCTTCGGTTTATTTGTCGGATTTAATGACTGCTGATGTTGAAACGCTTAGTCCATTTCATACAGTCGTACATCATTTTGCATGATCTACTGTCACCTTGTCGTGGATCAAGTTTGGCTCCTCTAAGTGGAAGACTTACGTGGCAAATGGAGTAAGTCATATCCAAGAAAGAGTCGCGCCAGAATGCTGGAGGCACGTTGGAACTCTTGATAATCCAGCAGATGTTGGATCTAGAGATACTCTACCATCCGAGTTCGTGAAGCAAATACTTTGATGGAATGGCCCGAGCTGGCTTTCCAAACCTGTATCGGAATGTCCTGTTTCGTATTCCGTTGGAGTCTCAAATGTCGCAGAAGCAACGCATTTTAACTCTTCTGACATCTGTGAACTATGGCGTAGTCGATCAACTTGTAAAAAACTTTCGTTGTTTTCAAAAGTCAAACGTGTTTTGGCGTATATTTTTCGGTTTCTGCACAACTCAAAACCCCGTCGTCTCGAACCGAAAATTGTGGCGCTTTGTCGCTTTCTGATATAAAAACGTAATGGTTTTGATTAGTCATGTCCAACAAAGTGCTTTTTTGGTAGAATTAGGATTAATAATTAATTAATCTGGGTTTCCAAGCTTTTTACCCAAGAGTTCGAGAAAATTGTCACATTTTCTCTATATAGAGTGTCCTTTGAGGGCAAGGGCGGTTGCTTGGATCACACCAGCTTAGATTTCGAAACCAAACACTCTTTGCTGCTACCTCGTGATCGCCGACTTAATTATTTTATTATTGACGAGTACCATAAGAAGTTTATGCATCCTGGTGCACAAACATTACAAAACCGTCTTGCTCAACAGTTTGGATTTTACCTCCCAAGCGAGCTATTCGAGCAGTTATCTCGCGTACCAAATGTTTTCGAATCACTCCTAAATCTGCTCCAGCCCCGATCATGGTAAACTTGCCTGCATATCGGGTTAATCAAATGAAACCCTTCTAGACGGTAAATTTGTAATTTAATATATAACACAATAAAATAAATTTAATTTAAGGTATATTTGCGTATTCCTGTGTACGGAGGCAATTAATTTGGAATTAACCGCTGATTTATCTACAGAACTTTGACTTTCTTGCTGCGTCAAAGAGATTTATCGCGCGGCGCGATCATTGTAGTAAAGTCGTTTCGAACCAAGGCAGGAACTTCATAGGTGCGAGTAATTACCTCAGCCAATAGATGAAAAAATACCGCTGAGACTCAGGATATAATATTTGCATTTAGTCAATCGGGATCCCCGCACTTTAATGAACTCGCAGAGGCAGGGATCAAATCCGTGAAGACCCATCTAGAGTCATAGGAACACAGAGACTAATTTTCTAATAATTCAGCGCTGTACCTACTAACACAAATAGATGCACTTTTAAACTCACGGTCATGTTTGGCGACGTTATAACCCTGCCTTCCCTTCCTAAATTGCTTACCTTTTCTAAAACTCCATCGTTTAACCAAAGTCAGCAGTAACTTACTTGCTCGGAGTCCCTTCCTACTTACCTCAGTCCGTTTTCGTGCATATAATTAGAAAAAAACACTCTTTAAACATACATAAAAAATGTAAGCTTTCTATTAGTATACATATAATTGTCTGTGTTTCTTATTATATGAAGAGTGAACGTGGCCTCCTTTATTTTACATTTCCTGTATTTAAAAAAAAAACAAACGCACGAGACGGCGTTTTCTGAAAATATCAAACTGTGTTTTGACGTATATTAGGCAACTTATTGTAGTACTTTGTGCGTAAAGAAAGAAAATCAATCGTAAGACGCCTAATGTCAAATATCTTGTTTCGAAAGAAATTCAACATACAGCCAAAAACTGTGCTCTAGAAATAGGCACGTAGAGTTAAATACTGAGGTATTCAATATACTAAACTTATATCTGTAACTATTTTTATCAGAGACTGGCTGTTATTGATAAGTACACCACTGCAGTGCTGTACTTATCAAAAACTAACGTAGCGAAACTGTATTGTAAGAGCACTTCAGTGTTAGGGTTGAAAATAATTGTAGCAACTGAAATAACTGGGTGAATGGTACTGAAGAACTAACTCTTGGGCAGGTTAATGTAGTGCAGTGCAGTGCTAACGAGATAGCTTTGAATCCAGCGTCAAATTTCACAGATCACGGTCATCTGACATGTACGGCCTGTTTGGCAAATTACTGTCACTGCTGCTTTTATTATATTACTGTTTTAGGTAACTACATACCTAACCTGTGTGCCAATTATATGATTTTACTTTCTTTCTTGAAACTCGCATTGAAACTGTCTTGGGCAAGTGTAACGCTTACCATAAGGCGAAAGAAACTTGTGTTTAGTAGAGTGAAAAAAAAAAACACATTTTTCGTAGATACATTTACGGTGCGAGCACGGATTCTAGATATAATAAAATTATCGGTAAAAGACAGCTCGGAATTCGAGATAGCTATCGCAGCTAGATCTATACTGGAGACAAGGTAAGATAGCTGATAAAAGTCAGTTTATCAACTCGACAAGTTTATACTGAGATCCATGTTCGTAATTGGGTATATCGACTTGCCTATTAACAATCTAGTTATAATTTCTGTAATATGAACAACCCCACTTCAATTGTTGCCTAAATAGCTTTGCGGAGCCTATCTTGGCTAGATTATTCAGTAAAAAATCAACACTAACGCTACCTGGTAAATTGGCAAATGAAACACTTATTATACAAATATAAACATTTTATAACAAACATCACCATCTTCAACTTTATATAACACATAGTGCCAGGCGACATAATAATATAATATATTAAATGTAATTATATAACATGCAAGGAAAATATCAAACTAAATAAGTACCTTCGTAACATCAACAAATATTTTAAACTAACAAACCAAACTTATACAATAACATATTTCTAATCTTTAGAACGGAATTGGGTAGATATTTTTATAATTATTTTAACTAACTAAATAAGTAATAATCACTCATTATAGTTTAGTGGTGCATTCAGTTTAAGAATAAACGGTCTTATTTAAGAACGCTTTAAATAACAATAAAACTGTTCTGCGCTGTACTAAATAACTTAATAAAAAATTAAATTAAATTGTTTAAAATTAAGCAACGTTTGTAAGTCAGGCCTAAATTATCAAAAACATGTTTATGCTACGGTTATATTATCAGGATTCAAAAAAGCAAAAGCTTATTTTGAATTACTAAATAAAAAAACCAGCAGCAGAGCTGCAAACATGGGAAATTATTCGAATTTTGGCCTTAGTTATATTATGAGAACCATTGTAATTTAAAATAATAAATAAATAAATAGATTTGTTTATGCTCAAATCATTCTTCATTTTGATTCGGCACAACTGTACTTATGTCTGTGAACTGTGTGACGCTGCAATTTTAATTCGTCACATTAGAACATGTCGAATCATTTATAATGTTCAATATCACAGACACTTCGGTTAGTTCAAGGTTCAATATGCATTCGTTCGTTCACTCATTGCAAGAGACTATTCTAGGTACCCTTTGACATCTTGACTTCGAAACATTTAGTAGGTCCGTTATAAGAGTTGAGTGTGATGAAACATACAGTACTATAGTACTGTATGTTTTGTTTAAAATTAAATACAGTACTATAGTACTGTATGTTTCATCAGACTTCTTTTTAATTCTTGGCTCGGAATAAAAGAGCAGGTCTACAACCGACACAAAAATTATTAACGCGATTGACCCATATAATTATCACATAATTATGTCAAAAGGACATAATTGAACGAATCATTCTATTTCATGCGTCACCTTCGTATGGTTGATTTGAAAACGAACTATAGATGAATTGGAATCGAATTTAATACTGGGTGTTTTCATACTTAGATAACTATTAGTTAAAGTAAAGTGGTTTTCGATCGTATATTTTCATACGGTTAGGTTATGAACGTGGTGTCCAGTTGTGCGGAATCAATACGAAACAGGATATGAACGATTACAAGCTGAAATCCATCTCTTGATTTTATCAGTTGTACTGTAATAGGTAATAGACACGATCGAATCTAGGATCAAGTTCGTTAAAGACTAATAGGTAGGTACTTTATGCCAACGATTATTTCTAAAAAAAACTCTTCATCTATCCAAACTTATACAAAACTATTACTGGTGATATAGTACTGAATCTTACTGGCAACAAAAGTTCTCATAAACTCAAAATGTTCACAAATTTTTAGCGAGATGATATTTTGTCTCTTACGTTTAAGTAATCTGTGAAATTAAGGTCATCGCTGTTAATATTAATCAATCGCGTCTCTGAAGAAAATGATAATTAAATATATTGAAACTATGAATAACACTGCATTTCAATGTACATTTGCAAAAAAACTTCATTTTGTTATAATCAGCAGGTAGATAATTTTGTATAGTTTTCTGAGTTACAAACATACATACATAAAGTCACATCTAGTGTCCGTAGAGTTAGACTAAGACTTAGTATTTCTGTTTGTTGGCTGGACAACAATTCGATATACGTATAATATAAAATTATGAACAATACAGGGAGACTGGTTGAACACTTTACATATTGATATATAGTGTACTCAGTACTCGATTCTCGTTCTAATTAAGAAAAAAAATAGGTGCCTAATATTTACCTAATTTAACTTTAATTGTCTACTCAAAACAATAAACATGGTCACTCGCGGCGCGCGTGTAGTAATAAAAGCGCGGCGCGGCCGGGCGGGCGGCCGACGATCGCGGCATCCTTTGGCGGCGCGGGCGGCGCGGCCCTTTGGGTCATTAACCCCGTTCGGACGCAGCTTGATTCCTTTGAACGCGGCGCGGCGCTTTGGGTCATTAACCCCGTTCGGACGGTGTCCATAATTTTCGAGTTATAGCACATTCATAGAATGAAGGTTTCCTCTGTAGTTTAACGGTATTTTTTTAATTTTATTTTTTAAACGTTTCATGTGACCATGAATTATCATGTCCTTGTTTATGTAAAGTGTTCAACCAGTCATGCTGTATATAGGTAACTAATAAATCTAAACAAAAAATATATAAGGTGCGGTACGAGTACATAGACATCTAAGCATTTATAGTAAGAACATTGAATTAATAATTAAAAAACGTTTTTATATTAACTATTACCCTCAAACCATTTTATCTTACTTTTAATTTTAAATCATTCAATTTATAAATTCCAACGATATTTTTCTAGTATGATACACATTGACAGAAAAAAGATAAACTCTAATAAATCAAGCAACATTCTAGTAACAGTTATAATATTAAATAATAAAACTTAACTTTCAACCTTGCTCGCTATCAAGTACAACTGGCACGATAATTACTTATACACATATCTGAATGAGAAAAACTAAGTAACACTTGATAACAGTAATTTTGTTCATCATTTGCAGTACCTACAATATTATATAGTATAAAGTAATACTCCAAGCTGCAACTTCACAAAAGGGTTCATACAGACTTCCGGGTCGATTATGAATGAATAAACATTGTTAAAGATATTATGTCCAGCCCTAAAGCTTAAATATAAGGCTCATTTTAAACAAATTAAGTAATTTTATAAACGATGTAGGCACTTTATAGTCCTTCCATTAGCAGTGCTATGAGATTTAGCTGAAAAGAGGAGTTTTAGTTTATTTATGAACCTAATTACTGCGTTGAATAAAATCATTTCATGCTGTAAGAATCATATGGTCATAATTTTTTCATCATAATTTTATGGGACAATGTATACGACTCTATAATAAAGTTCCCAATGTTATCCGAAATTTGCCTATTAATAAGTTTAAAATTACTATTAAAACTAAACTCTGTCAAAAAGGATATTACAAAATTTCGGATTACTTGGAGGATAAAACAGCTTGGGACTGATCACTCCAGGATCTATCTACTTGTGTACTAAGATGTCAAAGTGTAGCGTGTCTTGCCCTACTGATACCATTATTATGTTCTCTTTTGTAAGGCAACACACTGGAGCTAATATTTGTAGTACCTAAGTAAAAATATTGTAAAAACATCTATATAAAAAGAATGGCCCCGAGTTTCTTGCCGCTTCTTCTCGGTAGGCTCTATATATTTTGGAACGTGGCGGTAGTCTTTAAAGTACATTATAATGAAAAAATGACGTTCATAAGTGCGTCTTTGATGCCTAAATTGAATAAATGATTTTGACTTTGACTTTGACTTTAATCAGCCCATTTTGTTCCCACTGCTGGGACTCGAGCCTTCCACTCAGAGAGAGGAGTTGGGCCATTATCCACTACGTGGGCCCAGTGCGGATTGGTGGACAGGTTAGTGGCCAACATATTTCGAAGTTTTCAGGCCGCTCAAAGGCCTTCGACTTAGCCTAATGACTGTTGTCCTAAGACAAACAACCGGGACCGACGGCAGAGGTTACCAATTAGATAAAAATCACTGAATAAATACTTATTCAATCAGTTGACTATTAGTAACTGATAGTCAACTGATTGACAGTCAGTCTTTCCAAAATGATATTTTACAATAATAACAAACTTGCCAGATTGTGCTTGTTAGCCAAGCAGTTGAGTTGAATTCATATTTATGAAATTATTAAGTATATATTTTTTTAATTCTAACACGTAGAGTCACATCGATCTAAAAGACATTTAAGCAACACTTTCTACTGAGGTTCAAATGCTTTAGAATACAAGACATGCATTTAAAGCAGCACACTACGATTATATACCCAACTAAACTGTTTAAGTGGTTTTCATTGTAAAAATCAGAATCCGTTAATTATTTCAGAATGTAATTAGGTCATTCACAGTATTGCAAGTTGGGATAATTGAAACTAAATCTTGTGATTGGTTAATTAGATATTTTCATATTGACATTTGAAATTGACTTGTACCTAATTATAATTATGTAACGATCTTAAAGTAGAAGAATATAAATTGTGATTTTGAAAGATTAAGTACAGGGTTACTAGGAGAGATAAAGTATTTCAAAGTATGTTTTTGTGCATTAACAAAGTGCATATTCGGTAGAAAGAAGTGACATGAGCAATGATATGTATTGTCTATAAAAAATATGAATTCATAAGTAAATATTTATGAAAATAAAATATTATGAATTTGTACCAAGTAAGTTCTTAAAGTTTATTTAATATATAAATATATTATCATTAATAAACCAATGTTTCAATAGCAATTTTGATTGTGATTCTGCGAGTTTGTTTCGGGTACTAGATATGTCAGTTTCGGAGTTCAACAACAATGCTTATTTTATTTAGACAATTAAATTATACCCAGGCATCAACTAACCAGATTAATATGTTGTGTTATACTTTACGCCTTATTAAACTTTATTAATGCCCTTGCCACACACCGAGCTTGTATTAAAGAATGGCAATAGCACACGTTTGTGACACCATATATCAGGCAAAGTTTAGTACAAAAACACTTTAGTTGTTTTTTCCGCTATTATATGAACAAAAATGATAAAATCTAATCTTTCTTGCAGTGTTACATTTGGAACGAGATATCTATAATTGATTATTTACAATATTATAATGTACTTATTACTAAAATATGAGGATATAATCTTTTGCTGAGGATCTTAAGCCACGAATTTGTAGGTCGTTATAGCTTGCGCAAAACTTTATGACACTACGTGACCTGGACCCCAATTCTCTTAGCTATTGAGCAATCGCCACACTACTGCGATACTTTTGCGATTGAACTGTTTTTAATGTCAAATTCACTAGTCTGTTACATCTAGTTTTTAATAACAGTCATATGGCTGTGCTTCGGCTTGCGAATATTGCCAATGATATAAAATTGCAAACAAGTATCACTCTAAACTTCAATAGTGGTTTTCTAGCAAAAATGCAATAAATTTAACTTTTATAGCATATTTAATCATTTTGATATCTAATAACCTTCTAAATATCACCGAAATCGAGTTTGAGTGCGTTATTTTAAAATATACGAGTAAACCAATGCGCAAATAATCGATGTTTTCTATGCCACAAAAGACAAACGTCAACGTCTACCGATATACGCTACTGTAGCAACGAATCGCATCACAATTGCTTACAGCATACCAATTATGTCAAAAACTATCGATAGCAAGTCTTTGAACCGTGATACAACCTAAATAGCGAACACACTACGGAAACTGTCAAAAACGACAATTTTCATGCAGTTGAGTTGCAATAACGCAGTTCAATAGCTAAGAGAATTGGGGCCCTGTTAGTAGCAAATATGCATCTAAATGGCATATTAGTAGGTCACGTGGTTTATTACCCAGGGGAAGTTTTGCACGAGCTTTAACTCTGTGAGTGTACTTTATTACCTATGCGTAATTTTCAAACTAGAACCCGAATTATCTTCCGATACTGTAGGTATAATAATTACATTATACACTATTTGGCATTCATTTGGCTTCTTGACGATCAACTCTTGATAATGATGCTATATACGCTAGATGCTGAATTAAAGTATATATATATATATTATAATATTTAAACACCAAAAAGGTTAGCTAGTTGTACATTTGGTATGGGAACTAACACAGCCATAACGTTTTGTAGCCACGTAGATTAAATTGCTACAAGACACACAAAATTAAAAGTTTAGGTAGAGAGTTGGTAAATAGTTTAAGTTAACCATTACACAAATATAACGCTATCGGTATTAGATAGAAACACTCAAGTAATAAATGAAGGTAAGCAAGACGAATTTTATGTTACTATAACAGTAATGCACAAAAATGGTAATAATAACAATTACTTATTCATTAATAACCAGAGGTATGTATTAAAATAAAAAAAAATAAAAAACAAATTAATTTACCTACACAGTTGACTCGAAAACCATCTACAGCTTAGAACCATCTTAGATCTACAGTGTCAACACTGACCTTTATGAATGATGTCCGCACTAGAGTCCATAGCTTAAATAGTTTTTATGAATGAACTAAACAATAGACAATATAAAAACTGCTACCAATTGCCTCATTTTGTAACGTATTTTATTTTTATAATTAATTAAGCGGCCAGGAAATTTTAAATGGTACCTAGTAGTGTCATGAATGCTTATCTGTCTGCTTACAAACATTTCTTTAATTGCAAATAACAAATGTTGAGCATGAACTTTTTGCATAATCATTGGGTGTTCGTGAGCATTTTGGTTTTATGGTTAGGTTATGTTAGTAACATAACTCACTCCATTAATTTTGGCTTGAATGACCTAAAAATCTGAAAAGTCTTGGACAGATTATAAAGATAGAACTGAAAAAAGATTACGGGGAAAATTGTTAAAAACTAACTGTGAATTTATCGTACAAATTTTATGAAGTAATAATTTTAGCAATCCAGGATTAACATACAGGCATTATAATTCATAGGTAATTCCCAAGGGAGCACGATCAACGTATTTTATGCGGATGAAGTCGCTGGCAAAAACTAATTCTTTATAAAACATATTATACGTAATGATTAAGTACTTACCTTAGTAAATACCTGAACATATGGCGAATGTTGCTGTTGTCGTTATATTATTCCATTTAAATTAATCCTTTCAATTGTATGCAGCATAATTTGATTAGTTAAATTAAATTAAAAAATGTAATTAGTTCCTACATATTCTATGACGAAATACATTTGCCATAACAAAGCAGATTATTACAAAATCAGGCAGCGGGTATCGAGGTCGCGTGAGAAATTCGTTCTTTTTTTTCGGTATTTTATTTCGGCATCGGGACGGAGTGGCTTTGGCGTTTGGAGACACTTATGGCGTCGAAGGTTCTTCTTCCTGATGATGCTTCGCGAGGGCTAGGAGTATCATGGTGAGCTGCTTTCTGCTGATCTTGCCCTCGCTGCTATATTCCACGCCTTGAAGGAT
Organism: Selenia dentaria; assembly: GCA_917880725.1. Classification (NCBI taxonomy): domain Eukaryota; kingdom Metazoa; phylum Arthropoda; class Insecta; order Lepidoptera; family Geometridae; genus Selenia; species Selenia dentaria. Next base: position 17,474,598 of record OU862897.1, read on the forward strand.
CGTCTCTTCGAATTCTAACAAATCTTGAGCATCATAGTCCTGGAATGTATAGATTTGTGAATTAGTCAATGATTTCAAAAAGTATACATTGCCGATATTTGGATACAATAAACGTACTCCAAATATATTCTAATCGAGACATTTTTCAAGTAGTTCCCTCGTTAATTTAATAATGAACATTATTACGATAATGAGTAATGTAATTTAATGTACATTAAATTACATTAAATGTACTATGTAATTTATGTAATGTAATTAATGTACATTAAATTACATTCACTAATGATTAGGAAAACTGTAGCCATGTCAATTATTATGATAGAAACCAGAGTTGAGTTGATAAGAGTCCGTCATAATTGGGATATGACATATTATTCCAAATATTATATATTTTTATATAGGTACATACATTTTCAAACAAGTAAAATACACATTGTTCTTAGTAAGTAATTTCTTAAGGCGCGCTCGTACCCTGATTAAAGAAAAAGCAGAATTTTCAAACACCTAGTGTAACGAAACAGATCGATAGTATACTTATTATGAAAAAAATACAAAGGTTAGAAAAGGAATATAAAAAGAGTAATAACCGAATAGAATTAATAAATATAACTCTCTTTCAGCAGAAAAAAATCCTGAATAGGTCCACAAAAATAAACTTTCACGTCCAAACTCTCAAAATTTTCAGTGATAACACTATATTTTTTTTAGGTAATACATAGCCAACGTATAGTACTAAAGTAATAACCAGCAGTTTTTTCAATTGTGTTAGTATATATCGAAAAATATAAAGAAAACGTACAAAATGAACGCATTTTCGCGTTACACCGTAAATTATTTTAAAATTGGGGTTGGACCGCGTCTTAAAACCAAAGTTAGGTTTGTCTAGACTTTGAGTTCTCGTTAAAACTACTATTTATGTAGGTACCTACTATTATATTGTATTATGTTTAAATACGTTCATTACATAGATAGATAGATAAACTCTTTAAAGTAACACCACAGTACAGAAAAATAACACAATAAAAAAATATAAGTACATAAGTACAAGATAATTTTATCATTATATACATTCTAGAAAAAGTAGGTACGCAAAAAATACGAGTAGGTATAGTGCACACAAATAAAGATTTGTTCATGCGCTTGTATCTTATGTCGTCTAACTGTGTATGTGTGGTAGGCAGGTAATTGCTGGACTTTTTTCGGAGGCTTTGTTTAAAGGCGAATTAAACGATGCATACCAAGACCTACCCACCAAGGTCACGAGTGAGCCATGATGTCTCGATTATAGTATACTAGGGGTACGTTTGTTGTATCCAAACATCAGTAATCTATGTAATTTCTAATTTGAATGCCTTATATTGCTTATATATGATGAAAGGCTCATGGTTTGGGAGACTTAGTTCTGCTGCATATGTATTCGTAAGAGATTTGCCTAACGTTTCTACAACTCGGTTGGTCTACTTTCCATACTTTCACAGGGTAATATCATACGGATTATTGCAAACTGCTATAAATACCATCTTCATTCTGCATGCTATTAAAGCCTGTGAAATGGTAATCGTAATTTTTTAACGATGTATTTAAAGATAATTATCACATATTACTTTTGCCTTCCATGTAGGTACATTTGAAAATATGGTGTACTTATATGCTCCTAAAACTTATATGAATTTAATTTAATCAATGAAAATCGCACGTATAATACTATAAATAAACTTAGACTAGTGAAGACGTTCTTCGACTGAACTGGGTGCGTTTTACAATTAAATCCAGTCATTCCCTGCTGCACTACCAAGCTGCACTACAGGCAGTGCAGAAGGGCATTTTTATTCCGCACTGCACTACCAGCTAATAGTGCAGTGGGGAATTTAGAATCTGCAGAATGAATTGCCGTGCCACACTGCACTACCAAACATTATTTCATAGATATTCAAATCGTTTATAGGGTTCCGTGTTGATTTTTGTTGTATGCTATGGTTTTATGTTTCTTATTGTAGCTTTTCTTGGCGATTGAGAAGTGACAGCTGTCAAATTTACATTCGACTCGGTAATAACACCGATCGTACCCTAAAGACATAGGAGCTCAAGGAAATAAAATTCGAGTTGGCTGTAAAAAACGTTCCGATGAATCAGCATATTATATTAGGTGACTATATTCGAGAAAGACGTTCAGTTGTGGATCTCGACTTCAGCTGCGATTTGACAGTAAATGCCATACAAAATTTACTCTGCAGCAGGCCTAAAAAGGCCACATTATTGTGACGATATTATTGCTACACGCAAAAAACAATGAATGAATGTATGAACTAAGAAGTAAACCGGCATATATTATTTGCGTATTTTATTTCTATATTAAGTAATAGTGAAGTTTGTTTAGAAAAAATGTTTATTTGTTTCATTGGATTGTAAAAATTTAAAACTGTAAGCGAAATGGTTTATGAGACCATTATTATGTACTACGTACAAAAGCTAATCCCTTTTTTGAAGGAATGCACTTTGATATAATATGCTCTGTGTAACACGCGCATATTCCAGAAAGTTCTCGTAGAGACCTAAATCAGCCATTATTCAATTATTATTCCTCCAAAAATAACAAAATGAATTTGCATAAAGTTCCTCTGGCTGGAGTAACTTCCTATGAATCTGCTATTTGACACAAAGCTTCACAAAAGCAATTCCTGTTTAGTAAGCCGTTTTACGAATCTCCGTAAAAAACTATCAAATAGATGAATTGCAAATATGAATCTGAAAGAGAATCATAACATGAATTCTTTTTAAGTGGCCATTTTGTCATTTCTATTATGATTCCTATTAGAATCATAATGTGATTCATGTAAAGTTGCCTTTTTAGGCCTGCTGTACTCAAGCATTATTGTTATTGTATTCATTACCGAGCGTCTTTCTGGAATACCGATCGATTATACAAAAAATATACCTACATTATAAAATTATAACTGACAAGAATGATCTCGAGTTTCTTGCCGGTTCTTATCCGGTAGTGGCTCTTATTATTTAAGAGTGCTGTATAGAAAACGTTAAAGTACAACAATTCATAATTGACGTTAAGAAGTGAGTCTTATAAAGTATTAAAAATCCCGAAACTACTTTTATGTTAATCGGTGACGAGTAAGGCACTCGCCTGATGTTAGGCGTCACGCTTGCCCATAATATCTCTCCCAGTGCCATTATAGGATTTCAAACTACTTACAAGAGTTCAACACCATGCATGGCAATGCAGTGCACTCGTCACGCTCAGATATAAGATATTAAATCTCTTGCCCTGTAATTTCACTGGTAACATGTCTTTCAACGAAACATAGTAACGCTTGCACACTACTGCTTTACAGTAAGCCTACCATGACTTTACAACATTGACCAATTCATTCTCGCTATCGACTGCCGCTAAAACATTTAGGATAAAAGAACAGTGCCACCTTGCGGTCAATGGTTGAACTAAATTGATAGCGAGTAAGCCAATCACAAGCTTAATAGGTAGGCGAGATCGAGTATCGACTATAGATGACATTTATGTTGCCAACTCATGGTAGAGAAACAGTTGAATAGCTGGCAAAAATGTGGTACCTGCGTTCCCCAGGCAGGCTCTGCATAAGTCCAACCACTATAAAACTATACGGACTATATTGAATAATAAAAACGACTTACCTTTTTCACTAATTCTAAAAGGTCCTTGAGGAATCCTCTCAGTTCTTCGTTTTCAATTGAGCCATTGTTATCCTGAAATATATATTTATTGGATATTATTAATAAGTCCACATTTTAACTAGTATATGTAGTGGGTTTGTCTCCTAACTACTTAGTCCAAATGAAGTTGCGAAGTTAAACTTTCAGCTTTACACCTATCCACAATCATTCGTGACCTGAACATATGGTGAATGTTATTGTCGTCATGTTAATCCATTAAAAAATTGTCTCGATTATTTATTACGGGCCTTACTTATAAACGCTGCTTAACTTTAAATTACGTTGTTTAGTACTGCGCAAAGAAAAAATGTTCTGCGCCGTACTAAGTGACGTTATTTAAATTTAAATAACGTTTCTAAGTAAGGCCTCTAATAATAAATAATAAAAATATTGTCGAGAGTAAAACTAGAATTCAGCCTTATACATGGAATTGCTTTTTTATAATAAAAATTGGGTTCTAGAGTTAACTTTCATAGTCTTTCGCAAACGATATCTGTTACTGAGGTGTTGAGTATTTTTGTATGAGAAATCAAAACCACAGAAGCCATAGGAGTAAATTCTTTTTTACAATCCTGTCTACCACGATATACATTTATTTAAATTTTAACGACTATGATTTTGCAATTTTACAGAGAAAAACACGCTCACGGACGGGATTCGAATCGCGCGTCTTTCGTTAATCCGTGCCAGATACATGATTGCTAGGCCACCGAGGCGATTCGTCCGAGCATCGAATTCATTTCTCTAAGTTGATTTAATCGTCATATGGGGACGGAGCGACACGTATTAGTAGTCCAGTCAAATTAGGATAAAGTAAGTTACATAATTCTGACAGTATAAATTCTTCTAGAATCAGTAGTAAACACAGCTAGGAGTATCTCCCCGGTTTGCACAGTTTCTGGCACCTACGAAATTAGGTATAAACTTTAACAGTCCGTTAATGAGAATAATTCAAATAATTTCGAATCGTTTATTGTATTTATGAATATAGGCTCTTCCTTTATGTATAGTGACTTAGAGTTAAAAAAGTCGTGCAACATACAGAATGTTTGTCATTGTTTTTTTTTATTTGCGGCTCTAGGGAAATTCCGACACAGGTGCAAACTTAAAATTGGGTATTTATAAGCATCATAAACGTTCAGATAAATTTGCACCAATGTGCAAGTTACGGATCATGTCTTTTCAACCAACTTCCAGAAACAGGAGTATTTTATCAAGTGCATATTTTTTATATATGCATAACTTTTTACAGAGTAGTCCGATATTAATCATTATTTTTTGTTTGGTTGAGTATACGTTCAAGGTAGACCGGACAATCGGTTTTTGAGTTACAACCCAGTAACTGAAAAGTGTGTCACCTACAGATAATTTATTGATTCAGGCGTTACTTTGCGGAAATCCATTATCAAAAAAACGATATAAAAAAATATTTAGTGACACTTCCGCTGAAAAGAAAACAATGATTTTGGCCCATTTGGGGGCGTGCACCACCCTCCCTCCCGCATAAAATGCTAATAGGAAGAATACATAATAAAAAACACAAGAAACCCCAAATGGAGGGAGGGTGGTGCACGCCCCCAAATAGGCCAAAATCATTGTTTTCTTTTCAGCGGAAGTGTCACTAAATATTTTTTAAAATCGTTTTTTTGTGTCACCTACCTCGAGGATATCGTAATTGATATCATCGAGATGAGCGAATACTTTTCAGTTATTAGATTTTAACTCAAATATCGAAGGACTGAATTTGATAATATTTATATGACACTACCTCAGACTCTTCCAAACAAAAAAAGAATTATTAAAATCGGACTACTCTGCAAAAACTCATGATTATACATAAAAAAAAATATACACCTTTTTGAAAGTTGGTTGAAAAATACTTACTAAGAAGGTAGATTATAATACTTTAAGTATAGTATAAAAATATAACGATCGTCGTCTTTCCTGAATGAAGTTATGCAATTTCAAAGTTTTTACTCGATTTAACCCTCTTCCGGAGGTTAAATTTCCCGTCAAGCTGCCTTGGCATACCTGTATGCCAAACAAAACTTTCGTAAAGCCGCCTTGGCATACAGGTATGCCAAGGCCAAATCAAATAAGGATCCAATTAAGAATGTTATCTATTAAAAAATACAATAGATTTCAGCTAATGTTTTGTTTTTTTGATGCTGTAAAGGACCTGGAAATTTTTTTACATAACAAAATATCATTTGAAAGATACCAGATCGGTAATATCAACGAAAAAGCGACAGTCACTTGTTTTTTTGCGGGGTTTTTGCGAATCTGGTTTGCAAATTTGATCATAGTCGGCCGCTCACTAGGTTACATTTCGTAGGAATTGAGTTAAGCATGATTCTTAAAGCATATTAAACCATAATAAAATAGAAAACCTACTGTCGCGAATTATTCGCACTCTTTTGTAAAATATCGCCTAATTTGACTGGACTATAGACAGCTTGTTACGCTTTATCTAACTGAAATATGTTTTAACAGACTCAGTTTTTACAGAACATTCTTAATTTTCCCTGTAAATAATTTTTATTACATTATTTTTTAAAGCAATAAAACTAAGCAGGTCTCACTAAGTAGCCGCATAAGGGCTTTAAAATAACAAACAAATAATTGTAATATAAAATTTACGTCACATATTTCAATACTGGTACTTATTGCTTATTTACATGTAACTCACAAATAAATAATTGTTTATTTGTGAGTTACATGTAAAATGCCACCTCCAGAGCTCGATAAATATAATAGATAGATAAATTCGATGCTGAAAAACGACATTATCCTTGAGGGCTATATAATATGTAATTGTAATATAAATAAGTTTTCAGTAAGAAACAATATCTGTATTTCAAGTAAGAGAAGACAGTTACTGATGGCTTTATCAACATCTGCTGGCTTTATTAGTTAGTCTGTATTAGTATGTCTTGGAATAGGTATATAAAATATTTAAGCATTATTTCACATAATTATACTTATGGCACAATCCCGGTTTCTATTCTTAAATTACCTTATACCTTAATCTAGAGTCTTATAAAAATAGATGAAATTTGCCCTTTGTAGCATTTGATTTTATACTTTACGTAATGCATCATGAAGAATTACTGTGGATTTAATTATTCATGTGTATGTTACACATGAATAATTAAATCCACGGTAATCGGCAGCTACCAGGTTGTCCCTAGGCGTAATAGAGAAAATATAGGCACAGGCATGTGGGGAGGTGGCGGAAGAGGGAGGTCAGGCGTTATCTACAAACTACACAAGTACAATTTAAAAAATTTAATACCGACTTCCAATCTATTCAGTTATTGGAGTGGAACTCAAAAACTACTAAACCGAATTGATGAAATTTAAAAGGGACCACACGGGAAGCACCAGCTTTAAAAAGAAAGAATTTTGAGAATAGGTTCACCTATCGAAAGCTACTCGTATGAGGTAACATTTATGAGGTTATGAAGTCTTTTTGGAAGTCGGTAGAAAATAGGACTGTAACAGAATGTCATTTTGAAAAAAGATTAGTTATTTTAGACATTCCATATGCTTAATCATGATTAACATTAAACTAGGTCAGTACCTATTTAGTTCTGTGGCACTGAATTACAAAAATCATTTAGTTTTTATAAAGCGATATTTTTATATATTAGGTATATACAAAAATATCGCTTTTTTAATTTTTTATATATACATATTTCTATATTTTGATGAATATTTTATATGATATAAATATACATCTTACCCTGTCATATAAAGAGAACACTCGTTCGATGTCATCTTTCGTTAATTTTGTAGCCCCCTGAAATAAAATTGTCTAATTACCATAAAAATGTAATAATACTATTTCATAATTTAGTCTGATTAGGTACCTATGTATTTAGTTGATATCAGATATAAACTTATAAAATTAAATATCTATTCGATATCCATAAGTCGGATACGTGATATTATTGTATTTATGTTGAACACAATACTTATAGCTTAAAACCACGTTGGGCGCCAATAATTATAAAGCAGCAAAAATTACTAAATTATTAATCAGTTACTTATAAGTAGTTATGTTGATAGATCTATTTACTATTAAGTGCTTTAATAATTTAAATAAAAAGGATAGTGTTGTTAACAACTAAGTTTTTAAAGTGTGCTTAGTTAAATACAGTGGTATCAAAGTTAATTTACGCATACACAATAATTTATTTAAAGATGCACAGACCGAAACTAAATACATATTGCAACCTCAGTAGCTATATTAAGTTATATCAACATGAGTTGAGAGAACTTAATATCCGAAATTATGAGTATTTCGTTGTTCCAGTGTCTACTTCTTTCGGTGTCTTTCCGAACTACGCATAAAAGTTCAGATAAAAAATACTACACTTGAATAGTTTGACCAACTAAAAACTAAAAGTGTATACCAGTGGAGTGTATTTGATTTGATAAAATTAGTTACAAACCAAAGGTATAAAAATGTGTATACATTAGGTGCACGTGCAACTTGGCTTAGCACTTTTTTGTACGTCCACAAAAAAAAACCTATACCTACTACGAGTAATTAATAAAGCTGTTGCAGAGTTGACTAGGTTCTGGCAACTGACCAACTCATGGTCAAAAATTGCTTAAAATAGACTAGCCTTTACTCTTCTTTGTAACCCTTCGACATTATCTCTACGAGACAAACAGCCAGTTGCAGAAAGCTCTTCATTAGCATTCTATTAGTTAATTCAGCTTTAGTGCTAATGAAACCATTATTTTAATGGAGTTGCACAAAAGACAAAGTAGACATCATAATGATCAAAATTCAAATTCAAAATTCAAAAATTATTTATTCAGTTTAGGCATCATAGACACTCTTATGAACGTCAAAAATTTTTAAATGATTCTACCGCTGTCTTCGGAAAAGAACCACCGCCGAGAAGAAGCAGCAAGAAACTCGTGGGCCATTATTTTTTCATGTCTTTGTACATTGAGGTTACATATGAGTAGTATTAAAATAACAAATTTATTCAATAGTTGGCTATTAGGCAGAAGTGGAAAGCTTCCAGGCATCTTTGTCTTCTAAGTAGTGACTCAATTTATAATAGGCTTTTTTCATTAGTATATTTTTGACACGTAACTTGAATTTCCCTTCAGTGAGCTCAGTAATGTCTTTCGGGATTTTATTATAGAAACGTACACAATTGCCTAAGAAGGACTTATTTTTAGTTTTCGTGAGTCTAAATTTAGATACAGCTATCCTATCCTTATTTCTAGTATTAATATTATGCATATCACTATTTATTCTAAACTTCTTTATATTTTTACGAACGTACATTATATTTTCTAGGATATACAAAGATGGAAGAGTTAATATATTAATTTCTTTGAACATTTGTCTTAAGGATTCGCGGGGACCCATTTCGTAGATGGCTCGAACTGCCCGCTTTTGCAATATAAAAACTGTCTCTATGTCCGCCGCTGACCCCCACAGCAGGATACCATATGACATTATGCTGTGGAAGTAAGCAAAGTAGACCAGTCGAGCAGTAGCTATATCTGTCAATTGCCTAATTTTATGAACCGCATATGCAGCTGAGCTCAGTCTTCCAGATAGTGCATCAATATGAGGACCCCATTGTAATTTAGAGTCTATGCTAATACCTAGAAAGACTATTGCCTTGTCAATTTTCAATTTATTTCCGTCGAGTAATACGTTTGGCTCTATATGTCTTACATTAGGCATGGAAAATTTTAAACATTTCGTTTTCTTTGCGTTGAGAAGCAGGTTGTTTGCGACGAACCAATTTGAAACAATAGTTAACGCGTTGTTGACTTGAACTAGTTCTCTATCTTTCCTATCTACTTTAAAAATCAGAGAAGTATCATCCGCAAAAAGAACTATGTCAGCCTTTATATGATCCTTTAGCTAAATTCGGATTTAAACAATGTAGCAAAAAATATTTTATAATGGTATGAACAACGAACAGATACGTACAACCTTCTTGGGAGTGAACAGTTGCGTTTTGATTTAGCTATTTTATAAAAATTGCATTCACATTTTTAAAATATCGTTACAGTCACAGACTATGATAGTACGTATGTATCAGTAACAAAACGCAAACTTCATGCTTGGCCTAAGACGATGTGATACATCGTCATAGTGCTTGGCTTGTCATTATTAGATGAAGAATGTTTTTTTTTATCTTTATATGTAGATTCGTCGACTGGACTAGAGTTTTGTTTGTGGTGACAAAACTTGTAATATGGGAAAAACTTTAAAAAGTATGGTTTTAATCTCTAATCTGTCAATTTAAAGTTCCTTTCACCACACACGTTGCAGTTCCTGATGTTCCAGTTGGTTCCAGGTTGCTTTCTGCGAAATCTATTGTATTGGCCAAATATGGAGAATCGCAAGTCAATGGGTTAAGCACTAATGGGCTCTAATGTTTTGTGTAACTCAAATACACGATAAAGGATAATTTGACGTTTTTTTATCTAAATTAAAAGGAACTTTAAAATTTGACAAAATTTTCGATTGTGGAACGATTTAATGTCGGATTAAGATTTAATGACATCTTTAAAAGTTAAAGATAGTTTCTGCAACTTGCTGAAGTCGGAAGACTAGGATTGGTGTCATGTTTTCTTCTTACACCTACACATATTTAAAAAACTTAGTTGGTTGCGTGGCACCTAGGCGATAATAGTTTTTCGACGTTAGGTACTTAGCATACTTTATGTATTGGGTTTGATTGGAATATATACCATAACCATATTTTAATTTACCTATGTATTTAGTTCTTGTTTGTGCATTTATAGTTTAAGAATCCCTAAGGACTCACCTCAATGCCCTCCTATGTGTGCGCAGTGCAAGACATAAGCGTTAGTGTTAGGACAGACAGAAAGACAGGCAAACAAACATCAAGTAACATGCCATAATATAGTAACATAATTGTGTGTTCAGTTCTTGTTCAATCCTTTTTATGTCTGAGTAATATAGAGTACAATTTAGGAGAGCGATTTTCGAGTGACATCCGTTGACTATCGAATATTTCTGACAGCCACAAATTTTCAAAAATATTGTGAGATTCATTGGTGAAATTCCGTGGCTGACACCAATTACGACTACCCTCTTAATTGATTTCATATATTTACTCGATTAAGTTATTGAGTGCATAGTCTTCCTCAATTACGAATACTTTCGTAATTTATTGCATAGTAATAGTAATATCTTACTCGATTTGAAGTAACTTGATAACTTTTTGTCGTGGTGACCCTGATATCCAACAACATAGGTAACGAATTCACAATTAAAACGTAAAGCGTAAGTCTTTTCGAGGGTCACGTTTTACTGTTCCAAAGCTTAATAGCAAGTAAGAGTTGTAAAATTTGTTAACTGGTTCAATACGCTATTTGTTTTATTTGTCTCCAGATTTCATGTACTTTAAAGATGCTATTTTTCGCAAATTCATTCTCACTCATTCTCTAACTCATAAGTGGTGATCCTTTAGGTAGCAATGACTTTCCAGTCATCCACAGCAAACAAAAATTGTACCCCAATGTACCCACAAATATGTATTACCTTATTTGAAATAAGAAATTTTGGTATCAGCCCCAGTATATAAAAATATATTGGGGGACATAATATGGCAATATTTACACATTATCAATAATGTCGATTTCATTATTGAAGTTAATCAGTCAGTAGCCGTAATACATATTATTTAATATGATAAATGATTTGTATTAAAACTTTATAATGGATATAATAATATATGTATTGGCTTATGTATTTCTAAGTATGTTTATGATAGAGAAAATACTATTCTGTACTACTTGAACTTTTGTGAGTTTTTTGTATATAGATGAATATACCTAAGTATATAGATAGACTAATATTTAATAAATGTGTATGATTGGCTTGTGTATAAAACAAATGATACATAGCAAAAATAAATGTGAAAAGAAATGCAATTATAAATTTACTAGTGCGTTTTATAATATAAGAAACAAATTTTTTTTTTTTAAATTAATAATATTAAATTAAATGTGACCAGACCATGCTTTTACCGATAGCAATAAATATTATTACACAATCAGGTTTATTTACATACTTACATAATGTAGTTTAATATAAAACATTACTATTTATATTTAAGTTAATATATTTTTAAAGAGTGATAAAATGTACTGTGATAAAATGTAGCGATTTAAGGTGCATGCTCTCTTAAATTTAAACTATTGTATTGGTAATTATTTGACTTATTTGTGTGATTTTTGAGTATTTAAGTTTAATGTAATAATTAAGTATTATTAAAGAAATGTTACTTAATAGTGTAAAGAACATCAGCCATCGCGAATCTCAAAAATAAGTCAAATAATTACCTAATCTAACTCAATAATCCATTATTTTCTTTAAATATTGCAAGTCTCCCAAAAATTGAGAGCGTTTACCTTAATGATAAATAATTTTAACTAAAATATTAATATATACGTGATGTTACGATCAAGCTTTAATATTACTATATTAAATTATAGTAAAAGTCGGTTATATATAGGGTGGTTATCAGGCAAGGAGCTTTGTAAGCTCTCAACCGTTTCGTAACGAGCTTTGTAAAGTTCGTTCTTGACGTAACCCCATACGAAATAATCAAGTAGTGTTCTTACACTACTTGATTATTACCTGATCTTTCAGGTGATCATGCCGGCCATCTCACCGGACCATGAATCCATCTATATCCTTATAGATAGATATAGATGGATTGGCACTCATGGTCCGGTTGTCCACTCATGGGGGGTGATAGCTTACAAAGCCATTGCCTGATATTTCATTGGATGATAAATCCTGTCATGATATCAAATGCAGTATAGTCTTAAAAGAGACGTATAAACTTATGCATAGGAGTCAACAGAAACCATTTTGAATAACTTATTATTTACTTGAAATTGACATATTGAAAGTAATTGTAGTTTTTTCAAGTCACTTTCCGTCAGAGTAAAAGATTGCAAAAACAAATACTACGAGTATTTGTTTATAAAACAATAAATATAACAGATATTGTTTTCTAATCTATATATCGAGGGCATGCCTCTTTTCACGACTTTTCTCTAACTCTCGTGGTTTAGAAACTGGACATCACCATCCTTCTCAAAAAAAAACATCCTGTTTAATATACTAACATTTATGTTAGTTTTATTATCACACAATAAATAAATTATTAGCATTTATACTTATTACATAATTGCTCAGATTAAACAGCAGATTTAGTTCGGCTATATTCGTGATATATTTCTATATCGAACTCTGTAATCGTTTTTAATGTGACATTTGAAAACTGTAAACCATTTTTGGTGAAACTCCATAAAAATATGGCACTTAAGTATTTTTATTTACGAGGTAAATGTTTAATTGTTTTCAAATATAGAATTAAAAACGACCAAATTCACGAACTATAGTACACGGTTGGGCATTTTGCTATTTTTTTTATATATTATACACTTAATATATTACTTATATATATTATACACTTAATACTATATCATTGTTACACATATACACAGTATACTCACCTTTATAAGTCAATGAATACTTAGAATCTCAACAAGGAAATAAGAAAGAAAGATTATAATATATCTTATATTCTATCTTAAGATATATTTATATTTATATTACATATAAGAATATAAGTATATTCTTATATGTAATATAATAAGATATAAGTATAAGAATATAAGTATATTCTTATATGTAATATCAAAGCGTTTTTCAGCCTGCTTAGCGATACCAAACATCGCAATTTTAGAGAGAATAATTCATAACCCATTCGACGGTTAAAATCAAATAGAGAGTTAAAATTCCTCTTGCCTAGGTGGCCTAGTTGGTCATGGCGTCTGACACGGGTTGTCTGAAGACGTGGGTTTACATCCCGACCGAGGATGTGAATTTTTCTCTATAACATTGCAATTAGGTAAATAGATATTGTTTTAATAATATAGCAGAACATATATGGATTCTGCTATATTATTCACACCTTATCAACGCTAAACTTTCGCAGAATCAATTAACGCATCCATGGTTACTGGGTACAATTTATGCCTATAAAATGGCATGGATACTCTCAACAATGATGGCGGGAAATGAAGTGTCACTCACCTTGAATACCTGTCTGCAGAGGAAGTTTTCTTTGACGGGGAGCAACCTGCAAACACGTAATGTCAATATTGGCTTGCTTCTTCGCGGGTTTTAACGAGGTCTACATTTTGATACGATTTGACGAATGGATTTTTTAACCGGGCTTTACGAATGATCGTCTATCCATGATAGTTGCAGTGTAACTAAGAATTGCACTGCACGGCACTGCGCTCATTATCCGGAGATCCCTTTATAAGGCCGAGAAAGCAATGCTACATATGGCCAGTTGCACTCTATGGTTGTGAATGTTGGACAATCAAGGAAGATCTCCGTAAAAAACTAGAGGCATTGGAAATGTGGGCATACCGACGCATGCTACGTATTAGCTGGACAGAGAAGATTAGAAACATCGATGTCATTAAACGAATGCGACTCGCGAAAAGACTAAACTTATCAGGACCATCAAACAGAGAAAAGTTGCGTACTTAGGTCATGTTTTACGGCAGAACCGGTATCAGCTGCTGCAAACTATAATGATGGGCAAAGTTGCAGGCAAACGGAATGTTGGAAGAAGGAAATTCGTCCTGGCTCCGCAACATCCGACAATGGACCGGGATAAGACGGGCTAAAGATCTGTTCAGGCTTGCCCTGAACAAAGAGGAGTTTAGAAGGATGACGGCCAACCTCCAGTAGTGGAGAGGCACCCAAAGAAGAAGAAGGCCGAGAAAACCAAGTGGTAGGAAGACATAGTTTAGGTATGTTAAATATGGATATTTTTATATGATTTATAAGATACTCGGACTCGGAAAATCACTGGAAACTGTGGAAAATTGGTGGCGATATATCTGCCACTGCCCATACCAAATTGCTGTAAATTCCAGTAATTTTCACTAAATTTCATGTATATGCTTTTTATTGGTTTTTTGCATGCTTTTTATTTTATTTATTAATTTTGAGACAACAAGTACACACAGCTAGAACACAGTTCATATTATACAACACACACACATCTATATATATATATATATATATATATATATATATATATATATATATATATATATAAAATAGAGAGAATATAGAAAAAATATTGTATTTATTATTATTATTATTATTATTTATTTGATTTATTAATAAAAAAACAAGAAAATATTTTTTTAAATACTTTTTTATTAGCTCAGAAAATGATTATAAAGAGGTAATCTTTATAATAATTTTAGCCAAAATTTAACAAGTTCCAACTGATTATAATATTCATCTGAAAACGCCACTTCATGTAGGCAAAGCCGCAGACAAAAAATAGTATTCTACTGTGATAGTGAACACTAACTACAAATACGAACCAAGTGCGTGGTGGACCACTCATGATATATTGTTAAGTTAGTAAAATCTACACTAAGTAGATTTTTTATGGTTTGCCCATGATAGACTTGGCGAAAGCCATATTGCATACCCCAAAAAAGTGGGAGTATGGTAGGAATACGATGGTAATCTTATCTATAATTGCCTAAGCCTAATCTTCGATAAATGATTTCTAGTCTCTTCGAATCTAACTATAATATTATAAATCAGAATGTTTGGATGGATGAAGGTTTGTTACTATCAATTAATTAATTAATTACTTAATCAATTATTACAATCATGACACAACCGTATTGGACGACCGACGGATTTGGAATAAATTTGGTATTGATGAGGCGCTGGAATAACATACTTTTCATCATCTGCGCGAGTGCCGCAGGGCGCTAGTCTCGAAGACATTCCATTCAAAAATAAATAAGAGTTTAAAGTCATTGTTACTCACTTCGCCATCTCGGAAAGCTGTAATCTTCCATCTTTGTTCGAGTCGAACACTTGGAGCTGTGAAAAGATGAAAGAAAAAGAAAGATAAGAATAAAAAATGCAAAGAAAATGGCGAGGGATGATATCAAATTAAAATGTGCCCTTTTTAATGACTTGCTCAAATATATAATATAGCTTTGTTTTTGCGTTAAAAGAAAGAACGGTCCTGAAAAGTAGAGAGACAATTATTATTATTAATTAACTAGCGACTGCCCGCGACTTCGTTCGCGTAGTAGGCTCGGCCTTCGGCCTCACTATAACCGCCAATATTAACAAAAATAGAATGTAAGAACCTTCTACGAAGTGTTATAAAACATTTAAAAAAAGATGAATGAAATCGAGCCCTTCTCTAGTTATAGTGTGACCAGGAAAAATAGGTGTTAATTTTTAGATATAAAGATAGATTAATAAGTTGTATGTATAGTAGACAATAATTAATTGAAAGCCGAGCACATGGCACTCACTGATTGAAGCTAAATAAGGAATAAGTATGTTATGAGGGAGGCATATGTTCAGCAGTGGACGTCCTACGGCTGAGATGATGATGATGAAGGAATAAGTAAGCTTTTAAACACCAATTCAGGGTTTCTAGCCGGTCGGTTTACAGTCGGATATACGCTGGACCACACAGAAAGCGGGTCGATTAAGCGGCTTAATATAAAATGTGACAACATTTTAATTCTTAGAAGCAAACTTTATAAAATAAGAAGTAAATTAAAAATAATTCCATTAAAATTATATAAAATATATTTATTTTTACATTTTAGTATTTTGTATTGTATTGTTAAACATGTCAAACCGTGTAACCGCTGTATTGACAGCTCGCTGACAATACAAAATATTAAAATGTATGAAAGTCGCATATATATCGTATTTTTCGACTATTTTTAAAATTTAGTAAAAAATACCATTTAAAAAGAAATAATAGGGTTTCACTTATTCCTATAGTTTAATGAAGTAATCTTATTATTGATTTTAAAAGAATTGCTCAAAACTTGTTTTTTTTTCAAAAGCGGCATTTTTTATAATCGACTCGTTTACGATGCAACTCCATGTATTTGGGCGGGTGTGCATTTAAATTACATAATTTGTTAGTCGTTTAGTTAAAGAGCCAATTGTGAAGAAATGGCCTTATATATTCGCTAGTGAAGGGAACGTAGAACGGTCCGTTTCTAATTATACTAATCGACGGTATGGAATAGAAGGATAGAGAGATGAATAAGGGATAGAACTTTGTCACAGTTTGTATGGTACTTATGTCAAAATTCTATCTTTAGTAAGATAAATCATTATCATCATCTCAGTCGTCGGGACGTCCACTAGAGAACCTCTCCTATAAATTTCCGAAAGAACTAGTGGGAAGCGACCTGCATCGTCGTATCAAGTCGTTTTCCCACATTGTCGGTAGATGACCAACGCTGCGCTTGCTGGTCCGTCGTTATCAGTCCAGAACCTTCCGGCCCCATCGGCCGTCAGCACTTCGTGCTATGTGCCCTGCCCTGCCACAGCAACTGGCTCATTTTCGGGGCTATGGCGTTGACTTTAGTTTGTCTACGGATTTTCTCATTTCTAATACGATCACGTAGAAAAATCCCGAGCATAGCCCTCTCCATAGCATATTGCACAGTTTTGATTGATTGATAAAAGTTGATAGATTCGTTACATAAACTAGCTGTAAATACCTCCCTACATTCATTTTGGTAAGTTATGTTGTAATTACCATCGTATCTGTATATTCGATCAGTTTATCTTCTGAGACATCGTTGATTTTCTTTGCTTCTTTAAGTAGATCACGAAGAAAATTCTGGAAATTGAAAACGATGGCTTTATAATCAAACTGGTAGATAATAATGCTATCTACGAGTAAATTATTACATTATGGAGCCATCTCTTGAACTAATGATCCATCATCAGCCTACATTCGTCAACTGTTAGACATAGGTCTCTCCTAATATATGTCACAGATTGTACCCTCAGTTCTCTGCATTAGATTGTAGAAAAACGACCTGGGGCCTGATACCATGTAGCTAGAGTCTAGATGGTCGCAGGACGTTCTTAAACTCTGTTTCCTGATGTTTGTTGAGACAAACATCTGCTATAGCTAATACAAAGACACACCGATTTATGTTATTGCATTGGTAAAGAATATGAGCTTTCCAGTTCAAATGATTGTCTATTAATATTCCAAAAAAAATGGTTGTTTTTGTACTTCATTTAATCTAATATTTTTACAGCTGATGAAGGTCAAGGGGTTTACTGCCGTAGTTATGAAATTGTATGTAATTTGTTTTTGACGTATGACGTTGTGTATTTAGATTCTTAACATTTTGCCAGTTTGTCACATTCGTATCACATCATTTTCGTAATTAGTAATGTCATTACTAAAATAAACTATTATAGAAATATCATCTGCGAATAAGGTACATTTATTTTTCGTAATGTCAAGTAGATCGTTTATATATAATAGAAGAAGCAGTGGAACCAAGACGCTACCTTGAGGTACTCCAGAAGCATTTGTTCTACAGTCCGATTTATATTTTGTTAACTCAAATTTTGCCTAATCTATTTCAACGAAATGCCGTCGATCACTTTGATATGAATCTAACCAGATTAAATCAGGTCCTCGAATGCCAAGATTTGCAATCTTTTTAATCATATTTCATGCGAAATAGAATCAAAGGCACGCGTCAATGCAAAACATATAACGCTGTTTGGGATACGTTTGTTGACGTATGCAGATATACAATGAATTATATTGTAAGCTGCAAAAACCTTTGACTAATTGCTCGGAAATGAAATAAATGAAATCCGATATTGATCTGCTTTAATTATACTAAATTTCGAAGTAATCCTTTTAGTAAAAGCTATTTCGAAAATTTTGGAAAATATCGGTATCAATACTATAGGTCAATAGTTACATGCATATTTTCTGTCACCTCTTTTAAATAGAGTCCTATAACAACCGATAACTTTAGTTTCACCTGGAAACCTCCTGTCTCAAAAGAAAGATTAATTAAAAATGTCAAAATAGGTGCTATGATAGTTCTACAAAAGTTGATTACTTTTGTAGAAATTCCGCCGTAACCCTCCGAAGTCGTGTTATTTAAAGATTGAATAATGTTGACTGTTTCATCTGTAAAATGTGGTCAAACACTTCGTCGTAGATCGAACATGAAGTTGAATCGACGCGAACGCGTATCTTGTACCCTTAATGTGGTCGCAGTATTAAGTAGCGGTAAATAACGAATAATAAAAAACGGTCAAGTTAGAGTTCGCTTCTCGTTAAACCAAACATTAAAAGAGATTTTTTTTATTGTACATAATACAAGTAAAATAGAAGTGTACGCACTCATATCCCGCACTAGGAGTTCATGTGACGCTGGAGGTATGAATACACACAATTACGCATATCAGCATCCTAGACCCTAGAATAAACATTTCTGTTAATGACAAAAATATTTGCCATGAGCGAACCTGGGAGTTCGCACTTCGAAGATCTATGTAAGGTATGTATGTTTATATGAACCCTCTCACTGGGCTGTTTTTGAAGTGAAAACGCGTGGAGCACTTTTTGAGTGAACGAAAATCATGGAACTCGCGTCATCGTCACCGAACGCTTACCATGTGCTATATGTATACTGTGTGTTATATGTGTACTTTTTGGGTGAACAAAATGCGTGAAACTCTGTCAGCGTACGCTAGGTACTTAGTTTTCACCTCTATCAGCAGTCTCCAAAGACTGCACCCTTTTTTACCTTCAATTCATCAGCCTCTATGTACCCGCTGCCGTCCGTGTCGTATTCCCGCCAAATCTGAAACCAATCAAATCGATTTTTTATTAACGTGGGACCTTGCTCGTGATACTGACGGAGGTCGGGTCTATCTATTTTTGTTAGTCTCTGACATTTGTTGACGAGGCCGTTAGAAAGTTTTTTCACGTTTATTTGTGGGATTTAGGCAGTATTAAAACTGAAAACGGATTTTATTTGAAGAAAATAACGTACATAACGAAGATTCACTTTGTCTAAAAGTATATATAGTATATATAGTTTCAACAGCCAATGAAATTTATGAATCTTGAGTTTTTTAGGTATCAATATAGCCAAAGATCTGTTTGTTTGTTGGAATTGACTAAGCTACGAAACTAATGCACCGACTTTAATATTTATTTGTTATGCAAGGCTGCAAAGTTGGTTTTTGGTGCGAGTACATGTACTGAATACCCGAGCAAGCGAAGGATAAACGAGTGGTTCAAATATAGAATCCTGAGCGTAGCGAGGGTTTTAAAGGTACAAGATGCAAAATAACTTTGCTGTCGAGTGAAACACACAATTTTTCACCTTGGATCTTGGCTTGGTGATCTTAACCGATCAACAAGTTAAGCAACGCTTGCTGCACAGTTGGATGGGTGACCGCTAGTGTCATTTTTTCAACTAAGCGCTTCCGTGTTTCGGGGGGCACGTTAAGCCGTCGTGGTCCCGGTTGTTTGTCTTAGGACACCAGTCGTTAGGCTATGTCGAAAACGGCCTGAAAACTTCGTCACGGGTTGGCCACTAACCTATCCACCAAGCTGCACAGGGACCGCGTGGTGTATTATGGCTCAACTCCTCTCTGAGAGGAAGGCTCAAGTCCCAGCAGTGGGAACGTAATGGGTTGATTATGATACTCGAAATGAAAAGCTGAGTGTTTACCTCGGCTGAAAGACATTAGTCACGAAGATGGTTTGCCATGGAAGTATAATGTGGATCGCCCTTTCGATTCCTATGGACATATATAGATGTACGTATAAGTAACATTGCCTTCCTATGTATACTAATTTTCCTTCGTTTCTTGATTATTATAAGTACATACATCAAATTGATTTATTGAATGTTAATATCAGAGAAGGATTTAAGATGTACTTTAAAAGAGTTTACTGCAGCCACAGATTATGAGGGTAATCTTCAGCGTTGCAAAATAAAGCGCGTACCAAGAACGGGCATATTATGTAATATCATATTCTACACCACCGTCTTCACTTTTAATTTTGACGTGCAGATAAAATCACTAAAAATATCACGATATCGCAGTGTGAGTATGGTACTTTGTCGATCAACAAATTCGACAATTCGAGGTCAACAGAATCTGTTTTATTAATTATTAATGTTATATTTGATATGTCGAACGATTGACAATTCGATGACGACAGAATCGGTTTAATTTATTATAAATGTCATATTTGACAATATTAGTCGTTAAAAATCCTTTTATTGAAATTATATATCGAATTTATCGATCGACAAAGTACTCGTACCGTACTTGCACTGCAGTATCGTGATATTTCTGACAGTCTGCGTCTGACTTAATATTGAAAAAATATTACGCCAATATTAGCAACCGTTATGTTGTTTTTATTATTCTACAACGTATAATAATTTATTGTTACGTACATGATTAAGAAATGTAATACTTATTTATAAAATTAAGTAGATATGTAAGGCACCTATACATCTTATTTCAGGCAAGTGTACCTACCTTAAATTTATAGAAAAATTGGGGTTAGTACCTTACCTTCATAAATTCTACGCTAGATTCGAGCGGGTTGTCGAAGCGGAAGAGAAGCAAGAAATTTTCTTCCATTGGCAGAAGTTGAGCGAGCTGAAAAGAAGAAGAAATTTGGCACGTCAGTTCGATACAATGAGGACGGTAGATTAACTGCCGTAATATCCTTTCAAGAGTCATTATATTATAACAATGACATTTCTATTGTGTCTGGCCGCATGATGACCAACGACCTTTGACGGATTATGTATAAACAAGTAAAAGTAATAATTTAGGCAACGATTTTCATTCTATAGTATAGACTAGTATTTACCTGAAGTTAGTACTAGCAAAGTATCGAAGGCTATTCTTAGCGGAGTACCTAATAGTCACCATTTCCTTACTTAAGCAACAAGAACACGTCAATTTTTTGTTTATAATTTATAAGTGAAACTGTATAAAAATGACTTTCGCACACAAGTCTGAACTGTGAAGTGTGCACTGTATTATGATGTAAAAATTAAAATCCCATGACAACAATACAAGTGTAAAAAGATATCTACATTCAATTTTGATAGAGTTATGTCATGCATTTACTTTACAAGATTTTATGTTGAAGTATTCTATCGTCAAGTAATTACTTCATTGTGAAATTACTTAGCAATAAGTAATTACTCTCCATGAGGATTAGCATTCGTACTACCAGAACACCGGTCGGAGTATAACGACTAGATGATAGATGTGAGTGTTTGCCGGTTTTACCATTTAAGTAATTATTTGTTTATAAATACGAGTGTTAGTCTTACTGCCTGCAGTATTTTATAGATTGCATGTACAGTAAAATACTGTTATTAGTGTGTAATGACTGAGTGTACTCAGTTTCATAACTATGATCGACATAATACTAATTTAAAATGTCTCACTATTATGTATGAATAAATGAGATGCGCTAATTTAGTATAAATATTGACTATAACTTTGAACCAAAAACTAAACGAATGCGTTAAGTTTGTCTGCGTGTCGACCCGTAAGAGGCGAGGAAACCAGATCTACAAGATGGACCAAGAGGCCGTCTTGGTTGATACCAATGCAATGTAGATATTCTGCGCGAAGAAATATTGCACAAATATTTATTACTATCTTAGGATGTAAATAGCACTGTAGCAAGGAATATACTGGATGAAAGAGTCCCAAAGCCAATGTCTTGACCGCAGTGTAATGCCACGCAAAGTTTTGCAGCTCTAAGCTCTGAGCCAGATCTCTCACCCAGAGGGTGGCACTGCAACTATCATGGGTCAACTATATATGTGGTATCTTGCTGTTAAATACCTTAGACCTACGAAGAAGTAATATCAGGAAGAGTAACTGCCTTAAAAATGACCCAATAAAAGTCGTGCTAAATCAATAACATCGTTCACGCCGCTATGAGTCAGCTGTCATAGTAGACGTTACAGCAGGCGCGTGGACCAATCCCTGCTTTCCCTCTGAAATTTACGTCTTATACTTATACACTTATACGTCGTTTTGGTTTAAAGGACCACTTTTTTTGTGGAATTTGTTCTGAGTAATGCTTCCTGACATTATTTCTTCGTAGCCTTAGACGCTAAAATCATAACTTGCCTTTTTTATGTGCCCTTATAGTGATCTTTTAGATGCGTCTTATAGCTAATATAAAACCAAGTTGTGCCATGTAAGTTCTTCCGCATTATGATAAAAACCTTGACTGCAGCATCGAAGATCACCAATTACTGCATTTATATTGCACTATATTCATCGCATCCTCTGACCGTGAAAAGTTGCAGTTAAGGCACGCTATCGGACAGTATTCTAACTGTCCATTCTTCTACATTTACAGGGTCTATATGCACGCTATTAATAACTGTGTTCAGGGACTACCCAGGGACTGAATACCGGAATTTTGGAAAAACCGGGTTTTATAAAAATACCGGAATTTCACAAAAACAGAAGAGCTTGGCAGAAGCTCTTGCCGTCCTTCAGCGGTGACCAGGAGAGTGTAGTGCGGTATTTAGTATCAGTGCAACTTCTAGATAGTGTCTAGGACTTACCCCCGATGTATAATAACCTATCCGAAAGTTATCACATTATAAACTATGAAAAAATACTAAACATTTTTGTATTTGTACGTCTAAACGTAACAGTGGCTACAAACAAACAAAAAACATAGTGTTAGGCATAGTTAGACTTCACACTTGACACTTGAAAAAGAAACGGTATTTTATAACAATTATATTTTTGGCATATATGTATATAGAATAATGTAAATAGCGAACATTTATAAATTACGTGTCGGTGACATTACAGGATATCGTTATTTTATTATTACACATGCGTATTATAGAAACCCTACATGCTTACTGAAACATCAGCATTTGCTCTTTCTATATATTAGTACTATTTTATTTTTATACTATATATTTATACTATACTTCATACATTGAGCATGACGGGTATCGATAAGCACAGTGAAGTGTTTTACTGGTTTGTGACACTACCAAAAACATTGTAAAAACATCTATATAAAAATAATGGCCCCGAGTTTCTTGCCGCTTCTTTTCGGTAGGCTCTATATATTTTGGAACGCGGCGGTAGTCTTTAAAGTACATTGTAATGAAAAATTGACGTTCATAAGTGCGTCTTTGATGCCTAAATTGAATAAATGATTTCGACTTTGACTGTGACTTTAACTTTGACTTTGACCTGACGGCAGTAAGTTGACAAAGGTGTCGATTCTGTAAGCATTCTCTTAACTGAAAATATCTAAATTATTGCAGTACTTATTTTGTTTAGGCTAAAATCCAAATTAATATAACACTTTCGAATGACAGCAATAAATAGATATTTATCTTCAGTTGTGGGCATATTTTAGACAGTTTAGACGTCATGTAACTTGCTGCTCGCTAAACTAACCTAAAATAACCCAAAATTGAATAGAATAATCCTATTTTTAGAAGTGTCATTCTAAGTGTTAAATGATTAAGATTTCATTGTTAACAGAATAAGGACCACCATAATAATTTTTTTAATTTGCTAGTTTAGTTTAGTTTTTTTGAACAAGTGAATCGCTACCAATAACGAATATAGACGTAGATACTTAATGAACGTCGATTATTGAATAAGGTAATAAAAGACTCTTCTGCCGGATCCCAAATAAAAACAGAACCTCTAGGGAGAAGAAATGGTAAGAAACAGGGGGCTATTCATTTGACTATTATTAGAATTACTTTATCAAATAATAACATAGAAGGCAGATGTCGACTTGGCAGAAGATGAGACTCCAAGCATCGTTGTTTTATAAAGTTGATTATTATTTTATTAAAACATGTTTTACAGCCGGGCTGATTTCTTTCCGTAATCTCAGTTAATTATTATTTGGGACTTCTAATAAAACCGCACAAAACTTATAAAAGAGTTATTGTGATATATTCATAAATCACCCATTTCGATTTGCCCATTCAAGCCTTATTTACATACCTTTCTGTATTTTGTATTAAACCTTATTTTCATTGGCCAGCGGATGTGTTACATTTGAAAATAAGAAAATATTACATTGACGGACTCAAGTTAAGAGAATCAAAACAGAAAAGCGAGGATTCCGCTTTGGATGTGGAAAAAAGTATGGCGCTGATGGCGAGATCGCCCACCAATAATATTAAATATATAATTAAAGTTATAAATAGCTAACAAACCGATGGTATTGGTTTGTCGAGTACTCTCGCCCTTACGACGCAACCATAGCTCGTAAGGCATTCAATGGACTCCTAATGTAGAACAAGACATTGAAGGTATCCCACGCGCTCTTAAACCTAAAACTGAAGCCTCTCTCGAAGCCAGAAGCTTAATGGAACCTTTACGTGTGTAATCTGTCGAACGAACTGATCTTTCAGACCTTACAGTGAATTTGAGACTCCGCCAGGCTTTGTACTTTTGTTAATGATAACTATATTAATTTTTAATATTTCTTCTTATTTCTTTTAGTTAGCGGAGGCACTATTCTTGATAGGTTATCAATGCAGTGCAGGTCAGAACGGCTGTAACACTAAGTACATTATTGGTTTCGCTTAAACTATGCACAGCTGTCGTATCCTTATATATTTTATTATTAGAGACTAGATGATCCGCCAGCGGCTTCGATCGCGTGTCGTCGAGGGATACGGTTAACTACAGTTTTTTTAACTGTAAACTCATTAATTTACCGGGATCAAAAGTATACTATATGTTGACCAGGGATATAATCTACCACCATACATTTAAATCGGTCCAGTCGTTTCGGAGATTAGCCCGTACAAACAGTACAACAGATAAACAGAATACAACAATTTTTTTATAAATCTAAATTAGTTCGATTTCATTCACACTTTGACATCCTGACTCGGTTTTTAGCATTTTTTTCATTGTACAGAAATTCGACCTCCACAGTTTTATAATATGTAGAGAAGAGAAGAGATTACCTCTCGTATATCAATCTTCCCGTCTTGGTTGTCGTCGTATGCCTCCATGAAGCAAGCCTTGAGCTCTACCAGCATCTCGTCCGACACCGCCTGTGGAAGATAGAAAAGTCAGCGTAAAATTTTTATGTAAGATACAAGTATAGATTACTTAAAGTTTTTAAATTTGTTACAATAAACTAGTCTTGTACTGGATTGGAACTTGTATCATCTGATGGATTTGCAGGATCATTCAGGTGGCGGCTAGTAGCGTAATAAGGAAAAATATTCTTCTATCGCAACTTGGTTACAATAAAAAAGAATTAGTTTTTTACGTCACTAAGCTCAGGAACCTTTCATTTGTTGTTCGAAATCTGTGCGTAAAACTACTAAAAAGCATTTTATTCGTTAGCGTGAAAAAGTTATTTCAAAGTAGAACATGAACTATAAAATATATAACTTGTTTAAATTTTCAGGAAGAAGTTCAGAAAGGAGGTTCGACTATACAGTCTTTACACATTTTTTTCCCTGACTGTAGTTAGGTGAAATATAGTGTACTTCGCAGGGCAGGAAAATCACGGTAATATGATATAATATTACCTCGCCACGTCCAATACGTATTTTCTCAGTTTGAACGACTCGTTTCAATACAAACCACTCGCGCCAAAAAGCAATTTTGCGCAATAACTGTTTCACGACTAGTATCTACAACTTAGTTCCCAATAGGACAGAAGGGGTTATATTTTGTAAGAGAAAACATGTACCAACCCCACAGTAATTATAAGTGTGTACTGAGTTGTAACTATAATTAGATATAGGTACCAGTAAATACTATCGGACTTCGGCAATTGTCCCACTACCGACGATAAACGAGAAGCGAGTAGAATTAGGAAGTAGAAACTAGTTGGCGAGCAGCGGGAAGCGAGTGTGTAGTTGCGATAGTTTTGTCGCTGGGCTATTAGCGAGTGCGCGAGTGCGACGGGTGATTACTCGCGCCACTCGCTAGCGGCGGCCGAGCGCACAATCCTCTCTCGGCCGCCAAGCGAGCATCGCTGAGCGAGTATCGCTGAGTGAGTATTATCTTTGATGGTTGTTGTCGATCAGCAACAAACTAGTGGAGCGATTTCTCGCTGGCAGTGTGAACAGCTATTAAGGCGCGGTCGTACCCTGATAATAGTCAAAAGCAGAATCTTTAAACATCGAGTGTAACGAAACAGTTCGATAAAAATATATGAAAAAAAAACTCAGGTTAGAAAAGGAACAGGCAAAGAGTAATAACCGAACAGAATTCATAAATATTACTCGCTCTCTGCAGAAAAAAATCCTAAATAGGTGCATAAAAATAAACTTTCACGTCCAAACTCTCAGAATTTTCAGCGATAACACTATATTATTTTTTAGGTAATACATAGCCAAGATATAGTACTAAAGTAGTAACCAGCAGTTTTTTCAATTGTGTTAGTATATATCGAAAGATATAAAGAAAACGTACAAAATTACCGCATTTTCGCATTACATCGTCCAATCTAACAAGCGATTTTCAACCTTACGTAAAGCATCGTAAATTATTTTAAAATTGGGGTTGGACCGCGTCTTAATAAACGCATCTCCTTTTTTTACACGTAATTTATATCTTTTGTACGTTTCCCGAGCGAGAAAATAGCCGATAGTTAGTCGCTTACTGGCCGGCGGTGAGACAACTGCCTTAGTTTAAATAAAAACAATAATAGTTATACATGTAGATTAATATTTTATTAATTTAACCATTTTGGAAAACTAAGGTGATGGCGATGATACCATTTCGTCTTATATACCTATAGCTTTCTACGTGTGACCAACAAAATAAAATATAAACAATTAAAATCAAAAATTATATTCAAAGCGCTGTGAAAAGTTAAAGAAATTTAAAAAAAAACGATATTAAAAAATATTTAGTGACACTTCCGCTGAAAAAAAAACAATGATTTTGGCTTATTTGGAGGCGTGCA
Organism: Selenia dentaria; assembly: GCA_917880725.1. Taxonomy (NCBI): domain Eukaryota; kingdom Metazoa; phylum Arthropoda; class Insecta; order Lepidoptera; family Geometridae; genus Selenia; species Selenia dentaria. The sequence continues at coordinate 17,502,203 of OU862897.1, forward strand.
ATACCTTCCCTCCCGCATAAAATGCTAATAGGAAGATTACAAATTGTCACTAAATAATTTTTTATATCGTTTTTTTGATAATGGATTTCCGCAAAGTAACGCCTGAATCAATAAATAATTTAAAGAAATTTGTTGTTCGATGATCTCCTTACAAATTTGTCATATTATGAAAGACTAGTTGCGCCCCTCGGCTACACCCGCGGTCATGGATGATGATGATGATGATGATGAAAAAGTATCCTATATGTTATTCCAGTGCCTCTTCTATCTTCATACGCAATTTGAACAAAATCCATTCAGTAGTTTTTGCGTAAGAATAACTAACATCCTTACAGACAAACTTTCGCGTTTATAATATTAGTAGGATACACCATATAAATCCGTAATTCTCGTCTCCTTTAGGATTACAAAGTTTCACAAAGGAATACCATTTTGCAAGAGCTTGTAGGACATTATACCATTTCGTAATCCCCGTTCTTACCCAACTCTTTGTTTGAACCTTGAAAAAAAGAAAAAAAAAGAAAACTTTTGTTTCCGCGCGAAGTTTCCGGGAGCTATTGTCAAGCAACCGTAGTTCCGTCTCAATGGGTAGCAATTTCAAACTTCGAACAAGCGCACCGTGTGCCGTGTTATATCTTATCGTTATGTTTGAATTTAGTTATTCTTTGACTTATGACAAAGTACTTGGAACGCGCGGCACCGAGTAGTAGAACGTCTTCGCGATAAATAGGCGACAAAAGTGGGAAGAGACGGTGCGGTGGGGAAGGAAGATGCTTGCCGGCGATCATTATACGCGAGTGCCGGCAGAGCAGTCGGGGTTGGCAGTTTTTAAATGTCATTGTTTTCTGTTGTGTATGCTACCAACAAAAAGATCGATTGAAGATTTGTTCGTAGATGCGAGGTTGACATCCCTACACGCATCTTGCGCTAAACTTAATCAACGCTAGTAGAGCTAGGCGTTCTACTTATCGATATTTACTTTGCTTATGAGTTAGGAACGAGTTCCGTAAGAATATTCTATAATATTTAAATTAAAATTGAATTTAGGTTTCAAGACGCTCTTAGGGAACATATTGTACTTGTTTATTAATGTACATAGCTACTATACTATATCTAAAAGCATCTACAACAGCGTTCAAAATAATTAGTCTGTAAATGAGGAGTCGTAGTCCACCATTATTAGGTACACGTAAGCATCCAAAGATAGTAGTTTTTTAGTTTACAATTTTAGAGCTAGCGCTAAAAAAATGGCTGCAGAAGTCTCATGGATTTCGAGATATTAGAAATTGTCGTTTTTTTAAATTATCAGATTTTTCTCTTTAATGTTATAAAATTGTCACAAATACCTACTTAACTTTTTTATTCTGTATTCATTACTAATAGGTGTTTGATTAAAGTAAACTAATGATTGGTCGGTCATTGGTGTAAAGTATAAATAAATGGTGTTCATTCTTTTTTTGTAGAATAGACCTAGGGCTAGCCTACTTTCAGTGTTGCTGTGGCGTGTTCAACCTGTATCCTGACACCTGTAGGTATATATATATATATATATATATATATATATATATATATATATATATACAGGGTAACCACTCTGTATATATATTTTGAGAAGGGCGGTCATGACCAAGTCCGGAACAACGAGAATTAGAGAAAAATCGTGAAAGGAGACATGCCCTCGATTTATAAAAAAACTATAACTGCATATTTAGTTATTTTTTTAAATCTTTTACTTTTGACGGAAATCGACCCGAATGATTTTTCAAAAAAAAGACGTCCTGTATTATTGAACTAATGGATTCTGTTGCTGATAAAGATCAATCATTGCAAAGAAATGCATTAATAAAAATTAAAGGAAATAGTATTTTTTTACGAATTTCGTATAATATATGAATTTTACTTTACTAATAAGTTGCTCTAAATGTTTTCCATTGACTCCAATGCATAAGTTTACACGTATCTCTAAAGACTACTGCATTTGATACCATGACATGATTTATCCTCGAGAAAATATCGAGTTTCAAAGCTTACTTACTTACAGCTTACAAAGCTCATTGCTTTGTAAGCTGTAAGTAAGTAAGCTTTGTAAGTATCACCACAGTATATCCCGATAATAAGATAAATGAGTTTCACACACAACGGCTAAAAATTAGCGAGACCGTGTAAAAATAATAAAATTGTATAAATTTACTATTTCCTTTCATTTTTAGTAATTTATTTCTTTGCGAAGATTGATCTTTATCAGCAACAGAATCCATTAGTTCAATAATACAGGTGTATTTTGTTTGAAAAATCATTCGGTTCGATTTCCGTCAAAAATAAAAGATTAAAAAAAAAACAACTAAATATGCAGTTATTGTTTTTTTTATAAATCGAGGGCGTGTCTCCTTTCACGATTGTTCTCTAACTTTCGTGGTTCCGGACTTGGCCTTTGCCGACCTTCTCAAAAAGCCATTCTGTACCTATAGAGAGAGAAAATAGTTAATGTTTAAGTAACGTGAGCTAAGGCTCACATTAATCCCGTTTTACTATTACAAAATTATAACGAACATTATTCATATTATCTAAGTAATTATAGAGTAACGAATTAACTAATTATTAATATAGAGAGAGTTTTCAGAGTCCATGTTCGCCACGTCATTCGTATTTTCATGTAAGTCACTGTCTAAGTTGAGTTCTAGCTAAAACGGTGGATGCATTACGAACAGTTTCAATAGATGCGATTGATTGAAACATGAAATAACATTATTGATTTTGTACACTTCACCTACACTCGTGCATGATTACGAACACTACTCGTTGATAAGATTCGTAATAGAGGTAGACACGTATAGAATCTCATTTCAGCGGCAAAAAAGTATTTTCTTTACAAATACTCTATACGGAAACGAGTATGGTAAGCGGATCACATTTCTTTTATGTCACCGAGAATTTTCTGTGAGAGTTACGCCATTTTCCTCTGAAAGTTTTGCTGTTGTCAGCTAGTACATAAGTACGTGCCAATTCGGAAAATGTATCTTATAAATCTGCCTTTTAACACGTGGACTAAATATGGTCCCGAGTTTAAATTTCATATACGTAACTCGGATATTAAGTTTAGTCACCGTCGAGCTAGTTATTTAGTTTGGCCCCGAGCTAGGTCAAATTATGGCAAGAAAACTGTTACGTTTGAAAGAGCACAACTGTATAATAAGCAACCCTCACGCATAATAAACTTGCACAACATTCAAAAAGCACCTCGCTGGTCGCCTCTATGTTTCAGAGAAGCTCTACGAAGATTATTTCTTCGACGAGTTCACGGCGCTCGCTCTCCCGAGCCTTATTCAGTAATCTGTGCCCAAGCTGGGCACTCCTCGAGCGTATGCTGCGCTGTATCTTCGTCACAGCTACAATGGTGACACTTTGTTGTCGGTTCTCTTCCGGCGATGCGACACAAGTATATATATATGTAATAAAAAAATGGCAATGAAGCACAGGAACGAAGAGGTCGCGACGGCTCTCCTGCGATTGGTCTCGATGGCAGGAAGAAAAAATGTTATTTTTAAGTCTTATAATAGCGTGTTAATTGTAAATTAGTAAATATTATTGTAAATTAATGTAATAGTCAAAGTAAAAAAAAAAATTATATATTTATTATTGGACTCACACTTACGTCTATAAGTCTCGTTCGATACTTGGGGTTCAGACTAGTAATTAATAAAAGGTGTAATATTGTAAGGATACGGACCTAGTGTCTGTAGTGTATAGGAAAGAGGGAGGAGGTTTTAGTCCGTACACACTGGCTCTCCTATCCCCGCCTATGGACTCGGAGATAACCTCAGAGATACTGCTCTGCGGTATCCATAAAGGACATGCTGCCCCGTATCTCAAAAAAAAAATTGCTAGGTAACTTAAAGACCAGTTTTTACCATAGACTAGATACTCGTAGTACATAGGTAACCACAAGATAATGCAATCTCTATCCAGACTACCCAACTAGTATATTAGGGTTGTTACACACTTTGAACATGGATGTGCCTACTAACACAGTATAAGATAATGAGAATATTTTGTTTATAACTTAAAATACATACAGTGAAAATGAGATAATTTTTTAATTAATTAACTGTAAATATTACAAAACTTTAGCAAAGTCTTGTATCCTTAAGCAAAGCAGGAAATATCGCTATGAAACATGATATCTACAATGAATAATATGCATTCATATCCTTTAGAAATACGGCCGCACCGCGCAAATCCCGTGTTCAATGTACTTGTAGCCTTACTATATACTTTACCTACATAATCGCCATCATAATAGAACTAATGGAAGTTCTTTTTTTCAATATGATCAAGTTTGATGATGACCATAAATATAGCCCATCCTAATATCAAACATATAGTATAATTTTAGTTTATCATTAAAATAGTAGTATAGAGTATAGTACCTACAGTGTCGTGTATTATAAACATATTAGTTGGTTTCTTCCTAATTAACTTAGGATTTTAATGTATATTACCTTAAATTTAATATAATTTTAGATTAAGATAGACTTTCGCATGCCAAATAGGCAGCAGTTGTGTTGTACTAAACATTATAGCTATAAGATCTTTCATTGTAACCATAATTTAAAGCTCAATGACTTGAAATGACTTGAACTTTGATTCCTGAACTAAGTACATGTTTTTCTTTAAATCTACGAATGCAGGTTTTACTGTCACTATATTCGATGACATTGTTACTATAAGAAGAGATCTTTGTATGTTTTCTATGGCCCACCATGTGTTGTGGATACGATGGTGTTATAATGATATTAAATATCTCCACCCTGTAGCAGATAAAACAGATTATATAGTATTCTATATAATCTGTTTTATCTGATTTATGAAGGAGGAAGAAATTTGGTTTTTTAAAACCAAATTTCTTCCAGTCAAAGCAAATTTCATATAACTTCAATTTATCAGACTTGAAGATATAATTTATTAATGACAGCAAAGTATTTTCTCAAATTAGTTAATTTAAACGAAGACAGAAACATTTCCTAAGACAATAAAGTATAGTTAAATTAAGAATTCAGCGTAGGTAGGTACTTAACGTGGTCGTGAAAAATATTTTTTTGCAATTAAAAGTTTGTCATGGAATTAGGTTTTCTTATACAAAGTTGAAGAAAATTGATGTTCTAGATATTTTGCTTTGTTTTACGACACATTTTGAAGGTTAGATTTGCAGAGCAAAATTATAATTGTAGAGTGAGGCGAAGAGATTTTTAGATTAAATAAGTAGGCATTTATAAAGGTACTATCACAGTATAAACATATATAGGCTGTGGTACTATCATACGCTTACACAATATTTCATTGCTGTGTTTAGCTAACTCAAGAAGAAGTCTATCTGTGTACGGATGCCGAATGAAAATATAAAAATATTTTAAATTGTGAGCTAAATTTACGATTAAAACAAGTTGCGATATCTTTTTTAAATGTGACATTTCGATGTGTCAGCTTTCGCCTCATAAAAATAAAGAAAAATACTTATCACTTATTAAAAAATAATTAGTCACTTACTTTATCAAGTCTATAAGCCGATAAGTTCCTGGAATATGTACATAGCATCACAAAACTACTGCCATCCTGGCTTATCAGTCAAGACTGTTATGTAGTTGCAGAATAAAATATCAGCTGTAACTAAATGAATCTAGGCAAATCTATGATTAGAAAATGTATGATTGTCTATCTATGATTCATACTTTTAAAAGTCGGTACCGTAATGAAACATAGAACGAAAATAGCTACTTGTTCCAATTCGAGATAGAAAACTATCGCGAGTTATGTTCATAATTGTTGAATATTGCTATGCAGGATCCATGAGGGCAAACACTTGTTGAGTTTTATAATTGTTTTAATTCTATCAAGTCATCTTATTATCATTACACAGACAAGAACACAGTAGGGAAGAGTAGTCAGATGGCAGCACCGTGTGGGTGCGTTCACAGTAATATTTACGATGCGTTCATGATATTTAACACTCCCCCTCAATTACAAAGTGAATGTTTTCATTTATACAATACCTAAAACAATAGAACTTATTTTTATAACATTTGCTTGTAATTGGACAAAAAAAAACTTACAGTTTCCCCTTAACACATATTTGGAATATCTGCCCCTTAACAAAAATTAAATCAACATCTTAATATCAATTTTAATAATTTGAAAAAAAACAGTAGTATTACTCTCCCTCAACATGAAGTTTTTATGATAATATAAAAAAAAATGTTGCTTAACTCTTTATCTTATTAATAACTTATTACTTAATTATAATTATACTTAGTGATTTTAAATTCAAGATATTGTTTACACAAGTTTTACAGAAATAGTTAACTAAGTATGGTTGTAACATAGTATAATAACACATAGCCATAGCTTGTCCATGGATATATTAAAGTTAGTATAAAGTATTCAACAAGATATTATGTACCTACCTATATAACATGGTAAGTACCCAGTCAGTTTCAGTTACAAATTACAATAATACCTAAAGTCTATCAGAGTTGTTACATAATATTAAATTTATTACAAAAATATGAATGTTTGTTTCGACACAATGACTTTGTTAGAGCATCAGCTATGTTTTGGCTAGTTGGTACATAAGAAAGTTTTATCATGTGAGTATGTATAGCATCTTTAATGAAATAGTATTTTATGTCTATATGTTTAGTGCGCTTGCTATTTTCATTGTTTTTTATCATATTTATTGCACTCTGATTATCTATCAATAGATATAACTCAAAGTTAGTACAGTTAAGTTCGCTTGATATGCCTTTGATATAGATTAATTCTGTTACAGATAGTGCACCTGCAACAAACTCAGCTTCAGCAGTAGACAATGCGACGGATGTCTGCTTTTTGGTGAACCAAGAAACTAAGTTTCCACGGTAGAATACAGCACAACCACTTGTGCTTTTCATATCTGATTTGTTTCCTGCCCAATCAGCATCCGAGTAGGCTGTTATATTTTTTGTATCCGATTTTGTGTATACTAAACCTTTGTTCATTGTGGTTTTTAGATAACGTAAGATCCTTTTACTTGCTTTCCATAGTTCAGCAGTTGGTTTATCGAGAAATCTGCTCAGAAATGTGACTGAAAATGTAATATCTGGCCGACTGTTAATTGATATGTATAACAATAATCCTATCAGTTCTCTGTATGGAACATTTATTATTTCTTGTTCTTTGTAATGTCCATTAAAGTTTACTTCCATCGGTGTATCTATAGGTCTACAATCTTGCATATTAAATTTTATTAAAATTTTCTTTATTAGCTCTGTTTGTTTTATTTCAATTGTATTTATTTTTTGAGTAATTTGCATTCCCAAATATTCTTTAATTTCTCCGAGATGGTTAGTATTAAATTCCTTCTTCAATAGTGCTATTATTTCTTCATCCTTACCGATAGTCAAAATATCGTCCACAAACAGAAGTAGAAATGTCTTGTCCTTTTTGTATAAACAGCAATCATATTTTGATTGTTTAAACCCTTGTTTAGTTATAAATTGATGAAAACGTTTGTTCCAACATTTTGGTGCTTCTCGCAAACCATATAAAGCTTTTCTTAATCGTAGTACCTTCCCCTGAGGTATTTGTACACCTTGTGGACATTTTATATAAACTTCAACATCTAAGTTTCCATTCAAAAAGGCTGTAGGTACGTCCAGTTGATTGATAGATAGACCTTCTTGAACTGCATGGCTTAACAATAGTCTTACTGTAGACAGTCTTGCTACTGGTGAGTAACAATTATATGTGTTCTCTTCTTGGAAGCCTTTAGCAACTAACCTTGCCTTTTTAACATCATTTTGTTTTGTTTTAAAAACCCATTTTGTGTCAATTGCTTTTTTACCCTTTGGTAGGTCTGATATTTCCCATGTTCCTAATTTTTCATGCGACTCTATTTCCTGCTTGATAGGTTTTTCCCATTCCTCTTTTCTTTTCATTGCATCGTTGTAGTCTTGTGGATCTCCGGTGTATAAACAGTATGCTGTATAAACCTCATAGTCATCTAATCTCTTTGGTGCAGTTATTGTTCTTCCACTTTTTGTCGTTTTTGGTTGTTGATATTCTCTTTCTGTTTCAATATCATTTTCATTTTCATTGTTCTCATATGTATTTTCCATTCTCTGCTGTATTTGTTCATCCAATTTATTTTCTATCTCTCGGTTCTGGCTTCCCTGTCCTTCTTTTGCTTCCTCTGAGCTTCTCTTCTTTACATCACCCTCTTCTACTAATTCTTGTTCTTCTTCTTCATAATATTGATACATATTGTTTTGGTTGTTTTTCTTTTCTTCTTGATATACATAGTCTTTTTCATCAAATCTCACATCTCTTGAAATTATAACTTTATCATTTTGTGGATCCCATAGTCTATAACCTGCTGCTGAGTATCCTAGCATACGAGTTTCGTTCGCTCTTTGTTCGAATTTTTTATCTCTTGGTAAAATATTATACCATGCTTTACTTTCAAATGTTCTTAGTTTTGTCAAATCTAGTTGGCCGCACATGATTTCTTGTGGTATCCCATTATTTAGTGCTGTTGTTGGACATCTGTTTAGTTGGTAGCACGCACATGCAACTGCTTCTCCCCATAGGTGTTTTGGCAGCTTAGTTTCTATCATCAGTGTCCTGGCTTTATTATACAATGTCCTATTCATCCTTTCGGCTACTCCATTTGATTGTGGTGAGTAGGGCTGTGTATATTGTATTATGATGCCTCTATTACGACAGAAATTCTCTATTTTGTTGTTTTTAAATTCTCCACCATTATCACATCTTATGTACTTGACCTTTGTTTCCTTTTCATTTTCTAGCTGTCTTATATAATCGAGTAAATTGTTGGTAGCCTCACTTTTCTGTTTCATTAAATACACAACACAAAAGTGTGAGAAATCATCAATTATTAACTGGTAGTATAGCTCTCCGTGAATTCCAGGTGTTGACATAGGACCTGCCACGTCTGTATGCAGAAGTTCTCCAATCTTATGTGACCTCGGTTTCTGTACTGGGTTAAATGGTAAACGGGTTGACTTGCCTAACATGCAGGGTCCGCAAGTTCCATCGGTGGTTGGTAAATTCATTATTTTTGAGCTATTGTTGTTTATGTGACCTAGACGTCTGTGCCATAGGTCCGAGTTGTTTGCACTGTAACATGAATCATTATACGAAAGGCATATTTCCATTTCTAAGATGAACAGTTTACCTATACTTTTACCTAATAGCTTTTTCTGTGTTTTGTTGTTCAAGATTTCCACATAATTTTCACTGAATTTTACGCTACAATTGTTTTCTATAATCTTTTTTACAGATAGCAAATTAAATTTTAAATTTGCGACTATAACCGCTTCTATTGTTACCCCATTGCCATTACATTTCAAATCAATAGTGCCCTTTTTATTTGCCGTTATAAATTCTCCGTTAGCTAGGTATATTTTCATTTCTCTGTCCATTTCACGTATATTAGTCATATGTTTTTCAAAGTTTTCTTGTATTAGATGTTCTGTGCAACCAGAATCTATTACCCACTCAACTAAATTATTATCTACATAATTACAGTTATTTTGAATACCTGTGAGGAACATAAACCTTTCTTCATTTTCTTCTACCGCTGCTGCTGCTTGATGTCCTCGTCCATGACTGCTTCGTCCTCGACCTCTGCTTGTATAATTATATTGTCCTCTTCCTCTACCACTATAATATTGTCCTCGTCCATGCTGTCCACCATAACGTACACCTCCATTTTGTCTTTCATTATGTCCTCTGCCGTATTGTATTCCTCTATGTTCTCCTCCGGTTTGATATTGTTCTCCTCCTCGGGATGTATTGCGATTGCGACACTCTCGTGCAATATGGCCAATTTTTCTACAATTAAAACATTCTTTATTTTCTAATGCTACATAGCTGAATGATGTATTCTGTTTTGTGGTTTTATTCTTCAATTTTAATTCTGCATCTAATAATTTGTTCTTTACATATTCCATTGTTAGTATCTCCGTTGATGTTTCCATAGCTGTAATTATTGGTTGGTATTTTTCCGGTAGCGACATAATTAGATAAGTAACCTTGTCTGTTTCCTCCATTTTTGCAATGTGTTCAATTTCTCTTACAATTTTGTCATAATTATAGAAGTAGTCTTTCAAATTTTCTTCTTCTTTGCACTTCATACTTATCAGTTGTTTTCTTAGAAATATATTTGAGAGTGTACTTTTTCTTTCATAAATGGTTTTTAGTTTCTCTATCATCCTGCTCGCTGACGTTTCATCTTTAATATACTCCAGTTGATTGTCCGCCAAGGATTGTATGATAATGTTTCGTGCCCTCGTGTCCATTTTCTTGTAATCTTCCTGAGTTACATTTTCACATTTTGGTGAAAGTGCTTCTAAGCATTCCTTTAATTCCATAAAACTTTTAATACGGAATAGCCAGCTGTTAAAGTTTTCGCCGCTGAATATCGGGAGTGATATTGGAAATGTAGTAGACGATGCCGACGCCATATTTTTCTTGTCTTTTTTGTGCAGAACTTTTCTTTAAATCACTACTTTTATTTAACCATCAACTATGCCATCTGGCTTAATCTTTTTCTGAGCCCATGACCTGTTGAATATTGCTATGCAGGATCCATGAGGGCAAACACTTGTTGAGTTTTATAATTGTTTTAATTCTATCAAGTCATCTTATTATCATTACACAGACAAGAACACAGTAGGGAAGAGTAGTCAGATGGCAGCACCGTGTGGGTGCGTTCACAGTAATATTTACGATGCGTTCATGATATTTAACAATAATTACGCTTTAAAACCGGCTAGGACTCGCGTAATATTTACCGGAAATATTCTCCGACCACTTTCGAACTTATTTGAAGTTGTTCTTCTGGGAGTCACTCTTGTGCACAGCGACGAGCGCGGCTATCGGAGTCCCGATTGAAATTTCAATCGGGATCGTGGGTGGAATATACCTCGGAGCTCTGGAACCGTGAGGTCGACTCAACAAGTGTGGTGTGTCAACAGCCACTGTCAATATACTAAAAAACGGTAGTGACAGTGACACTGAAAGTGACATTGACGTAAGTGACAGTTCGGACGGAAAAAATCTGACAGACACAGCGCGACCGTCGCAGCGCCAGTTACGTGCTGTGGCCCGCGCTCGCCGCTGTGCACAAGAGTGACTCCCAGAAGAAGAACTTCAAATAAGTTCGAAACTGGTCGGAGAATATTTCCGGTAAATATTACGCGAGTCCTAGCCGGTTTTAAAGCGTAATTGTTCCAATTCAACATATAGTTCTCTGGGGTCTCATTAATTGAAGAGTTCCATGTATCCAATACAACATCCACACAAGGTCTTTAGTTCCTAAACTAGGCAGAGCTTGTACTTTGGTATACTTATCACTGATATACATACTTATATACATATACATGCTCAGACAGGTCAACCAGACATGTTCATGCACATAAATGTTTGACCTGTCCGGGCATCGAACGCGGGACAAAGGGTCGGGTTGCTACCAACAACGCCAACCGGCCAGTCAACTTTAGATCAGTAATTCACAGTCAAACAAACATCGTGGCAACATCTTTTTCCATGGTAATTAATTTTATATTTGTTTGTACGTAAGTCCTGTATTTTATTATTTGATATACTAAGTATTTAAATGTACTAATATAATAATATTATAGCAATAACGTTTGACCATGTACATGTTTTATGACATTATGGTATATAGATATATACGCCCTTGGAGAAATAATAACCTACTCGAAGTACTAATCCTGCGCGTCTAGCGTCTAGTCGCGGGCCTATATAAGGGTATACTCTATCTCATTCCCATTCTCTCTCAAATCCGGTGAGACGTTTCGCCGTGAAGTGATAACAAACATTCATACACAAAGTTTTGTTGTAAGTGTTGTTCTCTCTCTTCTTAACTCCCATTCTTTCTTTGTCTAGTAGAAATGGTAAAAGTTTAGACCAAACCAATAACACCTTAAACTACATTTTCCTGGTGACATCTAATGCAGTAGTTTCCGGGTATGCTAGGTTTTTGATGATATGACATTCATTTTCCCTAATGAGTTTTATCGGGAAATCAGGAGATTATTTGATCCAGTAATCGTGCAATCTACTTATTACATTTAAAGTTAAACTGTTTACACTTTGCCTATAAACCTTGTCGCAATTGAAAACCAACGCAACAATATTAATCTAATTAACTGCTAAGTCAACTTTGATCATCTTAATGTGACCTAAGCTGAATAGCCCTTTGGTCAAAATAATGGTTTCCAATCCTCAATAACACAGGTGATGTCAATCCTCGCCTCAAATAAATGCTACAAAATACACAACTTTCAATATTCGAAGTACAAATATACTTGAGTGTAAAGATTACAGAATATCTAGAAAACTAAAAGCCTCATTTATCTTACCCGAAAAGCCTTTTTTGGATTTTAATAAGTACTAGAATTTTTTTTTGAAAATGTATAAAGTATTATATTTATTACACTTACCGTGGAGTATGCCTTTAAATTTTGGAGCCCTTATTTTTCTAAGGACTTAAAGCGCTTAGTGAAGGTACAGCACAGTTTCACGAAAGTACCAAGACTACTGAAGCAACGTACAAATGAAGAAAGTTTACAACAGCTAAAGCTCACAATAGAGACCTCGTTGAAACATATACGATCCTGAAGGGGGACTATGACCTACAAGATTATGATCCATTGTGTAAACCCAACATCTTAGAGGCCACCATCTTAAACAGATCAGAAGATCCTCGAAAAACAATCCGCAATAGCATTTTTTTAAGTAACAGTATGGTCGAACCATGAAACATATGCACTTCCGAAGATGTAGTCTCAGCTAAAACATCAATCAAGTTAAAAACCATTTCGGCAAATATATTTTGAATTTAAATATAAATTTTAAGGTTAGGATAAAATGCACTAACCAGTTGCATTAAATTGCAACTTGTAAATTGTAAATTTAAGCTGTCAAATAAAATGGGTACCATTGGGTACCCACCGGCAGTTTGGTTCTAGCCCCAGAAAAGGAAAGCGCTTGTAGCTACGGCTAACCTAATTGTTCTGTGACTGTTCAGTTAGGTTAGGATGGTTGGATGGTGACAGCTGGTGTCATTTTCAATTGAGCGCTTCGTCATCGTCATTGAGGTTGTTGTCATGGTAAAACGGCCGTTAGGGCAGGTCAAGACACCTTGTGGTGGCTTGAATAGCGAGACTTTTTTATGTATGTGACGAGACCGGCTAGTCGTTCACATGATGGTAAACGTCATGCCTGCCCATGACAGTGGAAATGTGGCCCAGATCTTTAAGCTCCAAAGTTCTACGCAGCGCTGCACTGCGCTCGTCACCCTGAGATTAAACTTATGCTCTAACACTACTGCTTCGAGGATGAATTTCTGGCACTGTGGTGAAACCTACCACCAGAATGGAAATAGCACAAAATGTCCTAACACTTATGATGGATATTTTTATCTACTCGCATTGGGCAGTATGGAAGAGCAAAAAGAGGAACGAACGATAAAGTTATGATACATCTGGAAAAAAAATCAACGGTTACTCAATTTTATATGAAGTTATGAGCTTTTCTTTTATATATGAGACAACATCCACACAAAGTTTTCAGGTACCAAACTATGCAGAGCCTGTACTAGGGTAAACAATACACAACCAAACACAGGTGAGGTGGTGAACAAGAGGTGGATATATACATGTATACACATGCTTGAACTGTCTCAGATTGGAACCCGGGAGCAACCCTACCTTCTAAGCCGCTGGGGCTTAGAAGGCAGGGTGGCTACCAACTGCGTCAACCAGCCAGTTAACTTTAGATGAGTCAGTCACGGTCAGACAAACATCGTAGTAAAAGCTGACGCCGAGCGGAAAGTGCAGCTAACCACCAAAGCTACCAAAAAGTCTTATTAATAATCTAAATAAATCTAATAATAAACTAATATTTATTTTTATTATTAAGTCCATGATTGTAACTAGTAAGCCAAAAGTTTCAATAAGGTATAACTTTGATAATAATTTATTGAACCCGGGTTTTCAGCTTGTAGCTAAAAAGATGTTGTGTTAATTGTACATAAAAATACTTTTATCATTAAATAAACGGTATTTAACACAACCCGTTATGTGGGCTATAACTAAATCAGACGACGTTATTTAAACACAGTTTCTTATAGTCAGATTTAAAAAGAACCTTGTTGAGTTAATTTGTTTTTTCAGTGTCTGCTTCGACCTGCAGTCAGCTGTTGTTTTTTAGAAGCATTCCATGAAAACTCGTATATCGATATCTGTTGTTCTTTAATTCGCATGAATCATAAACAGATAGTAAATAATTTTATCTAATCACTATTAACAAGCGGACTATAAATAATGTATCGTGGATTTGAAGCACATTGTCTCTTGGAGTCCTCTGACTACCTTTTAGCACTTACCGTTTCTACAAGTAACACAACCAAATAAAGGTATAAATAACTAATTTAACTATTTTGTTGGCTTCCATTATCGTCATCGTTACCTACCACAACATTTACCTCCTACCAAAACAGACAGGTCCAAATAAATTTAAAAAAAAAAAACCTGGCACAAAAGCCTATATATGCTATTGACATTGGCAATAGTTTCTAAAGATGAAAAATATATATGATAAATCAAATGATTAGCATTCCTGCATTCTGAATCATTTTACGCTCTTTTCTACCGACTTCCAAAAAAAGGAGGAGGTGCTCAGTTCCACAAATAAAGATTATTATTATTAAAAAAAAAATATATAAAATAACAATTTTGGCTTCCATCATCATTGTCATCTATTATATCATTTACCTCCTACCCTTGTCTTACTCAGCTATGTCTCGTTACAATATTCTTTTGTTATTTATTATAATATTTTTTTATAAATACTTATGAGCCATAAATAATTATTAATTGCACATACCAGATTAATCCTTCCTATACCCTCATAATTAAAACAAAAGGTTTATGAATGAAACTGACGTATATTTACGTCTCTGGGACGCAAAGGGTTAAATCATTTTTACCATTAAAAGCTATTGGCAATGTGACTGGTATATGTGTCTTCCCAATATTGCTTTGTCATCCTATCGTAGGTCCCTTACCTGGTGCCAATCCACCCTCATTAAACATTATCGTTGGGGTACTATTCCTTTGTCTATTTCCCTGCTAAGTCGGACGCACGCTGCTGCTCACTTTGCGCTCTTTTTTACGCCTCTACTCGGGTTTTACAACATCCTCGGGTTTTACAGCATCCAATAAAGCAAATCTTAATTAAGCCACCTAAATTTCATTCACATTTTTAGATTTTATCCAGCAATTTCTTGATCGCATTGGGTAGATTTTTTCTACCAACTTCCAAAAAAAGGAGGAGGTACTCAATTCGACTGTATTTTTATTTTTATAAAAAACCATTTTTCTTTTTATTATAAAGTAAAGATGTATAATGAGGAATGGAACATTTAATTTGCAATAATTTACACATACATTCACACGTACATTGTTGTTTTTATTAAACCTTCTAATTAGTAAAAACCCATCAAGTCAACACCAATTCGTTATAAAATATATTCAATTTATATTTGCGATTTAGTTTTCACTGATTTTCTTTTATTCTTCAGATGAAGGCTGTACTAGCTTTGGCAGTTCTCGCAGTGTTCGCCACCTGTAGCGACTCTTCAGCCATCCCCACTTCCTCCAGAGCCAACCTGAGTGTGGGCTTCATCAGCGCTGGAGATAGGCTACTATACAGGTATTGTATTACTTTTTTACGTTGAAACAGCTCAAGGGCGTATGCTGAAATTGGGAGATAACTTATACCCAGGATGAACACATCGAGGCTATTATTTCTATGGGTAGTTCCTGAAGAATCGCGTTAACCGCATTCCACGCGTATGAAGTTGCGAATAGAAATGTGATTACGTTCATATATAAATACGAGTAAACATTCATTCAATTAGTAATAATGTTACTGACTGCTTCTTGTTGATCCGTTCTCGAGGGCATTGAGGTTGGGATAGCTACTGTGCAAGCGAAGCCGCGTGGGTAACTAGCATATTTAACATATTTATTTTGAAATTTAAATATTAGTAATTTCCGGCTATCCCTGTACGAAGACATCAACCCTTACACATCCGTCGACGTTAGTTTTGATTAATACATCGACGAGCTCGTCAACGAGCTCAACGATGTCAAATACTTCGCCCTTGTACATAGATAAGGTTGCTTTTCCAATTTTCTTGTTTTCATGTTTCTTGTCATCTCTTCATTTGTTTCACGGATGTTGTCAAAGATGAAACGATGTTTGCTCTGAGAGAATCGCACGGGAGATGCCGAGTCATTAATCAAAATGACGTTTCACTACTTTACTTTACGTGAAATAAATCTTAAGCTTTCTTTCACGCTTATTCTTAGAAACCAACGCTTTCATAAGTTACTGATTAAGTTATGCGTCCTCGGTGTACCTACTTTATACTTTTTTTTTATATTCAAATTCATATTCGTTAATTTTCTTTAGTACAACGTTATACTATGCAGCTCTACCTGCCAAACTGGATGCACATAATACACGCTTATCTAGTCGGATATTTCCTTCCAAATTATTAATTTAATAATTTCGTGGTCAGCTTTACAGATCATACATACAACTAATAGATACATTTTATTTCTACGTAATTATAATTATATTATTAATAAATTGTTGATTTAAGGTAAATTTGACATCACAAATTATTACTAACTACATTAAAATTTAAAAATATACAATAAAGCGCATTAATAAGGAATTAGGACATTTATTTATTTAACAGACGTTTTTGTGTATTAATTTAATCCCATAGCAAATGTATTACACGGATAAATAAATCGAGTAAAGACATTACCTTCTCGAAGACATTACACACTATCCATTTAAGCAAGAAGTCACATACTTTTTATTTCTTAACGAGTATATAATCATACTGAATGTACACGCGCGTTGATAAACGCGCAAAACATCTAGAAGTCCTTCACGTACCTTCAATTCCTTAAAGAATATTGTGTTACTTTTAATACCTTGATTATATGAAACGCTTATCGTATAACAACATAACATCAAATGCGCAAAGATCTTGAATACGCGGGTCCTTCAAAACAAGTAACTTATTAATTAAATATGACACATACTTGGACTATTATAACAACCTGAAACCATTACAACTGTCATAAAAATGAATGAACACTTTATACTGTTTAAAATAATTTAAACGGAGCCGCAATCTATCCAATAGAAAGAATCATCAAATCGACTGTTTACACAACTTAATGCAATTTTAAAAAAGAGCAATAAAATCTTTTCCGATATTTAATACAACATTTTGTGCAGGACCTACGTCAGACGCAATCCAATCGTTAATGCCGTCCAGTACGAAGATGTGGTATACCGTGGCGGCACCACGACCCGCATCAGTGCGGTGCAAGCTTTCGAAATCGGGGGGACGCAGTTCGGCATCCCCCGCATCATGGCCGGCGGCGTCGGCGCGTGGAACGTCACCGTCAGGTTCACGTCAGCTAGAGGCCGCGGGTACTACTACCAGTTGGACATCTGGGGCCGTTAAGGCACCAAGATCAGACGGACGGTCAACATTACCACGAATACTGGCAAAATGGCGCGCATTACGCATGGTTTTTACAGGGTACTAGATTTTGATAACTAATAAATTGAATGTAAAATATTGTTGTGTTTAATTTATAACATTAGCTACACTGACGTCCACTTCATCTACCTTAAGTGTACACAAGTGTGACATACTGGACATAATGCTGGTGTGAGCTGGATCTCGACATTTCGATGACGTACCGAATCGATTCTTGTCGTATTCGAAATCGAGTCTTCCGTACTCTTCCTATAGTAAGTTTTATTGAGTCACACTACAAACATTGAAAATTTGACTTGAAGATTTGGCAACATTATCAGTAAAAATAAGCTTGCGTTTGAACAGCGACGGTGTGATTTTAGGTTAAGCAAGCACGCCTAGAAGATCCTGTTCGCTTACGATGTGAGAAATCCAGGATTGTGTCTATTATATTTTTTGGTTAGTGGGACAATCTTTAATGAATGTACGAGTAGTAATGTAGTACTTGGCCCTCTAGCTCCAAGGGCTAGGTTGCCAGCGATGCACCATAACACAGTCTATATATCAAGGATTTTTTGGACAGCCCTATTAGACCTGCCTATGTTTTGAGTTCGTTGGGGTCAATGCGCTCTGCAATCCTCACGCCATCTATTCATTCACTTTTGTCCCCCTACTCTGCATCCTCTCCCTGCGCCGCACATCAACCCAGCCCTCACTTAGGACCCTTGTTTACCTTAGTCTACGTTCTGGAGGTCATTGCCGTCTTCGGCCTAGTTTTTCAGGGATGAACCTGCTTGAGTATTAGAAAACGCTTGGTTACTCATAACTAATGTTTACTACTTCCTGGGACGCAGTAGTTAGGTCCCAATTGTATGCAAGCCACCAAAATACCAAAATACCAAAACCACACACGCAGAGGCGTGTGAATAGTGAATAGACAAGTACTATTCGGGATTTTGGTTCAACTTCATATGACATATCTTATTCTTGCTTTTTCATTCCGTTGGCCGTAAGTATTGGTAAGATACCAATACTTACTTGCATACCTTTGAACAATATTTAATAATAGGTGGATGTAGCTAAGTACCTAGATACTTAGCTACATCCACCTATTATTCCATTATATTATACATAATATACAGTACCTACACTGACTCATTCACTGCAAATGTAACTTTGTAATCCTATATACGGGATTACAAAGTTATTTATGCAGTTGATGTATCTAGAAAACTGGACAGAAATTTCTAAATATTTTAGTTTTTTATTGATTTGTACACCAAACACTAATAAGTATGGATGTATGGATGTGTGGATCTTTGTTACTTCTTAACGCACAAACGGCTGGGACAATTTTGATGATATTTGGTATGGAGATAGATGAGGCACTGGTTTAATATATAGGATACTTTTAATCTTCATCATCATCCATAACCAAGCGGGTGAAAAAGGTAACATGCTTGGGCACAGCATAGACAAAATAATAAGATCTCCGCCTACGGTAAGATCGTAATGATGACAGTTCTGTCAAAGTTTGTGTTAGTTTCTGATAGCTTAGTCAAAAGCCAAGTCAATTTGACAGCTCGATACACTAAACGAAACGTGTTCGGCGACCGTCAAGGGTGATGAAATTTAACACAAATACCGCCAAGGATGATTAAATATAATGACAGTTTTTTCCATGGTGATTAATTTTATTTTATTATTATTGTTTGCTGATTGATACACTATATTAAAATGTGCTCAAATCAATTATAGCAATTGCGTTTGCCCATGTACATATTTCTGACATTTTGGTATAAAGATAGATATGCTCTTGGAGAAATAATAAGCTACTCGAAGTACTAATCCTGCGCAGACGTAGTCACAGGCACAAGCTAGTTGTGTTCTAAATTTGAAGTTTCTATGTCTGCTAGAAGGGCCTTAGAGTTTTGATGATCAGTCAGTTTAAAATTAAGAAACTTTGACTAGGTATAATTCTTAAACTACTGGTCCGAATAGAATGAAAATTGAAAAATACCTTATACAATGCCTGCTTGGTTACTGAAAATTCAGGCTTCTAGTTTTATCCACAGCGAAGTTATAGGGGGTTGAAAATGGCCTGAACTGCTTAGAGAAAAGTATGGTACGGCCGTGCCACTTTTTTGCACGACTTGGTGGGGCCACTGCCGTGCCCCCAGATGTCTCGGGGTGAGGAGCGCAGTAAAGTATCAGAATCAGAATCTGAATCAGTAATAGACTAGATTCTCGGTGGCCTAGTTGGTCAATGGCGTCTGACACGGAGAGTCAGAAGACGCGGGTTCGAATCCCGTCCGAGGATGGAATTTTTCTCTCTATAAATTTCAATGTTTGAGATCGCTTAAGCAGGCGTTAGTGCTTTAAAAAGTAATACTATAAAAATTACAAGGGCTGCGATGTCAATACGAAAGTTTCAAGTATTTCTAAATAATGCTTCTTTCGGTTGGGTGGTTAAACTGTCCAATAGATGTCGCTCCGTCCCCGCAAGACGGTTAGTCAAATAGAGAGTTAAAATTCGATGCTCGGACTAGATTCTCGGTGGCCTAGTTGGTCAATGGCGTCTGACACGGAGAGTCAGAAGACGCGGGTTCGAATCCCGTCCGAGGATGGAATTTTTCTCTCTATAAATTTCAATGTTTGAGATCGCTTAAGCAGGCGTTAGTGCTTTAAAAAGTAATACTATATGAATCAGTAATGTCTTAACCATTATAACAATGATTGTTACATTCAGTAAGTCACATAATCACATTACATATACATTAACAATATTGTATATACTTAAGATTATATTAATTAAATTTAAATTTACAAAATATCATTCCCTATTTTAATAATAGTCATCCACACGTATGCCACTAAATGCAACTTGAAAGTGTACATAAAATAATGATAAGTCACACAAGCAACTTTATTTGCTTGTCAATCCTACTCTACTAATATATATATATATATCCTACTAATATTATAAAAAGACGTGTGGCACTCGGAGACTGCCGCGGTAAAGCTATTGCATAGCTGTTTTTATCAACTTATGCAATTATAATTATTTAACCAATGCCATCTAGAGGCGTGTTGCTGAACTAAAGAGACAAGCGTGATATTTAAAAAAGTCATTAAAAGTTCTGCTATTCATCGATAGATGCCTAATCAACTTATGCAATTATAATTATTTAACCAATGCCATCTAAAGGCGAGTTGCTGAACTAAAGAGACAAGCGTGATATTTCAAAAAGTCATTAAAAGTTCTGCTCTTCATCGATAGATGCAGTCGGAGTGGGTGGTGTTAGGTTATTTTCGTTACGGAATTTCTGGATTCGGTCTCCACGCTCAAGGCCCGCGATAGAAGCTATGCAATAGCTTAATATGAAAGTTTGGATGGATGGATGGATGTATGGATGGATGGATGGATGGATGGATAGATGGGTGCATGTATGGAAGTTTGTTCCTCTTTCACGCTTCAACGGCTAGGCCAATTTAGATGAAAGTTAGTAAAGAGGCAGATGAGGCTTTGGATTGACACATAGGATACTTTACATCATCATCATCCATCACCACGTGGGTGAAACCGCGGATTGCAGCTAGTAATATTATAAACGTGAAAGTTTGTGAGTATAGAGGTATGGATGTATGGATGTTTGTTACTCTTTCACGTTCAAACAGCGCGAACCAATTTTGACTATATTTGGTATAGAGGTAGATGAGGTGCTGGATTAACACATAGAATACTTTTCATCATCATCATCTATCACCACGCGGATGCAAAAGCGTAATATTCTTGGGCACAGCATAGACAAAACTGCAAGATCTCGGCCTACGACAAGAGCGTAATAATGAAAGTTCTCTCAGTGTCAAAAGCACGCTAACATTTTGACAGCTCAATAAAGTAGACGTGCTCGGCGACCGTCAAGGGTGATGAAATGTAATGAAATTTTCTTCCATGGTGATTAATTTTATATTTGTACTAGCTGGTGCCCGTGACGTCGTCTGCGCAGGATAAGTACTTCAAGTAACTTATTATCTTCTCCAAAGCCATAGCTATCTTTATATCAAAACGTCATAAAATATTTAATTGTTATATGAGTAAATTTAAATACTTATTAATGCATATATAAAATTAATCACCATGAAAAAACTGTCATTACATTTCATCACCCTTGACGGCATTTGTGTTACATTTCATCACCCTTGACGGTCGTCGAGCACGTCTAGTGTATCGAGCTGTCAAAAGTATATCGTGCTTTTGACTTAGAAACTAACACACACTTTGACAGAACTGTCATCATTACGATCTTTGATGCGGTTTTCCCCATCAGTTATAGTAGATCCAACCGTTTATCCTCTTTTTGACAGCACCAATAGAACGTAACATGACGATGTTACGCAAAAGTTAACTTATAAATGCGAGGTTTTAAAAATATGACAACTGCTTAAATTTGCTCCTTGATCCCGTATAATAATCATCTTTCACAAAATGAGTCCATAAGTGCAGTAGTTTTTTTATAAATTCCATAAAATAACAAACGTTTTTAAAAAATTACGTTCTATGGCTATCAACATAGTGATGTTACGAAGTTACGATTGAGATATCGATATTGTTTATGAACTATTTTTACACGGGTGTTTTCCGTTCTCGGCACATAATATCGGATTTATTTTTATGTAAAACCGTTATATTGATGCGCCTCAGGAAAACATACAGCATTATTTGAAGACGTGTTTATCTCCTGGTGTATATCCAAAAAAGAACAAGGTTATGATGACTATGATGATTACAAGTACAAGTCATACTTGACGAAGCTGTTACCGGTTAAATCTGGGATGGCCAGCGAGCAACACGGAAGGGAGTAGGCATACACAGCGTTTCCCCTCTGTCAAAGTACAAGTCCGCATGGACCATGGAGTTTGATAATATACTGTGGGGTGAGGGCGGGGCTAGATTTGTGAATGGTGCTTTATTTTTTATGTGTTAGTGATTTGGTTGTGTGAGTATGATCGGCAATGGATCGGTACAGGTATGTTTTGTATGTAATAGTGCGGCTTTGCGCTAGTGTGCAACTTCCCCTCCCGCAAGAAATGACAGAAAGATTTGAACAATATTTTTTAGCTAAGGCTACTCCCTTCCGTGTTGCTCGCTGGGGATGGCAGACATTAAAGTCTGCCGTTTGGTACCAGAAAATAGTAAAGTTTGAGCAACCCCAATTCCAATTTAAGCAAACGAAATCTAATCTTTTATTTTTATTTATTTATTAATCAAAATCAGATTCATCGTTGCTGTCACTCGAGCTATTGCCGACATTTATAATTAATTGTTGACTCATATAATCTATCGCCACGTGTTTATCCCAATCTGCCATTATAGTTTCTTGTGTTTTCGAATTACATTTTGCCAGCTTTCCGCAGTTACTTTCACACATGCATTTTTTAATAAATTTACCATTTTGTTTGCCGTGAATGGGGGTTTTGTGTTATTTCTAGCAGCGTGTCCTTTAACTTGAGCCCATATTAATTCAATGGCATTGTATTGACAATGATAGGGTGGAAGTCTAAGAACCCAATGACCATGTTCTGCAGCTATTTCGTCGATCACATATCGTTTTGGGAAGTGTTTTTTTGTTCGTAATATATTTAGTAATTGTACTTTTAGTAAGGAGTTATCAACATTTTCACCATGTCGTTGAAGCCAGTCAATGATTACTTGTTTTTTGTCGGCCTGGGTCGGCATTTTATCAATTTGGCGTGAGTGATAGGATGCGTTATCCATAATAATAACTGACGGTTCTTCCAATGATTGTACCATTTCCTTAAACCAACTTTCGTAAACCTCAGAATTCATTTCTTCGTGGTACTCAACTGTTTTTTTGGATTTAAAGGCCAACAAAGCATCTGGCATGAATCCTTTCACAGACCCTGCATGGCAAATGATTAGACGTTCTCCTTTTCCCATCGGTACTGAGGTAGTGGAAGCAGCGGTGTCATCAGTCCAGCTCTTAGACACTGTGTGGTTCGCATTCAGCCAAGTTTCGTCAGTGAAAACAACATTTGACCAATCTGTAATTTTTTTGGCTTCGCTCAAAAATTCGCAACGAGCAAAAGCTACGTCGCGACGCTCCATCAATATTTTGCGTTTGTCCGATTTTTTATAAGTAAATCCAATTTCATTCAAGACCTTTACCAATGACGATTTTTGACCTCGGAACAAATCACATTCACGCAAAGAAGCAACAAGTTTTTTAAGTGTTGGAACTTCTTTACGTAAGTAATAGTTATATATATGACGGCGTATAGCGTCTGCGTCAAAGTTGTCAACCGAAGTCACACGACGTGGTTGGCGTTTTTTCTTCGGCGTACGAAGCTTATTCTCCTGCATGCCGCTTGTTCCGTAGGCTTCGGTAGTAATTTTTGTAATCGTAGATGCACTAATACCTAACGCGGCCGCAACGCGCTCTCTCACTTGCGACAATGGTAAAAGCGGGCCGCCATTTTGATACTCTGCTTCAAAGTAATTACGAAGCTTGATCACCATTTCTCTCGTCTGTCCTTTCAGCACTGATCCTTTCGGCATTTTATAGTTCCAATATAAAACTCAGCAAATAATTACTAGCACGGGCGTCTTGTTGCGAGTGACAGTGACAAATACAAAACGGCGGTGGACCATTGAGTTTTACTACCTTGATAAAATACTACTGCTTACCCATAGACAAAAAAATTGGCAGTCATAGGAATTGCCGATAGAAGTGAAAACTTATAACTCAGAATTTGATAGCTTACCTTGGAAACTACACGGGTGTAACCGGACGGCGTGGCCTCGCCATCTGGGCATGGCCATCTAGAAATGCGTCAGCATTTCCCATTGGCTGATGCGTTTCTAGATGGCCATGCCATGACGGCCTGTCCACGCCCTTTCAACATTCCCCATTGGCTGACGTATTTCTAGATGGCCAATAGCCATGGTCATGGCGCCATTCCTAGGACTATTCTCTTTCCGCACAGACTCGATAGAAAAATGAATCGAAATCGTGTCCACTATAATCACTTGGTCACAACACTTTAACTGACAAATTAGATCTGTCAAAAAGAGGATAAACGGTTGGATCTACTATAGATATTTTTACGAAAGGTTTAACCCAGGTTCATTCAGAAATCTTTTGTTTTAATTATTACAGTATAAGAAGGATTAATATGTAATATATGTATAATATATTATTATATTATACATATATTATCCCCATCTTTCTTGGTTTTTCTTGCGAACCCGAAAAAATAAGAACCTGACAATTAACATAACGAATAAGAATTAGCGAGATTTTTCCATCCGTTCTCAAGTTATAGCGTGACCAGGAGAAATAGGGATTCATTTTATATATATAGATAAATAAAATAATTAAGGAATATCGCCTCTGCCATCGGAACGTGAGTTCTTCGAATAGGTGCGGAAACCTGACTTACTAGTAGGTGCTAGGCTTGTGCAAGAGACCGTTCAAGCCAGAGCTAACAAAATACTTATGTAACAAATTTTAACTAGGATTCCTATACAACTTTTACAACGATATAAACCAAATACTTCTATATGATTTACTAGCTGCGTACCGCGGTCACACCCGTGTGGTGATAGATGATTATAACATTAAATCCTTTGTGTTGATCTAGTGCCTCATCTATCTTTATACCAAATTTCATCAATATTGGTCCAGCCGAACGTGAAGAAGTAACAAAAATACAAACACACTCAACTTTTGCTTTAACAATATTAGTCTGAAAGAAGTTTATGTAATAAATAATGGCGCTAAACGAAAATATAAGAATATTAAATACTTATTATTATTATTTTTATTCCACCCATTTCACGGGTTTCACCCGGTCCTTTACAAAGGCATAAGTTGGGATGTAGCCAACACTAGAGGCCTGTTGGTATAAAAATCTCGTCTCTTCTTACGGCCGTTTTCAATATTCTATCTATCCATAGTTTTCCTTACTACCGATAGGAATTTGACATAACGTCCATACAAATAGTGTCAAATATCTATCTCTAGTAAGGTAACCGGCGATAGATAGATTATTGAAAACGGCCGTTAGTCGTTCACTCATGACAGTGTGGTCGTGGTTGAAGACGATGCCTTTTCTTTAAATAATGCAGCCCTCGCGATGCGCCTCCATTTGGTATAAAAATATAATATAGTATAAAAACAGAAACATTTTGGATGGATGGTTACATGGTATATCTATTACAAAAATGGGAAAAATGGCATGGCTATTGATATGTACTTATTAGTGGTACGGGAGATAGTGGGCTATGGACGAGACTACGGCACTTGCCAATTTCAGTCTCATTTAAAATATTTAGGCAGGTGGTGACTTGCTGTCACCATTCTATACTATATATCAGTTCTTAGTCTGTGTGAAAATTATCTGTGTTTGTCAGATATTCTACATAACTGAATTATCTGTGATCTTCACAATAGACTATGGATCGGATTATTCTAATATATGAAATGTAACGGAGTTTCATAAGACTGTATTCTTGGCTGCGGATGCCTTCTTGCCGGCGGCGGCTTTCTTGGTCGGTGTAGCAGTTGCCCTCTTCGGTTTGGGAGTTTTGGGTTTCTTCGTGGGCGGTTTGGCAGTTTTCTTCGCTTTAGGTGCTGCTGTTCTCTTCGCCTTGGCCGGTGCGGCGGCTTTCTTGGTCGGTGTAGCAGTTGCCCTCTTCGGTTTGGGAGTTTTGGGTTTCTTCGTGGGCGGTTTGGCAGTTTTCTTCGCTTTAGGTGCTGCTGTTCTCTTCGCCTTGGCCGGTGCGGCCGCTTTCTTAGCGGCAGCTGCGGCGGCGGCCTTCTTCTTGGCGGATTAGTTACTAATTTACTGTCCTGCTATATACATAACACTTGCCACCCTCTAAACGGGCCCCTCATAAGAGCCACTATCAATGGTGACAAAAGGGGCAACGTTGGTGTGGCTAAAGGATGTCGAGAGGTGTGCTGCGGTTTCACTAGAGCGCTACTACCGGCGTTATGCCCTTTAACACTTCTGCCTTTGGAGCTTTTGGTTACTTCCTCTTGCGTCTCCCCCCCAGATGGCCAATTAAGGCAAGCCAGAGGTCAGGGGTCTCATTTAGCCCCAGGGAGAATCAGGGTCCGCGGTGTCACCACTCAGCGACGGCTCCCCACAAAGCCGCGGATATTCGTCTATACTTACCGCGTAACGGCCGTTTTCAATAATCTATCTATCGCCGGTTTACCTTACTAGAGATAGATATTTGACACTATTTGTGTGGACGTTATGTCAAATTTCTATCGGTAGTAAGGGAAACTATGGATAGATAGAATATTGGAAACGGCCGTAAGTTAAACCGTCAAAATAACATTAACAGTTGGAACAAAAGACCTTACGTAAGGTCTTTAGTTGGAACATTATTTTGAAAACTGTCATTTTGTTTAGTCAGTTGATTCAGTCTGATTAAAAATTGTGCTACATAAGATAAAATTTATAAATATCCTTATCAAAGCTTTTTTCAAGTGGGTTTATTTATCATAATTCCAATTTATAAATATATAGATACAAGCTGATAGTTTCTTAGAATAAGTACAATACATAGCATCACAAAATTAAGCGTCATTCTGGCTTATCAAGATAATAAGTTACTAGCATAGTAAAATTTCAGGCGTAGTTAATTTTGTCTAGGAAAGTCTACAATTGATATATCCTATCTTTACAAAGTCGGTAGGTGCATTTAAAACGTGTGGTTTTTCTAGATACTGACTTCCAAAAAAGGAGGAGGTACTCAATTCAACTGTTTTTTTTTAAATGTTTGTTACGTCATAACTTTCGACTGGGTGAACCGATTTCTGTTTGAAAGCTGGTGCTTCCCGTGTTGTCCCAAGTAAATTTTATCAAATTTGGTCCAGTAGTTTTTGAGTTACACTCCAATAACTGATTTTTACCAAAGTAATAGAATGAAAGTCGGTATTAAATTATTCAAATTGCACTTGTTAACATCAAAACATTATAAAAGTGAATGTTTAAGAGTGATTGAGTATGTATGTTTCTTATTTATTGAAGCAGAAACATAAATGTACATTCTAACATGATATTTTTGTGCATTTTGCAATATTACATGAACATCTTTATTAGACATACGATAGGCATTTCATGTGGAAGAATCGGTCTAAATTGAAGTTTTCAGTGTAATCCTTACTGAGCAAAAGTTTTATACATTTTGACGAGATTAAAAAGTGACCTATTTATGAACATTGAATAAATAAACGTTAACACACTCACTAGGGTTAACTGTGTCGCGGGAGGCATGAACACATACATCGGCACATTAACAACCATTCAACAGCCTGTGGTTCAAACACTTGTGCTCATCAAACATTCACTCACACCTACAACACCCCCCTCCCCCCACACACTCACCAACACATAAAAATACACATTCCCATGTAACTTGGCATAATAATGTAGTAAATTTTAGTTTTAGTAATATACGTATTACTTAAATTATACACACTATAAATTCATATAAACTTACTTTGTTTATAAAATGTGTAAAAAACGACGTTCACAAGTTGCTCGTAACCTTCTAAGATGATCATTCGGTTCGGGCTTAGGTTACACCTAAAGCAGCTGTTAGTTAGTTTTAATTATTAGGTAATAACCAAAATGGTAGGTATCTTGAAGAATAATTGTAACATATAGGAAGGTGGTCCCCAAGATACAGGTTATGGTTTGGGGGCCAAAAGTATATTATATATATATTATATACATATATATATATAGTATAAACGTTATTATTATTATTATTATTTAAACAATTTCACAGGTTTCACCCGGTCCTTTACATAGGCATAAGTGGGACTGTAGCCAAAGAGGCCGTTTGGTATAAAAATACAAAGGAGTATAAAAAACAGAAAAAATGTTGGATGAAGGGTAACATGGCACTTATAACTATTACAAAAATGGGTAAAATGGCATAGCTATTGATAGGTATTTATTAGTGGTACGGGAGATAGTGGGCTATGGACGAGACTACGGCACCTGCCAATTTCAGTCTCATTTAAAATAATTAGGCAGGTGGTGACTTGCCACCCACTTACCGGGCCCCCCATAAGAGCCACCATCAATGGTGACAAGAGGGGCAACGTTGGTGTGGATGGCTGAAGGGTGTTGAGAGGTGTGCTGCGGTTTCACTAGAGCGCTACTACCGGCGTTATGCCCTTTAACACTTCCACCCTTGGACCTTTTTGTGTCTCGCTCTTACGTCTCCACCCCCAGACGGCCAATCAAGGCAAGCCGGGGGTCAGGGGTCTCATTTAGCCCCAGGGAGAATCAGAGTCCACGGTGTCGCCACTCACCGACGGTTCGCCACCAAGCCCCTGCGGTTTATTATTATTATATATAATAATATCATTATTATTAACACATAACTGTCCTGTACAGAAATCGAATATTTGACCCCTCACTTCGAAGGCCAACTACCAACTGTGTAATCGGACCGTAAACAAACATCGTATTGAAAATTCAGTGTTTATTATATACTAGCGACTGCCCGCGACTTTGTTCGCGTAGAACTGAAGTGAAATTACGAACTATATAAGAGAGAATAATAACTGTCTCTCTCTTTTCTCTACCTTTTACGTGTCTAGTAGAAATACTAAAAGTTTAGACCAAACTAATAACACCTTAAACTACAGTTTCCTAGTGACATCTAATGCGATGGATTCCGGGTATGTAAGGTATTTTGAATTTATAACAAACTCATTTTCCTTAATAACTTATATCAGAAAATCAGGAGATTGCTTGATCCATTATCTACTTCTTTCATGTACAAATAACTTAATTTTTATTCGAAGTTTGTAAAACATGTCTTATTTGAAAACCAACGCAGCAATATTACAATATTTAATTTTTCTTATAGAATTATATAGCGGTTGCAATGGAGCTAACCTAGTGGTTCGTCAATGTTCAATAAGGTTTACTTTGGTGCGTGCACTACTTGTGATTATTAGTGCCATTTTCAATAGAGCATTTTGTCAACGTCGTCGTCGAAGCCGCTGTTATAGTCAAAGGCAACAGTCATTTAGGCCTGTCTCGGCCTAAACGACTGTCTGTTTAGGCCTGTGACTTTCGGGCAGCTTGAAATATCTAGGGCTGCCAAACAGCGCTTGACTTACATGGACGGTGAAATGAATGACTCATACTTCTCTCTTCCGTGATGAAGCTTCGTGGCCTTGTAGGACTTCATAAGCTGATTAAGCTATGCTTGCAGTTGAAGCAGCGGCTGCACAAAAGGTTGCTTCATAAAACTAGCGCGTAGGTTATAATCTGAATCAACAGGCAATGGAAGTGGGCAATATAGCTGCAGCACGGGAACTGACATCACGGCCTGGCGACTCGTCATCATAAAAAATTCAAACAACTGCCTAATTATTGTAAACAGTATATTTAAAGCAGCGAAATGTAATTTCATCCCGTTAACTTTCCTAATCATTTCACCCGCGATAAGTTTCCATCTGTTTACTGCTGCTTTACATGCTGTGTTTGGTTTTATAATTGTTGCGCACTAAAAAACCTAGAAAGGTTGCACAAGCACTCACTTCACTATACGAGTGAAGTGAAGCTCACCTACATAAGGTGAGCGCTGAGTGAGCTGACACATGTCATGTCCTGGGAAGCTGTGGTGTAAGGCGCGTATGTATGAAGCAGCCTTTACAGGCAAGGCGCGGTACGTGAAGCAAGGCGCCGCTGGACCCCAGCGATCAGTGTCATGAAAGTAAGTAAAGTTAGGAAAGAAGGCCACTTCAAGATGTCAGATTGTAAGATACCACATTGTGTAATAAAAAAAAAAGCAACATAACGCACGCACATATTACGCA
Source organism: Selenia dentaria (assembly GCA_917880725.1). NCBI lineage: Eukaryota > Metazoa > Arthropoda > Insecta > Lepidoptera > Geometridae > Selenia > Selenia dentaria. Next base: position 17,532,746 of record OU862897.1, read on the forward strand.
CACGTTTAATATATTTTTTTCATCACACATGCTCGGAAATTGGCTCTTAAGCTTTTTTTTCTCTTTTTGATATAAACATATTCGCTTTATTGTGTTTTTTTATATCGGCTGAATGTCAATGTTCGCACCCTAGCTTTCAACGGTGCGCAGGAAAAAATGTTTTATTTTTACATATATTAGTTATCGTATTTGTATATATTTCAACAAGATATTGAAAACAACGGAATTAATTATATAACAAACTATACAAAGCCCGGAAAAATCCATTTTGAAAACAGTACTTTTAAGCATTGTTTCAACAATCAACGAAATAAAAATACAAGTCTATTATATCCTCGCTCGTGATGTTAAACGTCGTAAGACACGCGTTTGGGATGTTGATAATAAGCACTATCGCTATTGAGTGACGAATTGTTTACCGCTTCTCATAGCAGTTTTAGAATTTTAACTGTAAAAATGTATAGCACTGAACTCATCATTACAAGATATTTGTTATTTCGTCTAATTTGTATTTTTGTTTAATTTATACCTTACTTACTACTTTTACTACCTTATTCTTATTCGGCCTTATTAATAAACTTGGCTTACACCCGGAGTAGTTAAAACATCTATCTGTCAATTTTTCGCTTGCAGTAAATGTCACGCGTGAAAGCAAGACAAAGCATGTTACGCCTAATATATAGGTTTACGCAACGTTTATTAATAAAGGCCATTATGATTGGGGGCGCTAAGTCCTGTACTGACGTCCCGCTTGGGGTGTATTGTGCATTTCCCCCGCCAGCTACCCTAGCCATCCCAGCTCCTTTATATAACGGAGTATGACCCTGGGTCGCTGGCACAGCTACTCCAGTGATATTTGAGATGTTAAGACTGATGATGATTTAGAACTATAGTGATCCTCTAGTAGTCCGGTAGTGTTCCGTATATTTTCCGTAGCCGTGCACTCGCAACAGCACGTGCTTCACGGTCTCATCCTCCTGCAAACATCCTCTGCACAGTGGACTATCTGTTGCACCAACATACCAGCCAACATACCATAACACAAACATACCAGCGCTGAAAAAGAACCTGGCGGAGGTGGCTCATCAGCTCATCACTTGGATAAAACATGCTATATCCATTTCAATCTTGCGAATAGATCGCAGGAGGCCCTAGCAGTAACTGTACAGAGCACTGCGTAACAGCAAGTGTCGACTGTAAAAATGCTCGGCTTCCATGTGGACCGCGCATTGAAATGGTATATACACATAAACACAATATGTGGCCGCTTGGCGCAATCCTGCTTTGCCTTAAGCCGTCTTGCAGCGTCAGCCCCCCGTCACGCAGTTATGAGCTGTTACTACGCAACAATTCACTCTGTACTTACGTATGGAACGGAGTTGTGGGGTGACACATCCGAGGCTGTACGCACTCTACTTATACAAAAAAGAGCCATACGCGCAATCGTGCATTTGAAATGGGATGAGTCCGTGAAGCCACACTTCATCAAACTTGGAATAATGACGGTGCCCTCGAATTTATTTACCAAATATGCAATTTTGTTCATGCTAACCCAGAAACATTTGAAACCCTCGGGGCAGCATACACCTATGAGACCAGACACAAGGACAGACTTCAAACAACTTTGTTTACACGGCACTCTGCCGATCTGTTCTTACATATTGCATTACATCTTGGGGAGCAGCCTGTATTACTCACTTGATGAAAGTGGAACGAGTGCAACGTGCCATACTTAACGTTGCATATAAAAAGCCGTATAGATACTCTACCGATGCACTTTACGCAGACACTAAGGAACTTAGAGTAAGACAACTTTTCGTATTGGCAAGTGCATTAAGATTCCACAAAACAGCCCTCATCAGTAGAGATCAAAACAAAATTTATTCCAGGCGCAAATGCTCATGGCAAACTACATTAACTAAGAAAACAATAGGTAAATGATGCTACAACTATCTAGGACATTATACATATAAACAACTAAACAAAACACTAAATTTAATACACGATACTAGGAAATTATGTAAACGGAAAATCACAAATTACTTACTTATATTAGGACTTAAAGGTACCGAAAATCTGCTACATATTAACATCTAAATATTCACACACACGCACACATTCACACACACACACACACACTCACACAAAGACACACACACACACATAGTTACACAAATAATAAATAAAATATATATAGTAATAGTTATGTTAACTTAGACCATAATGGAGTGCACTAGCTCTCACAAACACAGGGAATCCTACCGTGAGAGCTAGAGATATTATGTGTTATCTTAATGAAAGTTTTAAATTGCATTAAACATTGTCTAGTTCTAGAATAGTTTTAAGATAATTAAGGCCAACATTTCTGTACCAAAATAAATAAATTTGAATTTGAATTTGAAACACCTGCTCACACCCTGGTCAAGTCAAACCAATCCGTATACATATACGGATTGGTCCAAGGACATCTTTGGAACAAAGGTTTTTAACAACCTACCGAATGTAATTAAGAATGAAACTTCCCGACCTAATATTTTTAAACATAGGTTAAGGAATTTCTTAATAAGCAAGGCCTACTACTCCCTTAAGGAGTACCTTGACGATAAGCTACTGTCTCAGTACCAACCATATAATTATTGACATATATATATTTTTTTCTATTATTTATTATACCTTATTGTAATAATAATTTATCTCTAATTTAAATTGTAACTTTATGAAACCGACTTGTAAATATTTTATTTACCAATAAATTGTCTATTGTCTATTGTCACCAGTTTTATATAGATGATAGTTGAGATTGCAGTGACCTGTGATAATGCATACCATTTATTTATAGGTACCTATTGTTCCTAAGAGTTTTTTGTAATAATCGTACTTGTCATAACTAACTTTAAAAGCCATCTTCGATGACCTCGATGGTGCTAATTGTTTAGTTACTCTTTTTGCAAAAGTAGTTCATATCTATTTCACATTAAATACTCGCGCCGATACAAATCTGCTTAGCGAGTCACAGTTTTTAGAAACATTACAATTAATATATGAATATCTATGTTATTTGTTTCTCATGAATCATAAACAGATAGTAATTAGTTTTATCTAATCACTACTAACAAGCGGACTATAAATAATGTATCGTAGGTTTGAAGCACATTGTCTCTTGGAATCCTCCGACTACCTTCCAGCACTTACCGTTTCTACAAGTAACACAACCAAATAAAGGTATAAATAACTAATTTAACTATATTATTTTTGGCTTCCATTATCACCATCGTTACCTACCACAACATTTACCTCCTACCAAAACAGACAGGTCCAAATAAATAAAATAAAAAAAACCTGGCACAAAAGCCTGTATATGCTATTGACATTTGTCAATAGTTTCTAAAGATGAAAAATATATATGATAAATCAAATGATTAGCGTTCCTGCATTCTGAATGTTTTTGTAATTTACCTACATAATAATATCGGACGCATGCTTGATGCTCATTTTACGCTCTTTTCTACCGACTTCCAAAAAAAGGAGGAGGTGCTCAATTCCACTGTATTTTTTTAATGTTTGTTACCACATTACTTTCGACTGGGTAAACCGATTCTCAAAATTCTTCTTTCTTTGTTTGAAAGCTGGTGTTTCCCGTGTCGTCCCATTTAAATTACATCAAATTCGGTCTAGTAGTTTTTTAGATACACTATAATAGCTGAATAGAATGGAAGTCGGTATTGAATTTTTCAAATTGTGCTTGTTATTCCTTTATTCGGTCTTTACGAAATCCAAGTGGGATAATATGGAAATTGGCTTAAAAAGCAACTCTTAACTTACTCAATTTAATGCATTTTTTTGCCTATAGGTTAATTAAAGGGTACTCTTTTATATATTAGTATTATTTCTAAAGTTATATGATTATTAACGGGATATTTACCGTGGTAAGGTTGTGGAATGAGCTCCCGATATTTCGGCGCAGTTACATGCACCATGTTCACGGGAAGACTGAAGAATGCGGGTGGTTGGTCAAAAAGTTTAAAAGTTAGGTGCAGACATAACGATCTACCCTCTTTCTTAGTCTTTTGCTACGGTTATCACTGGAACTCGAACTCGATCCTAAGTCCCGACAAAACACACTCACTGTATCACTGCGTATAGTATTTTGAACACATTTTGAACGCGGACTTTTATTTTTAAAACAACCTAATACTGGATTCCACGCACTGGCGAGTTGAAAACCATCACCTCGATTGAAATTCTGGCATTTCGAGATCTCAATAGTTTCCTTTACTAGCCTTGGTATGTAATGGCGTTCGGTGGACAAGATTTTAGGGTTATGGAATTCAATCCAGTGGTTAGGACCCGCGTCCAGCAGATGCTCAGCTATGGCAGATTTGTGTCTTTCATTGTTTTTTACTGCCTTTATGTGTTCCTTGATGCGGCATGAAACAGTTCGCTTCGTCTGTCCTATGTACGAACTTCCGCAGCTGCAGTTAATTTTGTACACCCCGGGATGCTGAAAAGGAATCTTGTCCTTAGGGGAACGCAGACATTGCGCAATCTTCTGATGAGGAGTAAATATGGTCTTGATAGCATATTTGTCAAGAATTCGACCTATTTTCATTTTTCAAGTGCCAAACTGCTGGAACACTGTTTATCTTCCAGTTATTTCTTATACAGAGGCCAGTTTTACCTGCAGATAGATGGAGTAGCAATGGGTAGTCCAGTGGCCCCTGTGGTTGCTAATCTGTGGATGGAACACTTTGAAGACCGGGCTATATCCACCTGTCCCGTAGAAATCAAGTGCTGGAAGAGATATGTGGATGATATCTTCTGCATACTTAAGGGCGGTGAAACAGAAGTGAGCAAATGCCTGGAACATTTAAACAGTGTTCATCACGCTATGCGGTTTACGGCTGAGATTGAGAAAGATCGAGTGTTGCCGTTCCTGGATGTTCGAATAACAAATTCAAATTCAAATTCAAATATTTTATTGGCCTTATAACTGAGATTGTTACATTGGGCAAGTCATGTTTACATTAATCAATTAATTTTAAATTAAATCATTAAATTACAAATAATATAAATACAACCTAATTTATGAAAATAATCGAAAATACCTATTACAATTAAAGTCAAAATAATATACCTTCATCTGAGTCAAAATTAAAATAATTAATCAATGTCAAAAACTAATTGATGCCTTAAAACCTATACAATACAGTTTATGTTTTAAATAAAATCACATTACAAAATTATCAAGCACATAAAAAGATTCAAATGTCATTGAACGTACACAACAAATAAGAATAATACATGAAAGGCCGACCATTTTTTACCCTTTATTATTTATTATTACTCTTGTAGGAGAATGAAGATTGTGTTAGACGCAAAACCATAAATTCATTAACTGAATAAAAGGGATTTATTTCAAAAACTCTTTTAATACCTTTTTGAAGTCGTTATTATTTAAATTAGTAACATTATTTGGAAGCTGATTATACATTGATATCTTATTATATATGCCTTGTTTCTTAACTTTTTCTAATTTCGTTTTATATTTGAAAAGTTTTTCTCTATTGCGTAAATTATAACTATGAACATCTTTATTTTTACTCATATTTATTTTGTTGTCATGTATCTCTAACAGGCTGTTGAAGATATATAGTGATATAACTGTCATTATTTGGTTATTCTTAAAATAATTTCTAACCGAAGTGCGTTTTGGTAGTCCAAAAATTATACGTATGGCCCTCTTCTGAGCTTTAAGGACTTTTTGTACATCTGTAGCGTTTCCCCAAACAGTAATAGCGTACCTAACGATGGATTGAATATAAGCGTAGTAAACGGACAGAAGGGACTTTTTGTCTAAAAGAGGCTTGAGTTTAAGTAGCGCATAGTTAGCACTTGCCAGTCTCTTGCATAGTTTTTCTATGTGCGATGTATGACTCAGTGTGTAGTCAATTGTGTAACCCAAAAACGTGTTTTCTGTCAAGCAAATATCGTTATTTTTATTTTTTCGACTATGATATTTCATTACAACACTTTTGTTAGTGTTTAACATGATGCCATTTGCATTAAACCAGTCATCAAGAATGCTCATTGCTTTATTAATTTTTATATCTAATTCAACCTTAGATTTATCACTTAAACCTACGTGGGTATCGTCCGCAAATAAATTGATAAAAGTCCAATCGGGCATACAATAAACAAGGTCGTTGACATATATTAAAAATAGAATTGGTCCCAGAATAGATCCTTGTGGTATACCTATCTCTACTGTGCTAGAATGTGAGTTTAGTCCATTTATAGATACCACTTGACTACGGTTTGCCAAATAAGTGCACATCATGTTTAGCTCAGGACCTTCGAACCCGTAATATTTCAGTTTAGATATTAATACATCATGCCGCAAACAGTCAAATGCTTTCGACAAATCACAGAATATGCTTGCACATTTCTGTGATTTGTCTAAGGCTTCAAGAATATAATAAACCACTGTTCTAATAGCCATCTCTGTTGATCTTCCTTTGCGAAATCCATATTGCGCATTAGTAAATAAGTTATTGTCTTCAAAATAATTTACGATTCGTTTTTTAATTGCTGTCTCAAGTATTTTAGAAATTGTAGGCAAAATACACACTGGTCTGTAGTTACCTAGATCGGAATTTTCTCCTTTTTTGTGTAGAGGTATTACTCTACCAGGCTTAAGACTGTCGGGAAATATCCCTTTATCTATACAATCATTTATTACAATGCACAGCAGATCGATTAGGTTTTCATTCTTCAGCATAACATGTTTTAATATTTTTGTGTTCATATCATAAATGTCGGATGTCATCTTTTGTTTCATATTACTGATAATTGATCGTATTTCTTTGTGGTCTACTGCGTCAAATTTTATATAGAAGGGTGGTTTTTCTTTCTTACTTAAGTATTGCATGCATTTCTCGTAATTAAATTGAGTTTTAGATGTAAGTTTATGAGCAATATTAGTAAAAAAAACATTAAATAAATCCGCTATCTTTTTGTGATCTGTCACTTCGTCGCCGTTTTCATTTTTAATGAACATTATTTCTTTCTTTTTATTACCTCTATTACTGTGCCTAACTTGTTCATTTATTATTTTCCACGTCTCTTTTATTTTGTTTTTTGAAAATTTTATTCTGTCTCCGTAATGAATTTTTTTTGCTACTACTAACACTTTACGTAAAATCTTTTTATATCGCCTGATTTTCATCTTTATTTGCTCAGAGGGTTGAAACTCCTGAAGCATTTCCATTTCAGCCAAATGGTTTTTAGACATTTGTATACCTTTTGTAGTTATTTTCCTAATTTTATTAACTATACGAGATTTTTTACTGGGAAAAGCAATATTATAGTAATATTTAATAGCATCTTGCAAAATTTTCATTCTTGTGTTTGAGTGTTCACATTGAACAATTTGTGTTTTTAAAATAATATAATCTCTATTTATTAAATAGTGGAAATAATCGCAATTGTTAGGTGACATGAATCTTGTCATTCTGTATGTATAATTTCTATTACTTTTTACTACTTCATTATCAAAAATTGTGAGTTTTATGACTCGGTGATCTGAAAGCTTATTCTTTAATACTAGCCCTTCATAGTCATCAAAATTAACTATGAAGTTGTCAATACAAGTAGCACTAGCACCATAGATTCGCGTAGGTTCGTGTAACACCCATTTAAAATTGAAAGTATTCATAATACCTAATATTTTTCTATTGGTGCTATTACAATTCAAAACATTTAGATTAAAATCTCCTGCCAGTATAGTTTGCTTTCCTTCGCGGCATAACTTGTGTAGTAATCTTGTTATTAAATCTAAAAATAATGGAAGGTCTTGATCGGGTCTATAAATTGCTAGGACTACTACCTTAGGAGATTTTAACTCAATTGCTGATATCTCAAAATTCATTTCCAATGATAATTTATTAATGTCATTTCGAATCTTAAAATCTAAATTATTTTTAACAAATATTGCCGTACCACCGTGTGCAAACAGTTTCCTGTTGAAATATGTTGCAAGTTCAAAATTTGCGATACACATGCCTTCAACTTGATGATCTTTTCCCCACGTTTCAGAAAGGCAAAGAACATCACACTCGTTTTTTTCAAGAAAACTTTCTATTTCTAAGTATTTATTGTGTATACTCTGAACGTTTGCTTGAATAATTATCTTTTTTCGTCTGAGGTTATTTTTATTGAAAAATTTGTACTATTTGAATCAGACATATTTATAAACTGAAGGTTAGATGAACCTTTGAATGCTTGTGTGGTTGCTGAAACTATAGTTTGGGCCACGTGATACTTCAACCTGTTATAGGTGCTGGTTTTACCACTTTCATTTAAGTTAGGTTCTAGGTATTTAACGTTTTCGGTCATGCTCGCTAAATGTGCTATCTTATTGTTGATGTGGTATATTTCTTTGTCATTTTTACGATTGTAGCGAATTCCACTAACTATAATATTGTATTCTCTATTTTGATTACGAATGATCTCGTTCAGTAATTTCATGTAAATTTGCTTATTTGTCTTGTCGTCAATAGTTTCTTCATATTTTGTTATTAATAAGGCTACTGTATCCCCTTTGGTAAGGGATTTGGTTTTTTCATTAATATTTTCTAAAATATTTTGACAATTTGCTTCCGGTTTGCAGTAGTTTGTTATATTTGTCACTTTATCTAACTTATTCAGCATTCTTGATGCTAACCCTTTGCCAATACTATCAGAGAATATAAGTATCTCTTTCGAATGAAATTCTGTAGTATGGCCTGTTCTTCCAGTAACACGACAAACTATTTGTTTCGGAATATTTTTTTGCCTGGAAACTTTACTCTTGTACTCATAATTTAAATCCTGTGTCAGTCCTTGTTTAGTTTGCAGTTCTAGTATTTTATGTTGCAACTTTTGGTTTTCCTGCTTAATTTTTGTGCATTTGTTTATTAGTTTCTTGGTATTTTTTGATATTTTTTTAATATGATTACTTTTAGAAATTTTAACCGATTGTTGTTTTTTTACTAATGTCACAAGTTTTCTGCTATTCTTTGACGTTAATTTTGACTCTCTATCCATCGGTGTCTTTTTATTTTTATGTTTTTCTTCTGTCAGCCAATTTTGCAATTGTTCTATTTGTTTGTTTAGTTCTTCAATTTTTTCCTGTTGCCTGTCAAACTCAAACCTTTGATGTATTTCATGTTTCGGTGTCTTCCTTGTGTCGTCAGCATCCATTAAAATCCTTTGACGTTTTCTCTTTTTGCCTAAAATCGGTGTACCATGGCTGTCACTTACTTCAATCGTTTTATAGACATCAATTAGTAAATGAGCCTTATCTAAGTCATTTTTTAACTTTTCATTTTCTAAAAGTAAGTTATCTATTTCGCCATTTGCAGCCGCAAGCTGGTTTTCTAAGTCACTTATTCTTTTGTTTTGTCTGTGGTCAAAGCTACTCTGATCGAACTGAGTGTGTGGCATGCTAATCCTCGTTGACTCAAATAGAGAGGAGTCTGAAATATTTCCTAGTGAGTTTGCTCTTTGACGTTGATGAAATCTAAATGTTATATTTTCCGTGTCCATATTTTCCATCGTATTTGTGAAAACAATTTCTTCTTTTATTTAAAAGCAACGAAAAATCAATTTCAAATGCAAACAAATAAAAATAAGGTGCAAAAATATACTATAGTCACTGGGGATCGAACCCGCTTACTCTTAGAGTATGCTCTGTATAACCGCGTCTGTTCTGGACGCGCCACATGTACTATGTAAGGTTCGGTCGAAATTTACAATAACTCTTTTTCTTAAGACGATGCAATGAGCTATCGATAAGGAGTTTGAAATGTTGCCGTGCTAACTACCTGGGTCCAAAGGTCAATTTGCTTGTAAACAAACGAATTGAGATTTAACGGTCACTTTTTTCTTGTTTTTGTGATTAAGACTTGAAATAATGATTTATTTGTTGGAAAAACGACACTGTATAACACTTCTAGTCACATTTACTAATTGGGTGATGAAATAATGATGTTTTTGTATTGAATTATGCACTCGAATAGGTTCACACAATCAAAATATTAATACTGTATTATCTTAGTCAATTTGATATTTTAAGGCACTATATCACTCACATATATGTGTTGGCACGTCGTCAACACATTTCTACTCCTTAAAAGCTGTAATATGATAATTTGGATTTTTTTACGAATTTAATGTGCGGAGCCGATGTTTCTACTAGCGGCGTCCGTTCCGTCAATATAACAGCGAGGGAAGACGGGTCTCTGAGCCACACAGTGTACAGAAAACCGACACACACAGACCTGTACTTGCATGCCACCTCTCACCATCATCCCCGGCATCTTAATTCTGTGGTCAGTTCACTGACAAATCGGGCCTATGATCTGTGCGATACAGAACACCTTGAAGAGGAACTATCCCACGTACAGATGGTGTTAAGCAGGAATGGTTATAAGGCTCAGGTCGGTATAACCAAGCCAAGGAAGAAACTGATGAAACCGAAGATGGAACGACAGCCGACCTTTTTGCCATATGTTAAAGGAGTCACAGACAAAATAGGTCGAATTCTTGACAAATATGCTATCAAGACCATATTTACTCCTCATCAGAAGATGTCTGCGTTCCCCTAAGGACAAGATTCCTTTTCAGCATCCCGGGGTGTACAAAATTAACTGCAGCTGCGGAAGTTCGTACATAGGACAGACGAAGCGAACTGTTTCATGCCGCATCAAGGAACACATAAAGGCAGTAAAAAACAATGAAAGACACAAATCTGCCATAGCTGAGCATCTGCTGGACGCGGGTCCTAACCACTGGATTGAATTCCATAACCCTAAAATCTTGTCCACCGAACGCCATTACATACCAAGGCTAGTAAAGGAAACTATTGAGATCTCGAAATGCCAGAATTTCAATCGAGGTGATGGTTTTCAACTCGCCAGTGCGTGGAATCCAGTATTAGGTTGTTTTAAAAATAAAAGTCCGCGTTCAAAATGTGTTCAAAATACTATACGCAGTGATACAGTGAGTGTGTTTTGTCGGGACTTAGGATCGAGTTCGAGTTCCAGTGATAACCGTAGCAAAAGACTAAGAAAGAGGGTAGATCGTTATGTCTGCACCTAACTTTTAAACTTTTTGACCAACCACCCGCATTCTTCAGTCTTCCCGTGAACATGGTGCATGTAACTGCGCCGAAATATCGGGAGCTCATTCCACAACCTTACCACGGTAAATATCCCGTTAATAATCATATAACTTTAGAGAACAACCGTGATAGCTTAAAATAGTATTATTTCGTCAGCTGAGGTGTAATGTCAAATTAGCAAATCTGAGCCAGGTCGCCACGATACAGGCTGAGTGAGCCTAGTGTGGCGATCATTAGATAAATCTGCATCATTATTGAAATCTCTCTGCATTAATACCTTGTATGCCTAGTTTAGTTTTAGTTTTAATTAAATTTGTTAATATTTTAGCTTAAGGTATTTTATGCAGCAAATAAATACATTTTCATTTTTCAATTGTATCAAACAAACTACATCATTTTCCCTTTTTTCGCATATTTCACAAACATTTTCTATTTTATCAATATCTATATATGTATAAGTATAAATGAACCCCTATTTCTCCTGGTCACACACTATAACTTGAGAACAGTCCTGGTCACACTATAACTTGAGAACAGTCCTGGTCACACTATAACTTGAGAACAGCTTTACCGATCTAATTCATCTTTTTTTATGTTTGTTGTTGTCTAATACATCGTAGATTGGTACATCTTATGGTTCTTACATTGAAAAAAAATAATGGTAATGGCGAGGCCGAAGGCCGAGCCTACTACGCGAATGAAGTCGCGGGCAGTCGCTATACATATATAGCTATAAATAAATATGTAGTTTGAAACCTGTAACTAGTAAAAGTTTTTGTTACTCAATGAATTCTTATAAAATATTGATATAAACCATGAACACTTGAATATCCATCAAAATATTCTATGATCGTAAAATATTAAATAGACAAACATAATATATGATCAGAAACTAATTTGGTTTGATAAGGTGTTACATTTTTATACATGTATATTATATTTTAATAATTGGTAACAAATAACTTGCCTAATTTTAAATTATTAGCCGTTAAGGCGCGCTCGTACCCTGATTAAATAAAAAGCAGAATTTTTAAACACCTAGTGTAACGAAACAGATCGATAGTATATTATGAAAAAAATACAAAGGTTAGAAAAAAAAATAGGAAAACAGTAATAACCGAATAGAATTCTTAAATATAACTCTCTTTCAGCGAAAAGAAATCCTGAATAGGTCCACAAAAATAAACTTTCACGTCCGAACTCTCAGAATTTTCAGCGATAACATTATATTTTTTTTAGGTAATACTTAGCCAACGTATAGTACTAAAGTAATGACCAGCAGTTTTTTCAATTGTGTTTGTATATATCGAAAAATATAAAGAAAACGTACAAAATTAACGCATTTTCGCATTACAACGTCCAATCTAACAAGCGATTTTCAACCTTACGTAAAGCATCGTAAATTATTTTAAAATTGGGGTTGGACCGCATCTTAAGCGTGTATATTTTAATCAACAAATATCATACTAAATGGTATACTATCAATTAAATTATCACAAAATCAAACTTACTATAAAAGGGAGAAATCAATTTAAATAAAAATATACATATATTGATACCAATTCTGTATTAAAAGTAATTTTATGACATTTGTCGTCTTGACGAGACAGGTAAAGTGTGCAGTAATATGAGATCTTTTGATCCCATGTTAAAGCAGCCCATACCATTTACAATGAACTTAGAACTTCTGCACGAAAACGCACTGCGTTTGGCATAGTAAGACCAACACATACATTTTACTCCCATACATCCTAGTGTCCTCATTTCCTACAAAGTCTTTCGAAACTATTATTTATATTACCGCACAAAGCTGAGTATCTGACTTTGGTGTATTTCAACTCTCTGGCGGTACCCAACACTTTTGCTGCAAGATCGCTGTAAACCTGAAGGTACGCTGGTATATGATTGAAAATGAATGAACTTCTAAATGTGTTGCAAGTTTAGCATTTACGATTACTTTACGTATTAAGATATTACTCACCAAATGCAGTTTAAATGTAAATAAAAACGCAATTAGGGATGAAATGTACGATATGCGACAGTCGACGAGTTTTTTTTTTGCTTTTGTGTTCTACGTATTAAAAACGAACCATAACAACTGTAATTGTATTAGTCTGTTCCAATTCATTGTAAGACATATTCGATTTATGTCTGTCAAAATTATTTCCACTGACTTTCTTTTATTCTTCAGATGAAGGCTGTACTGGCTTTGGCAGTTCTGGCAGTATTCGCCACCTGTAGCGACTCTTCAGTTATCCCCACTTCCTCCAGAGCCAACCTGAATGTGGGCTTCATCAGCGCTGGAGATAGGCTACTATACAGGTAATTTACTGCGACAGCTGTTATGGGAATCCAATTTTTTAAATTAAAAATATAAGAAATTTTAAATAATATATACCTAATAAATAACCATTGTATCACGCTAAACTTAAATGTTAGCATTTGTGATAGAATGTTTGTGTGTTTGTTTTCTTTTTATTTCTTTTGTTTTCTCGCGTTGATACAGATCAGGTGCTTAGGCTGATATTGGAAGCGAGATCGGTTATAATCAGGATTAGTGCATGGGCTTTATGTTTTTTACCCTTATTTATGTAGGTTTCAATATATTATCCTAATTTATATGAAGAAATCATACTTTAAGGTGTTATAAAAGATTTTATATTGTAAAAAATAAATTTCAGGACGATCTATTGAACTTGGAACCCATTTAGATCTCACCTCTTTTGTCGTTGAAGTTAACAACCGAGGCATATATCATAATATTGAACTTGGGTCTCATTTCACATTTATGTTTTGATGGGATTGTTCTTACCGAGCTCATTAGACATTAGGTACTCGACTACTAGTAATAACTTTCTACTTCATATAAACTTGTCTACTCTAAGTCATAGCTAGTTGTAAGTAAAATTATATGTAATTAATATGCATATATTTCCTTGATCTGTTCAGGATTATGATGACAAATTTTATGCGGTCAACATTTGCAACCTTAACTGGGTTATAATCATGACTTGCAAGAATTTTAAAACTATATTTTTGTTCTATTTCTTAATGAGCACTGTTTATTGATACTAAAAAAAGCTGTTATGAAATTAAAATGGGATCAACTTGGAGCCGTAACCTATTCAACAGAAATAATCATCTAATCGGTTGACAGTGAATGGTAGTGTCAAACTTGACGCCCTATAATATAATAACCAAAAAGAAGTGGTATAATAAAACCCTTTCACCGATAACTAATATAAACATTTTGTGCAGGACCTACGTCAGGCGCAATCCAATCGTTAATGCCGTCCAGTACGAAGATGTGGTATACCGTGGCGGCACCACGACCCGCATCAGTGCGGTTCAAGCTTTCGAAATCGGGGGGACGCAGTTCGGCATCCCCCGTATCATGGCCGGCGGCGTCGGCGCGTGGAACGTCACCGTCAGGTTCACGTCAGCTAGAGGCCGCGGGTACTACTACCAGTTGGACATCTGGGGCCGTTAAGGCACCAAGATCAGACGGACGGTCAACATTACCACGAATACTGGCAAAATGGCGCGCATTACGCATGGTTTTTACAGGGTACTACTAGATTTTTATATTTGTTATGTAGTATGTATATGATGTTATTTTGTTATTTAATTTTTATAAATATTACATAAAGTATCTATTGTTGTGTTAAATTGATAACATTACACTGAGGACCTACGCTAAGTAAGATTTTCGAAAAAAATATATTACATCAATTAGAAACTCATTTTAGTGCAAACAAAATTTTCCATAAAAATCAATTTGGGTTTACAAGGAATCGCTCTACCATAGACGCAGGTATAAAACTTATAAAAGATGGGTTTGATGCCTGGGAGAACTCTAAAGGTGCCTCAGGTGTTTTTTGTGACTTATCTAAGGCATTTGACTGCGTCCGACATGATATACTTGTCAGGAAATTACAACACTACGGTATTAGGAACATGGCTCTCAACCTTTTGACCTCATATTTAAATGATAGAATTCAAAGGGTACATGTATTGACATAAATGGTAAAAAATCGCCCAGCTCTATAATCTCAATGGGCGTTCCACAAGGTTCAATACTAGGGCCGTTCTTGTTTTTAATCTATATTAATGACTTACCTTATTATGTAGAGAAGAATCACGAGATTGTAGTGTTTGCAGATGACACTTCACTGTTATTTAAAATTAAAAGGCAGTTATTAAACTATGACGATGTTAACAATGCATTAGCTAAAGTTGTGAATTGGTTCAATACAAATAATCTTCTCCTCAATGAGAAGAAAACTAATTGTATAAAGTTCTCGACACCAAAGTGAAACAAGTAGAATCCAATATACAATTGAATGGAACAGGGTTGGACCTTGTGGAGTCAACGGTCTTTTTAGGAATTACTATAGACGCTAAATTGCAATGGGGTCCCCACATAAAAAAAATGTCTAATAGGCTCAGTTCAGCGGCTTATGCTGTTAAAAAAATTAATTATACTATTAACTGATGTAAACACAGCCAGAATAGTTTATTTTAGTTATTTCCATAGCGTTATGACTTATGGCATACTGCTCTGGGGATGTTCTGCAGATACTAATTCCATTATTATACTGCAAAAAAGAGCTATACGAGCGATCTACAGTTTAGCTCACAGAGTTTCCCTTAGACAGAAGTTTAAAGACATAAACATTCTAACTGTTGTCTCGCGGCGTTAGTCTTTAAAGTACATTATAATGAAAAATTGAGGTTCATAAGTGCGTCTTTGATGCCTAAATTGAATAAATGATTTTGACTTTGAGGTTAATTCCAACCAACTTAGGGTGTCAAGTATGGACAGAATATAAAAATGTGACCTGGAACTTCAACTTTTCGTGTACCGAATCGATTCTTGTCGTACTCGAATCGACTCCTTCGTATTCTGACTATAGTAAGTTTAAGGCTCAGCACACCGAAAGTGGGACTTGCGCGGTGCGTTCCATCGACGTGCCCGCGCTTGTATTCGATGTGCCGTGTTTTATACATTTCGATGTACCTAATAATGCACGCTCAGGCCCGTCGGCGCGTCGACGGAACGCACCGCGTTGGTGTGCTGAACCCTTTATGGAGATACACCTTTGCCATACCAATACAACATTACATCTTAGGAAGTTGAACATAATGTTTTGAAATCATTATCGATATCAATCGGAATATTATTTAATTCTAAATAAGCTTGCGTTTGAAGGCTGTCACATCGATAATGCGGTTTTAGTTGTAGCGCGCAAATCTAAAGATGCCTGTTCATTCACAATGTGTGGAACTCCTTCCAAGGAGAAGTTTGTGTCTATATTAGATTCGATGGTTAGCGGGAGAATCTTTCGTGAGTTTCAAGCTTATTTTTTGGGCTTCTTACTCCGGTCGACCAGCGGTGACCATATCTTCCGCTCTCGTTATGATTATTTTCGCTATGTGATGTTTCTTATTTCATTGATTTGTAACCGACTTCATAAGAGGAGGCGGTTAATCGATTTCTCTCTCATTTGTGAACCGATTCTTAAAATTTATTTTATTGTTTGGTATAGTATACTTCCGAGGTGGTCCCAATTAAATTTCATTAAAATCGGTCAGTTTTTGAGTTACACTCCAAAAACTGAAAATTGGTACGTCTATCTTGATGATATCGTCATTGACGGTGAATGGCAATCGATTCTGTAGTAGCAAGGGTAACTAAAAATAGTGAAAAAAATATTTACCAAAAAATGGAACCGACTTCAATACCAAAAAGTGTGAAATATAGGCGCCATGCGCACAATATTGTGATAAAAGGTATCACTTTTGAACTATCGTGTTACCTACTTCAATAAGTTATTTCACACTTTCTGGTATTGAAGTCGGTTCCATTTTTTGGTAATAAGTGTCAAACCTACCAAACAAAATAAGTGTAATTTGAAAAATTTTATACTACCATTGTATTCAGTTATAGGAGTGTAACTACTAAACCGAATTTGATGAAATTTAAATGGGTCCACACGGGAAGCACCCGCTTTCAATTAATTTTGAGAATCGGTTTACCCTATCGAAAGTTATGAGGTAACAAACATACATTTAAAAAAAATATAGGCGAATTGAGTACCTCCTCCTTTTTTGGAAGTCAGTAGATAAAAAATTAATTGTTATGTCACGAGTTGACACACGTTTTTGTTTACATTATTTGTGTTTAACGTTCATAACGAATAAAAAACAAGCTAATCTTATGAAAAACAATTAGTAAAGTTATAATGACTTATTTAGCTATGGTTATTTTGTAGGCGCTTAATATATTTGCCAATATTTTGTTTCTGATGTATAAAATTGTGATAATAAACTCTGCTCTGCTAAAGCTAAATATTTACTTGCTACTATCGCACAACGTGATGCTGTTATTTTATTTTAAATACGTACCGGTAATAATGTAATAGCACAGAATTCGCCCTATTTACATAGGTACGTCCAGACGGATAGTTTTCATACAAATGAGATCTAAAAGTGAAGCAATAAATATTTTTTTGAGGTTGGCCATCCTGCCAAATCTGACAATATTACAAAACAATACTTATGGTTCTATCTTGCCATAGGAAATCTCTTACCCGAAACATCGGGTACTTAAAATATTCACGGATTGAGTGGTTTTCTCAACAAAACTATCGGATTTAATGTTAATACATTTGAGTGTTGTGTGGTGTAAGTAAACATTAATATTGCATAGCTGTAGCTTCTGTATCATTGCATTAATGTATAATCTAGTTTGTGTGTTGGTACGTCTGTGTATTTGTTATTCCTTCAAGCTGGAGGGATTTGCACATTTTGAACAATGTTTGCCGATACATTGAAGATATGTGGGTTCGCAGTTGTGAATACAGATACCATAGATAAACACTTATGCTCCTTTTTTTCATCATTATTATATAATTACCACTCATTACACAATCGCGGGTATATAGTATTCTATTAAAAGCACTTTATTAAGTACTAGCTGCGCCACGCGGTTACACCCGCAAAGTGATGCATGATGATGATGAAAAGTATCCTATGTGCGTATATATATCCAGCGCCTCATCTACCTCCATATCCAATTTCATGAGGTATACCACAAGGTTCAATCATAGTCCTGTTTTGCATTTGACAAGATCTTGTCAACTCATTGATAAACTGAGTGGATGAAAGTTGGTTTTACAATCATCTGTAAACAAACTTTAATCCCAGTATTGGTCTAATAAAATCCAATTTAGAGTCGAAATTTTAAAATAAAAAATATTATCACGGCTGAGTGTTTTAAGGCTATTTGATCAGAAACGATCGAAATAGCCTTAATGATAAATGCAACAGACTAAACAATAAGTTTAACAAGTTTTACAAGTTTCAGCATACGGTTTATATTTCGCCTTCGCAAATATGTCTCTGAATTCCGCACTAAACTCAAGTGGCTTCCCATACGTCGTCGCCGGAACGCTCATATATTGTCCCTACATTATAGATTGTTTAATCCCTCATATTCCCACGCTATCTTCAGAAAAGAAATTTTTGAATTTTTACACGTTAGAAGCTCTTTTTCTCTACGATCATCAGATACGAGTAACTTAATGTTAAGTACCCCGATACACCACACCACTTTTTTTGGCTCCTCCTCTTGTGTTGAAGCTGTTCGTCTATGGAACACTTTACCCTAAGAAATTAAATGCGCGCCTTCTCCGGACATCTTCAAACAACGTGTCAAAGCATTTTACTTCGCGAAATAACTAACTGCAAACCTACTTACTATCTTTGTTATAATAATTAAATGGTATATGTATAGTATGTATTGTTATGTATATATTTTGTAGTATATATGTATAGCATAATTATATAAGTATAGTTTGTATATATTATAAGAAATATTTCTAGCTATATTCTTAAGTTATGCTATATGTAGTGTTTAGTACACTTGTTTTATACACCAAAGCCTTTATAAGTTTATGCCTATTTCTTTCCGTGAATAATTTAATTTAATTATTTATTTTAATTTATTTATTAGACTTGAATCTATCTATCTATCTAATTCGAAAAAAATATCTGTTTATTGTATTTACGTGAAATTGTCTCTAGGAGTTACCAATCTATTATATCTTGTTCTTAAAAAAACCCGTTTGTTCTTTCTAAACTAATAGCATAGCAGAAGTACCTATTTTATAAGTTAAAATAAAAATATTGATATGTGCCAAAGTGTATATTTAACTGGACCTTTTGAAACCTAAATGACACCCAATCGGTAAACTATACGAGTAGAGTGGTAACACTAATTGAGTTTTGCATAATATTTAGAAAAATCTCTTGTAAAACACATAAAGAGGTGTTGCAGACTGCTTTTGCGTGAAGGGCGACCGTGGTCTCCTTTATTTTACATATACTCGAATTTTTACGCAATCTTATCATACAAAATGGTATTCTTGATTTTTCATCATACTCAGTATCCACAGCGAGTGACATTTATCATCGTGAAAGACCCAATTGTTATTATAAGTACCTAGATGTTTAAATCATGGTTCTGAAGTACCGACCCGATATCCTTTTTATCAACCGATTCGATAATACAATTACATAAAATATTTTTGTATAATGAACTGACGCATGCGCAAAACGAATTAGAGACATAATTCATACATTATTGCGCTATCACGGCTGTAAAGGGAAAAAGGTCGAGATCCTGGGTTCGATACCCGGTCGCGTATTTCCATTTCCGTGTTTTTCAAGAGGTTTTTTATGTGGCCTTCAAACATGCATGGGGTTGTCACACTAACTGCCTTTACGAACTCGTGTTCAAATCAAGGCATGTGTTCTTCAATCGTGCACGGGTTTGCAAAGAGTATGCGCCTTGGTTAAGCGCCAAAAATCCGTGCTTGTTCAAAGGCATATGCCGTGCACGTGCCGCGGCATAATGCAAATTACATGAGATTAAAAACATATCCCCGGGCGAAATTTTAGGTGTTTTAAACACGCCTTCGAGGATATATAGGCGTGACGATTTGTTATGTTGTATTGTAATCATACTTTATGTTAAAGTTTAATTTCACGAAGTTCTGAGTGAATCGCTCCATAGTTTTTTTCCATATTATAAAAAAACCAACCGGTCCTTTTGGAAAATAACGGAAGGAGGCATGTTCAGCAGTGGACGTCCTACGGCTGAAATGATGATGATGATGAAACCTCCTTTGGCCTCAATTAATATTATTTTCAATAACATTAAATATCTACATATAAATTTTTCAACTATCAGTTCAATGACATAGAATTCTCCTTACAAAGTTTCGGCCTTCATTTCATCCTCCATTGAGTTTCGAAGAACCCTTTATTAGCACACCACTATCCACCAAGACAAAAACACCCTCCATATTTTATGATTCTATGACCAGCGGTTTAGCCTGCGCGTTGTCAGTCAGTCAGTCAGTCAATCAAACAATCAGTGTATGCACTCTACAAAAATCACGATAAGGATCAACGTCACCACAATTACGAACCACTACACTAAGACCAAGCGAGCAAAGCCGCTTGGTCTTGGTCTATTAAGAAAAAAATAAAAGCGGCAGAAAAATAAAAATCACGGCTGATACTGACTGAACTTACTCAATTGCTTATGGACTTGTTATACAATTATATATTGTGGTTAATATCTTAAAAAATAATAATAATTAGAATAAATGCAAGTGTGCGATGCCGATGACTTTCGTGGCATATCCCTCCCCATTGTAGTATCCAAAGCAAACACTCAGAAATTAATTAAACACGAGAGTAAAAAGTGTAAATTATTTATTTTACAATTCCGTATGTCATAAAACGTACATACGAGTTTGTATCGTAAAAAAAGTTAAAAAGTAAAGAAACTTAGTGTTAACTGTATTTATTTCTCTTCACGGTCCCCAGATTTGCATATCGTAGTGGATAGTGCCGCCTGGGCGTGACGTGAGCCGGATTACAACGAATTGTTGCCCAATGCCACCATTGGCCATGTTAACGCTGATGCCCTGGCCGCTTACTCTGGTTTCAAAACCTCGCATGGCAGTGATGCCGAAGCCTGCCATACGGCGGTACTCTAAGGTTTGGGTCTGAGTGAGGCCGGCGATTGCGTTTATGTTCACTCTAAACCTGAAAAACATAATGTTTTCTGTTAATACATACTCACGTTTTAAATTCACTCATAAGGGCCAAAATTAAAGGGTAAGACTTATAGTTACAAACGTACGCTAAAGCTTAAAAGGTTAAAGATGTATACATGTTTTTCTATGTTCCTCATTATAGATTATATTTGCTCTTATTAACCAAAGTCAAGTTGTTACCGCTGAACTTAAGAGCAAAACCGGTGGTTCGAGGCACATTCTAAAAAAATGTGTATATTTTGCCCAGTGATAAGCCTACCAGCTTTCCTACTTATTTAAATTACCCAGACACATTATTGCTTGCGGATTACTGACACAGGATCCATTTCAAAAATAACATAACATTCAAATTCTTACTTATATTACAAATTTGAAAGTTTGCGAGCATAATTTCTTTTAATTTTCACGCTGAAAAGGCCAAGTAGGTTTTGATGCGATTTGTGTGCAGGATTACTTTGTATATAGTTTTTGTTTCAGCTTAGACGATTTGACCGAATTAAACATAATGGACACATTCCAGTTGTTCATAAACGTTTTAGTAATATCATTAAAAACGTAAAGCGTACTTAGGCCGTAGCGTCATAATTCATATACAAAAAGGACTGTTTTTTGGTAGGTACATCTAATGTGCTAATATGACTTCTTTTAAGATATTGTTTGAATATTTTGTTTTCGCACCGGAAATGATCAATGAATGATTATTTATCAATATAGTGTAGAGAACATATATTTATATTTTCCTTACAAAAGTAAATACTTACGTGTGCAACAATCTATCGAAAGGCCCGATGTTACCCTGATTCCAATTACGAGGAGTTGGGATGACGGAAAATTGTTTGCGTGAAGAGGGGGTTTCGGGAGATTCCTCAACAGAGATGATGGAAGTACCATCACTAGACGGGGCGACGTTGGAATTATCAGCGATGAGAACAGATGTAACGTCATCAGAGTACTTGTTGTCGTAAGATGGCACGACCGAAGAGTCGGTGACGGCGGCGAAAACCGCAAGAACGGTTAGTGCAAGTACTGCCTTCATCTGTAAACAGAATTACGTAGGTGCTAGTAAGATATTGTCAGATACGTATTTGAGTAGCAGTAGAACTGTTTGTGAACGAGTTGGAGAAGTACTGCCACCATATCTACAATGCTCGCATTACTGTTTCCCATGTGCAGGGTATGGGTGCCGGCTATATTACAGGCACTTAAGTTAAGACTTAACAGCTTAATGTCTCAGGGTAAATGGGCGCAGTGCAGTTCGTCACGTACGACGAAATTAATCTGTTAAAGGTCCAGTTTACCGCTTAAACTAGATAAAGAACTTTTGCTTGGTCCATTTCTTTATTTAAATTAAAGGTATAGTAGTTGTACCAAATTATTACAACTTACAATATGCTCGGAAGTAGAGAAAACGCAATACAAAAAGTATTCGAAATAATAATGTTTCGGAAAACATCTCTGTTCACTGATTTACGTGATATAAAGTCGACGAAAATATGACTTAATGTAATTTTATTCAATAACTTTAAAATGAATATCTCGTCAATATAATGGTCATTCGCTGAATTAGGTATGAATTCAAAGTTTAAATTTATTCAAATATTGGTACTGAATGTGCTTCACATAAGGACCGCTTGAAGTAGCGCTGAGAGAAATTATATAAGTGCAGCTGCCTTAATAGCCTAATGGTCTAATTTGGACAAAATTAGACCATTAGGCTATTAAAGCAGCTTCTTTTTTAATAAAAGGCGGACTGACGAGGAAAGGAAGAATAAGAAAGAGTTAGCTGACCTACGACGCGTGCGAGTGAGCAAAACCATAAACTATTCAAGAAATTTGTTAATCAATTAGCACAAGCATACATTTCGAACATGAAGTAGTATATTGGCCAAACACTGCCATTATTAATAAACCACAATGAAGAAACCAGAGTACGATTGATAGTAAAAATGTATATACATATAAATTTTTACCTTATAATAAGGTATACTGCCAATTTAGCACAAAATAAAAATACAGAAGTAAGAATTCTAAGATACTTGAGAGATCGAATGATTTTAATTATTTTCAGTTCCTTTATTTATACTTTGTGCTTGATTGATAAGATAGAACAAAATACCTCATTATGTTATTATCATGTTATTTTATTGATTATCGTAAGAGCATAATGCTTTTTCATTATTTATAAATATAAAAACGAATCTCTGTAGAACAATTTCTCTAATTCTTTTTTGTTGTGTTAGTTATTGTAAGGAGAAGGTTCTTATGAAAGAAAAACCACGAAAAGTCGGGAGATTATGGCAAAGGCGAAGGCCTGGCCTACTACGCGAACGTAGTTTCGGGCAGTCCAAATTTCAAATAAAAATCATTTCTTATAACATCATAAAAGTGATTAAATTGTGATGAATTTAGTTTTGCGGATATAATTATAATTTTGCAATTCTTAACCCGTAACACCGTAAAATGAATGACAAAGTGAGTTTGTTAATTTGTTTCCCTTTTTTTATACTCGTATTACTATTAAGCCACATCTGTAGATTGATCATTATTTCCATAACCTCATATGAATAACTTATTTAATACCTTGAAGAAAGGGGAATACTTCTGCGAACTAGATTCAAAATAAGCGCTTACAAGCGCCTCTAGATATCCCAGATATTGACTGTTATTGTGACCGAAGAGGGAACATGTAAATATTTATATTTGCCATAGGAGGTAGTGCGGGTCCTAGGTATTATGAACGTTTAATAAGAAAAGAGCTAGGACGCAGATTCATACTGCAGTATATATTATAGATAGTATTTATATAGCTGGTATGGTTCACGCCTTTGTACCGTTATTTTCAACATCATCATCATCATCTCAGCCGTAAGACATCCACTGCTGAACATTGACCAAGATTTTCCAAAATGACCGATTGGAAGCGGCCAGCATCCAACGTCGTCCTGCGACCTTTATCAGGTCTGTCAGCGCAGTCTGTCCACCGTGTCGGTGGACAGACTGCGCTGCGCTTGCCGGTCTGTGGTCTCCACTCCAGAACCTTTCGGCCCCATCGGCCATCTGTTCTGCGTACTATGTGCCCTGCCCACTGCCACTTCAACTGGCTAATCTTCTGGGCTATGTTGGTGTATTTCGTTCTTCTACGGATCTCCTCATTTCTGATTCGATCACGTAGAGAAACCCCGAGCATAGCCCTCTCCATAGCTCGTTGTGCGACTTTGAGCTTAGTTATGAGGCCATAGTGAGAGACCAGGTTTCAGTGCCATAAGTCATCACTGGCAACACACATTGGTTGAAGACTCTTGTCTTGAGACACTGAGGTATTTTTGACGAGAAGACGTCGCGAAGTTTCCGGAACACTGCCCAGCCGAGTTGGATTCGACGATTGACCTCTTTCTCGAAGTTGGAACTGCCTAGTTTGGACTGTTTGTCCCAGGTAGATGTACTCGTCAACAACTTCGAGAACTGAGTTCCCAACTGAGATTGGGGTAGGACCACATGGGCCCCTTCCACCGCGGCGGTGGAAGAGCTGGATGCGGCCATCCTCAGGATGAGGGCCAAAAACACGGCGCCGGGACCAGATGGTATTGCCGGTGGTGCGTGGGCTCTCGCCCAGGACGCTCTGGAGCCTCTTCGACCGCTGCATGCGGGAGGTGAAGTTCCTCACGAGGTTGAAGGGAGGTCGGCTCGTACTCTTGCGAAAAGAGGGGCGTCCTGCGGATGCGATTTTAGAGATGGTATGGCAACTATTATTTATTCTGTGCTACTAGCTTAAGTTTGTTTTTTAACATAATTATTCACACGATAATTATACATAACGAATAGATAACTCCGGGGATTTTTTGATATAATGACATAGGTAAATGTGCAGTATGAGTCAATCAATTATTATTATTGTGATCATAAGATAACCAATCGTCGATTGAATCTGAGTTGCGATAAGTCAGGTAATTAGACCAATGACCTATAGGCTTGTCGCAAGTGAAAACTACTTTGATGGGCTCTCATTATTAAAATGTGCTTGTCGTATTTGTTAGCATGTAACGCAGTATGTACTATCAAATACTTTACAGTCTTATTAAAACTATTCTTTTTAACAATATAGAACTTACTGGACATGCTGATGACACCTATGTCTTTTATTATGGAAATCCATTAATGATATTATATCTGAGGCATGAGGCATCCCTTATGATCTTTGCCGCAAAAATTTAAAGCATAGGTACCGGTTTTTTCGTGGATAACAATATATAACATTGCAATACAACAGTCAGAAAAGAAGAAATATCACGTTCTATACTTAGTTGACAAGCAACTTAGGGAGCTCTTATTAACCGTATCAGATCTTAGCTGATATCGGTCTTAGGAGTACTACAGAAAATGTCTAACTGCATTACGAATAAAGTACAATTTTCGACGTACGACTCTAGTAAAATCACACCTTGAATATCTAGTAGAAGTTTGTGGATCGGCACTATCAAATAAATACTAATTAAATCTCTGTGATAAGACGAGCTATTAATGTACTATATATTCAATTACCACTATTCTACTCCTACACAATTATATATGAAAAACTAAACTATATAATCTTACACAATTTTACACATATAGCACCTGCATTCTTATAAAAATGTCATCTCTCAACCAGTGCATTCAAATGTACAGCTCCCACAAAAATACCCACAATTTGAGAAATAAAAATTAATTAGATTTGATAAAGCCGCGTACCAAATATGGAAAAACAACGATACAATTTGAAGGAGCAAAGCTATACAGCTACCAAATGAAGTGAAAGAATGTGATAGTGTATTACGCATATCGGAGTAAACTTAAGCAATACGTAAATAACCTGGTTTAAGAAGCTAACCGCGCCAGAAGAAACAGTGTAATTATATTTAAATTAATCTCAGTGTAAAAATAGAATTTAACCAGGCACTTAATTTCAAATCCAATGTTCAAAATAAGGTCTAGGGTCACATAATGAGCATGAAATCACAAAATGCTGAAGCGCCAGCTTGAAAAAACCTTTTGTGACGATATCTACGACACTTTAGGGCAAAAGTTATAAACACCATTATTGTAGAGAATACAAACCGCATTTTATTTCTTATAAACTTTTTTGGGAAATTTACCATTTACGATTTATGGCTCATTTAATGAACCGGTTTTAATGGGACCGCACGAGATCATTGATGGGACATATAAGCGCCTAATAAATATATCAGTAATTATCTAATAAACAAAAAAAATTATCCCCGAAATGTAGAGGGCGGCACTGAAAATTTCGGGAATCAAGGAAGTGACACAACATTACTATTTAAAAATGTATTTATTGCTTTTCGAAGTATTCTCCGCGAAATTTGACACATTTTTCCATACGATGGAACCAATCATTGAAGCAGCCATTCCATTCGGAAGTTGGGGTCTCCAAAATGGCCGTTTTTTAGGCGTCCACAGCTTCTCCAGGTGATGAAAATTTCTGTCCACACAATTTATTCTATATTTTAGGGAAAGTATAGAAATCATTAGGGCTTAGGTCGTGGCTGTACGGCGGATGGTCTAATAACTCTATGTTTTCTTGCTCTAAAAACTCTTTTGTTC
The DNA here is from genome assembly GCA_917880725.1 of Selenia dentaria. Classification (NCBI taxonomy): domain Eukaryota; kingdom Metazoa; phylum Arthropoda; class Insecta; order Lepidoptera; family Geometridae; genus Selenia; species Selenia dentaria. Next base: position 17,559,641 of record OU862897.1, read on the forward strand.
TGAGCGCGGTGTGAGAACTCGCATTGTCGTGATGGAGGATGATGCGGTGGTTGCAGTTCTCTTTACGGAGTTCAGAAACGACCTGTGGCAAACAAATGCTAGCATACCATTCTGCATTAACCGTTCTTTGTCCCTCAAGAGGAATAGTCGTAACATGGCCGGTTTTGGAGACAAACGTGGCCACCATTATTTTTGCAACACTCCGTGAACGAACAATTTTTGTTGGCTTTAACTCATTTTCGAACACCCAAACTCGTGACTGGTTTTTTGTTTCGGGTTCGTTCGCGTTTATCCAGGATTCGTCACCTGATACGATGTTGTATACAGCATTTGCGGATCCTGCGTGGAATCTTTCGAGAGCTCTGACGCACCAAGTAACGCGAGCCGCTTTTTGCTCTTCACAGAGCGAATGCGGTATCCATCGGGAAAACAATTTTTTTACACCTAATTGTTCATGCAAGATTATTTGTATTTGACTCATGCCAATGTCTAAAGTTGCCTAAATTTCGCGGTATGTCACATGTCGATCTTCCTCAATCAGCTTACGCACAGCATCAACGTTTTCTTGGGTGACTGCAGTTTTTGGACGACCTTGACGGGGATCATCACTGAGCTTGACACGTACACGTTGAAATTCAGCAAACCAGCGATAAATTGTGGTTTTGGACGGGGCTTCATCACCAAATGCAGAAATCATCCGGTCAACACACTGTTTTTGTGTTAAACCACTTTGAAAGTCATAATAAATCATCGCTCTTGAATTTTCTCGAGTCAATTCCTTTTTCTCAACGATTAACGGCCGGTCCCAATAATATATCTATCGCCGGTTCACCTTACTAGAGTTAGATATTTGACACTATTTGTATGGATGTCAAATTTCTATCGGTAGTAAGGAAAACCGCAGATAGATAGATTATTGGGATCCTCCTTAAACAAGTTTGACAAAACCTTGTGACAAGACCGAAAATCTTTTTTTAAATGAATAAATGGTATTCGATTTTTAAAACCAAAGAGTTTTCAATTAAAAATATTTTAATATGACAGGCACAGTAGAAATATTCCATTTCCGATACTTTTAGTGCAGCCATATGTTCGAATAACTTCCGAACGAATTTACCGATTTGAATAATTTTTTTGTATTTGTTGCTCATCGCAAAAATCATCTTCAACATCATCTATCAGCACCCAGGTGAAACTCAAAAGGGCTCAAAAATTTATCTCATAATGTTCGCATAGCAGCGCGATGATCTCTAAAATACTTTAAGGTCTGATTTACTAACTCAACGAATCAGACAAACATTTTTACATCTGAATGTATTCCGATGCATGAAAATAATCAATTCAAATGTCAACTGAAGCAGTAACAAACGCACGAAACCTCACTTGACATAATCCATGCATTTAAGCGTGTGTAGATATTCGTCAGTAGATCTGAAGATTTTATTTTGTTCATCCGCCTAGTAGTCGATTATTGAATGTGGACTGCGATAAGTAAGATTTAGTAGGTATTTGCAAATGAATATCAATGTGTCAATTAGGAAATGTTTTCTTTAATTTTTAAATATTGAATGGATGTCAAGGATTTATTTTGATAAACGATTGTATATCCTCGGACCCACGCTCAACGCACTTATTTTGAAAAAGATGTATGGTTAACGGGATAGCAGACTTTATGTCTGTCACTTCTGTGGGTATTAAATAAATGTAAGTTATTATGAACAAAAACATTAATTTCATAGATATACACAGAAGGTAACGTCATGATCCTAAGGTTTTCAAAATAGAGTTCACAACTTTAAGTTTGCACTAAGTTGTTAGCTCTATATACCGCATTTCTTTTGTTAGAGTTGCCCCGGAACTTAATTTCATATCAACTCGATAATGCAACATATCCACAAATATATGCTGTAAGAACTGTGGAAATAATGGCTGTTTTTGAAAGCATAAGATTATTGTTTTAATTTAACACACAGCCCTGCAACATGCTATTTCTAATTTAAGTTACAGTCGATGAGAAGCCCTAAAACATTGTTGTGTTAAATAACATGTTCAAAATTGTACCCTAAATGATAAATATCTGTCTGAAATGAGCTTTTCAAATAAAAGTGCGTTGTTCGTGGCTCCGAGTATATACAACCATTTATCAGAAGAAATCCCTGACATCCAATCGATTCAATTATTTCAAAATAAAATTAAACGTTTCCTAATTGTTAAACTTATTACAGTGAACTAACGGTGGAGTCTATGAGGTAGTCTATGGTAGATCTATGGGGTGGAGTGGAGTGACGATCTGCGCAAGACGGCTGGCAAAAACTGAATGCGAGAAGCCCAAGATAGACCTAAGTGGCGTGCAATTGGAGAGGCCTATGTCCAGCAGTGGACTGCTACAGGCTGATGATGATGATGATCTAACGGTACATCTTGTAGTTTTTTAATAAAACAGCTTAATCTTATGATATTACAACTATTATTTATTTTATAATATCTAAATTAACTGCTAATAATTTAGTTTAAATTATAAGGTAAGTTATTTCATTTTAACTCTTAACTTCATAATGAATTGCATAGCTTCTTGGTTAAATATGGTGTCTATAGAAAATATACAGATGGGAATGTAGTGAGTATATCACTACATTCCCATCTGTATATTTTCTTGTGTACCCATATGAACAAATTAATAAATAAATTTGAATTTATTATTAAGTGCCCGAAATACAGCAGTGAATGATGTCACTAGACCTTTTTCTATGTAATTAGACACTACAATGACTTATATAGTGGCTTTTATTGATTATATTTTAACATATTTCTCGCTCGATGGTTTGACGAATGACCAAACTAAATAACTATCCGAGCATAATATATAAAAAAGGTAATCGACACGCGCCACCGGTCATGTTTCGCTTCCAGCGATTCAAATCTGCTGTGGGAGCTTAAACTCCTCAATGAGCCTTCCACCACATGCATAGTGTTTAGATAGTTTTACTGCGTGAGGGGACTGATTTCTAGGATATTCCCTCCGCCGTCCAGACGCGTATCGTAAGAGGTGAAGAAACCCGACTTACTAGATGGTAAGGCTCTTGTGCAATAGGCTGTATTGATACTACCGCAGCGCTAGATATTCTGCCTCGAAATAACAGTATCTAAGGCATTATACTGTATAGAGTGCTGTTATCGTGACGAGCGCAGCAGGGCTCCAAAATACTAACATTCTAATCTATGGATGGCACTGCAACTGTCATGGGAAAGCGTAGTGCTTACCCTCAGGCACACCACTTGCCCGTCTCATCACTTTATTGAAAAACAAAATTTAACCCCGGGGATTTTCTGTAATCTTATTGTGCATTATGTATCAGTAGATCTGAAGATTTTAATTATTTATTTGTAAATTCGGTAATAAGCCGATAATTTAAAGTGAATTGCGATAAGTAAAGTAATTAGACCAATGAACTTGTTGCTTGTTACAAACAAAGCCCACAGGGATGCACTAACAAAAAACTCTCGTTTTAATGTTTATGGTTACATAATGGTGATTTGTATAGATTACAATAATATATAATTTATTATGCCTTATAATTAGACTGATTTGTACGTACATTTGCCATTGTTCATATGCTATCATCAGGGGGCACTACGAGTTCAGGCCATTTTCGACCCTCTATAATTTCATTGTGGATAAAACTAGAAGCCTGATATTTTTAGTAACCTGCAGATATTGTATAAGCAGGGTATATTTCTAATTTCATTCTATTTGAACCAGTAGTTTAAAAATTTTAGGTGGTCAAAGTTTCTTAATTTTGTCACTTACTGAACGATCATCAAAACTCTAACGCACTTCTAGCAGACATAGAAACTTCAAATTTAGAAAACAATTAGTGTTTAGAATATACATCAAGGAAAAACCAAAATATTTAGCAATTTCTGTCCAGTTTTCTAGATACATCAACTACATAAATAACTTTGTAAACTAGGTAACTTGTAAAATGGTCAACGGAATGAAAAAGCAAGAATGAGGCATTTCTTATGAAAATGTACCAAAATCCCAGAAAATATTAACTAGATAATTGGCCGAAAATGCCATAGAAGAAAGAACACTAATTATATATTATTTAATCGAACATAACAAATTAAATTATGCATGACAAACGTGAAATTTTAGCTTGAATATCTAGCAATATAGCCTCATTCATCCATTCGCTCTTTCTTTTTCACACACACACACGCACACACACACACACACACACACACTAACACACACACACGCACACACACGCACACACACACACACACACAAACACAAACACACACATACACACACACACAAACACACGCACACACGTCCACGCACACACACCCACACCATCACACATATTTCCTATCCTTCTCAACACCCTTACAACAACTATAATTTAATATACGACTGTAATTAATAGTTACATTTATATAATGTAAATCCGTTATTGGCCTTAAGTTAAGTTGCCTGATACTGTTTTGTTATGTAATCTGTCCGCATCAGGACAAAAAATAACAATAGATTTATGAATGAAACTTGTCTCGAATGAGGCTTGCTGATTCGGACAGATTAAGAGCTGTGGATTTTGTACAATAAATAAAAAAATTAAAACATTTTTAAATCTTGTCAAATTTTGCACAATGTATTCATAGCGTCTTTACCAGCTATATAAATAATGTATACTCGTATAATAAATACTGCTGTATTAGGAATGCTACCTAGCTCTTTTCCAATTAAACGTTGAAAACACCTATGACCCGCACTAACTCCATATAGCAAAATATAAATATTTATACGTTTCGTCACAATAATAGTTAATTCCTGGAATTTTATATCTTATAGGCATTATATATCGTCAGTACGCTTATTTTAAATCAAGTTCACAGAACTTCAGTCTTCATTGTCCATTCTTTAAGGTATTAAATATTTTATCCATATAAGTTAATGGATATAATGATCAATCTCCAGATGTGGAATAAGAAAAAATGAAAAAAAAAGAAGGAAAAACAAATTAACATACACAATTTCGCATTTATAATTTTTTACCGTGTATACATTAAGAATTGAAAATTGTAATTATTATGTCCGCAAAACTGAATTCATCACAATTCTATCACTATCATGATACAAAAATAAATTATTTTTATTTGAAAATATCTACAGCCCGCGACATCGTTCGCATAGTTGGCTCGGCTTCGCCCTCGCCATACTTCCCATCTTTTTTGTTATTTCTTCCATATGAACCTTCTCTTTGAAATAATTAATACAACAAAAAATAAACGTTTTAAAAAAAATTTCCATCCGTCCACGCATGATGCAATGACTAAGGGAAATAGAGATTCATTTTTACATAATATATAGATGATTAAGGAGCTTATTATGTTTTTAAGTTATTGCTCTTACGATAATCAATAAGATAACAATATAATAACATAATGAGGTATTTTGTTCTATCTTATCAATTAAGCACAAAGTATAAATAAAGGAACTGAAAATATTTATAATCATTCGATCTCTCGAGTATCCTAGAATTATCACTACTGTGTTTTTATTTTGTGCCATCTAAATTGACACTATATTTTAAAGGTAATATTTTATTTTGTATATAAATTATTGGTATCAATCGTACCCTGGTTTCTTTATTATGATTTATTGTTGTGTTGGCAGTGACAGTGTTTGGCCAATATACCACTTCATGTTCAAAGTTTTTGCTTCCGCTAATGTTTTATGGATTTCTTGACAAGTTTATAGTCGCTCACACGCACGCGGCCGTACATCATGTCTTCTTTGTCTTACTTTCCTCTTCATTCCGCCTTTTATATAAAAGAAGCTACCTAATGGTCTAATATTGACACAGTGCACATATATAATAATTTATGTCATACTTCAAGCGGTCTTTATGTGATGCAGCATATCCAGCAACTTTGGATAAATTAAAATTTTGAATTCATACATACTTCAGAGATAGACCATTTCATTGACGAGTCATTGTTTTAAAAGTTATTAAATAAAACTGTATCAAGTTATAATTTCGTCGACTTTATATCACGTAAATAAGTGAACCGATAGGTTTTCCGAAATATAATCTTCTCAAATATCTACTGATTTGCGTTTTCTCTACTTCTGACCATATTTTAAGTTTTAATATAATACTATAGAATAGTCATAATATTGATTCTATAATTACTATACTACTAGTTTTAAGCGGTAAGCTCAGTTTTTTCATTTCGTCGCAGGTAACGAACTGCACTGCACTCCATAGAGAAAATCATCTCCTTTTCTCTATGCTGCGGTGATTACCCTGACACATTAGGCTGTTAAGTCTCATGCACCTGTAATTTTGCCAGCACCCTTCAAACGGAACACAGTAATGCGAGCGTTATAGGAATGGGCGCAAAATTTATCTAACTCGTTGACGAAAAGTTCCACTGCTACTAAAATACGTATCTGACAATATCTCACTAGTAATTTTCTTTACAGATGAAGGCAGTACTTGCACTAACCGTTCTTGCGGTTTGCGCCGCCGTCACCGACTCTTCGGTCGTGCCATCTTACGACAACAAGTACTCTGATGACGTAACATCTGTTCTCATTGCTGATAATTCCAACGTCGCCCCGTCTAGTGATGGTACTTCCATCATCTCTGTTGAGGAATCTCCCGAAACCCCCTCTTCACGCAACGAATTTTCCGTCATCCCAACTCCTCGTAATTGGAATCAGGGTAACATCGGGCCTTTCGATAGATTGTTGCACACGTAAGTATTTACTTTTGTAAGGCAAATACAAAAATATGTTCTCTACACTATATTGATAAATAAACTAACATTCATTGATCATTCCCGGTGCCAAACAAACAAAATAACCACTTAATGAATATCTTAGAAGAAGTTTCCATATTAGCACATTAGGTGTACCTATCACAAAATTAATCCAAATTAGACTTTTTGAACATGCATTATGGCGCTACGGCTTAAGTACGCTTTACGTTTTAAATCCTATTACTACTTAAAACGTTTACGAACAACTGGAATGTAACTCCATTATGTGTAATTCAGTCAAATCGTCTAAGCTAAAACAAAAACCATATACAAAGAAGACAGTTAATCCTGCACACAAGCATTATGCTCAATCCATTACATTTCGAATCAAAACCTATTCAGCCGTTTTAGCTCGGAATAGTAAAGGATATTATACTTGCAAACTTTCGAATTATTAAAATAAGTATGCATGTGACTACTGGTTACTTTTTAAAGAATAGCTGTGTCAGTAATCCGCATCATAAGTCAGCAATAATGTGTCTGGGCTTTAAATGACTATATGATGCTGGAAGGCTAATCACTGGGCAAAACTTACACAACTTTTAAGAATGTGCCTCGAACCACCGCTTTTGGTCTTATGTTCAGCAGTAAAAACTTGTGGGTCCATATGGGACTCTAGTCAATAAGAGCAAATATAATCTACAATGGTCAACATAGAAGGACATGTCTTTAACCTTTTTAGCTTTTACGTACATTCGTATCTACAACTCTTTAACATACAATTCTGGTCCTTATGAGTGACCGAACTTAAACCGTGAGTATGTATTAACAGAAAACATTACATTTCAGGTTTAGAGTGAACATAAACGCAATCGCCGGCCTCACTCAGACCCAAACCTTAGAGTACCGCCGTATGGCAGGCTTCGGAATCACTGCCATGCGAGGTTTCGAAACCAGAGTAAGCGGCCAGGGCATCAGCGTTAACATGGCCAGTGGTGGCATTGGGCAACAATTCGTTGTGATCCGGCTCACTTCACGTCCAGGCGGCACTATCCACTACGATATGCAAATCTGGGGACCGTGAAGATAAATAAATACAGTTAACACTAAGTTTCCTTACTTTTTAACTTTACTATACAAACGTATGTACGTTTTATGACATACGGAATTGTAAAATAAATAATTTTAACTTTTTACTCTCGTGTTTAATTAATTTCTGAGCGTTTGCTTTTGATATTACCATGGGAAGGGTTATGACACAACAGTCTTCAGCATCGTGCACTAGTTTTTCTTTAACAATATATAATTATAAAACAACTCCATAAGAAATTGAATGAGTCCAGTCAGTATATGTATCTGTATGTAGTGTGACATAACATGCCGTATTTAAAAATATCTAATATCAAGACCCCAACAGTAGCAGAGTTAGTTATAACGTATGCAAGAGGGACAAAAAAAAAGCGTTATTTTATAAAATTTAGGACAACTAGGCTCTTTGTTAGTTTAAGGAAAAGTAGAACGAAAATATGAAATGTAAGACAACAAAGTTGAACCTTAATTACGTATTGCAATATTATACGAAATGCAGCGTAGCTGCGACCTACTTGCGCACAAGCGGCACAAAGTGCAACACGAGGCGCCGACTCAGCACACGTGTCGAAGCCGACACCGGACGAGCGGAGCGGCGTTTGCGTCACTCTTGGTACACACCTCGACCGGAGTACATAGCATAGTTTAGCAATAGTTAATTAATTAAATTGTAATAATTATATTTTAAAATAAATTAGATGCCAACAGTTTTGGTTTTTTTAAGTCCTTCGGCTGCAGCTAACGTAATTGGCGCAGTCGGTAGGATATTAGAGTCAGCGCGCGCGGTCTAAAGCTCGAAAAGCTCCAAAAATCGTTGCACGGCTTGACTCCGATAGTCGCTGGCAGGCTCCTAAGTCTTCATCTAATATCCGAATCTACGTGGCCGCAGCTCCGGGGACCAGTATCCGACAATTGATACGCAGAGGAAACCAGAATGCAACTGTAAGTACGCAAAAACTTTCTTTTTGTGTTGCTCCTTTTAGTCCTTACTTATCCTTGTAATTTTTCAAGATTTTTCATCCTAAGAATCGGGGTGGTCGGGAGACTGTATCTCGCCAGTCTCACCGTCATAAGGAATTAGATAGTATTAGGGAAATAGATTTAGATTTAGATATGAATTCATTAAAAAGGTTAAAGAATGGATAACGCAACACAACGACGTCATAGACCAATTAGTAAAGAACCAACAATTTATAAATGCTACACTTGAGCTTCTATTGAACAGCGATGCTTATAAAGATACTAGCCTCTTAAAATATGCTCAATTTGCTCAGCTTTTGACTATTATAACGGAAAATGTTGATGATTTATTTAAGGAATTACTTAGGATAGAAAATATTTTAGCTTTAGTGCGAGCATCGAGCACGCACCATTCTATGGTAGACGTAAATACTTTAAGAAATATGATAGATAGAGTCCATATAATCTATGGAGATAGTAGAATATTAAATTTAGATTTACGCGATTATTATAGTATTATAAAGCCTGGGTCATACTATGCTGACAGAAAAATAGTCATAGTTTTCAAAGTACCTATTGTTAGCAAAGACATATTTGATTTATACAAACTTTCAATAGCCCCGAATAGGTATAGTCAAGTCCTTATTCCTCCCTTTCCATTCCTCGCAACCAATAAGGAAGCGTATGCGTACATGGAGGCAGAATGCCCGAAAGTAGACAAGCAGTAGCTCTGCGTAGAAGACACAATAAACCAAATCAAGAACCAGCATGACTGTACCCGAGAACTCGTCATCAATCATGCGTTGGGAGCAGCCTGCAACCTCACCACTGTCATCCTGGAGAAGGAAGCAATGGAGCAACTGGACGACAAGGACTACGTCGTTACATTTCCTCGCACTACAAGAACCCACCTGCGATGCGGAAGAGAAGAGTACAAGCAACTTCGAGGGAGCTACTTAATCACCGTTCCTATTAACTGCAGCCTGATGACGTCAGAATTTACAATAGCTAACGAAAACGACCAAATATCCGGCCATCCTCTTCTGATCACGGATATCTCATATAATTTCAAGGAGAAATCTGTGCGCTCACATAAGATATCTCTGCAATCTATCGATTTAAGAAAACTACATAAAGCCTATAACCAAGCCATGATGCAACCGAACTTAGAACGAGACACGACGGCAGATGACGCACTCTACCATACCACCCTACCTTTTTATGTGGTACTATTCGGTGCATTCGCACTTGGACTCACCATGATTCTACGACGTCTCAACCTGTGGAAACGCAGCAAACCTCAACATCAAGATGACCAAACATCTCCGAAGCATGTATATGAAAATCCTGAAAAACCTGCGGCTTTTCCAGCAACATTTTCACTAAACGTTGGAAAATAGTTGCTGATCTGCGGGTGGAGGAATTACATATTGCAATATTATACGAAATGCAGCGTAGCTGCGACCTACTTGCGCACAAGCGGCACAAAGTGCAACACGAGGCGCCGACTCAGCACACGTGTCGAAGCCGACACCGGACGAGCGGAGCGGCGTTTGCGTCACTCTTGGTACACACCTCGACCGGAGTACATAGCATAGTTTAGCAATAGTTAATTAATTAAATTGTAATAATTATATTTTAAAATAAATTAGTTGCCAACAGTTTTGGTTTTTTTTAAGTCCTTCGGCTGCAGCTAACGTAATTCCTTCCACAACATTTCAGTTTTATCAAACATCAGTTTTATTTTGAAGAATGTTTTGACAACACTGCATGGGTTTTATTCTATAGAGACTGTTTCTAAAACAACATTAGGTTATACTGTAAAGTTGATAGAAGCTTGATTAAGTGTTGTCAGTAATTAGAAAAATTTGCATTGATGGAGAAATTTAAAGAGTTAAGATATATAATCTATCTATACTCATAATAAAGGAGTAGAGGCTAAAAATGTGAGTCAGAAGACGTACGAGTATAACCTACTGAACACGAATAGTCTGTATGTTCACGCATAACTTACAAACTATAAAGCACAGATTTCGATGAAGTTTGGTATATGAATAGAATAGAGCCCGGTGCTCCCAACTATAAGCTTTTGATCTTGATCCGTCACATAAATACAAGATGGCAGCTTAAATCCTCTATGCTATACGGTCTCATATAAAACACGTGTCTCGATTGACTGGTCCGCGCACATGAATTTCTGTGGTACGGCTTAAAACCGTAATAATTATGAATGTGTACGACTTTGTTAATTTCTGCAATTATTCCTATATAAGGTGTGCAGCTAAGTTAAAAAAATAAAATAAGAATAAACATTTCTGGTGCAATACACTAAAAACTTATTAGAAATAAACTATAACGATAATAATGCAATACATGTTATTTTTAAACTACAACACAACAAATCTTCACACCTATAGGTACTCGCTGACTATATACCTTACGCCTTCGTATCCTCGAAGGCGTAAGCAGCGGTGTTTTAAGAGGATTGCATAGCTAGTACTTTCCATGCTAAATGAGAAAACTCTTTTTTACCTCTTAACATTGTCCGATTTCGGTGATTTTTTTTCATAGAATTATGACATTGTTTACTATGCCCGTACGTTTTGATTTTATCAGTATTTCAAAGTACAATAAATTTCCTTTTTTAGAACTTAAAAAAACTGAAAAAATCAATACGTACGGGCAAAAGTACTAGCTATGCAATCCTCTTAAGCACCTGCGTTTCAGCGGATATCTTTTTGGTCTTATGTAATAGGGTGCGAACCTATTGCCATCTACGGGGTACTGCTCTAGAAACTGGTATGCTATTGTGAACTTCTTTGTCAGTAAGTTTAAGTTTGTGTCATCGAATACGTATCGGTAAATCAGAAGATTATGCGTTATTGATTCAATAGATAAGTAGCAATCTGTTTTCTTCAATTTAATGTAATCTGCCATAAGCGTTATATAATATAATCAAACAATATAATACAATCAATAGAGAAAACTTACCGTGATTTAGATTTTCTTCTTAGATTTTATCTCTCTTAAGCTTTGCTTAATTAGCGGTCAAGCTTAAACGTTAGGTGTAGCTAAGTAACACATTTCACTAGATGACGTTGTTTTTCCGGAAATATGAAATAATTTATAAGTATAGGATCCATATAGAGAGTTATTATAAGTATAGAATCGATATAGATAGATAGTTAGATAACAAAAAAATCTAGTATCTAAGTGGCACGCACTACTCAAGTCAGTCCGATACAAAGCTTTTTAGCCGTATTTGCTTAGTGCTTAGTAAGTGCTTTACACTTACAACACTACACAGCTGCTTCTGCGATTGAAGTGCCTATGATGTCAATTTCGGTAGTATCTTAGATCTAGTTCTTAATAGCAGTTGTGCAGCAATCACTTCGCTGACATTTGGCTGTGCTATGACTATCGTATGTTGCCGTTGAAGTAAAATTAAAATGTTGTGCCTATCTTGCACCAGTTAAAACATTTATAAAGTGGATTTCTAACATAAACATAATAAGAGATTACTTTTTAAATCATTTAGCTCCCTAAAAACCTTCAAAATATTACAAAAATTTAATTTATGGATCTGAATGCCCAATTTACGCCACTGTAGCAACGCAATCGCAACACAATTAAGTCAAAAACAATCGATAGAAAGCTGCTGGCCCGCGATTAAACCTTCATAGTGAGCAGATTACGAAATTAAAATACACTCGAGAGCAATGAATCCGGGTCACTTAAAGAATCCTAAAAATCTCGGAAACTAAAAATGCTAGGTTAATGCAATAAATTGTATTTAATAGATAATGTAATACTCCTTAAATGAAGGTATTAAAACTTCTTAGTTATTGTAAAGTTATATCATAAAAAAATCAAATTTGAAAAAGGGCCACTTTCGAAGATGGAACTACGAAATTACAGCATTTGTTTTGCTTTTGTTTGTAATCTGTCATTTATGTGGGTACATAAACCATGTTGATAGTGCTCTATATTCATTATTCAAGCTGAAATTATGTCGCTTACGCCTGAAGAATGCACCAGAATACTTACAATGCTGGAAACCGGCCGGAGTCAGCGCGATACAGCCAGGACTGTCGGTGTGTCGCTGTGAACAGTACAAAGAGTTCTCCGACGTTACGAAGAAACTGGTTCTAACCTACGCAGACCAGGAACGGGCAGAACCAGGTGTACCACAGCACGAGAAGACCGATACTTGGTGAACACCATGCTTCGAAATCGCTTTCTCACAGGAACTGAACTCACAAATCAGTTTCGACGCCTCGGAGGAAGTAACCCAAGTGCATGGACAGTAAGACGTCGGCTTGCTGAATCTAACTTAAAACACCATAGACCTGCAAACGGCCCTAAACTGGAGCGTGGGCATCGTATTTCAAGACTAAGATATGCCCAGAGCCACGTAAATTGGAGTATTGAAGATTGGTCAAAAGTTATGTTCTCCGACGAATCAAAATGTATGCTCTACAAGAACGATGGAAGACACAGAGTGTATCGAAGACCAGGGGAAAGATTCAAGCAAGCATGCATCGAAGAAAAAGTAGCCTACGGTGGTGGGTCTGTACTTGTGTGGGCCGGAATTTCTTCTGAATGTCGCACAGAGCTGGTGATCATAGAAAACGGCTCTTTAACTAGCGAAAGATATGTGGAAGAAATCCTCAATGATCACGTTGGTCCATTTATGGTCAATTTAGGTGAGGATGATATATTTATGCATGACAATGCCCGACCTCGTATAGGTAGGATTGTGAATGGCTACCTTCAAGAGATGAACATTACTCGTATGGAGTGGCCAGCGCGCAGCCCGGATATCAACCCGATCGAGCATGCTTGGGACGAGCTAGGCAAATGCGTAAAACAACGAAAGCCTCCCCCAATCACGCTTCGTGAGCTCAAAATTGCTCTCACAGAGGAATGGGAGAATATTCCCCAAAATCGTATAAGGAACTTGGTGTACAGCATGCCAAACCGCGTAAACGCAGTAATGGAAGCACGAGGAGGCAATACGAAGTATTAAAATTCAAGAAAATCGTAATAAAGTTCAAAAATTTCATGTTTCCTATTTTTGTTTTAAGGAGAGATCAGCAGTTTTTTTCTTTATGTAATTTTGTGTTAATAAAATGTATGGTGACTCATATTTTTTTTACTTTTATTTAAGGAGTATTACATTGTCTATTAAATACAATTTCTTGCATTAACCTATCATTTTTAGTTTCCGAGATTTTTAACATTCTTTAAGTGACCCGGATTCATTGCTCTCGAGTGTAGGTATAAACGACAATTTTCATATTTGCTACAATTGAGCTGCTATAACGCGGATCAATAAATAAACATAAAAAGAGACTGGGGCCCCTGCTCGCTATTTAGGTTCGATCGCGGTCCAGTGACTTGCTATCGTCAGTTTTTGACATAATTGGTATGCTGCAAACTATTGAGATGTGATTGCGATGCTACAGTAGCATACATCGCCAATTCGTAACGATTGTTTTTTTTCAAGCAAGTCAGTATAGGTTATTTTGTGCGTATTATTTTTTTTAAATCTCAGTTTCTGTGATATTATAAATACCATATAGCAAAATAATTAAAAAATATTTAGTTATTTACGTTTTCCTAGAAAAAGACTGTATTGGTATTTGTACTGATACTTGATGGGTAGAAGTTTTTATTTCAGTGGCAACATTCGCAAGTAGTAGCACAGCCATATGACAGCGATGTAATTGCTATACAACTGCGATTGAGATCTAGATCTAACAGACCAAATTTGACATTAAAGGCAGTTCAATCGCAGAAGCATCGCAGTAGTGTTGCGATTGCTCAATAACTAAGCGACTTAGGGCTCAGAAGTTCAGAAAAATTCCATCCTCGGGGACGGGATTCGAACCCGCGTCTTCTGATCTCCGTGTCAGACGCCATTGACCAACTAGGCCACCGAGGTTCGGGACCGAGCATCGAATTTTAACTCTCTATTTGACTAACCGTCTTGCGGGGACGGAGCGACATCTATTGGACAGTTCACAGTACCATCCAACCGAAAGAAGCATTATTTAGAAATACTTAAACTTTCGTATTGACATCGCAGCCCTTGTAATTTTACGGGTTCGAATCCCGTCCGAGGATGGAATTTTTCTCTCTATAAATTTGTAATATAATTTCATGATCATATTTCATTGCATTAAATTCTTATTGTGTGTATTTAAAAACTATTTCTTTATTAACCTGCAACGTGACAAACTTTAAAAAAGGAGAACAATGATGGAATGACACAATGGGGACGTCATGGATTTTAATTTGGGATTTTGAGGAGAGAGGATTCCTAGAAGAAAAACGAATTATTATTTTGATGATTGGATTGATATTATAAAATAATAAAGATGCTTATCACAATATATCATATATCCCATAGAAGAAAGGATAACTGGAAATCGATATACTTGACGAAGGTCCCATCAACCATTGAGCTATTGGGCCTGAGAAAAACTGGCTCGATGTCATTAAGCCATTAATAAAGAAGAATTAGTTACTAAACACTATAAAGGAAGCTGTGTCTTTTATATAGTTTCTTGCCTCGTGAGAAGAAGGAGGGACGCCATAAGTGAAATTTATTAGCTAGTGTAGGCATTCTCTTATAATGTAAGTATACATATCATTTCATTACAAATTTTAATGTTTGATATTGCTAATGCAGGCGTTAGTGCTTTAAAAAGTAATACTATAATAATAAATATAGACAGTTTCAGTACCCTTGTCTCTTGATACCGCAATTAGACCGGTAAGTTGTAATTCTAATGGAATGTTGGCTGAAAGGTATATATAAGGTATAAGGTATTGATTGCATCGCGGCCCGCAATTGGTAAAATCACATAGCAACAAAAAGCCATAAAACCCAAAATTAATGCGTGATCATTTATTATAGTAGTCAACTTAATTTCTCATTCGAGGAACATTATTTCTGTGCTGCTGTAATGTTACAGACTACCTAGTATTTACTACTACTGTCACGACCTTACTATTTTAATGTTACCTACCCTACCCTCGATAGAATATAAGCCAGTGCTACTCGTAAACAATATTATAACAGAACCGTAAATGTAACGACTTCCCTAGTTTACTATCTCTTATCCAGTCCCTTAAGTTGATTTTTCTAGCTTAGAAATAAAGCTATTGGGATCTGAAAAATGAATAGAGCCAAATAGTTCGTCTTGTGTACCTAGTAGAACTGTTTGTCGTGACCGTAAAATAATACTAGAACTGTTGAGGCGTTTAAAAGTTATTCCCATCATTCTTATTGTATGGTTTGTAAAAGTGTTTATAAATATATGTTGATTATGATTGCAGTAACGGTAGCTTAGCGTTTTGGTAACTACGAGTACAGTTGAGTATTGTATTGAGTAACAAGTACCTAGTCTAACGTAATTCTGACGTGACAACAGTGACGTCACAATAAGAATGTAAAAGAACGCTATAAGAAGTGTCTGTATTCCAGTAAAATTGTAATAAACAAACAGTAAAAGTAAAAGTAACTGATGTATCATTTATGGCTAGTTCCTGACATATGATCTTAACAATTTGTTAGTATATAGTGCATGTAATGCAGTCTTTATAGTTTGTATTAAGACTATTATTTTTAACAATATAGAACTTACTGGACGTTATATGCTGATGACACCTGTGTCTTTCATTATGAAAAATCCATTCATGATATATCTAAGGCACAAAAGATCTTGATAAATTAAATGAAAGGTTTGCACACAACTTATTACCGATCAACACAAATAAGACATCCCTTATGATCTTTGCCGCAAAATTTTAAAGCATATAGGTCCTGCCGTCTATAATAATTCGTCGACGAGCTCACCGATGTCAAATACTTTAACTACCCTTGTGCATAAGGTTGCTTTTCCAACGTTTCTTGTCATTTCTTAATTTGTTTCACGGATGTTATCTCACATACATATATACATAATCGCACGGCTGTTTTTCCCTGATAACAATATATGACATTGCAATACAACAGTCAGAAAAGAAGAAATATCACGTTCTATGCTTAGTTGACAAGCAACTTAGAGAGCTCTTATTAACCGTATCAGATCTTAGCTGATATCGGTCTTAGGAGCACTACAGAAAATGTCTAACTGCATTACGAATAAAATACAATTTTACAATTTATGTACCTTTGAATATCTAGTAGAAGTTTGTGGATCCACACTATCAAATAAATACTAATTTAATCTCTTTGAAAAGACGAGCTATTAATGTACTATATATTCCATTACCACTATTCTAATCCTACACAATTATATATGAAAAACTAAACTATATAATCTTACACAATTTTACACATATAGCACCTGCATTCTTATAAAAATGTCATCTCTCAACCAGTGCATTCAAATGTACAGCTCACACAAAAATTGAATACCCACGATTAGAGAAATATAAATTAATTAAATTTGATAAAGCCATATGGAAAAACAGCGAAACAATTTAAAGAATAAAAGCTATACAATCAGCTACCAATTGAAGTGAAAGAATATGATAGTGTTAACGCATGTCGGAGTAAACTTAACCCTATAATTATATTTAAATTAATCTCCGTGTAAGTGAAAAATACTTCTTATAGGCCAGTTAAAATAGAATTTAACCTGGCACTTAATTTACAATCCAATTTTTCAAAATAAGGTTTAAGGTCACTTACTGAGCATAAAATCACAAAATGCTGAAGCGCCATCCAATTGATTCAATTCGGTACTATGTAAAGTTTTTTTTTGGTATTTTTTTTATATTTTTATTTCGTAGATTAGGTCATTATAAGAAACTAATTTCAATATTTTTGTTTTATATTCAGTAGTTATTTATTAATATTTTTTTGAAAATTTGAATCCTATGACGTCACTTTTTTGCACAAATATGTAGTTGCGTTGAGGAGCCAAGAAAAACACGCGAGTAAAAAAAAAGAAACTAGAACACTTGACAGTGACACCTACTAATTCGTAAGTCTCTATTCAATCAAAACAAAAGTGCAAAAAAGTGACGTCATTTAGAGGAGATAGAGATATGAAAGTCGAATTATTTCATCGTTTTTTGTTAAAATAAATGGCATCTTATCGTTTTGAAAGGTCAGAGTAGAAAAATAAGGGTTTGTAACATAAAATCTCGAAATGGTTTCGGAATTGGCATAGGTTAATTTTTTTTAGCATACCGAATTATTTCAAAATAAAATTAAACGTTTCCTAATTGATAAAACTTACTACAGTGAACTACGAGTATCTAACGGTACATCTTGCAGTTTTTTAATAAAACAACTTAATCTTATGATATTACAACTATTATTTATTTTTATAATATCTGAATTAACTGCTGAAAATTTAATTTAAATTTTAAGGTAAGTTATTTAATTTTAACTCTTAACTTCATAATGAATTGCATAGCTTCTTGGTTAAATATGGTGTCATATACTCACTACTTTTCCATCTGTATATTTTCTTGTGTGCCCATATGAACAAATTTATAAATAAATTTGAGTTTATTTATAAGTGCCCGACATACGATTACACACTACAATGATTTATATAGTGGCTTTTATTGATTATATTTTAACATATTTCTCGCTCGATGGTTTGACCAATGACCAAACTAAATAACTATCCGAGCATAATATATAAAAAAGGTAATCGGCACGCGCCACCGGTCATGCTTCGCTTCCAGCGCTTCAAATCCGCTGTGGGAGCTTAAACTCCTCAATGAGCAGTTCCACCACATGCATAGTGTTTAGATAGTTTTACTGCGTAAGGGGACTAATTTCTAGGATATTCCCTCCGCCGTCCAGACGCGTATCGTAAGAGGTGAAGAAACCCGACTTACTAGGTGGTAAGGCTCTTGTGCAATAGGCTGTATTGATACTAACGCAGCGCTAGATATTCTGCCTCGAAATAACAGTATCTAAGGCATTATACTGTATAGAGTGCTGTTATCGTGACGAGCGCAGCAGGGCCCCAAAATACTAACATTCTAATCTCTGGATGGCACTGCAACTGTCATGGGAAAGCGTAGTGCTTACCCTCAGGCACACCACTTGCCCGTCTCATCACTTTATTGTAAAACAAAATTTAACCCCGGGGATTTTCTGTAATCTTATTGTGCATTATGTAGCATATTAAAATCTTCAGATCTACATCTGAAGATTTTAATTATTTATTTGTAAATTCGGTAATAAGCCGATAATTTAAAGTGAATTGCGATAAGTAAAGTAATTAGACCAATGAACTTGTTGCTTGTTACAAACAAAGCCCACAGGGATGCACTAAGAAAAAACTCTCGTTTTAATGTTTATGGTTACATAATGGTGATTTGTATAGAATACAATAAAATGTAATTTATTATGCCTTATAATTAGACTCATTTGTACGTACATTTGCCATTGTTCATATGCTATCATCAGGGGGCACTACGAGTTCAGGCCATTTTCGACCCTCTTTAATTTGATTGTGGATAAAACTAGAAACCTGATATTTTCACTAACCTGCAGATATTGTATAAGCAGGGTATATTTCTAATTTCATTCTATTTGAACCAGTAGTTTAAAAATTTTAGGTGGTCAAAGTTTCTTAATTTTGTCACTTACTGAACGATCATCAAAACTCTAACGCACTTCTAGCAGACATAGAAACTTCAAATTTAGAAAACAATTAGTGTTTAGAATATACATCAAGGAAAAACCAAAATATTTAGCAATTTCGGTCCAGTTTTCTAGATACATCAACTACATAAATAACTTTGTAATCTAGGTAACTTGTAAAATGGTCAACGGAATGAAAAAGCAAGAATGAGGCATTTCTTATGAAAATGTACCAAAATCCCAGAAAATATTAACTAGATAATTGGCCGAAAATGCCATAGAAGAAAGAACACTAATAATGATAACCGCGGCCGACGCAGGTGGCTTGCCCGCGCCGCGGCTTCCACGCTACCCGTCCGTCACAGAAAGGTAGCCACTTAATTACCTGCAAGTGCGTTCAAAGAAAAATCAAATGGCAGAAAACAAACGAATTACTTAACTCAAAACTCAAATACACAAGCCTATATTCGAAATAAATCTGAATTTGGAAATTCTAGCTAAGCGCCAGGTATTTGAGACCAAAGTGGTCATAGTTTGAATAATCGTTAAATTAAGTTTTGTATGTAAGGATTTCACATTAATAGCACATTAGGATTAAAATGTTTTAAAATATGTGTCAACGTTAGTTTTTCTTTAACTTCGTTGAAAACTTTTCGACAATTTGAGTCCATTATAATTGTTAGTCATATCATACAAAAATGTCATTTGTGTTGACATGTCTTTAAGAAAACGAGCTTAATAGTTATTTTTTTCCTAGAACTGATCTTAATATTCTCAAATCTTTGGAAATCTTTGTTTTAACAAGGACTCAATATTTGATTTAATTATCTTTCCTGGTGTTCAGTAATTCTAAATACCACTTTGATGTATTTCAATAAGTTACATTAATTAAGTTTTAATTTATTTAATCGAACATAACAAATTAAATTATGCATGACAAACGTGAAATTTTAGCTTGAATATCTAGCAATATAGCCTCATTCATCCATTCGCTCTTTCTTTTTCACACATACACACGCACACACACACACACACACTAACACACACACACACACGCACACACACGCACACACACGCACACACGTCCACACACACACACCCACACCATCACACATATTTCCTATCCTTCTCAACACCCTTACAACAACTATAATTTAATATACGACTGTAATTAATAGTTACATTTATATAATGTAAATCCGTTATTGGCCTTAAGTTAAGTTGCCTGATACTGTTTTGTTATTTAAGAGCTGTGGATTTCGTACAATAAATAAAAAAATTATAACATTTTTAAATCTTGTCAGATTTTGCACAATGTATTCATAGCGTCTTTACCAGCTATATAAATAATGTATACTCGTATAATAAATACTGCTGTATTAGGAATGCTACCTAGCTCTTTTCCAATTAAACGTTGAAAACACCTATGACCCGCACTAACTCCATATAGCATATATATATATATATATATATATATATATATATATATAAATATTTATACGTTTCGTCACAATAATAGTTAATTCCTGGAATTTTATATCTTATAGGCATTATATATCGTCAGTACGCTTATTTTAAATCAAGTTCACAGAACTTCAGTCTTCATTGTCCATTCTTTAAGGTATTAAATATTTTATCCATATAAGTTAATGGATATAATGATCATTCTCCAGATGTGGAATAAGAAAAAATGAAAAAAAGAAGGAAAAACAAATTAACATACACAATTTCGCATTTATAATTGTTTACCGTGTATACATTAAGAATTGAAATTTTTTAATTATTATGTCCGCAAAACTGAATTCATCACAATTCTATCACTATCATGATACAAAAATAAAATTTTTTTTTTTGAAAATATCTACAGCCCGCGACATCGTTCGCATAGTTGGCTCGGCTTCGCCCTCGCCATACTTCCCATCTTTTCTTGTTATTTCTTCCATAAGGCTCTTCTCTTTGAAATAATTAATACAACAAAAAAAAACTATTTATAAAATTTTTCCATCCGTCCACGCGTGATGCAATGACTAAGGGAAATAGAGATTCATTTTTACATAATATATAGATGATTAAGGAGTGGGCTTATTATGTTTTTAAGTTATTGCTCTTACGATAATCAATAAGATAACAAGATAATAACATAATGAGGTATTTTGTTCTATCTTATCAATCAAGCACAAAGTATAAATAAAGGAACTGAAAATATTTATAATCATTCGATCTCTCGAGTATCTTAGAATTATCACTACTGTGTTTTTATTTTGTGCCATCTAAATTGACACTATATTTTAAAGGTAATTAAAGGTTTATTATTTTGTATATAAATTATTGGTATCAATCGTACTCTGGTTTCTTTATTATGATTTATTGTTGTGTTGGCAGTGACAGTGTTTGGCCAAAATACCACTTCATGTTCAAAGTTTTTGCTTTCGCTAATGTTTTATGGATTTCTTGACAAGTTTATAGTCGCTCACACACACGCGGCCGTACATCATGTCTTCTTTGTCTTACTTTCCTCTTCATTCCGCCTTTTATATAAAAGAAGCTACCTTAAGAGCCTAATGGTCTAATATTGACACAGTGCACATATATAATAATTTATGTCATACTTCAAGCGGTCTTTATGTGATGCAGCATATCCAGCAACTTTGGATAAATTAAAATTTTGAATTCATACATACTTCAGAGGTTGACCATTTAATTGACGAGTCATTGTTTTAAAAGTTATTAAATAAAACTGTATTAAGTTATAATTTCGTCGACTTTATATCACGTAAATAAGTGAACCGATAGGTTTTCCGAAATATTGTCATCTCAAATATCTACTGATTTGCGTTTTCTCTACTTCTGACCATATTTTAAGTTTTAATATAATACTATAGAATAGTCATAATATTGATTCTATAATTGCTATACTACTAGTTTTTATTTCATTAGGAAATGGACCAAACAATAATTCTAAACCTGGTTTTAAGCGGTAAGCTCAGTTTTTTCATTTCGTCGCAGGTAACGAACTGCACTGCACTCCATAGAGAAAATCATCTCCTTTTCTCTATGCTGCGGTGATTACCCTGACACATTAGGCTGTTAAGTCTCATGCACCTGTAATTTTGCCAGCACCCTTCAAACGGAACACAGTAATGCGAGCGTTATAGGAATGGGCGCAAAATTTATCTAACTCGTTGACGAAAAGTTCCACTGCTACTAAAATACGTATCTGACAATATCTCACTAGTAATTTTCTTTACAGATGAAGGCAGTACTTGCACTAACCGTTCTTGCGGTTTTTGCCGCCATCACCGATTCTTCAGTCGTGCCATCTTACGACAACAAGTACTCTGATGACGTAACATCTGCTCTCATTGCTGATAATTCCAACGTCGCCCCGTCTAGTGGTGGTACTTCCATCATCTCTGTTGAGGAATCTCCCGAAACCCCCTCTTCACGCAACGAATTTTCCGTCATCCCAACTCCTCGTAATTGGAATCAGGGTAACATCGGGCCTTTCGATAGATTGTTGCACACGTAAGTATTTAATTTTGTAAGGCAAATTCAAAAATATGCTCTCTACAATATCTTGATAAATAAACTAACATTCATTGATCATTCCCGGTGCCAAACAAACAAAATAACCACTTAATGAATATCTTAGAAGAAGTTTCCATATTAGCACATTAGGTGTACCTATCACAAAATTAATCCAAATTAGACTTTTTGAACATGAATTATGGCGCTACGGCTTAAGTACGCTTTACGTTTTAAATCCTATTACTTAAACGTTTATGAGCAACTGGAATGTGTCCATTATGTGTAATTCAGTCAAATCGTCTAAGCTAAAACAAAAACTATACACCTAATTTGCATAATTACCAAAAAAAAACAGCACTATATGCTGCTGGTACTAAATACATACATGGGAAGCATATTTAAAACTACTTTAAAAAAAAAATCCCACATAATCATCAATATTTGGTCAAACGTCTAGATTGATTCACACCTACAAATTTTATTCTAGGCATTTCCACTATTCATTAAGATATACTACATGCGCGCGGTTTATGCATGAAACTTAACACCCCTACATAGAAATGTATCATTCATAATCATAACATTCGGCAAACTCGCATCCTAGCTCGTTAGACCTGGCCACCGGACCAACCCCGCACCCCCCACCCTGCCACCGCGCGGCCTTTTTTTCTTCCGAAAACGAACGAACGAAAGCCGAAAGTCGACAATCTCTTTCACATCGAACGCTCGGGTGGGGGGTGTAAGAAAGAGTAAGAGATATATTTTTTCACTGACGCGAATCATGTGTTTTCATTAATAAGTTGTACATAGGCATGTAGTATTTTTGTTAAGATGGTGTCCATACATAATTATTTCACTGTGAAGTAATAAAAAAATTTGACTACATATCTACAATGTATTAACATTTTTGTACCGCCCATTTATTTTTTTTGGTAATTATACAAATAGGGTGTATACAAATAAGACAGTTAATCCTGCACACAAGCATTATGCTCAATCCATTACATAAAAGTAAAGGAAATTATACTTGCAAACTTTCTAATTAGTAAAATAAGTAAGAATGTGACTACTGGTTACTTTTTAAAGGATAGCTGTGTCAGTAATCCGCAAGCAATGTCTGGGCTTTAAATGACTATATGATGCTGGAAGGCTAATCACTGGGCAAAACTTACACAACTTTTAAGAATGTGCCTCGAACCACCGCTTTTGTTCTTATGTTCAGCGGTAAAAACTTGTGGGCCCATATGGGACTCTAGTCAATAAAAGCAAATATAATCTACAATGGTGAACATAGAAAGACATGTCTTTAACCTTTTTAGCTTTTACGTACATTCGTATCTACAACTCTTTATTATACAATTCTGGTCCTTATGAGTGAACTTAAACCGTGAGTATGTATTAACAGAAAACATTACATTTCAGGTTTAGAGTGAACATAAACGCAATCGCCGGCCTCACTCAGACCCAAACCTTAGAGTACCGCCGTATGGCAGGCTTCGGCATCACTGCCATGCGAGGTTTCGAAACCAGAGTAAGCGGCCAGGGCATCAGCGTTAACATGGCCAATGGTGGCATTGGGCAACAATTTGTTGTAATCCGGCTCACGTCACGTCCAGGCGGCACTATCCACTACGATATGCAAATCTGGGGACCATGAAGAGAAATAAATACAGTTAACACTAAGTTTCCTTACATTTTAACTTTACTATACAAACGTATGTACGTTTTATGACATACGGAATTGTAAAATAAATAATTTTAACTTTTTACTCTCGTGTTTAATTAATTTCTGAGTGTTTGCTTTTGATATTACCATTAAGGGTTATGCCACAACAGTCTTCAGCATCGCGCACTTGTTTTTCTTTAACAATATATAATTATAAAACAACTCCATAAGAAATTGAACGAGTCCAGTCAGTATATGTATCTGTATGTAGTGTGACATAACATGCCGTATTTAAAAATATCTAATATCAAGACCCCAACAGTAACAGAGTTAGTTTAAAACGTATGCAAGAGGGACAAAAAAAAAGCGTTATTTTATAACATTTAGGACAACTCTTTGTTAGTTTAAGGAAAAGTAGAACGAAAATATGAAATGTAAGACAACAAAGTTCAACCTTCCACAACATTTCAGTTTTATCAAACATCAGTTTTATTTTGAAGAATGTTTTGACAACACTGCATGGGTTTTATTCTACAGAGACTGTTTCTAAAACAACATTAGGTTATACTGTAAAGTTGATAGAAGCTTGATTAAGTGTTGTCAGTAGTTAGGAAAATATGCATTGATGGAGAAATTTAAAGAGTTATGATATATAATCTATCTATACTCATAATAAAGGAGTAGAGGCCAAAAATGTGGGTCAGAAGACATAATTGCCTACTGAACAAGAATATGTCGATAATAAAAAAAAATTTGAGATCGCTTAAGCAGGCGTTAGTGCTTTAAAAAAGTAATACTACAAAAAATACAAGGGCTGCGGTGTCAATACGAAAGTTTCGAGTATTTCTAAATAATGCTTCTTTCGGTTGGATGATACTTTTAAACTGTCCAATAGATGTCGCTCCGTCCCCGCTAGACGGTTAGTCAAATAGAGAGTTAAAAATTCGATGATCGGACCAGATTCTCGGTGGCCTAGTTGGCCAATGGCGTCTGACACGGAGAGTCAGAAGACGCGCGTTCGAATCCCGTCCGAGGATGGAATTTTTCTCTCTATAAATTTCAATAAAAAAATGTCCGTCTGTCTGTATGTTCACACATAACTTACAAACTAAAGCACATATTTTGATTAAATTTGGTATATTAATAGAATAGAGCCCGGAGCTCCAAACTATTCACTTTTCATCATGATCTGTCACATAAGTCTAAGATGGCAGCTTGAATCCTCTATGCTACACGGTCTCATTAAAACACGGGTCTCGATTGACTGGTCAGCGCACATGAATTTCTCTGCGGTACGACTAAAACTGTAATAACTAGGAATTTGTATTAATTTTTCAATTTTGCAGTTAAGTTAAAAAATAAAATAAGAGAAAAACATTTCTGGTACAATATACTCAAAACTTAGTAGAAATAAACTTTAACGATAATAATGCCATACATGTTATTTTTAAACACAACACAACAAATCTTCACACCTATATATCCTCGAAGGCGTAAGCAGCGGTGTTTTAAGCATCTGCGTTTCACCGGATATCTTTTTGGTCCTATGTAATAGAGTGCGAGCCTATTGCCATCTACTGCTGGGGTACTGCACTAGAAACCGGACTGCTTTTGTGAACTTCTTTGTCAGAAAACCTCAATAACTGTCCGACCCGGGTATCAAACTAAGGATCCCGAGGATTCAAACGGCGCTTCCATCACTACACCAAGACAAAGTCGCTTGCGGGTCAGCTAGTGATTTATAAGTAATTGCTTTGCTATCTTATTTTGATTACAACGCAAAATTATAAAACATTATTGATAAGTTTGTGTCAACGAGTACGTATCGGTAAATCAGATGCGTTATTGATTCAATAGCTAAGTAGCAATCTGTTTTATTCTATTTAATGTAATCTGCGATAAGCGTTATGTGATACAATCAAACAATATAATACAATCAATAGAGAAAACTTACCGTGATTCTCTCTCTTTTTATATTCTTCTTAGACTTTAACTCTTTTTAGCTTTGTTTAATTAGCGCTCAAGCTTAAACGTTAGGTGTAGCTAAGTAACATATTTCACTAGATGGCGTTGTTTTTCCGGAAATATGGAATAAGTTATTAGTATAGGATTTATAATATAGAGAGTTATTTTAAGTATAGAATCGACACAGATAGATAGATAGATAACAAAAAACCTATTATCTAAATGGCACCCACTACTCAAGTCAGTCCGATACAAAGCTTTATTTGCATAGTAACCACAATTCCAACACTACACAGCTGCTTCTGCGATTGAAGTGCCTATGATGTCAATTTCGGTAGTATCTTAGATCTAGTTCTCAAACAGTCCAACATTAAACGTCCTATACCTCAAAAAGTATGGACATTAGAAAAAAAATTTTGAAACAAAAGTTGTAGATAATAAACTGATCTTCAAGAATAAATTGATGCATTTTATTGGTTAATCTAATATTTCAAGAGTTATTTGCCGCGATAGAAAAACCGGTTCATTAAATAGGCTCAATCGTAATCGGTAAGTTTTACAAAAACGTTCACTGGAAACAAAAGATGCGTAATTTTATGCTCTATAATAATAGTCTCTATGATATTTGCCTTTGCCTGCATAGTGTCCGAGTTATCGGCCGAAAACATTTTTTCAAGATGGCGATTGTGACGTCACTTGATCCTTTAAGCATTTTGTGATTTTATGTTCAGTAAGTGATCCTAAACCTAAAAAAAAATATTTTGGATCGTAATTTTGTGCAAAGTTGACCCTAAAAAACCTCTATTTTTAAATTTTGAATTATCTCTTTAGTTGATTTAATCCGTCGTCTGTGGATTGAAGGCTCGAGTCCTAGCAGTGGGTGCGTAATGCGCTAATTATGTGTCTAATTAACACGCTGCTAACTTTTCTGAACAATAAAGACCCTTATAAATACCGTGATAACTTCGGGGATTTTTTTGCTAAATTAAATACCTATAACCTAGTTAATAATCACTCTAATTATCTTGAAACGGTTTATGATAATCGGATTTTAGACGTATGTTTAGGTACAATATAGAATAAGTTTAGATAAGATATTGGTAAGTCTACTGTATTATATGTCAGTCAGAATTGCAAAATCATCGTCAAATTGTGAATAACGTATTAAACAATTTCAATTTCGCTATTTCTGTACATACATTGTGTTTAAGAATTTAATATGCATTTTTTATCATTCTCATTTAATTTTTTTCAAGGATTTCATCCGGTCCTTCACAAAGGCAACACACGCTGCACAAGCACAAAACACTTGAAACTAGTAGTTCTGCAAATAGTAGACCTCGCGTGCATAGTCTTATCAGCGCTAAGTTTTCGCAATAATTCACACCTCTCGGCAACCTCTTGACAAATTATTTTCATATTCAAAATTTCGCTCAAAAGTCAGGAGCCAAATGTGTGTACTAATTTTTTTCAAATCGGTCGGTAAATAGCGCCACAGTAACCTTCCCTCCTAATTTGGAAAAGCACCACTCCACTGAAAAATCGCTGACGACAAAATAATATATTGAACTAGCTTTTGCTAGTGATATTTGACGTTCAAATCAACTCTAGCAAATTTCAGAGTTTGTTCATGTGCCTTATTAGTCATCGCGACACAAACCTTAATTGGGACTTTTTGATTGGGCTATTTTTAATCCAACCGGAAGGTATCTTCGAGTCAATTGTACACGTGGCACGAAAACTGTCTCCTCACTTAATATATTGGCTTCAATATCATGGAATATCTAAATACAAATTTTCAGAACTATAAATCCAAAAAAAAGTTTTTTATGCAAAGTTTCATCCCCCATTTGACCCATTTAAATCATTCCTATCAAAAAATATAAGGAAACACCACTTTTTAATTTTTGTCTAGATTGGTTGAAAAATGCAACCTGTACACGAAGACGAACGAACAACCTAACAAACATACGGACAGATGAAAGTCAATTTGGCCAGTTAAAGAGAGACGCTTCGCTCGCTCGGTCAGTGACAATTTTACAAATGTACTGTTCAATAATTGTGGGTAGTTTTACATCAGCTTCGAGAATATGAAATTACATGACGACTATTGCACTAAACATACCCACAATTGAGCAGAAAGTTCAAATTTAAGAATTAATAATAATAATAATAATTATTATTATGCAAGAGCAAGTAACAAAAAGCTCCAAGGGTGGAAGTGTTAAAGGGCATAACGCCGGTAGTAGCGCTCTAGTGAAACCGCAGCACACCTCTCGACACCCTTTAGCCATCCACACCAACGTTGCCTCTTTTGACACCACTCATGGTGGCCTTTATGGGGGCCCGTTTAGTGGATGGCAAGTCACCACCTGCCTAAATATTTTAACATGAGACTAAAATTGGCAGGTGCCGTAGTCTCTTCCATAGCCCACTATCTTCCTTATCACTAATAAGTTCATATCAATAGCCTGGCCATTTTACCCATATTTGTAATAGTTATAAGTACCATGTTACCCTTCATCCAACATTTTTTCTGTTTTTTATACTCCTTTGTATTTTTATACCAAACAGGCCTCTAAGTGTTGGCTACAGCCCCACTTATGCCTTTGTAAAGGACCGGATGAAATCCGAGATTTTGTTTTGAATTAAAGAAATAATAATAATAATGTTCTTTATTTACGGACAACAAAAAGATCCATTTTTTGTTAGTAACTTACTTAACTAGAGACTAAACTTAAAAATAGAACTAAGGTTAGTACTTATATAAGGAAAACAGTGCCTCCGAAACAAATCACAAGCCAATATTACGAAATATTAGTGTGTCATGTATTTCGGAGGCATCTTCTGCGAAATCATGGTTCGCACAAGATGCCTGAATATATATGCATGTGGGTCATCCGCTATGACTTTCAGGATGCTATTGTCACTCTCCCGAAGCCTTTTCACCAGAGAAGCCACCTTTTTTCTAATGATGGCATGGAAGCCATCAGTATGGTTCTCGGCAAACATAGCGGAGGCGCTGCAAAATCGGGGGAGTTTCAACATCATCCTGAACACGTTATTGTATTGGATGCGCAGGGTATCCATTGACTTATGGGAACAGCTGAACCACAGACTACCCGTGTACATGCCCTGACAATAAGCTTTGAATAGAGTTATTTTAACCTGGTCTGTACAACGGGCAAATCTGCGAGCCAGCATGTTCCCACGCGCCGCCAGTGTTCTGCGCTCCCTCTCTACATCTTCATCGTCTTTAAGGTCGTCGGCAAGGAAGTGTCCTAGATATTTAAACCGGGTTACTCGGTTCAAGCTCATGCCATTAAGGGTAATTGTAGGAATAGTATCTGGACACCTGCCGGAGGCCTTAAAGACCATGAATTCACTTTAACTGACATTATACATCAGACCATGCGATGTGGCGTAGTTCTCACAAACGCGTAACATGTCTCCGATAGATTTAGCGGTCGGACCCAGCAGCACCATATCATCCGCGTAGCTGATGTTGTTTACAGAAACACCTCCCACGCGGCAACCGACACGCATGCTGCTGAGTTCGACTAGAAGATCATTCACGTACAGGTTGAAAATATTCGGAGACGACAAACCCCCCTGTCTCACGCCACATTCCAACCTGTACGAGTCGGAGAGGCTATTTGCCCACTTAACATTGTTGATCTGATGACCATACCAATACTGGAACAATCTAAGCAGTTCCACCGGCATACCCCTGTCCTCCATCTTTCTCCAAAGCTCATCATAGGAAACGAGATCGAAGGCTTTAGAGAGGTCTAGAAAACAGGCGTACACCGGAGTCTTCCGCTCAGTATAATATTGGACAGTATGCTTGAGAGCTAGGATTGCGCTTTCTGTGGAAAGTCCAGCACGAAAACCAAACTGCGCGTCGTGAATGTTTAAATAGTTACCTAGAGTCGTTTCAAGCATACTATCCAATATCTTGGCCACAGTAGTCGCAAGAGAGATAGGTCGGTAGTTACTCTTGTCCGATATGTCTCCTGTCCTGTTCTTCACTATGGGCACCACCGTCGTTCTCATCAAGTCATCAGGTAGATAGGAGTGACTAATACACATATTGAAAAACATGGACAAGACCCTCGGCAAGTGCACCCCCGCATATTTTAAATGTTCTATACTGAGCCCGTCGTGTCCAGGAGATTTACCTCTACGCATTCTACTTATAACTTTCCTAACTTGTCACAAACGTTATACGTATTTGATCTTTAGCATGAACAATAAGCACTAGGTACCAAAATTTATTATAAATAGATTATACTTGCTACCTTTATGACAGAATGACAGATCTATTATCTAGGCTATATCATGCTTATTGACAAGAACTAATTTCATTCTGTGCCCACTGACAATGGTAGTACAATTTACTACTCAAGGTAGGGCCTGGTATGTAATTGGTCTCCCATTACACTGGTGGACGAAAGAATGTAGTCAATGGTTCTGTGTATAAGAGACAAATTTAAAATGAACATCAATTCCAGGATCCACGTGAACCGTCCAGCAATCGCCAACACCATCCAGCGGCAGAACACAGAGTTCCGACGAGCTGGCAACGCTCGCATCAGCGCTGTGCGAGCTTTCCCAAGAGTGGTAGCCAACCAGGGCGCTTCCGTAGTCCGCACCGGTGGAGGCGTTGGACAAAACATTTGTCACGCTCAGCATTACCTCGAGGCGAGGCGGGCCTATCTTCTACCAGGTGGAAATATTTGGGCCGTAAAGCAACATAAGTGTACAGTCGCTGTAATAATATGTAAAACTTTAACAAATTTCGAAAAGTGCGTCGGTACTTAACTTCACAAAAATTTACATAAACTTTATTCTAAAACAAGTTTTTATTCAAAATCACTTAATTTACAATCCAATTTTTCAAAATAAGGTTTAATGTCACTTACTGAGCATAAAATCACAAAATGCTGAAGCGCCATCTTGAAGAAAGTTTTTGGACGACATCTCCGACACTATTATTGGCCAAAGGTTATAAACATCATTATTGTAGAGAATAAAAATTTGTATTTTATTTCCTATAAACTTTTATGTGAGATTTACCATTTACGATTTATGTCCCATTTAATGAACCGGTTTTGATGGGACCGGACGAGATGGGAAATATAAGCGCCTAAACAATATATCAGTAATTATCTAATAAACAAAAAAATTATCCCTGAAATGTATGTTCGAATAACTTCCGAACGAATTTACCGATTTGACTATTTTTTTGTATTTGTCGCTCATCGCAAAAAATCATCTTTAACATCATCCATCACCACGCAGGTGAAACTCAAAATGTCTCAAAAATTTATCTCAAAATGTTCGCATAGCAGCTTGATGATCTCCAAAATATTTTAAGGTTTGATTTACTAAGTCAAGCGAATCAGACATACTTTTTTACATCCGCCGTGCGATTCTCTAAGAGCAAACATCGTTGCATCTTTGACAAAATCCGTGAAACAAATGACGAGATGACAAGAAACGTTGCATAATCTTATGTACAAGGGCGATATCTTAAGTATTTGACATCGGTGAGCTCGTCGACGAGCGCATCGACGAAGTTGAAAATAGTTCTACCGCATTTCTTTTGTTAAAGTTGCTCTAGAACATAATTTCATATCAACTCGATAATGCAACATATCCATGATATGCTGTAAGAACTGTGGAAATACTGTCTGTTTTTGAAAGCATAAGAATATTGTTCTCAATTTAACACACAGACCTGCAACATGCTATTTCCAATTTAAGTTACAGTCAATGAGAAGCCCTAAAAACTTTGTTGTGTTAAATAACATGTTCAATTTTGTACCCTTAATGATACATTTCTGTCTGACATGAGCTTTTCAAATAAAAGTGCGTTTTTCGTGGCTCCGACGATATGCAACTATTTATCAGAAGAAATCTTTGACATCCAATCGATTCAATAATTTCAAATTAAAATTAAACGTTTCCTTATTGATAAAACTTACTACAGTGAACTATCTAATCTACATATACACATACATTACATCTTGTACATCTTGTAATTTTTTAATAAAATAACTTTATCTTATGATATTACAATTATTATTTATTTTTATAATATCTGAATTAACTGCTAATAATTTAATTTAAATTTCAAGCTAAGTTATTTAATTTTACGAGTAACTCTTAACTTCATAATGAATTGCATAGCTTCTTGGTTAAATATGGTGTCATATACTCACTACTTTTCCATCTTTATATTTTCTTGTGTACCCATATGAACAAATTAATAAATAAATTTGAGTTTTTTATTAAGTGCCCGAAATACAGCAGTGAATGATGTCACTAGAACGTTTTCTATGTAATCAGACACTACAATGACTTATATAGTGGCTTTTATTGATTATATTTTAACATATTTCTCGCTCGATGGTTTGACGAATGACCAAACTAAATAACTATCCGAGCATAATATATAAAAAAGGTAATCGGCACGCGCCACCGGACATGCTTCGCTTCCAGCGCTTCAAATCCGCTGTGGGAGCTTTAACTCCTCAATGAGCAGTTCCACCACATGCATAGTGTTAAGATAGTTTTACTGCGTGAGGGGACTGATTTCTAGGATATTCCCTCCACCGTCCAGACGCGTATCGTAAGAGGTGAAGAAACCCGACTTACTAGGTGGTAAGGCTGTTGTGCAATAGGCTGTGTTGATATTACCGCAGCGCTAGATATTCTGCCTCGAAATAACAGTATCTAAGGCATTATACTGTATAGAGTGCTGTTATCGTGACGAGCGCAGCAGGGCCCCAAAATACTAACATTCTAACCTCTGGATGGCACTGCAACTGTCATGTGAAAGCGTAGTGCTTACCCTCAGGCACCCCACTTGCCCGTCTCATCACTTCATTGAAAAACAAAATTTAATTCCGGGGATTTTCTGTTATCTTATTGTGCATTATGTATCAGTAGATCTGAAGATTTTAATTATTAATTTGGAAATTTGGTGATAAGCCGCTAATTTACAGTGAATTGCGATAAGTAAAGTAATTAGACCAATGAACCATCGGCTTGTTTCAAACAAAGCCATCCCCGTGGGCACTTACAAAAAAATCTCGTGTTAATGTTTCTGGTTACATAATGGTGATTTGTATAGAATTCAATAAAATGTGATTTATTAGGCCTTATAATTAGACTAATTTGTACGTACATTTGCCATTCTTCATATGCTATCATCTGGGGGCACTACGAGTTCAGGCCATTTTTGACCCTCTATAATTTCATTGTGGATAAAACTAGAAGCCTGATATTTTCAGTAACCTGCAGACATTGTATAAGCAGGGTATATTACAAATTTCAATCTATTTAAACCAGTAGTTTAAGATTTATAAGTAGTCAAAGTTTCTTAATTTTGTCACATACTGTACGATCATCAAAACTCTAACGCACTTCTAGCAGACATAGAAACTTCAAATTTAGAAAATAATTAGTGTTTAGAATATAAATCAAGGATAAACTAAAATATTTAGCAATTTCGGTCCAGTTTTCTAGATACATCAACTACATAAATAACTTTGTAATCCTATAATATGTTCAAAGGTAACTTGTAAAATGGTTAATGGAATGAAAAAGCAAGAATGAGACATTGCTTATGAAAATGTACCAAAATCCCAGAAAATATTAACTAGATTATTGGCCGGAATTGCCATGAAAGAAAGAACACTAATAATGATAACCGCGGCCGGCGGAGGTGGCTTGCCCGCGCCGAGGCTTCCACGCTACCCGTCCGTCACAGAAAGGTAGCCACTTAATTAACTGTAAGTGCAATCATATTAATAAATAAATAAATGAACAGTTCGATTTCAACGAAAAATCTAATGGCAGAAAACAAACGAATTACTTAACTCAAAACTCAAATAAACAAGCCTATATTCGATATAAATCTGAATTTGGAAATTCTAGCCAAGCGCCAGGTATTTGAGACCAAAGTGGTCGTAGTTTGAATGATGGTAAAATTAAGTTTTATATGTAAGGAGCTCACATTAAAAGCACATTAGGATTAAAATGTTTTAAAATATATGTCAACGTGAGTTATTTTTTAACTTGGTTGAAAGCTTATCGACAATTTGAGTCCATTATAATTGTTAGTCATATCATACAAAAATGTCATTTGTGTTGACATGTCTTTGAGAAAACGAGCTTAATAGTTTTTTTTTTCTAGAACTGATCCTTAACATTGTCAAATCTTTAGAAATCTTTGTTTTAACAAGGGCTCAATATTTGATTTAATTATCTTTCCTGGTGTTCAGTAATTCTAAATACCACTTTGATGTATTTCAATAAGTTACATTAATTAAGTTTTAATTTATTTAATCTAACATTTATAAAACTAACTCTTTTCCCATTAAACGTTGAAAATACCTATGACCCGCACTAACTCCATATAGCAAAAAAGATAAATATTTATATGTTTTGTCTTCGGTAAAAATAATAGTTTATTACTGGAATTTTATATCTTATAGGCATCATATATCGTCAGTACGCTTATTTTAAATCAAGTTCACAGAACTTCAGTCTTCATTGTCCATTCTTTAAGGTATTAAAGATTTTATCCATATAAGGTAATGGATACAATGATCAATCTCAAGATGTGGAATAAGAAAAAAAGAAAAAAAAGAAGGAGGAACAAATTAAGAAGCACAATTTCGTATTTATAATATTTTACCGTGTATAGATTAAGAATTGAAATTTTTTAATTATTATGTCCTCAAAACTGAATTCATCACAATTCTATCACTATCATGATACAAAAATAAATTATTTTTATTTGAAAATATCTACAGCCCGCGATATCGTTCGCATAGTTGGCTCGGCTTCGCCCTCGCCATACTTCCCATCTTTTCTTGTTATTTCTTCCATATGAACATTCTCTTTGAAATAATTAATACAACAAAAAAAAAACAATTATCGAAATTGTTTCATCCGTCCACGCGTGATGCAATGACTAAGGGAAATAGAGATTCATTTTTACATAATATATAGATGATTAAGGAGTGGGCTTATTATGTTTTTAAGTTATTGCTCTGACGATAATCAATAAGATAACAAGATAATAACATAATGAGGTATTTTGTTCTATCTTATCAATCAAGCACAAAGTATAAATAAAGGAACTGAAAATATTTATAATCATTCGATCTCTCGAGTATCTCAGAATTATCACTACTGTGTTTTTATTTTGTGCCATCTAAATTGACACTATATTTTAAAGGTAATATTTTATTTTGTATATAAATTATTGGTATCAATCGTACTCTGGTTTCTTTATTATGATTTATTGTTGTGTTGGCAGTGACAGTGTTTGGCCAAAATACCACTTCGTGTTCGAAGTTTTTGCTTTCACTAATGTTTTATGGATTTCTTGACAAGTTTATAGTCGCTCACACGCACGCGGCCGTACATTATGTCTTCTTATTCTTACTTTCCTCTTCATTCCGCCTTTTATATAAAAGAAGCTACCTTAAGAGCCTAATGGTCTAATATTGACACAGTGCACATATATAATAATTTATCTCGTCGTCATACTTCAAGCAGTCCTTATGTGATGCATATACAGCAACTTTGGATAAATAAAAATTTTGAATTCATACATACTCATTTTATTATTTATTTATTTCATTGACGAGTCATTGCTTTAAAAGTTATTGAATAAAATTGTATTAAGTAATAATTTCGTCGACTTTATATCACGTAAATAAGTGAACTGATAGGTTTTCCGAAATAATATCATCTCAAATATCTACTGATTGGCGTTTTCTCTACTTCTGACCATATTTTAAGTTATAATATAATAAATCAAGTAGTTAATAAGTAATTAAGTAATAATAATACTATAGATAATATATAATTAAGTAATAATAATAATAAGTAATAATAATACTATAGATAATATATAATTAAGTAATAATAATAATAATAAGTAATAATAATACTATAGAATAGTCATAATATTGATTATATAATTACTATATAACTAGTTTTTTATTTAATTAGGAAATGGACCAAACAATTATTATTATTCTAAACCTGGTTTTAAGCGGGCGGTAAGCTCAGTTTTTTCATTTCGTCGCAGGTAACGAACTGCACTGCGCTTCATAGAGAAAATCATCTCCTTTTCTCTATGCTGCGCTGAATACCCTGACACATTAGGCTGTCAAGTCTCATGCGCCTGTAATTTTGCCAGCACCCTTCAAACGGAACACAGTAATGGGCGCAAAATTTATCTAACTCGTTGACGAAAAGTTCCACTGCTACTAAAATACGTATCTGACAATATCTCACTAGTAATTTTCTTTACAGATGAAGGCAGTACTTGCACTAACCGTTCTTGCGGTTTGCGCCGCCGTCACCGACTCTTCGGTCGTGCCATCTTACGACAACAAGTACTCTGATGACGTAACATCTGTTCTCATTGCTGATAATTCCAACGTCGCCCCGTCAAGTGATGGTACTTCCATCATCTCTGTTGAGGAATCTCCCGAAACCCCCTCTTCACGCAACGAATTTTCCGTCATCCCAACTCCTCGTAATTGGAATCAGGGTAACATCGGGCCTTTCGATAGATTGTTGCACACGTAAGTATTTACTTTTGTAAGGCAAATTCAAAAATATGTTCTCTACACTAAATTGATAAATAAACTAACATTCATTGATCATTCCCGGTGCCAAACAAACAAAATAACCACTTAATGAATATCTTAGAAGAAGTTTCCATATTAGCACATTAGGTGTACCTATCACAAAATTAATCCAAATTAGACTTTTTGAACATGCATTATGGCGCTACGGCTTAAGTACGCTTTACGTTTTAAATCCTATTACTACTTAAAACGTTTATGAACAACTGGAATGTAACTCCATTATGTGTAATTCAGTCAAATCGTCTAAACTAAAACAAAAACCACATACAAAGAAGACAGTTAATCCTGCACACAAGCATTATGCTCAATCCATTACATTTCGAATCAAAACCTATTTAGCCGTTTGAGCGTGGAAAAGTAAAGGAAATTATACTTGCAAACTTTCGAATTAGTAAAATATGTATGAATGTGACTACTGGTTACTTTTTAAAGGATAGCTGTGTCAGTAATCCGCAAGCAATAATGTGTCTGGGCTTTAAATGACTATATGATGCTGGAAGGGTAATCACTGGGCAAAACTTACACAACTTTTAAGAATGTGCCCCGAACCACCGCTTTTGGTCTTATGTTCAGCAGTAAAAACTTGTGGGCCCATATGGGACTCTAGTCAATAAGAGCAAATATAATCTACAATGGTGAACATAGAAGGACATGTCTTTAACCTTTTTAGCTTTTACGTACATTCGTATCTACAACTCTTTAACATACAATTCTGGTCCTTATGAGTGGACTTAAACCGTGAGTATGTATTAACAGAAAACATTACATTTCAGGTTTAGAGTGAACATAAACGCAATCGCCGGCCTCACTCAGACCCAAACCTTAGAGTACCGCCGTATGGCAGGCTTCGGCATCACTGCCATGCGAGGTTTCGAAACCAGAGTAAGCGGCCAGGGCATCAGCGTTAACATGGCCAGTGGTGGCATTGGGCAACAATTCGTTGTGATCCGGCTCACGTCACGTCCAGGCGGCACTATCCACTACGATATGCAAATCTGGGGACCGTGAAGATAAATAAATACAGTTAACACTAAGTTTCCTTACTTTTTAACTTTACTATACAAACGTATGTACGTTTTATGACATACGGAATTGTAAAATAAATAATTTTAACTTCTTACTCTCGTGTTTAATTAATTTCTGAGCGTTTGCTTTTGATATTACCATGGGAAGGGTTATGACACAACAGTCTTCAGCATCGTGCACTAGTTTTTCTTTAACAATATATAATTATAAAACAACTCCATAAGAAATTGAACGAGTCCAGTCAGTATATGTATCTGTATGTAGTGTGACATAACATGCCGTTTTTAAAAATATCTAATATCAAGACCCCAACAGTAGCAGAATTAGTTTAAACGTATGCAAGACGGACAAAAAGAAGCGTTATTTTATAACATTTAGGACAACTAGGCTCTTTGTTAGTTTAAGGAAAAGTAGAACGAAAATATGAAATGTAAGACAACAAAGTTCAACCTTCCACAACATTTCAGTTTTATCAAACATCAGTTTTATTTTGAAGAATGTTTTGACAACACTGCATGGGTTTTATTCTATAGAGACTGTTTCTAAAACAACATTAGGTTATACTGTAAAGTTGATAGAAGCTTGATTAAGTGTTGTCAGTAATTAGAAAAATTTGCATTGATGGAGAAATTTAAAAAGTTATGATATATAATCTATCTATACTCATAATAAAGGACTAGAGGCTAAAAATGTGAGTCAGAAGACGTATAACCTACTGAACACGAATAGTCTGTATTTTCACGCATAACTTACAAACTATAAAGCACAGATTTCGATGAAGTTTGGTATATGAATAGAATAGAGCCCGGTGCTCCCAACTATAAGCTTTTGATCTTGATCCGTCACATACTAAATACAAGATGGCAGCTTAAATCCTCTATGCTATACGGTCTCATATAAAACACGTGTCTCGATTGACTGGTCCGCGCACATGAATTTCTGTGGTACGGCTTAAAACCGTAATAATTATGAATGTGTACGACTTTGTTAATTTCTGTAATTATTCCTATATAAGGTGTGCAGCTAAGTTAAAAAAATAAAATAAGAAAAAACATTTCTGGTGCAATACACTAAAAACTTATTAGAAATAAACTATAACGATAATAATGCAATACATGTTATTTTTAAACTACAACACAACAAATCTTCACACCTATACTCGCTGCCTATATACCTTACGCCTTCGAATCCTCGAAGGCGTAAGCAGCGGTGTTTTAAGAGGATTGCATAGCTAGTACTTTCCATGCTAAATGAGAAAACTCTTTTTTACCTCTTAACATTGTCCGATTTCGGTGATTTTTTTTCATAGAATTATGACATTGTTTACTATGCCCGTACGTTTTGATTTTTTCAGTATTTCAAAGAACAATAAATTTCCTTTTTTAGAACATAAAAAAACTGAAAAAATCAAAACGTACGGGCAAAAGTACTAGCTATGCAATCCTCTTAAGCACCTGCGTTTCACCGGATATCTTTTTGGTCTTATGTAATAGGGTGCGAACCCTTTTGCCTTCTACGGGGTACTGCTCTAGATACATGCCAACAATGATATAGAAGTGATACTTTTTCCAAAAGAAGAATATGTCGAAAACATAGAAGGATTGAATAGATCAGTAATTGTTGAACAAGAACATGAACTAAATAATGATGAAATATTCGAAGATGCTACCGCAGAAACAGATGATATAGAAAATGAAATATGTTCAGATAATGAAATAGATGAAATGGATGCGACGAATTCCATTACTAGAAAGCGAAAAAGA
The DNA here is from genome assembly GCA_917880725.1 of Selenia dentaria. Lineage (NCBI taxonomy): Eukaryota > Metazoa > Arthropoda > Insecta > Lepidoptera > Geometridae > Selenia > Selenia dentaria. The sequence goes on from OU862897.1 coordinate 17,599,721, forward strand.
AACCCACCAGTATGGCACAAAGATTATGAGATGGATGCTGAACAATCATTTTTGTGTGAAATAGATGAAAATAGTGATGAATGGGATGACGCTATTTTAAGCGAGATAGAATCGCATCTTAAAAACAATACTTGGAAAATTGTACAGAGGAGTGAAAGTAAAAATTTGATAGACAGTAAAATGATCCTAAAATATAAGTACAATGAACTTGGAGAAATAGATCGGCGAAAGGCACGACTTGTGGCACGAGGTTACAATCAAAAAGAAGGGATCGATTACACGGAAACATTCGCGCCAGTAGCGAAAATGAGTACCATAAGATTATTGATTGCTTATGCGATAGAAAATGACATGAAATTATCCCAACTTGATGTGTGTACAGCATTTTTAAACGGTGATATAGATGAAAAAATTTATATGAAAATGCCGAAAAACTTGGATAAATACTTGAAAATTATAACTGCATGTGGAAAAGAAAATGAAGTAGTTAGACGAGCAAAAGAAATGTTACTAGATATGAACAGATACAAAAGTGACGGGATATGTCAATTAAATAAAGCCATTTACGGATTGAAACAAGCAGGACGACAATGGTTCTTAAAGTTACATACAAAAATGCTGGAAATCGGATTCAAAAATTCCACAGCTGATCCTTGTTTGTACATCTTGGAAATACAAGGTGAGAAGTTATTTGCCAACATATATGTCGACGATTTAATACTGGCCTATAAGTCGGAAAATTTGTTCAAGGAAGTTAAGGCAAAATTGCAGAAAGCATTTGAATTACGTGATATGGGTTCACTTCATCATTGTCTAGGCATACGATTCTCCCATGTAGGGGGAGAAATGACGTTATCACAAGAAAGTTATATTGAAAATTTGATAAAAAGTTTTAACATGGAAGAATGTAAGCCAGTTATGACGCCTATGGAACCAGCTCTAAAATTAGAGAAAAGCTTAGATGAAAAAGAAAAAGTTAACTATCCATATCAAAAGCTTATTGGATCATTAATGTATCTGGCAGTAGCAACAAGACCAGATATTATGTTCGCAGTTAGCTATTTAAGTCAATATAATAACTGTTACGATAAAAGTCACTGGCAAGCTGCAAAAAGGATTATACGTTACCTTAAGGGGACGAAGAATATCTCATTAAGATACAAGAAAACAGGATTGCCACTTATAGGTATGGCAGATGCAGATTGGGCAGCATGTACCCTTGATCGCCGCTCGTATACAGGCTATATTTTCAAGTATGGTGGTGGTCTAATCAGTTATGAAACAAAGAAACAAAGAGTTGTTGCTTTATCAACAGCAGAAGCTGAATACATGGCGTTGACAGAGGCCACGAAGGAAGCCCTGCATTTGAAGTATTTACTAGAGGACATTGGAGTATCACAGCAGGCAGTTCCAATTTATAATGACAATCAGGCTGCACAGAAGTTAGCCACCAATTTAATGACTGGAAAGAGATCAAAACACATCAGTATCAAAGAGCATTTTGTGAGGGACTGTGTCCAAAGAAAACTGGTAACTATCCATTACGTGGGCACAGATAATATGGAAGCTGATTTTCTAACTAAGGCCTTACCGCAACCAAGGCTATTGAAGTTGCTTAAAATGATAGGAGTCACTCAAACCTGTGCTCAGTATAGCACCCAAGGTCATCGTGAGGGGGAGTGTCATAGATAATGTGTTTTTATAAGTAGGTATATTGTTTCCTTGACAACCTAGTTGTTGATTGTGTGTGTCAAAAAATAATAAAAAGTCAGTAGCTATGTAAAATATTCGTTTATTTATTTGATCTAGTAAATGTGTATTAAATGGTAATATATCGTATGGATGTGCTCTATACTCACTACAACTACCTCTGCATATTATATATACTATAATTTTTCTCTCTATAAATTTGTAATATAATTTCATGATCATATTTCATTGCATTAAATTCTTATTGTGTGTATTTAAAAACTATTTCTTTATTAACCTGCAACGTGACAAACTTTAAAAAAGGAGAACAATGATGGAATGACACAATGGGGACGTCATGGATTTTAATTTGGGATTTTGAGGAGAGAGGATTCCTAGAAGAAAAACGAATTATTATTTTGATGATTGGATTGATATTATAAAATAATAAAGATGCTTATCACAATATATCATATATCCCATAGAAGAAAGGATAACTGGAAATCGATATTCTTGACGAAGGTCCCATCAACCATTGAGCTATTGGGCCTGAGAAAAACTGGCTCGATGTCATTAAGCCATTAATAAAGAAGAATTAGTTACTAAACACTATAAAGGAAGCTGTGTCTTTTATATAGTTTCTTGCCTCGTGAGAAGAAGGAGGGACGCCATAAGTGAAACTGTTCATGTCATATTATAAGAAGAAAGACTCCATATGTGAAAGTTTGTGAGGTCACGTTATCTATTATTATATATTTATATTTCTAATGTTTCCTTTGATTTATTAGCTAGTGTAGGCATTCTCTTATAATGTAAGTATACTTATCATTTCATTACAAATTTTAATGTTTGATATCGCTAAAGCAGGCGTTAGTGCTTTAAAAAGTAATACTATAATAATAAATATAGACAGTTTCAGTACCCTTGTCTCTCGATACCGCAATTAGACCGGTAAGTTGTAATTCTAATGGAATGTTGGCTGAAAGGTATTGATTGCATCGCGGCCCGCAATTGGTAAAATCACATAGCAACAAAAAGCCATAAAACCCAAAATTAATACGTGCTCATTTATTATAGTAGTCAACTTAATTTCTCATTCGAGGAACATTATTTCTGTGCTGCTGTAATGTTACAGACTACCTAGTATTTACTACTTCTGTCACGACCTTACTATTTTAATGTTACCTACCCTACCCTCGATAGAATATAAGTCAGTGCTACTCGTAAACAATATTTTAACAGAACCGTAAATGTAACGACTTCCCTAGTTTACTATCTCTTATCCAGTCCCTTAAGTTGATTTTTCTAGCTTAGAAATAAAGCTATTGGGATCTGAAAAACGAATAGAGCCAAATAGTTCGTCTTGTGTACCTAGTAGAGTTGTTTGTCGTGACCGTAAAATAATACTAGAACTGTTGAGGCGTTTAAAAGTTATTTCTATCATTCTTATTGTAGTGTTTGTAAAAGTGTTTATAAATATATGTTGATTATGATTGCAGTAACGGTAGCTTAGCGTTTTGGTAACTACGAGTACAGTTGAGTATTGTATTGAGTAACAAGTACCTAGTCTAACGTAATTCTGACGTGACAACAGTGACGTCACTATAAGAATGTTACTAAAAGAACGCTATAAGAAGTGTCTGTATTCCAGTAAAATTGTAATAAACAAACAGTAAAAGTAAAAGTACCTAACTGATGTATCATTTATGGCTAGTTCCTGACATATGATCTTAACAATTTGTTAGTACATAGTGCATGTAATGCAGTCTTTATAGTTTGTATTATAACTATTCTTTTTAACAATATAGAACTTACTGGACATTATATGCTGATGACACCTGTGTCTTTTATTTTGAAAAATCCATTCATGATATATCTAAGGCACAAAAGGTCTTGATAAATTAAATTAAAGGTTTGCACACAACTTATTACCGATCAACACAAATAAGACATCCCTTATGATCTTTGCCGCAAAATTTTAAAGCATATAGGTCCTGCCGTCTATAATAATTCGTTGACGAGCTCACCGATGTCAAATACTTCGCCCTTGTGCATAAGGTTGCTTTTCCAACGTTTCTTGTCATTTCTTCATTTGTTTTACTGATGTTGTCAAAGATGCAACGATGTTATCTCACATACATATATACAGAATCGCATGGCTGTTTTTCCCCGATAACAATATATGACATTGCAATACAACAGTCAGAAAAGAAGAAATATCACGTTCTATGCTTAGTTGACAAGTTCACTTAAGAGCTCTTATTAACCGTATCAGATCTTAGCTGATATCGGTCTTAGGAGCACTACAGAAAATGTCTAACTGCATTACGAATAAAATACAATTTTACAATTTATGTACCTTTGAATATCTAGTAGAAGTTTGTGGATCCACACTATCAAATAAATACTAATTTAATCTCTTTGAATAGACGAGCTATTAATGTACTATATATTCCATTACCACTATTCTACACCTACACAATTATATATGAAAAACTAAACTATATAATCTTACACAATTTTACACATATAGCACCTGCATTCTTATAAAAATGTCATCTCTCAACCAGGGCATTCAAATGTACAGCTCACACAAAAATTTAATACCCACAATTAGAGAAATATAAATTAATTAGATTTGATAAAGCCATATGGAAAAACAGCGAAACAATTTAAAGAATAAAAGCTATACAATGAGCTACCAATTGAAGTGAAAGAATATGATAGTGTTAACGCATGTCGGAGTAAACTTAACCCTATAATTATATTTAAATTAATCTCCGTGTAAGTGAAGAATACTTCTTATAGGCCAGTTAAAATAGAATTTAACCTGGCACTTAATTTACAATCCAATTTTTCAAAATAAGGTTTAAGGTCACTTACTGAGCATAAAATCACAAAATGCTGAAGCGCCATCTTGAAGAAAGTTTTTGGACGACATCTCCGACACTTTATAGCAAAAGTTATAAACACCATTATTGTAGAGAATAAAAATTCGCATTTTATTTCCCATAAACTTTTTTGTGAGATTTACCATTTACGATTTATGTCCCATTTAATGAACCGGTTTTGATGGGACCGGACGAGATGAAACATATAAGCGCCTAAACAATATATCAGTAATTATCTAATAAACAAAAAAATGAATCCTTGAAATGTATGTTCGCATAACTTCCGAACGAATTTACCGATTTGAATATTTTTTTTGTATTTGTCGCTCATCGCAAAAAATCATCTTTAGCATCATCCATCACCACGCAGGTGAAACACAAAATGTCTCAAAAATGTATCTCAAAATGTTCGCATAGCAGCTTGATGATCTTCAAAATACTTTATATTTAATATAAAAATACACTTACATACTTTACATAAAATATTAAAATTCTATAATTAAGGTCTGATTTACTAAGTCAAGCAAATCAGACATACTTTTTTACATCCACCGTGCGATTCTCTAAGAGTTAACATCGTTGCATCTTTGACAACATCCGTGAAACAAATGACAAGATGACAAGAAACGTTGCATAATCTTATGTACAAGGGCGATATCTAATAAAGTACTTAACATCGGTGAGCTCGTCGACGAGCGCATCGACGAAGTTGAAAATAGCTCTACCGCATTTCTTTTGTTAAAGTTGCCCTAGAACATAATTTCATATCAACTCGATAATGCAACATATCCATGATATGCTGTAAGAACTGTGGAAATACTGTCTGTTTTTGAAAGCATAAGAATATTGTTTTAATTTAACACACAGACTGCTATTTCCAAATTAAGTTACAGTCAATGAGAAGCCCTAAAAAATTTGTTGTGTTAAATAACATGTTCAATTTTGTACCCTAAATGATAAATAGCTGTCTGAAATAAGCTTTTCAAATAAAAGTGCGTTGTTCGTGGCTCCGACGATATACAACCATTTATCAGAAGAAATCCGTGACATCCAATTGATTCAATTATTTCAAAATAAAATTAAACGTTTCCTAATTGATAAAACTTACTACAGTGAACTAGGAGTATCTAACGGTACATCTTGTAGTTTTTCAATAAAACAACTTAATCTTATGATAATATTACAACTATTATTTATTTTTATAATATCTGAATTAACTGCTGAAAATTTAATTTAAATTTTAAGGTTAGTTATTTAATTTTAACTCTTAACTTCATAATGAATTGCATAGCTTCTTGGTTAAATATGGTGTCATATACTCACTACTTTTACATCTTTATATTTTCTTGTGTACCCATATGAACAAATTAATAAATAAATTTGAATTTATTATTAAGTGCCCGAAATACAGCAGTGAATGATGTCACTAGAACGTTTTCTATGTAATTAGACACTACAATGACTTATATAGTGGCTTTTATTGATTATATTTTAACATATTTCTCGCTCGATGGTTTGACGAATGACCAAACTAAATAACTATCCGAGCATAATATATAAAAAAGGTAATCGGCACGAGCCACCGGACATAATATGCTTCGCTTCCAGCGCTTCAAATCCGCTGTGGGAGCTTTAACTCCTCAATGAGCAGTTCCACCACATGCATAGTGTTAAGATAGTTTTACTGCGTGAGGGGATTGATTTCTAGGATATTCCCTCCGCCGTCCAGACGCGTATCCTAAGAGGTGAAGAAACCCGACTTACTAGGTGGTAAGGCTCTTGTGCAATAGGCTGTATTGATACTAACGCAGCGCTAGATATTCTGCCTCGAAATAACAGTATCTAAGGCATTATACTGTATAGAGTGCTGTTATCGTGACGAGCGCAGCAGGGCCCTAAAATACTAACATTCTAATCTCTGGATGGCACTGCAACTGTCATGGGAAAGCGTAGTGCTTACCCTCAGGCACACCACTTGCCCGTCTCATCACTTTATTGAAAAACAAAATTTAACCCCGGGGATTTTCTGTAATCTTATTGTGCATTATGTATCAGTAGATCTGAAGATTTTAATTATTTATTTGTAAATTCGGTAATAAGCCGATAATTTAAAGTAAATTGCGATAAGTAAAGTAATTAGACCAATGAACTATCGGCTTGTTTCAAACAAAGCCCACTGGGATGCACTTACAAAAAAATCTCGTTTATGGTTACATAATGGTGATTTGTATAGAATACAATAAAATGTGATTTATTAGGCCTTATAATTAGACTAATTTGTACGTACATTTGCCATTCTTCATATGCTGGGGGCACTACGAGTTCAGGCCATTTTCGACCCTCTATAATTTCATTGTGGATAAAACTAGAAGCCTGATATTTTCAGTAACCTGCAGACATTGTATAAGCAGGGTATATTTCAAATTTCAATCTATTTAAACCAGTAGTTTAAGATTTATAAGTAGTCAAAGTTTCTTAATTTTGTCACATACTGAACGATCATCAAAACTCTAACGCACTTCTAGCAGATATAGAAACTTCAAATTTAGAAAATAATTGGTGTTTAGAATATACATCAAGGATAAACTAAAATATTTAGCAATTTCGGTCCAGTTTTCTAGATACATAAATAACTTTGTAATCAAAAATATGTTCAAAGGTAACTTGTAAAATGGTTCATGGAATGAAAAAGCAAGAATGAGACATTGCTTATGAAAATGTACCAAAATCCCAGAAAAGATTACTAAATAATTGGCCGAAAATGCCATAGAAGAAAGAACACTAATAATGATAACCGCGGCCGACGCAGGTGGCTTGCCCGCGCCGCGGCTTCCACGCTACCCGTCCGTCACAGAAAGGTAGCCACTTAATTAACTGTAAGTGCGTTCATATTAATAAATAAATAAATGAATAGTTCGATTTCAAAGAAAAATCTAATGGCAGAAAACAAACGAATTACTTAACTCAAAACTCAAATACACAAGCCTATATTCGATATAAATCTGAATTTGGAAATTCTAGCCAAGCGCCAGGTATTTGAGACCAAAGTGGTCGTAGTTTGAATGATGGTAAAATTAAGTTTTATATGTATAAGGACCTCACATTAATAGCACATTAGGATTAAAATGTTTAAAATATCTGTCAACGTGAGTTATTCTTTAACTTGGTTGAAAGCTTATCGACAATTTGAGTCCATTATAATTGTTAGTCATATCATACAAAAATGTCATTTGTGTTGACATGTCTTTGAGAAAACGAGCTTAATAGTTATTTTTTTCCTAGTACTGATCCTTAACATTGTCAAATCTTTGGAAATCTTTGTTGTAACAAGGGCTCAATATTTGATTTAATTATCTTTCCTGGTGTTCAGTAATTCTAAATACCACTTTGATGTATTTCAATAAGTTACATTAATTAAGTTTTAATTTATTTAATCTAACATTTTTAAAACTAGCTCTTTTCCCATTAAACGTTGAAAATACCTATGACCCGCACTAACTCCATATGGCAAAAAAGATAAATATTTATATGTTTCGTCTTCGGTAACAATAATAGTTAATTACTGGAATTTTATATCTCATAGGCATCATATATCGTCAGTACGCTTATTTTAAATCAAGTTCACAGAACTTCAGTCTTCATTGTCCATTCTTTAAGGTATTAAATATTTTATCCATATAAGGTAATGGATACAATGATCAATCTCAAGATGTGGAATAAGAAAAAAAGAAGAAAAAGAAGGAGGAACAAATTAACAAACACAATTTCGTATTTATAATATTTTACCGTGTATAGATTAAGAATTGAAAAAAATTTAATTATTATGTCCGCAAAACTGAATTCATCACAATTCTATCACTATCATGATACAAAAATAAATTATTTTTATTTGAAAATATCTCCAGCCCGCGACTTCGTTCGCATAGTTGGCTCGGCTTCGCCCTCGCCATACTTCCCATCTTTTCTTGTTATTTCTTTCATAAGGATCTTCTCTTTGAAATAATTAATACAACAAAAAAAACGAAATTGTTCCATCCGTCCACGCGTGATACGATGACTAAGGGAAATAGAGATTCATTTTTACATAATATGTAGATGATTAAGGAGTGGGCTTATTATGTTTTTAAGTTATTGCTCTTACGATAATCAATAAGATAACAGGATAATAACATAATGAGGTATTTTGTTCTATCTTATCAATCAAGCACAAAGTATAAATAAAGGAACTGAAAATATTTATAATCATTCGATCTCTCGAGTATCTTAGAATTATCACTACTGTATTTTTATTTTGTGCCATCTAAATTGACATTATATTTTAAAGGTAATATTTTATTTTGTATATAAATTATTGGTATCAATCGTACTCTGGTTTCTTTATTATGATTTATTGTTGTGTTGGCAGTGACAGTGTTTGGCCAATATACCACTTCGTGTTCGAAGTTTTTGCTTTCGCTAATGTTTTATGGATTTCTTGACAAGTTTATAGTCGCTCACACGCACGCGGCCGTACATCATGTCTTCTTATTCTTACTTTCCTCTTCATTCCGCCTTTTATATAAAAGAAGCTACCTAATGGTATAATATTGACACAGTGCACATAATAATGTAATAATAATAATATGGGACAACTTCCACACAAAGGTCTTCAGGTCCCAAATTAGGCAGAGCCTGTACTATGGTAACCTGATGACTGACTATTACATTACATACTAATAAACATATAATATTAAATACTTATATACATATAACCCAGACACAGATCAAACAGACAAGTTCATGCACACAAATGTTTGACCTATCCGGGGATCGAACCCGGGGCCAGCGGCTCAGAAGGCAGGGGTGCTACCAACTGCGCCAACCGGCCTGTCTCGACATATATAATAATTTATCTCGTCGTCATACTTCAAGCGGTCGCTTAGTAGTAGAGGTAAGCTCAGTTTTTTCATTTCGTCGCAGGTAACGAACTGCACTGCACTCCATAGAGAAAATCATCTCCTTTTCTCTATGCTGCGCTGATTACTCTGACACATTAGGCTGTTAAGTCTCATGCGCCTGTAATTTTGCCAGCACCCTTCAAACGGAACACAGTAATGCGAGCGTTATAGGAATGGGCGCAAAATTTATCTATTTCGTTGACGAAAAGTTCCACTGCTACTAAAATACGTATCTGACAATATCTCACTAGTAATTTTCTTTACAGATGAAGGCAGTACTTGCACTAATCGTTCTTGCGGTTTTCGCCGCCGTCACCGACTCTTCGGTCGTGCCATCTTACGACAACAAGTACTCTGATGACGTTACATCTGTTCTCATTGCTGATAATTCCAACGTCGCCCCGTCTAGTGATGGTACTTCCATCATCTCTGTTGAGGAATCTCCCGAAACCCCCTCTTCACGCAACGAATTTTCCGTCATCCCAACTCCTCGTAATTGGAATCAGGGTAACATCGGGCCTTTCGATAGATTGTTGCACACGTAAGTATTTACTTTTGTAAGGCAAATACAAAAATATGTTCTCTACACTATATTGATAAATAAACTAACATTCATTGATCATTCCCGGTGCCAAACAAACAAAATAACCACTTAATGAATATCTTAGAAGTTTCCATATTAGCACATTAGGTGTACCTATCACAAAATTAATCCAAATTAGACTTTTTGAACATGCATTATGGCGCTACGGCTTAAGTACGCTTTACGTTTTAAATCCTATTACTACTTAAAACGTTTATGAACAACTGGAATGTAACTCCATTATGTGTAATTCAGTCAAATCGTCTAAGCTAAAACAAAAACCATATACAAAGAAGACAGTTAATCCTGCACACAGGCATTATGCTCAATCCATTACATTTCGAATCAAAACCTATTCAGCCGTTTTAGCTCGGAATAGTAAAGGATATTATACTTGCAAACTTTCGAATTATTAAAATAAGTATGCATGTGACTACTGGTTACTTTTTAAAGAATAGCTGTGTCAGTAATCCGCATCATAAGTCAGCAATAATGTGTCTGGGCTTTAAATGACTATATGATGCTGGAAGGCTAATCACTGGGCAAAACTTACACAACTTTTAAGAATGTGCCTCGAACCACCGCTTTTGGTCTTATGTTCAGCAGTAAAAACTTGTGGGCCCATATGGGACTCCAGTCAATAAGAGCAAATATAATCTACAATGGTCAACATAGAAGGACATGTCTTTAACCTTTTTAGCTTTTACGTACATTCGTATCTACAACTCTTTAACATACAATTCTGGTCCTTATGAGTGAACTTAAACCGTGAGTATGTATTAACAGAAAACATTACATTTCAGGTTTAGAGTGAACATAAACGCAATCGCCGGCCTCACTCAGACCCAAACCTTAGAGTACCGCCGTATGGCAGGCTTCGGAATCACTGCCATGCGAGGTTTCGAAACCAGAGTAAGCGGCCAGGGCATCAGCGTTAACATGGCCAGTGGTGGCATTGGGCAACAATTCGTTGTGATCCGGCTCACTTCACGTCCAGGCGGCACTATCCACTACGATATGCAAATCTGGGGACCGTGAAGATAAATAAATACAGTTAACACTAAGTTTCCTTACTTTTTAACTTTACTATACAAACGTATGTACGTTTTATGACATACGGAATTGTAAAATAAATAATTTTAACTTTTTACTCTCGTGTTTAATTAATTTCTGAGCGTTTGCTTTTGATATTACCATGGGAAGGGTTATGACACAACAGTCTTCAGCATCGTGCACTAGTTTTTCTTTAACAATATATAATTATAAAACAACTCCATAAGAAATTGAATGAGTCCAGTCAGTATATGTATCTGTATGTAGTGTGACATAACATGCCGTATTTAAAAATATCTAATATCAAGACCCCAACAGTAGCAGAGTTAGTTATAACGTATGCAAGAGGGACAAAAAAAAAGCGTTATTTTATAAAATTTAGGACAACTAGGCTCTTTGTTAGTTTAAGGAAAAGTAGAACGAAAATATGAAATGTAAGACAACAAAGTTGAACCTTAATTACATATTGCAATATTATACGAAATGCAGCGTAGCTGCGACCTACTTGCGCACAAGCGGCACAAAGTGCAACACGAGGCGCCGACTCAGCACACGTGTCGAAGCCGACACCGGACGAGCGGAGCGGCGTTTGCGTCACTCTTGGTACACACCTCGACCGGATTACATAGCATAGTTTAGCAATAGTTAATTAATTAAATTGTAATAATTATATTTTAAAATAAATTAGATGCCAACAGTTTTGTTTTTTTTAAGTCCTTCGGCTGCAGCTAACGTAATTGGCGCAGTCGGTAGGATATTAGAGTCAGCGCGCGCGGTCTAAAGCTCGAAAAGCTCCAAAAATCGTTGCACGGCTTGACTCCGATAGTCGCTGGCAGGCTCCTAAGTCTTCATCTAATATCCGAATCTACGTGGCCGCAGCTCCGGGGACCAGTATCCGACAATTGATACGCAGAGGAAACCAGAATGCAACTGTAAGTACGCAAAAACTTTCTTTTTGTGTTGCTCCTTTTAGTCCTTACTTATCCTTGTAATTTTTCAAGATTTTTCATCCTAAGAATCGGGGTGGTCGGGAGACTGTATCTCGCCAGTCTCACCGTCATAAGGAATTAGATAGTATTAGGGAAATAGATTTAGATTTAGATATGAATTCATTAAAAAGGTTAAAGAATGGATGACGCAACACAACGACGTCATAGACCAATTAGTAAAGAACCAACAATTTATAAATGCTACACTTGAGCTTCTATTGAACAGCGATGCTTATAAAGATACTAGCCTCTTAAAATATGCTCAATTTGCTCAGCTTTTGACTATTATAACGGAAAATGTTGATGATTTATTTAAGGAATTACTTAGGATAGAAAATATTTTAGCTTTAGTGCGAGCATCGAGCACGCACCATTCTATGGTAGACGTAAATACTTTAAGAAATATGATAGATAGAGTCCATATAATCTATGGAGATAGTAGAATATTAAATTTAGATTTACGCGATTATTATAGTATTATAAAGCCTGGGTCATACTATGCTGACAGAAAAATAGTCATAGTTTTCAAAGTACCTATTGTTAGCAAAGACATATTTGATTTATACAAACTTTCAATAGCCCCGAATAGGTATAGTCAAGTCCTTATTCCTCCCTTTCCATTCCTCGCAACCAATAAGGAAGCGTATGCGTACATGGAGGCAGAATGCCCGAAAGTAGACAAGCAGTAGCTCTGCGTAGAAGACACAATAAACCAAATCAAGAACCAGCATGACTGTACCCGAGAACTCGTCATCAATCATGCGTTGGGAGCAGCCTGCAACCTCACCACTGTCATCCTGGAGAAGGAAGCAATGGAGCAACTGGACGACAAGGACTACGTCGTTACATTTCCTCGCACTACAAGAACCCACCTGCGATGCGGAAGAGAAGAGTACAAGCAACTTCGAGGGAGCTACTTAATCACCATTCCTATTAACTGCAGCCTGATGACGTCAGAATTTACAATAGCTAACGAAAACGACCAAATATCCGGCCATCCTCTTCTGATCACGGATATCTCATATAATTTCAAGGAGAAATCTGTGCGCTCACATAAGATATCTCTGCAATCTATCGATTTAAGAAAACTACATAAAGCCTATAACCAAGCCATGATACAACCGAACTTAGAACGAGACACGACGGCAGATGACGCACTCTACCATACCACCCTACCTTTTTATGTGGTACTATTCGGTGCATTCGCACTTGGACTCACCATGATTCTACGACGTCTCAACCTGTGGAAACGCAGCAAACCTCAACATCAAGATGACCAAACATCTCCGAAGCATGTATATGAAAATCCTGAAAAACCTGCGGCTTTTCCAGCAACATTTTCACTAAACGTTGGAAAATAGTTGCTGATCTGCGGGTGGAGGAATTACATATTGCAATATTATACGAAATGCAGCGTAGCTGCGACCTACTTGCGCACAAGCGGCACAAAGTGCAACACGAGGCGCCGACTCAGCACACGTGTCGAAGCCGACACCGGACGAGCGGAGCGGCGTTTGCGTCACTCTTGGTACACACCTCGACCGGAGTACATAGCATAGTTTAGCAATAGTTAATTAATTAAATTGTAATAATTATATTTTAAAATAAATTAGTTGCCAACAGTTTTGGTTTTTTTTAAGTCCTTCGGCTGCAGCTAACGTAATTCCTTCCACAACATTTCAGTTTTATCAAACATCAGTTTTATTTTGAAGAATGTTTTGACAACACTGCATGGGTTTTATTCTATAGAGACTGTTTCTAAAACAACATTAGGTTATACTGTAAAGTTGATAGAAGCTTGATTAAGTGTTGTCAGTAATTAGAAAAATTTGCATTGATGGAGAAATTTAAAGAGTTAAGATATATAATCTATCTATACTCATAATAAAGGAGTAGAGGCTAAAAATGTGAGTCAGAAGACGTACGAGTATAACCTACTGAACACGAATAGTCTGTATGTTCACGCATAACTTACAAACTATAAAGCACAGATTTCGATGAAGTTTGGTATATGAATAGAATAGAGCCCGGTGCTCCCAACTATAAGCTTTTGATCTTGATCCGTCACATAAATACAAGATGGCAGCTTAAATCCTCTATGCTATACGGTCTCATATAAAACACGTGTCTCGATTGACTGGTCCGCGCACATGAATTTCTGTGGTACGGCTTAAAACCGTAATAATTATGAATGTGTACGACTTTGTTAATTTCTGCAATTATTCCTATATAAGGTGTGCAGCTAAGTTAAAAAAATAAAATAAGAATAAACATTTCTGGTGCAATACACTAAAAACTTATTAGAAATAAACTATAACGATAATAATGCAATACATGTTATTTTTAAACTACAACACAACAAATCTTCACACCTATAGGTACTCGCTGACTATATACCTTACGCCTTCGTATCCTCGAAGGCGTAAGCAGCGGTGTTTTAAGAGGATTGCATAGCTAGTACTTTCAATGCTAAATGAGAAAACTCTTTTTTACCTCTTAACATTGTCCGATTTCGGTGATTTTTTTTCATAGAATTATGACATTGTTTACTATGCCCGTACGTTTTGATTTTATCAGTATTTCAAAGTACAATAAATTTCCTTTTTTAGAACTTAAAAAAACTGAAAAAATCAATACGTACGGGCAAAAGTACTAGCTATGCAATCCTCTTAAGCACCTGCGTTTCAGCGGATATCTTTTTGGTCTTATGTAATAGGGTGCGAACCTATTGCCATCTACGGGGTACTGCTCTAGAAACTGGTATGCTATTGTGAACTTCTTTGTCAGTAAGTTTAAGTTTGTGTCATCGAATACGTATCGGTAAATCAGAAGATTATGCGTTATTGATTCAATAGATAAGTAGCAATCTGTTTTCTTCAATTTAATGTAATCTGCCATAAGCGTTATATAATATAATCAAACAATATAATACAATCAATAGAGAAAACTTACCGTGATTTAGATTTTCTTCTTAGATTTTATCTCTCTTAAGCTTTGCTTAATTAGCGGTCAAGCTTAAACGTTAGGTGTAGCTAAGTAACACATTTCACTAGATGACGTTGTTTTTCCGGAAATATGAAATAATTTATAAGTATAGGATCCATATAGAGAGTTATTATAAGTATAGAATCGATATAGATAGATAGTTAGATAACAAAAAAATCTAGTATCTAAGTGGCACGCACTACTCAAGTCAGTCCGATACAAAGCTTTTTAGCCGTATTTGCTTAGTGCTTAGTAAGTGCTTTACACTTACAACACTACACAGCTGCTTCTGCGATTGAAGTGCCTATGATGTCAATTTCGGTAGTATCTTAGATCTAGTTCTTAATAGCAGTTGTGCAGCAATCACTTCGCTGACATTTGGCTGTGCTATGACTATCGTATGTTGCCGTTGAAGTAAAATTAAAATGTTGTGCCTATCTTGCACCAGTTAAAACATTTATAAAGTGGATTTCTAACATAAACATAATAAGAGATTACTTTTTAAATCATTTAGCTCCCTAAAAACCTTCAAAATATTACAAAAATTTAATTTATGGATCTGAATGCCCAATTTACGCCACTGTAGCAACGCAATCGCAACACAATTAAGTCAAAAACAATCGATAGAAAGCTGCTGGCCCGCGATTAAACCTTCATAGTGAGCAGATTACGAAATTAAAATACACTCGAGAGCAATGAATCCGGGTCACTTAAAGAATCCTAAAAATCTCGGAAACTAAAAATGCTAGGTTAATGCAATAAATTGTATTTAATAGATAATGTAATACTCCTTAAATGAAGGTATTAAAACTTCTTAGTTATTGTAAAGTTATATCATAAAAAAATCAAATTTGAAAAAGGGCCACTTTCGAAGATGGAACTACGAAATTACAGCATTTGTTTTGCTTTTGTTTGTAATCTGTCATTTATGTGGGTACATAAACCATGTTGATAGTGCTCTATATTCATTATTCAAGCTGAAATTATGTCGCTTACGCCTGAAGAATGCACCAGAATACTTACAATGCTGGAAACCGGCCGGAGTCAGCGCGATACAGCCAGGACTGTCGGTGTGTCGCTGTGAACAGTACAAAGAGTTCTCCGACGTTACGAAGAAACTGGTTCTAACCTACGCAGACCAGGAACGGGCAGAACCAGGTGTACCACAGCACGAGAAGACCGATACTTGGTGAACACCATGCTTCGAAATCGCTTTCTCACAGGAACTGAACTCACAAATCAGTTTCGACGCCTCGGAGGAAGTAACCCAAGTGCATGGACAGTAAGACGTCGGCTTGCTGAATCTAACTTAAAACACCATAGACCTGCAAACGGCCCTAAACTGGAGCGTGGGCATCGTATTTCAAGACTAAGATATGCCCAGAGCCACGTAAATTGGAGTATTGAAGATTGGTCAAAAGTTATGTTCTCCGACGAATCAAAATGTATGCTCTACAAGAACGATGGAAGACACAGAGTGTATCGAAGACCAGGGGAAAGATTCAAGCAAGCATGCATCGAAGAAAAAGTAGCCTACGGTGGTGGGTCTGTACTTGTGTGGGCCGGAATTTCTTCTGAATGTCGCACAGAGCTGGTGATCATAGAAAACGGCTCTTTAACTAGCGAAAGATATGTGGAAGAAATCCTCAATGATCACGTTGGTCCATTTATGGTCAATTTAGGTGAGGATGATATATTTATGCATGACAATGCCCGACCTCGTATAGGTAGGATTGTGAATGGCTACCTTCAAGAGATGAACATTACTCGTATGGAGTGGCCAGCGCGCAGCCCGGATATCAACCCGATCGAGCATGCTTGGGACGAGCTAGGCAAATGCGTAAAACAACGAAAGCCTCCCCCAATCACGCTTCGTGAGCTCAAAATTGCTCTCACAGAGGAATGGGAGAATATTCCCCAAAATCGTATAAGGAACTTGGTGTACAGCATGCCAAACCGCGTAAACGCAGTAATGGAAGCACGAGGAGGCAATACGAAGTATTAAAATTCAAGAAAATCGTAATAAAGTTCAAAAATTTCATGTTTCCTATTTTTGTTTTAAGGAGAGATCAGCAGTTTTTTTCTTTATGTAATTTTGTGTTAATAAAATGTATGGTGACTCATATTTTTTTTACTTTTATTTAAGGAGTATTACATTGTCTATTAAATACAATTTCTTGCATTAACCTATCATTTTTAGTTTCCGAGATTTTTAACATTCTTTAAGTGACCCGGATTCATTGCTCTCGAGTGTAGGTATAAACGACAATTTTCATATTTGCTACAATTGAGCTGCTATAACGCGGATCAATAAATAAACATAAAAAGAGACTGGGGCCCCTGCTCGCTATTTAGGTTCGATCGCGGTCCAGTGACTTGCTATCGTCAGTTTTTGACATAATTGGTATGCTGCAAACTATTGAGATGTGATTGCGATGCTACAGTAGCATACATCGCCAATTCGTAACGATTGTTTTTTTTCAAGCAAGTCAGTATAGGTTATTTTGTGCGTATTATTTTTTTTAAATCTCAGTTTCTGTGATATTATAAATACCATATAGCAAAATAATTAAAAAATATTTAGTTATTTACGTTTTCCTAGAAAAAGACTGTATTGGTATTTGTACTGATACTTGATGGGTAGAAGTTTTTATTTCAGTGGCAACATTCGCAAGTAGTAGCACAGCCATATGACAGCGATGTAATTGCTATACAACTGCGATTGAGATCTAGATCTAACAGACCAAATTTGACATTAAAGGCAGTTCAATCGCAGAAGCATCGCAGTAGTGTTGCGATTGCTCAATAACTAAGCGACTTAGGGCTCAGAAGTTCAGAAAAATTCCATCCTCGGGGACGGGATTCGAACCCGCGTCTTCTGATCTCCGTGTCAGACGCCATTGACCAACTAGGCCACCGAGGTTCGGGACCGAGCATCGAATTTTAACTCTCTATTTGACTAACCGTCTTGCGGGGACGGAGCGACATCTATTGGACAGTTCACAGTACCATCCAACCGAAAGAAGCATTATTTAGAAATACTTAAACTTTCGTATTGACATCGCAGCCCTTGTAATTTTACGGGTTCGAATCCCGTCCGAGGATGGAATTTTTCTCTCTATAAATTTGTAATATAATTTCATGATCATATTTCATTGCATTAAATTCTTATTGTGTGTATTTAAAAACTATTTCTTTATTAACCTGCAACGTGACAAACTTTAAAAAAGGAGAACAATGATGGAATGACACAATGGGGACGTCATGGATTTTAATTTGGGATTTTGAGGAGAGAGGATTCCTAGAAGAAAAACGAATTATTATTTTGATGATTGGATTGATATTATAAAATAATAAAGATGCTTATCACAATATATCATATATCCCATAGAAGAAAGGATAACTGGAAATCGATATACTTGACGAAGGTCCCATCAACCATTGAGCTATTGGGCCTGAGAAAAACTGGCTCGATGTCATTAAGCCATTAATAAAGAAGAATTAGTTACTAAACACTATAAAGGAAGCTGTGTCTTTTATATAGTTTCTTGCCTCGTGAGAAGAAGGAGGGACGCCATAAGTGAAATTTATTAGCTAGTGTAGGCATTCTCTTATAATGTAAGTATACATATCATTTCATTACAAATTTTAATGTTTGATATTGCTAATGCAGGCGTTAGTGCTTTAAAAAGTAATACTATAATAATAAATATAGACAGTTTCAGTACCCTTGTCTCTTGATACCGCAATTAGACCGGTAAGTTGTAATTCTAATGGAATGTTGGCTGAAAGGTATATATAAGGTATAAGGTATTGATTGCATCGCGGCCCGCAATTGGTAAAATCACATAGCAACAAAAAGCCATAAAACCCAAAATTAATGCGTGATCATTTATTATAGTAGTCAACTTAATTTCTCATTCGAGGAACATTATTTCTGTGCTGCTGTAATGTTACAGACTACCTAGTATTTACTACTACTGTCACGACCTTACTATTTTAATGTTACCTACCCTACCCTCGATAGAATATAAGCCAGTGCTACTCGTAAACAATATTATAACAGAACCGTAAATGTAACGACTTCCCTAGTTTACTATCTCTTATCCAGTCCCTTAAGTTGATTTTTCTAGCTTAGAAATAAAGCTATTGGGATCTGAAAAATGAATAGAGCCAAATAGTTCGTCTTGTGTACCTAGTAGAACTGTTTGTCGTGACCGTAAAATAATACTAGAACTGTTGAGGCGTTTAAAAGTTATTCCCATCATTCTTATTGTATGGTTTGTAAAAGTGTTTATAAATATATGTTGATTATGATTGCAGTAACGGTAGCTTAGCGTTTTGGTAACTACGAGTACAGTTGAGTATTGTATTGAGTAACAAGTACCTAGTCTAACGTAATTCTGACGTGACAACAGTGACGTCACAATAAGAATGTAAAAGAACGCTATAAGAAGTGTCTGTATTCCAGTAAAATTGTAATAAACAAACAGTAAAAGTAAAAGTAACTGATGTATCATTTATGGCTAGTTCCTGACATATGATCTTAACAATTTGTTAGTATATAGTGCATGTAATGCAGTCTTTATAGTTTGTATTAAGACTATTATTTTTAACAATATAGAACTTACTGGACGTTATATGCTGATGACACCTGTGTCTTTCATTATGAAAAATCCATTCATGATATATCTAAGGCACAAAAGATCTTGATAAATTAAATGAAAGGTTTGCACACAACTTATTACCGATCAACACAAATAAGACATCCCTTATGATCTTTGCCGCAAAATTTTAAAGCATATAGGTCCTGCCGTCTATAATAATTCGTCGACGAGCTCACCGATGTCAAATACTTTAACTACCCTTGTGCATAAGGTTGCTTTTCCAACGTTTCTTGTCATTTCTTAATTTGTTTCACGGATGTTATCTCACATACATATATACATAATCGCACGGCTGTTTTTCCCTGATAACAATATATGACATTGCAATACAACAGTCAGAAAAGAAGAAATATCACGTTCTATGCTTAGTTGACAAGCAACTTAGAGAGCTCTTATTAACCGTATCAGATCTTAGCTGATATCGGTCTTAGGAGCACTACAGAAAATGTCTAACTGCATTACGAATAAAATACAATTTTACAATTTATGTACCTTTGAATATCTAGTAGAAGTTTGTGGATCCACACTATCAAATAAATACTAATTTAATCTCTTTGAAAAGACGAGCTATTAATGTACTATATATTCCATTACCACTATTCTAATCCTAAACAATTATATATGAAAAACTAAACTATATAATCTTACACAATTTTACACATATAGCACCTGCATTCTTATAAAAATGTCATCTCTCAACCAGTGCATTCAAATGTACAGCTCACACAAAAATTGAATACCCACGATTAGAGAAATATAAATTAATTAAATTTGATAAAGCCATATGGAAAAACAGCGAAACAATTTAAAGAATAAAAGCTATACAATCAGCTACCAATTGAAGTGAAAGAATATGATAGTGTTAACGCATGTCGGAGTAAACTTAACCCTATAATTATATTTAAATTAATCTCCGTGTAAGTGAAAAATACTTCTTATAGGCCAGTTAAAATAGAATTTAACCTGGCACTTAATTTACAATCCAATTTTTCAAAATAAGGTTTAAGGTCACTTACTGAGCATAAAATCACAAAATGCTGAAGCGCCATCCAATTGATTCAATTCGGTACTATGTAAAGTTTTTTTTTGGTATTTTTTTTATATTTTTATTTCGTAGATTAGGTCATTATAAGAAACTAATTTCAATATTTTTGTTTTATATTCAGTAGTTATTTATTAATATTTTTTTGAAAATTTGAATCCTATGACGTCACTTTTTTGCACAAATATGTAGTTGCGTTGAGGAGCCAAGAAAAACACGCGAGTAAAAAAAAAGAAACTAGAACACTTGACAGTGACACCTACTAATTCGTAAGTCTCTATTCAATCAAAACAAAAGTGCAAAAAAGTGACGTCATTTAGAGGAGATAGAGATATGAAAGTCGAATTATTTCATCGTTTTTTGTTAAAATAAATGGCATCTTATCGTTTTGAAAGGTCAGAGTAGAAAAATAAGGGTTTGTAACATAAAATCTCGAAATGGTTTCGGAATTGGCATAGGTTAATTTTTTTTAGCATACCGAATTATTTCAAAATAAAATTAAACGTTTCCTAATTGATAAAACTTACTACAGTGAACTACGAGTATCTAACGGTACATCTTGCAGTTTTTTAATAAAACAACTTAATCTTATGATATTACAACTATTATTTATTTTTATAATATCTGAATTAACTGCTGAAAATTTAATTTAAATTTTAAGGTAAGTTATTTAATTTTAACTCTTAACTTCATAATGAATTGCATAGCTTCTTGGTTAAATATGGTGTCATATACTCACTACTTTTCCATCTGTATATTTTCTTGTGTGCCCATATGAACAAATTTATAAATAAATTTGAGTTTATTTATAAGTGCCCGACATACGATTAGACACTACAATGATTTATATAGTGGCTTTTATTGATTATAT
Organism: Selenia dentaria; assembly: GCA_917880725.1. NCBI lineage: Eukaryota > Metazoa > Arthropoda > Insecta > Lepidoptera > Geometridae > Selenia > Selenia dentaria. Next base: position 17,621,428 of record OU862897.1, read on the forward strand.
TTTAACATATTTCTCGCTCGATGGTTTGACCAATGACCAAACTAAATAACTATCCGAGCATAATATATAAAAAAGGTAATCGGCACGCGCCACCGGTCATGCTTCGCTTCCAGCGCTTCAAATCCGCTGTGGGAGCTTAAACTCCTCAATGAGCAGTTCCACCACATGCATAGTGTTTAGATAGTTTTACTGCGTAAGGGGACTAATTTCTAGGATATTCCCTCCGCCGTCCAGACGCGTATCGTAAGAGGTGAAGAAACCCGACTTACTAGGTGGTAAGGCTCTTGTGCAATAGGCTGTATTGATACTAACGCAGCGCTAGATATTCTGCCTCGAAATAACAGTATCTAAGGCATTATACTGTATAGAGTGCTGTTATCGTGACGAGCGCAGCAGGGCCCCAAAATACTAACATTCTAATCTCTGGATGGCACTGCAACTGTCATGGGAAAGCGTAGTGCTTACCCTCAGGCACACCACTTGCCCGTCTCATCACTTTATTGTAAAACAAAATTTAACCCCGGGGATTTTCTGTAATCTTATTGTGCATTATGTAGCATATTAAAATCTTCAGATCTACATCTGAAGATTTTAATTATTTATTTGTAAATTCGGTAATAAGCCGATAATTTAAAGTGAATTGCGATAAGTAAAGTAATTAGACCAATGAACTTGTTGCTTGTTACAAACAAAGCCCACAGGGATGCACTAAGAAAAAACTCTCGTTTTAATGTTTATGGTTACATAATGGTGATTTGTATAGAATACAATAAAATGTAATTTATTATGCCTTATAATTAGACTCATTTGTACGTACATTTGCCATTGTTCATATGCTATCATCAGGGGGCACTACGAGTTCAGGCCATTTTCGACCCTCTTTAATTTGATTGTGGATAAAACTAGAAACCTGATATTTTCACTAACCTGCAGATATTGTATAAGCAGGGTATATTTCTAATTTCATTCTATTTGAACCAGTAGTTTAAAAATTTTAGGTGGTCAAAGTTTCTTAATTTTGTCACTTACTGAACGATCATCAAAACTCTAACGCACTTCTAGCAGACATAGAAACTTCAAATTTAGAAAACAATTAGTGTTTAGAATATACATCAAGGAAAAACCAAAATATTTAGCAATTTCGGTCCAGTTTTCTAGATACATCAACTACATAAATAACTTTGTAATCTAGGTAACTTGTAAAATGGTCAACGGAATGAAAAAGCAAGAATGAGGCATTTCTTATGAAAATGTACCAAAATCCCAGAAAATATTAACTAGATAATTGGCCGAAAATGCCATAGAAGAAAGAACACTAATAATGATAACCGCGGCCGACGCAGGTGGCTTGCCCGCGCCGCGGCTTCCACGCTACCCGTCCGTCACAGAAAGGTAGCCACTTAATTACCTGCAAGTGCGTTCAAAGAAAAATCAAATGGCAGAAAACAAACGAATTACTTAACTCAAAACTCAAATACACAAGCCTATATTCGAAATAAATCTGAATTTGGAAATTCTAGCTAAGCGCCAGGTATTTGAGACCAAAGTGGTCATAGTTTGAATAATCGTTAAATTAAGTTTTGTATGTAAGGATTTCACATTAATAGCACATTAGGATTAAAATGTTTTAAAATATGTGTCAACGTTAGTTTTTCTTTAACTTCGTTGAAAACTTTTCGACAATTTGAGTCCATTATAATTGTTAGTCATATCATACAAAAATGTCATTTGTGTTGACATGTCTTTAAGAAAACGAGCTTAATAGTTATTTTTTTCCTAGAACTGATCTTAATATTCTCAAATCTTTGGAAATCTTTGTTTTAACAAGGACTCAATATTTGATTTAATTATCTTTCCTGGTGTTCAGTAATTCTAAATACCACTTTGATGTATTTCAATAAGTTACATTAATTAAGTTTTAATTTATTTAATCGAACATAACAAATTAAATTATGCATGACAAACGTGAAATTTTAGCTTGAATATCTAGCAATATAGCCTCATTCATCCATTCGCTCTTTCTTTTTCACACATACACACGCACACACACACACACACACTAACACACACACACACACGCACACACACGCACACACACGCACACACGTCCACACACACACACCCACACCATCACACATATTTCCTATCCTTCTCAACACCCTTACAACAACTATAATTTAATATACGACTGTAATTAATAGTTACATTTATATAATGTAAATCCGTTATTGGCCTTAAGTTAAGTTGCCTGATACTGTTTTGTTATTTAAGAGCTGTGGATTTCGTACAATAAATAAAAAAATTATAACATTTTTAAATCTTGTCAGATTTTGCACAATGTATTCATAGCGTCTTTACCAGCTATATAAATAATGTATACTCGTATAATAAATACTGCTGTATTAGGAATGCTACCTAGCTCTTTTCCAATTAAACGTTGAAAACACCTATGACCCGCACTAACTCCATATAGCATATATATATATATATATATATATATATATATATATATATATATATATATAAATATTTATACGTTTCGTCACAATAATAGTTAATTCCTGGAATTTTATATCTTATAGGCATTATATATCGTCAGTACGCTTATTTTAAATCAAGTTCACAGAACTTCAGTCTTCATTGTCCATTCTTTAAGGTATTAAATATTTTATCCATATAAGTTAATGGATATAATGATCATTCTCCAGATGTGGAATAAGAAAAAATGAAAAAAAGAAGGAAAAACAAATTAACATACACAATTTCGCATTTATAATTGTTTACCGTGTATACATTAAGAATTGAAATTTTTTAATTATTATGTCCGCAAAACTGAATTCATCACAATTCTATCACTATCATGATACAAAAATAAATTTTTTTTTTTTGAAAATATCTACAGCCCGCGACATCGTTCGCATAGTTGGCTCGGCTTCGCCCTCGCCATACTTCCCATCTTTTCTTGTTATTTCTTCCATAAGGCTCTTCTCTTTGAAATAATTAATACAACAAAAAAAAACTATTTATAAAATTTTTCCATCCGTCCACGCGTGATGCAATGACTAAGGGAAATAGAGATTCATTTTTACATAATATATAGATGATTAAGGAGTGGGCTTATTATGTTTTTAAGTTATTGCTCTTACGATAATCAATAAGATAACAAGATAATAACATAATGAGGTATTTTGTTCTATCTTATCAATCAAGCACAAAGTATAAATAAAGGAACTGAAAATATTTATAATCATTCGATCTCTCGAGTATCTTAGAATTATCACTACTGTGTTTTTATTTTGTGCCATCTAAATTGACACTATATTTTAAAGGTAATTAAAGGTTTATTATTTTGTATATAAATTATTGGTATCAATCGTACTCTGGTTTCTTTATTATGATTTATTGTTGTGTTGGCAGTGACAGTGTTTGGCCAAAATACCACTTCATGTTCAAAGTTTTTGCTTTCGCTAATGTTTTATGGATTTCTTGACAAGTTTATAGTCGCTCACACACACGCGGCCGTACATCATGTCTTCTTTGTCTTACTTTCCTCTTCATTCCGCCTTTTATATAAAAGAAGCTACCTTAAGAGCCTAATGGTCTAATATTGACACAGTGCACATATATAATAATTTATGTCATACTTCAAGCGGTCTTTATGTGATGCAGCATATCCAGCAACTTTGGATAAATTAAAATTTTGAATTCATACATACTTCAGAGGTTGACCATTTAATTGACGAGTCATTGTTTTAAAAGTTATTAAATAAAACTGTATTAAGTTATAATTTCGTCGACTTTATATCACGTAAATAAGTGAACCGATAGGTTTTCCGAAATATTGTCATCTCAAATATCTACTGATTTGCGTTTTCTCTACTTCTGACCATATTTTAAGTTTTAATATAATACTATAGAATAGTCATAATATTGATTCTATAATTGCTATACTACTAGTTTTTATTTCATTAGGAAATGGACCAAACAATAATTCTAAACCTGGTTTTAAGCGGTAAGCTCAGTTTTTTCATTTCGTCGCAGGTAACGAACTGCACTGCACTCCATAGAGAAAATCATCTCCTTTTCTCTATGCTGCGGTGATTACCCTGACACATTAGGCTGTTAAGTCTCATGCACCTGTAATTTTGCCAGCACCCTTCAAACGGAACACAGTAATGCGAGCGTTATAGGAATGGGCGCAAAATTTATCTAACTCGTTGACGAAAAGTTCCACTGCTACTAAAATACGTATCTGACAATATCTCACTAGTAATTTTCTTTACAGATGAAGGCAGTACTTGCACTAACCGTTCTTGCGGTTTTTGCCGCCATCACCGATTCTTCAGTCGTGCCATCTTACGACAACAAGTACTCTGATGACGTAACATCTGCTCTCATTGCTGATAATTCCAACGTCGCCCCGTCTAGTGGTGGTACTTCCATCATCTCTGTTGAGGAATCTCCCGAAACCCCCTCTTCACGCAACGAATTTTCCGTCATCCCAACTCCTCGTAATTGGAATCAGGGTAACATCGGGCCTTTCGATAGATTGTTGCACACGTAAGTATTTAATTTTGTAAGGCAAATTCAAAAATATGCTCTCTACAATATCTTGATAAATAAACTAACATTCATTGATCATTCCCGGTGCCAAACAAACAAAATAACCACTTAATGAATATCTTAGAAGAAGTTTCCATATTAGCACATTAGGTGTACCTATCACAAAATTAATCCAAATTAGACTTTTTGAACATGAATTATGGCGCTACGGCTTAAGTACGCTTTACGTTTTAAATCCTATTACTTAAACGTTTATGAGCAACTGGAATGTGTCCATTATGTGTAATTCAGTCAAATCGTCTAAGCTAAAACAAAAACTATACACCTAATTTGCATAATTACCAAAAAAAAACAGCACTATATGCTGCTGGTACTAAATACATACATGGGAAGCATATTTAAAACTACTTTAAAAAAAAAATCCCACATAATCATCAATATTTGGTCAAACGTCTAGATTGATTCACACCTACAAATTTTATTCTAGGCATTTCCACTATTCATTAAGATATACTACATGCGCGCGGTTTATGCATGAAACTTAACACCCCTACATAGAAATGTATCATTCATAATCATAACATTCGGCAAACTCGCATCCTAGCTCGTTAGACCTGGCCACCGGACCAACCCCGCACCCCCCACCCTGCCACCGCGCGGCCTTTTTTTCTTCCGAAAACGAACGAACGAAAGCCGAAAGTCGACAATCTCTTTCACATCGAACGCTCGGGTGGGGGGTGTAAGAAAGAGTAAGAGATATATTTTTTCACTGACGCGAATCATGTGTTTTCATTAATAAGTTGTACATAGGCATGTAGTATTTTTGTTAAGATGGTGTCCATACATAATTATTTCACTGTGAAGTAATAAAAAAATTTGACTACATATCTACAATGTATTAACATTTTTGTACCGCCCATTTTTTTTTTTTGGTAATTATACAAATAGGGTGTATACAAATAAGACAGTTAATCCTGCACACAAGCATTATGCTCAATCCATTACATAAAAGTAAAGGAAATTATACTTGCAAACTTTCTAATTAGTAAAATAAGTAAGAATGTGACTACTGGTTACTTTTTAAAGGATAGCTGTGTCAGTAATCCGCAAGCAATGTCTGGGCTTTAAATGACTATATGATGCTGGAAGGCTAATCACTGGGCAAAACTTACACAACTTTTAAGAATGTGCCTCGAACCACCGCTTTTGTTCTTATGTTCAGCGGTAAAAACTTGTGGGCCCATATGGGACTCTAGTCAATAAAAGCAAATATAATCTACAATGGTGAACATAGAAAGACATGTCTTTAACCTTTTTAGCTTTTACGTACATTCGTATCTACAACTCTTTATTATACAATTCTGGTCCTTATGAGTGAACTTAAACCGTGAGTATGTATTAACAGAAAACATTACATTTCAGGTTTAGAGTGAACATAAACGCAATCGCCGGCCTCACTCAGACCCAAACCTTAGAGTACCGCCGTATGGCAGGCTTCGGCATCACTGCCATGCGAGGTTTCGAAACCAGAGTAAGCGGCCAGGGCATCAGCGTTAACATGGCCAATGGTGGCATTGGGCAACAATTTGTTGTAATCCGGCTCACGTCACGTCCAGGCGGCACTATCCACTACGATATGCAAATCTGGGGACCATGAAGAGAAATAAATACAGTTAACACTAAGTTTCCTTACATTTTAACTTTACTATACAAACGTATGTACGTTTTATGACATACGGAATTGTAAAATAAATAATTTTAACTTTTTACTCTCGTGTTTAATTAATTTCTGAGTGTTTGCTTTTGATATTACCATTAAGGGTTATGCCACAACAGTCTTCAGCATCGCGCACTTGTTTTTCTTTAACAATATATAATTATAAAACAACTCCATAAGAAATTGAACGAGTCCAGTCAGTATATGTATCTGTATGTAGTGTGACATAACATGCCGTATTTAAAAATATCTAATATCAAGACCCCAACAGTAACAGAGTTAGTTTAAAACGTATGCAAGAGGGACAAAAAAAAAGCGTTATTTTATAACATTTAGGACAACTCTTTGTTAGTTTAAGGAAAAGTAGAACGAAAATATGAAATGTAAGACAACAAAGTTCAACCTTCCACAACATTTCAGTTTTATCAAACATCAGTTTTATTTTGAAGAATGTTTTGACAACACTGCATGGGTTTTATTCTACAGAGACTGTTTCTAAAACAACATTAGGTTATACTGTAAAGTTGATAGAAGCTTGATTAAGTGTTGTCAGTAGTTAGGAAAATATGCATTGATGGAGAAATTTAAAGAGTTATGATATATAATCTATCTATACTCATAATAAAGGAGTAGAGGCCAAAAATGTGGGTCAGAAGACATAATTGCCTACTGAACAAGAATATGTCGATAATAAAAAAAAATTTGAGATCGCTTAAGCAGGCGTTAGTGCTTTAAAAAAGTAATACTACAAAAAATACAAGGGCTGCGGTGTCAATACGAAAGTTTCGAGTATTTCTAAATAATGCTTCTTTCGGTTGGATGATACTTTTAAACTGTCCAATAGATGTCGCTCCGTCCCCGCTAGACGGTTAGTCAAATAGAGAGTTAAAAATTCGATGATCGGACCAGATTCTCGGTGGCCTAGTTGGCCAATGGCGTCTGACACGGAGAGTCAGAAGACGCGCGTTCGAATCCCGTCCGAGGATGGAATTTTTCTCTCTATAAATTTCAATAAAAAAATGTCCGTCTGTCTGTATGTTCACACATAACTTACAAACTAAAGCACATATTTTGATTAAATTTGGTATATTAATAGAATAGAGCCCGGAGCTCCAAACTATTCACTTTTCATCATGATCTGTCACATAAGTCTAAGATGGCAGCTTGAATCCTCTATGCTACACGGTCTCATTAAAACACGGGTCTCGATTGACTGGTCAGCGCACATGAATTTCTCTGCGGTACGACTAAAACTGTAATAACTAGGAATTTGTATTAATTTTTCAATTTTGCAGTTAAGTTAAAAAATAAAATAAGAGAAAAACATTTCTGGTACAATATACTCAAAACTTAGTAGAAATAAACTTTAACGATAATAATGCCATACATGTTATTTTTAAACACAACACAACAAATCTTCACACCTATATATCCTCGAAGGCGTAAGCAGCGGTGTTTTAAGCATCTGCGTTTCACCGGATATCTTTTTGGTCCTATGTAATAGAGTGCGAGCCTATTGCCATCTACTGCTGGGGTACTGCACTAGAAACCGGACTGCTTTTGTGAACTTCTTTGTCAGAAAACCTCAATAACTGTCCGACCCGGGTATCAAACTAAGGATCCCGAGGATTCAAACGGCGCTTCCATCACTACACCAAGACAAAGTCGCTTGCGGGTCAGCTAGTGATTTATAAGTAATTGCTTTGCTATCTTATTTTGATTACAACGCAAAATTATAAAACATTATTGATAAGTTTGTGTCAACGAGTACGTATCGGTAAATCAGATGCGTTATTGATTCAATAGCTAAGTAGCAATCTGTTTTATTCTATTTAATGTAATCTGCGATAAGCGTTATGTGATACAATCAAACAATATAATACAATCAATAGAGAAAACTTACCGTGATTCTCTCTCTTTTTATATTCTTCTTAGACTTTAACTCTTTTTAGCTTTGTTTAATTAGCGCTCAAGCTTAAACGTTAGGTGTAGCTAAGTAACATATTTCACTAGATGGCGTTGTTTTTCCGGAAATATGGAATAAGTTATTAGTATAGGATTTATAATATAGAGAGTTATTTTAAGTATAGAATCGACACAGATAGATAGATAGATAACAAAAAACCTATTATCTAAATGGCACCCACTACTCAAGTCAGTCCGATACAAAGCTTTATTTGCATAGTAACCACAATTCCAACACTACACAGCTGCTTCTGCGATTGAAGTGCCTATGATGTCAATTTCGGTAGTATCTTAGATCTAGTTCTCAAACAGTCCAACATTAAACGTCCTATACCTCAAAAAGTATGGACATTAGAAAAAAAATTTTGAAACAAAAGTTGTAGATAATAAACTGATCTTCAAGAATAAATTGATGCATTTTATTGGTTAATCTAATATTTCAAGAGTTATTTGCCGCGATAGAAAAACCGGTTCATTAAATAGGCTCAATCGTAATCGGTAAGTTTTACAAAAACGTTCACTGGAAACAAAAGATGCGTAATTTTATGCTCTATAATAATAGTCTCTATGATATTTGCCTTTGCCTGCATAGTGTCCGAGTTATCGGCCGAAAACATTTTTTCAAGATGGCGATTGTGACGTCACTTGATCCTTTAAGCATTTTGTGATTTTATGTTCAGTAAGTGATCCTAAACCTAAAAAAAAATATTTTGGATCGTAATTTTGTGCAAAGTTGACCCTAAAAAACCTCTATTTTTAAATTTTGAATTATCTCTTTAGTTGATTTAATCCGTCGTCTGTGGATTGAAGGCTCGAGTCCTAGCAGTGGGTGCGTAATGCGCTAATTATGTGTCTAATTAACACGCTGCTAACTTTTCTGAACAATAAAGACCCTTATAAATACCGTGATAACTTCGGGGATTTTTTTGCTAAATTAAATACCTATAACCTAGTTAATAATCACTCTAATTATCTTGAAACGGTTTATGATAATCGGATTTTAGACGTATGTTTAGGTACAATATAGAATAAGTTTAGATAAGATATTGGTAAGTCTACTGTATTATATGTCAGTCAGAATTGCAAAATCATCGTCAAATTGTGAATAACGTATTAAACAATTTCAATTTCGCTATTTCTGTACATACATTGTGTTTAAGAATTTAATATGCATTTTTTATCATTCTCATTTAATTTTTTTCAAGGATTTCATCCGGTCCTTCACAAAGGCAACACACGCTGCACAAGCACAAAACACTTGAAACTAGTAGTTCTGCAAATAGTAGACCTCGCGTGCATAGTCTTATCAGCGCTAAGTTTTCGCAATAATTCACACCTCTCGGCAACCTCTTGACAAATTATTTTCATATTCAAAATTTCGCTCAAAAGTCAGGAGCCAAATGTGTGTACTAATTTTTTTCAAATCGGTCGGTAAATAGCGCCACAGTAACCTTCCCTCCTAATTTGGAAAAGCACCACTCCACTGAAAAATCGCTGACGACAAAATAATATATTGAACTAGCTTTTGCTAGTGATATTTGACGTTCAAATCAACTCTAGCAAATTTCAGAGTTTGTTCATGTGCCTTATTAGTCATCGCGACACAAACCTTAATTGGGACTTTTTGATTGGGCTATTTTTAATCCAACCGGAAGGTATCTTCGAGTCAATTGTACACGTGGCACGAAAACTGTCTCCTCACTTAATATATTGGCTTCAATATCATGGAATATCTAAATACAAATTTTCAGAACTATAAATCCAAAAAAAAGTTTTTTATGCAAAGTTTCATCCCCCATTTGACCCATTTAAATCATTCCTATCAAAAAATATAAGGAAACACCACTTTTTAATTTTTGTCTAGATTGGTTGAAAAATGCAACCTGTACACGAAGACGAACGAACAACCTAACAAACATACGGACAGATGAAAGTCAATTTGGCCAGTTAAAGAGAGACGCTTCGCTCGCTCGGTCAGTGACAATTTTACAAATGTACTGTTCAATAATTGTGGGTAGTTTTACATCAGCTTCGAGAATATGAAATTACATGACGACTATTGCACTAAACATACCCACAATTGAGCAGAAAGTTCAAATTTAAGAATTAATAATAATAATAATAATAATGTTCTTTATTTACGGACAACAAAAAGATCCATTTTTTGTTAGTAACTTACTTAACTAGAGACTAAACTTAAAAATAGAACTAAGGTTAGTACTTATATAAGGAAAACAGTGCCTCCGAAACAAATCACAAGCCAATATTACGAAATATTAGTGTGTCATGTATTTCGGAGGCATCTTCTGCGAAATCATGGTTCGCACAAGATGCCTGAATATATATGCATGTGGGTCATCCGCTATGACTTTCAGGATGCTATTGTCACTCTCCCGAAGCCTTTTCACCAGAGAAGCCACCTTTTTTCTAATGATGGCATGGAAGCCATCAGTATGGTTCTCGGCAAACATAGCGGAGGCGCTGCAAAATCGGGGGAGTTTCAACATCATCCTGAACACGTTATTGTATTGGATGCGCAGGGTATCCATTGACTTATGGGAACAGCTGAACCACAGACTACCCGTGTACATGCCCTGACAATAAGCTTTGAATAGAGTTATTTTAACCTGGTCTGTACAACGGGCAAATCTGCGAGCCAGCATGTTCCCACGCGCCGCCAGTGTTCTGCGCTCCCTCTCTACATCTTCATCGTCTTTAAGGTCGTCGGCAAGGAAGTGTCCTAGATATTTAAACCGGGTTACTCGGTTCAAGCTCATGCCATTAAGGGTAATTGTAGGAATAGTATCTGGACACCTGCCGGAGGCCTTAAAGACCATGAATTCACTTTAACTGACATTATACATCAGACCATGCGATGTGGCGTAGTTCTCACAAACGCGTAACATGTCTCCGATAGATTTAGCGGTCGGACCCAGCAGCACCATATCATCCGCGTAGCTGATGTTGTTTACAGAAACACCTCCCACGCGGCAACCGACACGCATGCTGCTGAGTTCGACTAGAAGATCATTCACGTACAGGTTGAAAATATTCGGAGACGACAAACCCCCCTGTCTCACGCCACATTCCAACCTGTACGAGTCGGAGAGGCTATTTGCCCACTTAACATTGTTGATCTGATGACCATACCAATACTGGAACAATCTAAGCAGTTCCACCGGCATACCCCTGTCCTCCATCTTTCTCCAAAGCTCATCATAGGAAACGAGATCGAAGGCTTTAGAGAGGTCTAGAAAACAGGCGTACACCGGAGTCTTCCGCTCAGTATAATATTGGACAGTATGCTTGAGAGCTAGGATTGCGCTTTCTGTGGAAAGTCCAGCACGAAAACCAAACTGCGCGTCGTGAATGTTTAAATAGTTACCTAGAGTCGTTTCAAGCATACTATCCAATATCTTGGCCACAGTAGTCGCAAGAGAGATAGGTCGGTAGTTACTCTTGTCCGATATGTCTCCTGTCCTGTTCTTCACTATGGGCACCACCGTCGTTCTCATCAAGTCATCAGGTAGATAGGAGTGACTAATACACATATTGAAAAACATGGACAAGACCCTCGGCAAGTGCACCCCCGCATATTTTAAATGTTCTATACTGAGCCCGTCGTGTCCAGGAGATTTACCTCTACGCATTCTACTTATAACTTTCCTAACTTGTCACAAACGTTATACGTATTTGATCTTTAGCATGAACAATAAGCACTAGGTACCAAAATTTATTATAAATAGATTATACTTGCTACCTTTATGACAGAATGACAGATCTATTATCTAGGCTATATCATGCTTATTGACAAGAACTAATTTCATTCTGTGCCCACTGACAATGGTAGTACAATTTACTACTCAAGGTAGGGCCTGGTATGTAATTGGTCTCCCATTACACTGGTGGACGAAAGAATGTAGTCAATGGTTCTGTGTATAAGAGACAAATTTAAAATGAACATCAATTCCAGGATCCACGTGAACCGTCCAGCAATCGCCAACACCATCCAGCGGCAGAACACAGAGTTCCGACGAGCTGGCAACGCTCGCATCAGCGCTGTGCGAGCTTTCCCAAGAGTGGTAGCCAACCAGGGCGCTTCCGTAGTCCGCACCGGTGGAGGCGTTGGACAAAACATTTGTCACGCTCAGCATTACCTCGAGGCGAGGCGGGCCTATCTTCTACCAGGTGGAAATATTTGGGCCGTAAAGCAACATAAGTGTACAGTCGCTGTAATAATATGTAAAACTTTAACAAATTTCGAAAAGTGCGTCGGTACTTAACTTCACAAAAATTTACATAAACTTTATTCTAAAACAAGTTTTTATTCAAAATCACTTAATTTACAATCCAATTTTTCAAAATAAGGTTTAATGTCACTTACTGAGCATAAAATCACAAAATGCTGAAGCGCCATCTTGAAGAAAGTTTTTGGACGACATCTCCGACACTATTATTGGCCAAAGGTTATAAACATCATTATTGTAGAGAATAAAAATTTGTATTTTATTTCCTATAAACTTTTATGTGAGATTTACCATTTACGATTTATGTCCCATTTAATGAACCGGTTTTGATGGGACCGGACGAGATGGGAAATATAAGCGCCTAAACAATATATCAGTAATTATCTAATAAACAAAAAAATTATCCCTGAAATGTATGTTCGAATAACTTCCGAACGAATTTACCGATTTGACTATTTTTTTGTATTTGTCGCTCATCGCAAAAAATCATCTTTAACATCATCCATCACCACGCAGGTGAAACTCAAAATGTCTCAAAAATTTATCTCAAAATGTTCGCATAGCAGCTTGATGATCTCCAAAATATTTTAAGGTTTGATTTACTAAGTCAAGCGAATCAGACATACTTTTTTACATCCGCCGTGCGATTCTCTAAGAGCAAACATCGTTGCATCTTTGACAAAATCCGTGAAACAAATGACGAGATGACAAGAAACGTTGCATAATCTTATGTACAAGGGCGATATCTTAAGTATTTGACATCGGTGAGCTCGTCGACGAGCGCATCGACGAAGTTGAAAATAGTTCTACCGCATTTCTTTTGTTAAAGTTGCTCTAGAACATAATTTCATATCAACTCGATAATGCAACATATCCATGATATGCTGTAAGAACTGTGGAAATACTGTCTGTTTTTGAAAGCATAAGAATATTTTTCTCAATTTAACACACAGACCTGCAACATGCTATTTCCAATTTAAGTTACAGTCAATGAGAAGCCCTAAAAACTTTGTTGTGTTAAATAACATGTTCAATTTTGTACCCTTAATGATACATTTCTGTCTGACATGAGCTTTTCAAATAAAAGTGCGTTTTTCGTGGCTCCGACGATATGCAACTATTTATCAGAAGAAATCTTTGACATCCAATCGATTCAATAATTTCAAATTAAAATTAAACGTTTCCTTATTGATAAAACTTACTACAGTGAACTATCTAATCTACATATACACATACATTACATCTTGTACATCTTGTAATTTTTTAATAAAATAACTTTATCTTATGATATTACAATTATTATTTATTTTTATAATATCTGAATTAACTGCTAATAATTTAATTTAAATTTCAAGCTAAGTTATTTAATTTTACGAGTAACTCTTAACTTCATAATGAATTGCATAGCTTCTTGGTTAAATATGGTGTCATATACTCACTACTTTTCCATCTTTATATTTTCTTGTGTACCCATATGAACAAATTAATAAATAAATTTGAGTTTTTTATTAAGTGCCCGAAATACAGCAGTGAATGATGTCACTAGAACGTTTTCTATGTAATCAGACACTACAATGACTTATATAGTGGCTTTTATTGATTATATTTTAACATATTTCTCGCTCGATGGTTTGACGAATGACCAAACTAAATAACTATCCGAGCATAATATATAAAAAAGGTAATCGGCACGCGCCACCGGACATGCTTCGCTTCCAGCGCTTCAAATCCGCTGTGGGAGCTTTAACTCCTCAATGAGCAGTTCCACCACATGCATAGTGTTAAGATAGTTTTACTGCGTGAGGGGACTGATTTCTAGGATATTCCCTCCACCGTCCAGACGCGTATCGTAAGAGGTGAAGAAACCCGACTTACTAGGTGGTAAGGCTGTTGTGCAATAGGCTGTGTTGATATTACCGCAGCGCTAGATATTCTGCCTCGAAATAACAGTATCTAAGGCATTATACTGTATAGAGTGCTGTTATCGTGACGAGCGCAGCAGGGCCCCAAAATACTAACATTCTAACCTCTGGATGGCACTGCAACTGTCATGTGAAAGCGTAGTGCTTACCCTCAGGCACCCCACTTGCCCGTCTCATCACTTCATTGAAAAACAAAATTTAATTCCGGGGATTTTCTGTTATCTTATTGTGCATTATGTATCAGTAGATCTGAAGATTTTAATTATTAATTTGGAAATTTGGTGATAAGCCGCTAATTTACAGTGAATTGCGATAAGTAAAGTAATTAGACCAATGAACCATCGGCTTGTTTCAAACAAAGCCATCCCCGTGGGCACTTACAAAAAAATCTCGTGTTAATGTTTCTGGTTACATAATGGTGATTTGTATAGAATACAATAAAATGTGATTTATTAGGCCTTATAATTAGACTAATTTGTACGTACATTTGCCATTCTTCATATGCTATCATCTGGGGGCACTACGAGTTCAGGCCATTTTTGACCCTCTATAATTTCATTGTGGATAAAACTAGAAGCCTGATATTTTCAGTAACCTGCAGACATTGTATAAGCAGGGTATATTACAAATTTCAATCTATTTAAACCAGTAGTTTAAGATTTATAAGTAGTCAAAGTTTCTTAATTTTGTCACATACTGTACGATCATCAAAACTCTAACGCACTTCTAGCAGACATAGAAACTTCAAATTTAGAAAATAATTAGTGTTTAGAATATAAATCAAGGATAAACTAAAATATTTAGCAATTTCGGTCCAGTTTTCTAGATACATCAACTACATAAATAACTTTGTAATCCTATAATATGTTCAAAGGTAACTTGTAAAATGGTTAATGGAATGAAAAAGCAAGAATGAGACATTGCTTATGAAAATGTACCAAAATCCCAGAAAATATTAACTAGATTATTGGCCGGAATTGCCATGAAAGAAAGAACACTAATAATGATAACCGCGGCCGGCGGAGGTGGCTTGCCCGCGCCGAGGCTTCCACGCTACCCGTCCGTCACAGAAAGGTAGCCACTTAATTAACTGTAAGTGCAATCATATTAATAAATAAATAAATGAACAGTTCGATTTCAACGAAAAATCTAATGGCAGAAAACAAACGAATTACTTAACTCAAAACTCAAATAAACAAGCCTATATTCGATATAAATCTGAATTTGGAAATTCTAGCCAAGCGCCAGGTATTTGAGACCAAAGTGGTCGTAGTTTGAATGATGGTAAAATTAAGTTTTATATGTAAGGAGCTCACATTAAAAGCACATTAGGATTAAAATGTTTTAAAATATATGTCAACGTGAGTTATTTTTTAACTTGGTTGAAAGCTTATCGACAATTTGAGTCCATTATAATTGTTAGTCATATCATACAAAAATGTCATTTGTGTTGACATGTCTTTGAGAAAACGAGCTTAATAGTTTTTTTTTTCTAGAACTGATCCTTAACATTGTCAAATCTTTAGAAATCTTTGTTTTAACAAGGGCTCAATATTTGATTTAATTATCTTTCCTGGTGTTCAGTAATTCTAAATACCACTTTGATGTATTTCAATAAGTTACATTAATTAAGTTTTAATTTATTTAATCTAACATTTATAAAACTAACTCTTTTCCCATTAAACGTTGAAAATACCTATGACCCGCACTAACTCCATATAGCAAAAAAGATAAATATTTATATGTTTTGTCTTCGGTAAAAATAATAGTTTATTACTGGAATTTTATATCTTATAGGCATCATATATCGTCAGTACGCTTATTTTAAATCAAGTTCACAGAACTTCAGTCTTCATTGTCCATTCTTTAAGGTATTAAAGATTTTATCCATATAAGGTAATGGATACAATGATCAATCTCAAGATGTGGAATAAGAAAAAAAGAAAAAAAAGAAGGAGGAACAAATTAAGAAGCACAATTTCGTATTTATAATATTTTACCGTGTATAGATTAAGAATTGAAATTTTTTAATTATTATGTCCTCAAAACTGAATTCATCACAATTCTATCACTATCATGATACAAAAATAAATTATTTTTATTTGAAAATATCTACAGCCCGCGATATCGTTCGCATAGTTGGCTCGGCTTCGCCCTCGCCATACTTCCCATCTTTTCTTGTTATTTCTTCCATATGAACATTCTCTTTGAAATAATTAATACAACAAAAAAAAAACAATTATCGAAATTGTTTCATCCGTCCACGCGTGATGCAATGACTAAGGGAAATAGAGATTCATTTTTACATAATATATAGATGATTAAGGAGTGGGCTTATTATGTTTTTAAGTTATTGCTCTGACGATAATCAATAAGATAACAAGATAATAACATAATGAGGTATTTTGTTCTATCTTATCAATCAAGCACAAAGTATAAATAAAGGAACTGAAAATATTTATAATCATTCGATCTCTCGAGTATCTCAGAATTATCACTACTGTGTTTTTATTTTGTGCCATCTAAATTGACACTATATTTTAAAGGTAATATTTTATTTTGTATATAAATTATTGGTATCAATCGTACTCTGGTTTCTTTATTATGATTTATTGTTGTGTTGGCAGTGACAGTGTTTGGCCAAAATACCACTTCGTGTTCGAAGTTTTTGCTTTCACTAATGTTTTATGGATTTCTTGACAAGTTTATAGTCGCTCACACGCACGCGGCCGTACATTATGTCTTCTTATTCTTACTTTCCTCTTCATTCCGCCTTTTATATAAAAGAAGCTACCTTAAGAGCCTAATGGTCTAATATTGACACAGTGCACATATATAATAATTTATCTCGTCGTCATACTTCAAGCAGTCCTTATGTGATGCATATACAGCAACTTTGGATAAATAAAAATTTTGAATTCATACATACTCATTTTATTATTTATTTATTTCATTGACGAGTCATTGCTTTAAAAGTTATTGAATAAAATTGTATTAAGTAATAATTTCGTCGACTTTATATCACGTAAATAAGTGAACTGATAGGTTTTCCGAAATAATATCATCTCAAATATCTACTGATTGGCGTTTTCTCTACTTCTGACCATATTTTAAGTTATAATATAATAAATCAAGTAGTTAATAAGTAATTAAGTAATAATAATACTATAGATAATATATAATTAAGTAATAATAATAATAAGTAATAATAATACTATAGATAATATATAATTAAGTAATAATAATAATAATAAGTAATAATAATACTATAGAATAGTCATAATATTGATTATATAATTACTATATAACTAGTTTTTTATTTAATTAGGAAATGGACCAAACAATTATTATTATTCTAAACCTGGTTTTAAGCGGGCGGTAAGCTCAGTTTTTTCATTTCGTCGCAGGTAACGAACTGCACTGCGCTTCATAGAGAAAATCATCTCCTTTTCTCTATGCTGCGCTGAATACCCTGACACATTAGGCTGTCAAGTCTCATGCGCCTGTAATTTTGCCAGCACCCTTCAAACGGAACACAGTAATGGGCGCAAAATTTATCTAACTCGTTGACGAAAAGTTCCACTGCTACTAAAATACGTATCTGACAATATCTCACTAGTAATTTTCTTTACAGATGAAGGCAGTACTTGCACTAACCGTTCTTGCGGTTTGCGCCGCCGTCACCGACTCTTCGGTCGTGCCATCTTACGACAACAAGTACTCTGATGACGTAACATCTGTTCTCATTGCTGATAATTCCAACGTCGCCCCGTCAAGTGATGGTACTTCCATCATCTCTGTTGAGGAATCTCCCGAAACCCCCTCTTCACGCAACGAATTTTCCGTCATCCCAACTCCTCGTAATTGGAATCAGGGTAACATCGGGCCTTTCGATAGATTGTTGCACACGTAAGTATTTACTTTTGTAAGGCAAATTCAAAAATATGTTCTCTACACTAAATTGATAAATAAACTAACATTCATTGATCATTCCCGGTGCCAAACAAACAAAATAACCACTTAATGAATATCTTAGAAGAAGTTTCCATATTAGCACATTAGGTGTACCTATCACAAAATTAATCCAAATTAGACTTTTTGAACATGCATTATGGCGCTACGGCTTAAGTACGCTTTACGTTTTAAATCCTATTACTACTTAAAACGTTTATGAACAACTGGAATGTAACTCCATTATGTGTAATTCAGTCAAATCGTCTAAACTAAAACAAAAACCACATACAAAGAAGACAGTTAATCCTGCACACAAGCATTATGCTCAATCCATTACATTTCGAATCAAAACCTATTTAGCCGTTTGAGCGTGGAAAAGTAAAGGAAATTATACTTGCAAACTTTCGAATTAGTAAAATATGTATGAATGTGACTACTGGTTACTTTTTAAAGGATAGCTGTGTCAGTAATCCGCAAGCAATAATGTGTCTGGGCTTTAAATGACTATATGATGCTGGAAGGGTAATCACTGGGCAAAACTTACACAACTTTTAAGAATGTGCCCCGAACCACCGCTTTTGGTCTTATGTTCAGCAGTAAAAACTTGTGGGCCCATATGGGACTCTAGTCAATAAGAGCAAATATAATCTACAATGGTGAACATAGAAGGACATGTCTTTAACCTTTTTAGCTTTTACGTACATTCGTATCTACAACTCTTTAACATACAATTCTGGTCCTTATGAGTGGACTTAAACCGTGAGTATGTATTAACAGAAAACATTACATTTCAGGTTTAGAGTGAACATAAACGCAATCGCCGGCCTCACTCAGACCCAAACCTTAGAGTACCGCCGTATGGCAGGCTTCGGCATCACTGCCATGCGAGGTTTCGAAACCAGAGTAAGCGGCCAGGGCATCAGCGTTAACATGGCCAGTGGTGGCATTGGGCAACAATTCGTTGTGATCCGGCTCACGTCACGTCCAGGCGGCACTATCCACTACGATATGCAAATCTGGGGACCGTGAAGATAAATAAATACAGTTAACACTAAGTTTCCTTACTTTTTAACTTTACTATACAAACGTATGTACGTTTTATGACATACGGAATTGTAAAATAAATAATTTTAACTTCTTACTCTCGTGTTTAATTAATTTCTGAGCGTTTGCTTTTGATATTACCATGGGAAGGGTTATGACACAACAGTCTTCAGCATCGTGCACTAGTTTTTCTTTAACAATATATAATTATAAAACAACTCCATAAGAAATTGAACGAGTCCAGTCAGTATATGTATCTGTATGTAGTGTGACATAACATGCCGTTTTTAAAAATATCTAATATCAAGACCCCAACAGTAGCAGAATTAGTTTAAACGTATGCAAGACGGACAAAAAGAAGCGTTATT
This sequence comes from Selenia dentaria, assembly GCA_917880725.1. Taxonomy (NCBI): domain Eukaryota; kingdom Metazoa; phylum Arthropoda; class Insecta; order Lepidoptera; family Geometridae; genus Selenia; species Selenia dentaria. The sequence goes on from OU862897.1 coordinate 17,641,208, forward strand.
TTATAACATTTAGGACAACTAGGCTCTTTGTTAGTTTAAGGAAAAGTAGAACGAAAATATGAAATGTAAGACAACAAAGTTCAACCTTCCACAACATTTCAGTTTTATCAAACATCAGTTTTATTTTGAAGAATGTTTTGACAACACTGCATGGGTTTTATTCTATAGAGACTGTTTCTAAAACAACATTAGGTTATACTGTAAAGTTGATAGAAGCTTGATTAAGTGTTGTCAGTAATTAGAAAAATTTGCATTGATGGAGAAATTTAAAAAGTTATGATATATAATCTATCTATACTCATAATAAAGGACTAGAGGCTAAAAATGTGAGTCAGAAGACGTATAACCTACTGAACACGAATAGTCTGTATTTTCACGCATAACTTACAAACTATAAAGCACAGATTTCGATGAAGTTTGGTATATGAATAGAATAGAGCCCGGTGCTCCCAACTATAAGCTTTTGATCTTGATCCGTCACATACTAAATACAAGATGGCAGCTTAAATCCTCTATGCTATACGGTCTCATATAAAACACGTGTCTCGATTGACTGGTCCGCGCACATGAATTTCTGTGGTACGGCTTAAAACCGTAATAATTATGAATGTGTACGACTTTGTTAATTTCTGTAATTATTCCTATATAAGGTGTGCAGCTAAGTTAAAAAAATAAAATAAGAAAAAACATTTCTGGTGCAATACACTAAAAACTTATTAGAAATAAACTATAACGATAATAATGCAATACATGTTATTTTTAAACTACAACACAACAAATCTTCACACCTATACTCGCTGCCTATATACCTTACGCCTTCGAATCCTCGAAGGCGTAAGCAGCGGTGTTTTAAGAGGATTGCATAGCTAGTACTTTCCATGCTAAATGAGAAAACTCTTTTTTACCTCTTAACATTGTCCGATTTCGGTGATTTTTTTTCATAGAATTATGACATTGTTTACTATGCCCGTACGTTTTGATTTTTTCAGTATTTCAAAGAACAATAAATTTCCTTTTTTAGAACATAAAAAAACTGAAAAAATCAAAACGTACGGGCAAAAGTACTAGCTATGCAATCCTCTTAAGCACCTGCGTTTCACCGGATATCTTTTTGGTCTTATGTAATAGGGTGCGAACCCTTTTGCCTTCTACGGGGTACTGCTCTAGATACATGCCAACAATGATATAGAAGTGATACTTTTTCCAAAAGAAGAATATGTCGAAAACATAGAAGGATTGAATAGATCAGTAATTGTTGAACAAGAACATGAACTAAATAATGATGAAATATTCGAAGATGCTACCGCAGAAACAGATGATATAGAAAATGAAATATGTTCAGATAATGAAATAGATGAAATGGATGCGACGAATTCCATTACTAGAAAGCGAAAAAGAAACCCACCAGTATGGCACAAAGATTATGAGATGGATGCTGAACAATCATTTTTGTGTGAAATAGATGAAAATAGTGATGAATGGGATGACGCTATTTTAAGCGAGATAGAATCGCATCTTAAAAACAATACTTGGAAAATTGTACAGAGGAGTGAAAGTAAAAATTTGATAGACAGTAAAATGATCCTAAAATATAAGTACAATGAACTTGGAGAAATAGATCGGCGAAAGGCACGACTTGTGGCACGAGGTTACAATCAAAAAGAAGGGATCGATTACACGGAAACATTCGCGCCAGTAGCGAAAATGAGTACCATAAGATTATTGATTGCTTATGCGATAGAAAATGACATGAAATTATCCCAACTTGATGTGTGTACAGCATTTTTAAACGGTGATATAGATGAAAAAATTTATATGAAAATGCCGAAAAACTTGGATAAATACTTGAAAATTATAACTGCATGTGGAAAAGAAAATGAAGTAGTTAGACGAGCAAAAGAAATGTTACTAGATATGAACAGATACAAAAGTGACGGGATATGTCAATTAAATAAAGCCATTTACGGATTGAAACAAGCAGGACGACAATGGTTCTTAAAGTTACATACAAAAATGCTGGAAATCGGATTCAAAAATTCCACAGCTGATCCTTGTTTGTACATCTTGGAAATACAAGGTGAGAAGTTATTTGCCAACATATATGTCGACGATTTAATACTGGCCTATAAGTCGGAAAATTTGTTCAAGGAAGTTAAGGCAAAATTGCAGAAAGCATTTGAATTACGTGATATGGGTTCACTTCATCATTGTCTAGGCATACGATTCTCCCATGTAGGGGGAGAAATGACGTTATCACAAGAAAGTTATATTGAAAATTTGATAAAAAGTTTTAACATGGAAGAATGTAAGCCAGTTATGACGCCTATGGAACCAGCTCTAAAATTAGAGAAAAGCTTAGATGAAAAAGAAAAAGTTAACTATCCATATCAAAAGCTTATTGGATCATTAATGTATCTGGCAGTAGCAACAAGACCAGATATTATGTTCGCAGTTAGCTATTTAAGTCAATATAATAACTGTTACGATAAAAGTCACTGGCAAGCTGCAAAAAGGATTATACGTTACCTTAAGGGGACGAAGAATATCTCATTAAGATACAAGAAAACAGGATTGCCACTTATAGGTATGGCAGATGCAGATTGGGCAGCATGTACCCTTGATCGCCGCTCGTATACAGGCTATATTTTCAAGTATGGTGGTGGTCTAATCAGTTATGAAACAAAGAAACAAAGAGTTGTTGCTTTATCAACAGCAGAAGCTGAATACATGGCGTTGACAGAGGCCACGAAGGAAGCCCTGCATTTGAAGTATTTACTAGAGGACATTGGAGTATCACAGCAGGCAGTTCCAATTTATAATGACAATCAGGCTGCACAGAAGTTAGCCACCAATTTAATGACTGGAAAGAGATCAAAACACATCAGTATCAAAGAGCATTTTGTGAGGGACTGTGTCCAAAGAAAACTGGTAACTATCCATTACGTGGGCACAGATAATATGGAAGCTGATTTTCTAACTAAGGCCTTACCGCAACCAAGGCTATTGAAGTTGCTTAAAATGATAGGAGTCACTCAAACCTGTGCTCAGTATAGCACCCAAGGTCATCGTGAGGGGGAGTGTCATAGATAATGTGTTTTTATAAGTAGGTATATTGTTTCCTTGACAACCTAGTTGTTGATTGTGTGTGTCAAAAAATAATAAAAAGTCAGTAGCTATGTAAAATATTCGTTTATTTATTTGATCTAGTAAATGTGTATTAAATGGTAATATATCGTATGGATGTGCTCTATACTCACTACAACTACCTCTGCATATTATATATACTATAATTTTTCTCTCTATAAATTTGTAATATAATTTCATGATCATATTTCATTGCATTAAATTCTTATTGTGTGTATTTAAAAACTATTTCTTTATTAACCTGCAACGTGACAAACTTTAAAAAAGGAGAACAATGATGGAATGACACAATGGGGACGTCATGGATTTTAATTTGGGATTTTGAGGAGAGAGGATTCCTAGAAGAAAAACGAATTATTATTTTGATGATTGGATTGATATTATAAAATAATAAAGATGCTTATCACAATATATCATATATCCCATAGAAGAAAGGATAACTGGAAATCGATATTCTTGACGAAGGTCCCATCAACCATTGAGCTATTGGGCCTGAGAAAAACTGGCTCGATGTCATTAAGCCATTAATAAAGAAGAATTAGTTACTAAACACTATAAAGGAAGCTGTGTCTTTTATATAGTTTCTTGCCTCGTGAGAAGAAGGAGGGACGCCATAAGTGAAACTGTTCATGTCATATTATAAGAAGAAAGACTCCATATGTGAAAGTTTGTGAGGTCACGTTATCTATTATTATATATTTATATTTCTAATGTTTCCTTTGATTTATTAGCTAGTGTAGGCATTCTCTTATAATGTAAGTATACTTATCATTTCATTACAAATTTTAATGTTTGATATCGCTAAAGCAGGCGTTAGTGCTTTAAAAAGTAATACTATAATAATAAATATAGACAGTTTCAGTACCCTTGTCTCTCGATACCGCAATTAGACCGGTAAGTTGTAATTCTAATGGAATGTTGGCTGAAAGGTATTGATTGCATCGCGGCCCGCAATTGGTAAAATCACATAGCAACAAAAAGCCATAAAACCCAAAATTAATACGTGCTCATTTATTATAGTAGTCAACTTAATTTCTCATTCGAGGAACATTATTTCTGTGCTGCTGTAATGTTACAGACTACCTAGTATTTACTACTTCTGTCACGACCTTACTATTTTAATGTTACCTACCCTACCCTCGATAGAATATAAGTCAGTGCTACTCGTAAACAATATTTTAACAGAACCGTAAATGTAACGACTTCCCTAGTTTACTATCTCTTATCCAGTCCCTTAAGTTGATTTTTCTAGCTTAGAAATAAAGCTATTGGGATCTGAAAAACGAATAGAGCCAAATAGTTCGTCTTGTGTACCTAGTAGAGTTGTTTGTCGTGACCGTAAAATAATACTAGAACTGTTGAGGCGTTTAAAAGTTATTTCTATCATTCTTATTGTAGTGTTTGTAAAAGTGTTTATAAATATATGTTGATTATGATTGCAGTAACGGTAGCTTAGCGTTTTGGTAACTACGAGTACAGTTGAGTATTGTATTGAGTAACAAGTACCTAGTCTAACGTAATTCTGACGTGACAACAGTGACGTCACTATAAGAATGTTACTAAAAGAACGCTATAAGAAGTGTCTGTATTCCAGTAAAATTGTAATAAACAAACAGTAAAAGTAAAAGTACCTAACTGATGTATCATTTATGGCTAGTTCCTGACATATGATCTTAACAATTTGTTAGTACATAGTGCATGTAATGCAGTCTTTATAGTTTGTATTATAACTATTCTTTTTAACAATATAGAACTTACTGGACATTATATGCTGATGACACCTGTGTCTTTTATTTTGAAAAATCCATTCATGATATATCTAAGGCACAAAAGGTCTTGATAAATTAAATTAAAGGTTTGCACACAACTTATTACCGATCAACACAAATAAGACATCCCTTATGATCTTTGCCGCAAAATTTTAAAGCATATAGGTCCTGCCGTCTATAATAATTCGTTGACGAGCTCACCGATGTCAAATACTTCGCCCTTGTGCATAAGGTTGCTTTTCCAACGTTTCTTGTCATTTCTTCATTTGTTTTACTGATGTTGTCAAAGATGCAACGATGTTATCTCACATACATATATACAGAATCGCATGGCTGTTTTTCCCCGATAACAATATATGACATTGCAATACAACAGTCAGAAAAGAAGAAATATCACGTTCTATGCTTAGTTGACAAGTTCACTTAAGAGCTCTTATTAACCGTATCAGATCTTAGCTGATATCGGTCTTAGGAGCACTACAGAAAATGTCTAACTGCATTACGAATAAAATACAATTTTACAATTTATGTACCTTTGAATATCTAGTAGAAGTTTGTGGATCCACACTATCAAATAAATACTAATTTAATCTCTTTGAATAGACGAGCTATTAATGTACTATATATTCCATTACCACTATTCTACACCTACACAATTATATATGAAAAACTAAACTATATAATCTTACACAATTTTACACATATAGCACCTGCATTCTTATAAAAATGTCATCTCTCAACCAGGGCATTCAAATGTACAGCTCACACAAAAATTTAATACCCACAATTAGAGAAATATAAATTAATTAGATTTGATAAAGCCATATGGAAAAACAGCGAAACAATTTAAAGAATAAAAGCTATACAATGAGCTACCAATTGAAGTGAAAGAATATGATAGTGTTAACGCATGTCGGAGTAAACTTAACCCTATAATTATATTTAAATTAATCTCCGTGTAAGTGAAGAATACTTCTTATAGGCCAGTTAAAATAGAATTTAACCTGGCACTTAATTTACAATCCAATTTTTCAAAATAAGGTTTAAGGTCACTTACTGAGCATAAAATCACAAAATGCTGAAGCGCCATCTTGAAGAAAGTTTTTGGACGACATCTCCGACACTTTATAGCAAAAGTTATAAACACCATTATTGTAGAGAATAAAAATTCGCATTTTATTTCCCATAAACTTTTTTGTGAGATTTACCATTTACGATTTATGTCCCATTTAATGAACCGGTTTTGATGGGACCGGACGAGATGAAACATATAAGCGCCTAAACAATATATCAGTAATTATCTAATAAACAAAAAAATGAATCCTTGAAATGTATGTTCGCATAACTTCCGAACGAATTTACCGATTTGAATATTTTTTTTGTATTTGTCGCTCATCGCAAAAAATCATCTTTAGCATCATCCATCACCACACAGGTGAAACACAAAATGTCTCAAAAATGTATCTCAAAATGTTCGCATAGCAGCTTGATGATCTTCAAAATACTTTATATTTAATATAAAAATACACTTACATACTTTACATAAAATATTAAAATTCTATAATTAAGGTCTGATTTACTAAGTCAAGCAAATCAGACATACTTTTTTACATCCACCGTGCGATTCTCTAAGAGTTAACATCGTTGCATCTTTGACAACATCCGTGAAACAAATGACAAGATGACAAGAAACGTTGCATAATCTTATGTACAAGGGCGATATCTAATAAAGTACTTAACATCGGTGAGCTCGTCGACGAGCGCATCGACGAAGTTGAAAATAGCTCTACCGCATTTCTTTTGTTAAAGTTGCCCTAGAACATAATTTCATATCAACTCGATAATGCAACATATCCATGATATGCTGTAAGAACTGTGGAAATACTGTCTGTTTTTGAAAGCATAAGAATATTGTTTTAATTTAACACACAGACTGCTATTTCCAAATTAAGTTACAGTCAATGAGAAGCCCTAAAAAATTTGTTGTGTTAAATAACATGTTCAATTTTGTACCCTAAATGATAAATAGCTGTCTGAAATAAGCTTTTCAAATAAAAGTGCGTTGTTCGTGGCTCCGACGATATACAACCATTTATCAGAAGAAATCCGTGACATCCAATTGATTCAATTATTTCAAAATAAAATTAAACGTTTCCTAATTGATAAAACTTACTACAGTGAACTAGGAGTATCTAACGGTACATCTTGTAGTTTTTTAATAAAACAACTTAATCTTATGATAATATTACAACTATTATTTATTTTTATAATATCTGAATTAACTGCTGAAAATTTAATTTAAATTTTAAGGTTAGTTATTTAATTTTAACTCTTAACTTCATAATGAATTGCATAGCTTCTTGGTTAAATATGGTGTCATATACTCACTACTTTTACATCTTTATATTTTCTTGTGTACCCATATGAACAAATTAATAAATAAATTTGAATTTATTATTAAGTGCCCGAAATACAGCAGTGAATGATGTCACTAGAACGTTTTCTATGTAATTAGACACTACAATGACTTATATAGTGGCTTTTATTGATTATATTTTAACATATTTCTCGCTCGATGGTTTGACGAATGACCAAACTAAATAACTATCCGAGCATAATATATAAAAAAGGTAATCGGCACGAGCCACCGGACATAATATGCTTCGCTTCCAGCGCTTCAAATCCGCTGTGGGAGCTTTAACTCCTCAATGAGCAGTTCCACCACATGCATAGTGTTAAGATAGTTTTACTGCGTGAGGGGATTGATTTCTAGGATATTCCCTCCGCCGTCCAGACGCGTATCCTAAGAGGTGAAGAAACCCGACTTACTAGGTGGTAAGGCTCTTGTGCAATAGGCTGTATTGATACTAACGCAGCGCTAGATATTCTGCCTCGAAATAACAGTATCTAAGGCATTATACTGTATAGAGTGCTGTTATCGTGACGAGCGCAGCAGGGCCCTAAAATACTAACATTCTAATCTCTGGATGGCACTGCAACTGTCATGGGAAAGCGTAGTGCTTACCCTCAGGCACACCACTTGCCCGTCTCATCACTTTATTGAAAAACAAAATTTAACCCCGGGGATTTTCTGTAATCTTATTGTGCATTATGTATCAGTAGATCTGAAGATTTTAATTATTTATTTGTAAATTCGGTAATAAGCCGATAATTTAAAGTAAATTGCGATAAGTAAAGTAATTAGACCAATGAACTATCGGCTTGTTTCAAACAAAGCCCACTGGGATGCACTTACAAAAAAATCTCGTTTATGGTTACATAATGGTGATTTGTATAGAATACAATAAAATGTGATTTATTAGGCCTTATAATTAGACTAATTTGTACGTACATTTGCCATTCTTCATATGCTGGGGGCACTACGAGTTCAGGCCATTTTCGACCCTCTATAATTTCATTGTGGATAAAACTAGAAGCCTGATATTTTCAGTAACCTGCAGACATTGTATAAGCAGGGTATATTTCAAATTTCAATCTATTTAAACCAGTAGTTTAAGATTTATAAGTAGTCAAAGTTTCTTAATTTTGTCACATACTGAACGATCATCAAAACTCTAACGCACTTCTAGCAGATATAGAAACTTCAAATTTAGAAAATAATTGGTGTTTAGAATATACATCAAGGATAAACTAAAATATTTAGCAATTTCGGTCCAGTTTTCTAGATACATAAATAACTTTGTAATCAAAAATATGTTCAAAGGTAACTTGTAAAATGGTTCATGGAATGAAAAAGCAAGAATGAGACATTGCTTATGAAAATGTACCAAAATCCCAGAAAAGATTACTAAATAATTGGCCGAAAATGCCATAGAAGAAAGAACACTAATAATGATAACCGCGGCCGACGCAGGTGGCTTGCCCGCGCCGCGGCTTCCACGCTACCCGTCCGTCACAGAAAGGTAGCCACTTAATTAACTGTAAGTGCGTTCATATTAATAAATAAATAAATGAATAGTTCGATTTCAAAGAAAAATCTAATGGCAGAAAACAAACGAATTACTTAACTCAAAACTCAAATACACAAGCCTATATTCGATATAAATCTGAATTTGGAAATTCTAGCCAAGCGCCAGGTATTTGAGACCAAAGTGGTCGTAGTTTGAATGATGGTAAAATTAAGTTTTATATGTATAAGGACCTCACATTAATAGCACATTAGGATTAAAATGTTTAAAATATCTGTCAACGTGAGTTATTCTTTAACTTGGTTGAAAGCTTATCGACAATTTGAGTCCATTATAATTGTTAGTCATATCATACAAAAATGTCATTTGTGTTGACATGTCTTTGAGAAAACGAGCTTAATAGTTATTTTTTTCCTAGTACTGATCCTTAACATTGTCAAATCTTTGGAAATCTTTGTTGTAACAAGGGCTCAATATTTGATTTAATTATCTTTCCTGGTGTTCAGTAATTCTAAATACCACTTTGATGTATTTCAATAAGTTACATTAATTAAGTTTTAATTTATTTAATCTAACATTTTTAAAACTAGCTCTTTTCCCATTAAACGTTGAAAATACCTATGACCCGCACTAACTCCATATGGCAAAAAAGATAAATATTTATATGTTTCGTCTTCGGTAACAATAATAGTTAATTACTGGAATTTTATATCTCATAGGCATCATATATCGTCAGTACGCTTATTTTAAATCAAGTTCACAGAACTTCAGTCTTCATTGTCCATTCTTTAAGGTATTAAATATTTTATCCATATAAGGTAATGGATACAATGATCAATCTCAAGATGTGGAATAAGAAAAAAAGAAGAAAAAGAAGGAGGAACAAATTAACAAACACAATTTCGTATTTATAATATTTTACCGTGTATAGATTAAGAATTGAAAAAAATTTAATTATTATGTCCGCAAAACTGAATTCATCACAATTCTATCACTATCATGATACAAAAATAAATTATTTTTATTTGAAAATATCTCCAGCCCGCGACTTCGTTCGCATAGTTGGCTCGGCTTCGCCCTCGCCATACTTCCCATCTTTTCTTGTTATTTCTTTCATAAGGATCTTCTCTTTGAAATAATTAATACAACAAAAAAAACGAAATTGTTCCATCCGTCCACGCGTGATACGATGACTAAGGGAAATAGAGATTCATTTTTACATAATATGTAGATGATTAAGGAGTGGGCTTATTATGTTTTTAAGTTATTGCTCTTACGATAATCAATAAGATAACAGGATAATAACATAATGAGGTATTTTGTTCTATCTTATCAATCAAGCACAAAGTATAAATAAAGGAACTGAAAATATTTATAATCATTCGATCTCTCGAGTATCTTAGAATTATCACTACTGTATTTTTATTTTGTGCCATCTAAATTGACATTATATTTTAAAGGTAATATTTTATTTTGTATATAAATTATTGGTATCAATCGTACTCTGGTTTCTTTATTATGATTTATTGTTGTGTTGGCAGTGACAGTGTTTGGCCAATATACCACTTCGTGTTCGAAGTTTTTGCTTTCGCTAATGTTTTATGGATTTCTTGACAAGTTTATAGTCGCTCACACGCACGCGGCCGTACATCATGTCTTCTTATTCTTACTTTCCTCTTCATTCCGCCTTTTATATAAAAGAAGCTACCTAATGGTATAATATTGACACAGTGCACATAATAATGTAATAATAATAATATGGGACAACTTCCACACAAAGGTCTTCAGGTCCCAAATTAGGCAGAGCCTGTACTATGGTAACCTGATGACTGACTATTACATTACATACTAATAAACATATAATATTAAATACTTATATACATATAACCCAGACACAGATCAAACAGACAAGTTCATGCACACAAATGTTTGACCTATCCGGGGATCGAACCCGGGGCCAGCGGCTCAGAAGGCAGGGGTGCTACCAACTGCGCCAACCGGCCTGTCTCGACATATATAATAATTTATCTCGTCGTCATACTTCAAGCGGTCGCTTAGTAGTAGAGGTAAGCTCAGTTTTTTCATTTCGTCGCAGGTAACGAACTGCACTGCACTCCATAGAGAAAATCATCTCCTTTTCTCTATGCTGCGCTGATTACTCTGACACATTAGGCTGTTAAGTCTCATGCGCCTGTAATTTTGCCAGCACCCTTCAAACGGAACACAGTAATGCGAGCGTTATAGGAATGGGCGCAAAATTTATCTATTTCGTTGACGAAAAGTTCCACTGCTACTAAAATACGTATCTGACAATATCTCACTAGTAATTTTCTTTACAGATGAAGGCAGTACTTGCACTAATCGTTCTTGCGGTTTTCGCCGCCGTCACCGACTCTTCGGTCGTGCCATCTTACGACAACAAGTACTCTGATGACGTTACATCTGTTCTCATTGCTGATAATTCCAACGTCGCCCCGTCTAGTGATGGTACTTCCATCATCTCTGTTGAGGAATCTCCCGAAACCCCCTCTTCACGCAACGAATTTTCCGTCATCCCAACTCCTCGTAATTGGAATCAGGGTAACATCGGGCCTTTCGATAGATTGTTGCACACGTAAGTATTTACTTTTGTAAGGCAAATACAAAAATATGTTCTCTACACTATATTGATAAATAAACTAACATTCATTGATCATTCCCGGTGCCAAACAAACAAAATAACCACTTAATGAATATCTTAGAAGTTTCCATATTAGCACATTAGGTGTACCTATCACAAAATTAATCCAAATTAGACTTTTTGAACATGCATTATGGCGCTACGGCTTAAGTACGCTTTACGTTTTAAATCCTATTACTACTTAAAACGTTTATGAACAACTGGAATGTAACTCCATTATGTGTAATTCAGTCAAATCGTCTAAGCTAAAACAAAAACCATATACAAAGAAGACAGTTAATCCTGCACACAGGCATTATGCTCAATCCATTACATTTCGAATCAAAACCTATTCAGCCGTTTTAGCTCGGAATAGTAAAGGATATTATACTTGCAAACTTTCGAATTATTAAAATAAGTATGCATGTGACTACTGGTTACTTTTTAAAGAATAGCTGTGTCAGTAATCCGCATCATAAGTCAGCAATAATGTGTCTGGGCTTTAAATGACTATATGATGCTGGAAGGCTAATCACTGGGCAAAACTTACACAACTTTTAAGAATGTGCCTCGAACCACCGCTTTTGGTCTTATGTTCAGCAGTAAAAACTTGTGGGCCCATATGGGACTCCAGTCAATAAGAGCAAATATAATCTACAATGGTCAACATAGAAGGACATGTCTTTAACCTTTTTAGCTTTTACGTACATTCGTATCTACAACTCTTTAACATACAATTCTGGTCCTTATGAGTGAACTTAAACCGTGAGTATGTATTAACAGAAAACATTACATTTCAGGTTTAGAGTGAACATAAACGCAATCGCCGGCCTCACTCAGACCCAAACCTTAGAGTACCGCCGTATGGCAGGCTTCGGAATCACTGCCATGCGAGGTTTCGAAACCAGAGTAAGCGGCCAGGGCATCAGCGTTAACATGGCCAGTGGTGGCATTGGGCAACAATTCGTTGTGATCCGGCTCACTTCACGTCCAGGCGGCACTATCCACTACGATATGCAAATCTGGGGACCGTGAAGATAAATAAATACAGTTAACACTAAGTTTCCTTACTTTTTAACTTTACTATACAAACGTATGTACGTTTTATGACATACGGAATTGTAAAATAAATAATTTTAACTTTTTACTCTCGTGTTTAATTAATTTCTGAGCGTTTGCTTTTGATATTACCATGGGAAGGGTTATGACACAACAGTCTTCAGCATCGTGCACTAGTTTTTCTTTAACAATATATAATTATAAAACAACTCCATAAGAAATTGAATGAGTCCAGTCAGTATATGTATCTGTATGTAGTGTGACATAACATGCCGTATTTAAAAATATCTTATATCAAGACCCCAACAGTAGCAGAGTTAGTTATAACGTATGCAAGAGGGACAAAAAAAAAGCGTTATTTTATAAAATTTAGGACAACTAGGCTCTTTGTTAGTTTAAGGAAAAGTAGAACGAAAATATGAAATGTAAGACAACAAAGTTGAACCTTAATTACATATTGCAATATTATACGAAATGCAGCGTAGCTGCGACCTACTTGCGCACAAGCGGCACAAAGTGCAACACGAGGCGCCGACTCAGCACACGTGTCGAAGCCGACACCGGACGAGCGGAGCGGCGTTTGCGTCACTCTTGGTACACACCTCGACCGGATTACATAGCATAGTTTAGCAATAGTTAATTAATTAAATTGTAATAATTATATTTTAAAATAAATTAGATGCCAACAGTTTTGGTTTTTTTAAGTCCTTCGGCTGCAGCTAACGTAATTGGCGCAGTCGGTAGGATATTAGAGTCAGCGCGCGCGGTCTAAAGCTCGAAAAGCTCCAAAAATCGTTGCACGGCTTGACTCCGATAGTCGCTGGCAGGCTCCTAAGTCTTCATCTAATATCCGAATCTACGTGGCCGCAGCTCCGGGGACCAGTATCCGACAATTGATACGCAGAGGAAACCAGAATGCAACTGTAAGTACGCAAAAACTTTCTTTTTGTGTTGCTCCTTTTAGTCCTTACTTATCCTTGTAATTTTTCAAGATTTTTCATCCTAAGAATCGGGGTGATCGGGAGACTGTATCTCGCCAGTCTCACCGTCATAAGGAATTAGATAGTATTAGGGAAATAGATTTAGATTTAGATATGAATTCATTAAAAAGGTTAAAGAATGGATGACGCAACACAACGACGTCATAGACCAATTAGTAAAGAACCAACAATTTATAAATGCTACACTTGAGCTTCTATTGAACAGCGATGCTTATAAAGATACTAGCCTCTTAAAATATGCTCAATTTGCTCAGCTTTTGACTATTATAACGGAAAATGTTGATGATTTATTTAAGGAATTACTTAGGATAGAAAATATTTTAGCTTTAGTGCGAGCATCGAGCACGCACCATTCTATGGTAGACGTAAATACTTTAAGAAATATGATAGATAGAGTCCATATAATCTATGGAGATAGTAGAATATTAAATTTAGATTTACGCGATTATTATAGTATTATAAAGCCTGGGTCATACTATGCTGACAGAAAAATAGTCATAGTTTTCAAAGTACCTATTGTTAGCAAAGACATATTTGATTTATACAAACTTTCAATAGCCCCGAATAGGTATAGTCAAGTCCTTATTCCTCCCTTTCCATTCCTCGCAACCAATAAGGAAGCGTATGCGTACATGGAGGCAGAATGCCCGAAAGTAGACAAGCAGTAGCTCTGCGTAGAAGACACAATAAACCAAATCAAGAACCAGCATGACTGTACCCGAGAACTCGTCATCAATCATGCGTTGGGAGCAGCCTGCAACCTCACCACTGTCATCCTGGAGAAGGAAGCAATGGAGCAACTGGACGACAAGGACTACGTCGTTACATTTCCTCGCACTACAAGAACCCACCTGCGATGCGGAAGAGAAGAGTACAAGCAACTTCGAGGGAGCTACTTAATCACCATTCCTATTAACTGCAGCCTGATGACGTCAGAATTTACAATAGCTAACGAAAACGACCAAATATCCGGCCATCCTCTTCTGATCACGGATATCTCATATAATTTCAAGGAGAAATCTGTGCGCTCACATAAGATATCTCTGCAATCTATCGATTTAAGAAAACTACATAAAGCCTATAACCAAGCCATGATACAACCGAACTTAGAACGAGACACGACGGCAGATGACGCACTCTACCATACCACCCTACCTTTTTATGTGGTACTATTCGGTGCATTCGCACTTGGACTCACCATGATTCTACGACGTCTCAACCTGTGGAAACGCAGCAAACCTCAACATCAAGATGACCAAACATCTCCGAAGCATGTATATGAAAATCCTGAAAAACCTGCGGCTTTTCCAGCAACATTTTCACTAAACGTTGGAAAATAGTTGCTGATCTGCGGGTGGAGGAATTACATATTGCAATATTATACGAAATGCAGCGTAGCTGCGACCTACTTGCGCACAAGCGGCACAAAGTGCAACACGAGGCGCCGACTCAGCACACGTGTCGAAGCCGACACCGGACGAGCGGAGCGGCGTTTGCGTCACTCTTGGTACACACCTCGACCGGATTACATAGCATAGTTTAGCAATAGTTAATTAATTAAATTGTAATAATTATATTTTAAAATAAATTAGATGCCAACAGTTTTGTTTTTTTTAAGTCCTTCGGCTGCAGCTAACGTAATTGGCGCAGTCGGTAGGATATTAGAGTCAGCGCGCGCGGTCTAAAGCTCGAAAAGCTCCAAAAATCGTTGCACGGCTTGACTCCGATAGTCGCTGGCAGGCTCCTAAGTCTTCATCTAATATCCGAATCTACGTGGCCGCATCTCCGGGGACCAGTATCCGACAATTGATACGCAGAGGAAACCAGAATGCAACTGTAAGTACGCAAAAACTTTCTTTTTGTGTTGCTCCTTTTAGTCCTTACTTATCCTTGTAATTTTTCAAGATTTTTCATCCTAAGAATCGGGGTGATCGGGAGACTGTATCTCGCCAGTCTCACCGTCATAAGGAATTAGATAGTATTAGGGAAATAGATTTAGATTTAGATATGAATTCATTAAAAAGGTTAAAGAATGGATGACGCAACACAACGACGTCATAGACCAATTAGTAAAGAACCAACAATTTATAAATGCTACACTTGAGCTTCTATTGAACAGCGATGCTTATAAAGATACTAGCCTCTTAAAATATGCTCAATTTGCTCAGCTTTTGACTATTATAACGGAAAATGTTGATGATTTATTTAAGGAATTACTTAGGATAGAAAATATTTTAGCTTTAGTGCGAGCATCGAGCACGCACCATTCTATGGTAGACGTAAATACTTTAAGAAATATGATAGATAGAGTCCATATAATCTATGGAGATAGTAGAATATTAAATTTAGATTTACGCGATTATTATAGTATTATAAAGCCTGGGTCATACTATGCTGACAGAAAAATAGTCATAGTTTTCAAAGTACCTATTGTTAGCAAAGACATATTTGATTTATACAAACTTTCAATAGCCCCGAATAGGTATAGTCAAGTCCTTATTCCTCCCTTTCCATTCCTCGCAACCAATAAGGAAGCGTATGCGTACATGGAGGCAGAATGCCCGAAAGTAGACAAGCAGTAGCTCTGCGTAGAAGACACAATAAACCAAATCAAGAACCAGCATGACTGTACCCGAGAACTCGTCATCAATCATGCGTTGGGAGCAGCCTGCAACCTCACCACTGTCATCCTGGAGAAGGAAGCAATGGAGCAACTGGACGACAAGGACTACGTCGTTACATTTCCTCGCACTACAAGAACCCACCTGCGATGCGGAAGAGAAGAGTACAAGCAACTTCGAGGGAGCTACTTAATCACCATTCCTATTAACTGCAGCCTGATGACGTCAGAATTTACAATAGCTAACGAAAACGACCAAATATCCGGCCATCCTCTTCTGATCACGGATATCTCATATAATTTCAAGGAGAAATCTGTGCGCTCACATAAGATATCTCTGCAATCTATCGATTTAAGAAAACTACATAAAGCCTATAACCAAGCCATGATACAACCGAACTTAGAACGAGACACGACGGCAGATGACGCACTCTACCATACCACCCTACCTTTTTATGTGGTACTATTCGGTGCATTCGCACTTGGACTCACCATGATTCTACGACGTCTCAACCTGTGGAAACGCAGCAAACCTCAACATCAAGATGACCAAACATCTCCGAAGCATGTATATGAAAATCCTGAAAAACCTGCGGCTTTTCCAGCAACATTTTCACTAAACGTTGGAAAATAGTTGCTGATCTGCGGGTGGAGGAATTACATATTGCAATATTATACGAAATGCAGCGTAGCTGCGACCTACTTGCGCACAAGCGGCACAAAGTGCAACACGAGGCGCCGACTCAGCACACGTGTCGAAGCCGACACCGGACGAGCGGAGCGGCGTTTGCGTCACTCTTGGTACACACCTCGACCGGAGTACATAGCATAGTTTAGCAATAGTTAATTAATTAAATTGTAATAATTATATTTTAAAATAAATTAGTTGCCAACAGTTTTGGTTTTTTTTAAGTCCTTCGGCTGCAGCTAACGTAATTCCTTCCACAACATTTCAGTTTTATCAAACATCAGTTTTATTTTGAAGAATGTTTTGACAACACTGCATGGGTTTTATTCTATAGAGACTGTTTCTAAAACAACATTAGGTTATACTGTAAAGTTGATAGAAGCTTGATTAAGTGTTGTCAGTAATTAGAAAAATTTGCATTGATGGAGAAATTTAAAGAGTTAAGATATATAATCTATCTATACTCATAATAAAGGAGTAGAGGCTAAAAATGTGAGTCAGAAGACGTACGAGTATAACCTACTGAACACGAATAGTCTGTATGTTCACGCATAACTTACAAACTATAAAGCACAGATTTCGATGAAGTTTGGTATATGAATAGAATAGAGCCCGGTGCTCCCAACTATAAGCTTTTGATCTTGATCCGTCACATACTAAATACAAGATGGCAGCTTAAATCCTCTATGCTATACGGTCTCATATAAAACACGTGTCTCGATTGACTGGTCCGCGCACATGAATTTCTGTGGTACGGCTTAAAACCGTAATAATTATGAATGTGTACGACTTTGTTAATTTCTGCAATTATTCCTATATAAGGTGTGCAGCTAAGTTAAAAAAATAAAATAAGAATAAACATTTCTGGTGCAATACACTAAAAACTTATTAGAAATAAACTATAACGATAATAATGCAATACATGTTATTTTTAAACTACAACACAACAAATCTTCACACCTATAGGTACTCGCTGACTATATACCTTACGCCTTCGTATATCGTAGCGGTGTTTTAAGAGGATTGCATAACTAGTACTTTCCATGCTAAATGAGAAAACTCTTTTTTACCTCTTAACATTGTCCGATTTCGGTGATTTTTTTTCATATAATTATGACATTGTTTACTATGCCCGTACGTTTTGATTTTATCAGTATTTCAAAGTACAATAAATTTCCTTTTTTAGAACTTAAAAAAACTGAAAAAATCAATACGTACGGGCAAAAGTACTAGCTATGCAATCCTCTTAAGCACCTGCGTTTCAGCGGATATCTTTTTGGTCTTATGTAATAGGGTGCGAACCTATTGCCATCTACGGGGTACTGCTCTAGAAACTGGTATGCTATTGTGAACTTCTTTGTCAGTAAGTTTAAGTTTGTGTCATCGAATACGTATCGGTAAATCAGAAGATTATGCGTTATTGATTCAATAGATAAGTAGCAATCTGTTTTCTTCAATTTAATGTAATCTGCCATAAGCGTTATATAATATAATCAAACAATATAATACAATCAATAGAGAAAACTTACCGTGATTTAGATTTTCTTCTTAGATTTTATCTCTCTTAAGCTTTGCTTAATTAGCGCTCAAGCTTAAACGTTAGGTGTAGCTAAGTAACACATTTCACTAGATGGCGTTGTTTTTCCGGAAATATGAAATAATTTATAAGTATAGGATCCATATAGAGAGTTATTATAAGTATAGAATCGATATAGATAGATAGTTAGATAACAAAAAAATCTAGTATCTAAGTGGCACGCACTACTCAAGTCAGTCCGATACAAAGCTTTTTAGCCGTATTTGCTTAGTAATTACACTTACAACACTACACAGCTGCTTCTGCGATTGAAGTGCCTATGATGTCAATTTCGGTAGTATCTTAGATCTAGTTCTTAATAGCAGTTGTGCAGCAATCACTTCGCTGACATTTGGCTGTGCTATGACTATCGTATGTTGCCGTTGAAGTAAAATTAAAATGTTGTGCCTATCTTGCACCAGTTAAAACATTTATAAAGTGGATTTCTAACATAAACATAATAAGAGATTACTTTTTAAATCATTTAGCTCCCTAAAAACCTTCAAAATATTACAAAAATTTAATTTATGGATCTGAATGCCCAATTTACGCCACTGTAGCAACGCAATCGCAACACAATTAAGTCAAAAACAATCGATAGAAAGCTGCTGGCCCGCGATTAAACCTTCATAGTGAGCAGATTACGAAATTAAAATATGTAGGTATAAACGACAATTTTCATATTTGCTACAATTGAGCTGCTATAACGCGGATCAATAAATAAACATAAAAAGAGACTTGGGCCCCTGCTCGCTATTTAGGTTCGATCGCGGTCCAGTGACTTGCTATCGTCAGTTTTTGACATAATTGGTATGCTGCAAACTATTGAGATGTGATTGCGATGCTACAGTAGCATACATCGCCAATTCGTAACGATTGTTTTTTTTTCAAGCAAGTCAGTATAGGTTATTTTGTGCGTATTATTTTTTTTTAATCTCAGTTTCTGTGATATTATAAATACCATATAGCAAAATAATTAAAAAATATTTAGTTATTTACGTTTTCCTAGAAAAAGACTGTATTGGTATTTGTACTGATACTTGATGGGTAGAAGTTTTTATTTCAGTGGCAACATTCGCAAGTAGTAGCACAGCCATATGACAGCGATGTAATTGCTATACAACTGCGATTGAGATCTAGATCTAACAGACCAAATTTGACATTAAAGGCAGATCAATCGCAGAAGCATCGCAGTAGTGTTGCGATTGCTCAATAACTAAGCGACTTGGGGCTCAGAAGTTCAGAAAAATTTCATCCTCGGGGACGGGATTCGAACCCGCGTCTTCTGATCTCCGTGTCAGACGCCATTGACCAACTAGGCCACCGAGGTTCGGGACCGAGCATCGAATTTTAACTCTCTATTTGACTAACCGTCTTGCGGGGACGGAGCGACATCTATTGGACAGTTCACAGTACCATCCAACCGAAAGAAGCATTATTTAGAAATACTTAAACTTTCGTATTGACATCGCAGCCCTTGTAATTTTACGGGTTCGAATCCCGTCCGAGGATGGAATTTTTCTCTCTATAAATTTGTAATATAATTTCATGATCATATTTCATTGCATTAAATTCTTATTGTGTGTATTTAAAAACTATTTCTTTATTAACCTGCAACGTGACAAACTTTAAAAAAGGAGAACAATGATGGAATGACACAATGGGACGTCATGGATTTTAATTTGGGATTTTGAGGAGAGAGGATTCCTAGAAGAAAAACGAATTATTATTTTGATGATTGGATTGATATTATAAAATAATAAAGATGCTTATCACAATATATCATATATCCCATAGAAGAAAGGATAACTGGAAATCGATATACTTGACGAAGGTCCCATCAACCATTGAGCTATTGGGCCTGAGAAAAACTGGCTCGATGTCATTAAGCCATTAATAAAGAAGAATTAGTTACTAAACACTATAAAGGAAGCTGTGTCTTTTATATAGTTTCTTGCCTCGTGAGAAGAAGGAGGGACGCCATAAGTGAAATTTATTAGCTAGTGTAGGCATTCTCTTATAATGTAAGTATACATATCATTTCATTACAAATTTTAATGTTTGATATTGCTAATGCAGGCGTTAGTGCTTTAAAAAGTAATACTATAATAATAAATATAGACAGTTTCAGTACCCTTGTCTCTTGATACCGCAATTAGACCGGTAAGTTGTAATTCTAATGGAATGTTGGCTGAAAGGTATATATAAGGTATAAGGTATTGATTGCATCGCGGCCCGCAATTGGTAAAATCACATAGCAACAAAAAGCCATAAAACCCAAAATTAATGCGTGATCATTTATTATAGTAGTCAACTTAATTTCTCATTCGAGGAACATTATTTCTGTGCTGCTGTAATGTTACAGACTACCTAGTATTTACTACTACTGTCACGACCTTACTATTTTAATGTTACCTACCCTACCCTCAATAGAATATAAGCCAGTGCTACTCGTAAACAATATTATAACAGAACCGTAAATGTAACGACTTCTCTAGTTTAATATCTCTTATCCAGTCCCTTAAGTTGATTTTTCTAGCTTAGAAATAAAGCTATTGGGATCTGAAAAATGAATAGAGCCAAATAGTTCGTCTTGTGTACCTAGTAGAACTGTTTGTCGTGACCGTAAAATAATACTAGAACTGTTGAGGCGTTTAAAAGTTATTCCTATCATTCTTATTGTATGGTTTGTAAAAGTGTTTATAAATATATGTTGATTATGATTGCAGTAACGGTAGCTTAGCGTTTTGGTAACTACGAGTACAGTTGAGTATTGTATTGAGTAACAAGTACCTAGTCTAACGTAATTCTGACGTGACAACAGTGACGTCACAATAAGAATGTAAAAGAACGCTATAAGAAGTGTCTGTATTCCAGTAAAATTGTAATAAACAAACAGTAAAAGTAAAAGTAACTGATGTATCATTTATGGCTAGTTCCTGACATATGATCTTAACAATTTGTTAGTATATAGTGCATGTAATGCAGTCTTTATAGTTTGTATTAAGACTATTATTTTTAACAATATAGAACTTACTGGACGTTATATGCTGATGACACCTGTGTCTTTCATTATGAAAAATCCATTCATGATATATCTAAGGCACAAAAGATCTTGATAAATTAAATGAAAGGTTTGCACACAACTTATTACCGATCAACACAAATAAGACATCCCTTATGATCTTTGCCGCAAAATTTTAAAGCATATAGGTCCTGCCGTCTATAATAATTCGTCGACGAGCTCACCGATGTCAAATACTTTAACTACCCTTGTGCATAAGGTTGCTTTTCCAACGTTTCTTGTCATTTCTTAATTTGTTTCACGGATGTTATCTCACATACATATATACATAATCGCACGGCTGTTTTTCCCTGATAACAATATATGACATTGCAATACAACAGTCAGAAAAGAAGAAATATCACGTTCTATGTTTAGTTGACAAGCAACTTAGAGAGCTCTTATTAACCGTATCAGATCTTAGCTGATATCGGTCTTAGGAGCACTACAGAAAATGTCTAACTGCATTACGAATAAAATACAATTTTACAATTTATGTACCTTTGAATATCTAGTAGAAGTTTGTGGATCCACACTATCAAATAAATACTAATTTAATCTCTTTGAAAAGACGAGCTATTAATGTACTATATATTCCATTACCACTATTCTACTCCTACACAATTATATATGAAAAACTAAACTATATAATCTTACACAATTTTACACATATAGCACCTGCATTCTTATAAAAATTTCATCTCTCAACCAGTGCATTCAAATGTACAGCTCACACAAAAATTGAATACCCACGATTAGAGAAATATAAATTAATTAAATTTGATAAAGCCATATGGAAAAACAGCGAAACAATTTAAAGAATAAAAGCTATACAATCAGCTACCAATTGAAGTGAAAGAATATGATAGTGTTAACGCATGTCGGAGTAAACTTAACCCTATAATTATATTTAAATTAATCTCCGTGTAAGTGAAAAATACTTCTTATAGGCCAGTTAAAATAGAATTTAACCTGGCACTTAATTTACAATCCAATTTTTCAAAATAAGGTTTAAGGTCACTTACTGAGCATAAAATCACAAAATGCTGAAGCGCCATCCAATTGATTCAATTCGGTATGTAAAGTTTTTTTTTGGTATTTTTTTTAAATTTTTATTTCGTAGATTAGGTCATTATAAGAAACTAATTCCAATATTTTTGTTTTATATTCAGTAGTTATTTTATAATATTTTTTTGAAAATTTGAATCCTATGACGTCACTTTTTTGCACAAATATGTAGTTGCGTTGAGGAGCCAAGAAAAGCACGCGAGTAAAAAAAAAGAAACTAGAACACTTGACAGTGACACCTACTAATTCGTAAGTCTCTATTCAATCAAAACAAAAGTGCAAAAAAGTGACGTCATTTAGAGGTCAATGAAAGTCGAATTATTTCATCGTTTTTTGTTAAAATAAATGGCATCTTATCGTTTTAAAAGGTCAGAGTAGAAAAATAAGGGTTTGTAACATAAAATCTCGAAATGGTTTCGGAATTGGCATAGGTTAATTTTTTTTAGCATACCGAATTATTTCAAAATAAAATTAAACGTTTCCTAATTGATAAAACTTACTACAGTGAACTACGAGTATCTAACGGTACATCTTGCAGTTTTTTAATAAAACAACTTAATCTTATGATATTACAACTATTATTTATTTTTATAATATCTGAATTAACTGCTGAAAATTTAATTTAAATTTTAAGGTAAGTTATTTAATTTTAACTCTTAACTTCATAATGAATTGCATAGCTTCTTGGTTAAATATGGTGTCATATACTCACTACTTTTCCATCTGTATATTTTCTTGTGTGCCCATATGAACAAATTTATAAATAAATT
This sequence comes from Selenia dentaria, assembly GCA_917880725.1. Taxonomy (NCBI): domain Eukaryota; kingdom Metazoa; phylum Arthropoda; class Insecta; order Lepidoptera; family Geometridae; genus Selenia; species Selenia dentaria. Next base: position 17,664,555 of record OU862897.1, read on the forward strand.
TGAGTTTATTTATAAGTGCCCGACATACGATTAGACACTACAATGATTTATATAGTGGCTTTTATTGATTATATTTTAACATATTTCTCGCTCGATGGTTTGACCAATGACCAAACTAAATAACTATCCGAGCATAATATATAAAAAAGGTAATCGGCACGCGCCACCGGTCATGCTTCGCTTCCAGCGCTTCAAATCCGCTGTGGGAGCTTAAACTCCTCAATGAGCAGTTCCACCACATGCATAGTGTTTAGATAGTTTTACTGCGTAAGGGGACTAATTTCTAGGATATTCCCTCCGCCGTCCAGACGCGTATCGTAAGAGGTGAAGAAACCCGACTTACTAGGTGGTAAGGCTCTTGTGCAATAGGCTGTATTGATACTAACGCAGCGCTAGATATTCTGCCTTGAAATAACAGTATCTAAGGCATTATACTGTATAGAGTGCTGTTATCGTGACGAGCGCAGCAGGGCCCTAAAATACTAACATTCTAATCTCTGGATGGCACTGCAACTGTCATGGGAAAGCGTAGTGCTTACCCTCAGGCACACCACTTGCCCGTCTCATCACTTTATTGTAAAACAAAATTTAACCCCGGGGATTTTCTGTAATCTTATTGTGCATTATGTATCAGTAGATCTGAAGATTTTAATTATTTATTTGTAAATTCGGTAATAAGCCGATAATTTAAAGTGAATTGCGATAAGTAAAGTAATTAGACCAATGAACTTGTTGCTTGTTACAAACAAAGCCCACAGGGATGCACTAACAAAAAACTCTCGTTTTAATGTTTATGGTTACATCATGGTGATTTGTATAGATTACAATCATATATAATTTATTATGCCTTATAATTAGACTTATTTGTACGTACATTTGCCATTGTTCATATGCTATCATCAGGGGGCACTACGAGTTCAGGCCATTTTCGACCCTCTATAATTTCATTGTGGATAAAACTAGAAGCCTGATATTTTCAGTAACCTGCAGATATTGTATAAGCAGGGTATATTTCTAATTTCATTCTATTTGAACCAGTAGTTTAAAAATTTTAGGTGGTCAAAGTTTCTTAATTTTGTCACTTACTGAACGATCATCAAAACTCTAACGCACTTCTAGCAAACATAGAAACTTCAAATTTAGAAAACAATTAGTGTTTAGAATATACATCAAGGAAAAACCAAAATATTTAGCAATTTCGGTCCAGTTTTCTAGATACATCAACTACATAAATAACTTTGTAATCTAGGTAACTTGTAAAATGGTCAACGGAATGAAAAAGCAAGAATGAGGCATTTCTTATGAAAATGTACCAAAATCCCAGAAAATATTAACAAGATAATTGGCCGAAAATGCCAAAGAAGAAAGAACACTAATAATGATAACCGCGGCCGACGCAGGTGGCTTGCCCGCGCCGCGGCTTCCACGCTACCCGTCCGTCACAGAAAGGTAGCCACTTAATTAACTGCAAGTGCGTTCAAAGAAAAATCAAATGGCAGAAAACAAACGAATTACTTAACTCAAAACTCAAATAAACAAGCCTATATTCGATATAAATCTGAATTTGGAAATTCTAGCCAAGCGCCAGGTATTTGAGACCAAAGTGGTCGTAGTTTGAATGATGGTAAAATTAAGTTTTATATGTAAGGAGCTCACATTAAAAGCACATTAGGATTAAAATGTTTTAAAATATCTGTCAACGTGAGTTATTCTTTAACTTGGTTGAAAGCTTATCGACAATTTGAGTCCATTATAATTGTTAGTCATATCATACAAAAATGTCATTTGTGTTGACATGTCTTTGAGAAAACGAGCTTAATAGATTTTTTTTTCCTAGAACTGATCCTTAACATTGTCAAATCTTTAGAAATCTTTGTTTTAACAAGGGCTCAATATTTGATTTAATTATCTTTCCTGGTGTTCAGTAATTAATTCTAAATACCACTTGATGTATTTCAATAAGTAACATTAATTAAGTTTTAATTTATTTAATCTAACATTTATAAAACTAGCTCTTTTCCCATTAAACGTTAAAAAATACCTATGACCCGCACTAACTCCATATAGCAAAAAAGATAAATATTTATATGTTTCGTCTTCGGTAACAATAATAGTTAATTACTGGAATTTTATATCTTATAGGCATCATATATAGTCAGTACGCTTATTTTAAATCAAGTTCACAGAACTTCAGTCTTCATTGTCCATTCTTTAAGGTATTAAAGATTTTATCCAATCCAAGGATACAATGATCAATCTCCAGATGTGGAATAAGAAAAAATAAAAAAAAAAGAAGGAAATACAAATTAACAAACACAATTTCGCATTTATAATATTTTACCGTGTATTGTAACACCGTAAAATCGTAATATAATTTGGCCTTCGTTTGGGATCACCTTTACCTAATGTGTTGCCATTAATATATAAATTGGCAAAAAGTAATTCTTCGACTGGCAATATTATTGCAAGAGGATGGGATCATTCTAACCTACGTGGACCGTACACTTACGATAGCCACGGGAGGTTCCAAGTTTTTTTTGGCCGCTGCTAAATTTTCAGATTGAAGCAGTCGCCGAATACTAACTAGGGCTCCACTACGCCTATTGCGTTGTTTCGCACTAAGATGAGCTCGGTCATACAATTTACTTCAACTGGGCTCCGGCTCTAATAATTGGACTCGTTCCCCACAACAAAGAAGGTGTGGATCAAGCTGCAGATCTGCCCTAGGATAGTACCAGGGCTGGCAAGAACCCGCAGGACACCTTCTTCTTCTACTTCTTCTCTATTTCGTCACCTGCTTCTACATTGGTGCACGTTCTCCCACATTACCCCGGGGGACTACCTCTGCTGGTGTCATCGCCTTTTCCTGAAAACCTTAAGTATCGACTTTGTTCCTAGATATTGGAGTGTCGACGTTTAAATTAGAACCAAGGTATTATAACTAAATTGTATACTCACTCTGGAGACCGAGTATTGTATCTAGCTTTAAGATAGCATTAAGATAGATAACTCAAGCAACCAACGTTGATGAATTTTGCTAACCTCGATTAATTAAAAATATGCGTAAAGTGGACGGAGGAAATTTTATTATTACAATGGCGCCCGGAACAGGGACGTTGGTTCATTGATGTTATTGGTCTTTCGCTCAATGAAGTACTGAGCCAAGTACCTTAATTAAAAACAAAAGAATTTCGTTTTGTTACTGTTAATAGTTATATATAGTACATAGTTAATATTTACCTAAATATTTTTATATTATTTTATCTAAGTAGAAAAATCGTTTTTATTGTGAATTATAGAATCGCAAGTACTTATTTGTAAGACCGTAGAATTTAAAATGTTTAAAATGGAGGAACGCCCAATCCGTTTTCATCTTTTAAAGAAGGACGAATTAGTTTATGAGGTAGCGATCCGCGACGCCGTACCTGAAACTACTGTTTCACTCTTGCGCGCTCAAACTCGAGATTTAGCCACCAAGATGCCCTCTGACGAGATATCTACGTATGAAGGAGATATTTCAGCGGAATTACAGACTACGAATTACGTAGTTTTAAAAATGTAAGAACTTTGCACTAAAACACCCTTACCAATAAATCCTTAGGGTAATCCCAGGGTCAAGATGAGTCCATCTTACATTATTTGAGTATTATGAAAAATTATTTCTCTCGATTGCGTAAAATTATAGACGAAGCTGATCAGCTGGAAATAGTTAGGTACAACATCCGACCGTTTTATGCATCTCAGCTAGCATTGGTTAATATAAATATAATATAAGAAATAATTTTTCATAATACTCAAATAATGTAAGATGGACTCATCTTGACCCTGGGTTCTCGATCGAATTTCTTTCAGGAGACGGTGACCATAATTCGCTGGGAGATATTCTTCCAGTAAAAGAGTCTTTAACTCTTTCCAGTCCCGAACCTCTGCACGTACTCCTCGGAACCAATATAACGCATCTTCCGTAAACAACTCTACAGCAGAAGAAAACAACCTAGATTCTGATATTCCTCGGGACAAACAAAGCTCCTCCAACCGCTGGACGAATACAAGGACGCTATCACGTCCATTAAATTTTAGGTTGAAATTGTGCACACCAGACACACGATCACAAGAGGCTAATTTTTGAAACCAATCCGGTGCCGAATTCGTTTCATCACCCAAACTATTTCCTTCTTTATTAACATGCACCAACTCCTCGTCTCCACTTATACTACTGCGGAAGGTGTTGAACATTCGCTCTAAACGTTTAGAAATTTCTTCCAGGTCCCTATCGAGACTTCCTAAAAGCTTCACGTCTGACTCTGATATAGCGTGAATGCGACTTAACCGATGGAATAAATGATTGCCTAAAGACTGAATGCGGTTTAAGGATTTATTGGTAAGGGTGTTTTAGTGCAAAGTTCTTACATTTTTGAAACTACGGTCTGTAATTCCGCTGAAATATCTCCTTCATACGTAGATATCTCGTCAGAGGGCATCTTGGTGGCTAAATCTCGGATTTGAGGGCGCAAGAGTGAAACAGTAGTTTCAGGTTCGGCGTCGCGGATCGCTACCTCATAAACTAATTCGTCCTTCTTTAAAAGATGAAAACGGATTGGGCGTTCCTCCATTTTAAACATTTTAAATTCTACGGTCTTACAAATAAGTACTTGCGATTCTATAATTCACAATAAAAACGATTTTTCTACTTAGATAAAATAATATAAAAATATTTAGGTAAATATTAACTATGTACTATAAATAACTATTAACAGTAACAAAACGAAATTCTTTTGTTTTTAATTAAGGTACTTGGCTCAGTACTTCATTGAGCGAAATACCAATAACATCAATGAACCAACGTCCCTGTTCCGGGCGCCATTGTAATAATAAAATTTCCTCCGTCAACTTTACGCATATTTTTAATTAATCGAGGTTAGCAAAATTCATTAACGTTGGTTGCTTGAGTTATCTATCTTAATGCTATCTTAAAGCTCGAGCTTACAATACTCGGTCTCCAGAGTGAGTATACAATTTAGTTATAATACCTTGGTTCTAATTTAAACGTCGACACTCCAATATCTAGGAACAAAGTCGATACTTAAGGTTTTCCGGAAAAGGCGATGGCACCAGCAGAGGTAGTCCCCCGGGGTAATGTGGGAGAACGTGCACCAATGTAGAAGCAGGTGACGAAATAGAGAAGAAGTAGAAGAAGAAGGTGTCCTGCGGGTTCTTGCCAGCCCTGGTACTATCCTAGGGCAGATCTGCAGCTTGATCCACACCTTTTTTGTTGTGAGGAACGAGTCCAATTATTAGAGCCGGAGCCCAGTTGAAGTAAATTGCATGACCGAGCTCATCTTAGTGCGAAACAACGCAATAGGCGTAGTTGAGCCCTAGTTAGTATTCGGCGACTGCTTCAATCTGAAAATTTAGCAGCGGCCAAAAAAAACTTGGAACCTCCCGTGGCTATCGTAAATGTACGGTCCACGTAGGTTAGAATGATCCCCTCCTCTTGCAATAATATTGCCAGTCGAAGAATTACTTTTTGCCAATTTATATATTAATGGCAACACATTAGGTAAAGGTGATTCCAAACGAAGGCCAAATTATATTACGATTTTACGGTGTTACAGTATACATTAAGAATTGAAAATTTTTAATTATTATGTCCGCAAAACTGAATTCATCACAATTCTATCACTATCATGATACAAATATAAATTATTTCTTTTTGAAAATTTCTACAGCCCGCGACATCGTTCGCATAGTTGGCTCGGCTTCGCCCTCGCCATACTTCCCATCTTTTTTTGTTATTTCTTCCATATGAACCTTCTCTTTGAAATAATTAATACAACAAAAAAAAAACGAAATTGTTCCATCCGTCCACGCGTGATGCAATGATTAAGGGAGATTCATTTGTACATAATATATAGATGATTAAGGAGTGGGCTTATTATGTTTTTAAGTTATTGCTCTTACGATAATCAATAAGATAACAAGATAATAACATAATGAGGTATTTTGTTCTATCTTATCAATCAAGCACAAATTATAAATAAAGGAACTGAAAATATTTATAATCATTCGATCTCTCGAAAATCTTAGAATTATCACTACTGTGTTTTTATTTTGTGCCATCTAAATTGACACTATATTTTAAAGGTAATATTTTATTTTGTTTATAAATTATTGGTATCAATCGTACTCTGGTTTCTTTATTATGATTTATTGTTGTGTTGGCAGTGACAGTGTTTGGCCAATATACCACTTCGTGTTCGAAGTTTTTGCTTCCGCTAATGTTTTATGGATTTCTTGGCAAGTTTATAGTCGCTCACACGCACGCGGCCGTACATTATGTCTTCTTATTCTTACTTTCCTCTTCATTCCGCCTTTTATATAAAAGAAGCTACCTAATGGTATAATATTGACACAGTGCACATATTAATGTAATAATAATAATATGGGACAACTTCCACACAAAGGTCTTCAGGTCCCAAATTAGGCAGAGCCTGTACTATGGTAACCTGATGACTGACTATTACATTACATACTAATAAACATATAATATTAAATACTTATTTACATATAAACACCCAGACACAGATCAAACTGACAAGTTCATGCACACAAATGTTTGACCTATCCGGGGATCGAACCCGGGGCCAGCGGCTCAGAAGGCAGGGGTGCTACCAACTGCGCCAACCGGCCTGTCTCGACATATATAATAATTTATCTCGTCGTCATACTTCAAGCGGTCCTTATGTGATGCATATCGAGCAATTTTGGATAAATTAAAATTTTGAATTCATACATACTTCAGAGATTGACCATTTCATTGACGAGTCATTGCTTTAAAAGTTATTGAATAAAATTGTAATAAGTAATAATTTCGTCGACTGAACTGATAGGTTGTCCGAAATATTATCATCTCAAATATCTACTGATTTGCGTTTTCTCTACTTCTGACCATATTTTAAGTTATAATATAATAAATTAAGTAGTTAATAAGTAATTAAGTAATATTATAATACTATAGAATAGTCATAATATTGATTCTATAATTACTAAACTACTAGTTTTTTATTTCATTAGGAAATGGACCAAACAATAATTCTAAATCTGGTTTTAAGCGGTAAGCTCAGTTTTTTCATTTCGTCGCAGGTAACGAACTGCACTGCACTCCATAGAGAAAATCATCTCCTTTTCTCTATGCTGCGCTGATTACTCTGACACATTAGGCTGTTAAGTCTCATGCGCCTGTAATTTTGCCAGCACCCTTCAAACGGAACACAGTAATGCGAGCGTTATAGGAATGGGCGCAAAATTTATCTATTTCGTTGACGAAAAGTTCCACTGCTACTAAAATACGTATCTGACAATATCTCACTAGTAATTTTCTTTACAGATGAAGGCAGTACTTGCACTAATCGTTCTTGCGGTTTTCGCCGCCGTCACCGACTCTTCGGTCGTGCCATCTTACGACAACAAGTACTCTGATGACGTTACATCTGTTCTCATTGCTGATAATTCCAACGTCGCCCCGTCTAGTGATGGTACTTCCATTATCTCTGTTGAGGAATCTCCCGAAACCCCCTCTTCACGCAACAAATTTTCCGTCATCCCAACTCCTCGTAATTGGAATCAGGGTAACATCGGGCCTTTCGATAGATTGTTGCACACGTAAGTATTTAATAGGCAAATTCAAAAATATGTTCTCTACACTATATTGATAAATAAACTAACATTAATTGATCATTCCCGGTGCCAAACAAACAAAATAACCACTTAATGAATATCTTAGAAGAAGTTTCCATATTAGCACATTAGATGTACCTATCACAAAATTAATCATGTGAATGTGACTACTGGTTACTTTTTAAAGGATAGCTGTGTCAGTAATCCGCAAGCAATAATGTGTCTGGGCTTTAAATGACTATATGATGCTGGAAGGCTAATCACTGGGCAAAACTTACACAACTTTTATGAATGTGCCTCGAACCACCGCTTTTGGTCTTATGTTCAGCGGTAAAAACTTGTGGGCCCATATGGAACTCTAGTCAATAAGAGCAAATATAATCTACAATGGTGAACATAGAAAGACATGTCTTTAACCTTTTTAGCTTTTACGTACATTCGTATCTACAACTCTTTATTATACAATTCTGGTTCTTATGAGTGAACTTAAACCGTGAGTATGTATTAACAGAAAACATTACATTTCAGGTTTAGAGTGAACATAAACGCAATCGCCGGCCTCACTCAGACCCAAACCTTAGAGTACCGCCGTATGGCAGGCTTCGGCATCACTGCCATGCGAGGTTTCGAAACCAGAGTAAGCGGCCAGGGCATCAGCGTTAACATGGCCAATGGTGGCATTGGGCAACAATTTGTTGTAATCCGGCTCACGTCACGTCCAGGCGGCACTATCCACTACGATATGCAAATCTGGGGACCGTGAAGAGAAATATATACAGTTAACACTAAGTTTCCTTACTTTTTAACTTTACTATACAAACGTATGTACGTTTTATGACATACGGAATTGTTAAATAAATAATTTTAACTTTTTACTCTCGTGTTTAATTAATTTCTGAGTGTTTGCTTTTGATATTACCATGGGAAGGGTTATGCCACAACAGTCTTCAGCATCGCGCACTAGTTTTTCTTTAACAATATATAATTATAAAACAACTCCATAAGAAATTGAACGAGTCTAGTCAGTATATGTATCTGTATGTAGTGTGACATAACATGCCGTATTAAAAATATCTAATATCAAGACCCCAACAGTAGCAGAGTTAGTTAAAACGTATGCAAGTAGGGACATAAAAAAGCGTTATTTTATAACATTTAGGACAACTAGGCTCTTTGTTAGTGGAAAAGTAGAACGAAAGTATAAAATGTAAGACAACAAAGTTCAACCTTCCACAACATTTCAGTTTTATCATTACATCAGTTTTATTTTGAAGATTGTTTTGACAAGACTGCATGGGTTTTATTCTATAGAGACTGTTTCTAAAACAACATTAGGTTATACTGTAAAGTTGATAGAAGCTTGATTAAGTGTTGTCAGTAGTTAGAAAAATATGCATTGATGGAGAAATTTAAAGAGTTATGATATATAATCTATCTATACTCATAATAAAGGAGTAGAGGCCAAAAATGTGGGTCAGAAGACATAATTACCTACTGAACAAGAATATGTCGATAATAAAAAAATGTTTGAGATCGCTTAAGCAGGCGTTAGTGCTTTAAAAAAGTAATACTACAAAAAATACAAGGGCTGCGATGTCAATACGAAAGTTTCAAGTATTTCTAAATAATGCTTCTTTCGGTTGGATGATACAGTTAAACTGTCCAATAGATGTCGCTCCGTCCCCGCTAGACGGTTAGTCAAATAGAGAGTTAAAAATTCGATGCTCGGACCAGATTCTCGGTGGCCTAGTTGGTCAATGGCGTCTGACACGGAGAGTCAGAAGACGCGGGTTCGAATCCCGTCCGAGGATGGAATTTTTCTCTTTATAAATTTCAATAAAAAAATGTTCGTCCGTCTGTATGTTCACACATAACTTACAAACTAAAGCACATATTTTGATGAAATTTGTTATATTAATGGAATAGAGCCCGGAGCTCCAAACTATTCACTTTTTATCATGATCTGTCACATAAGTCTAAGATGGCAGCTTGAATCCTCTATGCTACACGGTCTCATTAAAACACGGGTCTCGATTGACTGGTCAGCGCACATGAATTTCTCTGCGGTACGGCTAAAACTGCAATAACTAGGAATTTGTATTACTTCTTCAATTTTGCAGTTAAGTTAAAAAATAAAATAAGAGAAAAACATTTCTGGTGCAATACACTCAAAACTTAGTAGAAATAAACTATAACGATAATAATGCAATACATGTTATTTTTAAACGCAACACAACAAATCTTCACACCTATATATCCTCGAAGGCGTAAGCAGCGGTGTTTTAAGCATCTGAGTTTCACCGGATATCTTTTTGGTCCTATGTAATAGAGTGCGAGCCTATTGCCATCTACTGCTGGGGTACTGCATTAGAAACCGGACTGCTTTTGTGAACTTCTTTGTCAGAAAACCTCAATAACTGTCCGACCCGGGTATCAAACTCAGGATCCCGAGGATCCAAACGGCGCTTCCATCTCTACACCAAGACGAAGCCGCTGGCGGGTCAGCTAGTGATTTATAAGTAATTGCTTTGCTATCTTATTTTGATTACAACCCAAAATTATAAAACATTATTGATAAGTTTGTGTCAACGAGTACGTATCGGTAAATCAGGTGCGTTATTGATTCAATAGATAAGTAGCAATTTGTTATCTTCTATTTAATGTAATCTGCGATAAGCGTTATGTAATACAATCAAACAATATAATACACACTCTTTTTATATTCTTCTTAGATTTTAACTCTTTTTAGCTTTGTTTAATTAGCGCTCAAGCTTAAACGTTAGGTGTAGCTAAGTAACATATTTCACTAGATGGCGTTGTTTTTCCGGAAATATGGAATAAGTTATAAGGATATATAATAATAGGATTTATAATATAGAGAGTTATTTTAAGTATAGAATCGACACAGATAGATAGATAGATAACAAAAAACCTAGTATCTAAATGGCACCCACTACTCAAGTTAGTCCCATACAAAGCCTTATTTGCATAGTAATCATACTTCCAACACTACAGAGCTGCTTCTGCAATTGAAGTGCCTTTAATGTCAATTTCGGTAGTATCTTAGATCTAGTCCAAGCAGTCCAACATTAAACATCATATAACTCAAAAAGTATGGACATTAGAAAAAAAAGTTTGAAACTAAAGTTGTAGATAATAAACTGATCATTAAGAATAGATTGATGCATTTTTTTGAGTAATCTAATATTTCAAGAGTTATTTGCCGCGATAGAAAAACCGGTTCATTAAATGGGTCCTAAATCGTAAACGGTAAGTTTTACAAAAACGTTTACGAGCAATAAAAGATACGAAACTTTATTCTCTATAATAATAGCTTTCATGACTTTTGCCCCAAAGTGCATAGTTTCCGAGATATCGAACGTTTTTTCAAGATGGCGATTGTGACGTCACCTGGATCTGTCAGCATTTTGTGATTTTATGCTTAGTAAGTGATCCTAAAGCTAAAAAAATATATTTTGGATCGGAAATTTAGTGCAAAGTTGACCAAAAAAAGCGTCTATTTTTACTGGCCTAAATGCATGTCACAACAAATAATACTTGTTCGCGCTAAAGTGCGACGTCACTTCGAGAACGCCCCCCGCGCGTCCCGCCGCCGCTGTCCTGCAGCTGTCAAACTACGAGCAGGCGGCTGAAGGGCAGCGGAAACAGTCACCATTTTGGCGCCGTCGCGTCCGCACAATCGGCATCGGCATCAGCCCAAAACCTTCGTGTTACGCGTCAGCCCAGAGTGACCTTTAGGGTGTGTTCGGCACGGCCACACACCATCACCACAAATCAGCCCGAGTCACCGCGCCTAACTTCGCCGCGAGTGACCGCTAATCAGCCCGTGTTTACGCGTAAACCAGTGCACAAACAATAAAACTAAATAGACTTTATACAAGTGAACAACAGTTTTTCAGCACGACGTCCACAGCAGGACGCCTACCCCGAGGACTCTTAAGGTCATCAGCCCGCACGTCTCAGAGCCCCGGCTATCCCGTGAGTACCCCACATTTTTACCTAAACCTACATACCATTCTTACCTGAACCTATTCCCTCCTAATAATTGTTCCCTAACTATCGTATGGTTGCAGAACCTGCTCAACCATATTTCCTTCGAGCCGGATAATTAATCCGGCAACTTAATACTTTCTTACGACCGTATGGCGGTTTTGCCCCGCCAATACTCGTACCTACTAATTCGCTTTTTTAGCATTTCTTTGTCCATGATTTTTATAACTCGGAATCGTCAAGATTTGTTAAGCGAAAAAAGTTTTTTATTTAACAACGAAACGTAAATTTCTTCTTGTTAATTTTTTTAACGGATACATATCAGAACAAAGAATCATTTCTATATAAAATACAAGTTATGCAGAAACTTTTCAGTATCTATCAGCAAAATTGATTATGCAATTTTTTAGGGAATATAATTACATTTTGTCTGACGGGATTCGAACCTGAGTCTTCTGAGAATTCGTGCCAGATATCATGGCCGCTAAACTACTGTAGCACATAATATCTGTGCAACGAATTATCTCTTTAGTTGATTTAATCCGTCGTCTGTGGATTGAACGCAATCTAAAGAATAAATAGAGTTAATACCACACAATATCCTGCCGTACGATTCTCTAAAAGAAAACATCGTTGCATCTTTGACAACATCCGTGAAACAAATGAAGAGATGCCAAGAAATGTTGGAATATCAACCTTATGTACAAGGGCGATACCTTATAAAGTATTTGTCATCGGTGAGCTCGTCAACGAGCGCATAGACGAAGCATTACAAAATCGCACGGCTGACGCGTCCAGACGAAGCTCAAACAACTGTCGACCGTGATAACGACAACGTGTAAGTATCGCTGTAATCTTGTTTTATTATTACAAAACTATAACGCACGTTTGTTGTCAACGCTACAAATTATTAGTAAAAAAAATGTCGGCTTGATGCAAAGAACGACGCAAACAAGATAACATTTCAAGTTCTCCTTAAGGGCCGGTCGCCATTATAAATCTAATAGTGTGACCACCATCGACCGCTTCATCACAGACCATCAAGTGTGTGTGACTAAAAAAGTGATCATAAACTTAATCTATCTACTATACAACTATATAACAATAGTAGTAAAAATAAAGGATCCTAAAAATATATTTAAAAACAAAGCTAGGGTAGTTTTCATTAATTGTGTAAGCAAGTGTTTCATTGGGCTTTAAAAACTGGAGAACGATGGTTTTACATAAAATTCAACTAAAGGGACCAGTTTTTCCCGTATGTAACCAACTTGCCTAAGATTAAGCCTCGTATTTGTCCTGCTTGCAGTTTTGGCAGTTTTGAATGTAGATATACACATCCCTTTCGTATAAATGGTGTTGTAGGTGAATGAGATAAAACTACATTTACCTAACAAATTATAATTGGTATTCTCAATATAAATTAGCAGGCAGCAATTAGGCAATAGCAATGTAATGATGACGAATCAATTGTCTTATTGTATTAGTCTACGAATGTGTCTAATTAAGCGCGCTTGGAAGCGCTAGCAGCAGAGCTTGACTAGGTGATCTTACCGATCAATAATGTTACGCAACGCTTGCTGCGGTCAGGAGTTGGAAGGATGACCGGGAGTGGAATTATTCTACTGAGCTCTACCGTGCTTAGGAGGGCACGTTAAGCTGTCGGTTCCGTTTGTTTGTCTTAGGACTGCAGTCGTTAGGCTATGTCGAAGGCCTTAGAGCGGCCTGAAACCTTCGACATGGGTTGGCCACTCGCTTATCCACCAAGCCGCACTGGCCCGTGTGGTGAATTATGCCCACCTCCTCTCTCTGAGATGAAGGCTCGAGTTCTAGCAGTGGGTGCGTAATGCGCTAATTATGTGTCTAATTAACACGCTGCTAACTTTTATATATATATATAAGTCCAAAAAAAAGGTTTTTATTCAAAGTTTAATCCCTCATTTGACCCATTTAAATCATTCTTATCAAAAAATATAAGGAAACACCATTTTTTAATTTTTGTCAAGATCGGTTGAAAAATGCAACCTGTACGCGAAGACAAACGAACAACCTAACAAACATACGGACAGATGAAAGTCAATTTGGCCAGTTAAAGAGAGACGCTTCGCTCGCTGGGTCAGTGACAATTTTACAAATGTACTGTTCAATTGTGGGTAGTTTTAAATCAGCTTCGAGAATATGAAGTTACATGACGTCTATTGCACCAAACATACCCACAATTGAGCAGAAATGTCAAATTTAAGAATTGTCACAAGCGTTATACGTATTTGATCTTTAGCATGAACAATAAGCACTACCAAAATTTATTATAAATAGATTATACTTTGCTACCTTTATGACAGAATGACAGATCTATTATCTAGGCTATATCATGCTTATTGACAAGAACTAGTTTCGTTCTGTGCCCACTGACAATGGTAGTACAATTTACTACTTAAGGTAGGGCCTGGTATGTAATTGGTCTCCCATTACACTGGTGGCGAAAGAATGTAGTCAATGGTTGTTCGCGCCAGCACCGGCGCGACGTCAATACTATGGAATGCGGCCCCCCTCGTCACCCCCTCGCCACTCTGCTTGGCGAATCAGCACGAGACAGTCACTCTTTTAGCGCCGACGCGAGCGCACGCTCAGTCAAAAGGGATTCCGGTCAGCGCGCTCGAGTGGGACGGACGTGCGCTCAAGTGCTCCCCGAGAATATTCCGATCGGCCTAAAAGTGCATGCGCTTTTAGTGCCGGTTACCTGTATCGTTTCGATTGAAGAGGATTCAGTGTTGGACTTCGCTAATAGTGGATTTTCTGTGTGCAGATTCGACGTCAAGCCACCGCTTCGTGTACCGTTCGGCGCACGGAGGCGTTCGGCTCGGCTCGGCTCGCGTCGCGGAAGAAGCGCGCTCTTGTAAGAGCGCTTCGACACATCAATCACCTATTGTTCATTGTCTAATCAAAACCGCTCTTCTCAGAGCGAACTCTAGTTTCGATTTTTAATTTTTCAATTTTCAATTTTCAAAGTCGAGTCAAACAAATCCACGCTTCACGTGGTCTTCTGGACGATCCTTGCGGTGTTAACGCCACCCAGTTGGGCGCGGACCCGGTGCGTCAAGCCTTTCCCTCCTGAGCGTGGGAGGGAACGGCTAAAACCGGACGGGCCTGCCTTCACCGGCCTTGGGGTCTCCCCTCGCCGACGGCAGGTATCTCCTTCCCACCCTACCCTATCCTACTCTCCTATTCTCTGGGCAAGTGTTTGGTTGGAAGCCGGGTTTTACTCGGTCTTCTCTCCTCGCCCCCGGAGCAGCTAGGGCCTCGCGTTTAGGCACACATCCCTCTGCACAATAAGACTGGCAGAGGGCACACAGTAGGGACACCTAGGCACTCACTCTCCCGCCTGTACCCGGCGGGAGTGGCATTCACCCCTCACTCGCATCTCGAGTATTCCCCTCGAGATGTCTTTACTCTCTCCCTCCCCCGCTATGAGCCTCCCGCAAGGCGTTTCGCCTCAGGCGTTCGCCTCGTGGGTCTCCAACTGCTATCCGGACATGCTGTCCGAGTATCTCCAGTCCAATAGGGACT
The DNA here is from genome assembly GCA_917880725.1 of Selenia dentaria. NCBI lineage: Eukaryota > Metazoa > Arthropoda > Insecta > Lepidoptera > Geometridae > Selenia > Selenia dentaria. The sequence continues at coordinate 17,679,807 of OU862897.1, forward strand.
TTAAAGAGAGACCCCGCTTCACGGACTCTCAAATTCCCTCCTCCGGCTCCCTCCCTCCGAGGGCGCCCTTCGGTTCTTCGGCGTTCAAGCCGTTAGATAGCCCTCTCTCCCCCGACCCTGCGCCCTATGCGCCCCGCGCTCCCCGCGCACCTCTACCACCCCGCGATCGTTCTCCAGTCCTTCGGACTGAGTACGAACGCGCCTACGACTCGGCATCCAACTCTGAGAATGAGATGGATGTAGAGTTCTCCCGCTCCCGCGCTAACTCTGTTGGCAACATCTCCAACGACGGGTTCACTACCGTCGGAAAGAGAAAGCGCGTCCCCAAAGCCGCCTCAGAGGCTCCCTCCCCGCCACCCAAAGCGGCCTGCACCGCCCCGGGAGCGAAGCCATCAGGCTCTCTCGCTCCCACCTCCCGCGACCCTCTCGCTCACTCCGATGCTCCCGCAAGCATCGCCGCGTCTCAACGCGACGTCTCCTCTCAAGGAGCGTCAGTTAGACGCGAGAAACCGCCGCCGCCTCTGTTCCTTCAGGACAAGGCGAAGTGGGACATGGTCTCACGACTTTTGACGGATCGTAAGATCCAATACACTAGCGCCCGCTCAACCCAACTGGGTATTAAAGTCCAGGTGCCTACCCCAAGCGACCATAGGGCGCTTACTCGACTTCTCAAAAACGAGAGCATAAGTTTTCACACTTATGCTCTCGAGGAAGAGAAGGTATTACGAGTAGTCATACGCGGCGTACCTAAAGAGGTACAGACCGATAGTGTCCTCGCCGACTTGAAGGCGCAAGGCTACCCCGTCCGCGAATGCCACCGCATGTATAGTGGCAAGGACCGCAAACCCTATGACCTACTTTTGGTCATCCTCAGTCGCACGCCAGAGGGCAAAGCGATTTTCAATATTAAAACGGTTGTGAACCTCTCGGGGATCACCGTTCAACCCCCATTCCGAAACCGAGCGCCTGGCCAGTGTCATAACTGCCAATTGTACGGGCATGCCGCCCGATTCTGTTTCGCCCGCCCGAGGTGCGTCAAGTGCCTAGGGGATCACGGGACAGCCCAGTGTTCTCGCACTAGGGACTCATCAGACCCGCCTAGTTGTGTCCTCTGCGGCACACAGGGACATACCGCCAACTACCGCGGTTGCCCTAAGGCACCCCGCGCACCCAGTGGGCCGGCTAGGAGGCCTATTCCCCCTCCTCGCCCGGTCACTACCCGCTCACAAGGGAACGGCCCTAAGCCTAACCTTACACCCGCACCGCAGGCAACACCTGTTGTTCCCGCGCCCGCGCCCGCACGCAACGCTTGGTCCAAGCCCTTGAGCATGGTACAAGCAAGCGCCCCCCTCACCCCCGCCCGCCCGCAGGCCTCTGCCAGCGCGCCGGCTCCTAAGCCCAAACCGCCGCTCTCTAGGCCTCCAATGGCTGGGCTCATGGACGCCCCAGGTCAATCTGACCTGGCGGCCGACATAGCCCTTGTCATGGACTACGCGATGGTCATAGACGTGGACGAAGTACGTGCATTCGCGCACAAACTTCGTACTGCCACAAACGACCAAGACCGCTTGCGAGCCACGCTCACACACGCGGGTCTAATCAGCGCAGTGAGGCGCTACGCCCTCCCCAGCGTTTCTTAGGTATCATCCAATATGGATAGTACACCGAAACGAATTAAGCCCCACTCAGTCACCGTAGCGACTTTCAACGCTGACGGCCTCTCTAGTCAAAAGGACGAAGTTCACGAATTTTGTAAGACCCATCAGGTCGATATCCTATGCGTGCAGGAGACCTTTCTGAAACCAGGTACAGCGAACCCTAGGTTTGCAAATTACCGTTTGGTTCGTAATGATAGAGTGGCCACCCCAAAAGGTGGCACTCTCATCTATTACAAAAGAGCTCTGCACTGTATCCCAATTGTTACTCCACCACTTAGAATACTAGAAGCCTCTGTTTGCTTTCTAGCGATGTCAGGTCATCAACCTGTCATCATAGCCTCATGTTACCTCCCCTCTGGTAAAGAACTATTACAGACAGACTTGGAAGCCCTCTTCTCTCTAGGAAGCTCCGTCCTTCTGATCGGTGACTTCAACAGTAAACATGTCATATGGAACTGTACTAGTAACAATAGTAATGGTAAAATCCTTGAAGGCTTGGTCAGCCACTTAAACTTTGATATTCTCTCCCCTCTGGAGCCCACAAGATATCCCTATGTTGACAACCAACGACCAGACATACTTGACATAGCACTTCTCAAGAACGTCACCCTCCGGTTGCGCTCTATAGAAGTGTTACACGAACTGACTTCAGACCACCGCCCTGTATTGTTAAAATTAGGCCCCGACCCGACGGACATAACCCCTATCACTAGAACGGTAGTGAACTGGAAGCAACTGGGGGAATCCCTCCAAGCTATCAGTTCACCCGCTCTCGATAGAATCCCCGATGACATACAGACAGTAGAAGACGTGTCAATTGCGATCGAGGCTCTCAGTGACCACCTCCGCACCGCAGTAGGTGAATCCTCAAAGCAGGTCCAAGTGGCGGATGGTCGCCGCTTTGAACTGCCCGAGGGTGCGAGGAGGTTACTGACAGCTAAGAACGCCGCCACTAGGGCGTATGACTCGATGCCAACCCCAGAGAACAAAGCCACCATGCGCTATTTACAGCGTGCTGTAAGGAAACGCATGAGTGAGCTGCGTGATCAAAGGTGGGACGACAAACTGTCAGAGATTGAGCCAACTCACCAGGCATACTGGCAGTTGGCTCGAACTCTGAAATCTGACGGACAACAGACAATGCCTCCACTCATTAGGCCACCTCCCCTCTCCATAGCGTTCCTTGACGAAGACAAAGCCGAGTGTTTAGCTGATAGCCTTGAGGCTCAGTGTACTCTAAATGTAGATCACGTCGACCAGAAACACCTCGATTCGGTGGAATCTGAAGTCGAACGTAAAAGCTCTATGTCCATCTCTGACCTCCCACTCCTCCCACCGGTAAAATCATCCGAGGTTGTGTCTCTGATCAAGAGCCTCAAGACCCGTAAATCCCCTGGTGCTGATGGTATCAGCAACAAGGTGATTAAACACTTCTCAGTCCCACTAGTCCATCTCTTAGTTAGCATCTTCAATGCGGCTATGAGCAACTGCTCCTTCCCAGACACTTGGAAGCATGCCATTGTCATTGGTATTCACAAACCAGGCAAACCGGCAGCCGAGCCCTCCAGCTACCGTCCCATAAGTCTCCTCAGCTCTCTGGGGAAGATTTACGAGCGGCTCATTGTGAACCGACTCTGGTCCCACGTTAGGTCCAATAACCTCCTTCCCGATGAGCAATTTGGCTTTAGAGCCAAACACTCTTGCGTCCAACAAGTGCACCGCGTAACGGAGCACATCCTAGGCGGTTTCAATAAGAAACCAAAGCCCCAAGGGACCATAGCTGTCTTCCTCGACGTAGCGAAAGCGTTCGATAAAGTCTGGCACAACGGCTTGATATTCAAGCTGTACCAACTGGGTGTGCCAGACCGTCTTGTACTCATCTTACAAGACTTTCTCAGGGATCGAACGTTTAGCTATCGCACCGAGGGAACGCTCTCCTCCCCGCATCCCATTCACGCAGGTGTCCCTCAGGGCTCTGTACTCTCACCCATTCTCTTCTCGCTGTACACCAGCGACATCCCACGATCTGAACCTAATGTTCAGATCGCTCAGTTTGCGGATGATACTGCAATCTACTCTACTGGCTGGTTCAAGGTCAGGCAGAGATGCGCCATCCAACGAGCCATCACCGTAATCGGTGCATGGTTTCGTAAATGGCGGATTGCAGTAAATCCTAGCAAAAGTGCAGCAGTGTACTTCACTGAGACCCGGCGAAATCTCATGCCGTCACCCATAGTCCTATTCGGCGAACCCATCCCTTGGGCTAAATCTGCCAAATACCTGGGCGTCACCCTTGATTGCCAACTCACTTTCGCGAAACACATCCAGATTGTTCGCAATAGGGCGGCCTTCATTATGGGTCGTCTTAATCCCCTCATAGGCAAAAACAGTAAAATGTCTCTTAGAAATAAGACGACTCTTTACAAACTTTGCATCCGCCCAATCATGACTTACGCATCTGTAGCGTTCGCCCATGCTCAGAAACACGACCTCCACAAACTTCAAGTGATTCAGAATCGCTTTATGCGCAGGGCAGTGGGTGCTCCGTGGTACTTGCGGAACGCCGAACTGCACTGCGATTTCACCCTCCCCTCTATTACGCAGTATATGAAAGACTGCTCCCGCCGCCACTTCGACAAAGCTCCCCACCACTCGAATCCCCTCGTGGTCGAAGCGGCGAACTACTCCACTGACATAACCGATCCCCACTTCCTTCCCCCCCGTCGCCGTCCAAGGCATATTTTGGGTGACCCGGACGACCCCATCGCAGCCGTTACTTCGGCAGCTTTAGCGTCGTCCCAAGGGAACCCCGGTAATGGTTGTAGACCCGACCAGGGCTGTGATCCCGATCGCATTGTAGGCTCCGGCCGAGATCTTCTTCGCAGCCCCAGTCGCAGTCGAGGTAATTCACACTCACACGATTGTAGTCCCAGCCACGGTGCGGGTGGGAGTATACACCGCGGCCCCGGTCGCGATGTATCCTCCGGCCCAGCAAATGGCTGCGGACGAGGTAACACTGGTTTTCTAAGTAGTCCCAGCCACCATGGCTGTGGGCGAGGTATTACACTTTCTTATTGTAGCCCCACCCAAAGTACAGTCATGAGTGCACAACGCGACGATCCTGGTCGCGGTGTGGACCCATGTCGCGGAAATGGGAGGAGGCGAGGTACACAAGGTTATGATTTAGTGGTAAACACAGTCAAACACCGAGCTCGCCGGCGAGCTCGAGGCAAAAGTTATGTCTTGGTTAGATTCTCTCCAAATAGTCGTAGAGTTAAAATTCATAGGGCCCACTTTCAACGGTACACTTATGTACCGGGGCGATTCTCTCCTACTCCCCTCTCTCCTGGCGACGGCCCAAGCCGAGGTCCGTACCCTAGTGGTGCCCTTGAGCAAGTCGCCTACTCCTCTCCTTGCGGCGAAGCGTCTTCAACGCTCGCCTTAGGCGGTGCGCCCTCTGCGCCCGCATCTGGCTGAGTGCCATCTGCGCTCGCCAACCGTCCGGTGACGCTGTAAATGCCGGTAGAGGCAAACAGCATTAGTCCGTTCTAAAAAAAAAAAAAAAAAAAAAAAAAAAAAAAAAAGCACGCTCAGTCGGCCTGCAGCCAACAGTGAAACTTTTACCGCCGCCGCGAACGAACGCTAGTCGGCCCGCGATATATATGTGACGCGTCACCGCGACCGCCGGGAAACGCCCCCTTTTTGCGCCGGCGTCGATATACGTGATCGCGATTGCTCGTGACCCCAGTGCTCATGGGACAAACTTTACCCAAAGTGAGACATCAGCCCGAATTCTTCCGACGGTCACCAGCCAGCACGACCCAGAGGAAGGCCCACACGGATCAGCCCGCATTCCTGTGAGTACCTTCCCACCTCCTAATTATTGCCTACCGACGTATGGTGAACGCCACACCAATGGTGCTGTGTATAAGAGAGAAATTTTAAATGAACTCAATTGCAGGATCCACGTGAGCCGGCCATCAATAGCCAACACCAACCAGCGGCGGAACTAGAGTTCCGAAGAGCTGGTAACGCTCGCATCAGCGCTGTGCGAGCCAAAAGTCCCAAGACAAGACAAAGTTCCCAAGAGTCACGGCCAACGAGGGCGCTTCCGTAGGCGTTCCGCACAGGTGGAGGCATTGGACAAAAATTTGTCACGCTCAGCATTACCTCGAGGCGAGGAGGGCCTATCTTCTACCAGGTGGAAATCTTTGGGCCGTAAAGAAACATAAGTGTACAGTCGCTGCAATAAAATGTAAACCTTTCACAAATTTCAAAAGTGTGTCGGTAGGTACTTAACTTCACAAAAATTGACATCAAAATTATTCTAAAATAAGTTTATAGTTATAAGTTTTTTATATTATTTTACTGCTTTAAATAATCCCTAACTACAATGACATACATTTTGTGTATTATATGTAATGTTATACATATATAGTATCATATATGATGCAGGCGTTATTTCAAATTGTTCCCTTATTTTCAAGAAATTTAATATGTATTTCTAAATTTCTGTTTTTGTTATATATTCATCAATTGTTAAATAATAGTCATGGTTCAAAATAGCTACAAATCGTATCTTACGTGTCGTAGAGAATGATGATTCAGAGAACATAAGTTCCTACATAGAAATAGTTCCTACTTGGAACTATTTTTTACTTTATTTTGTAATGATATATTTTAGTTTAGTATTTTTAATATTGTAGTACCTAAAAATGGTCATTTTACTTAATCATGTTTGTATGTATTTACAGATATCTTTATTTTATTTTTGATTTTATTTAGTTTCTCCGTTCTTATTTGTACTTATCTGAATGTAGTCTTTGAAGTGAATGACTTACCTGTAACAAAGACAAAATAATAATGAGATAAACATGACAGATTATTGTAACTATGAAACATGAATAGTATTATTAATAATATCGCCTACTTTACCTAAAACCTCAAATTTAATTACGCAAATCCTTGGTTTAACCTCTATTGAGTTAACACACAAATAAGACTATCCTTAAGTCACTGTCCTGTCTACTTCACGTTCTAATAAAACTGTGGATACATTACAAAAACTTTCAAAGGCAATTGACAAGGGAAAATAGTTTCATAATTTTGTAAACAATGGCAACACTTGTGCACCGCGACAAACACTTAGGTCACTGCATACATCATCATCATCATCATCTCAGCCGTAAGACGTCCACTGCTTAACATAGGTCTCCCCCATAATTTTCCAAGAGGACCGGTTGGAAGCGGCCTGCATCCAACGTCGTCCTGCGACCCTTATCAGGTCGTCTGTCCACCGTGTCGGTAGACGACCTACGCTGCGCTTGCCGGTCCGTGGTCTCCATGCCAGAACCTTCCGGCCTCATCGGCCATCTGTTCTGCGTGCTATGTCGGTGACTTTCGTTCTTCTACGGATCTCCTCATTTCTAATTCTATCACGCAGAGAAACCCCGAGCATAGTCCTCTCCACAGCTCGTTGTGCGACTTTGAGCTTATTTATGAGGCCCATAGTAAGAGACCAGTACTATAAGTCATCATTGGTAACACACATTGGTCGAAGACTCTTGTCTTAAGACACTGGAGTATTTTTGACGAGAAACTTTGCGAAAATTTTGGAACGCTGCCCAGCCGAGTTGGATTCGACGATTGACCTCTTTCTCGAAGTTGGACCTCCCTAGTTTGAGTGTCTGTCACAGGTAGATGCCTACTCGTCAACAACTTCGAGAACTGAGTTCCCAACTGAGATTGGGGTAGGTACAACATGCCCCCTCCACCGCGGCGGTTGCCCCGAGAGTGGGAGCAGAGGAGGAGGATATACTTGGGGTCTTCCATGGGTTCTGCCATGACTACAATATCGTCGGCAAATCGAAGGTGACTGATGTACTCGCCGTTTATATTGATGCCATGTCCTTGCCATTCCAGAAGCTTGAAGGCGTCTTCCAATGTAGCGGTGAACAGTTTCGGAGATATAACGTCTCCCTGTCTCAAGCCTCTTTGCAATGGAATTGCCTTCGAACTCTGTACTGTGTCTTTTGTACAAACACTTCAGCACTTCAATATACCGATAGTCAATATGGCACCGCTGGACAAACTCAAGCACAGCCCACGTCTCGATCGATTCAAAGGCCTTATAGTCCACAAACACTAAACAAAGCTGCATACATAACGAGATAATACCTCGGACGGGACGTAGACATGACTGCCTCCTTCAAAACGGGTACGTGGCGTAAATGCATACGAACCGTGACTCGGATTTGTCCATTTTTGACACTTGCATCATCAAGGAATCACTACTTCTCTCTACGGGACAAATGGAGTGTCTGTGTTCACCTCCGTCGCGAAAGCACGGACAGAATGGGGAACGCGCGGGACCACCCATCCCGTCCTTGTCTCCGTGACATATGCTTTTCATATACATTTTGTATGAAACGATATTTCCAAAACTTCCCGTCCCGTCCGGATAACAATGTGTCTGTTTTTATACTACTTTGTAAATTTTATATCAAACAGGCCTCTAAGTGGCCAACACTTACAGGCCTCTAAGTGGCCAACACTTAGAGGCCTGTTTGGTATAAAATGTACTTATGCCTTTGACTGCTAATATACATACTTATATACATTTACGATGCGCCTTATCTACGCAATTCCAAATTTCATCAAAATTGGTCTAGCCGTTTGAGCGTTGATAACAAATATCAGTATGGATGTATGTATGATTATCCATACATTAAAATTTCGCATTTATAATATTAGTAGAAAATATGATAGTATTGGTATTTCAAAATAGGTATTTTCACATGTACACGGTTCTACTTTATTTCTATTATAGCGTCCTACTAAAATAGTACAAGACCGTGCAATTCTTTTCACGATAGGTGCCTATCGTTAGTTGCTGTATTGTCAGTAGCTCCATTGTGAGCGTGTTGTCTAACCAATATATCACTAAAACAGACCACGCTAGATGGCGCTGTTCCACTCTAAAACACGAAAAGGTTTGTCTCTGAGAAAGATTAGGCTTAGCGCCAAATTCAAATTTTGAATAAGGTTCGGAAATAATACAAGACAGTATTTGCTTGGTATAGGAGAGTGAAGACTACTGAAAGCGGATTTGTGTGAGTTGTTTCATTTTAAGTCATTTTATTACTATGATAATACGATATTATATAATAATCTGTATTATATTTTGCTACAGCTTTAGATAGTTGACCAAACTCTTGGAATGCTTAATGAAATTTAATTGTCGAATACTGCAATAACTTGAGGCTTGTATAGGTTTAAGGATAAATAAGGAATACTCAGTTGTAACTAAAACACAGTAGATATAATCTCAATATTAATTTTTAATTAAGGATATATGCTAACAATATCTATAAATACAACTAAAACGATATTTCTTTACGGTCCAAAGATTTCCACCTGGTAGAAGATAGGCCCGCCTCGCCTCGAGGTAATGCTGAGCGTGACAAATGTTTGTCCAACGCCTCCCCCGGTGCGGACTACGGAAGCGCCCTGGTTGGCTACCACTCTTGGGAAAGCTCGCACAGCGCTGATGCGAGCGTTGCCAGCTCGTCGGAACTCTATGTTCTGCCGCTGGATGGTGTTGGCGATTGCTGGACGGTTCACGTGGATCCTGGAATGAATGTTAATTCTCTCTTAAGCATGGTGTTGGCCGGAATCGTTGGTAAGGAGTGAAAAGGTGACTATACGCCATTCCGTATGCGGCATCAGAACATGATGGCTCAAAAATAGTGTGCGTCACACCAAGAAGTTTCACTCATTTGTTACTTATGTAAATGGCATAGCATTTTAATGCAAAACTAAATACTTGGGTTTGAGACTACATGATTCTTATATTCCTTTTCAGCCAAACTCTTTTTAAAGCAGCCAAGTACTTCGTAATCGTCAACACAATTCACTTTTATACATATACGTAAATAAGTTAACCCGTAGACTCGCGATTCGCCATATTTGGCCCATAATACAATAGATTTCGCAGAAATCAACCTAGTTTTTCAGGACTGCAAGTGTGTGGTTAAACAAGTATGTGTATATCACACGATAGGTAGGTATAATATTAATTATAAATACTTACAATATCAATCTTCTAGTATTTCCGATAGTGCCCAGAGACAAAGATGCACTTCTGGTAATGGTTGGAATGATGGAAATGTCGGCTGAAAATAGTCCATCGTAAGGGATCTCGTCTACCCTCGATAAAGCTGGGATGACGGAGTAGTCGCCATTGGTTGCATCTATGACGTCGGTATACACGACGCTAGAAGTATTTGAAACGTCAGTCGAGTCACTGTCATAAGATGGGACGACTGAAGAGTCGGTGACGGCGGCGAAAAACGCGAAAACAGCTAGAGCAGGTACAATCTTCATCTGAAAAACAAACCAAAATGTATGTAGAGCGTGTCACACTTATGTACATGTTGGTCTTAAAACGGTTCTGGTTAGTTTTTGATATACAATGTGCACAAAGAAATGTTGGGCGATAGACAGTAGCCATACGATGCAAGATGTACCAATATGTTGCCTTGTCGTGTCGAGGTTATATAATGAGCAATATATAGTCTATTGGTCTCAGCATGCGATGTTGATTGCATATAACCATTTCTTATTGAAATACACAGGTTCTCTTCAAACGCCTGTGCTTAAACTAATTATCCAGAGTGATGAACAATATGGAAGAAGGTGCAGATATATTCTCAATCTTGGATTTATACTATTGCTAGCAGTACTCAATCAGCCATTGCGGTGAACGACTGCCCTACACATACAAGGATTTTCATTACTAAAAAGTATTGAGTATTAGTATTATATAAGCAATCAATTAGTACAATCAGAATGTCTTTGGATACCCTCTACAGAATCCCTGCATATACATTGTTTAGGTTGCTACATCTAATACAAAATCAGCTTGATTAAAAATATACATAATAAGACAATTAAAAATTTACCTTAAATTTTTTTGTTTCACACGTATTTTCAAAGAAACTGTACTCTGACGATAGACTAAATGTTTATATGCAAAAGTCTTGGAGGATCATCTATTTATACTTAGTAAAATCGTTCTGATAAGATAGCATTCAGTATCTACTTGTCGCATAACCTTATTTACGGCAAATTATGAAATTTAGAACAATTAATTACATCAGGTTTCACTTGGGTTTACAGATTTTCACGAATGAAAATAAATAATGCATCGGTGCTTTTTTATACTTTGCAATTTCACTCTCAATTCAGGGGATAATATAAGTACCTACTTATCCATAAATAAAGTAAATTTATTATTAACGTCCTTTATCCTTTTTTAAACTGGATACCATATCCTATTTAAAAATAATTCAAGATAGTTTGATTCTTATATCGGCATAAACATTTTAATACATTTTAAAATTATGTTGGAAGTTTTTAAAAATGTATACACAAAATGTTTGTGGAGCACGTTTGAAGTTACTAAATTTCAATAGGTAGGATTTGATGGATATTATCGGCCGCTTGCATGAGCGGCGTCAGTTTTTTTTCTAGTTAATATGTCTTAGCAGTTTCATTAATTGCGTTCATTAATTTTCACTATCGCTTTTATACTTTTCCAGAGGGTGAGATTTCTCTGGAGCTTTATGTACATTTAAATCAATCAACAAAATAGATTACAGTATCTTAACGCAACATCAATTACGTGCAGAGCAAATCGTAAATACAGGAGGATATATAAGTCTGTGTTGTATTAGTTGTTCGCGCGAGACCGCGCGACGTCACTACAATGAATGCGGTGAGAAACGCCGAGCAAAAAGGCGAGTCACCAATTTACCGTCGCTGCGAGCGACCGTTTATCAGCTCCGCGTTTACGCGTCAGCACAGTCACCCGAAGTGTACCGTCGCGTGCGCACGCCTAAATCGGCATTCCTAAATCAGCTCCGCGTCACGACACTCCTGGGATCCGCCGCCATTTCGCCCGTGCAAAATACACGTGTACGCGAGTGCGCGTCCTAGTGCAAAAACATTACTCCAAGTGATACAGGCATCCAGAACCCTTCAGCACGCAGTCCACAGCCGGACGCCTATTCAAAGGAAGTCTCACGGACCAGCCCGCATTCCTGTGAGTACCCTTCCTTTAATACCTAACCTTACTCCCTTTTAATATCACTCGACGTATGGCGATAGCCCCGCCATTAGTATTAGTATTAGTACCTATTTATTTATTATAATAACCTCGGCATACACCATTTACACTTTATTTACCATTAAATAACAATTTAGAATGATAAAGTTTTGTGAAAAGTTTTAATAAATTAATAGCATTAATCTAATATTTACTAAATTTGTTACATGGACCGTCACTCTTATCTTCGAATGTTCCCGAATCATAACATAAAATTAAAAGAAAAAAGTTAGTTAAGTCAATCAAAATTAAAAATTTCAGGATATGATCAGTGTTGCGTATACTTATGTATCCTCTATGCTCAGGTTAGTAACTGTAACGCTATTAGTTACGATTTGTGGTTACCTATTACCACTACGACGATACAGGCAAGTTGTTTTGTGAAGAAACCATCACGCACCACTTTCCACGACAGTAGCAATGTGACCCATATTTTCAAGTGTCAATTCGTCACGCTAAATAATAATTAATAATTTATTTATTCTTCAGATAACAAAGATCCAAGTTACACTTAATACTGTAGTACTTAACTAACTATAATATATACAATTCAATATAAAATAATAAAATAAATGGAATGACATAATAATAACAATAATAATTATAGCTACCTTACAGATGTAATTACATAGACTGAAGCTCAAAATCATTGTCTGAGCATCAGACGCAAAAAGTTGTTCAACATCTGTGAATCCAACGCCTCTGCAACTATTCTTAGGATACTGTTGTGGCTGTCACTCACTCTGCTTCTCAATGATGCAGCCTTCTTACGCATGATAGCGTGAAAGCCATCAGTTTGGTATTCGGCAAACATCTCCGACGCGCTGCAGAAACGGGGAAGCCCCAGCAGCATCCTAAAAATGTTATTGTATTGGACACGTAAGCTGTCCAGTAAAGTGTAGCTCTTAAGTCCAATTTCCATATTAATGCCAGATTACCCTTAAACGGAAATATTGATAATAATTTCACTCACAGCCTCGCGGCAGACTAAAATACTTAACATAATCAGCACATTACATCCCCTCTGCTGGGACTCGGGCCTTCTTCTCAGGCAGAGTAGTATAGACCGTAATGAACTACACGGGCCCAGTGTTTCTTGTGGAGTGTGGGCCCAGCGCATTGTCGTGGCAGAATATCAAAAAATAATTTAAAAATTAACTGAACTACTAGTGGAAGAACTCATTTATTAGTGGCCGTCTTGGTATGTATCACCGCGGCGTCAGATATTCTGCCCTGAAGCTGTAGTGCGTTATGGTTAGAGGCTTGTAGCAAATGTGGCTGTATATCTCGGAATGACGAGCGCAGTAGATAGATAGATAACACTTTATTAAGACACCACATTTATGACTTAATATTTGAAAATAAAGAACCAAGCTAAAAACTTGGTGCAACAATGGGCGGTTTTAGTCTCTTCCAGGCAACCCATTACTGTGGAGTACAGTGGCGTATAGGATTTTGATACTTGAATAAGATATGGCCATAATTGCGATTCTCTTGGAGAGACTGTTATTACAGAGTATCTTTCAACACCGAGACGCAACCGCGAGTGTTCCGCACTCTCCTTAAAAAAAACCACCGGATGTGGTTGAAACTATAGTTGGAAAGATCTGACTTATTTACGTGAATCTCGTTTTTCGTATTAAACATTTGTTCAACACGCTTACTACCAGTAGAACGAGATGAACTTTTTCTCAATATCTAGTAAAACCACTTCACTACTAAGTGTACAATTATCCTTTTCAGCCAAATCTAAGTATAATTGACGCTAGAATACAATATAATAGAATACAAATATATATTAATTTCTTTCTGAATTAAAAAAAGAATAAACAAATGAAAATATTAATCACGTGTTAAAAAAATATTATTTCTAATGTCAAACAAAAAACTCGTACGATTGTAAAAAGCAGGTGCGTCCTGTATCTGTTGCGAATGCACGACGAACACGAGTGACACTGCGCTGAACGCTGGTAAACATGGGAGGGGATGATACTTGCTCGGCAACAGAACGGAATCTAATAGTTTGTGAGCAGGATAACAATACGTGTAGCTTAGATAATTCTTTAAGTTCTAAGAAGAGTAGTATGTTATTGTAAGTTGTTATACGTATTACTCAAGCTGTGAAGTGAGCGCGCGACGCAATGTTACTTGATTTGTTTTGTGTAATGACTATAGGTATTTACTTGCTATATTTATGTATTCGAGAACACTACTGTCTAGACAAATCTTACATAGATTTTAAGACGGTATCATTCAAACTGATGTGTATTTCTTGGTGATGTATAATAAATAAAATATTAAATAAAATAAATAAATAAAATAACTTCGCCTGTTTTGTTATTCGAAAATACCATATCATGAACATTCGTGTTTGTATCTATAAAACCGATTTAAACAAATAAATGCTCTACAATCGTAGAAAAGCAAGCATACCATTTTTTTTGGATTTTTATCCTACTATTAAATACGAGTACATAGGTACATGCAGTCACGGGAATCAAAATAAGAGATCTAATTTTATGGTATAGGTACCTAGGTATATAAAACTAATTATACATTGTATATTTGATTTTTCTCTCATTTATATTCAAACCACTAGCTTTATCTAAGTTACTACCATATACATATTTTTACTATAAAAAATGTGCTATGTGTTTATTTTTTCTCCTTACGTGAATGATTTAATTATTCGTACATATTTATTGATTTTGCTTTTGTTAAACGTGTTTTGGCAACACTGAAAAAAATTCCTAATCTTAAAAAAAAACAAGTTTTAAAGCTAATTTAACTGTTTTGTTTTCAGAAGCATGGGCAAGCTTAGCTTTTAAACTTGTTTTATTACAGCGTACTCATGTAACAAATTGCATTGTATCGCAGTTGCAGTCAGTTCCAACGTAACAGCGGTGTTTGCGATTACCGTGATAAGTAGATAATGTCGGGGACTTACTTACACAATAAGATACATAATTAGTAATCATAATCAATCGACAATCAGTAAATATAGCTTCTGATAATCAGCTATAAAATGATGTTACTTTTTAAATCGATCAGGAACTGTGATAAGTAAATTTTGATTGGAAACATTGTTTACAAGACAAGACTAGTGTGACGATGTTTGGGAAAGCAGCCGTGGTATCTATGTATATATAAATATATATATGTGTTCGGGGATTTACTGAATGAATCTATCCGTATTGATATTAGATTTATCATAAACAATCTGCCGTACGTGTTTTGTTAATATAACCTGCTGCAAAGTATGTTTAGCTACAAAAGTTTGAAACATTATAAATATCAGTGTATGTATACGTATATAAATATCTGTAATGTGTCTATTGTAACAGAATATTATAATATACCTGTCGAGATCATAAGGGATACCTACAATTTGCTACTGAGAAATGTTGGATGGATGACGGCAAACCGAGTACTGCTGAACTTCAACAGTACTCGGCTTGCCCTCTTCAGCAGCTGAAGTTATCTTAAAAATGACAGCGTAACCGTGATATATGTTCATTTATATCACTTTGATTTATTGGCTGAAATAAATTTATAATAAGGTATCTCTCATAATAAGTCATATAACCTGCCAAAACCACTTCCTTACATTAACAAGATCAATTACCTACGTATTTTGACATATGACAGCGTTAATTCTTAACTAGCGAGATGTATCTCATATTGTAATTCTCGTTCACGTTATTTTAAATAGTAAAAATTATCTGTGCTTGTTCTTTATTATTTATTCTTATTTATTCTTTTTCTTTTTGTTTTCTTTTTCTTTCCTTTAGAGTTATATTTTACACTATCACAAAAAAATATGTGTTATATCAATTTGTTAACTATAATTCTGTTTTAAAATAATATATTATTATAATAACTTTGATTATTAATTATAAGTTAGAGATCATTATTAATAAAATACGGGATTACTCACGTAATATTTATCGGAAAGGTCCGACTATAGTTTCGACCACATTCGGTGGCCTTTTTCAAGGAGTGATCGGGACGCCCGCGTCGATGACGTCTCGCTTAGCACTGCGGGCGGCCGCTCGTAGCGCTCGTGATGTTAGAGGTTGGTGCGGGGGGCGGGATACATTATGTTGGGTCGGCGCGTCTTGGTGTGAACCCTCTTGATCGTCGTCGCTGGTGAAGCGCCTGCTGGTGTGTGAGGAGACGTCCCAGCAAAAAGAGCTCACTACGTCTGCACCAGACACATCATTTGCATCAAAATGAGCTCCATGAAGGCAAGGCTTCCTAGCATGTGGTAAGAACCATCCTCCGTCTCGATTGAAGTTTGACCGCTTACTAATCTCAATGGACTCTCGGATCTTGCGCGGCACGTAGAACTTTTCTCTCGCTAAGACCCGAGCTCTGTCGAAGCGGATGTAGTGGTTCGTGTCGGAGAGCAGAGAATGTTCTACTACGGCGGAACTGTTAGTATCTATATTCTTCATGGAGCGTATATGTTCAAGAAGTCTAGTGGAGATGTTTCTTCTCGTTTCCCCGACGTAACATTTCCCACAGTCGCAGGGAATCATGTAAACCCCGGGGACTCCTAATGTGTCTTTATCTTTGGGAGAGCGAAGCATCTGTCTTACTTGTCTCAGGGGCCGGAATATCGTCTTGATGCTGTACCTTCGGCGTAACAAGTTTCCAATTTTGTCCGTAACCCCTTTGACGTATGGAAGGTATGCTGCTGCCCTTTCCACCGAAGCTGGGCGTGTCTTAGGCGACGCGCTTACCATGCGCCAGCTCTGTCTCCATTTGTACCCATTGCTTTCCAGCACACCCCTGATATGGTTAAGTTCAGTGTCCAGGTATTCAGGGTCACATAACTTTAATGCTCTGTTTATGAGTGCCCGTGGAACTGAAGCTAGATGCGCTGGGTGGTGGTGTGAGTCTGCTCGGAGGTACCTATTCGTGTGTGTTGGCTTGCGATATACAGAGTATGATAGTCGGCCGACAGGATCACGTCTAACCAACACATCAAGAAAAGGTAGAGCTCCTTCTCTTTCCCGTTCCACAGTAAAAGCAATTTTCGGATGGACTTCGTTAAGGTGCTTCAGTAAAGGGTCCACGTCATCTTTGAGTACAATGGCAAACACGTCGTCAACATAGCGCCACCAGTGTTTAGGTTTATATGGAGTGTTCAAACTTGCCATCACCTCAAACCACTCCATAAAAATGTTCGCGACTACAGGAGCCAGAGGAGACCCCATCGCTATACCGTCAATTTGCAGGTAAAATTCCCTTTTCCACATGAAGAATCCACTCGACAGCGTAAATTGTATCAAGTTCACGTACTCGATAGGTATATTTAAGCATTCTATTAGATCTGATATAATATTTGTAGTGTCCTCTATCGGTATGTTTGTGAACAATGATACGACGTCAAAACTCACCATCTCTTCGTTGTCACCCAAACGTACGCCCTCCAGCAGTTGTATAAAATGGGCGGAATCTTTCACATAGCTGGTGGTTTTGCCCGTGAGAGGAAGCAGCATATCTGCGAGGAATCGCGCCGTCTTGTACGTAGGTGAGTCTATTTGGCTAACAATAGGACGGAGAGGCCAATCTGGTTTGTGGATTTTCGGTAATCCGTAGATTTTCGGTGGAGTCGGATTTGACGGGCGCAAACTATTATGTAAGTCGTCCGGTAAGGCCATTAAAAGCTTATTCAGCCTGGTGGTAACTCTGTTGGTCGGGTTGTAATCGACTTTTTTGTAAATGTTACTGTCATTGAGTAAGTTGTTTAGTTTTCGTTCATACTCGTGTGTATCGACAATAACAGTGGCGTTGCCTTTGTCTGCCGGCAGAACTAGTAAGCCAGGGTTTTCGCGTAGAGACCTCAATGCCTCCATCTCAGATTTCGGCATGTTAGACTTTGGCAACTTGCTTTTTCTCAGAGTTAACGCTACCTCTTGTCTTAGACTCTCCGCGTCGCGTGCATTGATCTTATTACAAATTATCACGTTTTCAATATTGCTGATAATGGTCTCAACCGGTATTATCTTTGGCGTTGGTGCGAAATTAAGACCTTTACTTAAAGCCATGGTCACCTCTTTTGAAATGAACTGCGAAGACAAATTAACCACGGACTTATCAACTATATCAGTGTTTTGTATGCTGATGCTTTGCTGAGAGGTTTTTATCAGGCGCTTGAGCTTCCCTTCATGTATTCTGATGGCACTACGTTTTATAATATGTGCCCTGCTATATGTCATAGTGTCCAAAGTTTCCCAAAAATCCGGGCGAAGCATCTTTGACAATTGTAGATGTAACCGATACAACTCATTTGACACAATAGATATTTTTCGATGGTACCCTCGAATTACCCGCACCAATAATTGTTTGTTTACGTTATCGAAGAATCTTTCGTAACCTTGAACACATTTTACTGGTTTAACTTTCATGAATTTTGGCACTACACTAAATTCACGACATTGTTTTACAAACACTAAACCACATTCAAGTTTGTCACGTTGAATTCGTAATTTCGCGAACCGTTTCACTTCATGTAGCCGTACCTCCCCGTAGAGGTTTGCAATTTTGTTATAAAAACTAACGTGGTTTTCAATCATTATTAATAAAATACGGGATTACTCACGTAATATTTATCGGAAAGGTCCGACTATAGTTTCGACCACATTCGGTGGCCTTTTTCAAGGAGTGATCGGGACGCCCGCGTCGATGACGTCTCGCTTAGCACTGCGGGCGGCCGCTCGTAGCGCTCGTGATGTTAGAGGTTGGTGCGGGGGGCGGGATACATTATGTTGGGTCGGCGCGTCTTGGTGTGAACCCTCTTGATCGTCGTCGCTGGTGAAGCGCCTGCTGGTGTGTGAGGAGACGTCCCAGCAAAAAGAGCTCACTACGTCTGCACCAGACACATCATTTGCATCAAAATGAGCTCCATGAAGGCAAGGCTTCCAAGCATGTGGTAAGAACCATCCTCCGTCTCGATTGAAGTTTGACCGCTTACTAATCTCAATGGACTCTCGGATCTTGCGCGGCACGTAGAACTTTTCTCTCGCTAAGACCCGAGCTCTGTCGAAGCGGATGTAGTGGTTCGTGTCGGAGAGCAGAGAATGTTCTACTACGGCGGAACTGTTAGTATCTATATTCTTCATGGAGCGTATATGTTCAAGAAGTCTAGTGGAGATGTTTCTTCTCGTTTCCCCGACGTAACATTTCCCACAGTCGCAGGGAATCATGTAAACCCCGGGGACTCCTAATGTGTCTTTATCTTTGGGAGAGCGAAGCATCTGTCTTACTTGTCTCAGGGGCCGGAATATCGTCTTGATGCTGTACCTTCGGCGTAACAAGTTTCCAATTTTGTCCTTAACCCCTTTGACGTATGGAAGGTATGCTGCTGCCCTTTCCACCGAAGCTGGGCGTGTCTTAGGCGACGCGCTTACCATGCGCCAGCTCTGTCTCCATTTGTACCCATTGCTTTCCAGCACACCCCTGATATGGTTAAGTTCAGTGTCCAGGTATTCAGGGTCACATAACTTTAATGCTCTGTTTATGAGTGCCCGTGGAACTGAAGCTAGATGCGCTGGGTGGTGGTGTGAGTCTGCTCGGAGGTACCTATTCGTGTGTGTTGGCTTGCGATATACAGAGTATGATAGTCGGCCGACAGGATCACGTCTAACCAACACATCAAGAAAAGGTAGAGCTCCTTCTCTTTCCCGTTCCACAGTAAAAGCAATTTTCGGATGGACTTCGTTAAGGTGCTTCAGTAAAGGGTCCACGTCATCTTTGAGTACAATGGCAAACACGTCGTCAACATAGCGCCACCAGTGTTTAGGTTTATATGGAGTGTTCAAACTTGCCATCACCTCAAACCACTCCATAAAAATGTTCGCGACTACAGGAGCCAGAGGAGACCCCATCGCTATACCGTCAATTTGCAGGTAAAATTCCCTTTTCCACATGAAGAATCCACTCGACAGCGTAAATTGTATCAAGTTCACGTACTCGATAGGTATATTTAAGCATTCTATTAGATCTGATATAATATTTGTAGTGTCCTCTATCGGTATGTTTGTGAACAATGATACGACGTCAAAACTCACCATCTCTTCGTTGTCACCCAAACGTACGCCCTCCAGCAGTTGTATAAAATGGGCGGAATCTTTCACATAGCTGGTGGTTTTGCCCGTGAGAGGAAGCAGCATATCTGCGAGGAATCGCGCCGTCTTGTACGTAGGTGAGTCTATTTGGCTAACAATAGGACGGAGAGGCCAATCTGGTTTGTGGATTTTCGGTAATCCGTAGATTTTCGGTGGAGTCGGATTTGACGGGCGCAAACTATTATGTAAGTCGTCCGGTAAGGCCATTAAAAGCTTATTCAGCCTGGTGGTAACTCTGTTGGTCGGGTTGTAATCGACTTTTTTGTAAATGTTACTGTCATTGAGTAAGTTGTTTAGTTTTCGTTCATACTCGTGTGTATCGACAATAACAGTGGCGTTGCCTTTGTCTGCCGGCAGAACTAGTAAGCCAGGGTTTTCGCGTAGAGACCTCAATGCCTCCATCTCAGATTTCGGCATGTTAGACTTTGGCAACTTGCTTTTTCTCAGAGTTAACGCTACCTCTTGTCTTAGACTCTCCGCGTCGCGTGCATTGATCTTATTACAAATTATCACGTTTTCAATATTGCTGATAATGGTCTCAACCGGTATTATCTTTGGCGTTGGTGCGAAATTAAGACCTTTACTTAAAGCCATGGTCACCTCTTTTGAAATGAACTGCGAAGACAAATTAACCACGGACTTATCAACTATATCAGTGTTTTGTATGCTGATGCTTTGCTGAGAGGTTTTTATCAGGCGCTTGAGCTTCCCTTCATGTATTCTGATGGTACTACGTTTTATAATATGTGCCCTGCTATATGTCATAGTGTCCAAAGTTTCCCAAAAATCCGGGCGAAGCATCTTTGACAATTGTAGATGTAACCGATACAACTCATTTGACACAATAGATATTTTTCGATGGTACCCTCGAATTACCCGCACCAATAATTGTTTGTTTACGTTATCGAAGAATCTTTCGTAACCTTGAACACATTTTACTGGTTTAACTTTCATGAATTTTGGCACTACACTAAATTCACGACATTGTTTTACAAACACTAAACCACATTCAAGTTTGTCACGTTGAATTCGTAATTTCGCGAACCGTTTCACTTCATGTAGCCGTACCTCCCCGTAGAGGTTTGCAATTTTGTTATAAAAACTAACGTGGTTTTCAATCATTATTAATAAAATACGGGATTACTCACGTAATATTTATCGGAAAGGTCCGACTATAGTTTCGACCACATTCGGTGGCCTTTTTCAAGGAGTGATCGGGACGCCCGCGTCGATGACGTCTCGCTTAGCACTGCGGGCGGCCGCTCGTAGCGCTCGTGATGTTAGAGGTTGGTGCGGGGGGGCGGGATCATTATGTTGGGTCGGCGCGTCTTGGTGTGAACCCTCTTGATCGTCGTCGCTGGTGAAGCGCCTGCTGGTGTGTGAGGAGACGTCCCAGCAAAAAGAGCTCACTACGTCTGCACCAGACACATCATTTGCATCAAAAATGAGCTCCATGAAGGCAAGGCTTCCAAGCATGTGGTAAGAACCATCCTCCGTCTCGATTGAAGTTTGACCGCTTACTAATCTCAATGGACTCTCGGATCTTGCGCGGCACGTAGAACTTTTCTCTCGCTAAGACCCGAGCTCTGTCGATGGAGGATCTGGAGGATGGTTCTTACCACATGCTTGGAAGCCTTGCCTTCATGGAGCTCATTTTGATGCAAATGATGTGTCTGGTGCAGACGTAGTGAGCTCTTTTTGCTGGGACGTCTCCTCACACACCAGCAGGCGCTTCACCAGCGACGACGATCAAGAGGGTTCACACCAAGACGCGCCGACCCAACATAATGTATCCCGCCCCCCGCACCAACCTCTAACATCACGAGCGCTACGAGCGGCCGCCCGCAGTGCTAAGCGAGACGTCATCGACGCGGGCGTCCCGATCACTCCTTGAAAAAGGCCACCGAATGTGGTCGAAACTATAGTCGGACCTTTCCGATAAATATTACGTGAGTAATCCCGTATTTTATTAATAATGATTGAAAACCACGTTAGTTTTTATAACAAAATTGCAAACCTCTACGGGGAGGTACGGCTACATGAAGTGAAACGGTTCGCGAAATTACGAATTCAACGTGACAAACTTGAATGTGGTTTAGTGTTTGTAAAACAATGTCGTGAATTTAGTGTAGTGCCAAAATTCATGAAAGTTAAACCAGTAAAATGTGTTCAAGGTTACGAAAGATTCTTCGATAACGTAAACAAACAATTATTGGTGGGGTAATTCGAGGGTACCATCGAAAAATATCTATTGTGTCAAATGAGTTGTATCGGTTACATCTACAATTGTCAAAGATGCTTCGCCCGGATTTTTTGGGAAACTTTGGACACTATGACATATAGCAGGGCACATATTATAAAACGTAGTACCATCAGAATACATGAAGGGAAGCTCAAGCGCCTGATAAAAACCTCTCAGCAAAGCATCAGCATACAAAACACTGATATAGTTGATAAGTCCGTGGTTAATTTGTCTTCGCAGTTCATTTCAAAAGAGGTGACCATGGCTTTAAGTAAAGGTCTTAATTTCGCACCAACGCCAAAGATAATACCGGTTGAGACCATTATCAGCAATATTGAAAACGTGATAATTTGTAATAAGATCAATGCACGCGACGCGGAGAGTCTAAGACAAGAGGTAGCGTTAACTCTGAGAAAAAGCAAGTTGCCAAAGTCTAACATGCCGAAATCTGAGATGGAGGCATTGAGGTCTCTACGCGAAAACCCTGGCTTACTAGTTCTGCCGGCAGACAAAGGCAACGCCACTGTTATTGTCGATACACACGAGTATGAACGAAAACTAAACAACTTACTCAATGACAGTAACATTTACAAAAAAGTCGATTACAACCCGACCAACAGAGTTACCACCAGGCTGAATAAGCTTTTAATGGCCTTACCGGACGACTTACATAATAGTTTGCGCCCGTCAAATCCGACTCCACCGAAAATCTACGGATTACCGAAAATCCACAAACCAGATTGGCCTCTCCGTCCTATTGTTAGCCAAATAGACTCACCTACGTACAAGACGGCGCGATTCCTCGCAGATATGCTGCTTCCTCTCACGGGCAACACCACCAGCTATGTGAAAGATTCCGCCCATTTTATACAACTGCTGGAGGGCGTACGTTTGGGTGACAACGAAGAGATGGTGAGTTTTGACGTCGTATCATTGTTCACAAACATACCGATAGAGGACACTACAAATATTATATCAGATCTAATAGAATGCTTAAATATACCTATCGAGTACGTGAACTTGATACAATTTACGCTGTCGAGTGGATTCTTCATGTGGAAAAGGGAATTTTACCTGCAAATTGACGGTATAGCGATGGGGTCTCCTCTGGCTCCTGTAGTCGCGAACATTTTTATGGAGTGGTTTGAGGTGATGGCAAGTTTGAACACTCCATATAAACCTAAACACTGGTGGCGCTATGTTGACGACGTGTTTGCCATTGTACTCAAAGATGACGTGGACCCTTTACTGAAGCACCTTAACGAAGTCCATCCGAAAATTGCTTTTACTGTGGAACGGGAAAGAGAAGGAGCTCTACCTTTTCTTGATGTGTTGGTTAGACGTGATCCTGTCGGCCGACTATCATACTCTGTATATCGCAAGCCAACACACACGAATAGGTACCTCCGAGCAGACTCACACCACCACCCAGCGCATCTAGCTTCAGTTCCACGGGCACTCATAAACAGAGCATTAAAGTTATGTGACCCTGAATACCTGGACACTGAACTTAACCATATCAGGGGTGTGCTGGAAAGCAATGGGTACAAATGGAGACAGAGCTGGCGCATGGTAAGCGCGTCGCCTAAGACACGCCCAGCTTCGGTGGAAAGGGCAGCAGCATACCTTCCATACGTCAAAGGGGTTACGGACAAAATTGGAAACTTGTTACGCCGAAGGTACAGCATCAAGACGATATTCCGGCCCCTGAGACAAGTAAGACAGATGCTTCGCTCTCCCAAAGATAAAGACACATTAGGAGTCCCCGGGGTTTACATGATTCCCTGCGACTGTGGGAAATGTTACGTTGGGGAAACGAGAAGAAACATCTCCACTAGACTTCTTGAACATATACGCTCCATGAAGAATATAGATACTAACAGTTCCGCCGTAGTAGAACATTCTCTGCTCTCCGACACGAACCACTACATCCGCTTCGACAGAGCTCGGGTCTTAGCGAGAGAAAAGTTCTACGTGCCGCGCAAGATCCGAGAGTCCATTGAGATTAGTAAGCGGTCAAACTTCAATCGAGACGGAGGATGGTTCTTACCACATGCTTGGAAGCCTTGCCTTCATGGAGCTCATTTTGATGCAAATGATGTGTCTGGTGCAGACGTAGTGAGCTCTTTTTGCTGGGACGTCTCCTCACACACCAGCAGGCGCTTCACCAGCGACGACGATCAAGAGGGTTCACACCAAGACGCGCCGACCCAACATAATGTATCCCGCCCCCCGCACCAACCTCTAACATCACGAGCGCTACGAGCGGCCGCCCGCAGTGCTAAGCGAGACGTCATCGACGCGGGCGTCCCGATCACTCCTTGAAAAAGGCCACCGAATGTGGTCGAAACTATAGTCGGACCTTTCCGATAAATATTACGTGAGTAATCCCGTATTTTATTAATAATGATTGAAAACCACGTTAGTTTTTATAACAAAATTGCAAACCTCTACGGGGAGGTACGGCTACATGAAGTGAAACGGTTCGCGAAATTACGAATTCAACGTGACAAACTTGAATGTGGTTTAGTGTTTGTAAAACAATGTCGTGAATTTAGTGTAGTGCCAAAATTCATGAAAGTTAAACCAGTAAAATGTGTTCAAGGTTACGAAAGATTCTTCGATAACGTAAACAAACAATTATTGGTGCGGGTAATTCGAGGGTACCATCGAAAAATATCTATTGTGTCAAATGAGTTGTATCGGTTACATCTACAATTGTCAAAGATGCTTCGCCCGGATTTTTGGGAAACTTTGGACACTATGACATATAGCAGGGCACATATTATAAAACGTAGTACCATCAGAATACATGAAGGGAAGCTCAAGCGCCTGATAAAAACCTCTCAGCAAAGCATCAGCATACAAAACACTGATATAGTTGATAAGTCCGTGGTTAATTTGTCTTCGCAGTTCATTTCAAAAGAGGTGACCATGGCTTTAAGTAAAGGTCTTAATTTCGCACCAACGCCAAAGATAATACCGGTTGAGACCATTATCAGCAATATTGAAAACGTGATAATTTGTAATAAGATCAATGCACGCGACGCGGAGAGTCTAAGACAAGAGGTAGCGTTAACTCTGAGAAAAAGCAAGTTGCCAAAGTCTAACATGCCGAAATCTGAGATGGAGGCATTGAGGTCTCTACGCGAAAACCCTGGCTTACTAGTTCTGTCGGCAGACAAAGGCAACGCCACTGTTATTGTCGATACACACGAGTATGAACGAAAACTAAACAACTTACTCAATGACAGTAACATTTACAAAAAAGTCGATTACAACCCGACTAACAGAGTTACCACCAGGCTGAATAAGCTTTTAATGGCCTTACCGGACGACTTACATAATAGTTTGCGCCCGTCAAATCCGACTCCACCGAAAATCTACGGATTACCGAAAATCCACAAACCAGATTGGCCTCTCCGTCCTATTGTTAGCCAAATAGACTCACCTACGTACAAGACGGCGCGATTCCTCGCAGATATGCTGCTTCCTCTCACGGGCAAAACCACCAGCTATGTGAAAGATTCCGCCCATTTTATACAACTGCTGGAGGGCGTACGTTTGGGTGACAACGAAGAGATGGTGAGTTTTGACGTCGTATCATTGTTCACAAACATACCGATAGAGGACACTACAAATATTATATCAGATCTAATAGAATGCTTAAATATACCTATCGAGTACGTGAACTTGATACAATTTACGCTGTCGAGTGGATTCTTCATGTGGAAAAGGGAATTTTACCTGCAAATTGACGGTATAGCGATGGGGTCTCCTCTGGCTCCTGTAGTCGCGAACATTTTTATGGAGTGGTTTGAGGTGATGGCAAGTTTGAACACTCCATATAAACCTAAACACTGGTGGCGCTATGTTGACGACGTGTTTGCCATTGTACTCAAAGATGACGTGGACCCTTTACTGAAGCACCTTAACGAAGTCCATCCGAAAATTGCTTTTACTGTGGAACGGGAAAGAGAAGGAGCTCTACCTTTTCTTGATGTGTTGGTTAGACGTGATCCTGTCGGCCGACTATCATACTCTGTATATCGCAAGCCAACACACACGAATAGGTACCTCCGAGCAGACTCACACCACCACCCAGCGCATCTAGCTTCAGTTCCACGGGCACTCATAAACAGAGCATTAAAGTTATGTGACCCTGAATACCTGGACACTGAACTTAACCATATCAGGGGTGTGCTGGAAAGCAATGGGTACAAATGGAGACAGAGCTGGCGCATGGTAAGCGCGTCGCCTAAGACACGCCCAGCTTCGGTGGAAAGGGCAGCAGCATACCTTCCATACGTCAAAGGGGTTACGGACAAAATTGGAAACTTGTTACGCCGAAGGTACAGCATCAAGACGATATTCCGGCCCCTGAGACAAGTAAGACAGATGCTTCGCTCTCCCAAAGATAAAGACACATTAGGAGTCCCCGGGGTTTACATGATTCCCTGCGACTGTGGGAAATGTTACGTCGGGGAAACGAGAAGAAACATCTCCACTAGACTTCTTGAACATATACGCTCCATGAAGAATATAGATACTAACAGTTCCGCCGTAGTAGAACATTCTCTGCTCTCCGACACGAACCACTACATCCGCTTCGACAGAGCTCGGGTCTTAGCGAGAGAAAAGTTCTACGTGCCGCGCAAGATCCGAGAGTCCATTGAGATTAGTAAGCGGTCAAACTTCAATCGAGACGGAGGATGGTTCTTACCACATGCTTGGAAGCCTTGCCTTCATGGAGCTCATTTTGATGCAAATGATGTGTCTGGTGCAGACGTAGTGAGCTCTTTTTGCTGGGACGTCTCCTCACACACCAGCAGGCGCTTCACCAGCGACGACGATCAAGAGGGTTCACACCAAGACGCGCCGACCCAACATAATGTATCCCGCCCCCCGCACCAACCTCTAACATCACGAGCGCTACGAGCGGCCGCCCGCAGTGCTAAGCGAGACGTCATCGACGCGGGCGTCCCGATCACTCCTTGAAAAAGGCCACCGAATGTGGTCGAAACTATAGTCGGACCTTTCCGATAAATATTACGTGAGTAATCCCGTATTTTATTAATAATGATTGAAAACCACGTTAGTTTTTATAACAAAATAAGTTAGAGATATTGCAAGTACCATATTTTGTTTGCCCGAGTTATAGTCTCATGGAGGGAAGGATAGGTACTTATTTATGTGGTTTCTCATGAATAGTTACATTACTTCTTGTTTCTTATACATATTCTTAACTAAGTTTCTTCATGCACTGTTTGTTTTAACAAATAGTGCATGTCTTTTTATCTTTATATTAACTTAATCTTTCCAGATCCTTATTGAATACAAAAATAAAGTTAAAAGCTAGACGTGACAGTATTTATTATAAACTTATTGAATTGCATCAATTTATCCTGCACATTGCATGCTGTCAAACCTATGTTTTACTAAAGAATCTTCATACTGCTTGTTTCATGAACATGTTTGTTAATGTGTATAAGAATTTAAAGCACCTATGAGCCTTATTTCATGACTATAGTTCTGTATATATTTTGAATTAGTTGTATATCATACTTTCCTATTTAGGCCATTTCATTACTACAATGTGCGAAAAGGCACAAATATAAATTTTTTCCCAAAAAAACAAATGTACGCGTAAGAATGGCTGTTGCGCGGTAAGTCGGAACTTACCACAAAACTAGATCTCATACGGCTGTGATACTTAGTTGGGGATTTGGCTGTTTTTATTTGAAATTTAAAAGCAGATATCTTATACGCAGAATAGCACACAGACATTAATATCAACGGGTAGTTCCCAATGACCTTATTCCACGTGGACGATGCCATGAGCAGAACCTAGTACAAAAGTAGTAGTAGTGGTAGTAGTAGTAGTAGTAGTAGTAGTAGTAGTAGTAGTAGTAGTAGTAGTAGTAGTAGTAGTAGTAGTAGTAGTAGTAGTAGTAGCATTAGCATAGTATAGATGTAAACTTTTATAGTAGATTTATACAGAGACCACTACTTTTACTACTACTATTATTAACCTACTTTGTACATATTATTTACTTACTTATTCCGAACATTTACCGGTCAACAATCCGCCAATATTACACGTCAAAACTAGAAGAAACACAAATCTAGGAAAATAAAACTAAATCGACGATATCCATGTTGAGCTTTTTACCCGACCAATAACAACCAGCCATTATAACCTACTTACGCAATACTAATATATAATACCTATGCAATACTGATTCATCTAGTAAAGTTTATATCTGTACACTTAGGTAGTAGTTGTAGTTATTTATAGTACATTACTGCAGCGGCCAGCAAAAGAGGCATTGATGGACGAACGTTATAATGTGGGCTGAAGCGAAGCCGAGGTACACATACGTAAGTCCATCGATGCCTAACTGTGGCCAAGGCTTGTAGAGTATATTTCTCAAACAATGCGCGGAAATAAAAACTAAGTAATACCTAGACAGAGCTTTTCATTGAAAAATACAGTTGTTGAATGTACAATTTTTAAATATTTATGCATGTAGTCTTTCCGGGGCTTAAGTTGGTTTAGTCTGATTCTAACGAGGCCTAAGGTTGTTGTATATATTAGGAATCGCCACATCGTGTTACAAAAACATATATGAACACTACACAGCTCGGGAAAAAAACGACCTAGCGGAAACTACAAAATATCCCTAACATCCTCTGACTTACGCCGCTCATGCAAGCGACCGGTTATTTCCATCGCATCCCACCTCTTGATATTTTTTAACTTCCAAATGTGCTTCACAAACATTTTTTGTGTAAATTTCTAAAAACTCCCAACAGAATTTTAAAATGTATTAAAATGTTTAGGCCGATATAAGAATCGAATTATTTTTAAATATCTATAAAGTAGGTTTGTATCCTATTTGAAAGATAATTTAAAAGATTAAATGATATAGGACGTCTTTAAATTAATAAATTTACTTTATTTATGGATATGTGGTTACTTATAAAATGTAAAAACCATTGCACCGATGCATTATTTGTTTTTAATTTGTGTAAAATATGTAAACCAAAGTGAAACCCGAAAAAACACTACTAGATAAACTGTTAACTAATTGTTCTTAGTTTTATAATTTGCCGTAAATAAAATATGAGGTCATGCGACAAGTATATACAGAATGCTATCTTATCAGAACGAATTTACTAAGTATAAATAGATGATCCTCCAAGACTATGCATATAAACATTTAGTCTATCGGCAGAGTACAGTTTCTTTGAAAATACGTGTGAAATAACAATTTCAAAGGTAACATTTTAATCGTCTTATTCGGTATATTTTTATCCAAACTAATTTTGTATTAGATACAACATCCTAAACAATGTATATGTAGAAATTCTGTAGAGGGTATCCATAGACATTCTGATTGTACTAATTGATTGATTGTATAATACTCATACTCAATAAAAAAAAATTAATTTTATATTTTCAAGCATGGTGAGGTGATTTCATTTTCTGTCAACGGTTAAAATGTTGCGTAGCGTTCGGGTTCCAAACTTCTAATCCATCATAAGTATTGAGAATCCAAAGTAAGTATGTGATCATAATGTAAAGTCAGGAGATACAATAATCCATAAGCGTTTATAGCACAGAACATACTCTAACTTTAAATATACACGGTTAAAATTAACGTCTAGCTGTTTTTGCTAAAAAGCGAAAGTTAGGTACGTTAATCTCTTTTTCTCTGTCCAAAAGAAACATTTGATCATAAGTACCACGACCTAGTAATAAAATTCTGCTTATTTTATCGAAAATTTGTAGGGTAGTCGTTCACCGCAATGGCTAGTTGAGTACTGCTAGCAATGTTATAAATCCAAGATAGTGAATCTGGCTCTTACTTCAATATTGTTTATCACTCTGGATCTGAATCTGTGTATTTCAATAAGAAATGGTTATATGCAATCAACATCGCAGGCAGAGACTAATACTATATATTGCCCATTATATAACCTCGACACGACAAGGCAACACATTGGTACATCCTGCATCTTATGGCTACTGTCTATCGTCCAACATTTCTTTGTACACATTGTATATCAAAAACTAACCAGAACCGCTTAAAGACTAACATGTACATAAGTGTGACACGCTCTACATACTTTTTGATTTATTTTTCAGATGAAAATTGTACCTGCCCTAGCTGTTTTCGTGTTTTTCGCCGCCGTCGCCGACTCTTCAGTCGTCCAATCTTATGACAGCGACTCGACTGACGTTTCAAATCCTTCCAGCGTCGTGTATACCGACGTCATAGATGCAACCAATGGCGACTACTCCGTCATCCCAGCTTTATCGAGGGTAGATGAGATCCCGAACGATGAACTATTTTCGGCCGAGAACACTGATTTTTCCATTATTCCAACCATATCCAGAAGTGCATCTTTGTCTCTGGGCACCATCGGGAATACAAGAAGATTAATATTGTAAGTATTTATAATTAAAATTATACCTACCTATCTTGTGGTATACACATAATTGTTTAACTTATTTACGTATATGTATAAAAGTGAATTCTGTTAAGGATTGCGAATTACTTGGCTGCTTTAAAAAGATTTTGGCTGAAGCCAAGGCCCAAGTACTTAGTCTTGCATCAGCTTTGCATAAACATGTTATGTCATTGTTATTTATATGAGTAACAATTGAGCAAAATTTCTTGAAGTGGTGCACATTATTTTTGATCCATCATGGTCTGATTTGTTCACTTCTTACTAACGATGCCCTGCTTAAGAGAGAATGAACATTAATTCCAGGATCCACGTGAACCGTCCAGCAATCGCCAACACCATCCAGCGGCAGAACATAGAGTTCCGACGAGCTGGCAACGCTCGCATCAGCGCTGTGCGAGCTTTCCCAAGAGTCGTAGCCAACCAGGGCGCTTCCGTAGTCCGCACCGGGGGAGGCGTTGGACAAACATTTGTCACGCTCAGCATTACCTCGAGGCGAGGCGGGCCTATCTTCTACCAGGTGGAAATCTTTGGGCCGTAAAAAAATATTTATATATTTATTATTTATAATAATTTAATTGTTTATATAGTTATTATTAATTAAAAATAAATATTTAGATTCTATCATCTGGGGTTTAATTACACTACTGAGTAATTTTTATTTATTTTAAATACCTACACATGCTTTAAGTTATTGCAGTATTTGGCAATAAAATCTTATAAAGCATTCCAAGAGTTTTTCTCAACTATCTAAAGTTGTAGTAAAATATATTAAAGATTATTATATAATATTGTATTATTAAAAAAAAAATTACTTGAAATGAAACAACCTGTGGGATTTTATTAATAGTAATAACTTTTTTACTTTTTTTAGGTAAATGTATGTCTTAACAAATCGCACAAATCAAAATTGTATGTCCTAGGGTGTGACGTGTCAAAGGCTTTGTCCTGAAAACGGGTATTATATACAGGTCGTGAAGGCGGACGCCCGGATAGGGGTTCCCTAGCGCTTGCGCATATTCTTTCTCTTTCGGAAAAATACACAGGAGTGGAATGGACTCATACAGTGTTCACTCCACTGCATAAAGAGGGTTCCACAAGGAAATGTAGCAATTACCGTCTTATTGCGCCAATATCACATTCCAGCAAAATTTTGCTACATACAATGAACGACTAAGGGCTTATCTGTCCAACGAGATTGCACCAGAGCATTCGGATTTGTTGGGGGAAAGGGTACTAAAGAACAGATTCTCATCGTTCGCTAGATCATAGAGAAGGCACGAGAGTTCAACAAGCCGACATACATTTGCATTGTTAACTTTTCTAAGGCGTTTGACTCTGTGAAATGGCCAATTCTGTGGAGGACTCTAGATGAGATAGGTACGCCTAAACACTTCTAAGACGACTCTATGAAGAAGGGTCGGGTTCAGGTTGAGCAGATGACGTACTATTAAGCAATTTTCATAGTAGTGCTGGAGCCCGTCAGGGATTTATACTGTCACCGCTCCTTTTCAATATATACACATAATTACCTAATAATAAATAGAATAGAATATAGATTTATTCCAGATCATCACACAACATAACAATAAATTACATGGCAAAGATAACAAAGTTATTAACTAAACCTTAAAACAAAACACTTTTTGTAATGTTGTGTGATGTCGGGAATGAGACCCGCCTCAGCATATGCTAGGGTTGAAAACCTTAGCGCTGGTTTTCAGTCGGAACTCATGACCGACTTCACGAACGCCAGTGTAACAATGAGTAGAAAATACAACAAATTATAAAGAAGCATCAGAGTGTGTACAAAACCAAAGGTATAAAAAACATTACAAATAACATATCAGGAGCAAGAACCAACAATATAGTTCTATATTTATTAAAACGATTGTAAAATGCTGAATATTGTCAGTGCCCAGTGAGTTGTGCCAAATATCATAACCATCAAAATACGCATGCCAAACTTAAAACTTAACTAATAAATATGGCAAATGTATGTTAACTCCTAACGCCAATGTTCCATTAGGTCAAATATAATTTGATTAACGAATAAATAGTAAATAAAGAAGTTTTAAATTGCATTCAACGAGTAATTCACATTATAAAAAAGGTAAGTGTAGACATATCAAAATATGTATCACAAAATATAAACTATAGCACCTACTTGATATGTAATTCAAAGCATAAATTAATGTATACTACATATTGTACTTTCATTATGCCTTCGGGAAATTTTTTACTTATTTATATTTTTTGTAAATGCATCAAGTAATTTTTTAGATGCTTGCTAAATGTTTGTAACGTTTTCTGTGCTCTTATTGGGGGAGGGAGATCGTTCCAACACCGAGTTGCAGCAAATCTGAAACTGCCACGAAAAGCTTGTGTTTTGTGTTGTGGTTTCACCAGCCTGTAAGCTGACGCTCGAGTATTGTATAAGCGTTTCTCCTGAGCCCAATTCAGTTTCTGCCACAGATATTCTGGTTATTTATAATTAACTATACCAAATAATAGTGTGGCAAGATGGAGCTGCTCGTGCCTTCATTTTCATGAGGTTTGCGTCATTGAAAAAGGGCTTTACATGTATCGCATAGTTCTGGAAGACTGGAGCAATTCAATATTGATAGTAATGCAACCCTTCAAGAGTCGATGTCATTTCGGGCCCAGAATACCGGTCCGTTCTTTGGTCACACCTCCCGCAGGAAAAAAAAAATTTACGACCCTGCGATTCAAACGATGATTTCTCAGCTTTGGTTACGTTTCTAGACATGAACCATATACCGATAGAATCGTATTAAACTAAGCCAACTGACAGTGGTAGAAACATGAGTGTGTGTGAGTGTGCTTAAGTGTGCAGTATTAAATACCATTTTGTTAGCCACACT
Organism: Selenia dentaria; assembly: GCA_917880725.1. NCBI lineage: Eukaryota > Metazoa > Arthropoda > Insecta > Lepidoptera > Geometridae > Selenia > Selenia dentaria. Next base: position 17,713,370 of record OU862897.1, read on the forward strand.
CCACTCTTGTATTAATTCGATGTCATTTTGTAGTTAAGGTAGTCACTAAGTAATTTTCTTACGTAAAGAGAAATTAAAATATATATATTTACATACAATCCAGTAAGCATTCAGTGCAAATAAAACAGTATAATGTGAAAAATCCAGTTTCTTAATTAAATCCCTGCGCAGTAGCGCAGTGCTACCGGAGTTTGAGGTTACTGAGATACTTAGATAATTCCGGGGTCTTTCTTATTTAGATAATCAACAATTAGTAATCATAACAAATACCTACTATCAGTATATCATACGTCTCATTATCCGGTCTCCAGCGATGTTTATTTATAGATGTAGATATAACGGTGATAAGATAATTTCAATTAATAAAACTGTTTACATGACAGTGTTTAGAAAAAATACGGTATATCTATTTATATAACTTCGGGGATTTACTAGCTCATATTTTATTATTATTACTTAAACCATCAAATTTTTCACATTTATGACAGTTTTCTTCTAACTTTTTTCTTTTTAATATTCTCTTGCAAAGTATTTGTTATACTATTTTTAGTATGTTACTAACATGTGTCATATATAAGCAAAAAGGAAAACAAAAAAAAATAAGAAATTATAAATTTAATCAAACGAAGTATTTACCATATCTATGCACTTTCGCTATTTTGTAGATAGTTCATTGATTCAATTGCTGAAAAGCAATGGAAATGGGAGCAAGAAACAATAAAATCTTTACGGTGGTTTGGACATCCCCATCGGAATGGAACTTTTTTCTACCGGTACTCAATTTGACTATTTTTTAATTTTTATGTTTGTCACCTCATAACTTTCGATTGGGTGGACCGATTTTCAAAATTCTTTTTTTTGTTTGAAAGCTGGCTTCCCGTGTGGTCCCATTTAAATTTCATCAAATTCTGTCCATTTGTTTTTGAGTGACACTCCAATAATTGATTTTTACCAAAGGAATAGAATGAAAGTCGGTATTAATTTTTTTAAATTGCACTTGATCTAGCAAGAAATTGTCAAAATTGTGAAATAAGTAGTAATCTGTTGGAGCAAGATCTGGGGAGTATGGTGGGTGTCGAAGACATTCCAATCGCTGCTTCTCTATTTTAGCGACCGTCTGTCTTGCAGCGTGAGGTTCAGCATTGACCTGAAGCAGCCGTGGGCTAGAGAAATTGTCTAGTCTCAGTTGTTGAATCGCGAGCTTTTGCTTAATGGTTAGCAATTTTTAACAATACAGATCTGCCGTGATCGCCGGTCCAGATCTTAAAAAACTGTAGTATATATAACAGCACTGGTCCATCAAATTCTCACCAGTACGCGCAGTGAATGCGTGTTTGTTGGGGTGCTTCACTCAATTCATGAGTTGCAACACAGTTTTAAAAGGTTTCTTGAGGAGGGTACCAGCTGCGCTGGGGAATCCCTCTCCGGGCGTCCGCCCTTACGACCTGTATATAATATACCCTTTTTCAGGAGAAGTTTAGTACCTTTGGCACGTTACATCCCAAGATATCCAAATTTGATGTGTGTTATGTGTTATGACATAAATTAACTCAAACAAAAGTTTTGTAGTTTGTACTATACATACATATACGAGTAACAAAATTCTTTCAAGTTGTTTCATTTTATGTCATTTTATTTCTAAGATAATACGATATTATATAAAAATATATAATAATATTTTGCTACAGCTTTAGATAGTTAAACAAAATCTCTTGAAGTGTTTTATGAGATTTTATTGCCGAATACTGCAAAAACATAAGCCATGTATGGGTTTTTAAGATAAATAAGGAATCCTCAGTAGTGTAATCAAACCTCAGTAGATATGATCTAAATATTAATTTTTAATTAGGATATATCTTAACAATATTTAATTTAATTGTATTTAACAATTAAAACGATATTTCTTTACGGCCCAAAGATTTCCACCTGGTAGAAGATAGGCCCGCCTCGCCTCGAGGTAATGCTGAGCGTGACAAATGTTTGTCCAACGCCTCCCCCGGTGCGGACTACGGAAGCGCCCTGGTTGGCTACCACTCTTGGGAAAGCTCGCACAGCGCTGATGCGAGCGTTGCCAGCTCGTCGGAACTCTATGTTCTGGCGCTGGATGGTGTTGGCGATTGCTGGACGGTTCACGTGGATCCTGGAATTAATTTTCATTCTCTCTTATACACGGCATAGACTGGAATCGTTGGTAAGGAGTGAAAAAGTGACTATGCATCATTCCGTGTGCATCATCAGACCACGGTGGCTCAAAAATAATGTGCGTCACTTCAATAAGCTTTGTTAATTTTTTACTTATGTATATTATAATGACATAACATTTAAATGCAAAGCTGATGCAAGACTAAATACTTGGGTTTGAGACTACATAACAGCAGCCAAGTACTTCGTAATCCCTAACACAATACACTTTTATAAATATATATAACTAAATAAGTTAAACAAGTATGTGTATATCACACGATAGGTAGGTATAATATTAATTATAAATTCTTACAATATCAATCTTCTTGTATTCCCGATGGTGCCCAGAGACAAAGATGCACTCCTGGAAATGGTTGGAATAATGGAAAAGTCGGTGTTTTCGGCCGAAAATAGTTCATCGTTCGGGATCTCATCTACCCTCGATAATGCTGGGACGACGGAGTAGTCGCCATTGGTTGCATCTATGACGTCGGTATACACGACGCTGGAAGGATTTGAAACGTCAGTCGAGTCGCTGTCATAAGGTGGGACGACTGAAGAATCGGCGACGGCGGTGAAGAACGCGAAAACAGCTAGCGCAGGTACAATTTTCATCTGAAAAACAAACCAAAATGTATGTAGAGCGTGTCACACTTATGTACATGTTAGTCTTTAAGCGGTTCTGGTAAGTTTTTGATATACAATGAGCACAAAGAAATGTTGGACCATAGACAGTAGCCATACGATGCAAGATGTACAAATGTGTTGCCATGTCGTGTCTAGGTTATATAATGGGCAATATACGAGTATAGTCTATTGGTATCTGCCTGCGATGTTGATTGCATATAACCATTTCTAATGGAAATACACAGGTTCTCTTAAAACGCCTGTGCTTGAACTGATAAATAATAAATAATAAATAGGTAACTGATGAATCCAGAGTGATAAACAATATTGAAGTAAGGACCAGATAGATATACAATCTTGGATTTATAATCATCTCAACTAGCCAGTGCGGTGAACGACTGACAAACAAGTTTTTGATAAAAGAGCAGCATTTTCATTATACTAGGTCATGGTACTTATGTTCAAACCATCAGCCAAATCTGACGTTGACTTTTGGAGTGACAGAGTAAGAGAGATTAATGTGTCTATAAGCTTTTTTTGCAGAAACATAATGTCGTTAATTTTAACCGAGTATATGGTGCTGGTATGGTGGTCTTACTATGGACCTCATAGATAAGCTCAAAGTCGCACAACGAGCTATGGAGAGGGGTTTCTCTACGTGATCGAATCAGAAATGAGGAGATCCGTAGAAGAACGAAAGTCACCGACATAGCTCAGAAGATTAGCCAGTTGAAGTGGCAGTGGGCAGGGCACATAGCACGCAGAACAGATGGCCCATGGGGCCGAAAGGTTCTGGAGTGGAGACCACGGACCGGCAAGCACAGCGTAGGTCGTCCACCGACAAGGTGGACAGACGACCTGAGGAAGGTCGCAGGACGACGTTGGATGCAGGCTGCTTCCAACCGGTCCTTTGGAAAATTATGGGGGAGGCCTATGTTCAGCAGTGGACGTCCTACGGCTGAGATGATGATGATGATGATGATGGTGCTGTGTAAAAAAAAAAAAACTTAAACTTATCGATAATTAAATTTTCTGATCTCGCACAATATGGATACATACTTTTGATACATGATGGATAAAAAGTTTAAAAACGCGAGATTATACCAAATACTCTACCCAAAGTGTTAACCGTTGGCAGAAAATTCAATACCTCACCATGCCCAAAAATAACTATTTAGTATTAGTATAATACAATAAATCAATTAGTACAATCAGAATGTCTTTGGATACCCTCTCAGAATCCCTATACATACACTACATATCCCTACATATACATTGTTCAGGATGTTGTATCTAATACAAAATCAGTTTGATAAATACAAAAAGTAAAATATACATAATAAGACAATTAAAATGTTACCTTTGAAATTGTTATTTCACACGTATTTTCAAAGATACTGTACTTTGTCGATAGACTAAATGTTTATATGCATAGTCTTGGAGGAACATCTATTTATACTTAGTAAAATCGTTCTGATAAGATAGCATTCAGTATCTACTTGTCGCATAACCTTATTTACGGCAAATTATGAAATTTAGAACAATTAATTTCTTCAGGTTTCACTTGGGCTTACAGATTTTCACGAATGAAAATAAACAATGGTGGTTTTTTATACTTTGCAATTTCATTCTCAGTTCAGTGGATAACATTTCATAATTACCTATCCATAAAATAAGGTAAGTTTATTTTGTAAATTTATTAATTTTACGACGTCCTTTATCCTTTTTAAAATAGGATACCAAATCCTATTTTAAAGATATTTAGTAGTACACACACACAAATACAAAAGAATATTGACCGTTCCTCTTAAATATTGCCCCTGAGCTAACCCCTAAAATATGGTGGTATTTACGAATAATCGAATAAAAGTCTGTGGTATTGACGCTGCATAAACAGCTCGAAGGATTAATTATGTGTGTGGGGAAGCTGCTGTAAAAGAAAACACGGTAAATTTTTGGTGCTAACGTTTTCATTTTGGAAATTTTTACCTACAGAACAAATCTTGTGGACAACCAGAGACTCCAGATTAAACAACAAAAAATTAAAGGTGATCGTGCAGATCTATCGCAGAGTTAGTTACCACGTCAGAGCTAGCGGCAGGTTTCAGTGTACGTGACAAAACAATTTCAATGAATTTAAATAAATTGATTGAACAATCTCCAGAAACTAAATGAATTGAGTGAAGCACGCCAACAATTGTGTGCTGCGTTACATTGCTCAATCGTCACAATAACAGGAGAAATTTGAATCGTATTGGTACTTTCGATGAAATATGAATCCTGAACAACAATTGGAAACGCACATTGTAATAAAAGACTGCTTCAGGCACAATGTGTAGGTATTTATTCTCGACTTGATATGATAGAACAGAAGAGCTGTGAACAGTTTGCTAGCTGACATGACAGTACGCGTAATGGCGACACAACGTAGGGTTGGGACACACTACTAGTGATGTGACAATTACAATATATGACACACATCACTGTAGTTGAACCCTTGAGAACGGGATAAATCCTGTTCCAATTGAAAGTTGACTCAGAAAAAAATACTGGGTAACTGAGTATTTGGTGGACCAGTGCTGTTATATATACTACAGTTTTTTTAAAATCTGGCCCGGGGATTACAGCAGAACTGTATTGCAAAAAATTGCTAACCATGATGGAAAAGCTTGCTATTCAACAACTGAGACTAGTCAATTTCTCTAGCCCACGGCTGGCTCAGGACAATGCTAAACCTCACGCTGCAAGACAGACGGTCGCTAAATTAGAGGAGCAGCGATTGCAATGTCTCCGACACTCACCATACTCCTCAGATCTTGCTCCAACAGATACAATTATTTTTCACAATTTGGATAATCTTGCTAGAAAAAAAGTTCCATTGCCATGGGGATGTCGTCCAAACCACTTTCAAAGGTTTTATTGATTCTTGCTCCCATTTCCATTGCTATTCAGCAATTGAATCAATGAACTATCTATAAAAGGCGAAAGCGCATAGATATCATAAATACTTATAATAATAATAATAATACCGCAGGGGCGGCTTTGTGGCGAGCCGTCGGTAAGTGGTGATTCTCCCTGGGGCTAAATGAGACCCCTGACCCCCGGCTTGCCTTAATTGGCCGTCTGGGGGTGGAGACGCAAGAGCAAGACACAAAAAGCTCCAAGGGCGGAAGTGTTAAAGGGCATAACGCTGGTAATAGCGCTCTAGTGAAACTGCAGCACACCTCTCAACACCCGTCAGCCATCCACACCAACGTTGCCCCTTTTGTCACCATTGATGGTGGCTCTTATGGGGGGCCCGTTTAGTGGGTGGCAAGTCACCACCTGCCTAAATATTTTAAATGAGACTGAAATTGACAGGTGCCGTAGTCTCGTCCATAGCCCACTATCTCCCGTACCACTAATAAGTACATATCAATAGCAATGCCATTTTACCCATTTTTGTAATAGATATACCATGTAACCATCCATCCAAAATGTTTCTGTTTTTATAATACGAGTACATTGTATTTTTATACCAAACGGCTACAGCCCCACTTATGCCATGTAAAGGACCGGGCAAAACCCGTGAAATTGTTTGAATAAAAATAACAATAATATAAATTATTGTTATTATTGTTATTTATTATTATTTATTATTTATATTCGATTGATTATATTTATAATATCTGTTTTTTTATTACTTTTTCTTACTTATATGACGTTCATATTATGTTAGTAACATACTATTGATAGTATAACAAATACTTTGCAAGATAATATAAAAAAAAGTTATAATCTGTTTATCATAAATCTGATATATTTGTTGGCGTAAATAATGATAGTCAGCTAGTAAATCCCCAAAGTTGTATAAATAGATATCACCGAAATTTTTTCAAACACTGTCACCCTAATCATGTAAACAATATTGCTGATTGAAATTATCTTATCACCGTTAAATCTACAATTATAAATAATCATCGCTAAGGACCGGATTATGAGACGTATGATATACTGATAGTAGGTATTTGTAATGATTACTAATTGTTGATTATCTAAATAAGAAAGTCCCTGAAATTATCTAAGTATATCACAGTAACCTTAAACACCGGAGGCACTGCGCTACTGCGTTGGGATTTACCTGAGGAATTGGATTTTCAACATTATACCATATTATGGGCACCATACCTACATACATGTTTTAATTTCTCTTTACCTGGAAAAATTTCCCACGAACTCACGATGAAGTTAATTTAACGCGTCCAGTGTCTACTTATTTCGGTGTCTTTTCAATCTACGCATAAAAGTTCAGATGAAAAATACCACTCTTGAATAGTTAGACCAACTAATAGCAAATTTATACCGGCGGAGTACATTGGATCCGATAAAATTAGTTAAAAATAAGAGGTATAAATATAATGTATGCCCGACATGGCTTAGCACTTATTTGCACATACACATGGTGTACGCTCGACACGTAACGGAGTAAGTACTAGGTATTATAAAGACTGCCTAAAGTGTTTTCATACCTGCCCTACTTAAAATGTGGCAAAAGGAAAAAAAGACTCAGTCACAAAGTGACTTAGTTGTCTTGTAGGATGAACTAAAGTTACTCGAGGGTAAGGGAAATGAACTATTGTAAAGTAAAGTAGTGGTTAAATTACCCTTATACTAGTATCAGCTCGCGACTTCGTTCGTGTGGAATAAGGTTATCGCGATCCGTTGGGAACTACTTGTTGAATCGGATTTAAAAGTAGGCTTTTGTTAAAGTTGGGTACAAACCATCTCAACAACAAAACTCATTTGTGCGTGATTGAGCAACAATGATGTCACGGCGACTTAATATTTTTTCCAACATTACTGGTGGTACAATCCTGGCGTACAATTAATCTATTGGTAGTACCTACCATAAAATATATGTTTATGATTCCCTGTATCTCGGGAGGCATGGACAGAAACAATAACACATCACAACTTCCAAGACCCGAGAACCAACATTTGTAATAATAAGTCAAATATTTGCCCCAGTTAGGTATCCAACCTGGAAACCCGCGCGCTTTCAATGCGCTTACTGAGCTAATAGAGTAGTCAATCCCTATATGATTTATTGTCATTGATAAAAATATTATAGATATAATCTATAATATTTTCATCAATTACAATATAAAGGTACATACATTTTTGTATTCTGGACGACCATTCGATGTCATGGACAGTGGCGTTTGTTGGTGAAAACTTTAATTCTAATTTCAAAAACAAATTAATTTATTCTGATAAAAAGCGTCTTAAATACAATTACAGATTATCACACAGTAAAAATAAACCAAAAATAATGAACCAACTAATATCAAGTAATAACATAACCAAATTATATAAAAAGTAATGTCAGAATTATCAATTAAAGCAAAAATAACAATTACTTATATAGAAATCAACAATAGATCTTTTTATATTAGATTATCACAAATGTCAACCACCAGGGTGTATCATACTGGTCTTCGAGCCTCTCACAATAACAATACACACTTAATAACATTCCATTTGTCATACAGTCAATTTCTGCATTAGGGTCGTGGAGTGCATTCGAGTTAAAGGAGTCAACAATAGATCTTTTTATATTAGATTATCACAAATGTCAACCACCAGGGTGTATCATACTGGTCTTCGAGCCTCTCACAATAACAATACACACTTAATAACATTCCATTTGTCATACAGTCAATTTCTGCATTAGGGTCGTGGAGTGCATTCGAGTTAAAGGAGATTGAACGCGCCCTTGTGTTACCCCGAGGGACATAAAACAACTCGAGTCGCCGACCGCGCAGGTACATAGAAGACACAAACAACGTACATAATAGACTGAGAAGCTGAACGCAGTCTACTGCACCTCTAATAACCTACAGCCTACCTTTTATCGGTGGTAGTGCCACGCTGTACACCCCACAGCCGAATGGGCCGGCACGACCGGGGAAGTACCACACTCCCACATAACACCGACGTGAAGTATCATGGCTTGCTATTAAGTTTCGTCGGTTTGTGGGAGGTTCCGGATGCCCGATTCCCCCCTTCCCCGTTCTTGCTCTCCTTCCCCCTCCCCCTCCATCCTCACCCCTTCTATCTCATCCTTCCTCAAAGGATGCGTTGCCGATCCTCGAGATATCTGATATTGCCGATGTCCGTGGGCGACGGTATCACTTACCATCAGGTGAGCCGCTTGCTCGATTGCCAACCTATCCCATAAAAAAAAATTAATGACCAGTTGATCGAAGATCCTCCTATCTTCCAGCGATATAACGGAGTTGAACGAGCACACGAGTTACAAGAACGGGTAATACGAGTAACCATAAAGTATCTTCTACAGCGATCTTAAAAGAAGTTTTGGACCTTCTCGAGCATCCGTGGATAAGTTACCTGGTGAGGATTCCAGACACATGCACTTGATTCCAGTTTGCTCCTGACTAAGGAGTTAATAATGTGAGGGTAATAATATATATGAAGGTTTACCTGAGGGTTTTGGAAGTTCTTAGCGTTTCGCAAGACGAGCCCCAAACGGCGGAAAGTCTCTTCAGCAAGGGCTTATATGGCACCCTCCAAAGTGACTTTGGAGGGTGTATTGTCCTTGATGCGTAGAGGTGTACTAAGAATGGGTTTTTCGAAATTCTACCCCTAAGGGGGTCAAAAGGGGTGGAAACGTTTGTATGAAACTACTTTGTTTTTGAACTTATAGTTGTGAAAATTTGTATTTGTATAGGTTATTCAAAATAAAAAATGTTGGACTATTTTTTTGGATAGTGGTGGTTTATGAAGGTTAAAGGGAGGGGTGAAAGTTTGTATGAAAAGTTTTTTGTTTTTGAACATACAGTGGTGAAAATTAATTAGCATTTGGACAGTTTAAAGTGACAATTTCAATATTTTGATTGACAGGTATCACTTAAGGGGAAGAAACGGAAGATATTTTTTTTTCAAAAGTTCTTTGTTTTATGAGCTACAGTGATGAAAATTGATAACTAATTAACGTAATTTAAAATAAATAGTGATACTTTCAATATTTTTGTCAGGGGCGACTTAAGGGGGTAAAACGAGGGATGTAAAAAATACTACATATTATAAACTGCAGAAGTCAAATTTTCGTACAATGAAAAATATGCTAAAAACCGAGCCAGGGGAAGTAAGGAGTGAAAAATAAGTTCAAATTGTTTGTTTCTCTGTGTTTGTCTGTCTGTTTGTACGGGCTAATCTCCGAAACGACTGGACCGATTTAAATGAAATTTCGTATGGTGGTAACTTATATCCCTGATCAACTTATAGGATACTTTCAATCCCTGTTAGTTAGAGAGTTCCCATGGGATAATAAAAAATCTGTAATTACCGTATCCTGCGAGGCCACGCGAGCGAAGCCGCTGGCGGGTCAGCTAGTGTTATATATAGTATCTACTATATACATCGAAGATTCCAGAGCTAAAGAATGACGTTTGATGATTTTAAAGCCTGAAGGTTATGGGTGTGATAAATCATATTATAATAATTAAATAAAGTATTGTATTATATTATTTATTAGCAGCTCAGAGCTACGCAAAAGACATACTAACATATTTTATTACATACTAGCTTCTTCTAGCACCATCGTAACGTAATATAAGGTAGTCGTATTCCCTCAGGAACTACTCGCTAAATCAAAATCAATAGATAAACAGTAAGGTTCGTGTTATTCATAATTACTATACCTACTTACTTGATGCGTTTATTACAAGCTAAATTAAGTACAAAACCAATATGGCTCGCAACTAGAAGATGCCTAGAAAACATACTACCTCACTAACTTTTGTAAACTTAAGCACAAGTAAAATAATAATGTTTTTGTTGAACTCACGGAAAAGTATACCTAAAACAGAAACGCAGGTAAAACTGGGAAAGAGGGACATATCTTTAATATATATGCACTTATCAAAAACTTATAAAAAATAAAAAGATACAAAAATAAGATAATTCGAATTCGTCCTGTCTTATCAGATTAGCAGCACGTAGTATAAATAGGCGAGCTTACCTAAATATAATTGTATTAGAACATCATTGTCTTTCGATTACTCAACTAAATAAACTAAATAACTAAACTACGACGCACTTCTGGAATAACAAGGTAAATATTCCTGTTCATTTTAATAATATTCATTACTACATAGTAGACAGTGTAAGGTGTAACTTGTGTGGTGGATATTATTTCAATAAATATCTGCCTAAATATATTTTTTATATTATTATATATATTTTATATTATTTTTATATTATTTTCAGTTCGCGATTTGAGGATAATATTTCTTTTGTTATCAATTTTGTAAAATTTTAAGTGCAGAAGTTGGTGTCGCATCAAGTAGTTAGCTATTAAAATTAATTGTATGAAAAACCTGATATTTGTCTAGATCTTGTTCAGCTTAAAACTTATTTCATCGGTGATACATTCTTGCGGGAGAGGCATTTTGCTATGCAGAGAAGTTCATATATAAAAATATAAAATTAAAAACAATTTTTAATTTTATATTACGGATAACACTTCCTCTAGATGTCATTTTTACTTCTTTATGTAAAATGATGAGGCAACCAATGTAAATAAATCAACGTTTATATCTACGTGTGAAACGGTCTAACTTGTCTTTTCCAGATGTTGAAAGTTTTTGCATTAGCCGTTCTCGCGGTTTTCGCCGCCGTCACGGACTCTTCGGTCATTTCGTCTTATGAGAACAACGACTCGTATGATGATTTAAATCCTCTCAGCATCGTCTATTCCGACGTCATAGATGCGAACAATGGTGACTACTCCGTCATCCCATCTTTATCCAGCGTCGACGAGATCCCTACCGATGAACTATATTCATCAGGAAACACCGACTTTTCCATCATTCCATCTATTTCAAGAAGTTCTTCCTTGTCACTGGGCACTATCGGAAATACTAGGAGGTTGATATTGTAAGTAAATTAAAACAATTATATTATTGTAACCATTAAAACACAAATATAAATATTTATAAATGACAAAGGCAACAGACGAGTGGTTAGGGAAAGTGCTATGCTGTTCATATTTTCCATGTGAACTATAATTATCATAAATATCAAAGGCGCTAGATACAACTGTCCTGGACAACCATGCTCAATCAATGCACTCGAGGAGCACTTGGTCACTTGTAACCCATATCAATGCTTGTGAACATATCCAGTCTATGCCGAGTTTGAGGAAGAATTCACAAGATATATATAAATTCCAGGATCCACGTGAACCGTCCAGCAATCGCTAACACCATCCAGCGGCAGAACATAGAGTTCCGACGAGCTGGCAACGCTCGCATCAGCGCTGTGCGAGCTTTCCCAAGAGTCGTAGCCAACCAGGGCGCTTCCGTAGTCCGCACCGGGGGAGGCGTTGGACAAACATTTGTCACGCTCAGCATTACTTCGAGGCGAGGAGGGCCTATCTTCTACCAGGTGGAAATCTTTGGGCCGTAAAGAAACATGAACGTTTCTTTTATTTTATTCCTTCAAAGGTTGAATATTGTTTATATTGTATAGTTTACTGTGATAATATTACGTTAAATAAAAAATGAATATTACCTTTAAACTTACTGTATTTTAACTTATGTGTGATTCCTCATTGTTAACACTTTGTTCAATTTTATACTCGTACATTTTATATGATATATAATCATATATGAAGATATCCTCAAATGAGTGCAATGAGGTTTTTTACAATCAACCTTATGCTTGCAGTTTCCACACCATAATGCACAACATAAATGCAGAAGTATAATTATGTAAATGAATGTATGGTTTTTCACTGCAATTCTATCCATTTCGTCAATTCTTCAATATCTACATAAGCAATAGACGACGACCTGGAATAATACGTATATAATTATTTTGTTTTAGAAAAAGTTAAATATGATATAAGTTTGATAGGTTTTGTACTTCTACTTTTGTTACGCTTAGAATGGGTTGTAGCGCTTTACACTATTCGCATAAATTACACTAAGCTCGCTATGCATCTTCTATAGGTATACTCATCCTTTACCTATACTCAAACTAACTAAACAAAAAAGAAGTAGGTGACTATCAACACCTAATTAAATAGCTCTGTGTTGTTTTCATTGCAGTTAAACTGTTTCCTAGTGCTCAAATGTTGTAGTGTGTGCGTGCACTAACCTGTAAGCTACTCGTATATACTTGTGATTGATTTGCTACTTAAACTCCAGTGATGGTATCAGTTCAAGAGGTAATGAGAACGAAGCTGTTCGCTTATTTCAGTTTAATTCAGTCGCTTTTGGACTTCGGTCTAGCCCATTTCTAGCTATGCGCTCAATCCGTCAACTAGCTGCAGATTATAAGGAAACTCTTCCTCTAGCAGCAGAGGTAGCTAGCAAAGACATCTACATGGATGACATAACTACTTCTGTTGTTTCCACCGAAGTTGGAATTGATTTATCCCAACAACTTTTGGCTTTATTTCGATCCGGTGGGTTTAACCTTGTGAAATGGGCAAGTAATTCACAAGAGTTCCGAAATGCACATGTTCCGGAATCACATAGAGTTGCGATTGAATTTTCGGATAACGACAATTTAAAAATATTGGGTCTGAAATGGCTTCCATCTTCCGATGCCTTCACATTCACTACGAATGATGCAGACACCGGTTGCACCAAACGCATAATCTTGTCGGTCATAGCCAGACTTTTTGACGTACTCGGCCTTGTTGCGCCAGTCATTTTGTATGCCAAGTTATTAATACAAGAACTGTGGCTCGCTAAAATTGGATGGGACGAGGATGTACCAGATTCCATATCAAACAGTTTTAATCAGTTTAAAAATGAACTACCGCTTTTATCGGAATTAAAAATTCCACGCCATTTAGGTGTTAGTATTGATTGTATGGTCAATATTGTCGCTTTTGGAGACGCGAGCCTTAAGGCGTACGGGTGTGCAGTTTATTTACACATAACTCAGCCAAATGGTGATGTGTCGATGAATCTGGCTTGCGCAAAGTCCAAGGTAGCCTCCCCAAAAATCGCATCGCTCGCACGATTGGAGTTATGTGCTGCCCTGTTGCTTTCTAAGCTCGTTCGTTATGTACACACAACTTTTAATGACCGCTACCCTATGTCGGACATATACGCCTTTTCCGATTCGACTATCGCTTTATGTTGGATTCACTCACAGCCACATCGTTGGCAAGTTTATGTTGCAAATCGCGTCAGTAAGATTCACGAAAATGTTTCCCCAGACCGCTTTTATCACGTTCCAGGTATTTCGAACCCAAGTGATTGTGCTTCGAGAAGCCTTCTGCCTTCTCAAATCCTTAATCATTCGCTTTGGTGGACTGGTCCAGCGTGGGCTCAGTGTCCGATTGCTGAGTGGCCAATCACGGCCTTCCAATCATCGCAAGAAGATTTGCCTGAGACTAGGAAGTCTATGGTTCTCGCGACACTAGGTGAAGTCGAAGACTCTCCTCTTTATACTCTTGCGTTAAAGCTGTCGTCATGGCCCAAACTGTTACGAATTGTAGTGTACATTTTACGCTTATTGGGAAAACTTCCTCGTGATAGTCTCATAAAGTCATCTGATCTTGATGCTGCGGAACTTGTGATCCTTCGGAATCTGCAATATAAATATTTTCTTGACGATTTGACGAACATTAACAAGAATAAATTGACTTCTCCTGCAATTCGTAAACTTGATCCATTCATAGACAATTCGGGTTTGCTACGTGTTGGTGGCAGACTGACAAACGCCAATGTTCCTTATGAAAACCGGCATCCAATTCTGTTGCCGCGTCGTGATCACATTTTAGATTTATTGATCGATTATTATCACCGCATTAATTGTCACACTGGCTCGCATTTGCTCATGTCAGTATTAAGGCAGCGTTATTGGATACTTTCCGCTCGAAATCTCATTCGAAAACGTGTACGAATGTGCACTACTTGTTTCAAATGTGCTCCAACAAATTATACTCCGGTTATGGCAAGTCTTCCGGCTGCTCGGGTTACGGAAGCCAAAGCGTTCACAAATACTGGAGTCGATTTCGCTGGACCAATAAACCTCTCAATGACAAGACATCGTGGAGTGCGAAGCACGAAAGCGTATATTTGCCTCTTCGTTTGCTTGGCAACCAAAGCTATCCACTTGGAAATAGCTTCAAATCTCAGCACAGAGACATTTATTGATGCTTTCAAACGCTTTATTGCTCGACGCGGTCCTGTATCTGCAATTTATTCAGACAATGCTACCAATTTTGTTGGAGCAAAACGTTATTTCGATGAATTATATACATTTTTACAATCTGAGGACACAAAAACTTCATTTAATTATGAACTTTCGAAACATCGAATCTCCTTCTACACGATACCACCCAGGGCCCCACACTTCGGAGGCCTATGGGAAGCTAATTTGAAGTGCGTTAAAGCACACTTATTTCGATGCATTGGACAGCAACTACTTTCTTATGAAGAGTTGCTGACAGTCTTAGCTCAAATTGAATGCTTACTCAACTCACGTCCATTGGGACTTCTGCCTGACGAACCGCAACCAGAGGTACTTACCCCCGCGCATTTCTTAATGACTACGCCATTGCAATCTTTACCTGCTTATGAAGTCAATACTGATAAAACTGTTGTTCAGAGAAAACGACTTTTAGATAGCTTAGTACAAAGTTACTGGAAAAAATGGCGTCTTGACTATCTCCACACTTTACAGCAAAAACAGAAATGGCTCAAACATAGGGAAAATATAAAAATAGGTACGGTTGTTCTTGTACATCAAGATGACGTGCCACCGCTTCGCTGGCCTCTTGGAATTATAGAGCAAGTGTTCCCTGGGAAGGACTCAGTAATTCGCGTCGCTTTAGTTCGCTCACATAACAAATTAATTAAACGCGCAGTTGCGAAACTGTATCCTCTTCCAATTAATGTGTAACATTCAATGCATCGCTTAGTTATAAGATATTTACTTTAATAGTTATATAAGGACTTTGACTTACACCATAAATTCTCAATTGTTTGCATAGTTCGCTTATTTTAATTCAGTAATCCTGCTTCACCTCTTAATTTTACTTAATTTTGAAACTCCTAGAGCTTTCAAGCCGGGGAGTATGTTTGCGCGTTTTAACCGCAAATCCTTATAAACCTTTTCGGCCAATGGGTAGACGAACGTAGGGGCGCACCTGTAAAGTCTGCACTACGACCGAAGCCACAACAAAAAAAAAGGGAAAGAAAAAGTGTCAAGCTGGGTTATCTGCTTTAATTTTTTCTTCTTCTTCTTCGCCCCTTGATAAAATGTCGACGCAAACGCAATAAACTTTTGTGTGAATTGAATTTGGCCGGCTGGCATAGCGATCGATTACACTTAGGATCATCATTATATTCAACTGAAGATAGAAGCCTGGAATTGGAATCAGAGTGGACAAAAGCAACAAAGTACCTATCACTTCGCTCCCCAGGACACAATCAAAAAACGTGTGCACGTGCGCATGGAAGAAGGCGAGTGCTCGCCGAGGATAAAAGACACAAGGTTAGTGCTCCAAGTTCTGTCGATTACCCGAGGCCAACCCTTTGTTCATCCCGCACCCCCTTATGGTGGATTTACAACCCTCCACCTATGTTAGGCAATTACAAGTAAAATACATTACTTGCCTATCTAATATTTGAATTTGAAAGTAGGTAGGTACTTGTACTTATTTTAAGTGCCTGTATTATTTCTCTTATACCGGTCGTGGTACAAAACTTTATTTTATTTTTTATCTATTAGTTTTTCTCATTGGAGACTTTGGCATAGGTACTTATTTAATTCTGATTCTTTTAGCCGTGCATTTGTGATGTTGCCAAAAAACACCTAGGTAGGTAGTTGCTTGATGTCAGATTATGTATATCAAATTATTTTTGTTAAAATACATTTTTCGTAATGAACATCCTTAGGTAGGTACCTACTGTGTGTGTGTATCTGCGTATGTTATAGTTCTTCGTACCTATAACGTTACCATGTTACCACTGAAGTTAGGGTTATAATATTATGATAAGCACATTTTCTTTTTTAAGTATATCCTGTACCTACACATAAGGCAAGTTCATGTGAAAAGACAAATGCATACTAATATAGCTGGCAGGAAGTGCATAATGTATAACGCTTAACCAAATAGGTGTATACATTTTGAATAGTTAGTAGATTATATTTATATTCTAGTTTTAATTAAGTTGTTACATTATTTAAGCTAGGTTGTTAAAGTTAACATAAATAAGCTGCCTACAGTCATACACAATCATAGTGCACATTAAATTTATTCTACAATTATTGCAGTATTTGCATATTTATTTTATAAAGTTATACTGTACATACTAAAATTAAGTTAACATTACTTTTAATTAGTAATATTGTGCTATACATATTATACATACACATATATTATATATAAATAAATATACATGCAGATACATAGATATAGGTATATTAAAATATTGTAATGGTTTCTAAAAAGTTTTTCAAAGTTGGTCTCTACAATGCAGGATCATTAAACACACGCCAAGAGGATTTTATCGTTGCTATGACTAGGCATGATGTCGACGTAATGGCAATTAACGAGACATGGATCAGATCTGGTGAAGGAGATCGCGCGCCTTGTGTGCCTGACTACCGTTTTCGCTTCATGCCTAGGGCCACTGAACTTCGAAGGGGTTTTGGCGGTGGTGTGGGTTTCTATATTAAGCGAGGAATCAATGCACACCAACACCATGTAGATCCTCGATATATGTTCGTTGAACAAATGTGGCTTACGCTTTCTATTAACGGCAAAAAATTGCAATTGGCACTGGTTATCGACCACAATGGGTTAGGCTGGAGCTATTTTTGGACGCTCTGACAGAATATATTACTTCCTGTTTTAAACTATCACGGTTGTTCTCTAAAGTTATATGATTATTAACGGGATATTTACCGTGGTAAGGTTGTGGAATGAGCTCCCGATATTTCGGCGCAGTTACATGCACCATGTTCACGGGAAGACTGAAGAATGCGGGTGGTTGGTCAAAAAGTTTAAAAGTTAGGTGCAGACATAACGATCTACCCTCTTTCTTAGTCTTTTGCTACGGTTATCACTGGAACTCGAACTCGATCCTAAGTCCCGACAAAACACACTCACTTGTAACATTTCATTTAACATTATCGCTGTAATAAGCATACTTGATAAGGAATGTATTCCTCAATAAGGTATTGTAAATAAGACAGAGCATTCACATATTATTTTACACTTTATTTAACAATTTACTTATCACTATACCTCGCATCTAATACCATTTCTCTCTGTTCAACAATGTTAAACCACAAGTACTTATAAACTATTCTAGTTATTTATTTAAAGTATAACAACATATCCCTTTAAATAAAGATTTTAGTCAACTTGTGCTCAGATTTTATATAACATAGATAACATATAGACATAAATTCGACGCTCAACGCTTCCTAGTGTTCACCTCGGCTAACGACAACAGACTGCCCGCTTTCCGCCACGCTTACTACTTTTATAACAATATTTTAGCGGTAGAACAACTCTCCTACCGTGATCGTCAACAATGCCACCTTGCGGTGAATTTAGAAAACATCTGCGAGTCAAATACATTCCATTTATCTAATAATACAACAATTTTGCTAATTTCAACCTACTGAAATTAATTTGTCTATAATGTATGTTTTTTTTATAGTGAAATAATTATATATTGTTAACATTCGTCCATCCTGACATAACCAGCACGTCCTCGTGCTAAGTAATGGACGAAAACAACACTAACCCTAATCAGCCATACATAAACAATCATAATTGAATTATGTGTTATAATAATTGTATTAATATAATATTTTAACGATCATTATTCAACGAGTAGACATAATTTTAAATAATGACACCATATCTTAAGCCATTTATCCAATTTAATTAAAATTATTTTCAGAGGAACTTTCAATGTCAGTACCTTGTAGATCTAAAAACAAGCCACGGATGAGTTTTATCTACGTTCATAAAGAAAGACACATAATGCTAGTCCTTTTCCATGTTATAAGTGTATCTCCTACTTTATACCTATAATTTAGTCATCTTGATCTTTATAAAGGCTTCGTTGTACTCCATTCCTACTCCAAACCTCTTCCTTTTTTTCCATTCCTGTCGATCTTGTTTCGTCCAATCCCGGCTTCCAGTCTGGGCATCCAGTCCCGGTCTGCGTGTCTCCTGATGTCGTCAACCCAGCGCTGCGGTGGGTAGCCTTGCCCTCTTGTGTCAGTCCAGTGTCTCAAGAACTCACACCCATCGACTCGCACCCGTTCTCACCATAACGTGTCACGTCCACTGTTTCTTCGCCATCATGTCACCCACTCTAGTTATGCTTCTTATCCATTCATTTCGTTTCCGGTCGCGCAACGCGAACACTAGAATAGCTCTCTCCATTCCTTTCAATGCAACCCTGAACTTCTCAGCCGACTTCTTGCTATTAAATCTTTTTACTTGACAGTGGTGTGGCAACAGCGTTGAGAACATTTATCCGGAATACAACTTATTTCTTTCTTTCTTTACATGTTTTTATATCATGATACTTTTCTCAAAATCAAAATCAAATCATTTATTCTGTAAAGCCCTACGGGGGCACTTATTTATTGTAATCCTATTTTATTCTTTTCTGCTCAAATCCACAACTGGATCGGAACGCGACCACGACTGAGAAGATCGGGCAAGAAACTCGGCGAGCTTGTCCTTTACATATTTAAATGTTATGCCAATTAACTAATGTATTTACCAAATGTCCGTTTATTTTTGCCTTATAAAGAGACCATAATAATAGTATCAGTAGGGCAGACACGCTACACTTTGACATCGCAATAAACAAGTACATAGATCCCCATCCTCACGCCAAGACGCGCCACATGTTCGGATAGCTTGTGCCTATTCCGCGTGTTGATGGAATGAGCATCACCCCTTTTATCAAAACTGTTAACACTTTTCTTGAAATATATGAAATTTTCATAGATAAACTGAGAAATGTTTCATATTTAAACAATCAGAATGTTTATATATTTAAACTTATACTTACGCACAGACAACAACTAAACCTGTGAACCCGTCTATGTTATCCAATAGTATACATATTTAGTCCCCTTTTTACCATCATTAAATTGACCAAAATGGTCAGTGTGTGCGTGTAGTATGAATAGGCTGGGCACTCTTAGAACCGAATTAAGTCTGGAGCCATACCAGGAGCACACCGAATCCAGGCTTGACAATGTCTTTTGTACAATGAATATCTCACTCTCTACCGAGAGCTTTTGTATGACTACTAATTTTGGGAAACCAGTCATCGAATGTGATACTGCGCCAACGTTTTTTTTTTTTGAGAAATGTGACCAATGTCATCATAACAAAAACCCTACACCCGCCATGCCTCTTTGCTACAAGCCACTTCGGACCTGTATTAGTGATTCGGTAACTAATTAAGGCAGCAGTTCCACTTGACGTGTGCTACATGGTGGAGTTTTAAAATGATAATTTCACTATATAGATTCCGCCATAAAAGCCCACATGTAGTGGATAGTATGTGCATATTTGCAAGTAATACTGCAGGGCGCAACCGTTAGATAATGGAAGTCCATTCTATTATACCCGGTGCTGAATATAATTTGAAAACAACTACTCAGTTTCACAAAAAGTTATGCGTTGACACAAACATAATAATTTTACTACAAATTGTGAACCTCTTTTTTTTTGCCAGTCGGTTGAGAACTAATAATACAGGATTACAATTTTAAGTTAGGTATACATATTATCAACGTATTGAACATAAATAATATAATATGTAATACTTTCCCGTTCTTTGTATTACGACCGTGTGACGTACAAGCCTGACAGCAACTCGGCGATAACTACGTGCACAGGTCCGTTTGTACGATTCACGATCCATGCAGCGTTTATCAGTAAGGGCGCCAATGCGCAGGGCGAGTCCGCCTCAATTCGCAGCCCCTGTACGTAGGTTTTATCTTGCGAAATTACCTGTGATGCTAAGTTTTTATTAAAAAAAAGAGCTATAATTTTAATATAACTTCAATTATCCTGTGTATTTAAATTTTCTATCTCTTAGGTCGTATCTAATTATGCTCAAGTCTAGTAACACCCCATTTATTCATATGTATATTGAAATGGGCAAGACCAGGCAGGCCGACCTCTCATAAATTACTTTATTAGTCAAATTTCCAGAAAGTATCTCTGTTCCTCTCCCATATATTTATCAGCCATGTTCAGTTTCGAGAACATCACACAAAACTGAAATGCAAACATAATTGTTAACAACCAACCTTGGCCCAACCGTGGGCCAATAGGTTTTGTCGAAGAGCCTACTCGGGTCTTCGGGAGGCGGGGCCCATAAGCGCCTCCAGTGAACATCGGCTACGATACGTAGCGCTAATTAATCAAAAGTAACAAACAATACAGTACATAGACAATTAAATTAAGGGTAAAACTCACAATGCCTGGAACATCCAGGCGGCTCCTCGGTCCGTCAAGGCGGGGAAGCAGTGTTCGCTCCAGCAACCTTCCCGATCCATCCGTGGGTCGTGTCGCAGTGGCAAGTACCTAGCTGATCCAGCCAACCGTAGAATTATCCTACCCCAGACGGCCGTCCTTAACCTAAACACAGAAATACGTAGCCCTCCGATACCGTGTCCGTCCGCGATAACCATATTCACTTAGTTTCACAATAATAACACAAATATATCGGCGCACATTTATATTAAAGCACTCGACCGCGATGTACTCGCACTCACAATGAAAATACAGTTAAAACGTTTTTACATTAGCCATCTTGCAATCGACCGCGATGTACTCCACTCGTTTTTAACACATAAATGTTAATACACCCTCAACCTAAGAAAAAACCATCCGTACCGGTCACTGCACGTCACAGCGTCACGCGACCACACACAGCTGACGGCACCCAGGCGACCAGCACCAGTGAAGCGAGACCCGCGACAAATACAGTCGCGAGTTTACAAAACAATAATAAATACAAAAATATACTCTAAAGAGATTCGAACTCTTCACTCCATAGGATGTTTGAGGGGGCCACGAGTCAGACGCCATATCACCGTACTATTCCGACTCATGACAAAATCAAATGACTCACCAAATCATCCTTTTGAGATTCACCCCAAACATATAGACATTCAAAAATAACCTTTGTTTACCAAAGTGCATGTGGTATGGTTTTCTTATATCATTCAAAAAATAATAACTATATGATATATACAAAAAAAAAGACCCATCTGCGGGCACTGCAAGCATTCAATTATCAAATTGGAGAAGACCAACAATCAGTAAGTTCCGTAAGTAAGTTGTTGGCAAAAAAACCCATAACCCGTGGCGTGTGAATGCGACCAATGATAACACAGTCCTGTATGTGTCTTATACCCAACTAGCCCGTCTCGGAGGCTGGACCTCATCAAACTCACATTGATAAAGCTTGCGATGACCCTTGAAAGCACATATATAATCGATGTATATAAACACATTGCATCTCACAAACACAATTTCATGCAATGTATCGAGTGGATAATAGCATGATAGTCACATTACCGTTTTGATAATTGTACAAAGCTGTACGTTTAACCCGCCAACTCGCGAATCGCCATATTTGGCCAATAATACAATATACTTTGCCGAAATCCACCCACTTTTCCAGGAACTGCAACGTGTGTAGAAAAGAAATCAATAATCATAAAAAATACGCAGGAATGTTTCCCGAACAAGCCATGACACAAAATAGTTTCTTTTTAGTTTCTGCCTTTTCGGCACGCAAATATTTCCGGATTCCGCCCCACACCCATAAATAGATATATAAATTACCACGATATAGCGAAAGAATGTCGGACGGAAGAACCTTCCACCAAAAGCTAGAAGCGGTTTTCGCAAAGCTTTGCACAGTAGGCAGTTTGAGGAATTATTGTCAACAATATACAAAAATAAATCATAGTGCATTGGACTATAGAGCATTTTGAACGATTTGTCTGTCTGACCATTTATAAAGCAGACGAACTTCATTGACTGTATGCACCCATGTGCTATACTTTGGTTTTTGTAGGACGGAATAAACTCTGGCACAATGTTGTTACGAGTATTAGCAAGTTTCCATGATAATTATAAGAAAGCGTAACATCAGTTATATTAAACAACAACTCACTTCTGGAGTAGTCTCTTCTCAATCCACGACAGAGCGCTCGCGTCTGCGGTGACTCACCTGAGAACGCTCGGGATTGCACTTACTGCACACCCACGTCGCACGTCGAAGCTCTCACGTCTTGCACGTCGCATGGCAGAGCCCTCATGCTTCGCACAGCGCACAGCGGAGCCTCGCGTCTCGTACGTTGCACAACAGATCCCCCGTGTCTCGCACGTCGCACAACGGAGCCATCATGTCTCGCACGTTGCACAGCGGAGCCCCGCGTCTCGCTTGTTGCACAACAAATCTCTCGCGTCTCGCACGTCGCACAACGGAGCCATCACGTCTCGCACGTCGCACAGCGGAGCCTCGCGTCTCGTACGTTGCACAACAGATCTCTCGTGTCTCGTACGTCGCACAACGGAGCCTTCATGTCTCGTACGTTGCACAACAAATCTCTCGCGTCTCGTACGTTGCAGGGCGGAGCCCTCATATCTCGTACGTCTCATGGAGGAGCTCTCGCTTCTCGTACGTCGCATGCCAGAGCCCTCGCGGCTCTTTCGTTGCATGCCAGAGCCCTCGCGTCTTGTACATCGTACAGCGGAGCCTCGCGTCTCGTACGTCGAACAACAGATTTCTCGCGTCTCGTACGTGGCACAGCGAAGCCCTCGCTGCTCGTACGTGGCATGCCAGAGCCATCGCGGCTCTTACATCGCATGACGGAGCCTTCACGTCTCGTACTTTGCTCAACGGAGCCCTCACGTCTCGTACGTCGCACAGCGGAGCCTCGCGTCTCGTACCTCGCACGGCGAATCCCTCGCTGCTCGTACGTTGCACATCCGAGCCCCCAAGATCCATGTGATGGCACGCTTTCAATGCCAATTGGGCGATATATCTGTTTTCTATAAAAAAAAATCAGACCGCAACTAACATCTTGATGAAATACAGTTTGGGAACAATTAAACAATGTTTAAATTTAAACAGCTCTACGTGAGTAATCCCAATTCTGATTTGTAACATTTCATTTAACATTATCGCTGTAATAAGCATACTTGATAAGGAATGTATTCCTCAATAAGGTATTGTAAATAAGACAGAGCATTCACTCATTATTTTACACTTTATTTAACAATTTACTAATCACTATACCTCGCATCTAATGCCATTTCTCTCTGTTCAACAATGTTAAACCACAAGTATAAACTATTCTAATTATTTATTTAAAGTATAACAACATATCCCTTTAAATAAAGATTTTAGTCAACTTGTGCTCAGATTTTATAGTTGTTCCGACATAAATTCGACGCTCAACGCTTCCTAGTGTTCACCTCGGCTAACGACAACAGACTGCCCGCTTTCCGCCACGCTTACTACTTTTATAACAATATTTTAGCGGTAGAACAACTCTCCTACCGTGATCGTCAACAATGCCACCTTGCGGTGAATTTAGAAAACATCTGCGAGTCAAATACATTCCATTTATCTAATAATACAACAATTTTGCTAATTTCAACCTACTGAAATTAATTTGTCTATAATGTATGTTTTTTTATAGTGAAATAATTATATATTGTTAACACACTGTATCACTGCGTATAGTATTTTGAACACATTTTGAACGCGGACTTTTATTTTTAAAACAACCTAATACTGGATTCCACGCACTGGCGAGTTGAAAACCATCACCTCGATTGAAATTTTGACCAACCACCCGCATTCTTCAGTCTTCCCGTGAACATGGTGGATGTAACTGCGCCGAAATATCGGCAGCTCATTCCACAACCTTACCACGGTAAATATCCCGTTAATAATCATATAACTATATTACTTCCGTTTCAAACTGCAATAGTATTGTAGTGTTAGGCGACTTGAATGTTGACATGCTCGATATGAATGGTACCATGACCAATCAACTTATGACCGCTTTAATTTGTGTTAACTTGTCACAAATAGTTGCTTCACCAACGCACTACACAGATCGTAGTCAGACACTTATTGATATTGTGTGTACAGATTTATTTCCAAGGCGTGTTTCTGTTGAGCCTATAGGCTCGCTACGCGGCCATTCATTTGTGATTAGCGAGTTCAATATTAAAAGAGGAAAAAGAATTTTGCGCACTATCATCTACAGACCGATTAAGAATATTTGCTTAACCACTTTTGACAACACTTGAACTCAATTCCATGGAACTTCATAACATCCCTTAGAGACATAAATGAAATGGTTCATATATTTAGAGTTACTTTGATAACATTATTCGACATACATGCTCCACTGAAGACATCAACCTTTAGAGAGAGAAGCTATCCGTGGATAACAGATAACGTGAAATTGATAATGCGTTTGAGGGATGAATCTTTGGCTGCATATAGGGAAACTAAAGTAGATGCAAAATTAGAATATTATAAAAGCCTAAAGGGATTAGTTAACAAATCAATGTTTTTTGAAAAAGCTGCATATCACAAGCATAATATTAACACTAAAATTAATGAACCTAAAATACTATGGAAAAATATCAAATCCACATTGTTACCTTCCAAAAATGACATGCAGTTACCTGTTTTTTTGAATAACCCAGAAACAATTAATGCTCATGTCTTCAACATACCAGGTAAGGCTGGAGTCACTTTATCACAACTCACCTATTATGAGTTTCGTCGTTTTAACTGTCATAATTTTAGCTTACAATCCACGAATACAAATAACATACTTAAAATAATAAAAGTTTAAACTCAAATGCAGAAGGCTATGAGCAAATTTCTTTGAAGATGTTATTAAACAACTGTACCGTAATTCGAAACCTAATTATACATGAGAGTAGCGTACTCGACTTCCGTTCCGAACAAGTCATGCTGTGATTGGTCCGCCCGCTCTCCTCGCCCAATCAGCGTTGACTCCGCCCCTTCCGCTCCCCTCAAATGTCAACCATCACCCCAGGTAGTGCGCCTAGCGCAACTTGGCTTCATTGGCGTTTGGATTTTCATCCGGAGCGGTCGTAAGTACGAAATATTTACTTTACTGACTGCGTCATGCTGGTGAAAGTTCAGGTAAAGTCCTGAACCAACTAGTAAGTTCATGTGCAATTATATATACTTACTAAAAATATTTTAACGGTGTTACCGTTCGCTTCAATACTAATTATTTTTTGTTTATAGCCAGTGCAACCGCTGGTTCTAGATATAAATGAAATATTTTAACTGTTTCACACTGTTTCAGTTGAATTTTAGATTCTTTAAATTGATAGTTATACTGGTCCAGCCCCAACGATGGAAGAAGCGGAATAAAAACAGGAAAAAGAAGATGATAACCTACCAACGGTATCGGATTCAAGTGCTGGTTCGTAGTTTAGCTCCGGCTCATCACCAAACCGTAAGTAACACTTACTATTTTTCATCAACTATAATATAATCGGGGTAAATTACAATCCAAGCTACAGTCATTCTGACTTGTACTGCGATTTGAGCAGACCCAAACATGTGTGGGTAATCAAACGAGGATAAGCCCTACTGAGTACCTCAAATTAAAACCACTGAACTTTCAAATGGTTAAAGCGTGTAATAATCTTAGTTTACGCTTCAGAAAAATAAAGGTTATGTAGAACAGCTCATAGAACCACAACCTTTTGAACAATATTGTAATAATGTCCAATACTATAAAACTCAAACGCTTCTATCTCCAATGTTATGAGTTCATTAGCTATGGTGTGATCCCCATAATGAAATCAAACGCTACGCTTACTTTTCGCCTTGCTTAACCAGTCAAAGTCGTTCACTCGTTAGTGAAAGAGTTCCACAAAACCAGACTTAAAACAGTTTAAATGGTTTCTTAGATGACATGCAATCGACTGATTAATGTACCAGATTGGCTAAAATCTGTTAAAGCTCATTCTAATACGAAAATGTAGAAAGAAAACTTCTACATATATTCATGCACTTTCACACCAGGTAAAGTAGCAAAACTGAAAAATTCAATGTTATTTAGTATCTTCGTAAAGTCCCTGGATTATATGTAGTTGTTAAACAACCTACATACGAAATATTGGCCTGGACCTCTGGTAAAACAAAACGCAAAGAAACACATCTAAAAACTATGCATCATAAGATAAGTTTCTGAACACCACGGGCTAACTGCCACTACCCTAGATACCACATTGCTACGTCAAAGTAGGTCAGTCTAGAAAGTGACACAGCACACGCCAATGTCTGCAGTGGCCAACTGTAGTTTGCAGTCGCTGCTGCACACCCAAAGATGAGTTTGTTTTGCTTGAAACCCGGGTCGACATATTCGATCCCTAACATGAGGGCGTTGCCAGTGTAACTAACAAATTTTACAGCCCGACAAGAGGCATAATTCCTCCTCATCCCATCGGGATAGGACAGGAAATCATAATATGGAAGCAACGAAATAAAACGAAAAGATTCTGACTCGAAACCCTTCCGTGCCAGGCAGCTACCAAAAAAGGTTGCAATCACTGGTTCTCAAGAAAAATTACTCGTTGAAAAAGTCTTGGGGCTCCGCTCTATATTCTAAACGTAATAAATGGCTTCCGTACACCATTCAAAAAGCTCAAGAGGCTTAGTTTGCATCGAGATAGGTGATAGGTGATATATAATAAAATATGCATATAAGCAGCCCTTCGTGAGGGTCATTAAGCAAAGTTAAACTCATCGAAGAATGCCTGGAGCTCCGCTTCACATTCTAAGCATAATAAGGGACTACTGTGTACCATTTAAAAAGAAAACTTCATTGCTTTTATCCAGCGACCATAACAAAAGTTAAGCACATCGAAGAATGCTCGGAGCTCCGCTCTACATTCTAAGCATAATAAGTGATTACTGTGTACCGTTCAAAAAGAAAACGTCATTGCTTTTGTCGAGCTACCGTAACAAAGCTAAACGCATCGAAGAATGCTAAGAGCTCCGCTCTGCATTCTAAGCATAATAAGTGACTGTATACCGTTCACAAAGAAACTGTCATTGCTTTTGTCGAGCTACCGAACGCATCGAAGAATGCTCGGAGCTCCGCTCTGCATTCTAAGCATAATAAGTGACTGTATACCGTGCAAAAAGAAACGGTCATTGCTTTTGTCGAGCTACCGAACGCATCGAAGAATGCTCGGAGCTCCGCTCGACATTCTAAACATAATAAGTAACTACTATTTACCATTATACACGAAATTGTCATTGCTTTTGTCGAGCGACCGTTACAGCAAAATATCTAACTAAACTGAAATGAAAGTGGTTGACAAAATGCACACTCGAGGTATCATAAAAATGAGAAGCCAGTCTTTTCCAAGCTGTTAGCAATATTCTCAGACTTAAAGGCAACGGCACACCAAGACCGTTTTTGGGATCTGAAAAAACTTGAAGAAGTACCTACGGTGCTCTCTTAAAATTCAGATTGATTAACCATAATTGCGTGCTAGTTAGCTAGTTAGTTCTCCAAGAGAAGACTGGATCGAGCATTGCGTGCTACTTTCTCTAAGAGTAGACTGGATGGCCAAGGTCGATCTTCCTCTGGACCACTTGTCGGTCGATTCAAACAATCACCGTTTCCTTCAGTTCATTTACAATGACTATTTCTAGACTATTTTAGTTTATATACGAATGACTCAAAAATATCTGCTTGCAATCTGTCTTTAGCTCAGTGCCCCAAAAACATGTGCGCTTGCGAGCATCACAAAAACCCTGACACTGAGCAAGGCTGGGGATAATTGTAATAGTAATTTGAATTCCTTCTGACGCATCAGATACTACTAATACTGCAAAACCTTATTGTATTAACCGTGAATATATGCGAGTACCTCGTTTACGCATCCTCGTATTCGTTGCAAAATATACACAGAAATGATTAGTTATTCTTAAAAACCTACTACGAACTAGAGTAAGATCAAAGCTCACAGCTCATGGAAAAGCTATTTATTTTGGAAGCTCTGTTCCGAGTGGTATTGCCAAACAGTGATCTACTACAAAACTAACAGACACAGTTTTTGTAAAGTGGGGCAAACAAGAAACCTATCTTTTTGCCTTTCGCCAAGCTTACGAGTGCCTACAATTTCTGCACAATCGACAGATTAGATTCCCAAGGTCACTGTTACGCCCCACCGGCTGACTTGGAACTTTAGAGTAGGGTTGGGTTTATCCCCCGGCATACCATAAGAAATACTAGCCGATTTAAAACAAATCAACAGGAATTTCCCTGATCGCTGAATTACAGTGAGAAACAGTCGTCGCATTAGCAGACCTCACGATTACTCAGTTACCGATGCTATTAGGTATGTTTTATTCTAAACGATTCAATGTTTTTCAAACATTGGTACCGCTAGTTATCGTTTTTTTTATGAAGGCGCTGTTAAATTGATCGTTGGATGACCCGTTCACGATTACAAATCTATCCAGAGTCCCAACAATGCCGACCGACTGGTCGGCTTCCTGTATGGTTGACTAACATTGTCGCGTGCGATAGAAATGATACAAAAGGTTTGTACTCGTAGATGTACGAATGTATCAAAATCTAACCGACTATAATGCAAGAAAATGTTAAGGATCTATTTATTATTTATCTGCTCCTTGGAGAAAGTTTAGCTTGGGAAAAAAATAGCACTCTTCGTGAGATAATTACCCAGGAAACCAACAAAACCCAAAGTGGTCTAATCTTGCAAGATTCTTAACCAATCTTATTAAAACGACCCTTAGTATATTCTTAATTCACAAATCTGGAATACTTACCTCATGCATTTTTAAGGCGAAATTATAAAAATACTTAAATATAAATATTTAAAGCTAAAATCACTATTTTAGCCAAGACGACCGCGACCCCCAACCTGGAAGTCGATACCTTAATAAATCAATAATTTTATTCAGAACATTTGTGAAGAAAATAGTTTTTATCTACCTAATTCAAGGAATATAGTAGCCATCGTTATTTCTATGTCACAATAGTTTATAAGTTTTTTTCCAGAATTAAATTACGGAACTGCAAACTACTTTAGCACTGCTATGGTCTTAAAACAGATACTCTCACGAAACAGACAGTTGTAATGTGTCCAGCACACTGACTGCACTCGGCATTTAAATATATATTTAAATGCCTACACTCATTCAAGAATGCTCGGGGCTCCGCCCCACATTCAAAACATCATGAGTGATTACGAGAGTTAAAAGATGGGTTGAAATCAGCACATAAATAAACCTTGAACAGCAACACGTGCCAAGGTTACTAATTTGGTAAAACTCATAATTAGTGGAACGTATTGATGAATTGACCTTGCCTCAAGTCTGCAAGCAGTTCCATTGAGAAATTGGGCGTACCTTCCTTATTTACTCTTTGTTCGCAGTGATTTGGCAGACAAATCAAATAATGGACGTTTCATGTACTAAAATGAGTAGTCTAATTTTCCTACACCTAGAATTCATGCTTACGCAGACAACAAAAGTTTTGTGAATGAAACCTGGACCGCTGGGCGTCAGAACATTCAATACCTATTAAAGATTTATCACATTGGCGTCACCATCACCACCAGGCGATAACAAACACATCTCTCATGTATAATTAGGTTTCGAATTACGGTACAGTTGTTTAATAGCGATGTTTTACCTGCAATTAAAACATTTATTAAACATACTTACCTAATTCGAAACCTAACACTTTCTATACCTGCCTGGTGGCATAACACGAGAAAACCAATGAAGCCAAGTTGCGCTAGGCGCACTACCTGGGGTGATGGTTGACATTTGAGGGGAGCGGAAGGGGCGGAGTCAACGCTGATTGGGCGAGGAGAGCGGGCGGACCAATCACAGCATGACTTGTTCGGAACGGAAGTCGAGTACGCTACTCTCATGTATAATTAGGTTTCGAATTAGGTAAGTATGTTTAATAAATGTTTTAATTGCAGGTAAAACATCGCTATTATTGACTTTGCCATACTCTTAAGAAGCTCTAACTGCAACTATTAATACATCGATTCATACATCGTCAATCTTCCCAGATAATTGGAAGATAGCTGTAATTCATACATTGCCAAAAAAAATAACCCTACTGATGTCAGTGATCTCAGACCTATTAGTATCTTACCATATCTATCGAAAATCTTAGAAAAAGTTGTAGCTCAGCAATCTTTCTTGAAAATAATAATATACTTCCACAGCTCCAGTCTGGCTTTCGAAAGTTTAAAAGCACAGCATCTGCTTTGCTTGATGTTACAGATAACATCAAAAAAGCACAGGATGATAGCCAGTGCACGCTTCTGGTGCTATTGGACTTTTCCAGGGCATTTGACGCTATTAACATTTCATTACTTCTTTCTAAACTAAACAACTACGGTTTTGATGCTGCTGCACTCAAATGGTTCGATAGTTACCCTAGTAGTCGTCGCCGATACGTAGAACTGCAGCAAAGTAATGGTGTCTCGTATATTTCAAGCAATGCAGATGTTACAAGAAGAGTACCTCAAGGCTCTATTTTGGGTCCCATACTATTTATTACTTACAGTGCTGACATCGTGAATTGCATTAAAAACTGCAGCTATCATATTTACGCAGATGACATTCAAATATACATATATTTTGACCCCGAAGACTTGGATAACGCTATCGAAAAGATAAACAAAGACTTAGCAAATATTGTTTCCTGGTCAGACAATAATTCCCTTTTACTTAATCCACACAAAACCAAATTTAAGGTACTGGGAACCAAACAGCGACTTACCAAATTGCCTGTGGCTATTAACCTTTCACTCTTGGGTGGACCAATCGAAAGGGTATATGATGCTCGTAATCTTGGCATGATCTTGGACGTTGACTTAGGGTTCGAAAAGCATGTGGCGGCTGCAGTGCCGAATTGTTTCTACAGATTGAGAACACTACACAAGCTAAGGCCATTTATTACTGAAGAAATACGTATCCAGCTGGTTGAATCTCTCGTATTATCCAAACTTAACTATGTGGATACTGTAATCGGGCCGAGGCTACTTTCTCGGACTAAACGTCTTATTCGGGTGCAGAATGCTTGTGCTAGGTTTTGCTTTTCGATTCCTCCTAGTACTCACGTGACGCCTTTTTTGAACAAACATTACGAATTAAAAATGAAGTCACGTCGCAAGCTCCATTTAGCATGCCTTCTCTTTGGGATGATCAATCATAAGAGTCCTCTGTATCTGTATAATAAGCTCAATTGGGTCTCTGATGATAGCCAGCACTCACGCCGGCATGGTACTCTGCAACTTTCAGTACCTTGGCACCGTACCATGGGTTTCAGAGGTAGATTCCGTTATGCAGCTACGATGTGCTGGAATAATCTGCCACCCATCGGTGGTTCCCTTTAGGAAAATGAAAAAATATTAACACATTAAGGCTCAATTTAAAAAAAAATCTGATCAGCGAGCAGATTAAGTACAGAGACAACAATATTACAGATTTTTCATTTATATAGAGTATGTTAAGGTCGAATGCGCTGCTATTCTTACTTGTAAAAATCGTGTGTTAACAATATATAATTATTTCAAATAATACACGTGTTTCTAAGATGAAATGAAACTAAAGTGAACCTGTCAAGCATCTGTCTATATGTATTATATTTGTTTGTATTTTTAAAATGTGTACTTTATTGTTGTGTGACTGGAGGTAGAATATTGTATTGCTTCTAACCTATTCACCTACATGGCTTTGCCTGTAAATCAGCGTCAGATGTCACAGATCACGGACATCTGACATATGTGCTGAGGTGGGGCTTCTTTGACACATTGCTATTACTGTTGCTTACATTACTGTTTTTAACTTGTGTGTCAAATAAATATTTTTTCTTTATTTCTTTTTTACTCGTACTCATTTATTGATACTGATAGTATACGTCACAGAATTACAATTAGTCACAATAAGAATCATAAATAAAATACAATTAACAATAAGAATCAAAATGAAATTCATTCACGCGTGGGTATCCGCCACGAACTCTAAGTGCTCCCGTGTTTATCGATTTTTAATACAAAAATGGCTTTAAAATGCCACGATTCTGTAGTACGAGACCTCGTTAAAGTTGTGAACAATATGAGTGATAAAATAACATCACTCCAGGACGTAATAACCAGGCAAGCAGATATAATTACGAAAAATACTGTCGAGATTACTCGGCTGACATTTTTGATGGAGGGTAATTTGCAAACCGATGAAGCGAGACCGTCAACTACGGCTGACCCGTCACTCCCGCTCGTGACGAAGCGACCGATTCGGCAAGTGAGAAAAAACGCTGCTGCGGCCGCCGTAACAATGACGGGTGCGAAGAAGACGAAGCGAGTTCCAATCGCTGAAAATACGAAGACTCTCGATGTGAGCCGATCCACCTCACAAAATCCTTCGACGAGTATTACATGCAATGAGTCATCGGTTCAAGGTGTGGCCACACTAATAGCGGGACAAGATAATTACGCCGATAAT
Organism: Selenia dentaria; assembly: GCA_917880725.1. Taxonomy (NCBI): domain Eukaryota; kingdom Metazoa; phylum Arthropoda; class Insecta; order Lepidoptera; family Geometridae; genus Selenia; species Selenia dentaria. The sequence goes on from OU862897.1 coordinate 17,746,807, forward strand.
ACGAAAACTCCCTCTAACGAAGTTCATAGTAATGATGACTGGAAAGTCCTTAAAAGAAAAAGATCCTTAAATAGACAACGACCAGTCTTGAATGGTTCCGGCATATCCAACAATCTACAAACAGTAGAGCAAACGAAATATATGCAAGCATGGTCTTTCGCGCCTTATACTACTGAACAGGATATCAGAAACCACATCAAGAAAATAATTAACATAGAAGAATGCATTGTAGAGAAACGTATACTTAAAACAGACAGACATGCAGCATTTGTCATCGGGACTCCAATAAGTGTGTATGACCAAATTTATTCGCCAACAGCATGGCCACCTGGCGTTAAGATGTCAGAGTGGAGGTACAGATCGCGCGGCGAGAGTTTGGCTTTGACCTTTGGGTGGAGGGGATTACTGCGCATGGGTACTGTCGCGCCATGTGACAGAGAGAGACAAGAGTCCCTCGTCTTCGATGTGACAGAGAGAGACAAGAGTCCTTCGTCCCTCTAGCCACCCTGTGATACCCAATTTTTGACTTCTGCGCAATAACGGTCAAAGCCAAACTCTCGCCGCGCGATCTGTACTTTCGTTCGGCGCCCCGACGAGTGCGGGGCAGCGCGAGCGCAGTCGGAGATGGCCGATGTGAGCCGAACTGCTCAGTCTCGGAGCGTAAGTGATAATCAGATAGTAACGCATGCGTCATTGTCGAGCTCAACAGCTGTTATAGTTGTGTGCCACCAAAACATTGCATCGATCGATAACAAAACTAACCGTTTAGAAGTGCCACTAAGCAGCGAACTCAAATGTGATATTCTTGCACTAACGGAGCATTGGTTGACGGAGCCTAAACTAGTTTGCGTTAGCGTTATTGGCTATAAATTAGCCTCAAAGTTCTGCAGAGCACAGATAGCACATGGAGGTTCGTGCATATTTGTAAAAGAAAGCATTAAGTGTATTGAAAACTTAGATTTAGTGACGCTCTCAATGGAGAGATACTGTGAGATATCTGCAGTTGACTTAATAGATTTCGATATTACAGTAGTATGTATATATCGTAGTAATTTAATTTCATGTAAAGATTTCCTTATATATTTCGAACGTTTGCTCGATAAGATGAGTGAAGTTAATAGGGAATACATTATTGTGGGCGATGTTAATATTAATTGTCTAGCTGGCGGTTCTACGGAAAATAGGCATCTTTTGGATCTAATGACATCCCACAAGATGGTAAACTTAGTAGATTTTCCTACACGTATTACGGCAACTACTGCTACATCTCTTGATCACTTATATACGAACATGCCGATGCAGTCTGTTCAAGCCACGCCCATAGAAACTCTTCTGAGTGACCATCTCGCGGTACGTGGGGAAGTATTGTGCACCCGGCGTGTACTAGAACCTCGCACCCGCTTAGTTAGGGATTTGTCGGAGTCAAATCGAGTCAACTTCGCTATGTCATTAAATAGTCTTGATTGGCTTGGAATCATTGAGCGATGTACATCAGCAGAAACATTAGTAAAGTGTATTACAAACATTATTGTTAATAAAAAAGATATATGTTTCCCTATAAAACGAAAGCCTTGTAAACCACTTGACTCATCGTGGGTTACACCCGACGTAAAGAATATGAAATCAATTTTATTTGACATTGCTAAATTAAATACTTTATTTGCAAATGACGTTAAAATACAATTTATTATGAATGAGTTAATTAAGAAATATGACATACTTATTATTAATGAAAAATCACATTATTATACTAATTTAATTTGTAACAGCAAAAGCGCATCTAAAGGGATGTGGAGCGTTGTAAATAGGGAGAGGGGGAAATAAATGCTCCAAAAATTAACTTCGCTGATGTGATTGTTAATATTGACGGCAGACCATTCAATAGTCCCAGGGAACCTCTAAACGCGATGAACAACCGATTTTTAAACCCAGCAATTGCATGCTGAGCGCCTAAAGCCGACATAACAGGAGTTCGCGGCGCCTTAACGGCAGCCAGTGTACCGGCCGACCGTTCGCTCAGAATGCGCCCTTTTACTGCGGATGAAGTGTTTCGCATAGTCACTGTGCGGATACCTTCGAAACAGTCGAAGGATGTGTACGGTATCTCTATGGAGTTTATTAAAATGGCAATCGTACCATTTGCGCCAGTGTTGGCTGCGCTTTACAATACTTGTTTAAAAGAAGGAACATATCCGGGCCTACTGAAAGTTAGTAAGGTGACACCAATTTTCAAGGGCAAGGGGAAACGAGAAAATATTGACGGATACAGACCTGTTTCCATAATACCCACGATTGCCAAAGTATTTGAAAACGGAATCAGCTCTAGGCTATTGGATTACTTATCATCAATAAGAGCGTTATCTGACCGTCAATATGAATATAGAAAGGGTACGTTCTACAATTTGCTTAACCCGTGAGGTAATTGGTCGCGTGTTGAATGCTAGGGAGCGCAAACAACAAGTTGCTGTCTTATGTTGCGATTTATCGAAAGCGTTTGATGTGGCTGATCATAATGTACTTGCGGTCAAACTTGAGCACTACGGAATCGTCGGTCCAACTTATGGTTTACTTACTGACTTACTATTAGGAAGATCTCAGCTATTGGATGCCGGTGATGGTACTAATAGGTCGAGCCCACTTGCATCAACGATGGGAGTGGCCCAAGGCTCGTCAGTTTCAAATATTTTATTTTCTCTCCTTTTGAACGATCTCCCGAGTGCTGTGAGAATGGCTGAGGTATTCATGTACGCTGATGATGTAGCTGCCATTGTCACTGCAACTTCACTAAATGCTCTTGAGAAGAAATTGAATGACACTGCTACTAGCCTCGCCGCGTGGTTTTCAACAAACGGTCTTGCACTCAACCTGAGTAAGACACACTTTGTGTGTTTTAACTTATCTGGGCGAGTGACTAGGGCACTCACAGTGACAGTAGACGGCAGTAATATTGAGCAGGCTGAACACACTACATTCCTGGGGTTTGATATTGACAGCGGGCTCACGTGGAAGAACCACATACATAAGTTGTGTGGGAAAGTAGGTAGTGCATGTTACGCACTGGGTCGGGTATCTCGAGTGGTGTCCGTGGACATCGCGCGGTCCTGCTACTTCGCGACGGTGCACTCGCTTCTGCAATACGGAGCGGAACTGTGGGGCCGCTGTGCAGAATGGGAACGCGTGTTTCGTATGCAGAAGCGAGCTCTCATAGCAATGGTTCGGGTGCCGCGTGATACCTCGGCAAGGCCTCTTTTTAAGAAACTTGGAATACTCACACTACCTTCAATAGTGATCTTTCAGGTGGCTGTCTATGTGAGAAATAATGCCGAAAAATATAAGGCGAATAGTGACATGCACTCGTATAGGACGCGCAACGCACACAAGCTCGCAACTATACCCCGCACTCTTGCCAAGTCCAGCAAGCTCACCCATGTGATGGGACCTGCGGTGTATAAAAAGCTTCTCATTCATATCACTGCTGCGTCGAGTTTAGCATGTTTTAAATTAAAATTAAAACACTGGCTTATCGAGCAAACGTTCTATACTTTTGACGAATTTATGACATTTAAATAATTGTTTATTGTATTAATTTATTCAATTGACATTATTCAACTGTATTATTCTAGTTTAATTTTATGTTGTGATTTATATTATTGATTGAAATGTTGACAAACAAAAGTATAACTGTACCTGCACAATATATAGGTACCTATTTATATTATTATAATTTTAAATTTTTACTATTGAGCATATCTTTATTTGAGGACACTGTATATTATTGTGTATACAGTTTCGTTATGTATTAAATTTACTCTACCTGATCCAAAATGATTTTGACGTGTAAACAAGTTTATGAATAAATGAGTATTTGAGTATTTGAGAAATAACAAAAGTTATACATTGTGTACCTAAATAACAAATTATTAGTCATCTACGGTCTTAGTGGAAAAGTCATGTACTCTTTTTCTATGTAGTAGAAAGCTTGGTTGATAAGCCAGCGTTTTAACTTTCCTTTAAAAAAGGAGATGCTTGATGCCTCAACCAAATCTTCGGGAAATCTGTTATATATCATCGGGCCCATGACATGAGTCAATTTCGCAGACTTGGCAATTGAGTGTGTCACGGCTTGAAGTCTGTTTTTGTGTCTGACAGGCCACTGTTGCGACTCGCTTAGCTTACTACCTAACGTTTTATACATAGTTATATTCGTATACACATATATAGCTACTTGTAGTATAATTCTTGATTGTAGTGTTAGTATTTCAGCGATACGAAGCACGGTTTATCTGACGTATCTTCCGATACCCGTGCTATCGCTCGAACGGCTCTTTTTTGACTTACAAATACGCGTTTCCACTCGGCACCCCTAGCCTAGAGTTCAACCCCATACTTAAGCAAGGAATGTACTGAGGCGAAATAGCAAGAGCGGACCACCCCCTCAGCAAGCATCCCTCAAGCATGCTCCACTTAGTTTGCCACACACTTTATTAATGTGAGCTTCCCAAGTGAGACCACTGTCCATTTCAAAGCCTAAGAAGGTGGTTTCATCCATTTGCTCAATTTATGTGCCTTCAGCGACAACGATGAGTATATATATGAGTATATACGAGTATAAACGTTGAGTATGTATATATATACATACTTATCCTTTGTATAATTAGTTCTTGTGTCGGGCTCCCAAGATACAGGCTTAGCCTAGTTTGGGGCCCTCAGGGAAAGTCAGTTAGGGCTCATATTAAGTATTTAAGCTAGTATTTAAGTTATACTGTATATACCTTAAGAAGATGTATTGAGATTGGTAAATAAACATTATTATTATTATATATATAGACCACTTCAAAGTAGTCACATATTGACAGACGATCATTATACGAGAACATAAAATGGACGTCTAAAATGACTTATGGTCAGAACCTATAGGAAACTTTGAAGTACAGCGGACCTACCAGTGTCACTTATTGCGATCTATTTTTGGTCGGCAAATGAATTCTTCAGTTTCCGTCAGTTGTCATTATAGTTCGAGAGCCCACGACTAAAACCATGTATCATAGCAATACCGCCGAAACTGTATAAAATTGTCCGATAATATAATTCTGAACCCGACTAGGTGTGGAGTAACGGTCAAAAGTGTAGCAACTGCGTGCTGTGGAGAAAAAAAACTGTTGGTATTATGGCAATACGTCTGATGTTGAAAATGTACCTAGATTTTATAATTTTATAACGAAAAAGTTTGTTTACAGATTTTACGCGTAGCATTTCTTTAATGTAAAAAGTTTTGCCGACCTGTATCATAGCAACCCAGATAAATATGTTTGTAGTAACCTTACGTATGGCTGCTGGGATTACTAAAAACTGTTCGGTAAAATTTGTTGAGATTTTTTGAAACTCGGTCAGATCAAACGCTACGCGGAAAATGTCTGATATTGGTATTTCCGAGTTTAGGATAATCGAATCTATCAATTTGATGCTGTTTTGGTTGTATTACTATGACACAACAATGTTGGTCGTTGGCTCCCGTACTATTATGTTGTAATGTCATGGTAAGAAAAAGCAGAATAATTCATTTGGCAACCTAAAATAGATCGCAATAAGTGACGGTGGTGGGCCCGCAGGTCTCGTCCAAAGCTATCGTAAGATTATTTATCATGCATGCTGATACCTACTCTAGAAGAGAAGAAGAAGAAAGGATTTATTTATTGGCCTTATAGCTGCATTTGTTACACTAAGCAAGTCAATATTACAATATTATATATAATTCAATTATATTCATAAGATATACTGTGTACAGAGTACTGAAATATGCTTCAAATAAAATGCGAATAAAATTTTAAATTTAACAAAGATTAAAACAAAGCAGAAAGAAAATACGAAAGTGAAATTTATGTCTTATGAAAAATTTAAATTCTCTAATAATATTGTCTTATTCATGTCAGATTCTTTAAAAATAAATGTCACAATATGTATAGATTAAGTATGTCAAGAATTTCGTTATTAATCTTATTACAACCAACTCCTATAAAATGTTAACTCCTATAATTAATTAGAGAATGAAGATTCGGGGAAATGACTTTGCAAAAATTCCTTTACTGAGTAATATAGAGTGAATTCGAAGAACTGTTTCATTGTTTTCTTAAAATCATTTTCATGTAAGTTAGCTATAAGATAAGGTAATATGTTAAACATGCATATCTTTATCCAGGTGCCTTGCTTCTTTACTTTGGCTAATCGTACTTTTGGTGTCGTTAGTATTTCGTTCGGTCTAGTCCGATTACTTAGGTTATATTTTCCTTCTCATCGTAGATTTCTAACAGGCAATTATAAATATACACAGTACATGGATATGGCGGTCATAATTTTGTGTTTTTGAAAACATTTTCGTGCAGATGTACGTTTTCTTAAGCCGAATATTATTCTTACAGCCTATGTTTGGGCTCTTAGCACCATTATCATATCCGCCCCATTGCCCCAAGCAGTAATCGCATATCGTATCATAGAGTGTGTGTTTGCATAATACACTGACAACATAGCTTCTCCATCTAATATAGGCTTCAATTTAATTAGCGCGTAGTTAGCCCGTGCTAATTTCTTACATAGTTTGCTCATGTGATTTGCATGATTAATTGTATCGTCAATAGTGTACCCTGAGAAGACATTTTCTTTTACTGCAGGATTCTTAACAATATCTTTACGCAATTGATATTGCATGACGACGCTTATTCCATTCGCATTGAACCACTCCTTGAGAATATTTTTTGCATCCAAAATTTATATGTTTAATTTCTCCAAGTTATTGTCCTTTAACCCTACATGTGTGTCATCGGCAACTAGGCTAACATAAGTCCTATCAGCATCGGCATGGACACGATCGTTAACATATATAAGGAATAAAACTGGGCCTAATATTGATCCCTCTGTGGTACCGCTTTGTCTACAGTCGCGGCTTTAGAATTTACTATATTTAATGAAACAATCTGAATACGATTATATAAGTACGTACGCAACATATTTAGCTCACCGCCGTGGAAACCATAGTGTTGTAGTTTGATTACTAATATGTCATGCCTTAAACTCCCCCGCGGACGCAATGCCGAGTGGACGTGTTCTGTTGCAGTATTAGCGTATACGAGTACAAATAAATTCTAAATTACAATTGAAAACTGTGCTTGTAAATACGTCATAAATACAAACGAACAAATTGGAAACGTATCTGCACGCAATTCTGGGAGCCTGGCACTTCAACTCCTCCACTGCAATTACTGTAAGTGCGAATTAAAACATTTTTTTTTTGTGTTTTCAAAAGTGTGTGCGACGGTCACCAGCACACATTGACAAATACAAGTTGTTTACGCACGCGTCGTTATCCACCGCTCAACGACACAAATTATCTTCATACAATCATCAAGTACACTCACACAGAACACTCGTAAAGGTTACGCTTCTACAAATATGCCGAAAATGCAACGATCTCCGTCTAAGAAAGCAAACCATGGAGTTTTGGAAAATAGCGGTGGGTCGAAAACATCTACTCCGGTTACGGAAGCAAGCCACCAAAAAAGCCTGCCGAATAGAAAACGACTTCGGCTGGGTGACGATGACTTCGATGACTTAGACACCTTTAAGAATGAGATGAAAGAGATGATGTCCACGATGCTATCTGCGTTCACTAATAAACAAAATGAACGTATGTCACGAATCGAGCGGCATATTGAAGAGGTAAAAGTGCAAACGACACCTATAACTGATATAGAAAAATCAATCACTCATGTGTCGGAACAGATTACCCTCATGCAAAAAAAGATCGAAGGATTGGAATGTGAGCGGAAAGAATTAAGAAACCAAATATGTGATCTGGGTGACAGAATTGACAGCATTGAAAAATTCACACGAAAAACTTCCATTGAAATACGTAATGTGCCCAAAACCCAAAAAGAAGAGAAAGAAGACTTATTCAAAATGATTAAATTTTTGTTGGAATCACTAAGCGTAGATTTTTCGCCCTCCGATCTAAAAGATGTCTATCGTGTGTCAAGCAAAGCAAATAATAATTCTTCATCTATTGTAGTTGAATTCACTAATACTCTCATAAAGGCATCCGTGTTAAAAAAGGCCAGGCACTATAATAAAAACCGGGACAGTAAACTTTGCACACGGCACCTCGGGCTCAACACTTCACCTGAGCAGATATACATATCGGAGCTGCTAACTGCAAAGTCTAAACGACTATTTTATTTGTCTCGCGATTTAGCCAAGACAGAAAACTTTGCATTTTGTTGGACGGAAATATATACCTAAGGAAACGGGAAGGACTACCGTATATTTTTATAATAAATGAAGAACAACTGCAGTCACTGAAAAAGACAGCGTGACGGGTTGTGACCGACACAATGGATATATACAATATAAATAAAGAGATTAAATTGCTAACAGCGCCAACACGTCAATATAGTAATTTTAACTTATTGTTGCCTCTAATTGAATTATTTCTGTTTGCAAATAACTTTATAGAATATGAATGTAATGTAAACTTAACTCTTAATTTTTATAGCATCCACTATACATTAATACTCACCCGTCTACAAAAAATATTATTCGCATCAATAATCCAAAAATACCGACAGCTCAACACACCACTATTTTATATCCACAAACCACGTAATAAATTATGTGTATTGTTAAAATTAGCATCAATACACTGTGCACATTATCTGGCATAAGTATAAACACCATAATATACTTTAAATTACAGTATTGCACCGCACCATGGCAATTAAAATCACAGATAACTAGAAACTACGCAATTGCAGACATGTACGCTCATGTTCAAGTTCAAACGATACTGATAACCAGTTTTGTTATGAAACCTGCCCGTTACGAAAAGGGCACTTTAGTTATTATTATGCAAACGAATCGTACCTTTTTACGAACTTTCATTTCAGTAACAAGTCGCGCACAAATGAGTATAACTATAAATATATATTATGGATAGTCAAATACTAATTCAAAATATTGACAACACAGATATTATACCCAGTATTTATACCATTGTACCGGAAATGTGTAAAGTATATTTAGGATTAGAAAATGCCAATAATAGTTTCACAGTTATATCGCAAAATATGCGAAGTATACGGAAAAATTATGATAAGCTTCTAGTACTCCTAACTAGGCTGCACTTTCTACCTGATGTAATGGTCCTTACAGAGAGCTGGCTTGATGGTGATTTCTGTGGCTTAGACATAAGTGGTTATTCCTGTAGCTACTCAAAAAAATATTTAAACCAAAGCGATGGCATTGTTATATATTCTAAACTTGGCTTACTAATAAATATAACAGAGCCCAGTAATTTTATCGACGGTAATTGCCTTCTAATAAAAATCGACAACACATACAATATTATTGCCATCTATAGATCTCCTTCTGTGTACAATGTAGATCTGTTTAATAACTCTATAGAACATGTGATAAAAAATCAGTCAGGGAATACCTCAATTTTAATCGGAGATATGAACATTGATATAAAGCCTACAACGACTGATCCAAGGTCACATAATTATTTGGACTTAATAACATGCCACGGTTTTGTATCTGGACACTATCTACCCACACGTGGCTATAATTGTCTGGACCATGCATTTATAAAGTCATCGTTTCAGTCGTCCGTTGTGGTTTGTTCATCAGGAATAAGCGACCACGATTGTGTCCTAGTAAGTCTAGCGGGACCATCTCGCACGAGTAGAGAAGCAAAAACTGTTACGAAAATTGACTATACCGCAGTTGTTAACGATTTGGATCTGATAACCTGGTCGACTTTATACTCTCAGTCTAATGTAAATAATGCCTGCAAAGAATTTATAAATATAGTAAACAAAACGATCGAAAGTCATACAAAAATATCAATCGTTCGGAATTCCAAATGTATTCGCAAAAGCTGGATTACTCCAGGGTTGATCGATTGCATAAGACGTAGAGACCAACTACAACTTGCAGCTAAAAAGAAACCGAAAAACATACACTTACAAAATGAATACAAACGCTATAGAAACCACTGTAATAACATACTGCAGAATCTCAAAGATGCATATGACTGTCAGAAAATAGAGACTAGTAAAGGGGATAGTAAGAAAGTATGGGAGACAATAAAGGATGTATGCAACATCAAATCAATTAAATCGTCGACTGCCAGCTTATTACGTACTGCACCGACGCCAGCTGAAGCTTTGAACAATGCAAATCAGTTCTTCTCCTCAATAGGTGAAACACTGGCAAACGATATATTAACGAAACGAAAACAGACAGAACAAGATTTGTGTATGCACATCAAAATAACGAACTCGCCGTCAAAATCTTTGTTCTTAACTCCAACAAATCCTGCACAAATTAGAAAAATAATAAGTAGCCTAAAATCTAAATCAGCTCCTGGAAGTGACAATATTAGTAACTATTTATTAAAAATGTGTAAGAACAGCCTAGCTGCCCCTATAGCTTTTTTATGCAATTTAAGCCTTGAAAGTGGGGTTGTGCCCGATGAGTTCAAAAGAGCTAATGTCTGTCCCATACATAAAAGCGGAGACACTGAGCTTGTTACAAACTACAGGCCAATATCACTGTTAAGCTCAATCTCCAAAATACTGGAACGAGTAGTTAACAACAGCCTCATGTCCTTTCTAGAAAAAGATAAAATACTCTCAGATAATCAATACGGGTTTAGGTCTGGTAAGTCTCCAGAAGATGCTGTCACTTCGTTAGTGGATTATGTCGCCAATAAACTGGACTCAGGAAGAAGGTGTGTAGGGGTATTCCTGGACCTCGCCAAGGCTTTTGACACCGTCTCTAAAAAAATCCTTATAAAAAAGCTCGAGTGCATTGGCGTACGAGGAATAGCACTAGAGTGGTTCAAATCCTACCTAAGTGACCGGAAACAGAGAGTAAAATTGAACGATAATAACATGAGTGATTATCTCGAAGTGTCTTTCGGAATCCCACAAGGTAGCGTGCTGGGACCTTCATTGTTTTTGGCCTACTTAAATGACCTCTGCAGCATAACCCTAAAACAAGCTAAACTGTTTGCATTTGCGGATGACACTGCCATTATTTTTGATGGTCATGACTGGAATGACGTGAGCCATAATGCAAACAATGGTCTACGCGAAGTAGTGCATTGGCTAGAACTAAACCTACTAACGCTAAACGCCAGCAAAAGTAAAATTATTGCTTTCAGAGTCTCATGTCGTAGTGCGCCCAATGATAAGTTAAACATCAAACTACACTCCTGCAATAGTGCAAACACAGCGGAATATAAGTGTCCAAAGCTAGGTCAAGAAGAAAACTTCAAATATCTGGGCATATATATTGACGAACTGTTGTCATGGACCAAACAAATCCAAGTCCTCAGCGGCCGCCTCCGCAAGTTACTTTTTGTTTTTAAACGCTTGCGTAACGTTGCGAAAGAAAAGATCATATCGATGGTATATATATCATTGGTCCAATCAGTACTTAGCTACTGTATCTCATCCTGGGGTTCTGCTATAAGTAGCTCTCTCATAAAACTAGAACGAGCACAGCGATCTGTCCTAAAAGTGGCTTACAAAAAACCATATAGATATCCGACAGACACTTTATACCAAGAAACGAAACATCCGAGGGTCAGACAAATATTTATCGTAGCAAGTGTACTTCGTTTCCATAGGACAGCACTCAATAATGTTCACAGTTCATGTTTGAGATCCAGGCGAACGCTTTCCTGGTCAGTACCAAAAACAAATACAGGAATAGGGAAAAGGACTTATAGTTTCCTGGGCTGTTTCCTATACAATAAACTTAACAAAGAACTCAACATATACAGAAATAACAAACAAAAATGCAAAAAGACAGTTTTAGAGTTTTTATACAACCTAGACTACAATAGAACAGAAGAGCTATTGCGAGTTACTGTGTAAAACTGTATAATTCAGTAATGTAAAAATATAATAACAATTATTCTTTTCTTTTTCCTTTTTTAAAGCATAATCTCACTTCATGTCTATCCTTTGATGTCGGTCATAAAATGTAAATAAATAAAATAAAAACACACGCTAATACTGACATAACTCCACACAGTTTGTTGCTAACAAACATATAATATATTATAACATTTCAGTAAATTCAATCATTAATCTTTCTATAAATGAAATTACTGTTACTATTATTAATATTAATACCAATTTTTAATGCAAGAAAAACAAAGCACTCAGCCATATTATTTTGATTGTAAATTTATTTGTAATTCCGCTATTTATGTAATAGGATATTGCCAAAATTTTGTTAATGTAACGCATCCCTGGAAGAGAACTAGTTTTCGCAACACAGGGAATCCTACCGCGAAAATTAGTGGTTGAACTCTTGTCTAGATCTTAAGTTATTTAATCAATAGTTCGAATATAATTATGTAATGTCACAATTTAATTTGCCAATAAAAAAATATTATTATTATTCACATTATTTATTAACTTTTCTTAAAATTACATTTTTTACAATATTTCTATATACAATAAAAAATAATAAATAAAAAACATTGTAAAAAACCTAATCCTAGATTGCCATCGGCAGCGGGGCATGACCCAAACTACCAGTGGTTAGGGCTGCAGACTGAGGAACCTCCTGACAATACGTGCCGTGTCAAGAAGTACTGCCTTCTGTATCTGTCCCTTGATCCAACCGTCTAGCGAAAGCCTCTTAAGATGTCGGTCGAGGCTTTTTGCTATAAGGCCGTTTGCTGAAACTACTATCGGAACAATTATTGTCGAATCAAAATCCCACATGGCGGTCACCTCATGAGCTAAGTCAAGGTACTTGCTAAGCTTGTCCTTCTCAGCCTTCACGAGGTTCTCATCATGAGGAATGGTGACGTCAACAAGCATTACCCGGCGCTGAGATCGATCGATCACCACGATGTCAGGCTTATTGGCAACAATAGTCCTGTCCGTGATTATAGATCGATCCCAATAGAGCGTAGCACGACCGTTTTCAAGAACAGGCGTAGGTGCGTACTTATAGTACGGCACCTCAGACTCAATAAGGTCATATTGAAGGGCAAGTTGCTGGTGAATAATCCTGGCTACTTGGTTATGTCTGTGCAAGTACTCTCCATTAGCAAGATGAGAACAACCGGAAATAATATGTCTGAGTGACTCTCCGGGACGGCGGCATGCTCGACAAATGTCGACCGTACCGTCTTTCAGAATATATTTCCGGTAGTTATTCGTCTTGATAACTTCGTCAGCAATAGCACAAACAAAACCCTCAGTTTCACCAAAGAGATCACCGAAACGCAGCCAGTTCACTGAGGCAATTTGTTAATGTAACGCATCCCTGGAAGAGAACTAGTTTTCGCAACACAGGGAATCCTACCGCGAAAATTAGTGGTTGAACTCTTGTCTAGATCTTAAGTTATTTAATCAATAGTTCGAATATAATTATGTAATGTCACAATTTAATATTCCTTTTATTCAAAATAAATCACGGATTTCATCCGGTCCTTTACAAAGGCATAAGTGGGGCTGTAGCCAACACTTAGAGGCCTGTTTGGTATAAAAATACAAAGTAGTATAAAAAAAAACAGAAACTTATGGATGGATGGTGACATGGTATGTCTATTATAAAAATGGGTAAAATGACAAGGCTATTGAAATGATTTTATTAGTGATAAAAAGATAGTGGGCTATGGAAGAGACTACGGCACCTGCCAAATTCAGTCTCATTTTAAATATTTTGGGCAGGTGGTGACTTGCCACCCACTAAACGGGCCCCCCATAAAGGCCACCATGAATAGTGACAGAAAGGGCAACGTTGGTGTGGCTGGCTAAAGGGTGTCGAGAGGTGTGCTGCGGTTTCACTAAAGCGCTACTACCGGCGTTATGCCCTTTAACACTTCCACCCTTGGAGCTTTTTGTTACTTGCTCTTGCCTCTCCACCTCTCTTATTATTATTATTATTAAACAATCGAACGCTTTAGATAAATCACAAAATATGCTCGCGTATGTAATGTATCCAAAGAGTTTAGAATATAATAGATTACTTTCTTAATTTCCATTTCGGTTGATCGCCCTTTACGAAAGCCATACTGTAAAGTTGTGAAAAGATTATTTTCTTAAAAATATTTTATAATTCTGAATTTTATAACTGTTTCTAGAATTTTAGAAATAGTTGGCAGTATGCAAACTGGTCTGTAGTTGCCTAATTTTGAACAATCTCCTTTTTTAAGAAGTGGATTTCATTCACTAGAACCACAACGGCATTTCAAGCAGAGGCCATGGTCTCTAAGTCTAAGCCCTGCTACTTGCTGCTAGGGCAATATCATGCCTGAAATCGTAAGGTACACTTATTACGTATCTGTAGTTTATCATAGGATTAGCTATTCAAGCAAGTTTTTTTACACATATGCCTAATTTTGCATAAAAATGCTTAAACGAAGCCTTTTTATGCAAAATTAGGCATTCAGTAAAATATTGAAAAAACTTTTGCAATATTTTATGAGATTTAATTGTCAATTATTACAAAAAGTATCTAAAGAAAATAAAAAGTCACTCAGTTTTAAAATAATTAAAACTTATAATATCAATATACTAGTACATGTTCATTGACATATATTCCCAATAACTATGAAAACAATTAAAACGATGATTATTTACGGCCCGAAGATTTCCACCCGGTAGAAGATAGGCCCGCCTCGCCTCGAGGTAATGGTGAGCGTGACAAATGTTTGTCCAACGCCTCCACCAGTGCGGACTACGGAAGCGCCCTGGTCGGATACGACTCTTGGGGAAGCTCGCACAGCGCTGATGCGAGCGTTGCCAGCTCGTCGGAACTCTATGTTATGGCGATGGATGGTAAAGGCGGTTGATGACCGGTTCACTTCGATCCTGGAATTAATTTTCAATCTTTCTTATGCACGACATTAAGTGGAATCGTTGGCAAGCAGCGATAAAGTGACCAGCGCCATCCCGTGTGCGACATCAGACGATGTTTGCTTAAGAATAATGCTCGCCACTTCAAGAAGATTTACTCAGTTTTTTTTAAATAACCATGACATATAATGTTATCACAAAGCTTATTCATGACTAAATACTTGAATTCGAAGCTACATGATTCGTGTATTAGTATACAGCCAAAATTTTTATAAAGCTAAACACAATTCACAAAAGTAACATAAAGTTTAGAACGATGAATTTAGTGTTAACTGTAAATACTTACAATATCAACCTTCTAGTATTCCCGATAGTGCCCAGAGACAAAGAAGTGCTTCTGGTAATGGTTGGGATGATGGAAAAGTCGGTGTTCTCCGAAGAAAATAGTTCATTGTAAGGGATCTCGTCTACCCTTGATAATGCTGGGTTGACGGAGTAGTTGCCATTGGTTGCATCTATGACGTCGGTATATACGATGATGGGACGATTTGAAACGTCAGTCGAGTCGTTGTCATAAGAGGGGATGACTGAAGAGTCGGTGACGGCGGTGAAAAACGCGAAAACAGCTAGAGTAGGTACAATCTTCATCTGAAAAACAAACGAAGAGTATTTAGAGCGTGCAACTTATTTATAAACATGTTTGTTTTCGGTAGATCTGGTTCGTTCTTAATTTTTTAGATGGGCATTAAGAAAAATTGGTCGATTAACAATATCTATACCGATGCAGGATGTACCAAAAATGTGCTGCCCTGTGGTTATGAGACTTTAAACGAGCGCTATTTTAATCTACTAGTCTCCGTCTGCTTTGTTGTGTGTTTTTAACATTATAAAGTAGCATTATCGTTACACTAGGGCCAGGTCTACTTTTATTCAAATTATCAAATCTAACATTAAGTTCAGATTTATCATAGTGCAAGAGAAATTAATGTGGTATGGGCTTTCACTTAGTTAGCAAAACAAAATGTCGTTAATTTATACACGGTATTGTGCAGTTAGAGTACATTGTTTAGGATGTGGTAATTAATAAAAAAATAAAGTGCAAAACTATAAATATAAAAAACCTTACCTTTAACATTCTTAATCCACTTGTATTTTTAAAGTATCTGTTATTAGTCGGTGGACTTTATGATTTATGTAAAAAATATTGTAGTATCGTCTATTTATACTTAGTAATATCTTCTGATAAGATAGCCTTAAGTAACTACTTTTCGCATGACCTCATTGTTTATATACGCGAATTAATATACTGCTATGTGGATCTTTGTCTAGTGGTTAGGAACATACGCTATGTTAAAGTAGTAACTCAAATTCTTTTGGAGATTAGATTCAGAGAAGAAGCGTTAAGAATATAAGCATAAACTCATCTCACCTTATATAAATAAATCCTGAGTCTATGTTACCTTACCCACAGATCTATTATCCTAGAGTACTATTATAGCTCGTGTGAGAATCGTCTATAGATTATATACCTTTCTATATTATTCTTGTCTATCGCACTTTTGATTTATTTTACTAAACGTTAATAATGTCTTTAATATAATTGTTTTTACATTCGCCGATTAGATATGTGTTTGGGTTTGAATCTGAACAAGCAAGCATTCCAATATTTGTAATAGTTTCATGCTCGCAACATAGATGGCGTTGTGCTGCGAGCTCAGTAGGCTGAATCGCGGTGGTAGAATTATCCGACATGTAACTTAATTAAGTTTAATGACAAAATAAAAATGTCTTCACTCGCAATACAAAAACCAAAACGCTAACCAAAGACCACTTGCGGGTTATTTTGGGACGTGTACAATATAACTAGATGATTTAGCTAAATTATTGTTTAGAGTTAAACTTATTTAATTATATTGGCTTTGCAACCTTGACATATTAATCTGTCCGAATCAGCAAGACTCATTCGAGTTAAGTTTCATTCATAAATCTATTGTTATTTTTTGCGCTGATGCGGACGGGTTAAGTTGACAATAAAGATTTGGGTAGGTAGGGGTAAATTTGTTCATGATTATTTATGTGAAATTAAATATAAACCTGTATATTACTAGCTTATACTAATAAGTATCCTAGTATAGTGAAATGTATTTGATTGATTATGAAATATTCTAATAGATTAGTATTTTATTGAAGCTCTCCAGCACTGTGTGATACTTAGAAGTTTTATTAGTATTTCTATTACGATCTTACCTTCAAAACATAGATTTTATTAATGGATTTATCTCGTGAGTCTATCACTATCGTTTACAGTTGGAATTGGACTTTATTAGGTTGTCAATATACATATAAAGTGAGCTAGTATGGTCAGTTCTAAATATTTATCGTGTTTGTACTTTGTTATCCGACAAGTAGGTATGTTGCTTGAATATGTAGTCGAATGCTACACAAGTTTAGTTTGCGTAATTCTGGTAATAGATATTAGAAAATTTTGTTCTAACTTTGCTTAATAGTATTTATTTACTTTATGAATGGATATCGGCTAAACCTAGGCAGTCGCGTTTGTTACGATTAGTTAAGACTATTGGTCGTTTTTAAACACTTTTATATATAACTGTATTAGACTGTTCACAATTTTGAGTATACTGAGTCTAATGCAAATAAGTGGAAAGGATCTTTTGGTGTGGTCATGGGCTTGCGACTATGGGATCGTAGAGTTCAGGTTCCTTTATAGCAAGCTAATGCTCCCATTTCGCCACACCAGATCCCTCCCTTTTTTTAATTATTTTACCCGAATAATCCTTTATGGATACCACCGGCCCCGAGAGGAGCATGGTGGTTATGTGGGAGTCTCTGCCAGAAGGGCAGCATACCTACCAAACCTCTGCGGTGTTCCGTCACTGCTGCTTTTGGCGGGAACGCGGGACAGATTTCACAAGACCGCAAACCCGCCGCGGCTGTCCGATGCCGGACGCTTCTCTCTTGCAGCACGCCAGAATACTTGGCGTGCCGCAACCGCCTCAGGGGACCAAAACCGCAAATAGACTCTAGACTCCCCCGAGTCTGGGCGCCCTAAGTCCCCCTACGATGGGTCTGGTGAGTAGCCCCACCGCCGGCTACTTCGGCCACAGAGGATAATGACAGTGGCGCCTCTCAATACCGACAGTCCTTTTCCCCTGCGACCCCACCGCGTCCGCCATCTAACGGTGGCGGCCTAGTCAAGGCCGCGGAAGGCAGGAAGAGCGGCTCACCGTAATACTCCTCTCCCGCCGCACTGCCCATACGACACCGCAGCCCACCTCATTGTCCCAATCTTGTAAACAATATTGCTAATTTATATTTTCTTATCACCGTTCCTTTTATCCCTCTATCCTTTACCTAATTATTAGACGTAGCTTACCGTAATGATTACTCATTTTTATTTAAGTAAGTCCCCGAGATAACAGTAACCTCAAACACCGTTGGCAATGCGCTACTGCCTTGGGATTGAGGATATAGATTTTTCACTTTATACTGTACTGGCTGCGCTCCGCGATTTCACCCGCGTGGTGATGGATGATGATGAGGATGAATCAAATATAGCGTATATTACTCAGGCATAATGTAGCTTTATACTCGTGAAAGAATTGTTTGAATCAGTTAAGTGGTTTTACGTGTATCCATTATAAAGAAACAAACAATCATATAACTTTCTTCCTTATTATTTTAGTAGATAAGGGTTGATCCTTATCTTCTAAAATACCAGGACACATTATTCGTACCTTGGTATTAATACCTAGGTACGAACAAACACCAAATAAAATTTTATTATTATTTTATTTATTTTATGTAAAACGGCAACTTTCCTAAACAAAGTTATCTTAATCTTCTTGTAAATAATATAATGCTAATTGAAATGTTCTTATCAACGTTCCTTTTATTATTAACATTACTAGATACCTTATTATCAGACGTAGGTTATCGTAATTATTACTCATTTTGATCTAAGTAAGTCCCTTAAGTTATCTAAGTATCACAGTAATCTCAAACACCGGTGGCACTGCGCTACTGTGTTGGGATTTAACTGAAGAACTGGATTTTTGACATAATACTGTATTATGTACACTGTATAATACATCGAATGCGTTTTGGATTTTATGTAACAAGTTATGTAATAAATTTATTTTAATTATATTTATTTAAATACCTTACCCTGAAAGTAATTAATGTAACCCTGGGTATAATAGACTTGCTGAAGTGTTTTTTAAACCTACCTTATGGCAGAAGTAAATAAATATTTACCTCCATTCAGATATGTTGATGCTTGACTTTATTTACTTATAGGAAGGGCTAAAGTTACTCGCGGTTAAGAAATGTATTATTTGTGACTGCAGTAAAGTAGTTATTTAATTATTCTGATACTAGTATCAGCTCGCGACTCCGTTCGTGTGGAATCGCGATCCTTAGAAATCACCCCTCAAACCGGAAAAAAAGTAGGCTATTTTTAATCTCGGACACAAACCATCTCCACAACCAAATTCATCCAAATGCGTTTATCCATATGTGCGTAATTAAGCAACAAAATCATTACATCCAAACTTTCACATATATAAATGTTGTTTATTTTTTAATTTAATTATATCCGTGTAGAAATGTTAACTAGATCGTGGCATACCAAGGCGTAGTATACCACAGACTAAATAAATTAACAAAAAACTATAACTAAATTATCAAATCGGTAACTACGACCTACGGGCACTAGTGCTACGTTTGCTACGAGCGTAGCATAAGCTACGTGATGTCACGTCAACTTAATATTTTTTCTGACATTTATTGGTGGCATAATGCCGGCGTTATTTTAAATAATAAAAAAACCAGGTAGGTATAGAAAAGTACTCAGTCAGTGTAGTACTCTGGGACCTGCACTCTTTCTAGCTATGGTTGATGATCTTCCCAGTGCTCTCAGCACGGCGCAGTGTTTAATGTTCGCTAATGACCTAAAGATGTATAATAGCCAGCAAATGAAATCTGACTGTATGATGCTGCAAAGTGATATTGAGTCGGTGGAAAACCGCAGTTAGGTAAATATCATCATCATAGTCGGCATCTTCATTGCTGAAGATCGTGTCTAGTCTGAATGGTTGACCACTCGATGTACTATGCTTTTCCACGTGGTTTATTTTTGCTAAGTGTAAGGAAGTCTCTTTTACCAGATCATCAAACCTCATTGCATCTTAATCTGCACCTCCAACAGTGACACGCATCCAAACGCTTAAGTATTTTGCGCAGGAATGTAGTGGTTAAATTATACTGATACTAGTATCAGCTTGTGACTTCGTTCGTGTGGAATAAGGTTATCGCGATCCCTCGGAACTACCTGTTGAATTGGATTAAGTATAAGTTGATGTATATTAGGATAATCGTTGAAGGCTATTGTAAATCTTGGGTGCAAACCATCTCCACTACAAAATGTATCCTTTGTTTGGTAATTTGTGCGTGATTGAACAACAAATATCATTCCATCCAAACTTTCACATATATAATGTAATTACATACGTGTAGAAAGTGTGAACTAGACCGAGGCCTATCAAGGCGTAGTATACCAGGCATGCAATTCTCTAAGAGCAAACATTTGACAACATCCATGAAACAAATGAAGAGATGACAAGAAAAGTTTGAAAAACAACCTTATGTATGTACAAGGGCGATTCCTCATAAAGTATCTAACATCGGTGCGCTCGTCGACGAATCATTACAGAATCGCACGGCAAAAACTAATTTAATTATAAAATCAGTAACAACGATCTACGGGTATTAGTGTAACGTTTGCTACGCTCGTAGAAATCGTAGCAAATGTAGCAATACGGCAACACTATAACGAGATGTCAACAACTTACTTTTTTTATCTAACATTTACTGGCGTTATTTTCAGAATAGAAAAGTACTCAGTCAGTGTAGTACTCTGAGACCTGCGCTCTTTCTAGCTATGGTTAAATGATCTTTCCAGTGTTTTCAGCAAGGCTCAGTGTTTAATGTTCGCTGATGACCTAAAGGTGTTTAATAGCCGGCAAGTGAAGTCTCTGACTGTATGAGCTGTCCAAGTTGTGTTGTTTTTTGCAAATATAGCTTCAGAGATCGGCTAGTTTAATTATTCCACTTTCCTCCGAAAATATTTAGTGGTACGGCTGTGATGAGGTTATTGCCAGGAGCCGCCTTATCATGTTTTAATTTCCAAATTGCATCAAAATAATTAAAAATTAAACTCAAAGTATATCACAAAAAAGTTACATACGCTTGATTAAAACAGAAAACAGAACACAGGTGAAGCTGGGAAAGAGGGACGTGTCTATAATTTATTTTTTGAGCGTATCAACCATACCTATTATTAAAAATAAAAAGATATACAAATTAGATAACTCGAATTCATTCTGCCTTATCAGATTAAGCACGTAGTATAAATAGGTGAATGGAAATATAATTCTATCATATCAGTCTTTCGACGACTCAACTAAAAAAACTAAATTACTAAACTACGAGGTAATTCTGGAACAACAAGGTAAATCTTCCTATCTGTTCAATAATACTCATTACTACATATTTGGTACTGTAAGGTGCAACCTTAAAGCTTATTAAGATATTATTTTTCAATAAATGTCTGCCTAAATGAATTTTAATATATTATTAGTTTTCTAGCCCTCGAGTCCAGTGTCATTCTTAAAAATAATATTTCATTTATGTAAGATTTTAAGTGCATAAGCTGGTGATGAATCAAGTAGTTAGCTATTAAAATTAATTGTTTGATAAACCCGATAACCACATAGATTATGCTCAGATTAAAACTTTGTCCTCGATGATACATTCCTGCGGGAGAGGCGTATTGCTATCCAGAGAAGTTCAGATATGGAAATAGAACATTAATAATAGTTTTCTAAATGGCTGTAAATATTATATTTTTCACTATAATAAGAGCATTAGCATTCGCAATATTCAAAATTCTCCAGTATATAACCAATTACGAATAACACTTCCTCTAGATGTCGTTTGTTAATTCTTTATGTCTGTAAATGATGAGGCAACCAACGTAGATAAAACAACGTTTATACCTACGTGTGAAACGGTCTAACTTGTCTTTTCCAGATGATGAGAGTTTTCGCATTAGCCGTTCTCGCGGTTTTCGCCGCCGTCACGGACTCTTCGGTCATTCCGTCTTATGAGAACAACGACTCGTACGATATTTTAAATCCTCTAAGCATCGTCTATTCCGAAGTCATAGATGCGAACAATGGTGACTACTCCGTCATCCCATCTTTATCCAGCGTCGACGAGATCCCTACCGATGAACTAAATCCGTCTGGAAACACCGACTTTTCCATCATCCCATCTATTTCCAGAAGTTCTTCCTTGTCACTGGGCACTATCGGGAATACAAGGAGGTTGATATTGTAAGTAAATCTAAAAACAATAATATTCTTGTAACCATTAAAAGACAAATAGAAATATATTTAAAATGGCAGATGCAACAGAAGAGAGGTTAGGGAAATTGTACCTGCCCTGTATTCTGTTCATATCTTCAATGTTAAACTTTAATTATCGTAGGCGTTAGATACAACTGTCCTAGACAACCATGCTCAATCAATGCACTCGAGGAGCACTTGGTCACTTGTGACCCATATCAATGCCAAGCCTATGCCAAGTTTGAGGAAGAATTTACAAGATAAACATAAATTCCAGGATCCACGTGAACCGTCCAGCAATCGCCAACACCATCCAGCGCCAGAACATAGAGTTCCGACGAGCTGGCAACGCTCGCATCAGCGCTGTGCGAGCTTTCCCAAGAGTCGTAGCCAACCAGGGCGCTTCCGTAGTCCGCACCGGGGGAGGCGTTGGACAAACATTTGTCACGCTCAGCATTACCTCGAGGCGAGGCGGGCCTATCTTCTACCAGGTGGAAATCTTCGGACCGTAAAGGAACATAAATGTTTTTTATTATATTCCTTTAAAGGTTAAATTGTGTTTATATTATACATTTTTTACTGTGATAATAATAAGTTAAATAAAAAATGAATATTACCTTTATACTTACTGAATTTTAACTACTTTGTGTGTGATTTCTTATAAGTTTGTAATAACACTTTGCTCAATTTCATGCTATATCAGATATGCTATATCTTACGCATTCATTACATTTCACTTAAACAATTTAAAAAACGGTCTGCATGGTTCAGGAGATAGAAGTCAAAAGGTAATTTAGTAATGCGTAATCTCATAGTATTTATTATTTTTTTGTTAGATAGGAGTTAATTTAATTATTATCCCGTAAATATCTGAAGGTCCTTGGTTTTGTAGTTCAGAAAGTAGAGACATCATAGTTGAACTCGGAATGTACCTTGGAACGTACAGCTCATCTTAAGCTTATCTGCTGGCGTTTGTGCTTTGTCACAAGTAAAATATGGTTTTTAGTTTTTATAGAAAACTTTTTATCACTAAATTCTGTTAGGTTCCGTTGGTTAAGAGGATGAAAGTCAAAATGTGTACTAAGGTGTAATTGATTAACGCGGGTGCGTAACTGTTGGTCGAAATTCATTTTACAGATTTTTATTTGAATAACCTACACAGGATATAAAAGACTTTTGACGTAACGGACAGTTGATATAATTTTATTTGATATACGTTATAGTTGTTATATAATTTAGAATATATACCAGCACTTGATATATCGATCAACTGTAATAATATAATTTTATGTACTGCTAATTTTACATACTGTTCAAGTACAAGTATCATATTTTTTTTTTCCAAATCACGATGATTTGACATCCATACATTTTGGTATAATTCCGTTAACAAAATGATGTAAGTATGTTTAATGGTATTCAGTTTTCATGACTAGTCTAAGGCAAAGTCACGATAGCTGCGATGACGAGCGAAGCGAGGCCGAGCGTTAGGTTGAATGGTGACCACACGACACCAGAATTAGAGTAACCTACACTTCGATAAAAATATATCGCAGTACTTTTGGAACTTATATATGTGCGACGACGAGCGAAGCGAGGGTTGCAGATAAGCTATACTGATTTAAGTAAGTATTTATAGATAAAACCTCAGGACTTGTTTATGCTAACTGCCTTTGTAACACCATATTAAATCATATCAATAGTTCCTACCATCAATAGTAAGAACGACAAAATACTGATCAGCATATTGCAATTGGTGTATGTGAATATTTCTTTTGTCTTAATCAGGCATTTTTGTTTACTTTTGAAATATATTAATAGGTTTCGACGTTTCATTATATATGTATATTAAAATTCGACTAAAACGTAAGTATATGTAGTGATTTTTATTTTTTATAATATTTGTTTCATTTGCAAAGTATATCCCATGGATGTATAGTTTATGAATGGTTTTAATTTAAAGTTACTTGTTTTGAATTTCGATCAAAAGTTTAATTATCTGTAATTATTTAATTGTATAATTATAAGTATGGTATACGAAAATAATGGTATATCATAAGTTGTTTTTTTTAATGTCTTTATATATTTTAATAATTGAACATATATTACTTACCCGATTAACGCACAGACAAATTACACTCCTTGTTTTTATAGCATATTCATATTTAGAAGATTATTCCGTATGTAATAAGTCATACTTTATACAACAACAACAGACATCACAACTCTCTTTTGAGTAACATATTGAGTCGAAATTACACGAAACCCGGAATGTATTAACACCATTGAACACAAGCTGGCATTTGCACTTTACCGTAAAGACTCTATTGTCGAAGTCAGACCACTGCTAAGTAGTCAGATATTGACAGACGATCATTGTACCTGAACATAAAATGCTCGTCTAAAATAATTTATGGTCAGAATGTATAGGAAACTTCAAAGTATATGTCTCATCTAACGCTGGCGTAAGGTTATTAATCTCGCCTGCTGATACCTATTCTCTTTAGCATCACGACAAAGTAACATAATTTTGCATGCGATCATTTTTATACGTATAGATTTATTAATTCTTTTTTTATATTTTCCTTAAAAAGTAAAATCCATTTTTGTACACCTCACTCTGACGCGCTCTTTAAAAAAGATAATCCTATATATACTTACTCGCTACCTATAGCACGGCAGGAGTGGTGCAGTCGCGTGGTCGGAGCTCTATATATGCATCTGATGTGTCCAAATTGCATTTTACATTTACGTCTAAGTTGCACGCATCCGATTCATTGCATTAAAATTTGTTTGTCAATCAAGCAATCTGATTTTAAATTCGAATAAAAATTTCTTTCAGTGACGGAAACAGCCAGTCTGCGATGTTTGATTGTAGTTAGAAGTGAAAAAGATCTCCGTGAGGGAAATTGCCATAGGCCAATTTATAGTAACAATCCAATTAAAGTATTTATCTGTCAGGTTTAAATTAATAATGTATTGGAGTGATCTTTTTTTATTTTTGATATTTAGATTGGAGCTGTTCAGAGTCGTAAGCGGGAAGGTCCCATGAATTTTAGTGGAATGACCGTAGTGTGGACATTATATTAACGTAGGTATTATTCTTAGTTCTTAATTCCTTAGCAGGTGCAGATGAAATATGAATATGATAAATGTCTGATTTAAGCTTAACATTTCACGGCTGCACCCGCGTACAAATAACCTTATTACAGAAAGTTATGTTTGAAATTGTTAACACTGACATAAATTATACTGCCATTTTTTAGATTTCAATTAACATTTTATAGCAACCGAGATACGCAATTACCCTGCAGTGCTTCATCAACCTACGTTAAAAGTTAAGTCTAATCGTTAATTCGTTTTGATGTATGAGAAACCAACTTCTATTTAAATATACAACCAACCAGATTTTAAATAAATTCACATTTATTATATTACTTTAGCGCTGCAGATTGGTTTTCATGAAAATATCTATTACACATAGTTTTCAGGAAACAAAACCAGCATGCTTCTTTTATCTGTAGTTTATGATAATATTAGTCTATTCAAGTATTTTTCACACATATGCCTAATTTCACATAAAAATGCTTCGTTGTTATTATTTGCATTTTATAGAATACTAGCGATTGTCCGCGACTTCTTTCGCGTACTAAGCTCGGCCTTTGACCTCGCTATAACGTCGCATTTTTTTGTTTGTTTTTCATAAGAACCTTCTCCTGGCAATGAACACACCAAAATTTTTATTTTCTCGCAGTTGGTATGACAAGTAGAGTATGCATTTCGAGGATAAAACCTGTCTTCGTCTTGGACGGCTGGAACCCCTCGCTTCAGTCAGGACTCTAAATAACTCCCTTGCTTCGCTCGGGAATTTAATTTTAATCCCATCGCTGTGCTCAGGGATTCTCTCCCTCTAGAGTCCCCGCTACACTCACGGTTCAACATGCCGCCCGTGACATAAGACACTGCTTTACTCCCTCGATGCATTCGATCTGTTAATAATACGGATCCTAAGTTTTGTCGAAAGTGATAATTCGAAGTACTTATAGTACCTAATTTGAATTATATTTTACTTTACTTTGTGAATGGTATATTTAAGTCGAGTATTTTAATTTTTATATTATACATTGTCATTTACTAAATCATGTTTGTATATATTTATTTAAAGGTACCTGCTTTATTTTATTAAGTTTTACTAGTACTAGTTGTAATTACCCGAATGTTGTAGTTTTTGAAGTGGTTAACTTACCTGTAACAAAGACAAAATAATAATTAGATAAACATGAAAGATCCTTGTAACTATGGGACAAGAATAGCATTATTATTTATAACGCCTACTTTAGCTAGAACCTTAATTACAATCACAAAGTTCTTCTTGGTTTGACTTCTTTTATGTTAATCAATCGCAAAAAATTCAACTTCAGAGGTTCATCCCTAAGTTAGTGGAGCTATAGCCAGCAGGCTATAGCCCCACTTATGCCTTTGTAAAGAACCAGATAGTAAATACGTGAAAAGAATTAAAGAAAATGAATAATAATCAAAATTCAAAGAATATTAAATTAAAAAGTAAAAAAAACCTTATTATATCCATATTATACAAAATACAATAAATTCTTAGGTAATCATTTAGAATCGTGGTGCCTGAATTCGGGGGGAGGGGGGGGGGTTTCGGTTAGTGCCCCCCGTAAACCCCACCCGCCGGAGACCATTAGTTTTCGAGTTATGTTTGTTTAAGTATTTTGAGGTTAAGTACTGCATTTCGATCTACTACCACCCCCGCGTCGGCTCTGCAATCCGACAAGACTGCTTGAAATCGGGGTGCTATGAGTCGGTTCTGTCACTGACTTCGACCTATTCTAACTAACTATAACTAACCTATAGGTATGTCACAGACAAGTGACTTTGCCAATTCATTAGATAGCTACTGATATACTATTGTGCACAAATTTGGAACAAAAGTAGTTTGATGAAGCGCTCGCCGCCCGCTGCCGCGGCACGCTCGCTACGCTCGCGCGGCTCGCGCCTGGTGGGTCACAGTTCAAACCTAACCTAACCTATAGGTTTGTCACAGGCAAGTGACATTGCCAATTCATTAGGTACTAATATACTATTGTGCACACATTCCTACTAGTATGGGTCTGATAATTAAAATTGAAAAACGAGACGCCATCGCGATGACTAATGAGCACGTCGAGCTGGTACCAGTTATCAAATCTCCCAAAGGCAATCGTAGTGTCCAGTGAGCAAGCAGGTGTCGTACAGTAAAGCAGCAAAATCGGAGTCCAAAATCGTAGCAAAGTCGTTGAGATATCAAAAGAAAGCGCAGAAAAACAGGAGAAAACATTCACGTACACTCGGAAGTAACGGAATGACGCGAGTATTCCGACAGTGACATTACGCTATCTTCGATGTTTGCGTTCCGTTTCAAGAACTTACATACAACGTACATGGCAAAAAAGGCTAAAAGTTACCTAGAAACGTTTCGTTTTACGCATTAATGTCATTTATGTCACCTGTCACTATCAAACTTACGGTGTTTTATTAAAACTTTAAAAACTATTTAGACTATTTTGGCGTGTCTCCGGCAGCTAAAATGTTGTAAATACGCTTTATACAAACCCCTTCAACCCACCCACAGTTTTTGTTTCACCAAATTCAGGGGTCACGATTCTAAAGCCAACCCAATTCTTATTCCCGGAGGTGTCTCTTATTTTCTCCAATCTCCTCAAATTTATTTGTGAACTATTTTTGTTTATTCCACTTTTAATTCACAAATTCAAAAGCTTTGGGCCCACTCTGTATAAGTATATTACGGCCCACCAGTGAGCCTGGCGTAACCTTTTGAGCCATGTCAAAATAATTAAATTGCAAAATTTTTCAACTTATGACAACTTATTGGGATAAGAGTTTTATCCCAAAGTTTATAAAATGCGGTAATGCATGGAAAATTAAAATAATACTAGTACAATTTGAAAAAAAATCAATCGACTATTCCATTCTATTCAGTTGTTGGAATGCAACTCAAAAACTACTTGTCTGAATTTGATGAAATTCAAATAGTACCAAACACAAACAAAATTTTGAAAATCGGTTCACCTAGTCTAAAGTTATGGGGACACAAACATAAAAAATACAACCTGGTTTTAGTGATATAGCAAATGGCTCATGGGTGGATTCCGTGGCCTCTAATAAAGGGATACCGATTATCCGTAGGAGGGGGCCGCGGGGTCATGCCGTCGCTCACCCGTCCTATTCCAGGACCAGCAGGCCTACCACAATTTTTCAGATTATTTGTCAAGTTCCGAGCAGTTCAATAAAAGGCTCTTAAATTGACCTGCCTTAAATCGTACCATGAACTTCATTTGACTGACATGCGTTTGAACTGCTAGGGCTAAAAAGGGCCCTAAATTATTGTCTCTGACAGTTTGCGTGAAAGAGATGACGCTCTACCACTTAGTATAAAACGCTCTTACTCTTTCATTTATGTTGGCTTATGTTATGTTCTGAAACTAAGATTAGTCTTATATTGAAAACTAATGATCTGATTTATAAATTAGTTCAATTTATAAAGTATTGGATTATATATATTCCAATATTATAGGCATTGTAAAATACATTATAATAATAATATTGAGGGATCCAGCAGTTTGTGACATTGATTTCATGAATTAATTTCAAGTTACATTAGTTACACAAAGTACATATATATATATATGATATTAGAACACATTCAATCTAGTAAACATCAGTGAACAGTTTAAAGTGGATCAAAGAGAGTATGAAGTGGATTCTCAGAGAAACGACCCGAATGATTATTATCTACCTACTATATCAAGGCGGTGTTCCAAGTGTGAATTCTTATTTATTCAACTAGGAATTATGGCCGCGTCTACACCTCGTCGTCGTGTTAGTTATGCTCACTTAGAAGTACTATGGGAGTTCTAAATAGGTACCCATAGCGCGTGAAAATATGAGATGACTTTTTTCATGTACTTCTTCTAGTAACTCAAATAATTATTAGTATGCGTTCCACATTCTTCTACGATAGTAACAGAAACTATTTTTTCACAAATTGATAGAAATTCACGGTTTTTACGTTTAATAGGTCACAAAAAGTTGCTTTAGCTCGCCTGCTTTATGTGACAGATATGCAGGTTACTTTGATGGATATCTAAAGTCAAAAAACATGTCATGGTACGCTTACAGCAGGTCAATTGCAGGCCGCCCTTTGCTGGCCGGCCAGGTCACGTGGGCAATAGTTGGCTGGCCTGCTAGAGTCCACCATAGTACGAATGTACAGGACAGCTCAATAAAATTCTTAACTGTCCTGCTATAAGGGGCTTATGGTAGGCCTACAGCAGGGCTATAACGTATCTCAGTTGCAATTAAATGATGGTTCAAACTTAATATATCTGTTTTATGTCATTTTATCAGTTTTTTATTAACATTTGTTAATAGAGTTCTTAACACTGAGATAAAACCACCATTTTTAGTTTTCCAACATTTGATAACAACTGAGATACGCAATAGTTCTACATAATAATTATATTTGATTTGATAATTTTGAATCGTTTTGGCATGTATGAGTAACTAACTTCTATTTAACATTCAACCATACATATTATACATACTCGTATCTGCATAAGCATTTATAATATAACTTTAGTTCGATAAATGTGACCAGTTGAGCTACTCGGATCGTCTTCACGAAAAATATCAACCACAATTAAATATGATTTCATGAGAATAAATGGGCATACATTATCACCTGTCGTCTTTTATCTGTAGGCTATTATAATATATGTTCAAGTATTTTTTGCCTTATCCCGGAAAAAAATGATTCGCTTATTCTTCTTCATTGTTCACATTAACATTCAATAAGTTGTATTATAAAATAGCTTAATGTTAATTTATAACCAGATGCTGCAGTTTTATAAGCGCGAAGTACCATGTAATTACAATTATAATACCATGTTTCAAGCGAAAGACATTTGGCACGCTATATCACAGGAAACTAAAGTTTGGGTACCAATGATCATCCTAGTAGGATAGGAATATTATATAGGAATCCTAGTAGAATTCACTTATCTCTTCACTGTGATTGTCTTAACTATGACATATCAACCAAAGGTAAAGTTATATAATCATGTTTGACAGACTATTAATAAAGTCATTTCAAATAATTTGAAGTTATTTCATTTTAAATGGATTATAAAATATTTGCCGAATTGGTTAAATAGATTTTCGAGAAAGGTTAACAAACGTCCATACAAACAGACATACATGTATCGCACTTGTAATCTCGTATTAGTGTGAACAGCATGGACGAAACTATTACGGCCTTAGATTTAGACAACCACTTTTGCAATGATTGATGAGATTTTATTGACAAATACTGCAAAAACTTGACTACATACCTACACGGTATCTAAGGTAAATAATGAGTCACTCAGATGAAAAGTAATGAAAAGCCAGTAAGTATAAACTCAATATTCGTGTTTAATAGACGATATATCTTAAAAATAAATATAAAGACAATTACAACGATATTTCTTTACGGCCCAAAGATTTCCACCTGGTAGAAGATAGGCCCGCCTCGCCTCGAGGTAATGCTGAGCGTGACAAATGTTTGTCCAACGCCTCCACCGGTGCGGACTACGGAAGCGCCCTGGTTGGCTACCACTCTTGGGAAAGCTCGCACAGCGCTGATGCGAGCGTTGCCAGCTCGTCGGAACTCTATGTTCTGGCGCTGGATGGTGTTGGCGATTGCTGGACGGTTCACGTGGATCCTGGAATTAATGTAAATTCTCTCTTATGCACGACATAGAATGCTATCGTTGGCAAGGAGCGAGAAAGTAACTATGCGCCATGCCATGGGACGATGATGGTTTGAAAAATAATGCTCGCCATTTCAAAAAGTTTTACTCAAATGTTATTTTTATAAATAACCATGACATTCAATATTATTACAAAGCTTATTATTGGCTAAATACTTTGGTTCTAAACTACATGATTCGTATATTAGTATTCAGTCGAACTTTTTTATAAAGCAACCAGGTATTTTCTAATCCTAAACCCAATTCACTTATAAATAAGATACGTCAAAAACAAACTTATAATTTAAAAACGATGAATTTAATATTAACTATAAATACTTACAATATCAACCTTCTAGTATTCCCGATAGTGCCCAGAGACAAAGAAGTGCTTCTAGAAATGGTTGGGATGATAGAAAAGTCGGTGTTCTCCGACGAGAATAGTCCATCGTGAGGGATCTCGTCTACCCTTGATAGAGCTGGGATGACGGAGTAGTCTCCATTAGTTGCATCTATGACGTCGGTATACACGACGCTGGAAGGATTTGAAACGTCAGTCGAGTCGCTGTCATAAGATGGGACGACTGAAGAGTCGGTGACGGCGGCGAAAAGCGCGAAAACAGCTAGAGCAGGTACAATCTTCATCTGAAAAACAAACCAAAACTATTTAGAGCGGCCATATATATATATATACATGCTGGTTTTCGGTGGTTCTGGTTAGTTCTTTATTTTTTGATGTGCATAAAGATAATTTGGTCGACTAACAATATATGACCGATGCAAGACGTACCAAAAATGTGCTGCCCTGTGGTAACGAGACTTTAAATGGGCGCTATTTTACTCTATTGCGGTCTCCGTCTACCGGTTTTGATTGTTTTTAACATTTATGAACAAGCATTTTTATTACACTAGGCCATTGTCTACTTAAATTGTCATCCAAATCTGACGTAAAGATCAAATTTACCATAGTCCCAGAGAAATTAATGTAGCAAGGACTTTCACTTAGCAAAAGCAAAATGTCGTTAATTTAACACGGTAACTGTAGATAGAGTGGTACTTAATAAAAATGAAATTGAAAACTATAAATAAACAAATAAATCTTTACCTTTAATATTCTTACTCGTATTTCACTTGTATTTTTAATGTAACTGTTATAAGTCGATAGACTTGATGTTTTATGTAAAAAATATTGTAGGATCGTCTATTTATACTAAGTAAAATCTTCTGATAAGATACCGACAAGTAACTACTTTTCGCATGACCTCATTGTTTTTTTACGCGAATTAAAAAGTAAAGAACATCAAAGTACTAGGTTTTCTTCCAAGCTTCACTTGCAATTCTAAATTTGCTATATGGGAAAAAAGGCGTAAGTAAGTACAGGCACATACGGTTTTAAAATGATTGTAATTTGCATCTCAATTTTGGGCATAACATTTCTTAAGTAATTTAACCCCTTGAGCCGACAAACGGCTCCTGTAGCAAAAGTAACGAAATTCCATTTTGTTCGGCTAGTCTCAGGCACTCTTTGGTTGCAGGCATTCCCCGTCCCAAATTTATCTGAACTATTTTAAATTTTCTATTAAGTACATTATTTGGGCCCTTAGCAGTAGCTAACGCCTACTCTCGCCAACCGGTGCCATTTCTTCCACTCTGGGCATTCAGCACTATATGCTGGGTGGCGAGAGTCCGCACCAGAAGCTTCTATAGAGTAACAGTTTGTGCAGCATGGCGAGCCGCTCCTATCCGGACAATCTCTAGTTTCGTGGCTGGCTGCGCAGTATCCACACCGGGCCTCCGGTGCCTTACATTCCCGCGCACGATGCGAGAACCCGAGGCATCGGAAACACTGTAGTAACGGGGATTGGTCTACAGCCACCACAACTTGGTAACCTAACCGGATCCTCTCTCTGAGAGCGTTTCATACTTGGGGACTAACTTCCAAAATGATGTTATGAAGCAGGTCCTGCCTAGCCTTTGTACGCCTGACGACCTTGATGGTTCGGTCGGCCGGGGGGATTTCACCGAGAAGGTCCAAGTTTTGCTTATTTAAAGCATCTAGGACCCTAGCGTCACTCATCTCGGCCACCACACCCATCAGGCGCAACAGGGGCGTCTTCCGGCGCGGGATTGTCACTGTCAGCCGGTTATTATAAAAACTATAGCGAGTTATGTTCATAATTATGCTCTAAGAGTTGTAGCATTATTTTTAAAGTAATTAACCTTCACTTCATAACACTCAAAATCAAACCAAACAAAATACAACAACTTTGTAATATAATAATGGATACACTTACTCGTAGGTATATATACAATAACATTTTTACGTCATTTTGTTTATAATTTTATTAGTTTTTGTAAAAGAAAAGCATATTATCTTTATCACTCAAATATTGCCTCTGATCTGTGGCAAATTAGTAAATCAATCTTGTTTATTTCAGACTTCTGGTTTGAAATTGAAGTGATTTCTAATAATTTAATAGAAGTGTGGTTAAATTTGCTAAAAAATGTTTACTATGGCTATTTGTATACCACTCATAATTTCTAAGGGCCGATTTCACCGTTCGTATCATAAAATGCGTGTAACTAGACTCGCTTCTGGGGAAATCACTTTAAGGTCGGACCGGATGTCATCGTTAAAATTCACATGATTTATTGGAGCTAAACTCGTGTGTGCATCTAAACGAGTACTGCTCGTACATTTTACATTTCACCAACGGACACTAACCGAAGTTATCGCTACACTCGTTTCACATTCTGAACGCCCAATTCTGATATGGTTTTACGTCTCAAAACGGGTTTGATAAATTGTCAACGTTGGTGTCTGTCAGGATAAAATCATTGATATTATATAAAAAGATAGAGTAGATGTGGTACCCGCGTATAAGCACGGCATAAAAAAATCAAGTATTAATTTTTAATCATCAATTATTTATTTATTAAATATTAAGCAAATAATTATAGAGAAATCCGTCAATGCCCGTCTTCATGCCGCGCATAAAAATAACACCGTACATTTAATACGAGTATATCCAAATCCTATTGGAGTTTTACCTATCTATACTCACTAATATTATAAAGAGGAAAGATTTATTTGATCGTTTGTTTGATTGAATTGAATAGGCTCCGAATATACTGGGAAAGAAAATTACCATTAGAATCTTACATTATCCCTGATGAACTATGCCATATATTTTGATTCATCATCATCATCATCATCCATTACTACGCGGGCAAAACCGCGGAGCGCAGCTTGTTAGCTATATAGATGTCACTGTAGTAACTATCACCAAATAATGTTACTAACAGATAATGGTTTGTAAGTTACTATAGTCCTACTACTATCACACAATGCTTGATAAGTACAATACTGCAATTTGAGTTTGTTTATACGTGCGTGCAGCCGAGCTAAATCAAAACGCTATAGAAAAAAGATTATTTTAAAATTTCCACCAAGAAGGCATTTAATAAAATATGTTTTGTTATTGTTGGTTTGAAAAGATAATGTCCAAATGTAATTCCATTAACTAGTGATGTTCTATAATTACTCTACATTCATCGTAGCGAAGCAGCGGAATATAGGTATTTATCTCGCTTTCACTAGCACTTTGATTTTGAAGGATACGTCGATCCAGGTTTCGAGAATGTTAGACGCAGACGCCGCTGCGCACAAACCCTGAAGATGAGCATTTGCTTCTGCAAATTGCGTTATCAATATGTTTTTTTATGGAATAGGTTGGCGAACGAGCAGGTGGCTCACCTGATGGAAAGTGAACACCGTGGCTCACGAACATCCGCAATACGAGAGGTCTCAAGGATGATTATTCTGATTTATTATCATTTATTTTTGTATTGCAATTCACGAGAATTGCTGACATGGTCGAAACCCGGGTCGCCGTAGTCGATCCCTAACGTGAGTGTTTTGCCGGCATATTTGCCGGTTAATAATAATAGCTTTGTATGTGTCTAACTCGAGTTAGACACATACAAAGCTATTATTATTAACCGGCAAAACACTCACGTTAGGGATCGACTACGGCGACCCGGGTTTCGACCATGTCAGCAATTCTCGTGAATTGCAATACAAAAATAAATGATAATTTTTAAAGTTCGGCAACGCGATAGAATTATCAGAATAATCATCCTTGAGACCTCTCGTATTGCGGATGTTCGTGAGCCACGGTGTTCACTTTCCATCAGGTGAGCCACCTGCTCGTTCGCCAACCTATTCCATAAAAAAACATATTGATAACGCAATTTGCAGAAGCAAGTAAACAATCTTAGGTATCAACATTTTATCATAAATCTGATTTGTTTTTTTATTGTAACCAGTAAATCCCCGAAGTTATATAAATAGTAATATGTAAAACGGCAACTTTCCTAAACAAGATTATCTTAATCTTCTTGTAAACAATGTAATGTTAATTGATTTTTTTTTATCAACGTTCCTTTTATTAATAGACATTACTAGATACCTTATTATCAGACGTAGGTTATCGTAATCATTACTCATATTTGATCTAAGTAAGTCCCCTAAGTTATCTAAGTATCACAGTAACCTCAAACACCGGTGGCACTGCGCTACTGCGTTGGGATTTAACTGAAGAACTGGATTTTTGACATAATACTGTATAATGTACACTGTATAATACATCAAATGCGTTTTGGATTTTATGTAATCAAGTTATGTGATATATTTTTTTAATTATATTTATTTAAATACCTTACCCTGAAAGTAATTAATGTAACTCTGGGTATAATAGACTTGCTGAAGTGTTTTTTAAAACCTACCTTATGGCATAAGGAAATAAATATTTACCTACATTCAGATATGTTGATGCTTGACTTTGTTTTCTTATAGGAAGGGCTAAAGTTACTCGCGGTTAAGAAATGTATCATTTGTGACTGCAGTAAAGTAGTTATTTAATTATTCTGATACTAGTATCAGCTCGCGACTCCGTTCGTGTGGAATCGCGATCCTTAGAAATCACCCCTCAAACCGGAACGTAGGCTATTTTTAATCTTGGGTACAAACCATCTCCACAACGAAAATCATCCAAATGCGTTTATTCATATGTGTTTAATTAAGCAACAAAATCATTACATCCAAACTTTCACATATATATTTGTTTTTTTTTTAGTTTAATTATACACGTGTAGAAATGTGAACTACGAGCAGATCGTGGCATACCAAGCCGTAGTATACCACAGATTACTAAATTATAAATTCGGTAACTACGATCTACCTGCACTAGTGCTTCGTTTGCTACGAGCGTAGCATAAGCTACGAGATGTCACGACAACTTAATATTTTCTGACATTAAATGGTGGTAAAAGGCTGGCGTAATTTATATAAATAAAAAAACAGTAAATTATAGAAAAGTACTCAGTCAGTGTAGTACTCTGGAACCTGCGCTCTTTCTAGCTATGGTTATTGATCTTCGGTGCTCTCAGCACGGCGCAGTGTTCGCTGATGACCTAAATGTATAATAACCAGCGGGCAAAGTCTCGTACTGTATGAGGCTGCAACGTGACATTGAGTCGGTGGAAAACCAAAGCTGGGTAAATAGACTTTATTTTATTATTGCTAAGTTTAAGGAAGTCTCTTTTACCAGATCATCAAACACCATTGCATCTTAATCTGCACCTCCAACAGTGACACGCATCCTAACGCATTGTATCTTGCGCATGATGGGTTAAAGAGGAGTAAAGAGATTGTTGGATCTGGGCACAGGGAAAAGAAAACAAGTGTGATCGGTTCGACAGTAGTTTATATATATCAACAGAGATAATGCATCCTTGTCTAATATTTTGTTCCTTGTCAAGTCTAAATTCTGAGCATATTGTCGTACTGACTTTAACCGTATGATGCCCTGCATCAAAAAGGATCTTGACAGGCGAAATATGACATAGAGGAAGTCACATCTCTAAAAGTACAAACCATAAATGTTGCTAGCTCACGCAGCCCAAATACTTTGGTAACAAAACACATGATTGCTGGGCGCGAAAACTCGCTATATTTTTCTATGATGAATTTTTATTTATGTTGAGAATTGGCTCTCAATTCCTTTAAAGAAAAACAGCTTGCACCTGTAGGATTTGCCAGTTCAGAAAATAACAGAGTTTGTTAGTAGGTAGTTGTGTTCAGTAATGCTTTGCTAGTATGTGAGTTAACAGCGATGGTTCTTTAGTTCTCACACTTTTCGAGCCACCTTTCTTGTAAAAGGTGTGATAAAGAATTGAGTCTAATTTTTTGTCCAAGTTGTGTTGCTTTTTGCAAATATAGTTTCAGAGATCGACGAGCTTAATGATTCCACTTTCCTACTAAAAACTTTAGTGGTACGGCTGTGACGAGGTTATTGCCAGCAGCCGCCTTATCACATTTTAATTTCCAAATTGCATCGTAGTAAATAAGAAACATAAAGTAAATCACAAAAAAAGTTACATTCGCATGAGTAAAACAGAAACAGAACACAGGTGAAGCTGGGAAAGAGGGACTTGTCTATAGTTTATTTTTTGCACGTATCAACTATACCTATTAAAAATAAAAAGATATACAAATAAGATAACTCGAATTCATCCTGTCTTATCAGATTAAGCACGTAGTATAAATAGGTGAATTGAAATATAATTCTATCATAACATTATAGTCTTTCGATTACTCAACTAAAAATACTAAATTACTAAACTACGAGGTACTTCTGGAATAACAAGGTAAATCTTCCTATCTGTTCAATAATACTCATTACTACATATTTGGTACTGTAAGGTGCAATCTTAAAGCTTATTAAGATATTAGTTTTCAATAAATGGCTGCCTAAATTATTAGTTTTCTAGCCCTCGAGTCCAGTGTCATTCTTAAAGATAATATTTCATTTATGTAAGATTTTAAGTGCATAAGTTGGTGCTACATCAAGTAGTTAGCTATTAAAATTAATTGTTTGACAAACCCGATAATCAGCTAGATTCTGCTCTGCTTAAAACTTTTCCCCGCTGATACATTCCTGCGGGAGAGGCGTATTGCTATCCAGAGAAGTTCAGATATGGAAATAGAACATTAATGATAATTTTCTAAATGGCTGTAAATATTATATGTTTCACTATAATGAGAGCATTAGCATTCACAACACCAGTATATAACCAATTAAGAATAACACTTCCTCTAGATATCGTTTGTTACTTCTTTATGTCTGTAAATGATGAGGCAACCGATGTAGATAAAATAACGTTTATAGCCACTTGTGAAACGGTCTAACTTGTCTTTTCCAGATGATGAGAATTTTCGCATTAGCCGTTCTCGCGGTTTCCGCCGCCGTCACGGACTCTTCGGTCATTCCGTCTTATGAGAACAACGACTCGTATGATGATTTAAATCCTCTCAGCATCGTCTATTCCGACGTCATAGATGCGAACAATGGTGACTACTCCGTCATCCCATTTTTATCCAGCGTCGACGAGATCCCTACCGATGAACTATATTCATCAGGAAACACCGACTTTTCCATCATTCCATCTATTTCCAGAAGTTCTTCCTTGTCACTGGGCACTATCGGAAATACTAGGAGGTTGATATTGTAAGTAAATCTAAAAACAATTATATTTTTGTAACCATTAAAACACGAATAGAAATATATTTATTTTAAATAAAAGAAGACGTCCTGACTGACAGACAACGCACATCCTAAACCATTGATCGTAGAGACTTGAAATTTGGAGGGTGTATTGTCCTTGATGCGTAGAGGTGTAATAAGAATGGGTTTTTTGAAATTCTACCCCTAAGGGGGTCAAAAGGGATGAAAACGTTTGTTTGAAACTCCTTTGTTTTGGAACTTATATATGTGAAAATTTGTATTTAGATAGGTCATTTAATATAAAAAATGTTGGACTAATTTTTTTTTGATAGTGGTGATTTAAAAGGGTGAAACTTTTTATGGAAAGTTTTTTGTTTTCGAACATACAGTGGTGAAAATTAGCATTTGGACAGTTTAAAGAGATAATTTCAATATTTATTGACAGGGATGACTTAAGGGGGTGAAGCGGGGGATATTTTTTCAAAAGTTCTTTGTTTTTGGAGTTACAGTGATGAAAATTGATAACTGGATAGGTAATTTAAAATAAATGGTGATGCTTTCAATATTTTTTCAGGGATGACTTAAAGGGGTGAAACGGGGGATATTTTTTTGTCACAAGTTCTTTCATTTTGGAGCTACTATGATGAAAATTGATAACTGGATAGGTAATTTAAAATAAATAGTGATGCTTTCAATTTTTTTGTCAGGGATGACATAAGGGGGTAAAACGAGGAATGTAAAAACTACTAGTAGCGGTAGTAGTACGGTAGCTTATATCCCTGATCAACATATAGGGTACTTTTGATCCCGGTAAATTAAAGAATTCCCGTGGGATAATTATAAATCTGTAATTACCGTATACCGCGAGGCCACGCGAGCGAAGCCGCTGGCGGGTCAGCTAGTATTTAAAATGGCAGAACCAACAGACGAGCGGTTAGGAAAAGTGTACCTGCCCTTATTATTCCGTTCATTTCTTCAATGTTAAACTTTAATTACCTTAGGCATTAGGTACAACTGTCATGGACAACCATGCTCATTCAATGCACTCGAGTAGCGCTTGGTCACTTGTAGGTGACACATATCAGTGCTTGTCAACGAATGCAGCCATGTCGTGTGTGAGGAAGAATATACAGATAAACATAAATTCCAGGATCCACGTGAACCGTCCAGCAATCGCTAACACCATCCAGCGGCAGAATATAGAGTTCCGACGAGCTGGCAACGCTCGCATCAGCGCTGTGCGAGCTTTCCCAAGAGTGGTAGCCAACCAGGGCGCTTCCGTAGTCCGCACCGGTGGAGGCGTTGGACAAACATTTGTCACGCTCAGCATTACCTCGAGGCGAGGCGGGCCTATCTTCTACCAGGTGGAAATCTTTGGGCCGTAAAGAAACTATAGAAAGACAAGAATGTTTATTTTATTATTTTCATTTAAAGGTTGAATAATTGTGTTTATATAATACATTTTACTGTGATAATATTATGTTAAATAAAAGATGTATATTACCCATACACTTACTGTATTTTAACTACTTTTGTGTGTGATTTTTATTAATGTATATTAAGTTAATATATATTAACACTTTGCTTAATTTTATGCTATATCAAATATGAAAATATCCTCGATTGAGTGAGATTTTATTACGAACAAGCCTATGCTTGCAGTTTCGCCCACATAATACACACCATAAATGCAGAAGTATAATCACTGCAATTATATCCATTTCGCCAACTCGGATAATATTTTATCAAATCTACCAGGAATAATAATAAATATACTATTCTAGCTGGAACATTTATAAAACTTGGTTTTGACTTGTCCCAAGTTCCAGCGTCTCATATACCTCCATTCCAAATTTCATTAAAATTCGTTCTGCCTTTTGAACCGTTAATGCCTTTATTACCTTGAACAACACTGCACTGTCGGTCTAGCGCTCGACGAGTCAAAATCTCCTGAGGATGCCTCGTGTAGAGGCGAAACACGTGTCGAATCGGTTTTGGTTGATTTGGGGTTCTTGTGTTTTTTATTTTGCATTCTTCCTATTAGCATTTTATGCGGGGGGGGAGGGAGGTGCACGCCCATGAAGGATATTTCTGTTATAAAGGATAACGTAAACATTTTAAAAGTGATAGCATTTTTTATAACTGACTAGCTTCATTGCGGCCCAGTGTACGTGGGCTGTTCCAAAAATAGTGAGTAAAATGAAAAATAGTTAGAATCTAAAAAAAATTTATTGACAGCTTTTCAAAATATTCCCCTTCAATCCCAATGCGCTTAGGCATTCGACTGAACCAGCTTTCAAAACATTTAAAAAACGTATCTTGCGGGAGGTCTCAAAATAACCGCCAAAATTCGACGTCTCGTCTGTATTGCAAAGTGTTCGCCCATGAAGAATTTTTTTTTACCGTGGAAGATAAAAAAAATCACATGGAGCTAAATCTGTGGTTCTAGCAGCTTTGTGAGCGGGCGCGTTATCTTGGTAAAAAATAATATTACAGTCGCCGCTTCTTGGACGGTTTCTATCCAACTCCCTGAAAGCTTCAGGCAGACAAACTTCGCGATACAATCACTGTTCTACGGTCTTCTAGCGGAATTAATGCTGTACTGGTCCACTGCGTCGAAAAAAAACCGCTATCATTTTTTTACTAACGCTTCAACCACGAACAACTTTTGTGAGCAAATCGTCCTCTTCAAATACACATTGCATGGATTCGTGCTTCGTGAGTGGATCGTAGCTTATATCCATGATTCGTAAGCTGTAAGAATGTAGGATACGTTTTGCGAAGTTCCTCCTTCGAACTTTTCTAACATAAATTTGCACCAATCAACACGACGGCACCTTTGCTCATCAGTGCGAGAATGAGGTATCCAACGCGAAACAAGCTTCCAACTTTAAGGTTAATACAGGATGGTGGAAACTGCCTGTGATTCAATGTTTAGTTCAGCATGTTTATCTTGATGTGTAATATGTCTATTTTCTCGCAATAGACACTCTACCCTGATGACGTTTTCATTTCATGAGTTACTGCAGTTGGCTGTCGGCAGGCTCTGGGCTCATTGTTTAAGTTCTCTCGATCACGTTTCAATTCACGAAACCAATAAATAATTGTTGCGAACGCAAAAGTAGACTCCCCAAAAGCAGCTTGTAAATTTACTTGATATTTCTTGAAGGATAACCCTCGTTTATAATCATGGAAAATCATAGCACAAAAAGCTTCCCACGAGACTCCTATTGTTGCAAACAAAAGATATAATCAAAAAAATATAATATAACAAAAGAAATAAATGATAGATAATATTTAAATTAAAAAAAATCATAGGTACACATAGGTGACCAGTGATTTTTACAAAGGAGGATTGTGTTAAAATTAGCCATCAATTCAAAATTGTTCCATGAAAGAAAAGGTTGAATTGATTCTGTGGCTATCAGTTTTTGGAACAACCTAGGTGTAATAAGTAAAGTTGCTGTAATTGGAAAGATAAAATTTTTAAAATTTAAAATTGGAAAGATTATAAGGCGGCTGCACGCATGATCTCATCACAGCCGTACCCACTTTTTTAGGGGTAACAGGAATCATTAAACTCGCTGATATATGTTACTGTATTTGCAAAAAAACAACACAACTTGGACAAAAAACTGGATTTAAATTTTTATCCCAACTTTGTACAAGAAAGGCTCATCGAAAAGTGTGTGATCTATAGAACCATCGCAAGCAAATCATTACTAAACAAAATTACTTACAAACTCCGCTACTTTCTGGAGAGGAAATTCCACAATTTTGCAGATTTGTCAAAAGACTTAAAAGCCAATTCTCGACATCAATTTCGTCATCGAAAAAATCGAAGGTTAACAGCCATGTGCTTTCTTACCAAAAAGCTATCGATTGCGTGAGCTAGCAACATCTATGGAAACATATAATATAAATGTTGTATCAAAGATGTGAGTTCCACTACATTTTTCGCTCATCAAGAACCTTTTAGATAAAAGGCACGGCAAAGTCAAAGTCAGCACAAAGTATCCTCAGAATTTAGATTGAAGAAAAGAGCTAGCATCATCCCTCATTTACATCCCTCTTCACTTCATGCGCAAAATACTCGAGGGTTGGGAAGGGGGTGTCTCTATCAGAGTTACCGGTAAACATGTAATGGAGTTTAATGATATAGTAAAATAGACTTTCTTACATTTAGCAGTATAAAAGCCAAGTCTACGAGTATTTACACGCCTGGCTCCAGTTTCCACCGGCGGCTGGTATACTTTTAGGTCATCAGCGAACATTAAACTCTGGGTATAGTGCTGATAGCACTGTTAAGATCCATAGCACACCATCCCTGCACTGACTGAGTACTTTTATATAACTTATAAAAATATTTTTAAATTATAGTTATTAAATAACGCCAGCATTGTACCACCAGTACATGTCAGAAAAAAATATTAAGTTGCCGTGACATTTCGTAGCCTATGCTACGCTCGTAGCAAACGTAGCACTAGTAACCGTAGGTCGTACTTACTGGTTTTTTTAATTTAGTTAGTCTGTGGTATACTACGCCTTGGTATGCCACGATCTAGTTCACACTTTGTACACGCATATAATTAAATTATTTCATATTACAGGGATGATTTATGTTTTTTTATATTTATCTTTCATATAACAAATGATAAAGTTTGGATGAAATGATGTTTGTTGCTCAATCACGCATAAATTACTAAACGGATTTGTATGAATTTAGTTGTAAAGATAGTTTTAACCC
The DNA here is from genome assembly GCA_917880725.1 of Selenia dentaria. NCBI lineage: Eukaryota > Metazoa > Arthropoda > Insecta > Lepidoptera > Geometridae > Selenia > Selenia dentaria. The sequence goes on from OU862897.1 coordinate 17,790,241, forward strand.
AAGATTAACAAAAGCCAACTTTTTAACAATACCCAATTTAACAGTTAGTTCCCGAGGGATTGTGATAATTTTATTCCACACGAACGAAGTCGCGAGCTGATACTAGCATAAGGATAATTAAACCACTACTTTACCGCAGTTACAAATGATACATTTCCTTTACTCACTGTAACCTTAGACCTTCCTATAAGAAAACAAAGTCAAGCATCAACACATCTGACTGTACGTCATTTTATTCCTTTTGCTACATCTGAAGTATGAATGTATTAAAAACACTTCAGCCAGTCTTTAATACTGATGGATATAACAATTTACTCAAATAAATATAAACTTAAAAATATATTTCACATAAACTATATATAATGCAGTATGCATTCAGTGTATATAATACAGTATAAAGTGTGAAACCCAGTTCCTCAGTTAAATCCCAACGCAGTAGCGCATTGCCACCGGTGCTCAAACACCTACTTACTGTGATACTTAGATAACTTAGGGGACTTACTTAGATCAAAAATTAGTAATAATTACGATAATCTACATCTGATAGTAAGGTATCTATTAATGTCTATTAATAAAAGGAACGTTGATAAGAAAATTTCAATTAGCATTATATTGTTTACGAGATAAAGGTAACCTTGTTTAGAAAAGTTACCGTTATACATGATATTATTTATATAACTTCGAGGATTTTCTGGTTGCAATAAAAACCGAATCAGATTTATGATAAAAAGTTGATACCTAAGTTGTTTAACATTCTCCTGCAAATTTCGTTATCTATATAATCTTTTTCATGGAATAGGTTTGCAAACGAGCAGGTGGTTTACCTGATGGTAAGTGATCACCGTCGCCCATGGAAATTCGCAATATCAGAGGTCTTGAGGATGCGTTGCTGCGTTCTTATAACATATAGGTATAATTGATTCTATGACTATTTTGTGAAATAATGTTTTGTTTGTTTTGTCTGCTTGCGACTGCTAAAGGATTGCTTAACTAGCGTACAGTCTTTTCAGGATTTATTTTATTCGGTCTAAGCTCCCTGTACCGTCGAAAAACGATCCCTTCAGGTCAGAAGTCCGGTGCCAGGAACGTCTCTTTAAACTTCGCTGGAAACTGGAGCACGTACGACTTGAAGTTCGTTTCTCGTTTCGAATCCAGGCGCTTTAATGTAACCTCGGGTAAGGCCTGAGTCTGGATATTACGGTCATCCATTTCTTTCTGATGTAATTGGTACTGAACTAAGGTACTTAAAAAGCAGCAATAACAGTAGTTATATTTATATGAAAGTATTTATCATGAATATTCCTTTTAGTACCTCCCTAAACAAATAAACAAAAGTATAGATTAAAAAACATTGAAAAAAAATTCGGCCTGTTGCATATGTGACAATTATAATCACTTCACAATATACATGCTGCTACTGTTACTTAAAGTATTTTTTATATTTTTTTTTAGAACGGACTAATGCTGTTTGCCTCTACCGGCATTTACAGCGTCACTGGACGGTTGGCGAGCGCAGATGGCACTCAGCCAGATGCGGGCGCAGAGGGCGCACCGCCTAAGGCGAGCGTTGAAGACGCTTCGCCGCAAGGAGAGGAGTAGGCGACTTGCTCAAGGGCACCACTAAGGTACGGACCTCGGCTTGGGCCGTCGTCAGGAGAGAGGGGAGTAGGAGAGAATCGCCCCGGTACATAAATGTACCGTTGACAGTGGGCCCTATGAATTTAAACTCTACGACTATTTGGAGATAATCTAACCAAGACATATTTTTTGCCTCGAGCTCGGTGTTTAACTGTGTTTCCCACTAAATCATAATCTTGTGTACCTCGCCCACAGTCATTACCTCGGCCGGAGCCTACATCGTGATAAGAATAAACTTACTGGCTGACAGACTCACTGCCTGATAGATCAACGCGCAGCTGAAACCGCTGGGTCTAGAGGCATGAAATTGTGCACATATGATCCTTAAATGACGTAAGTGCACTAATAAAGGATTTCTGAAATTTTTACTCCTAATGATACTAATTAGGGGATGAAAGTGTATATAACATTTTGTTATTATAATCTGACAGCGGTTAAGAAAAAAGAAGGGTCATGTTTTGACCGGTGTGTATGTTCATCTGTTCCCTATTAACTACCACTTACAATTTTACAAATGACTATCGTTAGAAGCATCTGCATCGTTACTATAAGACGTCAAATTTAATGACGCCTTCTAGGAGGCCCGTAGTCAAGACAAAATATTTAGCCACACCCAATTATGTGTGGTTTCATTGCTATTATCATCATTTATTTCTACCATTAAGAGATTACAAAAATATGCGTAGATGCAAGGTTTCCTCGTTGAAATTGTATTGTGTGTATGTTTCATTCGTCACTATTAATTAAAATTACTAGAAAAATATAGTTCTTTTTCTGTTTTACAATAATAATAAAGCGGATTTTAGGCAGGTCCTTTATTTATTTAGTAATAATTATTCTCCCGACTCCTATTTGGGCAAAAACACATGTAGACCTAATTTGGAAGCTCTAATTTGCAGATTCTGTTAAACATAATCCATAAAAAAAATATTTTCTATATTACTAATATCCTACAATTCCATAATAATAAAATAGTTTTTCGTTATATGCCTTCTATGTGAAGAAAAAAATTCTGGACCAAATGCAATTTTCCACTAAAAGGCTTCGAAACAAACCCGACTATCTCCGAAGTTCTACATCATTTTGACATTATATTTATAGAAAAATAGGTAGGTATATAGTTTGCTCCTTACTTTATTATACCAGATTACTCATTATAGTTATTTTAATTGTAGCTGAGCGAAAAATTAGTAACTTCATGTTAATGTTTAATTTTCTTTTGTTCATAGATTAACCCAGACAAGGAAGAAGAATTTGACTTTGGTACTTCATGGATCCATTATATACTATTGAACCTCATAGCAAAAAATTTGGTTGCAAATTTAACTGTTCCTTTGATCATAAATATATTTATATAACATAATAGAAATACAGAATAAGAATACTGAATAAATTGGATTTAACTTACATTTCTATTTCTTATTTATTTCAACTAGTTGCACTCTCCTTTTCCTTATTTATACAACATTAAATTATTACTTATTTGTACAAGAGATAATACACCGACAAATACTTTAGAATACGATGATACAAAAGTATTGTTTCTTTCTCAAAGAAATGTTATCCGCGCGCTCGCAGGTAGGTAGCAGAAAGTTGAGAACAGCATAGTGGTTAGTATTATTAAATAACTATAAATTGTCACATGTCAAAGATTCTGCGACATATATTACGGTGGCTCAAGATCTTTTAGTCGCCACACTCGCAATATCACGATGCAAGCGAGTCAGAAAATGTGTAAGGTGTCGAACGCGTAACTGCCAACTCGGTGTGTTAAATATCTAAATTAGCGCAGCGCAAAATGTGATACGGCTCTTAAAAAGTAGTGCAAGTCTGTATGGGAACCTTTTTTCATATCAAGATATCAACTATAAACTCTCAGTATATATTATTTTCTACCAAAATCAATTAGACACCTATTTTTTTCTAAACTACTTAGACATGAATGCCAAAAACTTGAGACTCGGGGAGAAGATTTTTATTATGACATTTATAGAAATTCATCCCCTATAGGGTTAAATAAGAGAAATTAAAGTTTGTTTGAAACTCGATTAAATTTCATGTAATTTAAAATGTAATAAATGATGCATGTCCTGATGGCTCAAAAGTAAAATTTACTGCATCACTATTTAAAAGTAGGCTCAAAATGCTCGACTAATTTTTATGAAATTTGGTATGAAGGTAGAACGCGGCTGTTGTGTGAGACGCGAATCGCCATAAACAGTTGGGTAAGTGTCACTGTAATTGTATATGTCAACTTATTTCTGCTTACTTAGAGTTGCCATAGTGCTAACTATGGCAGCTCTGCTGAGTGTGGTATGACGAGAGATATAAAGAGGTTTATGTCGGTAGGGCGACATAGACGCGTGGCAAGAGCACAGCTCGGGAAAAGGTAAAAAGCACATACAGCGGTACCGGCAGTACCCTAATAAAATCAACCAGCAGTGTAAACCCTGGTAAGTGATTAGAACTCATTATTCTTTGTAACATGGGATGGAATAGTGAGGAGACCGTGTCACTGCATGCATCACGGTTGACGCTGTCCGATTGTTTGGTACATCAGACAAGCATGGAGCTAGCATTTGCGCTGGCTCACCCCAGAGAGATCCCCGGTCTATACTCGAACTGGGTAGCAACGATTGGCTATGTAGTTGGAGAATGGGCAGGACTATGGGGAAGGATGAGGTCCTCGTGGGGCAAAGCCCTCACGTCCAGCGGGTGCTCATAAAGGATAAACTGCACCGGGCAGGTATCCAAGAATGTCGATGATCGGCACGCATAGAGGAGAGCACCCGGGCGCTGTCGCAGCGCACAGACTGGAGCCGCATAGTCGATCGGGGGATCTGAATGCTCAGGCCCCTGCTGGACTAGGCTTAGCCTAACTGATATAAGCGAGATCGGGCATGCGGGGGAACGGTTGACTCATCAGAAGACTTGACTTCTTCTTAAATTCCGGACCAAGCAGGTTGATATGGTGGCTGATGTTGAGAAGGCGTTCCTTCAAGTGGGATTACAGCAAGAGGATCGGGATGTGACTAGATTTCTTCGAATCTTTCAGCCAAAGAAATGTAGTCTATATTAATATTATAGTCTAACTTTCTAGCACTTGAAGAACACAGAACTTCAAAGTAGTGCCATTGGTATGTCTTATTGTGTCCTTTGTCTGGTCAATAATATTGCAACACTTATACTCGTATGAACAATATTGAAGTAAAATACCAAATCGTATATTAGGTTCGTAATTACGAGTGGTAAACAAATAGTAAATATTTATTATCAAATTTAACCACATTTAATAATTAGGAGTCACTTCAATGTCAAAACAGAAGTCTTGGCAAACAAAAAAGATCGACTACCTAATTTGCCACAGGTCAGAGGCAATCTACGAGTGAAAAGGATAATATACTTTTATATTTGTAACTTATTATAAATCATTTAAGTTGCTAAGCATTGACTTTATTTTATTTGGTATGGTTTGGAGTATTATGGAGTGATATTATCCCAAGAATTAAGATTTAAATTCCTAGCGTATCAAAACCGCATATGCCTGTACTTACTAACGCATTATTTATGTAGCTTTCGTGACAAATTGAGAAACGCAAGAGAATCCTGGAACAATACTAGTAGGTACTTAAATGCTTATAACTTATTAATACGCGTAAATAAACAATGAGGTCATGCGAAAAGTAGTTACATAGCGCTATCTTATCAGAAAATTTTACTTAGTATAAATAGACGATGCTAAAATATTTTACATAAAACATTAAGTCCATCGACTAATAACAGTCACTTTAAAAATACAAGTGGAACAAGAATAGTAAAGGTAAAGTTGATTTTTATTTATTTATAGGTCAGTAATATAATTTTTATTAAGTACCAGATCTTAAACAATGTGCTCTAACTGCACATACCGTGTTTAAATAAACGACATTTTGTTTTGATAACTAACTGAAAGTCCATGCCACATTAATTTCTCTTCCACTATGATACATCTGAACTTAACGTCATATTTGGCTGCACATTTCAATATAAGTAGACCATGACCTAGAGTAATAATAATGCTTGTTCATATTGTTAGACACAATCAAAACCGCTGGCAGAAACCAATAGAGTAAAATAGCGGCCATCTAAAGTCTCGTTACCAGAAGGGCAACACATTTCTGGTACATCTTGCATCGGTACGGATATTGTTTATAGACCAACCTATCTTTATACACAAAAAAATAACTAACCAGAACCATCGAAAACAACATGTATATAAGTGACACGCCCTAAATACTTTTGGTTTGTTTTTCAGATGAAGATTGTACCTGTTCTAGCTGTTTTGGCGTTTTTTGCCGCCGTCACCGACTCTTCAGTCGTCCCATCTTATGACAGCGACTCGTCTGACGTTTCAAATCCTTCCAGCGTCGTGTATACTGACGTCATAGATGCAACCAATGGCGACTACTCCGTCATCCCAGCTTTATCGAGGGTAGACGAGATCCCGAACGATGAACAATTTTCGGCCGAGAACACCGACTTTTCCATCATCCCAACCATTACCAGAAGCACTTCTTTGTCTCTGGGCACTATCGGGAACACTAGAAGGTTGATATTGTAAGTATTTATATTTAATATTAAACCCACCGTTCTATATTAAAGTAACTTTTTGACGTATACTATTTATAATTGAATTGCGTTTGGATTACGAAATACCTGGTTGCTTTACAAAAAAATCGACTGAATACTAATACACGAATCATGTAGTTTCGAACACATTTACTTAGTTAAGAATAAGCTTTGTGATAACATTATATGTTAACAGGATGGCGTATAGTCACGTTTCGCTTGCCAACGACTCAACTCTATTTGAGCATATGAGAGAATTAACATTAATTCCAGGATCCACGTGAACCGTCCAGCAATCGCCAACACCATCCAACGCCAGAATATAGAGTTCCGACGAGCTGGCAACGCTCGTATCAGCGCAGTGCGAGCTTTCCCAAGAGTGGTAGCCAACCAGGGCGCTTCCGTAGTCCGCACCGGGGGAGGCGTTGGACAAACATTTGTCACGCTCAGCATTACCTCGAGGCGAGGCGGGCCTATCTTCTACCAGGTGGAAATCTTCGGACCGTAAATAAACATAAATGTATCCCCTTCATATGTTTAATTATATTTATTATTAATGTTGTATTAGGCATAATTAAAAATAATAATTAATATTACATACTTACTGATTTTTATTGCTTTTCTTTGAGTTCATATTTACTACAAATACCAATAATTTGTTATTAACCCCATATTTATTATAACTCATCTCATCATATATCGCCGTGGCGGTGCCGGCTTAGAATAGCACCCCCCTTACTCTACCCGTGGGTGCCGTAGAAGGCGGCTAAGGGATAACAAATCAGAAGGTGAGCAGCAGCATCTTCCCAGTCAAACACACACAAACTGCGCTCGCCAACCCACCTACCAAGCGTGGCGAGTATTGGCAAAAACCCCCTTAATGGATTGGACAAAAAGAACCAGGCCCCCAGTCCCCGGCAGCCCCACTATTCCTGGCTACGGTAGCGGCCACGGTAACGGTGGGGCAGGAGGTGCTAAGAATCCCCGGCAGACGCCCGGCTACCACCCCCAACGACGACGACTGGCCCTGGTAACACACAACATACGCACGATGAGGACAGACGAGAAGATATATGAGCTGGAAGAAGAAATGAGTAAGCTACACTGGGACATTGTGGGGTTATCTGAAGTCCTTAGAGCGGGTGAGGACACGATAACCCTAAAATCAGGTAACCTACTCTACCACCGGGAGGGCGACCAACAGTCCCAAGGTAGTGTCGGGTTTCTCGTCCACAAGTCCCTTACTAACAACATAGTTAAGATCGATAGCGTTTCCAATAGGGTCGTATACCTAATACTCAGAGTATCCAAACGATATTCGCTGAAGGTCATTCAGGTATACGCACCGACGAAGTCGCACCCGGATGATGAGGTGGAGGATATGTATGAGGACATTAGTCGGGCCATACATACCTCTGAAACGCACTTTCTAGTTGTTATGGGGGACTTCAACGCGAAGTTGGGTAAGTGAAGCGAGGATGAGTCGAAAGTGGGGCAATTTGGCTATGGACAACGGAACCGTAGGGGACAGAGGTTGGCCGACTTCCTGGAGAAAGAGGGACTCTTTATGATGAACTCTTTCTTTCAGAAGCCACCTCACAGGAAATGGACCTGGCTGAGTCCCGATGGTTCCACGAGAAATGAGATTGACTTCATTATGACCACCAAAAGGCAAATATTCACTGATGTCTCCGTGATCAACAGGGTTAAAACCGGTAGTGATCACCGAATGGTAAGAGGCACGGTGAATATTAATGTCAAACTGGAGAGGTCTCGTCTGATGAAGTCTACGCTCCGACCCACTCGTGCCCGTATTCAAGACCCCAAGAGCTTTCAACTTGAGCTATCCAATCGCTTCGATTGCCTTGAGAACATCGCTTCAGTGGACGAGATCAATAACAGGTTAGTAGAAACTGTCCATGCAGTGGGTTCCAAGTACTTTAAACCCCACCGTACAGATAGGCCACAGAAACTCTCCAACGATACCCTCAACCTCATGGCTGAACGACGCTCATTGAAACTGCAGTCTTCGGATGATGCTGAAGCATATAGGCTACTCAATAGATTTGAATACAAACCGTATTAAAGAGACGATAGAGCGGAAAAAAGGCTCCAAAGTGTTTGCAAGAGACATGTCTATTGGGCAAAGCCAGTTGACGAAGCTGAAGAGAGGAGACGGCAGTGTAGCGTCGACCAAAGCGGAAGTGTTAGGAGAGGTCGAGAGTTTCTACGAACAGTTATACACCTCGGTCGCTAAACCTGTTAGCAGCTCGGTCAAAGACCCAAGAGCCAAGCTGACCCGACATTATACCGAAGATATCCCGGACATCAGCCTGTACGAGATTAGAATGGCCTTGAAACAGCTTAAGAACAACAAGGCGCCTGGTGACGACGGTATCACATCTGAGCTTCTGAAAGCGGGTGAAGTGTTTCGTTCGAGACGTGGGCAGTGCTTGAGTCTCTCCAGCGGTGCCGTATTGACTATCGGTATATTGAAGTGCTGAAGTGTTTGTACAAAAACGCCTACATGTCAGTGCGAGTACAGGAGCAGAGTTCGAAGGCAATTCCATTGCAAAGAGGCGTGAGACAGGGAGACGTTATATCTCCGAAATTGTTCACCGCTACATTGGAAGACGCCTTCAAGCGAGACGCGTTCATCAATATTAACGGCGAATACATCACTCACCTTCGATTTGCTGACGATATTGTAGTCATGGCAGAATCCATGGAAGACCTCAGTACAATGCTCGAAGGCCTCCATCGAGTTTCCCAACGGGTAGGTCTTAAGATGAACATGGACAAGACGAAAATTATATCTAATGCCCATGTTGTACCTACCCCAATATCAGTTGGGAACTCAGTTCTCGAAGTTGTTGACGAGTACATCTACCTGAGACAGACAGTCAAACTAGGCAGGTCCAACTTCGAGAAAGAGGTCAATCGTCGAATTCAACTCGGCTGGGCAGCGTTCCGGAAACTTCGCGAAGTCTTCTCGTCAAAAATACCTCAGTGCCTCAAGACAAGAGTCTTCGACCAATGTGTGTTACCAGTGATGACTTATGGCACTGAAACGTGGTCGCTTACTATGGACCTCATAGATAAGCTCAAAGTCGCACAACGAGCTATGGAGAGGGCTATGCTCGGGGTTTCTCTACGTGATCGAATCAGAAATGAGAAGATCCGTAGAAGAACGAAAGTCACCGACATAGCTCAGAAAATTAGCCAGTTGAAGTGGCAGTGGGCAGGGCACATAGCACGCAGAACAGATGGCCGATGGGGCCGAAAGGTTCTGGAGTGGAGACCACGTACCGGCAAGCGCAGCGTAGGTCGTCCACCGATACGGTGGACAGACGACCTGAGGAAGGTCGCAGGACGACGTTGGATGCAGGCCGCTTCCGACTGGTCCTTTTGGAAAATCATGGGGGAGACCTTTGTTCAGCAGTGGACGTCCTACGGCTGAGATGATGATGATGATGACATCATATTAAAAATAAATTGTTACTTGTCATCATATGAAATACAAGGTTATAAAAATATTATTATAATTAGTATTCCGCATTCGTGTCGGATGATTACATTAGATGCTAACAAAATAATGTTTTTATTTATTTATTATTCAAAACTTAGACTATCATTACAGTGAGATACTAATGCGATAGTTTAGTTATATGTATATAATACTATTTACATTATCTTATATGGTAACACAAAATATATAAAGTATCTCTTGTAAATTCGTTCAGAGTAGAGGCAAATATATCTATTTGCTCCGCTATTAAATTTAATGTGCAAAACGTACGCGTCAGAGGCGCCTCCTTCAGGAGTTTAGTTCTATCTATTTATTTATTTTAATTATATCTCTATATAAACCAATAATAGAAGTCAGCAATGAGTTTTATAATCTAGCCCATACCACCACAAGTCAATGCTACCGTATTCTTTTACGTCCTTAGTTTCTTTGCTATTGGCTTCATTATATTTTGTTTAATTAATTTTATTTGGAAAACATACATACTGTGTATATATAGCTAATTTACCAATTAATAAGACTGCTCGTCTATACAGGTATGCACACACCTTAAACTAAACTAACTTTAAACTGTTTCGTATTCAGAATCTAATATTAGCTTGATTGTTAGACAAATAGAGAATCATTCCAGACCAGTTGATTTTTAATTGCATTTGATTTTTAATTATACATTCGGAGACGAATTAAATAGGTACTTACATAAAAGTCGTGAAAGTATTCAAGTCTGTTTATGTTATTTGTAGATCTTTTGACAATGGAGTTTAGTTTGAATGATAAAATGTTGTAATATTGATTTATTATAAAATATTGTAACTTTTCCAATAAATATTATGAATTAACTTTACTTTTGCTATATTTCTTGTATTCAGTTATGCTGCTTTTATTACTTATTATTATTCTGACATATTCAATAATGACTAGTAAATTATAACCATTGCGACATGTATACATTTTGTTACCTGCGTTTGACATTAGTTTCTTAATATTCTAAATAATTTAATTTAATATTGTAATGTTGTTTTTTATTTTTTTTTAATTTTCCTTTTTATGTATGGATTTTACGTAGATAATGTATTTTATAAAGGAGATATTGTTTGGTAAGGTTATTGTAAATGTAAATATATGTAGTTTTTTTATTTTTTTGTGATGAGTTTTGAACGTTGCACACCTCTATAGGGGTAAGTTGTAAGGAACATTTTGTAATTATACCTACTTGTAATACCTTTACCTACCTACAACTGGCAATAAATAATTTTGAATTTTTAATTTTGAATTTTTCTTTAAGGCATGTAACTTAATATGCAACGGATCTGTAGAGTATTGCGACCTATTTTAGAGAATCAATGTGGTTGTGCTATGTTATGTACTATGTTCATACATACTCTTTAAGTGATTGCTCTTAAATCAATTAAGCATTATTGTAAAATCATCAACATATGAAAAGGGGTTAAATGTAACCAGTGACGTAACAATAGCTTTCACAAAAGGCTCAAAGCATAGTCAACAAATAATATTTACTTTAAGTACATAAAAATACAATTTTAAGAAATATTAGTGTATGTAGGGGGCATAAATCTTTTTATAGCAAATATATAATATATGAAGCAGCAACTTTAATCTAAAGTATTAGTGACTCCTTCCTTCATGAAATGATGATAAGTATGACCAATTCAATAGTTTATAATCACTAAAAAGTTGCTGAAACTGCCCGACAGACAAGTACTTGGAGCGCGCGTACCATTCCCACCAATCAAAATTACCGAGATTTGATGATTGTACTATAGACTATGAACTTTTTCAGCGGACCTAGTACAAAAAGCTAATAGATAGAATAGCTGCTATTCTATTATAGAGACAATTAGTTTTTTGACGTGAAAACGTCTTATTAATCGATGAATGCCGGCTGCGTTCACGATCCGCCTGGGCCGAGCGTGCAAGCGAGAGTGCGGAACAAGCGATAGAGAGGCATGATCGGCCTACGCGTTCGGCTTGTCTTATGACGTTATCTTATCACCAAAAATTATCGTCCGTTAACCGACTTTACAGACAACAATGTTTTTGTGATAATATACCTATCACATTAAATAATAATATAATAAATATATAGTAAACATATCTAAACTCACGTAACTCTCGCCCCACAAGCCTAACATATGCAAAAAGCAATGGAAAAAATATTGCCGACAAACTAAGATCGACCTTGTCCAACCAAGGAAAGTAATAATTTATGAACAACATACGAGGGTCATTTGAAAAGTTCTTAGCCTAACATACTTAATGAAACCACACGATTTTGAGTTTATTTTTATTTTTCAACATACTCTCCTCCGAGCTCAAAACACTTTTTTAATAAGGCTTCGATACCCGTTTATAAAAAAATCTTCGTCTAACTCCTCAAAATAAGCGTCCACGGCGGCTATGACCTCTTCATTTGTAACCACCACCTAAAAATTTTTTCAGCTTTGGGAACAGATAAAAGTCGGACGGTACTAAATCCGGTGAATATGGGGGATGAGGTAACAATTCGAAGCCACATTGATGGATTTCTGCCATGGATTGCACAGAGGTGTGAACGCGCGCATTGTCCTGATGAAACAAGACTTTTCTTCTCAATAAACCTGGACTTTTTTTTTATTTCTTCTCTCAAACGACGCAACAGGTTGCAATAGTAATCGGAGTTTATTGTTTCACCCTTTTTTAAATAATCCACGAGAATTATACCCTTTGCATCCCAAAAAACGGATGCCATGACTTTGCCCGCCGATAAAACCACCTTTGCCTTCTTTGGGGTGGGCGATCCTGCTCTTTTCCATTGTTTCGACTGTTCTTTTGTCTCGGGTGTATTGTGGTGAACCCAGGTTTCATCCATGGTTATAAATCTTTCAACAAATTCTATTGGGTCAGCTTCATATAACTCTAAACAGTCGCGAGAAGTTGTGAGTCGGTTGCGTTTTTGTTCCACTGAAAGTAGTCACGGTACTCACCGCGCAGACACCTTAGAGAATCAAAGTTCAGTAGTAATCATATGATGTGTTCGCTCAGATGAGACGCTCAGACTACAGTCTTAGCTATTTTTTTGTCTTATTTTATCTGATCGAAGATTGACTGTTGAGGAGAGAAAGTCAATCTTCGATCAGATAAAATTAAATCACATATTTTTTCTTTGTTTTGATCAGTGGAAGCAGTCGAAGGCCGGCCACTACGGGGCTCATCTTGAATGGTCTCACGTTTAAACTCTGCCACCCAGTTTTTAACAGTCGCATACGAAGGAGCGGACTCACCCAAAGTAGCAGACATGTCTTCATGTATAGCTTTTGGAGTTAAACCTTTCAAATTCAGGTATTTTATCACTGCACGATGTTCAATTTTTTCCATTTTCAAAAATAGCTCTGACTTGACTTACGGTATCACGTGTAAACGAACAATGAGTTACTGTGAATAAACTAAACTGTGCATACTTGTTGCTAAATAATGTAACTACAAAATGAGGGTAGTTATAAAAAAAACCAATGACTAACCATGTTAGGCTAAGAACTTTTCTCGTAGCATTAATACAGGGTGATCTAACGAGGCCAATTTACTTCATGCGTCCATAATGTGGACAAAAATTGGGACTCAAGGCGGCCGAATGATGTTACACATATAGATTATGAAAAAACTTTTGACCACAAGACTTATTTATAAGTCTTGTGGTTGTGTAATTTTTGATAGGTTTTGGTATCCGTGGCAAACTCCTAAAAAGGTATAAAAATGCTTTACGGATATTACACAGCTAAATTATGAGGTTTGTAATATATACGTAGCCGTGGCATAGATAGTTAATGTCGCGACGCGTACTCGTATTTTCTGGCACAGATCATATTATCCGTCATAAATATTCCGTGATTTTAATGATGTCGTATGCTAAGGATTCTGGACCCCCTAATATTACATGAAACTAATTACTTTTATAAGAAAGATGATAAAAGGAAGGTCGAATAACACATCTTGTTTGCAAATTAGCTCCATACTTGGTATCATTCACCGTCAATAAGGATATCATCAATATAGGCGAAACACAGAAATCAGTTATTGTATTTCAAAAAATAAAGTAAAAAGAAGTTTAACTCATACAAGTCATCAGGGGAAGAAATCGGTGAAAATACATAAAAAAACTTACATTCGAACAAGGAGTTTTTGAAGTTGGTTAAAAAGTATAACTAAGTTATTCAAACTGAGTTCAAATTCGACTGGGCTATGTTATTTGGTTGAGGAGTTTCTATGGTCACCTCCACCACTGAACCAGTTCCGTGATATATGTTTTAAGTCTATTGTAACCTCAAAGAAGTTACACGGGTGTGGCAAAATTAAGTTCTAGCCGGATGGAAGACCAGCAACTGTATGAATAATAGATAACGAACTTTGAAGTCTCCACTTCAATGTTTGTAATCTATTATTGATAGACCTAAGAGTAAGGTACGTGCCTACATCCCGTCAGTTAAAATGAAAGTTTTGAATCACTTAAGCTTGTATCAATTTAAAATTCTTTCAATGCTAGATCCGCTTCTAGCACAGACAGAGTAAGAAACTACCTAATGATTAAAATCTTCTTGCAAGTACATTAACATTATATATATATATTAAAATTTAGTTAACAGTACAACTGTATAGATATGTACTACATTGTTAATAATATGCCTAAGATTTAAATTTAAAATATTTAAAGGTATTAGCAATTAATAAGAGGCTAGCTTTATAAGAAAAGTTAGGTGAAGGGGGCTGTATGCTGAAACACATGCGATGAGCCAAGTTCGGCAACAGACACTTCAAACATTTTTTGTGTAACATTCTAGCCATATTATATAAGTAACAAAGTGCTAAAATTATGAAGTAAATTATTATTATTATATTATTAAATCCCTGGTGTTATTTAATTATCAATACACACCGCAGTTCTTCAAACCAAGGATCGAAAGCCATCAGGCGCTTGTCACGATCGTGTACCTACGTTAAAATACGTTCACATAAGCCATATCGGACCGCTTTTGGACCCCCATTACTTAAACTTCACGGTCGGTGCCAATAATGGTGTAACTGTCACACAACACACGCTTGTTTTAATAAAATAAGTATCTACATTTAGTATGTGTGGCAGTATGATAAATGTGTTGATTTATAGGTGCGTTCGTTTAGCAATGAGGGCATTGGTGGCGTTGCCATTGTTGGCTCTTTTGTTAAAGCGTTCGTTAAGCTCAAAAACGTTTATTTGCCACTTTTACCCACACCCTACTCGAACGTTAAACCGAGCATAAGATCTAAAATCGCATGATTATGCTGTCTAATACTCGTAGATAGTTGTCATAAACGATCACATACAACCATGTCCCGGACGTGGGTCACAAATTGCACTTTTTGGTGGCAAAAATAACTCTGTTTTTAGTTTTCCGAACGCTTGACAAACAGAGCCATGAACGACATTTTCACTTACAGATTTCCAATTCGAACGCCCTTGTAAGCGTTTTTAATGTTATTTTCGCCAACTTGGGGCTATACGGACGCACTAATGTATAACATATCGGTAAAAGAAATAAAAATTAAGCGATCTCCTAATCCACACACATTCTAAACTCCAAATCTATTTGTCTTCGATAGACTTTTACAGTCACATCACCTATCACCATCACCTGGCACACAGTTTAATTTAGTTTAGTTTTATTTTAATTGCCCTCTAAGTTTATTATTTACTAGCTGTGCCCCACGGTTATACCCGTGTGGTCATAGATGATGATGATAATGATGATGAAAAGTATCCTATGTGTTACAGCGCCTCATCTGCCTCAGTGCCAAATTTCATTAAAATTGGCCCAGCCATTTTAACGTGAAAGACTATCTAATAAACATCCATCCATACAACATAAAGTTTGCAACTTTCGCTATTATACTCGTAATAGGTATTAGTATGATGAAAATCCTATCTTATGAAAAAATAAGTCACCGCACGTTAAATATTGATGTCGAGGTGTGCGCGATGTAAGTAGGTCCGGACAAGAACGGTACATTTTAATTTCAACCACTGCATAACAAAAATTTACACTATTTTAGTACAATTCTTAAAAGAATTGGCCATGGTTTGATAGTACTCGTAGAATGCGCGATTCGATATCCCCATTGATAGGGTTTGTTTGTTGGTAATTCGATAGGTTCATGTTTTAACCAAATAAACTGATTTATTAAATTTTTCGAGATAAACAGATCGCGGCTTATTGGCAAGCAAAACAATTTAACAAGTATAATTTTAAAAAAATTATACCGACTTCCATTCTATATATTCAGTTATTGGAGTGTATCTCAAAAACTACTGGACCGAATTTAATTAAACTTAAATGGGACCAAATTTTCAGAATCGGTTCACCCAGTCGAAAGTTATGCAGTAACAAACATTAAAAAAATATACAGTCAAATTGAGTACCTCCTCCTTTTTTTGGAAGTCGGTAGATAAAATCACAATGAAAACATACAAGAAAAAGTGAGCCAAGTTTGGTACAAAATTCGGGCTGTCAGCTTCCTATAGGTATTTATAGGTATGTGTAATATTTGGGAGATTACAAATGGGTGGTAAGTTCTATAGCCTTTTTTAATATTTAGTAAGCAGCAACATTATTTAAAAGCAGCAGCATCTTATTTGAAACATAAATATACATAATTAAACCATCAGGTTCAACCATCTATGTAGTTCTGCAACACCAAAACCATAGGAATCCTATAGGACACGTTGTCGAAGCCGCGGGTATGTTAGCTATGTACATAAGAAATATTTCTTATGCATGCTTATGCTGTGTAAGCAGCTGCTATGTAACCTTATCATTATATTTTATATTTATACTGTAATAGTATACAAAATCGTAACATACATAGTAGTGAATATTATGTATTTTTCTTAAAATATTTGATATTTTCTATTATTTATTTTATATTAATTTTATATTATTATTTAGATTGATATTTTCTTCAACTATGATATAATTGACTTCATATAAACAAATGACACCCATATAGACTACAGTTATTTTATAGGCTAGGACAACAGCCTCAAGTTTTGTACCGAACTTGGCTCCCTTTTCACATTGAAGATTTTGAAGGAATAATAATATAAGTATCAAATTAATAATAATCGCAAAATAGCTCTTTATCAATATTTAAATTGACTGATAATCGATTACTGATTAAAATGATATACAGGATTTAAATGGCAGGTAAGTCCCCGAAATTATCTAATTATTTCAGTAATCCGTAATCAGTAATACTCAAACACCAACGCCAGTGCTACTTTTTTTTAATATACGCAGGACATAAATGTTATGTCATAATATTGACGCAATATCATCTACTTTATCCTAATGTTCTATGATTCAAATTGAATGAAAACACTCAGTAAATTTATAAAGTCGCCAAAGTTCTATTTTTTTTATGGTAGCGTGTTTCCGTTTTGAAACGTCCGTTACGAAAAGTCGGTAAATTTATCGTTTTTTCTAACTTTAATTCTACACATACAATAAGATAAGGGGATAGTACATCCAATGATAGAATGAATGAGAGTCGTCGCCTAATATATAATTCACTATCTTTTCTTTATCAGATGGTAGGCCTCTTATACTTGAGCCTGTTTTGGTTCTACCAGTACTAGCTGAGAGTGTGCAGTGAAACACTCGTTAAATTTTTTATTGATTCGTGAATATTCGATTATTCACGACATACACGGGCAACTTGAAGCAGTCAGTCTCAACTGCTTCAAACTGCGACTGCTTATTGAACTACAGTCTTCTATTTACATGCATAAATGGAACCACTGGAGCAGTTGCGATTGCAACTAACGGTCAGTACCGTTTGCTTAGAGCGGATATACACGGACTGCTTGAGCAGTTAGCCAGTGATCAACATACACGGACCGCTCTTGCAGTTATAGTCAACAGCTTGATACCTTTTATAATTTCTGGAGCAGTTAGTATTAACTACTAAACAAGTCACAATTTCAGTTCAGGGGCGGGATGCGCGCGCGACGTGGACTGATAAGCGAGGGCGGAAGAAACTACGCGAATGCAGTCGATAGTTCGAGCACTCATTGTTGCCGGGCGACTGCTTGACTGCCAACCGTCTGAAGCATTGGCAGCTGCTGGAGCGGCTTCGTGTATGTGTGTACGTATAGAAGACTGTATAGTTCACTGTGCAGTCCCATAAACGGGCAGCTTGAAGCAGTCAATATGGATTGCTTCAAGCTGCCCGTAATATGGTGACTTAGGTACGACGACATTAGGGTGAATTAGCGGGTTGGTTAATTTAAATTAACTCCTTCGGTATATCATGTTTATAAGTGGTGCTAAGCAGGTGTTAGAACTCTTCTACATTTACCATGGATACCACCTCTGTATCAGTTATAATCTGCCTTGAAGTTTGCCGGGTGTCATTAAGTTTTATATTAGTAGAGCACTGTAGCATGGATATTACTAGGTGAATTACTCTAAACAGCTATATGTCGAGGTGACGAGCGTGGGGTTGCCTGTAGAACATTGATCCCTAAAGCTCTGGGTGGCACTGCAGCTGTGAACGGGCAGGCGTTAGAAGTATAACGCCTATGCCCATCACATTTGCAGTAACTTGCCTTATCTCATCAGGCGAACGACTTCGAATAGAATCAATTGACGACCTCTGCAGAATCTGCAGAAATGTATTCCGTTACTACCTGGGTGTTTTTCATTTATAATTAAGAAAATATCTATGTATATAATGTATTAAATATATCAGTTATCTATTACCCATAACACAAGGTTTGAGTAGCTTACTTTGGGAATAGATGGTACTGTGTGGATTGTAAAGCATTATTAAAAAATAATAGATTAAATTGTTAAACAAATTCATATTTGAGAATGTTTCCGAATTCGTTACGATTATTATTAGGTTATACTATAAACTATTCAAGTTCAAATGTAACGAAATATACACACGTCCCTTATGTACATTTTATGAAACTTAGGATAGGTAGGGAAGAACTTTTGAATGAAAGACATACGTAAAATATTTTCGTTCTTAAAATGAAACACTTTTGTTTCATATTGAAACAAAATTGTTTCATTGAAAATATCCAGTGGATTCGGTTATCGCAGGTGAAGCCACGAATAAACGGCTAGTTCAATAATTACTCAATTATTTTCCTTTCTACAGTCACGATAGCCAAAGTAAATATTATCTAATCTTAATTACCTTTAATATATAAACAGGTCAATCTAAAATATTTTCATTCGTACCTTCTAAAGTTACAAGTGAAAGAACGTGAAAAAAAAAGAACAAGGTAACACATTATTTCGCAATTTTAATCTTACATGATTTTAATCCCTGAAAACTTAGAAGAGCTGTTTGACACCCACTGTTATAGACTATTAAGCTTCGACCTTTCAAACAGAGAAACCAAATAACGTGTACTACTTCGTATGTTTGTACTCGTTAGTTTTGTTCAAATTTGAAAAATAAAAATAATTTTCTGGCAAGAATCATTACGTGCGTGTAATCATAACTTCAGACTG
This sequence comes from Selenia dentaria, assembly GCA_917880725.1. NCBI lineage: Eukaryota > Metazoa > Arthropoda > Insecta > Lepidoptera > Geometridae > Selenia > Selenia dentaria. The sequence continues at coordinate 17,809,570 of OU862897.1, forward strand.
ATGACCAGAACTGATTATATACTTAGCTGAAGACTACAGTTTTTATTGGCAACGACAGAATTGGTATGTTTAAATCGAGTGTGATCGAGTACAATCAAACATAAAACCAAGAAAAGAGTCTTTTTGAAGTAATGATAGACCAGGTGCACCAGGGCCACGGGTTCGATTCCAACCTCGATCGTGAGCTTTCAGTGAAGGAAACACTGATGAAACTCACAACATGGTGGGCAATTCTGGTGTCCGCCTGACTGGCTTACACCCTCAAGTTTGAAAATCTGTCGCTAAGCACCTTACAGTATACGAGCAGCTGTCCTCGAGAACCAGTGGCTATTCTAGATCTAGTGTGATACCACCTTCGACCGCATCATCACTGCACATCAAGTGAGACATTGGTCAACCTATACTTACCAAGTTTAATAATAAGTATTATGAATTGCAAAATACGTTAGCAAGTACCAGCATCATATGCTTATGTGTAACAGCTAGAAAACATTTAGTTAGTCGCAGCCTGTTTAACAGTTTGGCAGCAATTTGTCCAACTGACTTTATCAGAAGTAACCTACCAACATGAACAACGTACTATAGCAGTCTGGACCATCCTGGTATGAAAGTCCGTGGTCTGCTGTTTCTTAGCTTGTAATTTTTTATGTGTAGAACATTTTCCACCGACTTCCAAAAAGAAGAAGGTACTCAATTGGACTGTTTTTTATGTTTGTTACCTCATAACTTTCAACTGGGTGTACCAATTCTCAAAATTCTTTGATTCTTTTGTTTGAAAGCTGGTCCCATTTAAATTTCATCAAATTCGGTCCAGTAGTTTTTGAGTTACACTCCAATAACTGAATAGAATGGATGTCGGTATTAAATTTTTCAAATTGTACTTGTTATATCTATTATCCTTCCTCTCCATAAGAACTGTAGTCTGATGGTACTTGATCAGGTAAGGTTACCGACGGTGTCTTCTGGTTCAATAATTCTCAAGCCAAGTGTAGGTAGTGTTAATACCTACGAAGAAATAAATTTCTTCGTAGGTTAATACTAATTATATAGTTATATGGGACACATCATAAGGTTTTCAGAGTCGGTACAATGGTAACTTGATGGCTGATATAATTATATATATACACCCAGACACAGGCCGAACAGACACGTTCATGCACCAACATCTGCCAGCTACGTGGAAATTCAAATTATTTAAGTGAATGTTGTTTAAGCTAACTCTTACTTTATTTTCAGATGAAGGGAATACTTGCTCTAGTTATCTTGGCAGTTTTCGCAACCATCACCGAATCTTCGGTCATTCCATTGAATGACAATATTGACGATGCCGACGTTCGATCTCCTGTAAGCGATGACTTCTCCGTCGTCCCATATACGTCCAAAAGTGATGTTTCTGGTGTCCTGCCTTCGTTCCGCAACTTCTTCGCTGCCGTCCCAGCCCTTTCCAGAACAGCTACGACCTTTAACTTGAATGTGGGCACTATTGGGAACTCAATGTTAATCCATATGTAAGTAGCATTAAGTATAATTAATATCTCTAATACAGTACTCTATTTTAAAGTGTGCCGCCTCTTTTATAAGTACGTCTCTCTCATTAGACTTCTTTTCAATGATTTTTTATTGAGCGAGCGAGCGAAGCGTCTCTGCTTTAACTGGCCAAATTGACTTTCATCTTTCCGTATGTTTGCTATGTTGTTCGTTGAATCAATCTTGACTAAACTTGGTATGCATGTTCTACTATTTAATTATTTTTTTGTTGACGGCGATTTTGAGTGGGGGGATGGTACTTTTTCTAAAAAGGGGGAGGTTCGCTACGGCGCTATGTATCGACCGATTTTGATAAAATTTGGTACACACATTAGGTACGTGACTAAAGAGTAATTTCTAATATGAGCATATTTGGTCAAGTGATTTTATGGGGATAATATGTTGTGAAGTACTGTGAAAATTTTTCACTGATAAGACTATGTGCTCGCGAGGTCTACTGTTCGCAGAAAGACTAGTAATCATGTTAAAGGCATGAGTTTTAGCTATCTGATGGTACGCAATATTAAAAGTTCATAAGATATAAAGGCATACGTAGCAGAATACTCGTCAGTACTACAGCACAGACATTATAGAACAGATACACAAAATAGAGAACAACACTGCACATAGGGTTGAATTGGTCACAAATGCTAGCTAGGTAACCGATTCAACTTAGCAACTAAACATTTTTGAAGAATGTAGTTCTGCTATTAAAACTTAGCCAACCATCTTCGTTACTGCGACACTATATTTTATTAGTAAACTAAATAGTCCGATGCACTAGGAAATTATTTGTATATACACCGTGACAATAATTCCTCTGTCGCTGAAACTTTGCAGTATGATAAATTAATGTTCATAGATTACGATAAAAATATTATCCAAAAAATATTACCTTAAAGGTGTATGTGCACCTATACATGAAAATCGCTTCTAGCTCCCGGTGGAAAATTCCTCCGTCCGAAATTCCTTAGGTATATGTTAGTTTATATGAATATGTATAGGAATCCAACGGAATCTAGGAATATTTTCTTTTCGAAGAGGCAGAAACTTAAAAAAACCTATTTTGCATCAAAACTTCTTCAAGAAAATTCCTCCGTCAAATCTGATCTTTTTATTCCTTTAAATATAAGCTTTTTACAATTATCAAACATCACACTCATTCCTATCACGCCACTATGGTTTTGTATACAAAAAAGAAAATTAATTGTTTTTTTTTGGATAATATGTAGTTCGTAATCTATAAACATTACTTTATCATACTGCATGCAACAGAGGAATTATTGCATAGTCAAACCCCTCAATGACTGGACTAAAAGGCCAAAAACGGAGAATTTTTATGCTAGCCAAAGAATCTGAGTCAATGAAGTATAATGGTGCTAAAAGTAAATTAAAAATAAATTATTTTAGAATATAGAGATATCTTGATTCTCTAGAACAATAAATGTGCTTTCATAGATATATATATTTCCAGGGAATCCGTTATTGTTCAAGCACAGTCCGGTGTCATCTTAACGCGCGATGTCTTCTTTGGTGCCCAAGCAGGATTTACCATCACTGCTATACGTGGATCTTTATTGTCAGGCAACCCTGGCACTACTGCCAGGATCACCGGTGGAGGGGTTGGAAATATGTTTGTTATGGTTAGGCTTACGTCAGCGAGAGGTGCAGGAATCGCTTACCATTTGGGAGTCTATGGTCGGTGGATATGGGGACCGTCGGTTTAATAATGTAGGTTTTATTTGGAAAAATCATAAAAAAAGTTAAGGAACAGTTAAGTAAATGTTTAGCTGTTTTTTTTTTCTTTGTACTGCTGTTAATGTTTATGTATCAAATAAAAACTGTAGATATAGTAAATTATTTTTGTAAATATACTGTTAACGGGCCTGCGAATCAATGTGATATTACTGTTTCATCGTATATTATTTTTTATTAAAAATTTAAATAAAGATTATTTATAATGTATCATTCTTTATTTATGCCTGTCTGTTATATACATGTGGAAACCCTAAATATCGCCGAGGTTGTTTGCATTGAGGAAACCAGCATGTTTATTCCTGTTGTTGAATAGTGTATTGATAACAAAAAATCTATATCAAAATTAAGTTTCAAACTTGCTTGTGATAGTTAGTACTCTAAAAACCTTTATTACAAATTGAATAGAATACATACATACGCACCTACATAACATATTTTACTAATACAATTAATAACCATTTCGAGTAAAAGTATTCGAATAAAATTATAATTTTACTCGAATTGGTTATTATTACTTATATACTCGTACGGATACTAGTATTAATAAGTTTAAAATAGAACAGGTATATACATGTAGATGTAGAATCGGAAGTAGGTACATCCCTAATACCATCGAACAACCCTGGTTATCAATGGGGTCAATAACTTTTTATGTTAGATCCGAAGTCTGAATAAGCACGTTTCCAAGTTCAGTCTGTTATTTATTTCAAAATCCCTTACAATACCTACACACATCAAAATAAGTTTTTGTGAACTGTGTGGCACCCTTGAAGATGTTTACCACCTTCTTATGGAATGCCCGAAAAATTATAGAGAAAGAGAAGATCTTTTTAATATTTTTTGTATAAACAAGTTAGATTTAGGTTCATTATAATTTTAGGTTCACCTGCGTGTGATGCGGCAAAAGTCCTATATAAGTTTTTTAAGAAATAAGTTTTAAGTCAAGTTTAAGTTTGTAGTCAATTAAGTTTAGGGTACGATGGGGCTGGCATACCATGTTGGGAAAAGCCCCTAAACAAACATTGATTAAAAAAAAAAAATAAGTTTGCGATCACTTGTCTTTTGATGCTTTTGATGGCATTGTCAGATCATTCCGAGTAAACCATGGGCACCAATTTGTACTGGTCGACGATAATGCGCCCGTCCATCGACGTCAACGAGTCAATGCTGCTCTTCGGGAATAGGACATCACAAGTTTAGACTGGCCTGCCAGCTCGCCTGACTTACACCCAATAGAGCTCTCGTGGGATGGTCTTAAGCGAGCTGTTTGGAACAGTCAGCCACTGACAGTGACAGAGCTCAGGGAAGCCGCTATTCAAATGGTTATCCCAAGAAATGCTGGATAACTTGATTCTTAGCATGTCCAGGAGGATCACCGCATGTGTTCGAGCCAGGGGAAGAGCTATACTATATTGAATATAAACCTTTTATTAATAAATTGTTGATAAAGTTCTATTCATAAAAACAGCTAGCGATCACAAACTTTTTATGATTTGTGCACTTATGACTACAATAATATCAAGGTATAATAAATAAGGATTGTATGATACATTTTCTAAGAGCGACTTGAGAACAAAACAATATTTCAACCTGTTTTTCTCTGACTATGAATCATAGATAAGAGATATCTTATCGTGCAACATCGGTTACACTATAAATATAGTTCTAAAGAACACTTGTAAGAACTAAACTCATTCTCCCTGTCTAAGGTGTCTTTATATAACAGTGTTGGGTATAAAGTGTAATAGCAAAGAAATAAAGGTAATATTATATATTTTTATTATAATATACATAGTATAGTATAATACAGTACCATAATATGTTATATAATTATGTATGGTGTATGACTATGGAGAGGGCCATGCTCGGGGTTTCTCTACGTGATCGAATCAGAAATAAGAAAATCCGTAGAAGAACGAAAGTCACCGACATAGCTAAGAAGATCCAGGGCACATAGCTCGCAGAACAGATGGCCGATAGGGCCGAAAGGTTCTGGAGTGAAGACCACGGACCGGCAAGCGCAGCGTAGGTCGTCTACCGACACGGTGGACAGACGACCTGATAAACACAGGTCGCAGGACGACGTTGGATACATGCCGCTTCCAACTGGTCCTTTTCTAAAATTATGAGGGAGGCGTATGTTCAGCAGTGGACATCCTACGGCTCATACGATGAAGATGATGATGATTTATATATATGTATGTTTTTGATGAATGGACGCATCATTTTAATTACCTATTTGTAAAATTGTGTATTTATCTAGGTTAATTGTTTATATTTGTTTGTTCAAAAAAAATATTGAACCACTTAAATGTTACCTATACGAAATATGAATACAAATATGAAAAATATCTTCAAAACTTTTTATAACAAAGTACGTATGCCTTTTCTGTCTCTGTTCTGTCTAATCTTTAGTAGTTCTTTTGTGTTCCAAAATGCAACGCCTTCCAGCGTATGATACAAAAACAAAAAATAGTTGATTACAAGGTTGTAGGTACACAATTTAATGAAGAAAATGTAGTGAGAGGTTTAATTTTGTAATTTTGATGGCTTGAAAAATGTGTTGCCTGAAACATTTTCTTATTTAATATATGAATGTCAGACTACACGTCTTGGTGACACAATAATATCAAAGTAATAATTGACTTTTAAATCGAAGGACTAGTTAAATAATAAAGAATAGTTACGGGGAGTTAGGGTCAGAGTTGAAAAAGTCTCCTTCAGCGCGGTTGGAATATTAAAGTTGTACATTAGACAAAGAAAACCGACCTTATATAAAGGAGAAGTCTTGTGCAAAAGTCTGTCTTGATGACCACCACCAAATACCGCCATGTCAAGTACCTGCCTTGAAAATTAGTTTACAAATACAACGCGGTCACATTAACTCGACGCATCGCTGGAATGCGGGTCCCCGCCCGCTTTCTCCCGCATTCTCTTTTCTCGCCCGGCAAGTGTCAGTACGGTCAGCATCTTTGTTACCGATACACGAGTCGATAATGCTCAATCTTAATAACGGTAACAGGTAGACACCTTAAATTTTCACAGAATATGTAGTTGTATATTACCTTTCAAAATAAATTAATATGTTTTATTCATTTAACAAACTTAATTTTTAATAAATTTTTACTCGATCTTAATAAAGGCCACTTGGCCGGTTTTTTTTGCACACCGTACTTGAGCGCCAAAATGACGTCACATGGTCAAGCGTCTAGTTAATGTGACCGCGTTGTATACTTGAAGGGCACTTTAGCTACGAGTACCTAATGTTTTAGAGCAGTAGAACTTTTTGTAAATGAGTTCGTTCGGGGCAGTACTCTCACTATACCTTTTTCTACCATGAATCAGTAATGTGTTTTGGTTTGAAAGTATGCCGGCGAAATCACAGGCGCATGAGCAGGCTTATGGGCGCAGTGCAGTTTCTTACTTGTGAGGAAATGCATCTGTTCTAAGCAGAGGTTACCACATATCATCACGTTGGGCCTCGTGATTGTATTGTTTCCTAACAACATAAATAAAATCGGGTCAATAAATCCTCGGATGATGAGTGCCATGCAAAACTATGCGCTGTTTGGCACTAACTTGGAAATGTCAAGAGATGCTGCCTGCCGTCAAGCGCAAGATCTACTGCGTTAATTTATTGATTCAGGCGTCACTTTGCGGAAATCCATTATCAAAAACGATATTAAAAGAAATATTTAGTGACGCGCTTTAGTGTTTTTCAGCAGAAATGTCACTAAATATTTCTGCTAATATCGTTTTTGATCTATTGCGTTCTCATTTTATACTATACAGTTTTAATTATAAACGTCAATTTAAAAAAATACATTGTATGTTTGTTTTACAACACATGATGACGTATTGTCTTCTGTCTTTATAAAAAATGTGCATAGCATTGCATGTTAATCAGCCCATTATGTTCCCACTACTGGAAGTCAAGCCTTCCTCTCAGAAAGAGGAGTCGGGCCATAATCCACCACGCAGGCCCAGTGCAGCTTGGTGGATAGGCTACTTGCCAACCCATGTAGAAGATTTCGGGCTGCCCGAAGGCCTTCGACATAGCAAGGAAGCAAGGAAGTGCTCCGATGAATAATGCCACTAGCGGCCACCCGTCCAACTCCTGACCGACGCAAGCGTTGCTTAACTTGTTGATCAGTTAAGATCGCCAAGTCAAGCTGCACTGCGAGCGCTTCTATAGCACGATGTTTTCTCATATTATGATTGTTCTGCACCTGTAACCGACTTTATTAACTTAGTACCTGCTGTATGTAAGTAAATGAACAAAGGTTTAATTTTCTATAGTGATATGTAACTGGCAAACGAGTAATTTAAAAAATTGACGATTTTGTTTATATTCGGCACAAAAATTTGGTACCGTCTGCCGATAGCTCAGACTGCAGAAAATTGCCGCTGATAAGACTGTGCTCTCGAGGTCTACTTATCGCAAAACTACTAGTTTAAAAACTTATACGTAACAGTATTGTTTTTATATCGGTATTAATTATGATGGTATTTTTAGATGAAGGTATCTCTTGCATTGGCCGTTCTGGCAGTTTTTGCGACCGTCAGCGAAGCAGCAGTCATCAAAGCTTCATCTAGAGCTAACCTGATTGTTGGTTATGTCAGCGCTGGAGACAGGCTCTTGTACAGGTAATTATGAATCTTTCTTTTATTGAACTACTCCAAAAACTGCACCCCGCGATTTTACCTGATGGTTGATGAAAGTATCTAATGTCCTTACCTGGGATAGAACCTGTCTTCTTGACAAATTTCATCGATATCTGTTCATCCATTTAGTTGTGAAAGTGTAACAACAAACAAACTCACTTTTGCATTTATTATAGTTAACTGACAAACACATTGGGGATCAAATATATCTACCTGGGTTTCGAGCATATCAGATGCACTTTATGGCACTCACACGATGTGAGACGATGTGGCATGAGTGTTTTGCTGGTGCCTAATTAATAATAATTTGAAATGTATTTTTTGTTTCAAAATTCTCAACTCTTGCAATTGGCCTTTGACAGGCCGGTTGGCACAGTTGGTAGCACCCCTGCCTTCTGATTGGCTGGTCCCGGGTACGATCCCCGAACATTTGTTGTACGGACATTTGTTTGCATGAACATGTCTGTTTGATCTGTGTCTGGGTGTGTATATGTATATAAGTATGTAATATCAGTCATCAGGTTAGTACAGGCTCTGCCTAGTTTGGGACCTGAAGACCTTTGTGTAGATGTTCTTCCATATTAATAAAAATAATATTTAAAAATAAACTTTGTGTTTCATAATTTTGTATTAAAATTCCTTTGTTAAGCTCGTGGGTGTGGGTTTATAAGTTTATGTTGGTTTTAGTTCTTCATACTCGTATTCTGCTATGTTAGCATACTTAAAAACTATAGCGTACAAGCGGATACATAAAAACTATTATTTTATAACTGAAAGGGATACAAAACAAACAATAATAAAATTAAGTCAAATCCTAATATTTTATCAGGACTTATTCACGCACAGGTTATTTATCAAAACATAATGTTTTCATCGAGGTTATTCAAAACATAATGTTTTAGGGCTAGCTTACTTTCAGTGTCGCTGTGGCGTGTTCTTTTTGGGACACCCTATAAAAATAGTTAATGTACAAATGAACTGGTTATAATTGGAAAATTTAGATGTATTTGAAGGAGGTTTCATGTATCTATTCTAAGTATTCCAGCTGGAAAAAGGAAACTTTATCTTGTCTATAATATAATAAATAGCTAAAGGTAGCGAGAAGATTTAGGAAGGAAATATCCTTTTGCGTTTAACCATTATAATTTCAAGATAATTATTTATGTATATTCATTCTATCGAGACATAAAGTTATTCATGGAAGAGTTGGTAGTCATTCTGTGATATTCTTTTAATAATTAATTGATTAGTGTTTAAACAATTTCTCATTAGAGTAAGAATAGCAACTGGCTCTAAAGAACAGCTGCCGCAACACGGTGGTTTGTGGCAGGTGTTCAAACTTAAAGGTGCTATTTTTATAATACAGTATTAAAGCAATATCTGCTTAGCAAAACCAAACATTTTGCAATTAAAAAGAGGAAAACTACACATCTTTGTTGTACCCGCGTCTGTCGAGAAGACCTAAGTCTTTGTCAGACGCCATAACTAGGCCACCGAGGCGATCCATCCGAGCATCTAATTAACTCTTTAGTTGATTTTTACCGTCGTATGGGGGCCGAGCGACATCTATTGAACAGCTTAACAAACTTTATAGAACTGAAAGAAGAGTTAACTTAGAAAGAAAGAAAAGAAATAAATCTCTTTTCCAAGATAAAGATCGAACCAATGACCACCAGATTGGTAGCACTTACACCCTGGGCTATGTTCGGTTCTAATATTTACATATTAGAAAAAACTAGCTATACTATTTATGGCTACCGTTTGTATTGTTTGATGTCAAGAGGTAAAAAAGATTACGTACATAGAATTATGATTGGCTGTAAGGCAACTGCCTTGTGTGGGAAGATTGCACAAACAACAGTTTGGTGCTTTGCAACACTTTTCCTTTATTGAGGGCTGCAGCTAGCCAGACGGAAATAAGAAATATTTAAATTAGTTCGATTCCACTCCTTACATCTCCCTGACTTGGTTTTTAGCATTAATTTTCATTGTACAGAAATTTGACCTCTACAGTTTTATTATATATAGTAATGACATCACTATAACAGCTCTTCTACAAAGCAACACAAATGCTGAACTTTAGATCCATTCCGTGATCTTTCGTGGACTAGCTATGGTAGTATCATTCAGTTCAATTCAATAAACTTCCTTTCTTTTATTTTCATTATTGTTCATTTTCACTGTAAAGCGCCAAATTTATTTGTTAATTGTGATAGCTATGAAAGTCAGGTTGTTATCACCCAAAACGCTTAGATAAAACTTGTAGGAAAACCATGAAATGTTTGTTATGCTGTTAAAAACTAGCCCTAGATGTTACTGTGAATGATATAGGGTGACACGAAGAGAAAGTTATCAGAAATAAATGAGATTATATAGCATTCTATGATATGAATACTTACCTATAATGTGATAAGGCAATGCAAACATTTATCTTTCGCTGATACACCGAAGCATTCAGTAGATACTAAAACCAGTTATTTCCAAGAAAGTTTTAAATTGTATTACATTGCTCTGAACGCGTGGAAAATTACTATACCTTTGCAACATTTTTTGAGGTTAAACAGGATGCTGTTATCCCACGTGTAATGGATTATACCATCTATCACAGTATACTCTATTCAATCATGACCAATAAAGTTTTGTCGTAGGTACTTATTCTGTGAATTATTTACTAGCAGTAAAGTTTTACAGTTTCATACGCATTGTAAGATCAATTTGGCATAATTTTTAACAAAGGTAGATAACCTAGAAACATTGGATAATTTTATATCTCGAAAATGTGTTTATGTAGAATAGATTTTTATCAGCAGGCTGAGCTGCTGGTTTTTTTTATCTAGTTTTATATCTATGTCTTCGCGGATCTTTGTCAAACATTTTGCTTAAAACTGTAGTATTAAAGTAATAAAAACATGCATTGCTTGAAATCGACAACGTCTTTGTCATCTGGTTTAGGTGTTACCATATTATCTATAGGGAAATAGTAATAAGGTAGGTAATATAGGTATAGGTGTACCTAAGTACTTACAGGTTGGCGACTGGATGCGGATTGCCGAAGACCTGGGCCGAGATATCACAGAACCACAGTTTAATAACGCTCGTGCTTGTTGAAAATTGCCTTTGCAAACTGCTATCTCTAGTGGGACTGTAGGTAGCAATACAGGTCTGTCGTGTACACTGTGTGGCGTTGAGATGTAAGCAGGACGACTTAAGGTCTTTGCGACGACATTTTGTTGTTGCGTTGTGTGTGTGTGCTGAAAAGGTGTGGGCTGATTGCGTTTAGATCTACGTCGTGTGTGCTAATTGTGCCGCGCTAGTCATTGCCTAAGCGGCGTAGGTGGTCGCGACGTAGGGCACCGGAAGGATACCGTCCGGCCCGTGTCAAAGGGGCGGGGCGAGGTGTATCGCGCTATCGCTGTGGCAATAAGTGCGCTGAATTATGCGTCGGTGAGGTACACCTCAGCCTGTGCAGGGTTGTGTGGTGATCCACACTGCTACAGCTCTTGCATTGGCCCGTTTATGCGCACTCCCTTTCGTAGGAGGGCCAATACATTTTGAGCACCTATTGCGTGCTTGAATGATGTCCCAGCGGCCCTGGACCGGCTGGTGGTTGTATTGTGTACATACCCTTGGCTTGTGACCCTTCACAATACACCATGAGCAGTAATGGTTATCGCTGTGGTGAGGTTGTGGGTTCGATCCCCGCTTGGGTCTGGGCGAGAAACTGGAAGGTTTCGGGTTCAAAACCTATCGAGGTGAAAGCGAGAGAAGCGCGGATTGCGACGTTCTGGATCTCTGGATGGTAATATCGGCCTAAGTGTTCATCCTCGCATATTATAATGTGTTTGTGCGGCGGAAGTGTGTCAGCTGCTTCTTTGAGGTGTATACGGAATACTTGCAAGTCCATTTGCACCTATTTATCAATCGCATAAAGGGCATATTCTGTGTACATATTTATGTTATCTTCATATCATTTGAATCATGCAACCAAGTGTTATCAACAAGTGACTGTGTTGACTTGATAACATTAACCAAGTAACGCGTGATTGATTTATCTTTCTGTGTAGAAATGTGTAATTATTAGTTTCTATACAGACCGGATGTACCCAACGTGTTAGAAGCAGCCGTGCGATTATCTAAGAGCAAACGTCGTTGCATCTTTGACAACATCCCTGAAATAAATGACGAGATGACAAGAAATGTTGGAAAAGCAACCTTATTTACAAGGGCGATATCTCAAAAGTATATATTACAGAATCGCACGGCTGCACAATGTCTCGTTGACATTCCAAACCTATAAATAATCACTGTTTCAGGCACATGTTACGAGTAATAGCGCAAGATAAAATATCATAACCGCGGATGGATACCAATTAATTTATATGGTATAGTTATAATGAACGTCCCCATACCGTATACGGTCAAGAAAAGGAACGGGAACCTGCCAGTCTATAAAATAAGTTACTCTCAGCAGGATCTCAGCTGGTCGCCATTCTATATCTAATATAAATGTCTATTGATATATCTAATGATGGCACCTACGAGCGCATCATCACTGACCTGACTTTGACTGATACTAGTCAAACCCTACTCTATAAAAAGAGTAACAAAACCTATAATTAATAATTATTTATGTAAAACAGTTATAAAAATAGGAATTAATATATATATATATGTATTTCTTGCTGCCTATATATATATAGGCTGGTTCCTTGCACTACCCATCTTCTTTATGCGATACGTTACATCATTAATCTTCGTAATTACTGTGTAAGGACCATCCAAATCAGCTTGAAGTTTGGGAGATTTTCGTTAACGTCTTACTGGATTATGAAGCCAGACGAGGGAGCCTTCTTCAAAGTCTACCTGATGCATCTTCCTGTCATATCGAGTTTTTGTTTTTTCACTCATTTTATTTTTCGATGTTCTAACATGGTCGTGGATCTCGTGTAATTTTTCCCGTAAATTGCGGCATATTCTGTTATACTCACTGGTGGATCTGGGGATCGACTAGTGATGATATCTGCAGGCAATCGAAGCTGTCTACCGTACATGGCGAGGGCAGGTGTTACATTTGAACTCTCATATCTTATATATATAAGAATCTAAGTCCTGACTAATTGACAGACAACACACAGCCTATTCCGCTTAGTTCGAGAAGCGTTGAAACTTAGAGGGTGTTTTTGTCTTGGTGGGTAAAGGTGTATTAAGAATCCCTTAAGATCCCTGAAGGGGTAAAAATGGGTGAAAACGTTTGGATGAAAGTCCTTTGATCTTATAAGTGTAAAAATTTGTACACACACACAATAAAAAATGTTTTTCTCGAATATATTCGACAGGGATAAATAAGTTAGGTGGTGAAAATAAGTTGCAGTGCCCTAACGGGGTATCACAGGAACTACGGTTTTATGTTTCAACCATTATTGTTATGTGATATGCAATAAAGATATTTGAATTTGAAATGGAGGATGAAACTTTGTGTAGAAAATTATTTATTTATAACTTATTGGTATATTTTTTTTATTTAGATGCTGATTTAAAAAATCTCTACGCGGCCAAAGTCGTGGGTAAAAGCTAGTAGTATATGAGCCAAAAAAGGTGATACCGTAAATATGGACTACTTCAACCTAACTATAAATTTGTAAGATAAAAACTGTTATCTCGATTATACGTATGAAAACCCAAACGATAAGGCTACTGTTTATTCGCTAAACTCACAGGAACTAGGTGAATCACTAATAAGCTAACTTTTTTGTGCCATTGGTGGAAAATAAGCCGCCCGATGGAAAACAACCACCGTCGCCTATGAATATTTCTATAAAACTCGTTGCATCGCAAATACGTTACCGACCTATGAAGACTCTGTTGACTCGCATTTTGAAGAGCCCCATATTGTAGCCTCCCGGAAATATAGTAAGAGAAATCTCAATATGCTGGTGTGAGACAAAAATAATCGCGTAAGCAAACAAGGTATGTAAATTCCAAAGGTCAATTATATGTGGATGAGTTTTCTAACTAGAGTAAAAGAGACAAATTGTTTATTGCACTAGTACTATAGGCTAAGCACGTCAAACCTACATACAATGTCCTTTTGGGTTGAACACAACTCATGGGAACATATAGTATTCAACTAAGTTAAGAGTCTTACATTATTCGCGCCCCTCACTCTACGAACACATAGTAGGCACGTATATAATAGTAAAACACAGGCAAAAAGGGTCCACAGGTTCAAATATTGGTGTGATAGCAGCAATGTGTGTGATGTGTTATTCCATAGGCGTCCATGCTTCCCGCGGCCCAGAGAATCCTAGTGCGAAAGGATGAGAGTGTAAACGTTATAATTGTTTTTTTTTATTCTGTAATATAATTTGGGAACTTTTATTCAAAATGGCATGTCAGTCCCATCGTACCCTTATCTTACTACCTACTAGTTTTACATTAACTTATTGTGAATATTATAAAATAGCTACAAGTACAAGACGAAGTCATCATTGCATAAATATATCCAGTAGCACGTGGGCTACTTCGCCACTAGGGTCTGATAATATATTGATAAGTGTACCCGTTATACCTATTTAACCTAAATTTGTGCATAAATGAGTCCCTCTAGGGTGAGGAGAGGTGATCCTCTTGATGGATTGTACCAAGTACAACGCCGAGAGTGTACGCCGGTATGTGGTACACTAGATTATGCACAATTAAGGGAAAACGCTTTTCTCATGAGGAATCCAATTATTCTTGACGGATAGTGACCAGTGGGCCGAGCACGAACATCTCTTTAAGTGTAACGTAATCGCATGGTTAACGTATTTAGGACCAACTGTCATTTATCTAGTACAATAGTGGCACAGATAACTCATAGTTTATACTGAATACGTAAACGATGCGATAACGTTACACTTTAGCATATTTTCGTGCTCGGCCCACAGATCGTATTCTATGAGCTAGAACAATATATGACCTATTTAACTTAGTGGTTATGATTGTTAAGTTTGCCGAAGAACCTTCCATTCCAACCAAGCTTCCCGTTCTACAACGTTGGTTTTTTTTTATTTTCAGAACCTACGTCTACCAGCCTGCAATAGCTAATTCAGTCCAGTACCAAGACGTGGTTTACCGTGGCAATGTCACCACACGGATCTCCGCAGTGCAAGCAAGTGAGATGGGTGGGACGCAGTGGGCTAGTGCCTATATCATCTCGGGTGGTATCGGACAGACTAACGTCACTGTGAGATTCACTTCGTCTAGAGGCTTTGGATACTACTATCTTTTTGATATCTGGGGCCGATAACTCATTGTCTATCTTTCTTTATATCTACTCCGCAAAAACAAAGACTATATTTTGTTTTTTATCGAAGAATCACTAACAGTATACACATTAAGCAATTTAATGAGTAATATTGCATTTTTTTATTATTCTGATACATCATTTAACCAATTAACCTATCATTTAACATTAATCGCTAATTGATTGGTTAGAAAGAAATGATAACAACAGTTACATACATACATATACACACTGTTTGATAAGTGAATGAGGTTTAATGGGTATCCCAATAATCTATCCATCCACAGTTTTTCTTACTACCGATAGAAATGTGACATAGCGTCCATACAAATAGTGTCAAATATCTATCTCTAGTAAGGTAAACCGACGATAGATAGGTTATTGGGACGGGCCGTTAGTCGTCAAAGGTTTTTTTTTAATTGAGAGTGTATTTAATAGCCTTTTGTAATAATGAAGTGCACTTTAAATTAAATATATATATCCAGTTTATATACGTGTTTTCTTTTTATCATACATTTTTACTTTTGTATCTGCATTGTTTAGAGAAACTAATTAGCTAAATATAGTTAACAAATTACATCTATTAAGTAAGTTTTCACTAGAAAATAGTATAAATACAATTTAACGAATAACATAATGAGCACTATACCCCGTAGGTAAGAGGAAGAATATGCATGAAGAATCGTAAGAGGCGAGGAAACACAACTTACTAGGTGTTGCCTCTTGTGCACGAAGCCGTCTTGGTCGGTACCACTGCATTGCCAGATAGTCTATTGCTAAGGAATAGTGCTCAAGGTACTGTAGCAAGTGAAATTACTAGGGGCAAAAGACCATGTACCAATTTCTCGCGACAACGCGTCGTGCAGTGCCACGAAAAAATACTGTTCTAAGGTCTGGGTTGCAATAAACCTGTTATGGGCAAGCGTAGTGATTACCATCACGCGCTCTGCTTTGTCACATGTATGCAAAAATAATAATGTCAGAGCATATCAATCAACAGTAATTGTAATTTTTGGTGGTAGTGTCACGCTGTAACACCACAGCCGAATGGGCCGTCACGACCGGGCACGTACCACCCCCACAAAACACTAACGTGAAGTAACATAGCTTGCTATTGCGTTTCAATTGGTCTGTAGGAGGTTCCGGAGGCCCGATTCCCCCTTGCCTCCGTTCTCCCTGTCCTGCCCCATCCTCATCCCCCTCCACCCTCATCCCTTTATCTCTTCCTTCCTCAAAGATCGGCAACTCATCTTCATGACCTCTGGTATTGCGGATGTCTGTGGGCGACGGTATCACTTACGACGGTGAGCCGCCTGCTCGTTTTTCAACCTACCGCAAAAATATAAAAATGTAAATTGTAAGAGGCAGCCCTATGTATTGTACGATATGTAGGTCTTATTTCATGCATGAGTACATTTTACATGCCAGAGAGAGAAAACAGCAAGTAGTAGTACTACTATAGTCGAACTTTGAAACGCGTTCGACGCAACAAATCACACTGTTCTCGAAAGAAAGATGCATTACTATGGTACCATGGGTAAAACACTCGCCCTACTGAAAAGTCTGCTGCATGAATGTAGTCGTGGGTGAAGATGGGCTTTTTATTAACGGGAGTTGCACTGGGTTCTTCAGTACCGAATATATTATATATATATAATATATATTATATGGTTCGATTCCCACCCAGGACAAATGTTTGTGTAATGAGCACGATCATTTGTTCTGTGTCTGGGTGTAATTTATCTATAATACTCGTATGTAAGTATTTAGAAATATATAAGTATGTTTATCAGTTGTCTAGTACCCATAACACAAGCTCTGCTTAGCTTGGGACTAGATGGCGTTGTGTGATAGTTGTGGAATATTTATTTATTTATTTATATTATTCACGTTACTGTTGAATTATCCAATCAAACTCATTTGTTCAATTTAGAAGATGCGCTTTTGAAAAACATTTCTTAACTATTAGTTCTGCAAACAGTACACCTCCCGAGCACATGTTATTCATAGTCTTATTAGCGGCAATATTTTGCAGTACTTGACAACCTATTATCGCGGAAATCACTTGACCAATTATGCCCATATTAGAAATTCCTCTTTAAAGTCAGCTACATAATGTGTGTACCAAATTTTATCAAAATTGGTCTGTCAAAAAGGCACAATTTTCACCTATTTTTTAAAAAAACTCTCATTTAAAAATAACAAAACACAAAAAAAAAAAATAATAGTCGAACATGCATACCAAGTTTCGTCAAGATTGGTTGAATAATGCAACCTGTACAGGAAGACCGCCGAACAACCTTATAAAATACGGGTAGATGAAAGTCAATAAAGCCAGTTTAAAGCAGAGAAGTTCGCTTGGTCAACACATAAAACTTCATATTTTAGGTTATAAATGAAATAGTATGAGCCTTAAATAAAATGAAAATGGGTTTTAATATATGCAACTGAAATCTTTTGTTTATATGTACCCATTTGTACATAAATATATAAGTAAAATAAGAGGCTTAACATACACGATCATCCTTTTGTATATCTCTTTCACACTTGGGAACCTAAATCTATTTCCTTCTTACTCTAATGCTCACTAAGCGTCAATGTCTTCACGATTTTAGCATAAAGATAATGGTACTGATTCGCTTGTGCCTACACTAAACTAAAGTTCTCTAAACTATGGTACTTCTTATTCTGTTTACACTAAAATCCACATTCGTTCAACACTTAGAATGATAATTCTAAACATATGATTATTGTATTCAATTGTGGGTAGTTTTAGTTTAGAGAGCACGAACTTACATGACGATTAAATTTGCACTAAACATACCCACAATTCAACAGACACGGCAAATTTAAGAATTGTCACTTGTAAACGTTATACGACTTTGCACTTAAGCATGAACATAATAAGAACTACTGTAATTTACTAAAAATAGATTTTAGTTTGCTAGTTTACCTTGGTGTTCTGAACAAGCAAATTACCTACTACCTATGTTATAATAATACCAATATTACAACACACACGAATATTATAATAAACTAAAACTATTCAGCCTCAATTGCAACAACCTTAGATACGTACGGCTATTATGTATCTCAGTTGCTAACAAATGTTGATTGAAATCGAAAAATGCCACTCTATGACACTTTTGTCAGCTTTAGTCATCAACATACTAACATTTTTGCTTACTGGAGTTGTCCAAACTGACATAGAGCCGCCATTTTTCAAGATTTCAATCAACATTGGTTAGCAACCGAGATACATAATAGCCCTGCAGACTCAGGTTAAGAATAACTTTGATAAGAGCTACCTTTTTACAACTTTCACAATGAATTGGTCAACGTTACTGAAGATAAATATCATACTATCCATACAAACAAACGAACGCCGATTTGTACCAGTAGACTCAAAGACCTCGTTTCGCTCGAACAATAAGCAGATGGATATATATACAACGGTAACCTACCTTAAGTACATCATCTACATTATGGAATACGCGAAAATATTTTCACCTAAGGGAAAACATTCCCAAGTACGTTTCCTAATAAAACTGAGTACTTTACCGGCTCTACCACAGGTTAAGTATAAGTTACTTCACATTTTACCTACAATATTCATGAGGAAGTCTGACAATTTCGGCGAAGTTGGCGTAGAGCCAGCCAACTTGACCCATGAGCATAGCTCCACCGCTGTAATGCTTATCATAGTATTGTTATCGAATGTTTTTAGATGTCATCAAGTGAGAGGAAAAGTAAGTCAAGAGCTCGGTATACGACGGTAGGCTCAGCATCGCTCTTAATAGGTCTTTTGAAAAACTTTAAACGTGTAACAAATCATTTTAACGGTTAATCCATTACTTGAAACACAATTTCAAAACAATTTGTAGTTTATGTGGAGGTGCAAGGAATAAGTTATAATAAGTATATAATAAGCGCTTTGATTCTACATTTATTATGCGAACTGCTAGTCTGTGGAATTCGCTGCCGGAATGGGTGTTCCCCGAAGGTTACAATCTGGGTGTCTTCAAATCACGAGTGAATCGGTTCCTTCTAGGCAAGCGTGCTCCAACGTAGACCGCATCATCGCTTAACATCAGGCGTGATGGTAGTCAAACGTAAGCCTATTTACTTATAAAAAAAGTGTTTTTTTAAATTCAGACGTTTTTAGAAACTCATTTCACTCACTCTTCACACTCACTATTCTAAGTTAAAATTATAAGATAATTATCATTACTTGAAGTAATGTTGTAAACATACATCGTTTAGGGAAGATGTTCTAAATTTCAGGTTCAAGGTCAAAACAATTTCAAAATAATTAGTTTTTTCCAATTTCAGACATTTTTACAAATTCATTTCTTAGAATCTAAACTATTCGTATTACACGTAACTATTGTTGCTTAGAGATAACTACTTTGTTGCAAAACATAATGTTTCGTGATGGTAACCAACAAGGTTCCACACACATAATAACAACATAAAGAGTAATGCAACAGTGGCCCGAGCACGAAAATCTGCTTAAGTGTAACGTTATCGGTTTACGTTTTCAGTACAAACTATGAGATATCTGTTCCACTATTATACTACATAAATGTCAGTTTGTACTAAATACGTTAACAATGCGATTGCTTTACACTTAAAGAGGTTTTCGTGCTTGGGCCACTGCTGCATTACTCTTTATGTTGTTGTAATGTGTGGAACTAGGAACCTTACCTTCATTACCTTCGTGAATTGAAGTTAATGTAACAATTCCGTTAGTAATTATAAAAAAATATATAAGTTTAAAATATAAATGTAAGCAATGCCACGGACCCATTGAGTCTGTGAACAAAAGCAATAAAAAAAATGTTAATGTAACATATTTCCTATTATTCAGAACAATATATTATAGTTTGAGTTTCAAAAGCAACAGTAATGTGACCTGCGCTATATAATTTTTAATATAAATAGAATTCTTCTTGCAAACATCACCTTGCACCTTCATATCTCCATTAAATTGTAGAAAAAGTGCTGCAGTGTACCAGAAATCCTAGTGCGAGGTTATGAGTGTCTAAAAATGAATCGTTATTTTATTTTAGAATTTTGGGGCTATTATTACGGCACAAAGGGCCGTGGGGATAACGTGAACTACGTAAGTAAAGATCTTTGATCGACTATTCGAGGCAACAAGTGGCCAAAATTCCAGCCCACATTGTGCACAAAAAAGCATTGACGTATAACATCCTAAAGAATCCCACAAACTAGTGCACATAACAAGTTTATTGGTTGACATAGTTGGCATAGATAGCTTTCAAAATTTAAAACATGTTGCTGAGCCCCGAATGTAGTACATCGCCAGGTGTCCTTTAGTCGCTGTTCTCTAGTATACCACAGACGACCGTTTCATGATATATAATGGTAACACAAACCTATCAGTTAGACAAAAAAGTTTTGAAGGATTACCAAAATATTCAGATATTAAATCGAATGGCCATTTACTATTCATGAAATTCGTGTTTGACATTTCCACCCAGTCACCCTAATCGATGCTGGCGTTCTGCCCAGTTTTAACTTGACGTAATAACCACCTTTGTGAATTTAAAAATCATATAAACATGTCTTTAGTCTCAGGCCTGTATTCCAGGAATATTAGGTCCGAGTACTATTATTTATTCTGTGAGTAGTGTACCTCGACGTGAGTATAAATCTGAGTTTAGAGTGCGTCGTAGCAACGGTTCAACGCATTGTATGCCACACCTGCGTTGCGTCTATGCGCGCAGTCGCAACGCAAGAGCGTACGCACGCCGTCAGTCGCAGCGAGCTTCTTCTGTTGCTTTTATTACGCCACCGCTAAAACACATTAAGAAGCAATAGTTTGCCCCCCTAGCACTGTCCGTCGTCGCACCGGAACTCCGACAGCGCAGCGCAACACCCTCCTTTCCGCCTCATCATTTGTCCGTCGACCCGTTGTAACGTCGCATGTGACGACGGGACGCACTAATGGGGCATGTCACAAAATATATACGTAAAACGTCGCAGCAACAACGCCGCGACGACGCACCGCAACGTAACGTACCAATGGAGTACTCTAGCCTTTAAATCTGCTTGTCGAGGCTTAGAACTGAGCGTCTTCAGGAATAACACCGTTAGCTCAATTGATAATGACCCTGCCTTTGAAGCGTGGTGACCCAGGTTCGATCCCTGGCTAGGGAAAATATTGTGTGTGCAATGCACAAATGTTTGTTGTCGGGCCTTTTACGTTGTGATATGTTATTGACAAATAATGTTATTGTGACCATGCCTCCCCCACAGGCAATACAAGTGCTGGGGTAGTAGAGAGGTATTTTTTTAAAATAAAATGGCTGTTTCATGACACAATCAATTAAACATTCAAAAATAGACTGTCCAGATCTTGTTTACAAAATATCGCTAAGTGTTTCACCTCGACACTCCAGGTGTAGAGACTTACTATATGTATCGTTCACGCACTACTTACCGTAAGAGCTCTTAATTCTTACGCACACCCGCTACCTTTAATAAAGTATTAAAAACGGAGCATGCACATGTTGACCTGTTCACAAGCAGTCTGACAGCAGTGAATACAGCCCTCGTCATAGCATAGATCTAGTCATAATATATACGTTCTGTAAATGTTAACTACTCGTATTTAACCTTTTAGGTACTCTTTTTGTTATAAACACTAACGTGATTTTCACTTCACTTTAAAATGCTATTTGTGGAGGCTTGTATTGGCTTTTCTTTACATATGTTGTAAATTATGTTGTAATAATAGCTGTTAGCCCTCAATAATTATAAAATAAAAATAAATTAAAAATAATACTTTATCTAATTATCGAACCACCTGGTCGATGTATCACAACTAACGTAACTTAATAATTCTTACGCACTATTTTTTTGCGGTATAGTATCTGGCAGTGCGGTGGTCCGTGATATCACCCAAGACGGTCTCAAGTACAATATGACACAATCAGGTTTCGAAGCCCTATTTAAGTACTACATGGTGGTCACTTAGTAGGTCGGTATGTCGAACTTTATTTGAAAAAGGCAATAATATATATATAATAAAATATAATAATAATAAATTGAGTTTGATATCAGGTAAAGGCTCTCTCTTCTTACATGGATTGTCGCAAGATGTGGTGTTGTATCCCGTCCGACGATGTGAATTTTTCTCTCAAAGATTGTAAAGTTTGGTCTAAAGCATTTGTGCATTAAAATTATTTACTTAATAAAAAAATACGTTTATACCATTCCTACTCTAAAAAGCTTATTTTATTCACTGAAAACAGTCAATAAAAAGGCCTTTTAATCACTGTTTTGATGTTTGAACTTTGAACACACCAAAATATATTCCATCTCCATCTCAGTGCTTATACATCTTCCTTACGCAAATAATAGTCGACATACCAACTCTTTGTGCAAGTAACTCCTCGAGATTTGATGGTCAATATTTGAGACAAGGAGTTTATCATTAGAATAAAAACTGTATTGTGTTCTTTGCTGCAATTATAGAAAAAAAAAATATAATAATAATAAATAAATTACTTTTATGTTTAGTTATTGTTCTAATTTTAATGTGCATTTTAATTAATTTAACCTTCCTTTTTCCTTCATTAAATGTCTATTTTCGCTTAAATTATTTCTTTTTCTCGTAGTCAAGGTATAAAGTATAGTATGCAACTCTTGAATAAAACGGATTTATATCGAGGACCATGAATCACTCGCATCGCTCAGGATTCTAACATCACGAATCACTTCCTGCACTCGTAAGAATCCTTCACTTACTCGTGATTCATCTATGGCCCTCGCATTAAATCCGTCCTTTATTCACTAGTTGCAGAATATACTATTTTTCTATTTTTGAGAGGAGAGAGGCGGCTAGCGGGGCGCGGGCATATATAATACACTAACATAATAAATAATAACCTATTGATAAATGCTTATAAAATTGATTAACAAAACGAAACACTACAGTGAAATTGCATGACCCGACTTGGTAAACAAAATAATTACATCGCAATAACTAAATATAGATTGATAACACAATCTGTTGATAATAATCAAACAGTAGGTACTAATGTGTTCAGTAATTTACTTATAATAAATACCTACTTTCCCTAATGTTGCAACAGATGGTTAACCAAATTTAATGGCTGAACCATTATTGCTTGGAAATATAACCAACAAAAAAAGGTAAACGTTATGAGTAAAAACTCATGGCACAGATTATTTGAAAGCTATGGTTCATACACAAATAAATACTCGTCTATTTGAGAATCTTCTCCATTTTTAAAGTTAGATAATAAAGAATTATACAAAAATCTTTCAGTATGTTTAATGGTATTTGTATAACAACAAAACATGCTGTATTTTCTTTACAAAGTAACATGAAACCTAATTTATTTTCGTTTTAGGACTAACAATAAGCAAGAAATTGGAAACCTTCACAAAGTTTGAATAATAATTCACTTAAACTATGTAACCGGAAACAGAACAATTATAGTTTCATAGAAACAGTGATGTAAATTGACTATTGGTTGGCGCAGCTGGTAGTATCCCTGCCTTGTGAGCGGCTGGTCCCAGCTTCGATCCCCGAACAGGTCAAACATTTGTATGCATGAACATGTCAGTTTGAGCTGTGTTTGGGTGTGTATATATGTATGTATATCATCAGGTTATCCACCTTGTGGTCTACCTTGTTATTCCAAAGCATCGCACTAATAAAGGCAGATTTATACAGGGTCAGTAACTGTCGCCAGTGCTGGCGCCGAAAACTGACTCGTGTTATTTAGACGCAGTTAGTATTTCGTCAGTAGTCGAGGATATTTCTTTCAGTGTACACACGTTTGTAAAGACAGTGCGGATAAATGAATTCTCGAAAACAGCACAAAATAAAACTAAATAATTTGTTGAGAAAATTTACGCTTGTCATGATGCAAGAAGTAACTGATATGTTAAGAGAAGAATTATCCAAACAGAAAAGAATTTGGGTGAGAAAATGGATAGATGATAGAGATAAAAATGGAGGTTCTGCTATGTTGCTAAACCAGTTGAGAATTGAAGATCCTCGGGAATATAAACTGGCTTTGAGAATGACGTCCAACAACTTTGACGAATTGCTTATGTTGTTATCAAGCTCCATTCAGCGTCAAGATACCTTTATGAGAGACGCCTTGCCAGCCAAAGTGAAACTCGAAATCACGCTAACATTTTTGGCTTCTGGCATGTCGTTTCGAAATCTCAGTCACTTTTATCGTGTATCGAAACCATCTATTTCTAATTTAATACCGGAAGTTTGTTGGGCAATATATGAGTCATTGAAAACACACATTAAGGTAAGTTATTTATTGAAAAAGTACTAAAGTATCAACAAAGAAACAATATAAATAACTATAATCCAGAACAAAGTAGGTACGAGTACTAAGCTGTATCAAAAGCATAATCAATAACATTAGTAGCACTTGCACTGTCGCTTTCCCACTCAACATTATCGTTATTAGGAGCTGTATTACGGGCGGCACTGATGATCACCTGATTGGGATTAATATATCTTGGACCTTCAGTTGGCGATGAAAAGTAATCTCCCATAGAGCTGCTACTGGGGACAGCTGTCTGTGTAGACTGGGTGGGATAATATCCTAGTGAGCTACTGTTGCCGCTGTTTGTCGTAGAAGCTGGACTAGGAGTAAAACGGTTCTGCTGAGGCTGTGTACTAGTAGTACCTCTTATAGAAAAGTGCGTATTTGGATAGATATTCACGTTTCTTCTTCTATTTTCTAGATCTGCCAGTCTACACTTGGATATTATTCTTTGAATTTCTTCCTGTGCTATTATACATTGTTCCTCAGAGAGTGTTTTTAACTGAGAAGCCACATGCTTTCCGTAAATATCACAATCATTTTCTTCGTCTGATGGCATATTGATACTATGTGATACATTTTTTATGTATTTAGAATTTCGGACATCTGAGACAGTTTGCTACGTTTTGACCTCGGTCTTTTTGGCTGATTGAAGTTAGGTATGGTTGGTCTGGATTCTGAAGCTGGTGAATTTCCAGTGTTATTATTTTCAGCATTACTATGTCTTCTCTCATCTTCATCACCATCATCATCACAAGAAACAGGAATATTGCTGGGAGTATCAGAATTATCCTGAAAATAAGTAATCAGTTAGTTAGCGAGTACCTAAATCGATAATTAATATGTATTATTAGTAGGTACCTATAGATTTGTGTGTAGTTCACACACATTACTACAAAAGTAAAGATTTGATTGTTTATTGTTTGTTTAATCTGGGGGCACGGCAGTGCCCCCGCCATACAATTATTATTTTTCATTTGCAGATTCCAGATGGAGAGGATGAATGGAAAATTATCGAATACGGATTTAACACCAGATGTAATTTCCCCTCGTGTTACGGAGCAATTGATGGAAAGCATGTTACTATCAAAGCTCCACCAAATAGTGGAAGTAAATTTTACAACTATAAAAAAACAAATAGTATTGTTTTGATGGCTATAATATTGTAGACCATAACTACTGTTTTTCATACATCGATGTTGGTCCGAATGGCAGCGCTTCTGATGGGGGAGTCTTCAAAAATTCTTCCATTTATCGCCGTTTAGTGGATTACTGCCAGTGGACGGAATAATTGTTGGCGATGCAGCTTTTCCGTTAAAGACTTATTTACTAAAACCGTATCCAGGTACGCAACTGTCTACTAGTAAAAAAATCTTCAATTACAGACTATCTCGTGCGAGGCGTATAGTGGAAAACGCTTTTGGAATTCTAGTTTCCAGATTCCGTGTGTTTGAAAAAGCAATTCCCACCAGTTTGAAAACAGTTGATGCAATCGTTTGTGCATCCTGTGCCCTTCATAATTGGTTGCAAAAAACATCTAACTCCTACATAACACCTACTTGTGTAGACAGAGAGGACTCTGAAGGCCAATTAATACCAGGTACTTGGAGATCGGAAATAACTCCATTAACAAGTATAACTGATCAACTTAGAGGTAACCACCCCGTAAATGCGAAAGAGAGAAGAGATTTATTAAAAGAATACTTTATGACGAATGGAAGTGTACCGTGGCAGTTAAACAGAATTTCTTAAGTTCATTTTGTGTGATTTTTATACTAAAAATAAATATTGTGGGTACTTACTGTTGTTTTTCTTTGTATAGATACATTTCTTATAAAAGCGTCCATTTCTTCGAACCATTTCACTTTTGGAATATACACATTTCCATCAGCGCCTGATTTTGAGGACTTTTTAATTTTATCCAGTTCCAAGTAGTAAGTTCCCCTCAAGTTTTTAATTTTATTTTTGACTTCGGTAGGGCCAAACCCTTCTAAATTCAATAATAGTGCAATATTCTGTAATGATGTTGCACGCATTTCTTTATTTCTATAATTTTGTGATTTATTATCCCACAGACATTCATTATCGCGGTATAGTTCAATAAGCTTCAAGTTTTCCGTGTCACTCAGTTTTCGCGTCATTTTGTGATGCAGTGCGAGTCGCAGCGTGGTCCCCATACGATACAGCGGCCGCGACTGACCTCGACAATTCACACGGCGTCAGTTGCGCTGGCGCGGGTGGCGGGGGGAGCGGACTGGAGCCGAAAATATGAAGCGGGAATATTGAAGCCAGTGCTGACGCGACAGTACTGTACTGTCTTGAAATCAATTTATACGATGGCAGTGCCAGGTCAGCACTGACTCGACAGTCGACTGACGACAGTTACTGACCCTGTATAAATCTGCCTTAATTACGGCAAGACAATGCTTACTGTCGAAGGGGCGCGACTTTACGACCAACTACCCTCACATAAAAAAATTTAAGCTCACTTTACTTTAAAAAAAAAATATAGGCTCAACATATTATCGCAGATGAATCTTGAGGTAATTCTGATGCGTGAAATGAGTACCTTATACGATGTATTATTTGTGAACCTTTGTTGTATTGGGCAACATCGGTACCTACAATATTTGCAAGATTTGTTTTCTAATTATGTCCATATTTTGCGACGACGAACATAAATTGTATACCTAAATTATGTTGCCTCGTAAGTGACAATAATTTGTCTATGATGGTAATAAAGTTCTTTAATCTTTGTTGACCCATATTAAACATTAAATAAATTGATAAGCCAAACGGCAATATTAATTAATTTAAAAACATTACTCCTGATATATATATTTATCTATTAAAATGATATAATTTGGATTTTCAAAATTATGTAATGCTATAAGGCACAAGTCAATAACAAGTTTGTTAGTTTTGACTCTACGGGGCCTCTATATAATGATTACGTTCTGTTTAATTGGAATTGTCAGGTGCGGGGCCTGCGCGGGGAATTTTCATCGGAAGCGCGCAATCGATGAAGGTCAACGGCATATATCTCCCTCTCAATAACTATGTCAAGTAATGACAACAATTTGAACATTCAGGATAGTCGATATCAAAACTAATGGTATTTTGTAATCCCTTTATAATGCTTTTGTAACGTTTATGAGTTCAACTCATTTGTTTGTCACCTCATTGGCTATTGATGTGACCACTGTCTTACTACTAGCATCTCTAAGCATTTTCTACCATTTGTGACTTGTCGAAATGTTATGAAGAGCTCTTTAATCTTATTTCTTCTTCACCATTCCGATCCCAAACTACTCGTTCCGGCCTACGAGTAGCATGCCATCCATATACTGTTAAAAAATTCTCACCACGAGCCAAAAAGGTTGGCAGTTCCTACCTCTGTCGTGTAAGTAAATTGTGGAATGCTCGGCCGGCGTACGTTTTTCCTTGCAGCTATGCCCCTGGGTATTTTAAAAGCATCTCTCAGGTGATCCTATAGGGGTGGCGATTAACGCAGCATACGGTTGCATTAATGGTCATCGTTTCTTGATTCCATCTCCACTTTTCATCAGGCGAGAGGGGGTCACTTAAATGAAACAATATAAAAAACCACTTGATGGTCAGGGATATTGCGAATAAAAGTGGTATCACTCCAAATCTAGAATAGCGACTAGCTATAAATGTGCTTAGCGACCGATTTCCAAACAAGAGGGTGCTAGCTAGCCAGGCAGGCACCAGAAGTGCCATCAAGCTGCGGATTGCATCACTATGTTACCATCACCGAAAACTCCAGCAAGAGGTGTGGATCCATTCCGTGGCTATCTAATCGACGGCTAAACCTTACAACCCTTGAGGTATCATTGCTATAAAATATTCATATAATTAACAGTACCAATGGAACTTCTAACAAATGCTGACACGCTCTTGGGTGTGCGCGGTTACATATCAGAAAAGCGGAGTCTATGCTGCCGAGCGATTCTCTAAGAGCAAACATCGTTGCATCTTTGACAATATCCGTGAAACAACTGACGAGATGACAAGAAACGTTGGAAAAACAACCTTGTGTACAAGGGCTACTCATAAAGTATTTGACATCGGTGAGTTCGACGAGCGCAACGTCGAATCATTAGATTAGAGAATCGCACGAATGTTTTTTGGGAGACATTGTCATAATGTAAAGGTAATTAATAACTACGTAGGAACGACACTGTCACAGATTTTATAATAGTAAATTTTATGACCCAGGACTGTTTTTGTGCTTCTTCACTTTCGCAGCAGAAAACACGATATCCGCCAAACGAAACTTCGTATAGTTCATTTTTGGGAGTAGGTATCCAATGCCATATTTAGTGTTAAAAATATGTTATGTAGAAAATACTACAAAAAAAAGAAAGGTTCCTTAAATACAATTACCCTTTTTGTTAATCAACGTAAGGAAATTCTAAATGTTGACATCCTCACATTGGCAAACCTTCATCACATCTCAACTAAACGTATAGAACATATTCTGATAATTTCTTGAGTCTAAGAAAACTCCAAAACACTATGAAACCCTAGGTATAGGTATATTATATAAACATGGATAGGCATGCTCTCGCCATTTTGAAGAATTCAATAAAATTAATCCATTTGAATGCTAATGAGTTAATGACACTTATAATAAATGTGATTGTTAAGTCATAAATATACAAAACTCATCATAATAAAGTTAATAAAACCGCAAAATATCAACACCGTAATTATTTTTTCTTGATAAGCACTCCGCTATGATGACCTTTATATCATATTACAAGTTTTGTTTGTGATCATTATCAACTACAAAGCGACAGTGAGCGGTCTAAAATGAAGATTACAATAATATTTTGTGTTGTATTTTTAATAACTGTTCAAGCTATGAAACTCCAGAAATCAAATAAACTAATATTAAACCTTGAAGTATCGAAAAGGAACATCGACGATTCAGCTTTAGATGAAACTACACAAAAGGACAAAAGCGGTGCAACGGATCTTCAAATAGATTCAAAAAGTGATGTAATAAAGAGACCAAAAATGGTTCCGTATGCTTCATTTGATGGAGATATGTGTCCAACAGGACGCGTAAGATTTAACTCATTGTGTTATGATATTGATGTATAATTAATTGATGCATATAAAATGAAAAACAATTCGACTGCTCTTTTACCTCGGTTGGAAACTACCCTACTTTCGAAGCTATCGGTCCCAGGATCCATTCCTGGCTGAGCAAATAAAGGCGGGGCAAGTAATATTTATTCTCGGGTTACACAATATATTTTTTTTCTTTATGTTGTGATGTGTGCCTCCCAGGACACAGGGAATCCTAGGGTGGGGGTATGAGTGTGTAAACGTTTGATTAAATAAATGTAATATTTCATAGTCCAATTTTAATTTATGAATTAGCTATTCTACCAATTAGACCAGCGAAGTTTTGTTTTCTCTCATCAAAACGTTGGTTTTCACATTTATGAAATAAATCTTTATCTATCCTTTTCTTAATATTTCAATGCATAGTTAGTAAAAATATAATTTAAAATATGTGTTTTATAATATATATTATTATTATTACTTAGATAATTCAGAACATTCTCTAAGTATTATAATATCACCTAAGACACTAATCTCTACGGCATAGGATATCGTATTATTTGATCAGAGTTCTAAATCTTTTTCTACATTGTGTAGCCATACATTTTTGGCTATTTAATCTTTATCTTTATTATTAGGTATATTAATATTGTATATTATATATGTACGATTACTGTACTTATACCTTTTAGTCCGTAACATATTCTTTATTGTTTCAGTAGTTGTTGTTATTCTTGCGTAATATGTGTGAATTCTTATGGTGCCTAAATAAGTTAATGATTTGGATCTCGTTAATTTTCTTTTGTTAATTTTTTTAACTTTCAGCACTCCTAGCACGCGGCGAAGAGTAATAGTCTTTCCACCGTTTTTATCCACCTGTCAGTGGAAATAATTGTCTTCTCC
The DNA here is from genome assembly GCA_917880725.1 of Selenia dentaria. Taxonomy (NCBI): domain Eukaryota; kingdom Metazoa; phylum Arthropoda; class Insecta; order Lepidoptera; family Geometridae; genus Selenia; species Selenia dentaria. Next base: position 17,840,161 of record OU862897.1, read on the forward strand.
ACCTTACAGAGCACGGCAACCGGGGAAAGAGATAAAAAATTTCCTTTTGACGTATCTCGTAGATAGTATGTCCCGCTACCCTCGCTATAGAGTACGTCGAAACGTGGATATAATTCTCTCCGATTGACAAAACATCGAAAAAGGTTATCACGTTCTTCGAAGGTGGTGGATAAAAGTTTATTTAGATCCAAAAATTTCTCGCGCATATAATAATAACATTTTGTAGCGGGAAATGGAAACAATGGAAAGAAATTTACACCGAAGGTATATCCGAAATGTCACAACCCCGTCGATTACCCAGATAATTAATTCAGGCACATATTTCGGGTCAATAAAGAAATGGCGTTGTAATGCATTGCAGCCTCGAAACCATACGAATGGTTTGCCGGTGCATATCAAGGTTGTTATTGTATTAGTTTCCTACTTATATTCTTCGAAATACCTAAGTACAATAATAAATAATTCTTATTTGTTTTTAATCTACATTAGGTCCCCACTTCCATACGCATAATGAGTCTGAGTAAATGAAATAGGATACAACGTATGGATAGCACACGCTACTCAGAGACATTTGTTACATTTGCTTTAAATGGCACCTACGAAGTACAAATTCAACATACAATATCCACGTGGATAAACTGTCCTTTGGCGTTGCCGTGCTCGCAAGGGAGATAAAAATGACATGGTGGAATAGATAATTCTTTCCTCTCCGCGGGGAGAAATAGTTCACTGCCCGTGCTAGCCCTGCTGTAGTATAACAAGCAAGTTGGTCAAACACTGATTTATTTGTATATTCGGCGGTAGTATCTGATTTTATTAAAGAACACATATTTATTTAGCTAGTTACTGTAAAATCTTACTAGTTCAGTTTTTACCCATTTTAGTCTGTAATCTGTACGTTTAGTTTATCGATTTTCATACGGCTTCGCTTACCTCCTCGCCAGATGCTGGTCCATCGAAAGCATCGCTGGTCTCCTTATACGTCTCCAAATCCGTGTAATTCCACTTGACCCACATTTATCAGAACTCCTATGTCTAGTATGTGTCCTCTTTACTTACTGTGCCTCGAAGTAGGTAAAATGTACCTTTGTTTTATTTAGCGACTCTCTTCGCTGGACAACTCCTCTGCCACACCATAACTTGTACGGTTTACGTAAAAGTCAACACTTCAGTGCGTAGCATACGATATTAATAAACACTCCGCAGACTAGTCGTCCTCGTATCAGGCCATCCATCAAAAATACAAACAATTGTAACTAAGTAAGTGATTGTTAGCTCACAGTAGTGGACAAGAAGCGAGCAGTGGCGATGTGGTGAGCTCATTCTGCCTGAGTGTTGTCGTCAGCACGGGATATGACACCAGATGAAGAAGACTCCCACTTCGATGCGCCGACACAACAGACATCCCCCCACCCCCCGCCCACATTATGTCATGCTGCCGGCATTGCGAGGCGAGCGCAAGCGCGAGCGTTCTGCAGTTCTGCACTCTTTGAAAAATACCACTGCATGTGGATGAAACTAAAGTTGGAAAGATCTGACTTATTTATGTAAATGAATCCTGATATTAAAATATTTTATTTTAATTAGCCTTATCTATTTTAGAACACAGAGGAAGAGTCGTTTCAAGTATTGGCCTGAAGGGGTTTATCAAAGTTTTTGAATTTAAATGGTATCACGGCTTCTGCCGTAAATACTTATATATAGGTAACATCAAATGGCTGGTATCCGTTTGCTCTAGAAATTTAAAAAAACGATCTCCGATTCGGCGTATCTTTTCGAATACATTGTAAGCGGGGTGCTGTTGGAGTATAATATATTCATGAATGTAAATAATAACAACGGTTTTGTCAATTTGATTGTTGGCTAATACATTATAGTTAATAAATATTATTTCGTACACTATATATATGTTATCGTTATTAGAAAACAACACAAATTTATGGTATCGGTCAATACACTTTGATTAGCGATTTGTATTTAGGTTAGTTATTAGGATATTACAATTAGATAATGTTAATATATGATAAGCGATGATAGCTAAAGAGCAGTGAAGGACAGCCACCGAACAGCCGTGCGATTCTCTAGAGCAAACATCGTTGCATTTTTGACAACAACCGTGAAACAAATGAGGAGATGACTATGATGACGTTGGAAAAGCAACCTTATGTACAAGGGCGTATCTCTTAAAGTATTTGACATCGGTGAGCTCGTCGACGAACGTAACGACGAATCATTAAGAATCCAACGGGTGTCGCGGGCTTAAATCCTACCTCGCCCTTGAGTTTCGCTGGAAGTAACAGAGTTATGAAACTTATAGTAAGCTGTATGGCACTTTCGCCTGTGTAATGCCTGAATAACATTTAGCATGTTTTATATCTTGTTAATTTTTTTGTTAAATGTATTGCTTACGATTTAGGGCCCATGTGATGAATTGGTTTCTCTATTTTGGCCGATAACTATTAAAATATTAGATCCATCTATTTTTAAACATCAGTATATTCTCTACAACTTTAGTTTAAGTTTATTTTTGTTATGTGCTTTCTTTTTCAGTTATATTATGTTTTTTATTCGAAACGTCTTCGCAAACCTTTCACGCTACTCAATGAAATATCTCAGACCCACATTATGCGCTAGATTTTTATTTGTTTCTCGACCTTTCCTTCATAGGTACAAAAGGTGTATAAATATAAAACTTGAGGAGTTACACTCGGATGAAGTGCTCAGTAACGCCTTATGGGTTTGTTTGTCTCGTTATCTTGTGCCTATACCTATATATTCTGTTACGTTATTATGAGACCTTCAGACGACTGGCGACGTAGTGACAGGAGACGAGCGTTGGTAGGGTCTGTTCAAAAAGAGAACCGTCGTGGGTTTAAGATGAACTAACATTTAGATTTTTATACGCCAGCCCAATCCAGCTAAGTCCCATCACGCAACTGTCAAGTGTGAACATCCACTCGATAAAACTATAAACTGGCAAAAAGCAAAACTAAAAATTGCCAGCAATTTTAATCAGCTTATGAAGTGATAACTTCTTATGGGACAGTGAATCGATTCGTTACGTAGTGCGTTACGGCGCTAGTCTGTCTGGCTTTCTTTTCTCTCATGCATCCTCTCTCACTCTAACCCACAGCGCTAGACTAGTTCAAGTTATCACTTCTGTCGGGCGTCCCAAGACGCTCACCTTTTTACTTTTTATTTACTAGGATTAGAACAATGCACAGCAGCATTTTCTATATCCAAAGACTTTTATATCAGGTCATGTAGTAGTTATTGGGTACAACAAATAACGTAGGAGTACAATGATTAGGAATGGTAGATAAATAAATTGCATTCACACACCTACCCCATTAGGACTTTTGTACTAAATGTATTTAGGTAATCGCACGTACACATAATTGTGAGAGGTTTTGGTGTTGATTATAGGACCAGTAGCGTTCCTGACGCCAACTTATTCGTATCCTTATTGGTAGTATACTTGCTACCTTTCTTGTCATAATACAATAACCGTCATCAAATCAAAGGTCAGGTTACACTTACCGGTTAATAATTCACCATAATTTCAAGTTAAGCATTAATATAAATCCAATGACGGCTAAAGCGCTCGTAGCGGAGCTCGACTTGGCGATATTACATTATATTACAGATCAACAAGTTAAGCAACACTTGCTGCGGTCAGGACTTGGATGGGTGATCGCTAGTGGCATTATTCAACTGAGCGCTTCCGTGATTCGGAGGGTACGTTAAGCCGTCGGTCCTGGTTGTTTGTCTTAGGACAACAATCGTTAGGCTATGTCGAGGGCCTTCGGGCTGCCTGAAAACTTTGACATCGGTTGGCCACTAACCTATTCACCAATCCGCACTGGGTCCGCGTGGTGGATTATGGCCCAACTTCTATCTCTGAGAGGAAGGCTCGAGTCCCAGCAGTAGGAACAAAACGGGCTGATTATGATTATGATGAACGACGGCTGTTGCATTCCCACCATTATTTTTTTATCTTACTGTTATCGGCATTTATATTATTGATATACGTCACAAATTAGTCATGTGATCTAAAAGTAGTATCTTGGCATTTTTGTAAAACAATTGAATCCTAAAAGGTACAGTGTATAGAAAGATTTGATATTAGTATAATAATTGTTTGTTTATAGTTGTATTAAATTTACACCCATTTAAACGAAGTGAAACCTCTATTACCTACACATTTTGAACTATTAATTTCATATGCCTCGTTTCATTCGTTAAAAACAAGCTCGGAATTAAGGCAACAAATCTGAAAACCTATGGGCATTATAAAGTATCCAAAAATTCTGACAGCATTTCTACATTGCTCATTCAAATTATTTGTAGCGCATAGGGGCGCATATAAAAACGGCATAAATCTGAACAAAAAATAGATCGTGCAGTAAAAAAAATTAATTATTTTTGTTATTAACAATTTATACTTATTCATATTATTATATTATTTATATTTCAATTATATCACGGGTTTAACCCGGCCCTTTACATAGGCATAAGTGGGGCTGAAGCAAACACTTAGAGGCCTGTTTGATATAACAAATACAATGTAGTATAAAAAACAGAAATGGATGGGACATGGTATATCTATTATAAAAATGGGTAAAATGGCAAGGCTATTGATATGATCTTATTAGTGATAAGGAAGATAGTGGGCTATGGAAGAGACTACTATTATTAAGAGGAAGCAAAACTAGGATATATTTCAAAAACCTAAAATGTCCTCATAGTTGATATTGTATACTTAAGAAAATAACAGACACCGCACTTGCTACAAAATGATGACAAACTCGATGTGAAGACAATTTGCGAGTTCCCACGAACAAAATCAAGTGGCGGCACTGTCGACAGGGGTACTACTAGAAAATCTAGAATGCCTTTTATACGCTAGTCTACTACAATGTGTCTCAAGTCACGGTGAGATTTCATGATACATCCAATATCTATATGGGTATTATATTATAACTATATCATTATACAATTGAATGAGTTCCTATATCATGAGATGCATGCTAGCTGATTATATTATAAATTATTTAATATTATAAAAAGTACACTATAATTACGTTGTTTATATTATTTTGATGCGTCACAATATTATTGAGCATATTTATTGGAATATAGTACTTATACAGTGATTTTGAAATCCTAAGATAAAGTAAGAGTACAACCCAGTGATCATCGTTCATTTCAAACTTTAACCACCATTTTTTTAACGATTTTTCTTTCACCATATATTTGGTAAATCCGAAATATTAACCTTAAAAAGACATAAAGTTAGGTTAGGTTAGTGCTCGTTTTTTGACGTGATTACGTCTTATAAATCGACGAACGCCGGCTGCACGCACGAAAAAGCATGACTCATTGTCACGTTACGTCTGAGCGCAGAACAAGCGATAGAAACGCTCGATCGGCCTAAGCGTTCGGCTTGTCTTATTCTTGTATGACGTTATCACTTAAAATTATCGCCCGTGAACAGATTTTACAGACAACAATTTGCTTTTTCTTTTAGGAAGTATGAAATAATTTATGCCTAAAGCCTTCTCCCAGCGTTCAGTCCCGCTGACATGATTAGAGTTGGTGTGTGCTTCAAAATCAATATCTACTGTTACAGAAAACACCTAGTATATGTTAATAAAATAAATGAAAATGTAAAGTCCGAAAAATACGTTTACTAATTTTTTTTTATAAATCCTTACATTTACCAACTAATGTCGGTAAAACCTGTACCTACGTACTTTTGCAGTATACCATACCATACGTATTCGGCCTTACTTATAATAGTTGCATGAATTTAAAATAGTGTTATTTAATACAATGCAGAACAATTGTAAAGTGCGGAGTATAAAATTACGTTGTTTTAGTTTACGCTACTTTTGGAAGTAAGGCCGTTTCTAGCAAGCAAAAATACGTAGTAAGGCCCTGATTCAATTTTAAAGTTGCACTGCGCAGCGATTCGTTGTCTCGAAAGATTGAAACTGTAATTTAAGATGAAGTACGTTTATCGTCTAGATAAGTTGTTTAACATACATTATTGCGACTAAACTTATACGTAATACTTTCTGACATAAAATAACATATTTTTTACCCAATTATGAAATCGACTGCAATACCAAAAAAGTGTGAAATAACTTGTTGAAGTCGTTACCATGATAGTTCAAAAGTCGGTACTTTTTATCACAATATTGTGCGCATGGTATCGACTTCGAGACTTTATTGGTATTGAAGTCGGTTCCATTTGTCGGTAAAAGAAATTTTTCACCATTTTTAGTTACCCCTGCTACTTACGGATTTGATTGTCATTCACCGATGATATCATCAAAATAGGTGTAACATTTTTTTTTGACCGAATTTGATGAAATTTAAATGGGACCATCTCGGAAGTATATTCTACCAAAGATAAAAAGAATTTTAAGAATCGGTATAAAAATGCCGGAGAAATGGATTAACATAAAAAAATACATACATACGAACATATAACCGCCTCGTTTTTTGAAGTCGTTTAAAAATCACGCCTGATTCCCGTAGGTGTAGGCAGAGACCACAGTTTTCCAGTTGCTAGGATCCATCTCTTTCGCTTCATCCACATTCATCAACCCTTTCATACATGAGCATCGGGTACTCTTGACCTTAATGTTGGACAGTGGAATATGTAACTTATCACCTCACTTCTTGTATCTAAACAACTTCTTATGATATGCAAATATAATAATTTAAATGTAAACTTGATTTCAAGTTTAACTCTAAATTCCAATTCGTTTTTGTTGACACAGATTCTCCATCTTCTAAATAATCGTCAATTAACTTTTAATGTTCATCAAGATTGGAAATGATTTCTCTTTCAAAGTTCTAAAAGGTTTTAGGACTATCAAAATTCTGTCGCTTATCAAATTCAAAGTTTTGATGAGATCGTAGATTTTAATCAACTCGAGGAAAATGGAGCCTGTCAACAGACGAACTTTTAAGAAATAATAAAAGTATTACGGTTGAAAGCAATAATTAGGTAAATATATATTTATATTGTCATAATATTAGTGTCTTTACTTTAACTTTTTTATCGCAGATACAATGTAGAACTTTAAGATGAAATAAAGACTTGCGCAATTCAAAATCCGGTACAATACCGATATAGTACCGAGTAACTAAATGTAAGACTAATGCCTGTTTTCACCAACATTTTAAGTAGCACCTAAGCCAAGTTAGGTGACATTTTTGTTCTACTAAGTGTTACCTAACAGTTGGTGAAAACGGTCATTAGTTCTTATATGTTAAACTAGCTTCGCTCTCCGGTTTGACCCGCGTGGACCCGTTGATGGATGATGATGATGATGATGACGAATCAAAATATGTTACTCAGGGATAATGTAGCATCCTACATTGGGAAAGGATTTTTGAATCTAGTACAGTTGTTTTTGAGTTTATTCGTTACAAACATATAAAATACAAATCTTTCCTCTTTATATTGTTTAGATAAAACATTACTTTTTGTAATGTTTTTGTTTAAAAAGTTAATAGTAGATTATGCACCAAAGCAGTAAAGCAGTGTCTTACGTCATGGGCGGTATATTGAACCCTGAGTGTAACGGGGACTCTTGGGTTAATCCCTGAGCGCAGCGAGGGAGTTATGTAGAGTCCTGAGTGTAGCGAGGGGTTAAAGCCGCCCAAGACGAAGACAGGCTTTATCCGCGAGGTGCATACTCTACTTTTTATACCTACTGCGAGACAATAAAAACTCAGAGCTGTAAAATAGCAGTTATATAGTTAAAAGGAAAATACATTAATAGTTAATATTCATATTGGACACATTTGTACCGTTATAGACGGACAGAGTAATATTTTTGGAATGAATATTTTATGAAAAACACTGTTCTAGAGTTTCGCCGTTAATAACTAAGTTATAATTAGTACTCACGAGATATAGACCACGATTTAGTTGCTTTTGGAGCTCCCGTAATTTCGGTACAGTTACATGCACACGTTGGAAAATAATAACATATTTTAATTTCAACCAATATATAGTATTATCTATGACTTCAACTATGATCTTGAATGCGCAGAAATGGGCCGTGCGTAACCCATAGCAACCGGCGCACAACAATCGTGCGTTCGTTTAGCAATAAGGGCATTCATTGGTGGCGTTGCTATTGTTGGCTCTTTTGTAAAAGCGTTCAAGCTCAGTTTTGGTCGCAAAAATATCTCTTTTTTAGCTTTTCAAAGACTGAACAAAAATAACCATAAACGACATTTTCATCCATAGATTCCCAATTCGAACGCCCTTGTGAGCATTTTAGCGTTATTTTCGCCAACTTACGGCTATTTGAATGCAATACTTATAGTTAAACCTTTTCGCGCTTTTTTTCTTTTTTTTCTGTATGCTGTCTCCGTACTAAGAGTATTCCTACAATTAACGTTCCAAGTCCAAATTACTTTACTCCCCAGGGAGTTTCATACAACTTTACAGCCCCGCGTATGTAATGCCTTGCTTTACGTAGAGATTGCGTTACATGTAATAGAACATTTTCGAGCAGGTGGTATGAAAAAACGGTTACTGCTTAAACCCATTAGTTGTTGAAGAAACGCCTTCAATCCGCACTGCAAAAAAATCTAGATTAATTATTATTAATCTAGATTTTTTAACAATGATAATTAATTATGATTAAAGAGAATAAATCTAAAATAAAACGTCTTAAAATGACACAATGAGACTTTAAAATGATGCGCACGTACAGGAAGTACGTAACAACGTAATTACTAATTGTTTTTATTAGACTTACGTGACGTAAAATCGTTTTAACATAAAAAGATCCATACACTCCTTCCACTGTTAAATATAAAACTGAAATAGTACACAATATTAGATAAATATGTTTAAACAAGTACGTAGAAGGTACTATACAAAATGTGCCTACACGTTTCTGGTGTTAAAGCATAGGGTTGAGAACCAACACAATATCTGTCTCTTAAGTTCGAGAATCCAAGGCAGATCAAATAAGGCAACTTTCTTACCTTCGAGTACTTTATCACTTTATAGAAGTAGAGTAGAAGATTTTTAGAACTAGAGTAGAAGATTTTAGCTAATTTATTTATTTATTTATTGAGTACCAACATGTTATACATTAAGACAATTATAATAAATACAATTCACAACAGACTCTTACTAAATGCTAACACAATTATAGGTACCGACTACACGCACTAATATAAGCGAGCGGTTCACAAATTAAAGTAGATAATAATATGTACAATTACGAATAAAAATAAATCACATTTTTTGGCCATTTTTTAAGACATCATAATAAGTTCAATTTAAAAAAGTATTGCAATAATTTTAACAGTGGTGCGATGTATTTTCGATAGGATAAAATTAGCGGCAAAAGACAGCTCACGTTTTAGCTATCGCAGCTAGATAAATGCTAGAGACATAGTAAGATAGCTGGTAAAAGACAGTTTTCCGACTCAACCTACTTAATCGTGAGATTCATGCTCGCACGGCAGTTATGATATTTGTGTAATAAATTCGTATAAATGTAATTGAAATAACAATAAAATTCTATCAAAGTCCGCTGTATCGTTTGATGGTCTTAATTTCTAAGAACATGCAACCCTAAAACATTTAGTAGGTATAAATGCTTTGGAAGTTTATTAAGAAGAAACATGGGAAAACCTTGCCGAACCAAAGTGCACGGCTATTTGTCCGTCGTTGTATTGCAGTTTAATGGTAAGTAAAATAGTAGAAAGTACTCACGTCCGGGCTGATGTCCGTGAAATTGGCACTGGACACGAACTCCTTGAGGAAGCCATCCAGTTCAGTGCCCTCGATGTAGCCATTACCTGTGGTAAAAGTAAATATCACGATAAGAAGGGAAATCTTTGTTGGTGTGGGTATGGCGTGGAGAGAAGGGCAGTTTTGCACCTCACGATAAGCACTACGCTTACCGGTGACAGTTGTATTAAGTGCTAGCTTCCCCGAGAAGTTGGTATTCTGTCTCTTTCACTCAGTAATATTACTTTCTAAAGTGCTGCTCACACCCTAACCAAAGTACTTAGACCGCTAGGCCCCGAGTAAGAACTTTATCACGATAAATATATGGGTGATAAAAGTAGGAAGAGGCGGTGGGTGGGGGCGGAGAACGTTTGCCGGCAATTATTACGTGAGTGCCGGCAGAGCGGTCGGAGTTGGCAGTTTTTATATGTCATTGTTTTCTGTTGCGTAGGTTTAGCGGTGTCTCCGCATCTAAATTAATAAATCCTTCCTATACCATGATAATTAAAACAAAAGATTTATGAATCAAACTAACGTATATGTACGTCTCTAGAACGCAAAGGGTTAAGTAAGTATTTAGGCGTGTGTTATGCTACCTACAAAACGTAGATGCGATGTGCACTTGTTATGTGGCGATGTTGACATCCCTACACGCATCTCGCGCCAAACCTGCGTGAATCAACGCTAGTAGGGAAGACGTTCTACTTATAGATATTTACTTACTTTGCCCTAACACAATAATGCTAACGCACTATTGTTTCGCGGCAGAATATCTGGTACTGTGGTGGTACCAATCAAGACGGCTTCTTGCACAATAGGCCTACCATAAACCTATAGTGCCTTTCGTGTGCAGCTAAATCATTTGTTTCTTACTGTTTCAGCGTAACATAATATCACCGGAACCACACCATAGTCCAAAAAAAAAAATTTTAATCGTTACGTGACGTATTTGTATTTCACAATTCACAGGCGGTGACAGTAGTAATCACCTATCTACGAGATATGAAACGCATAATTTTATAAATTCATTTTTATTCAATTTTTAATATGTACATTTAGGTTGTGTTTTATTTATTTTGCGGAATTTAAAATATCATAAGCCTGCAAAGGTATAACAGATCTTGAATATAAGTGGTAAACACTAGACCTTGTTTATTTTTGGTCATCAGGTTACGAAACAAGCAGGAAGCTCCCACTGGCATTAAGCTATAACCTCTGCCTTATAACAGTAGCATATTTCACAAGTGACGAAACGCACTGCGCCCTGAGACATGACTGTAATTTCAACAGCACCCATACCTTTCCAACCAGGGGGCCTACTCCCACCTTTTACAAAACTATCATAAACGAGGAGCGTTTAGTAATAAGCTTAGCATAATCATACTTACTATCGTAATCCCACCGACACAAAACGATCAACCAAATTTAATGGTAAAGTAAGCAATATTAGTGGTATGCAATATGAATACTTTAAGAGATGAGAGTACGGATCTACAAAACTTTGACATTGGAACAATAAAACTTAGTGTCAAAAGTCAAGTCAAAGTACGCGAATTGAGTGAAAAATTTGATACTACGTCAACAAAACGTCTATCGCAATCCATTATTATTTTAAGCTTGCTATATTGACGTGGTGGTACCAAATTTAATGGTAAGGTTAAAACATGATTACTTTAAAAGGTGGGAGTAGGGCCCCTGACCGCAGTATTGCTAACATTACTGCTTGACGGTAGAAATAATTATGGTAGCATACTTACCCGGACAAACTCGTACACAAAGAGTTCTACTGCCACTAGCTTGTAATCATATACATTGCAAATAAATGGCATTTAATTATATTCTACGCAAACAGCGATCGACGAATGCAACTCAAACTGAGCTGCGATGACGTATGAACTGAAATTAAACATACATTAAACATCTACCTGAAAATTGGCTCTTGAGCCGCGGAATTTGATGCGGGGCTTGTTTATAGCTTGCGCGGAGAGTGGCCATTCTGTACGTCAGACTAATTAAGTTGTGCTTGAGCTTTAAGCTTCCTATGGACTTACTATGAGCTCTTAAAGCAGGACTTCTAGAAAACTGCCCGCTTATTCGTACCATAACAACGTTAAAGCTGGCCTGCCCAGGCCTACTATTCAAGAACCGCAGAAAAACCGTTCACCTGTTTTTTAGTATGGATTCTCCGAACATGTCGCTCTAAATCCACTCAGTTTATTAGCTTACAAACGTCTAGGCATCTGCAATGTTGGTTATAGTCAATTGTTAGAATGCCAGAGGCAATATTATCAGTTCACCTTTGAGAAAACGATATTCAAACAGTTCACCTAAATGAGCGTCATGGTATGATTTCATTCAAAACTGTTTATGCCAGGTTTAAGAACTGCGCGGAACTTGCATGGTTTTTATGAAGCTGATAGTAAGGCCCCAGTGCCTCCAATAATGTAGCCAATGGTTTACGTGGTCATACTGCAGATGTAATTGCAGCAGTGATGTACGCTCTACTGTGTTCTAGATTGATGGGTATGGGTGCCAGCGAAATAACAGGCACATGAAACTTAACAACTTAATGTCTCAGAGTGATTAGCGCAGTACAATCGTCGTATTCGTACCATCTCCTTAACATAAAAAAAACTTCAAAATGGTACACCAAACCATTATGTTCACTAAAAATGTGCAAAATGGCGGGTTATAAAATATTTTATAGTAGGTATATAAATAAATATCACATATAATATACGCAATTTATATTCCGTTTAAAATTCTTTGTTTCTTTTATCTATATTCCTATATAAAATGAACCCCTATTTCTCCTGGTCATGCTATACTTGAGAACGGATGGAACAATCTCGCTAATTCTTTTTTTATTGTATTATTTATTGTCAAAAGGTTCTTATGAAAAAAAACAAGAAAAGATAGGAGATTGTGGCGAGGCTGAAGGCCGAGCCTACTACGCGAACAAAGTTGCGGGCAGTCTCTAGGTAATAATACGTATGGCTCGTGTCAGGGGGGAAACTTTAAAATAATAATTCAAGTCGATTGAATAAACGATTTGAGATTGTATTTGAATGGATAACCAAATGGCCTTCTGGCTTCTCTGTGCCTACCACAAACGAAAATACGTAATGAAAGCCTGTCCATCACGTATTTACCACACTGTGTGACCTACTTCGCTCCCTCTGGCTGAGCGTCCACAGGTGTTGCTGATTTGTTTCATTGTTTGACGTTTATAAATTATTTGCGATCCGTGGTTTCACCTGCGTGGTGATCGATGATGATGCGAAGTATGCCATGTATTAAGGCAATGTCTTTTCTATCTACTTACCTTTCACCTTAATCCAGTTTTTCCGTGATTAACAAACTCTCACCAAATATAAAATATTACTAACAGCGCCCCGCAGTTTTAATCGAGTGGTGACGCTGATCATGAATGGCGAAAAAAATAATTGGGAAACAAAAGTGAAGAAAATTTAAATGTAAACAAATGTGTTTGTGTAAAATTCAAAATAAACGAATTGTTAATCAAAAAAAACGTCATTCCTTTTGGGTATAAATCGGAAAATATCGATCTAGGAAAAATATATGAAAGTGTAAATTGTAGGAATTTTATCTCTAAACAACTTTTGTTATAACGATTTTTCATGTTAAGTTGAAAATAAGCAAGTTATTCTAATAATACAAAAATTTACCCTTAAACCAAGACGGCTGATGACGCAACGGATCGATTACCACGCAAAACAACCTTCCAGCACCTCATAGCAAATTTCATTAAAATCCATTCAGTAGTTTTTCGTGAAAGAGTAACAAACATACATACATATAAACTTTCGCGATTGTAATATTAGTAGGAAGTAAGAGAGTGTGATAAATGAATGTTCACACACTATTACTCTGCACACCGGAGGTACTGACATATACATTAATACACCCCAAACATACAAGATCCAAGTACGAATAATTCTGCTTATCAATTAAATATATTTGCCTCGGCCAGGGTTCGACCTGGACCGGGGGCCCGTGGATACGAAAGACTACCAGCTATTTTAACAGAGCCGTTGGTTAATGTTAAGTAATAGGTAGGTGCACAACTCTATCTGCGTGGTAATTCACGCATACTCTCTCATGTTTTATAACATTACCTAATTTCAAGCACTTTAGTAAGCTCTACGTAACTAAACCCCCCTTACGCTTATGATGCCACCCCCAGTTTCTGCGGAAGACCAGCGCTGGTTGACCGTAACCAGCATTATACTGAGTTAGGACTGGTTCTGGCCAATATGATTTTTATACTAGTTACTGCCTGATGTGTATTACCTGTTTTCTTGTATTCCTATGAATACATTTATGAATGTATTTTCTTTATTTATTTTTACACTTATCGAGTTTTTAAACTGACATGGTTACTAGCTAGGTAGGTGTTGTTATAAGTAGACAAAAAGGTCTACCCTTTAACTTTAACGTGGCTTTCCGTTTTATTACTACTGACACAAAAATCACTTGCAACTCGATTTTGGTCTCTCCCCTCGCAGTACCTGCTCACCACCCTTTTTCGGCACTTCTTCAGTTTTTGCAAAGATGAACCAATGGTTAAAGACGAACTCCAGGTTCTTGACAGTTGAAACACCATCCTTGATACTGATTTGAAAAGGTGGTGGGCAATGGCCGATTTTAGATTTTTTTCGTCTTGGTTCTTTACGGCCCTTAATTTGACAGTTAGTAGAAGCAATCTTATATTGTTTTGAGGAAGAAATGCTGTGTATTGCCCTTCCGCCACGGGTGTACGCTACGCTGTATCCTCCGAGCGGATGGTCTCCTCTCATTGATACAGAACTCGCCACAACTGCAGCCTACTTTATAAACGCCAGGATTTTCCTTGGAAAAGTTGTCTTTCCGCGTCCGCAGCATCTGAGCTACTTTTTGTATAATAAATACAATACATGGGGAATATCCCGTTTCTAAAGTAAATTCCTACACATAACCAGTATTTTATAAAGTATGTTACCCCATTAACCTTAGATCGAAATTAGTTTTGGCAGAGTATTACACATTTGCTCACCCCTCGAGCAAAGATCGAGCGCCAGCAAAACTGATTTTATATAACTCGCGCCTTGAGAGATAAAAAATCTGACGAGGCTGTAATATAAAGTGTGGCCACGAGATTAGCTACAATAGGTTATATAAATTGGCGTAATCGCTGGGGTCCTTGTGTTTCTATTATAATGAGATGTTTGTTGACGAAAGTTATATAGTGAACTTAGCAGTTTTGATTTGAGAATACTCTAATTGCTACTTAGTTAATTATATTAAACGAGTATGAGTTTAACGTCCTCTAAACTGCTGCACTAGAGCATGTTCGCTAAAAAAGTAAGTTCATTTCACTGTTCTTTTCATGGTGTCACGGAGAACGCCCCTGGCGGGTAAGTTGAGAACCTGTTATTCTTTGAAATGATCCTTGATTTTCTATGGTAGTCGATGAGCCTAAATACCTTATGTAAAGTGCAGAGCGCCTTATAGTGCGACGGCCATGCTTTATATGCGGACATGCCCATTTTAGGAGCACGTTAACTGCCAAAAGCACGAACCATCGCTTATTTCATTTATTTTGATAATAAATGAAATAAATAGACTTTTGTACCGTCTATTTATATACGAGTATATTTGTCTATTGTGACAAAAGTGCCCAGGGATGGAAAATCATCCAATGTTGTGTTGAAGGAATCCACTATAAATAAAGTCAATATCGTAGGATTTATAAGTGAATATAATAAAATACTAAGCCTTCGTATTTGTTTATATAATAAGCACTTATAAAATAATAACTGGTAGTAGCCATCTTACTTATTTTTCATAATTACTTCAATCTATGTCTTTAATTTGCTTACATTTTAATAAACATTATACACGATATATAAATATTATATTGTAACATTATTAACTTGCCGAGGATCGATCTGTAAGCATATATGTTTTTAATTATCAAATATTTTATCCCCTCATGTGTCGGTGTCATTATAATTATGAAATTTCTATTGTGTCTGGCCGATGACCTTTGATGGATTATGCTACGCTTCATTTATATATTATTTGCTCAGTTATAAGAACTTAATTTAGGGCAATCTTATTTTTTTTAATATTATATACATGTTTAATTAAAAAAATCTTAGAACTGAGTAAGTATTTGACGTCGTTTTTTTTTTAATTTAAGGATTACTTTTTGTGGCCCAACATTTAAATATCCAAGGAAATTGACTTGCGCTATTCAACTTCATTATCCTGAATTTACATCCCTTTAGTAGCCCGGGGAGGTGTTTTTATTCCCTACTTTTCCTCTCAACTCACAATAAAAAGTTCCATAACTTGAAACTGCCGAAAAATTCAAATTAAATTTCGATTTCAACAAAAATATAAAGGTCTTTGAATCTGTCGTAATTTTATCTTGGATTATTTGAGCTTGTATAAATATAATTATCAAGTAACTAGCTGTGTTCCGCGGTTTCACGGTACCCGCGTGGTGATGCATGATTATGATGATGAATCAATTATATAGCGTATGTATCGCGTACTCAGGAATAATGTAGCTTTCTACTGATGAGTGGACGGTGGAGGCCATCCGCCCAGTCCTCCAGAGGTGGGTGATGCGGCGATTCGGTTCGCTGACCTTCCGATTGGTGCAGCTGCTTTCCGGACATGGATGTTTCGGAAAGAACGTGCACCAAATCGCGAGACGGGAGGCGACTCCAGCCTGCCACGAGTGTGGGGCACCGGTGGATACGACGCAACACACGCTGAAAGTATGTGCTGCATGGGGCCCGCAGCGGCACACGCTTTCGGCGGAAATAGGCAGAGATCTCTGCCTGCCGAGCGTGGTGATCTCCATGCTCAGCAGCGAGAGAGCGTGGCAGGAGGTGGCCACCTTCTGCGAAGCGGTGATGGCGCTGAAGGAGGCTGCGCAGCAGATCAGCGAGAACGAACGAACGAATTGTGTTAAACTATCAAAATGAAACGAACGTATAAAATTTCGTGACCGTGTCTCTACCCGTCGAAGAGTTCCCTAGGGAGGAGACTAGGAGGAATCCTGGCTGGCATCAGGTCAGGTTGTATCTATTATATTATTGCATTGTCACGTAAGTCACGGAAGTGGTTCAATCTTACTTGCAATATTTGAACTTAACACACATAACTACTACTACTTGCTTACCCACCCACATACCTATGTTTTGTAAAAGCCTGTAATAAGAATAAAAATATACAGATACAACGCGTAGTACCTACCCTCTACTTATTAAAGAAAGGAGCTTACAATAAAATAAAAGTACTTAAGTACATACTTAGAAAAGTAATAAGCATTTAAATATTTACTTACCTATTGTACTTCTTGGGATAGTTAAAGTATGGCATATTTTATTCTAGTATTATTCATCCACACAGTCGGTACAATGAACAACCATTATATATTTTTATTATTATTTACTAAATAAATAATAAAATACCACGTTTTTACATTAAAATATTCAAACTTGCAACTAACAAAACAAACAAGGAGTTTGTGGTTAACGTCGTTGGCTGCTAATAACCTTTATGCCATTTTTAATTACATATTTACTTATCTGTATTGCATGTAGTGTTTGTTGATCCATGAAGATAAATATTAAAAAAACACGGTGCGTCGCGCTGACCTTTAGGGTTTGTCCACTGGCTGTGCTCGCGTAAACCGGTTTTTTTCAGTCTAGCCGCGTACGCGACTAGCGGCCAGTGGTCACGCACACATGCCCGAGCAGTGCAACTGATTTGCGCGGTTGTATGAAGCTGTGTCTCTGTTCCTTTTATTTATTCATATGATCATGGTGCTTGCAACAGTTCCGAAATATCGGAAACTCAAACTAAAACTACAAAAACGGCAAATAAAGTTCTAAAAAATAAATATAATAATAACAAATAACTCTTGTAATGTATTTTATTTTACATACGTATCTTAACGTGTAATATCGTTAAGATTTGTTCACATTTTATCACGATGAATTTCAAAGATGGCTTTAGCCTTCGAATATTTCCCACTGTCAAGTTAACCCGTGGCAATCTCAGGTAGGTAGACCTTGGAACATTACCGACGCGTCAAGAGCTATTCTGAACCACTCGGTGGCGAATCTCTCACCTATTATTTTCCGCTGGATTTCGAGATTTCGAGAGTTACAGCTCTTCTGCAGAATAAGGTCCCTTTTGCATTATTCAACAAAAATTAATTTCCATTTCTTAACGGGGTATAGTGGGAACAGAAAATACTGTTTTTGGGCTTATTATATAAAGTCCACCAAATATATGGTTCGGAGTAAATAACTAAAGTTAGAATGTTATTCATAAATCCTTACTAAAACTATTATCATCATCATCATCATAAGCCAGAAGACGTCCACTGCTTAACATAAGCCTCCCCCATAAAGCGCTACTTAGAACGGCTACTTTCCTCCTGCGCCCAGCGGTTCCCAACGGCTTCCAGCAGTTTTGACGAGGTCGTCGGTACACCTAGCGGCCAGCCTACACTATGTCCGTGGTCACTAAAACTATAGAAACACTATAATTCTCGCTGCGTGTTAAAATATTATTTGATCACGCATCGAGCTGCATAAAGGCACTATGGTTGCGTTGCGCCCGTTGGGTATTTTTTTTCTTCTGTGGCTGTGCCGTAAGAAAAGGAAATTACTACATTTCCTTTACTACAAGCGATACTATAATTCACTCATCACATAATAGTTAACTTCAGCCGCAGCACCACAGGCATAGTAGAGTTACACATGTTTCTTAACTTAAGTGCATCCCTGAGCGAATGACCTTTAGAATCTGTATTTAAGGTTAATCCATTGGTGTAAACCAAATTTCAAAACAAGTTATATAGTAGATTATGTGAAGAAGCATGAAATCAGTGTTTTTATTTCATATCAGCCGTTCGGTACGAACCTGTTTTTTGAGAATGATCATTATTTATAAATTATTAATAATTATAATTATATAATTATTTATTTATAAATAAATATAATTTATTTTTACGGAATAATAGAGAGATACACGAATTGAATGGTATGTACACCATATATTCATAGACAAATAAAGCGATTGATTATCATTGTATCATTAAAACCACTTTAGTCCACGTTAGGCTATGTCAAAGGTCTTCAGGCGGCCTGATAACTTCGACATGGATGGGCCACTAGCCTATTCACCAAGCCGCACTGGGCCCGCGTGGTGGATTATGGCCAAACTCCTCCCTCTGAGAGGAAGGCTCGACTCCGAGCAGTAGGAATATATTGAGCTGATTATGATAAATCAATGTATCATTGGTATCTAGCACGACCCCAGCGGTAGTGTTCGAAGAGTTATCAAACTGAAAGAATCGTCTATACTTTGTGTGTAGTATACCATTTCTTCGCTGAATTTAGTAATATTCTTTTAGTTGGCTCCATTTAACATTGTATTATAGGATTAAAAGTCTCTTAGACCACTAAACTTCTTACTTCCAATTCATTTAATATAGCAAAGGATACAAGCAGAATGTACGTTAAAAGCGTAGCTATAAGAAAAAGAAAAATGATTTTCCTCAAACCTGAGTTGTCACTCAAAATGTCGTCCGGAAGGGACGACGACAAAAGATAAAAAGCTTAACCTTTTTTCTTTTACATTATCATTTGCTACTTTTGTGACCTTTCATTTTAGGAAATGTGAAATTCTATTTCCATAGGTACCAAGACTGGTTGGGTACTTACTTAGACCATCAAATTCATGGTTTAGTGGTCCTTCTAATGTCTTTTTTTCCTTTCCCTAAACTAACACAAATTATGGTTTGTTACAATGGTGGATATCATTTAAGGTTTGGACCGGTTCATGACCAAGTGTAAAAAATCATGATAGTGTTTGTTTTTTCCTTGTAAATAGCCTAAGGAAGTTGTAGTAATGCATAGACAGCTTTATTAAATGTGACTAACACCCGTTCCCAATAATCTATCTATCGCCGGTTTACCTTACTAGAAATAGATATTTAACACTATTTGTATGGACGTTATGTCAAATTTCTATCCGTACTAAGGAAAACTGTAGATAGATCGATTATTGGGATCCCCAATTGTGTGTGCCCCATTAGACAGGGCACTGAATTGATAATTAATGATTATAATTGATAATAATTGATAATTAATGACAGATTTTTTTCAGTAACTGTGATTGTACTGTATTTTAATAATAAAATATACTTTAAGCAATTCACATGAAAAATAAGTTTGAGAAATGCATAATTATATACAAGTTTATGATACGAATCCATTTACAAAGGAACAAATAAGTTAAGTAATAGTAGAAAAATGATCAAACTATCTGGATGATCATTGTTCAATGCATTTTTTTGCTTTCAGTTCTGGGCCCTTATTCGCTATGACCATTCAAACAAGTAACGCCTCGGGCTATGATATGGAATTCAAGGAATTATCGTGAAAACAAACTTTCATCTTTCGTCGAATGGTCGGCCACAGGCGAACGTTGTTATATAATATGTTGATCCCTTTCTGACAACTACGATTCATATATCTTCGAGTAGTTTTAATCTTGTCAGTGTAGTTAATGTCGCTGTGCGAGTTGTTTACTATAGTTATAGGTAGGTATAGCAGAAAATTTGCCATGTTTAAACTTCATATTCAAGGATAAAACGTCTCTATGTTAATCTTATTGCCCTGACCGCTCAGAAAACTTATCACGGCTTCGATCGCGTTAAAGGATATTTCATAACCTCACTCGATATGTTATTAACGGCCCCTACGTAGTAGTGTTACTAGTTTAGTCTTTACGACTTCTCACATTGACAATGACAAATGCCAAGTTATGGCTAATTGTGACGTCATAACTATTCCTGTCTGGCAAAGGTGAAGGTAGCGCTATAAATAATTTATTGTTCTGGCTTAGCGTAGCCAGTAAAGGAAAACAAAAGGCTATTTTAGTTAGTTCAAAAGTTAAAGGTACTTACTTTATCAGAACAAGCTATATTATGAACATGTAAAAACTGGCCAAGTGTAATTCACAGCCGTGAAAAAAGGGTTCCGTGTCAAAGCTAGAACTGATAACATGGTGTTAGCAAGAGTTTTATTGTCTAACTTGTATTTAAAAATAATAATAAATGTTATGCCTAAGTCTACGAGATTTATATATGCACATTAACTTAAATAGTAATTTGTATGCAGACGCCAGACACCTCGGTTTAATTTTCATTCTGAATATAGTCTAAATATGAAATCAAAATTGTAAGATTCGACAACAACTGTCACTTTGACAGCTGTCACAGCTAAGACCTAAACCCGTGTTATTTTCAAGTCGAATGCAGTCTAAGTGTGAAATTAAAATCAGAATACACGTCATCAAGTGTCACTTCAACAGCTGTCATAGCTAAGACGTATATCGGTGTTAGTTTTATGTCAAATGTAGTTCTAAGTATGAAATCAAAATCATAAAATATGACATCAACTGTCACTTTGACAGCTGTCTCAGCTACGACCTATATATCTACAATTATCGTACTATTTATCTACAATTTTAAATTTTTAATCATTTTAACATTCTAAGAATTATATATATTTTATGAAACATAAATAATTCAACATTCGGGGAAATTATACTTTTTTGGATTTCAACATTATGACAATTCAACGTTTTGCAAAACGCAAATAAGTCAACCATTTGGGAAATTATACATTTTTGAATTTCAACATTATGAGAATTCAACATTTTGCAAAACGCAAATAAGTCAACCATTTGGGAAATTATACATTTTTGAATTTCAACATTATGAGAATTCAACTTTTTTGTCCTAAGCCGTTTCATTGAATACTAAAAAGTATGAGTATTTTATTATAAAAAACATAGTAATCCGTTGAATGGCGATGGCCAATAATACAATAGATTTCTCAGAAATCTCCCTTTTTTTCCAGGCACTGCAACGTGTGTGGTTAAAAACATGTTCCACCATTTATCGAAATCACCTTGCTATGTGTGTTATGATCAAAAATATTATAATACTGCAAGATGAATGTTTAGTTATTACAGTATATTCAAAGCACAATTTTTTTTATATTTTATTGACTAACTAAAATTTAAAGTGGATTATTTTGTATAACCGCCGTCATTTGACCTCTTCGCAACCTAGTATGACTACCCCAGGAATCAATACAACTACTCTAAAACTATAAATATCCAATTGATCACGCTTGTTATGTTAGTTGAGTACCTCTCCTACCTTAATCTATTTACTGTTATTGGTACTTGTAATATGGGTTTTCAGTAAGTTTAAGGTTTGATAACAATTTACGAGGAAAATTTCGTGTTGTTTGTTTCTGTTTATAAAAGTACATTATCAGCCCATTATGTGTCTACTGCTGTGACTCAAGCCTCCTCTTATAGAGAAGAGATAGACCATAATCCACCACACGGGCCCAGTGCGGCTTGGTAGGCTAGAGGCCAACCCATGTCGAAGTTTTCAAGCCGAAGGCCTTCGACATAACTAACAACTGTCGTCCTAAGACAAGCAACCGGGACTGACAGCTTAACGTGCCCTCCGAAGCACGGAAGCGCTCAGTTGAAGCGACGCAGCCACTAGCTGTCACCCATCAAACTCCTGACGGCAGCCAGCGTTCCTTATGTTGTTGATTGGTCAAGATCGCCAAGTTAAGTTCCGGTGCAGAGCTAGGTGTGAAGTTCAGTAGGATGTAAGTATGTGTGTGGGTTCCGTTCACTCTGATGGTAATAACCATGCTTTCGAAGCGTGGGGTTCAATCCCTGACCGGGGCAAATATTTGTTATGAGCATACATTTTTTGCTCTCGGGGTTTGGACGTTTGTGATTCGTGATGAGAAAAATTCCCATTTCCCCCAGACAGGGAATTTTTAATGCATAAACGTTAATATTCAATGAATCCATTTTCACCGCTAGTTTAAGTAACACCTATATTAAACTCGCCAGGTGTCGCTTAGCAGTAAAAATATCATACAACTTTGCTTGTTATACGAAAACAGACATTATTCTAACTAAGCGACCCGCCCTGGCGTACCAAAGGTGTAATTTAGAAAAAAAAATGCAATGTTTGTCCTGCATACATAAAATCTTAATTAATTTAAAATCTTAATATTAACATTATTTTTTATCCTTCCGTAAAAAAATATTGAAAAAAAAACCGACGATGAAAACCGCATCAAAACCCATTTCGTGGTTTCGTGTAAGCGGATATAGGTACAGACAGACACAAAAAGCGCTTTTATTGTATACTTAGTAAGGATGAGTGTAGTAAATCTAACAAATGTACGGTCCATTTAATACTCGTATATAAGACAGCGCGTTTCGCATCCAAATGTAATTTATTACATTGAAGACAAAGGTCTCTTGTCGTGTATTAAATTACAAAACATGTCACTCAGAGCGTACTCGCCTTGAAATGTAAATTGAGAGACAGAAACGCGGTTCGTCTCAAGACAGAACCTACTTTGAGGGATTTGAAATTCTGAAAGTATCATTAGGATTATAATGATGTTTTATTTAATAAGCAGCGACTGCCCGTGACTTTGTTCGCGTAGTAGCCGTAGTAGTAGCTTTCGGCTTTGCCCTAACCTCACATCTTTTTTTGGCTTTTCTTTCGTAAGAACCTTCTCCTGACAATAATAAACACAACAAAAAAAAACTAAGCGGAATTGTTGCATTCCTTCTCGAGTTATAGCGTGACCAGGAAAAATAGGAGTTCCTTTTTATATGTATAGATAGATTTTGGGTTTGTATGTTTCATTCGTATGAATGACTATACTAAATTTCAGAAAGAAAAAAATATATATCCTTTGACAGGATTTGGGGAGTACAAGATATTATTTGCCACGGGATACATATTTATAAGACACTCTTGTTGGTTCCATGATAACTGAACGGTGCGGCGGCGTAAACTATAGTGAGTGTGAAAACGATAAGCCGGCGAACTTACTTGGGATATCCGTTTGGATGTTTCAGGCATTTCTCAATGTATGCAATCAACGATGTGAAGGGTTGGTTAAATATCTATTGGTCATAAGATTTAGTGTTTTTTTTCAAATTTCAGCCACCACGTCCCACAATGGCGGCGTGGCCAGGCTATATAACTAAATGCATACGAAACATAACACTACTATAAGTGTCGTTACTCCTGGAGCTCGTCTACGAGGAGTATGCCACATTCTTTGAATGAAGCGTGGGCGCGATGGAGATTTTGAAGGACAGGCGACATTGTCTGTATGCGGCGAGGTTATAAAGACGTCTCACAAGAAAACTGCGTGAGCGCATGTAGCAGTATCGTTTGGTTGTGCCAACCGAATAAATCAGAAGCCCGATGTCGCTTGGTTTTTCTCGCTACCAACTCTCAACAAAGATAATGAGTCTTTGTATCACATTCAAAATTAAGAAAATATAAAACTATTGTGTAAAAGTAAACACTAAAAAAATCTGTTTCGGTAACAAACAGTGAGCATGTAATACCTATTAAAAGTGGCGCCGTATCGCTGATGATCTGAATGATAAATTAATTCTTTGAGTATTTTCTTTAAAGATACGAGTGAGACTTTAATCTCTTTGTACGTCCTTTACAAGATCTAAAAGTACTGTTAAGATTATGTTTTTTTGTTATACATATATGTGTATACTAGCTGCTCTCCGCGGTTTCAACCGCGCGGTGATGGATGATGATGATAAATCGTATATAGCCTATGTTACTCAGGGTGAATGTAGCTTTCCAATGGTGAAAGTATTTTTGAAATCGGTCCAGTACTTTTTGAGCCAATTCGTTACAAACATACATAAAAATCTTTCCTCTTTATAATATTATAGTATAGATATAAATTAGTAGGTTTAGAAGATAGCAAAATATAAAAAAAAATCATAATATAAAATTTGTTTTGTGTGGTTTCATACCAATTTTTTTCTTAGGTTATGGACAGATACCGAAACATTTAGGCTACTAGCGGGATTTGAAGGCATGTATCCCAGAATACCGTTCTGTAGTCTATCTCAACTAAAGTAAGTAGTACCTGGATAACCGCTATGCCTATTTTTTTAGAAACTTGACCTGTTATTGGCTTAGTGTTGCTTAACACTGCCATCTATTGTCGTAGCTTTGGTGTTGGTGTGTCGGTAAAACAGCTTATCGTAGCAGTTTTTCATTGCCTGAAAACACGGATAAAACGACGTTTTCTAAAAATGAAACCTACCTAGATCGATTTATCGCCCCCGAAACCCCCAGCATGTTAAATTTCATGAAAATTATTGAAGATTATATTTATACATATATAACATACAATAACTGCTCATTTAAAGGTATAAGATATCCTAGTACTTACCGCTATTAATTGGGATATTACAAGTAAGTAAATACTTACTTGTAATATCTCAATACACCACTGCACTTACTTTACTTACCAGAGTTGCATAACCGTCAATACGTCACCATCGTGCACATAAAAGAAGAGCTCGAGCACCCCGCAGCGCCTTTTCGTCACTTAACTTCAGAGCGATTGGACACCCTTAATTTTAGTTAGCCTATAAGGACTTTATATAATAATTTAAATTAAACATAGTGTTTAATAAATCGTGGTTTTTTTTATAACCACAGTGGCCTCCTCGCGTAATTTACTATAGCGCTAGAAATAAATATTGTTTTGGCCCGTTTAACCGGTGTAGCCACGTGGCGCGCAGCAAGTCACAAGAGGAAATACAAATGAAGGAAAACGAAACAAAATCAATTAGAGCTAATATTGTTTTTATTTGTTTAATTGTGTCAGATGCTTTCATGGTGTCCGCGAACAATAAAAAATTAGTGCTTAAGGACAATCCTGTAGGTACGCTGTATCATTATTAAGTTGTAAAAGATTATAATATTCACTTATTTCCAGTCATTGTTATGCATCCTTATGTATCTTTGTTTTGATAATTTATATTATATTGAAACGGTATAAATAAATTTCTTAATTTATCAAACATAACTTTTTACCTATTGAACCAATTTGATGATTCCTTTTTATTTAAAAGTTGGTTTTAACAAGTACCATTTGAAAAATGTGATACTGACTTCCATTCTATTCAGTTAATGGAGTGTAACTCAAAAAATACTGAACCGAATTTGAAGAAATTTAAATAGGACCACACGGGAAGCACCACCTTTTTAACCACCAGCATTTTGAGAATCGGTTCACCCAGTCAAAAGTTATGAGGCAACAAACATAAAAAAAAACAGTCGAGTTGAGTACGTCCTCTTTTTTGGAAGTCAGTAGAAAAATAATAAAGTCGTATTGAGTACCTCCTCCTTTTTGGAAGTCAGTAGAAACGCTGCTTCTCATTCCCTTTAAATTTACATTTTAATTTTCCATTTTAATTTTATAAAATTTAGTTTAGTAGTTTTTTTGATAATTTATCATGAACATCGGGTATAATAGAATGGAAATCGGTTTCCAACTTTTGTTAAAAAAATAGTAATATTTAACTATCTGAATAACTGACGCATGCAGAAAAAAATTCATAATTTCTCATTCGTGTCGTTTCCAATCTGCGTTAAACATTTCTGTGAGGCAAACTTGAGAACTACGACAGTGGAAATTTGTTTTGTCTTTGACACATTTTGAATGTGGTCGGGTGGTGGAATTAATAATGTGAGAGTATGTGGGTGGTACACGCTGGATGTGAGTTGTTTAGTACAATTTGGATTCGTGTTTTCTTTACGTACATTACTGTGTCAAAAAATATATATTATCGTATATGTACAATTATAATTGCTTGTCCCAACTGACTAGATCAACGCAGAGCGTACAACGCTGGGACTACAAATTTGAATTTTGAAAAGGTTTTTCGAAAATTTTACCTCTACGGGAGTGAATTAATTTTTTTCTGTAGCTTCGTACCTAATACACCAAGCGGGTGGAGCTGCTGGCTGGTCTGCTGGCTACTATTTCATAGAATGATCATCTGCGTACACTTAATTTAAGCCACAATAAGAATTACTAACTGTTGCAAATTGCAAAATTGTACAAACTAACATGTAAAACTGACTGCGGCCTACTCGTACTTTATCACGCACTCATCTTCATTTACTTACATCCTCACACTCGCTCACTCACAAACTTTCACATTTATAATAGTAGTGCTATGCTAATGTATGTTTGTGTTTTTTACCAGTCAGCGTTGAAACAGCTCAAAGTTTTTCATGTTATTTAGGATCGAGGCAACTTTAGATGTACTTCGTAAAGTTTAATACCCAGCTTGCACGGCGCCACACGTCTAGGCGGTGACCTTGGTGAGCAAGGTCACACCTTCACAGACGCTGAGGCTCGATTAAGATCTATCTTAATCGAGCCTCAGCGTCTGTGAAGGTGGTTGGATAGATCCAAGCCTACCGCTGGGATGAGATGGTAAATGCTAGCGCGACCTCATCTCGGCCACCATGGCAGACGACTGGTCATGGGGAGATTTTGTGAGCAACACACATCCTGTGCACTGCTGTCCTACTCTTACGTGCCAAAGCAATGATATCCCAGGGGTAAAATGGGTCGGCCTTCCATATAACGGTCGGTGCGATCTCCACCTCAGGCTTGAGCTTTTGGTTAAGTTAACATTGTGATGGTGCAGTACCATAGCATGGTGGTAGAGCTTTTTTGCTGTCCGCCTGGCTACCACTATCAAATTTGAAAGTCTGTCGCTAAGCACTAAAGCAGTACTGTAGTAACAGGTTTGTACAGCCAAAGCTTTAGTTAGAGTCAAGCTTGAATCAGGCACGTGTTTTTGGAACCCTTATCACGTTACCTATACACGTATGCTTGAGAAGATCCATACAGCCTGTTTAAAAATAAAAATAAATGCTATCTAGATTCCACCAAAAATATTGAGATATTCCTTTTTATCGTATCTAATATGCGCGGCACGAAATTACGTCACATGTGTACGTCTACGTGAGAGCGGGTAGCTGTCTAGCTGAATAATGGAAGAAAACATTTAAGCTTATGTAGCTACCAGCGAAGAAAATACCTTGTTGTTAATACTGTTTGTACGTTTGTGGAAATGTATCCTCACACTCATACCCTCGCGATAGAATTTCCAGTGCCATAACAATCATCCAAGACTGATGTTCAAACATTTGTTTTCATGACACGAATACTTGTGC
The DNA here is from genome assembly GCA_917880725.1 of Selenia dentaria. NCBI lineage: Eukaryota > Metazoa > Arthropoda > Insecta > Lepidoptera > Geometridae > Selenia > Selenia dentaria. The sequence continues at coordinate 17,868,126 of OU862897.1, forward strand.
TAATGATAGAACCTGGGACCATCGGCTTTAAAGACAGGGTTACTGCCAACTAAGTTAATGGGGCAGTCATATAATAGTTACTTGTTCTGATTAACTGGCTGGTTCATCGACGTAGAGCCTAAACTGCAGGGAGCGACTTGAAATTTCGCCAGATGGTTTTGTGTTTATGTTGTAAGCGTACACCAAGGAAGGACTTCTGAAAATTTCGCTCCTAAAATGAATTTGACTTATATCTGTGGCTTCAAATTCCATAGACTAAACGAGCGGATCCACCCGTGGATCAGAGGGCCTACTCCCACCTACGAAACTATCATAAATCAGGAGCGTTTTGTAATAAGCTTAGAATAATCATACTTACTATCGTACTCCCACCGACACAAAACGGTAAAAAAAATTTAATGGTAAGGTTGCTATATGACTACTGAGATGGGAGTAAGGATCTTCAAAAATTTGACACTGGTACAATGAAACTTAGTGTTATATAGACACGTCAAAGTACGCGAATTGAGTGAAATATTTGATACTACATCATCAAAACGTCTATCGTAATGCATTAATATTTTAAACTTGCTATATTGACGTGGTGGTACCAAATTTAATGGTAAGGTTGAAGCATGACTACTTTAAGAGGTGAGTAGGGCCCCAGCTAGATTGTATAAATATTGTTCGAATGGGGCGTAACGACTAGTTTGCCCGCGCCACAAAACTGCAAGGATTTTTGAGGTCCAAAGTGTCGGCGCAACAATTGTTGCAAGTAAGTGTCACGCGCGTTTTTATTTTGTTTAATTTTTAAAGTCATCCCAATGTTTAACCATAGAGTTAATTCTTTAGCGTAATATATTTTCTTTCTATGGCAACACTACAGACGGACATTTTCTATCTGTGAACTTTAAAAAAAAAAAAATATGTTTATATTTTCATCTGTGTTTGGCGGTGAGGTTATATTTTGTGCTATAGTTTTTAGTGAATTAATCGGGTTAAACTCATGATTTTGATACAAATTAAACATGAATATGATCGTGAATGTGTAAGGAATACTGTAAATAGTGATTTAAGTTCTGACATCAAAATTTACACGATATAAATTTGTCACGAATCGACAACACTCGGTAAGCTAATTTCTCATTGTTATGATTGGTTATAATTTGCTTTATTTTAAATAGATTATACTTTTACATTGTAAAATATCACAGAAATAATGTTGTCAAGTAATTACACCCACTCAGAATATGATAAATACGCCATATCATGTCAGGATCGATAAAAAATCAAAGTCACGTGACAGTTAAATTCGCTTGTACTAAAAATTCAAAATTTGTAATTTTTTTTAAATATTTCTGATATATAAATATTCTTTGAAACCTAGTTTGGTTTGTAGAATTTCTAATAAGAATTCCAATATAATAAAAAAACCAACAAGAAAACTTATATTTCATAAAAAAAAAAATTTTTGGAAATCACCATGTCTAAGTCTAGAAAATGGGCTCCCAAGTTGAAAAAAAAATCATTATTGGCCGAAATTTCAAAGTAGCTCTTATTTTTTATGTAATTATTAATAACCTAAGCATACGTTACTAGGTAAAAATAAGATTTCTGTTCTAGACATTCAAAATATTTATAAATATCAAATCAAAATCCTGTCTTGGTAAGCATTATTTATTGATAAAATTATTTTTTGTGGTCAGATTGCAAGTTTTTTTTATGATATTATTTCTTCTACGAATTCAAATATTTGAATGTCATTAGATAGATATGTGTTTTTACTATTTAATTACCGGAAAAAACCTATAGGTATTAATGTAAAATTTTTAAATTTCATTTTTTTTCTACATAAGTTCTGATTTTTTCGTGTAACATAACATTTTACTAATACATTTGACATTAATGTTTATGTATCAGATTTCTTGGTTATTCAACTATCTCTGACAAAAATTTCGTCTCTTAATTCGCTATAGGTATGATACAAGAGCCATTTATTCCCAACTCGGCGCAAACTTTTGACGCGGGCGCAGGTCGTAACACTTGGGAGCAATCACGAGGGCGCCACAGGGCTCCTTAGGCAAGCTAGTCGGTAAGGAAAATAAGCGTTTAAATAAATTATTAACCACTTTATGAGGGGATAAAGATAAAGAAAATTCCGCTATCTAGATGCGAATCGTAAGAGATGAGAAAACCCGAATTACTAAGAGGCAAGCCTCCACCGTAAGAGGCCGTCTTGATTATACCACCGCTGTGGCAGATATTCTGGCATTATGAGGCGGAACAACAGCGCGGAAGAATTACTGTGTATGAGGAGGAGAGGGGGGTGTAGGGGGGTGTAGAAGGGTGTAGAATACTGTAGTAAGTGAAATTACTGGTTGAATGTTACTCAAAAGCTAATGTCTCGAGGTGAGGAATGCAGTGCTACGTCAAACTACAGTTCTTAGCTCTGGATCACACTGCTACTGACACGGGCAAGCGTAACTGCTTACCATCAGATACATAACTTGCCCGTCTAGCCACTTGACAACATAAAAAATAGAGTCACATAGGTCCAAAATAAGTTAGTACTTCTATTTTTGTCTCCTTTAGAACTATTCTCAGAACGTAGACCTTTCTTTAACCATCATTATTTGAACAGCGGGCCTGCCAGCGTCACGTACTGCGAATCATTTTAGGCCGTCAAATGAATTGTTCTGCTGTTTCGTACCATGACAGCATAACATAATAGTACGGAAGCCCACGTCCAACATTTTTGTCTCATAACTAGCATACGATTATCCTGCACTCGAAAATACCAATATCAGACATTTTTCGCGTACGTTTGACCTGACCGAGTTTCAAAAAATCTCAAAAAATTTTACCGAACAGTTTTTAGTAATCTCGGCAGCCATACGTAAGGTTACAATCATATTTATCTGGGTTGCTATGATACAGGTCGGCAAAACTTTTTAACATTTTTAAAAATGCTCTCGGGCTCCATGCTACGCGCAAAATATCTGAAAATAAACTTTTTTGACATAACATTATAATATCTAACCTTCTTCTGACAATAATTAACACAACAAAATAGAATTAGCGAGATTATTCCATCCGTTCTCAGTCCTGAATCAATAAATTATCGTTTTTAAGTTAATTAAGTAATAATTGAATAAACTATAAAGTTGCACATTTATAGTTTATTCAAGTTTTAAGAGTAAACTCACAGTTACTTGAATAAATTATAAAAACTTGAATAAACTATAAATGTGCAACTTTATAGTTTATTCAATTATTACTTAATTAACTTAAAAACGATAATTTATTGATTCAGGCGTTACGTTGAGGAAGTTCATTATCAAAAACGATATTAGAAGAGATATTTAGTGCCACTTCCGCTAAAAACAATGCTTATGGCCGAGTTGCGGTGTGCACCCTGTCTCTCTAGCGTGTCCACGTGTCAACATCTCCTGAGGATGCGTCATGTAGAGGCAAAACACGTGTCGAATCGTTTTTGGTTGATTGGGTTGTTTTGTGTGTTGTTTATTCTGTATACTTCCCGTTTGCAGTTTGTGCGGGAGGGAGGGTGCTGCACACCGCAACTCGGCCATAAGCATTGTTTTTAGCGGAACTGGCACTAAATATTTCTTCTAATATCGTTTTTAACTTAAGAATGGCCAATGAGCGGAGTCCACTTATAAAGTACAAAATATGATGTCGAATCAAATTTTACCGACACATACCCATATATTTTTATTTTCACACAATCACGCTGTATTTGCATAAACCCTCCATCCATCATAACAAAACGTCTCTTGGCGGGCTTTTACTAAAAATAAAATGAACCCTATCGTTTAACCCAAACAATAAGTTTGTACAAATTGAAATTTGGTGTTCGCTAACAACCCGCAATGGGGTTACTTGATGGATCACCGGCGCCGAGCCGACCTTATGTATTTATAAGCTATTCTCCAATTTGGCCGCATAAAACTTATAAGCCTTTGTCATGAAAAACGGATCTGTTCACCGAGTAGAGATTTTCTCTTCAACATCATATACCCCTTCAAAATGAGTAGATTTTAGGTTATGTGAAGGTCTTGGGGAACAAAGCTCTGAAAGCATATTCAAGTAATTTCAAGTTTAAACTCTTGGCAATTTTTATTCTATATCTAAGTCTCTAATGATTCGTCGATGCGTTCGTCGACGAGCTCACCGATGTCAAGTACTATATGAGATATCGCCCTTGTACACAAGGTTGTTTTTCCAACGTTTCTTGTAATCTCGTCATTTGTTTCCACGGAGGTTGTCAAAGATGCAATGATGTTTGCTCTTAGAAAATCGCACGGCTGGTCTCAAACTAGGTAGAGCCTATGGTACCATTTTTATAGACACATCCAGATACAGGTACAAAAAGAGATGTTCGTGCACACGAATGTTTGACCTGTCCGGGGATCGAACCCGGGACCAGCAGCATAGACGGCAGGGTTGCTATTACTGCGCCAGACGTGGTGCTTGATATTAGACGAGGAGAGTTAAAATTGAATGGTCAGACGTCGAGCCTCGGTGGCTTAGTAGTCATGGCGTCTGACACGGATTGATGACGGAAGATGCGAGTTCGAATCCCGTTCGAGGATGTAAATTTTACACTCTTAAAATTGCAATATTTTGAATCGCTAAGTAGGCGTAATTGTTTTACAAATTATGTTTTAAAAATTATGAAGGGTTTTTTATTTTTAATTGCTGTCGCACAATACGAAAATTAAGTATTTGAACAAAATCTTCTTTCGGTTGGATAATGTTGTCAAGCTGTTCAATAGATGTCGCCCCGTCCACAACGACCGTTAAAATGTGGAAGCGTTTTGCTTCCACCATCATAATTCATACGGCTAAAGAGTGGAGTTAGGTTCCTGAGGCTGTGACTCTGCGTTACCCCATACATACTGTTTCTGGGTTTCTTCAACAGACCGCATCATTACTTAACAGCAGGTGAGGTAGCTGTCAAACACAAGCTGTAGCTGTCAACATAAAATAAAATATATCTAACGTTATAACTCCATACTCTCATCAGTTAATTTACAGACGGTTTCTTTCGTTCTCTCGGGGCATTTTTGAAACCTGCTCTTCAGAATTCCCAATTTAACTTTGTATGGCAAAATACGAAAAATATTTTGCCAAGCAGAGCTTCGTTCTAATTTCTGGGTTGTGGCTGCCGTTGGCAGGCGTAGTGTTTACCATTTTTCTACCGACTTCCAAAAAAAGGAGGAGATACTCAATTAAACTGTATTTTTTATGTTTGTTACCTCATAACATTCGAATGGGTGAACCGATTCTCATAATTATTTTAAGTTTTTGAGTTAAACACCAATAACTGAATAGAATGGAATTTGGTATTAATTTTTCAAATTGTACTTGTTATTATTTGTTGTTATAGCGGCAATAGAAATACATCATCTGTGAAAATTTCAACTGTCACGAGTCATGAGATACAGCCTGGTGACGGACAGACAAACAGACGGAGACGGAACAGCGGATTCTTAGTAATAGGATCCCGTTTTATCCTTTAGGCACGAAACCCTAAAATAGGCTCTTTAAATAATATGTCTTTACCAAGTGATTATAAAAAGAATTTGACTTCTACGCCTTAATTTGATTTTTTACTTCATGGTTGACACTACAACATCGTCCTCTTAAACAACACCTTTTTAAACATTTTAGCATAACTCGGGACTACCTACCGTTTGTTATGAAATTTAAATGTAATTAATTGAGAACCTTATTCTACAAAAACATCTAAATCGATCGAAAATTGACGAAGAAATCGGTAAACTTGTACATACATAGAAAAAGTACATACAGTTGAACAAAAACAGTCCTGGGGCCTTACTATCAGCTTCGTAAAAACCATGCAAGTGCCGTGCAGTTCTTAAATCTGGCATATAAACAGTTTTGAATGAAATCATACCATGACGCTCATTTAGGTGAACTGTTTGAATATTGTTTTCTCAAAGGTGAACGGATATTGTCTCTGTCATTCTAACAATTTACTATAACCAACATTGCAGACGCCTAGACGTTTGTAAGCTAATAAACTGAGTGGATTTAGAGCGGCATGTTAACGAGAGTCCATACAAAAATAAAGGTGAACGGTTTTGCTGCGGTTCTTGAATAGAAAGCCCGGGCAGGCCTGCTTTAAAGTTGTCATGGTACGAATAAACCGGGCAGTTGTCTAGAAGTCCTGCTTTAAGAACTCATAGTAAGGCCCCTGTTTTTTGAAGTCGTTTATAACTTTAAAAATGAGACTTACCATCTCTATCGTAATGGCTCCAAACCTCCATGAACTGGTTCGCGGATAGTTTCTTCAGCTCCCTCGAATCAGGATCGCGGAACTGCCTCATGAAGTTCGTAGCTCTCTCCAAGTTGAGCCTTTTGGCTGAACACATGGAGTCAATACTCATTTTTACGTTTAAAATCTTAAACTTCAACACTACTATCTATTTAGATCTATTTACGAAATGTGGCAACGTTTAACTTTGTGACTTGATTAAATTTAAATCGATTTTATCGATTAACTGATTCTACTTTACAGTAAATAAATATGTCCTTTTGTAATATAGTTTATATGGTACTAAAAATGATTTGGCGTGATTTATTGTCACTGTTTTTTAAAATTAAATCTTATTTGATAGGTTATACGAATATTTTAATTTTATTAAGCTATGGCACTTTTCATTTGTTATCTGAAACAAAAGAAGATAAAAGTTAAACACGGACAGTAAAGCTGTAATGCGCGGGTTACACGAGGCTAGTTTTTCAAGCGAGGATAGCAAGCCAGTTTTTTACTAAACTGTCCTGGCTTGCTGACCTGGCTTGGAACAGGCTAGTTTCGTTTACACGAGGCTTCATTATTTTAAGCAAGTACAGTTGCAGCAACTAAGGTGACCACGCGTCCATGAATTGCATGCGAAAAAAAACACATTATTCGTGAACGTGACATAGACAGGACAGTGACTTAATTATAGATAATATATTCACGGTTCTGACTGTTTGAAAAAAATCTCACTACACTACACAACTATAACTATTTACTTAAATTACTTGAGGAATGGCAAATGTACAAACGATTTATTTTTTACAAAGATTTTTTGAGAAACGAGTCCACTTCTAACGGAAAAAGGCCGAATATTCTTTTATAAAGAATCTAAAAAACTAAGACTACTATTTACACTCCATATCAATAAACATTTCAACTAAAAGCGTTCGTTCCTTCTTACAAATTGGCTACTATTCATATTTTACGAGGACCTTTCTACTCTTTTATTACGAATTTGTTGGCTCAGCTGGCGATACATAGTCATGAGCTCACCGGATCGTAGCGTATGAGACACTGTGAAATTACTGAATATTAAAAACGATATTCGAAGAAGTATTTAGTGACACTTCCGCTAAAAACAATGCTTATGCAAACGGGAAGTATACAGAATAAACAACACACAAAACAACCCAATCAACCAAAAACGATTCAATCGGTCTAGCGCTCGACGTGTCAACATCTCCTGAGGATGCCTGGTGTATAGGCGAAACACGTGTCGAATTGTTTTTGGTTGATTGGGTTGTTTTGTGTGTTGTTTATTCTGTATACTTCCCGTTTGCAGTTTGTGCGGGAGGGAGGCCATAAGCATTGTTTTTAGCGGAAGTGTCACTAAATATTTCTTCTACTATCGTTTTTGATAATGGATTTCCGCAAAGTAACGCCTGAATCAATAAATTACTGAATATTTGCGTCATATAGTAAAGAATCTGTAATTTGATAAATATATTTATAAGTTTCAAAAGTTACTGGTACCAGTAACTTTTGAAACTCTCGCGAATTGAATTCATGATTAAGGATAATATCGGAATTTTTATTATCAAAACATAATTGTATATATATAGTTGTATTATATAGTGCTAAGGTGTTCACATCGCGTTTCGTCTTTTAGCATTAGTGCCGAAACTGTCAGTATTGTGTGTCGGGACAATGGCTGTTTCAGTAATACCTAATTAATTTTAGCTTCAAAATGTGGGTAGTTGAATAAAACACCCGCCCCTCAAGATGGAGACACACGCTTCTCCAGTCTACTCGTGACTACGATCGATGCAACTCGATCGAAACGTCAAGGTTAGTCAGAATTATGTTTTGATAATTAATACTAGTATCTGTCTGCGATTTCGTCTGCGTCGAATAAGGTTATTGCAATCCCTCGGGAACTACCCGTTAAATCGGGAATAAAAGTAGCCTATGTATGAATCCCGAGTATAACTCATCTGGACTCAAATTTCATTCAAATCTGTTACTTTTAGCAGTTTCGCGCGATAGAGTAACAAACATCCACTCATCCAAAATTTCAATATTTATAATATTAGTGCGCGATTCCACTCCATGAGGCGACACCGTTAAAGAGAATTTCATAAGAAGCGAGAAAACCCGACTTACTCGATGGTTGGCCTGTTATCAAAAATACCATTTCAGTCCATACCATCAAAGCAAGTGCGCAAGCATAATTGTGTTACGGTGTGGAGGCACAGATGGCCTCGCACGAAAAATTGCTTTAAGTGTACAGAGATTGAATCGTTGACATATACAAACTATGATTTATCTTGTACACCTGTGGTACAGATTACTCAAAGTTTGTACTGTATATTTCCACGATATATTTACATCACACTTACGCAAATTTTCGTGCTACAAATTTTCGTACTCTAGTAAGTAAAATTGGTGGAAAGAGAATGAAAAACGAATGTCACGGTGACGCGTGCAGTCCAGTACTACGCAAAGCTACAGTTCTAAGCTCTGGGTGACTCTGCTACTGTAATGGGCAAGCATAATGCTCACCATCAGGTGCACGGCTTGCCCGTCTCGGAACTAGATATCTCAATAATATAGTTATATTATAATCACAACATAATCAAGGCAATTTAGATCGAAAATCATTGGTAAGTTCGTTTGATCATATAATGGTCCAGTTTTCGTTTTCTAGATTAATGGATATATTTGTTTAAATGTAGTATGTATTTTAGAGTTTGAAAACTATCGTGATTATCACACATGAGTCTAATATAAAGATACCGGCTTGACACGGTTTAAGTCCGACGTCGTTTCGAACGTGTAAGACGTTCTTCTACAGGGAGTGTTCAGGGAGTCTTGTCTTGTTGAATTGTGTAAATGTATGCATGTTTATGTACATGTTGGAGGACTGCAGTGAAAAGAGTTATTGCTGTAATGAAAGTTTATTAATCCATAGTCAAGACAAATTAATTTCATACATAAAATTATATACTAGCAATGAAAGGCAACTAAGATAATTATGTCCTGCTAAATAGAGCATTGAAAAAGTTAGCATCGTCAACTCTCATAATTGTTAGAGCTTGTGATGTGGTAATAGGTGTCCCATACCTCCCACGTTCACGTTCAACCGTCTTATAGATAAATAGAGTAGGCAGTTCAACTAGGCTTGCTAATAACGTACTTTTCTAGTTTTACTATGATAATATTGTAGTACGTTCACATTTAATTTAATTAATTATGTATCTATATATTCTAATATTGTTGCTAGGCTGATTGGAAAAAAGAACAACGAGCTTTTTAGTTAATTGGTTGAGGCTCAATAAGTTGTTAGGATACCAATTTTCAATATAACATAAACATTTCATAATATTTCCACTGCTAGGACTCGAGTCTTCCACCACGCGGGCTCAGTGCGGCTTGGTAGACAGACTAGTGGCCAACACATATCGAAGTTTTCAGGCCGCCCGGAGACCGTTGACAAAGCCTTACGACTGTCCTAAAACAAAATACCGAGACCGATGCACGGAATCGCTCAGTTGAACAATGCTACTAGCGGTCACCCATCCAACTCTTGACCACAGCAAACGTTGCTCAACATTGTTTATTAATTTAAAAAAACTTTACCTAACATTGTTAACTTAAGTCGAGCTCTGCTGCGAGCGGTTCAGATTCAATATACTCGTACCCCAGCGGTTCAAAAATATCCTTAGTTCGGACCTCATGTGGTATCATACTTAGGCTACGTTCCAGTAAGCGCCGAAATCACTCGCGGCGTTCGCACACCCGTTCCCTTATAAGCCCACGATCATCGTGAGAGAGCTCGTACGTCATCGATGACGTCACCGGAAACGCTCACGTCGCGACCACAAGGCTCGCGGTTCGAAGGTGGGTTTTCGCGGTCGTTGCGAGCTGTTACTGTCAAAGCATCAATTAAGTACAGGATTCATTGGATTTTTGACAGAAAATTCGGCGCGTTAATCGCGACCGCGTAACCGTTCCGTTTGGGTTGAACATTGCAAGCATTGATCCATAGCGGAACGCGAAACCGGGCCGCGACAGTTGTGACCGTTGACGGCACTTGCCGGAACGTACCCTAAGAGAAAACGGGTGTCATTTTGAAAACAACCTTAAATATATTTTTTGCCCACCTCATTTTAGGACGTAAGGGCTAGAGAAGGGAAGACAGAGCTAAACGTTGACTGTCCAGTGTCATATATGACGATCCCTTCTTGGGAAAATCGGCCAGAAAGTCTAGTATATCATGTATTTTTATATGAAATGGGTTGGCGTTACAGTGACCCCACCAAAATGTAATGCTATAGAGTATAAGAAATACATCGCACTTTTGTACTGCTTGACAATTACATTAGATATTTATTATTAATAAAGTGTGTAGTAGAACTCTTTGTGTACGAGCTCGTAGATGGAAGCCACTATACCTATTTCTACCGTCAAGCAGTAATGTTGCATTATTCTATTCCGGTTTGAAGAATCCATATCCATAGCTTGTGAAATTACAGACAAATGTTAGAAATGTGTAGAAAACGAATTCTATTTCATTGCAAAAGCATCACTAATGTATGCATTAGGATCCTTTTTCGAAAAAGTATATTTTATTCATTTTATTTAGAATTTAGCCTGAAGCAAACCTCAGACAAAATAAAAACATCAAGAAAGAAAGAAGAAAGAAAGAAAAAGTTTATTTCGGACACAGAAACACACAACAGCAAACAATAGACAATAAAAAAAATCAGCATAATGCTGCGGGCAAACCTACAGCGCTGATTTTCAGCCTAGGCCTAATGTGACGCACAGATTATTATAGGACAAATAAATATATATATTATGATGACAACAAGATTTATGCTGAAAATTTGCATAAATTGTGAGAAGTGTTGGAATACCATTGTGACCTAAGGTTAGTTTTTATAAAAGATATATAATTGTGTCAAGCATTTAAATAAAAGACTAAACATGACAACCCTGCATACACAATATTTTATGACACCCAGCCATAGAAAAAATAATAACATAACAATATAAAATAACAATAATACAACAAGACAGAATGTTGTGAACGGAGAAGTGAGGCCGGTTTTTTAAACTATATGTGCGTGACTCGGTACTGTCATGGTAATTCAAATTAAATTAAAGTTATTAAAATTTTATCAATAATTAATAAATTTAAATTAAATGATAATTAAAACTTTACGTGTTGCTTCCACGCGCCGCGATAGTTCGACTGACGCGCCAAGGCGTAGTTTCGTTGTACGTGTTGTATGTAAATATGTATGGACACGCCGAGGCGTAGTTTTACCCGGCCTCACTTCTCTGTTCACAGCATTCTGTCTTGACTTTTTTATTTTGTCTGAGAAGCAAAAAGGGTAAATTTCACTTCAATGCATTTACGAAAATTGTGTTAGGGGCTTAAGCCCTTGCCCTTACAAAGTATGTACCTAGTTGTCATGTAACGTATCACTGAAAGCCTTATGCTTATGAGTTTCAAATAATCTATAAATGCTTTTGTAAAAGTTCCAAGATCATTATCATTATTGTGTAATAAATACAAGCATTTGGTGCGTTGTAATGGTTTCGTGTAAGCCCAGCTATAAGTAACGACAGGAAAAGCTGCAATAAGGATCCTCAAGTAACGGTCAAAGCTACGAACTGAAAGTTCATTTGTATCCAGCAGTTTGTAAGTACGCGATAGAATAACAGTATGTTTTTGCAATTGCACAGTCATATCGGAAGAGTTTTATCGTCTCCCATATATCCTCATTACGATTTTAAAAATAATATATCTCTTCTAAAAATGGATTAAAAAATCTGAGAGCGTAAGTATTAAACTGGGTTCATTATCATGTAAAACATATGGCCTTGATTCAAGCTACGGGTAAAAGTAATCACTCATGAGGGTACCCTCAAAGTAAAATCTCACGTCTTTTGTATGGGCACAAAAACCTCGGCTAAGGCCTCTTTGAGATCAGGTTTACCATGTCATTAACTTTGTTGCGGTCTGTAACGTTCTCCATTTTTAACTGATTAACGTTTACAAATACGTTGAGGGTTTTTAAATTTAATATGAGACATTTTTCCTTGTTACTTTTATGAAAACATTGTGAAAAATATATTTGAAATGAACTGGCTTTAACACGGGTTGCACTTATGAACGACTTTCGATATTATCAAGTGCTTGACTTATTAACCTATGAAAAGCGAGTCACCCTTGGAGTGATGATGTCGTGTCCAATATAAGCACGGGGAAACCTGGTTTGAGTTCCAGTTTACCACTCATGCTATCACAATAGTATAAATTATTCCTTTTGAAACTGTATTACACTCATCATTGATATCATGTTTTCATTACTTGTAACTGTTTGTTGAAATAAATGATTTATTGTTATTATTATTTTTATTCAATTTTATTCACGGATTTGTTATCCGTGGCGCTAAAGCCAACACTCATAGGCGTGTTTGGTATAAAACATACAAAAGTGTATAAAAACAGTATTTGGGATGACGGTGACATGGATTATCTATTACAAAAATGGGTAAAATTACGAGGCAATGATATGAAGTTATAAATGATAAGGGAGATATAAGACTATGGACGAGACTACAGCACCTGCCAATTTCAGTCTCATATAAAAATATTTAGGCGGGTGGTGACTTGCCACCCACTTAACGGGCCCCCCATAAGAGCCACCATCAATGGTGACAAAAGGGGCAACGTTGGTGTGGATGGCTAAAGGGTTTCGAGAGGTTTGCTGCGGTTTCACTAGAGCGCTACTACCGGCGTTATGCCCTTTAACACTTCCACCCTTGGAGCTTTTTGTTACTTTCTCTTGTGTCTCAACCCCCAGACGGTCAATTAAAGCAAGCCGGGGGTCAGGGGTCTCATTTAGCCCCAGGGAGAATCAGGATCTACGGTGTCGTCATTCACCGTCGGCTCTGCACAAAGCCGCCCCTGCGGTCGGATTAATATTATATGTTTCAGAATCCTTAAGAGGCAACTCAGAGAACGGAATTTTATACGCCGTAATGATAATACATAACTGGCATAGAAGTATCATTGGTAATGTTTTTTCGTGCCTCAATTTTAAGCGGCTTGCATGTACATGTGAGGTTCCTTCTGTGTATCTTCTGTATATATAAAAGCGAAAGGTGACTCACTCACTCACTCATCACGAAATCTCAGAAACTACAAGTGCTAGGTTTCAAATTTTGCACGCGGGTTCTTTTTAGGACTTAGGTGCTCACTCAGACGGGGTTTTATGAAATTCAACCCCTAAGGGGGTCAAAAGGGGTGAAAACGTTTGTATGGAAAGTTTTGTGTTTTCGAACATACAGTGGTGAAAATTAGCATTTGGACAGTTTGAAATGATGATTTCAATATTTATTGACAGGGATGACTTAAGGGGGAGAAACGGGATATTTTTTTTTCAAAAGTTGTCTGCTTTTGGAGCTACAGTGATGAAAATTGATAACTGGATAGGTAATTCAAAATAAATAGTGTTGCTTTCAATATTTTGGTCAAGGATGACTTAAGGGGGTAAAACGAGGGATGTAAAACTACGACATATTATAAACTGTAGAGGTCAAATTTCTGTACAATGAAAACTATGCTAAAACCCGAGTCAGGGGATGTAAGGAGTGAAAAAATAAGTTCAAATTGTTTGTTTCTCTGTATGTTTGTATGTCTGTTTGTACGGGCTAATCTCCGAAACGACTGGACCGATTTAAATGAAATTTCGTATGGTGGTAGCTTATATCCCTGATCAACATATAGGATATTTTTGATCCCGGTAAATTAAAGAGTTCCCGTGGGATAATTAAAAATATGTAATTACCCTATCCCGCGAGGCCACGCGAGCGTAGTCGCTGGCGGGTCGGCTAGTATAATATATAATTATAGTGATTACAATTCCTATACCTAAAATGCCCTTCAAACCCACAAAATAACCCTTACAATACAGTTCCGAGGCAGAAGTGTACGTAATAGGAGTATTTAGATAAAGATAATCTTCTGATATTATTTTCTTTAGCGTTTGCTGACATTTGGAAAACGTCCGCACGTCCCATCGAGTCAAGTCAGGCGAACGCAATTTATTATACGAACTTTATTTGTGCCCAGTATTTGTCAACTGGTACTAAGTAGTCGTAACAGTTAGGGCTGCTACCTAAATAAAGGAATTTTGCATGCCTTTGTCAGTTGTTCAACTGTGAAGCAGTAGTGTGCAAACATACCTTTAACCTTTTTTATACTTTTTCGTTTATAACCAAGGGTCTCCCGTTTGTCCACGATGTACGTTCTGAAGGCCAGAATTTCCAGAACGAAAACGTTGGAACCAAATATGTAAGTACAGTATTTTTTACAGTTGCTTCCCCATGCACATCATTAAATATTCGAGCTGTTTTTGCAGCGTTAGTGTCATGGTAGAACTCGCATTCGTGAATAACACGATATTTTATTATCCATATTGTCACCAGACCGATGTCAAAGAAAAACCAAATTGCGCCAAAACATAAGTCAATAAATTTTACTCGCAAATACACAAAAAATAAATTTGTATTATGTATTCCTAGCAAATTCCAGATATTTTAGATCTAAGAGAATAGTTGACGTAACGCCAATATCATAATAATAATCAAAAAGGACCTCATAATAATAATAATAATAATAAGAGACGCAAGAGCAAGAAACAAAAAGCTCCAAGGGTGGAAGTGTTAAAGGGCATAACGCCGGTAGTAGCGCTCTAGTGAAACCGCAGTACACCTATCAACACCCTTCAGATATCCACACCAACGTTGCCCCTTTTGTCACAATTGATGGTGGCTCTTATGGGGGGGGCCGTTTAGTGGGTAGCAAGTCACCACCTGCCTAAATATTTTAAGATGAGACTGAAATTGGCAGGTGCCGTAGTCTCGTCCATAGCCCACTATCTCCCGTACCACTAATAAGTACATATCGATAGCCATGCCCATTTTACTCATTTTTGTAATAGATATACCATGCAACCATCCATTCAAAATGTTTCTGTTTTTATACTACATTGTATTTTTATACCAAACGGCCCTCTAAGTGTTGGCTACAGTCCCACTTATGCCTATGTAAAGAACCGGGTGAAACCCGTGAAATATGTCAAATAAAAGGAATAATAATAATACTACCAAATATAATAAAAGTGTATACTAAATATGAAATTTAAAAATCTATTCATCTAAAAGAAAAAGATATTTTATTTCAGGTGCAAGACAAACCACTTGAAAAACTACGAGTACATTTCATATACATAGTGAAAGGTTCTCGAGTGGCGACCACGCACCGGAAGACGATGTGTAGGCCGGCCCCCTGCTAGGTGGACCAACGACCTCGTCCAAACCGCGGGGAATCGTTGGATGCAGGAACTAGTAACCGGTCCAAGTGGCGTTCTATGTTCAGCAGTGGACGTCTTCCGGCTGATAATGATGATGATGGTGATGATGATTATATACATAGTGATCACTATCGTAAAACGTGTTTTGTATGGAGTAGAGTACAATCTCATACTCCCGCACAAGGGTTCTCTGTATCGGGGAAACCATGGATACACATAACACAACACAACATTCTTGATCCAAGAACAAACGATTCCGCTCATCAGACTAATTTTGCCCCGACCATGGATAGTACGTCAGGGTCACGTCATGCGCAATGAGAAATACGATCTTCTCCAACCAATCATGCAAAATAAAATCCTAGGACGTAGACGACCAGGCAGAAGATGTACCGCATGGCTCAAATATCCCCGGACGTGATTCAACATGAGCAACAGATCGCTATTTTGGGTAGCTGCATTTAAGGTCCGAATAACACCGCAAGAAGAAGATGGATAGAACCTGGAACTAGTCTCCCATAATCGTAAGCATCACAACTTGATACTCATAGGAGTTAATAATGCTTCAAGAAAATTTTATTGCCATAAATCTGTAAAACACAATACAATACATCAATCACACAAAACTTTAGATACAAGTTGTACGGCACTACAGTTATCAGTAGCAGGCATGGTGCACACCATCAGGTACAAAAAAAAACTTGAGAGGTGTCAAGGGGACACCCGGATGGAACGAAGTTCCTCATCAGAAAAAATAATGCTATAAATCCAAACCATGGTAAACATTCCAGTGATAGGTTCCGATAATCGCGCGTATAGGGTTACTTCAATAAAACTTCTTTCTGCGTATGGGAAGTGTTCAAAAATATATATTTCTCAAAATTACATATTACATCCAGTGAATGAAATGCCTCCGCGAGCTAACTTTACCTGAGTCGCCATCTAGTATAAATTTACGGAACTAAATGGCGCCACTTGCTACGATTGCAACATCTGGCTTGCTTTCTCTAAGAGAGAGAGAGAGACAGACAGAGAAACATGCGACGCCGCACTTCACAACAGTGTATGTTGTTACAGTCATTACTATCCTTCCATACATGTACTTCGTATAAAACAAAGTCGCTTTCCGTATCTGTATGTTTGTCAGTATGTCTGTAACACCTGTAATATACGGTAACGCCTAAACTACTTCACGGATAATGATGCAGTTTTCACCATAAGTTAGACATTTTTTAAAGAAGGTTTATACATTTTATCTTACTAGCAATAATGCGAATATTTGGATGGATGGAAGTTTGTTAATCAATCCACCAGAACACTGAATGGATTTGGATGAAATTTGGTATGTAGATATAGATATGGAGCTGGAAAATGTAGGTCAACTAGGATAGCATAGGATACTTTTCATTATCATCATCATCATCATAGACTACCACGCGGGTGTAAACGCGGGGCGGTGCGTATATAATAAAACCTATTTAGTTTTTTTTATGTAAGTAGAGAAATATAAAATACCAATTTCACTTTTTTTCTCTAAATTGAGACAACACATGTGATATGCCAGGGCAGGTCGCTAGCTGTTGATAACATTGTACTTAGCAAACTAGAACAAATAAAACTTGTAACAGGTAACCCTGGTTCAGGTGGTGTCAACTTTACGACGGGAGGCAACCCTGTCGGCAGGTGGAGCCAACTTTACGGCTTAGAGAAACATCCGATTTCATTGTGCCCTATTTGTTATGCCAATAAATATTCCTCGCAATTTTCCCGTTATATTTCCAGATTACCACTAAACCAGTTCAATGAGGCGGTAGTCCTATTACACCTATGTAGGGTATCCTTTTTTGTTTGCTCCCTAGATCTAAATAATGAGATTAATTTTTAAAGGTAAGCGAAATCAGTGTGTGTTAGTCATGAACAAGTTAATTTGGTTGTACGTTGAATCAGGCGTCACTGTACGGAAATGCAAATTAATAATAAAATTATGATATTAAAAGGTAATGTTTAGTGACACTTTCGACTAGAAAAATGCTTATGTCAGAAATGAAGTGTGCACCGCATACAATTTATGCAGGAAGTATACAGAAGTAACACGTAATGCAACTCAACTCAAACAAAAACTCTTCGACACGTGTTTCACGTCTACACGAGGCATCTTCAGGAGGCGTTGACTCGCCAAGCTCTAGAACGAGAGAACACTCGCATACATTTTATGCGTAAGAGAGGGATATCGGAATAACATACCACGGATACCTCGCTTGGATGAAAAAAATAAATGACATGCAAGACACGCTTCATAAATAATCGCTTAAAGGAGTACTTTGCGTCCAGGAACGGAAAATTTGATTCAAGTATAAAATATACAATATTTTACAGGCCTCAACCCAGCTAGAAGATTGCGAAAATAATCAATTGTTACATAAGTAACATTTTATTTCTTCGAAACAATAGTGTAGTTTATTTTAAAAAATACCTTTTAATAGTAGGCATACTTATTGTTTCAGCGTAGTAAATTGTAAATTATCTAACAAACATAGAATTGATATATTACAGTATAAAACATAAAAACAGAGTGTACAGTTTAAATTTGAAGCCTTTGGTCCTCTATGTAGGGCCACAATGTGTTTCGAACACCAGCACCTCTTCCATTTTTAATTCAGTTAACAAAAATGATGTTTAGGCATAGATATATAAAACGAAGATGATATCCAAAACTATCAAAGGTTGTGCTTGCCAATATATACTAAGTACATATCATTGTATGCTTTATACCTACGAAGTAATGACTTATTATTTCTTCGTAGCTTTATACATGTTGTATGTGTATGTTCATGTGTGCGTGTGTGTATGATCTACTCGTAATGTTATTATTGTACTGCCGTGCGATTCTGTAATGAGCTCACCGATGTCAAATACTTCCCCCTTACTTATGGTTGTTTTTCCAACGCTTCTTGTCATCTCTTTATTTGTTTCACGGATGTTGCCAAAGATGCTACTATGTTTGCACTTAGATAATCGCACGGCAGTTGAGGAGCTGCATAATCAAAATGTCTTTTAGCAAATTTGCTCCGAGCATATGTCACTAGACAATGGTCGAGGCGTTTGTTTGATGTGGGTAAATGTGATACAATATTTTTGTGGTACCTTCTCAGAGCCTAATATATATAAACTTTATTTACAGATTCCTAAGAGAGGACCAAGTTCGACGTGAATTCGCCACCATACGATTTCACCCAGGTTCCTCAGAAAAATCTCCTGAGTTCAGTGTGTGCGACAGGTGTTCGGTTGGGTGGGAGATCGTTCTCCGCAGTAGCGTTGAGACGCCCCCCACACTTCCCTCACCCCCTCCCCGCGCAACTCGGAGGTTTTCCACGAACTCGCTTGTTTGTCAGTGTACGGTTGCATTGTGGTCGTAGGTCCGCCCCGGCGTGATCTCCCACGTGCCTCACCCCCGCTCACTAACGGACTTCGCTCCCGAATTTGAAGTGTTCCAGGGACTTACTCGCTTCCGCGCTTCACGCTAAAGGAGATACATATACTGACTAGGGGTTTACTTTAAACCTCAGCTCAGTATCGAATTTAGTCAGCAGTTCTAAGTAAAATACACCTCACTGAGATATCCGCTAGCTGCGAGAGCGCTTCGGATATTTTTTTTTATGTACAATAGGTTAGCGCTTGACCACAACTCGCCTGATGTTAAGCGTAGTTGTGATCTACGATGGAGCGCGCTTACCTAGAAGATACCGATTCACTCTCGACTTAAAGACTCGTAGATTATATTTATCAGGAAACAGAGACATCGGCAGTAAGTTCCACAGTTTGGCAGTTCGCACAATGTAAGAGCCAGAAAACCGCTTAGTGCGAGTCCCTGGAACTTCAACCATGTAGCGGTGACGCCTTGAGGTGTCTCTGCTCGTCCGGTGATAAAATGGGGATGGGGGAATAAGATCGTGTAATTCCGATGCACACTCTCCGAAGTGCAACCGATAAAAAACCGAAAGGCAAGCAACTTTGCGACGATGTTCTAAACTTTGCAGCTTAGATTTGCAAAGGGATTCACTGCCTATGAGCTTCCTGGCTCTCTTCTCAATCGATTCCAGCGCCTGAAGCTGACATTTAGCCGATCCATCCCAAAGGTGCGAACAGTACTCCATGCACGACCGAACTTGTGCTTGATACAAGGTAAGCAACTGTTCCGGCTTAAAGTACTGTCGCACCTTTGCGAGAACACCCAGCTTTTTGGCAGCCAATTGAGCCTTCGACTCAATATAGGAACCGAAGTTGAGAGTTGGGTTCAGAGTAATGCCAAGAAGCTCCAGGTGGTCAGTGATCGGCAAAGTTGTACCACGGAAAGTCGGAGCCAGATCAAATGGCCTCCTCTTGGCAGAGAACAGACACGCCTGGGTCTTTGCTGCATTGAACTTCACCAGGTTGGCATCGCCCCAGTCGGAGACTGCCTTAAGGGAGAGGTTCAAGCGCTCAACCATGGTCTCTCTTAGTGACTGAATTTCGGCTGCACTGGCACGCGCGTTGGATATATAGCTCTCCACAACAGTGCTGTCGTCTGCATACCCAAAGATACCGGGTTTTAGCAGATCGTTGATATGGAGCAAGAAGAGTGTTGCAGAGAGCACCGACCCTTGAGGAACACCGGCATTAATCGCCCTTGGATCGGACGAGCGGCCATCGATGACCACTCGTATAGATAGATTCTCGATTCCTCAGAAAGTCCGATATCCACGCAATGAAACCAATGGGCAAGCCGAAAGAGGAAAGCTTGCTAATAAGGCAATCGTGCCAGACCCTGTCGAAGGCCTTAGATATATCTAGGGAAACCGCAAGTGCTTCCCCGTATTTCTCTATGGCTTCACTCCAGATGTGTGTGGCGTATACTAGAAGATCCCCAGTGGAACGATTCCGGCGGAAGCCATATTGTCGATCACTGAGGAGGTCATTAGATTCTAGATACGCCAGGAGCCTGCTGTTCAAGACACGTTCCATGCTCTTACAGAGAATGGACGTGACTGAAATGGGTCTGTAGTTAGCAGGGTCAGCACGACTACCTTTTTTGGGCACGGGGTGCACGTTAGAAAGCTTCCGAGAACTCGGTACTTTGCCAGTCTTAAGAGAAAGCCGAAAGAGACGTGTCAGTACAGGAGCCAACTCAGGTGCACATGTCCTCAAAACTATGGCCGGAATACCATCAGGACCACTGGCTTTATTCACATCAAGATTGCGTAACGTTCTGCGAACCTCAGCTTGGCGAATGTTAATTTCCGACATAAATGTCGAGCAGCCAGAAGGAGTTGGAGGTATCGCGCTACCAGCATCAAGACGCGAATTTTCCGCAAATAGAGAAGCAAACAAGTTTGCTTTCTCTTCAGCGGTGTGTGCCAGCGTCCCATCAGGTTTCAGCAATGGAGGCAGAGAGGGGCGGCAGAAGTTCCCTTCGACCGACTTAGCCAGGGACCAAAAAGCTTTACTACCCGCAGGGTACGAAGCTAATTTATCACCTACTCGGCCGATGTGGTCAAAGCGAGCCCTCCGAAGCACCTTTTTGCAGGACTTAGCAGCCTTGTTAAACGCTATCTTCTTCTGACGTATGTCCCTTGCCTTGCGGTGTCGAGCGTCAACCCAGGAGAGGTACGCTTCATGCTTCAGCGCTTCTGCGCGTTCACATTCAGGTCCAAACCATGGGCGAGCTTTGCCGGACAGCGTTGAATCCGAGTATGGAATAAAATACTCCATACCCAGACGCAGTACCTCCGTCACGGCATCCGCACAGGTTGAAGGATCATCGGAAGAGAAGCACACAGGCTGCCAAGGATAAGATGCAAAGAAAGACCGCATCTCGTCCCAGTCTGCTGACTTGTATCGCCACAGCCGCCGGGTGCCACAAGGGCTGGGATCAGGCGGGGAGTAGACTGATACAGATTTCACCAGACAGTGGTCAGAACTACCCAAGGGTGATGATACTGACACTGAGTAGCGGTCTGGATCTGTTGTCAGCAGAAGGTCCAAGCAATAGGGTGTGTGGGAATCAACGTCAGGTACCCGGGTAGCATCTCGGACCAGCTGGGTGAGATCTAACGCTAAGGCTAGGTTTCGCGTCTCTCGCCCAGCATGGTCAGTGTCCTGGTATGGGTACAGCCACTCCTTGTGGTGGGCGTTAAAATCCCCCAGAAACACTAACTGAGCCGACGGATACCTTAGTTGAGCCACATCCGCTGCCTCACTAAGGTATTCAGTGAGCCTGGAAGTCTCCTGATCTCCGCTGTGCGAACGGTAGACACAAGCGTAGAGAATCTTCTCAATACCAGTGTCCACTAGGACCCACAAAACGGTAAATCTATGATCTTCAAGAATACGGAGACGCTGACAGCAGATGTCATCCCGGGCGTACAAGCATACACCAGCCCGAGCTTTGAAATTGTGCTCAAGGGTGTACCCTGGGTACAACAAGTACGCCAAGTCTGACGGACATCCGATCTGCGTCTCCGTTAGAAACAAGAGTGACGGTTTTTCGGTTTCTAGATGGTAGTGGACCGCCGCGAGATTGGAGTGCAAACCTCGGATATTAGTGAGGTGCACTTTTAGAGAAAGAGCGTGCAACCGCTGTTTTACCGTTTTCCTCTTATTTCGTGTCATGTCATCGAGTGAATTTTGTCGGTGAGAAGGTAGCAGTGGAATAAGGCTTCACGATACTGATCAGTAGACATACATACAAAGCAACACCTGTGGGGAACTAGTCTGGAGACTGCGGGGACGCCCGAGCCCCCCCGGGGATGTCCATCGGGCCCTTTCTTCCGGTCGCCGACCGGCACGATGGCGCATCCCGGGATTTTTCGCTAGTTGGCGGGGCAGCCTTTCGTGAGTGGCTAGTTCACTACTTGGGCCCCCTACTAACTGCGGTCAGCCAGCGGTGCACCGTGCCTCGGATCCCGCTACCCTCCGCGACTAGTTACCCGATGAAGCATTAGTATGCATGTCAAAAACGATCTTGTATCTATGAAGCAGCCATTCCGACCCACCTCCTCGAACGGCGACACCGGACATCGCTCCGGAACACGGCTAGGCCGCTTGGCGGCGCGGCTTTGTCCGGTGGGTGGTCACTAGCCACGGCCAAAGCCTACCACCAGTGTTTTGTTGCCTGTTTAGCACCACCCGGGAACCACGTGTGGGGTTTCAGATTTGGGGTATACTCCCACGGACGGGGGCAACTCAGTTCCCCAAATATACTCATAGGAAGTATAAATTAGTTATCTTTTTATTCTGAACATTCTGCATATCTCGGCTTTCACATGTCGAGGAAAGACCGCCCGCCGCCTCGTAGTAGGCCCGGGCCATACGATGATTTTTCGGTGTCGGATGATGACGAAGCCGGACTCGTTCCGCTAGAGGCTAAGTCCCCTAGACGGTGCGAAACCGAAAGAGTGTCTCCGATTTCAACAGCTGGCCCATCAGCAATAACAGGTTCCCCGAAGGGAAAATCTAGGTTTCATATAGGTACGAACAGACCAGAGGCCTCCGACCTAGAGCTCGGCACTGTCACACCTGAGCGTGCGGCAGTCGGCGAAACCGACCGGAAGCCTCCGGCCAGAGGCGCCTTAAAGAAAAGGCGTGACTCCTCGGTAGAGGACTTGGGGGGTGACGAGAAAAGGTGGCGTCAAAAAACGTCAGTCACCCCACCCACATCAGCATCACGATCGCGCTTGGCAACAAGCCGCGCGCAACAACAAATTAGTCAATCTAATTCTTCAGTATCGTCGTCGGAGGACAGGCCTGCCAACATCACGGCCGACTCTGACGACGACAGTGATGTGGAGCAAAACTTGCCCCCACATGCCAACACCGACTCGACCTCGTATGCGGCGATCGAGTCGGTACCGATGGACGCGGCACCTATGCCGTCCCCACCAACACCGCCGGCTGAAGCAGCGCGCTCTTACGCAGCGGCGCTAGCTTCGCCGACAACTGCAAGGCCCGGCCCCCCTACGGCGAGCCAGGCCCCTCCAGCCACTACGACTACATTACCGAAAGGCTACCCACCGATTATGATACAATCGCTGCCGGACTGGGTAATCTTTGACAAACTTAAATTGAAGCTGGGTCATCCGCTAAGCGTAAAGCCTATAGGCAAGGGCTTCCGCTTTGCCTGTAAGACAGCGGATGAGTTTAGGGCGGTGCAGCGCGCCCTAACGGAAGCAGCAGCAGCCGACAAGCGGGTCGCGTGGCACTGCTACGCAGAGGCCTCCGACCTGCCTACCAAGATCGCCATAAAGGGTTTGCCTTACAGCATAGATCCGGCAGTGATCATCGCGGAGCTCGTAGCCAAAGGCTTCGAGGCCAAGTACGCGAAGGAGATCCTGCCGAGAAGAGGAAGCAAAGGTGGACCCACCTACTATGTTCTCCTCGATAAACTTAGCAATGACGATAAAAAACAATTATACAACATTAGTGAGTTTTTACACATTCCAAACATTCGCATCGAAGGGTGGGTACCGCGTGCCGGTACGGTCCCACAGTGCCATAGGTGCCAAATGTTTGGTCACGCCTCGGGAGGGTGTCATCGCCCCCCGCAATGTGTAAAGTGCGCGGGCGAACACGTCGCGTCCGACTGTGATCGCGATCCCAGCCAACCTCCTAAGTGCGTCAACTGCAGGGGCAAACATGTCGCCTGCAGTCGCAAGTGTCCGCATTACCTTAGGGAGGCCAGGAGGAGGGGGCTCAAGGTACAGGGCCCCTTCCCTCGAGTTGCCCCCCAAGGTCCAGTCAATCAGCAGCAGCGCGCGAAGGTGGTTCGCGCGCCGCAGGCTGACCAACAGCAAAGCCGGCAGCAAAAGCCGGTACTGGTAGCGCCTCGTGCGGCTATACCGGCCCGCACTGAGAGCGCACCAGTACGCCCTACCACATCCGATCCAGCACCTTCGCTAGCGCCAGCGGCCAACCTCCCTACGGGTAGAGATGAGCCGCTGCCGCAGCGAAAGCGTCGTAGGAGGCGTAACCGCCCCAAGAAGCAGAAGGAAGGCGGCCCCAGGGCGGCCTCAACCCCAATACCGCCCACAAAGGCGGATGTACAACAACTACCTAAAGGGCCAGCTGAGGACACGCGAGGGCATCATACGCCCGCGTTTGTGCCACTCCAAGTCGTCAAAAGACGAGTGGCCGAGTACCAACAACAACAGCAACATCGGATTGCAGAAGGTCACCCGGCGCACCCGCCTGTGACCGCGCCAGCACCTGCGCCACGCAGAAACGTACCAATACAACACCATCAAGAACCAGCGGTCGGTTATGAGAATGTGATATTTACAATTATTAGCATCCTAACCGACCTGCTGATGACTCTAGCAGCAGGCGCTGACCTAAGGGTGGCGGCCGAAAAAGGCCTGACGGCACTCGCCCGGGCCCAGTACGGCCGCTAACTATTATGAAGTACAAACGACAAGACAGAGACAACACTAGACAAAAGAGGGAGATAGATATACGGACGTATCGACGCTAAGGCGCGCTAGGACCGACCCGCGAGTTGCGATGGTTAGCAAGAACCACCTCCGGACGGAACAGCGCGCCATACATAAGATTGTATAGCGCAGCCTTTATGCGCGGTACATTTTCCTGCGTAGTATTGCCGCGACTATTGCGGCATGCTACGTAGACAAATGAGATACCGGGAGGTAGTAGCCCCCCGAGGTACCGCAGAGGTAGGGAGCGGAAGCTCGAGGCCTCCACCAGCCCCCAGAGGGTTGAAGAATTACGTCGTCGATTCCTAAGAGCAAGTCAGATGTTCAGATTTTATCAATCACTCGATCAGCCGTATAGTTAAATGCACGCATGTTTGTATAAACGATATATTTTCATCCACAGGAAATCATTTGACCTTTTTACAGCGACATTTTCAATGTCTCTCCCTTAAGAGCCCAATAATGGTAACAAATCATTATTTATTACTCATTCGTTGTTTGACGAGCTATTTACGTCGTCCTAAGTTACCAATAACGTTAAAATATTAACATCACGTGCGCTGGCTGACGTATGTTCGGATAATAGTCCCCAATCGTAGGTATATTAAAGTTTGTAAATACGCCATGTGTTTTAGAATACGGCTGAATTGTTTTCATTTTGAATTCTCATTGTTTATGAAGAATTCCGATGCGATTTAGCTAGCTCATTAACAACATAACGTTAGTAACATAAAGTGTAGGTACTTACACATATTTAACATATTCATGACGAAAATATGAAAATATATTCCACACAGTCGTAAAAGCTGGAGGTCCAGGGTCCGTCAAAGACCCCACATGAAACTTTGCTGGTTTTATTAAAGAAAGAGCAAGCAAATAGCCTATTGTATAATTTTACTTCTCAAAGATGTTTCTTATTTATGGAAGCTTTTTAAGTTCTGCCGTGCTATTCTGTAAGAGTAAACATCCTTGCATCTTTGACAACATCCGTAAAACAAATGACGAGATGACAAGAAACGTTGGTACAAAAACAACCTTGTGTACAAGGACGATATCTCATAAAGTATTTGATATCGGTGAACTCGGCGACGAGTCATTAGAGAAACGCACGGACGGATTTACTTTACAAATATAAAAGTTGCAAAAAGAACACAAAACTTAACTGGGTCGAGATGATGACTATAAGTGCGACCCGTCGCCCCATTGTGGCGGAAGACTGCTTGGGCGTTTAGTAGATTTAACGCCTTTCCGTCAACTCCATGTCAGAAAAACTGAGCACAGCATTTTTTCCTGCCAAAAAGGAGCTATAATACAGACTAAAATTTTTTTGTGATAGATTTTTTCAAAGTCCGCCTGGGCAAGTACCACCAGATTACCTTTGGCATTGCCGTAAGTAGGCAGACAGACATCTAATGGAAAGTGGTCACCGTCGCCTATAGACATTTGCAACACCAAGAACGTTGTCAACGCGCTGCCAACCTCTTAAAGAAATAGAATAATATAGAGTAATAATAGAGGTGGAGAGGGAAAAGTATGGGAGAAAGAGAGAGGAAAGGGGGATTGGGCTCCGGAACCTGCCACAGATCGACTCAAACGCAATAGCAAGCTATATTACTTAACGTCGGTGTTATGTGGAAGTGTGGTACTTCCCCGGTCGTTTCGGCCCATTCGTCTGTAATCCACAGGGTTACAGCGTGGCACTACCACCAAACGACCATCTTTGCCAGTTATACAACCACCAGGCAATACTGCACAAACGTTGCTAGGTTTCGGGTTGAGAGGCAATGTTTCCAGTGAAATTATAGAAGAGATTTAAGATCATACATTCCAGAGTGATGAACTCAGTTCTTAATCGTTCTATATGGGACACTTACTTATTCATATGGTTGCATAACATGTTTACCGTAAAATATTATATATAAATATCGATATATCATAAAGGTATCTGACATCGGTGAGCTCGTCGACGTAACGACGAATAATTAGAGAATCGCACGGCAGATGTTTGGTGGTAACCTCTTGATGCGGCCATAACAATGAGACATTAAGCTGTTTAGCCTCATGTGACTCTAATAGTAATCATACTATTCAACCAGAAGCCGGTATTGCGAATATTGCTTCGCGGTAGAAATAGGTAAGTGAGATGACAGTACTTCCCTGGATGAACTCATTACACAAAGAGTTCTACTGCCCCACGTATGGAGACGGATCGACATCTATTGAACAGCTTTGACAAGCCCTTGAAAATCAAATAGTGATTTAAATTTCGATGTTCGGACGGCAAGCCTCGTTGACCTAGTCATGGCGTCTGAAACGGATTGTCGGAAGACGCGGGTTCGAATCCCGTCCGAGGATGTGTATTTTTATCACTAAAGTTCTAGTTTTACGTAGTTAGGAGGAGTTAGATACTCGTATACACACAGACAGACGTGAAAAGCGACTTTATTTATATTCTAGGTATGTAAGAAATTATGGTTTTTAATCGCTGACGCCTGCAAAGAATACAACATTTAAACGTAATATATATTTTTATATAATACTAGTTGACCCGCCAGCGGCTTCGCTCGCTTGGTCTTGACGATCTTCGATAAAAAATGTTTAATTAGACGCTGTAAAGGGCCATAAGGGCTGTGATCTATATTTAATGCACATTGTACTAGGGTGCTTGATTAAATAAAGATTAATGCTTTGTTGCTTGAACTCACTTCGTAAATAAGCCAATATTTCTTTAAAAAGTAAATAATAAAAATGGTTATTGTGGGTTGTCCCTAAGAGCTAGACAAATACCATCGCAGACTTTTTTGTAGACCGTTTTTTAGGTGTACAATACTGCAGTACATTATTTTGATTTATCTCGTAGGGTTCAGCCAGCGTTTGCAATGTAAGCGCAAAAAATGGGTTTATTTACGACATCACATTAGAAACCTCCAAAATTATCAGTGAATTAAGTTACCGGCAATCGGAGAGTTGAAAAAAAAAACCGAATATACTTGTAAAATTTAATTTAATTAATATAAAATGTTACAATAATATAAATATTCTTATGTACCATTTAGTAATGTGTTTCCACATAGACGTATGATAATGGAATGCTTAAAATAATTACTACATAAAATGATCGCGACAATAATGCAATGCTGCATCGGCGAATCCATTTTGTCCGCTGTCACTACTGCGTCGGCGATTCCCATAGAGCGAGTATATATAATTCCTCCCCCCTGGAACGGGACTATTTTCTCTACTATATTATGCATGTATTATACAAATAAACCTTCCTCAAGAGGAAGTGGTAAATATATAATAGATAGAGTGATTCAAGAATCATTCTATTGAGAAAAACTACATTAACATCCGTTGCGTACTTTTAAAGATCTAAGCACACATAAGGACAGACAGACAGCGGGAAACGACTTTGTTTTATACTATGTAGTGATGAAGTCCCTTATAGTTGTGCCGTTTTATAATGCTGGTGTATGAAACCGTTTTATAGGTGACGGTGTGACGGTACACGTGTGTAGATAAATTGTAAAAAAAAACTCCCTAGAAGTCATGCGTTAGTCATGCGTTCATCGATTATTGCAAATAAAATATAATTATAATACCTCATAATATCAAACATTATACCTAAAGCATCGTAAAATAACATTTATTTTACGATGCTTTAGGAGATGCTATTTATAGACAAAAACAGCATTTAAATCACCGTCTCCGGGAAGGGTGCCCAAAAGTGTGGAAATATGAACTCGTCAAATTTTTTTATGTTTTGATTTGCTGGCGTTTGACCGCTATCTCACCTGCTGTTAAGTGGTGATGCGGTCTACGATGTATCATAACTGCCTAGAAGATACCTACTTATTCGTGACTTAAAGAGACACCCAGATTGTATGTATGGGGAAACACAGACTCAGGCAACGAATTCCACTCCTTAGCCGTACGCATTATGAATGTGGAAGCGAAACGCTTCGTGCGCAGTGCTGGAATTTCAACTAAGAAGCGATGTCGCATCGCCGTACGTCTGGTCGTTTTTAAATGGAATGGGGATGGAGGAATCAAGTCATGTAACTCCAGAAAACACTCCCCGAAATGTATCCGATAACAAGTGCAGTTTGAAAAATTTAATATCGACTTCCATTCCATTACTTTGGTAAAAATCTGTTATTGGAGTGTAACTCAAAAACTACTGGACCAAATTTGATGAAATTACATATGACGATAAATAAATGGGACCAAACGGGAAGCACCAGCTTTTATATAAAAAAAGAATTTTGAGAATCGGTCTACCCAATCGAAAGTTATGTAAAAAAATACAGTCGAATAGAGTACCTCCTCCTTTTTTTGGAAGTCTGTAGAAAAACCGGTAAACAAAGAAATTTTGAACTTTCTTTTAAATTAAATCATCTGTAATACCCGTCCACGTGTCATAAAAATATTATAATATTAATAAACTTTAGCAAAGCTTTAGACCATCCAATCATTGGATAGATAAACAAATAAACAACCTAGAAACAGATACACTTTCGCAATCACGTTCTAACAAGTCCCATCTAAGTAAAACTAGAGAGAACAAAACCAGCGCCCTCAACATCTCGATAAGAACAGAACAAATAGTACAAATCGACTTCGATTAACCCAACTAAGGTTAATCGAAATCGATTTGTACTATTGGTTTTCTCAGCAATTCAGACCAGTGACTGAACTTTACTCGTAAACGAAATACAGAAATTAGCCCGTGAAATCGAATGCGTTTTGCCTTCATTACGCGACGACCTTAGAGTATTGCGAAATAGTCCCTTAACTCGTAACATTACTCTGACCGCAACCGCTGTATCGCGCCTTAGGCTAGGTAAATAAATATCTATAAGTAGAACGTCTTCCCTACTAGCGTTGATTCACGCAGTAGCTTTACCATGAGTTGGTAACATAAATGTTATCAATAGTCGATACTCGAACTCGCCTACCTATTAATCTGTCTGCATCAGGACAAAAAATAACAATAGATTTATGAATTAAACTTGCCTCTAATGAGGCTTATTGATAAGGACAGATTAAGCTTGTGATTGCTCGCTGTCAATTTTAGTTCTACAATTAACCGCGAGGTGGCACTGTTCTTTTTTTCATACATTTTTTGCGGCGGGGGTATCGAGCATATATTGGTGTCAATTAGGTGTCAATGTTGTAAACTCGTGGTAGACCTAAAGGTTTAGTGCGAAACGCGTGTAGCGATGTCAACATCGCCACAATACAAATAGACATCGCATCTACGAACAATATGTCAACATCCATAGAGAACATTTGTATACTGGAGATCAACATCTTATTTTTGTTGGTAGCCTGCTTACACGACATAAAACAATGACATTTAAAAACTACCAACCCCGACCGCTCTGCCGGCACTCACGTAATGATCGCCGGCAAGCGTCCTCCGCCCCCACTGCACTGCCTCTTCCTACTTTCGTCGTCTATTTGTCGCGATGACGTTCTACTTAGTCGGGGCCGCTTGTCTAAGAACTTTGCCTTAGGCGTAACAGACGTCGTGTGGAGAGGAAAAGCGTTAGTAACTGTAGTGTAATCAGTGGCAACCAATACGCTGGCGAACCCCTGCGTACATACCTAAATTTTATATGGCAATCCAATCCAGATACTATATGTCTGTCACGGAACTGTCAGGTGTGAACCTCAACCCGATAAAACTATAAAACAATAAGTTTGCTGCGATTTTATTCAGCTTTTTTATTTACTAGCATTATATCAGTTAATTAACACACACCCGACCTAGCGTCCTTCTCATTTTACGCAGACTGAAATGGAATTTAATCCTAAGTTACTAAGATATACAAACATAATAATGTACAGTAATTTATTTGGTTTGGTAGTGGTTTTCTTAGCAAAGTGAACTTTGATTCACCACCTGTGCAGAATTAAGATTAAACTTTATTATTAAGGGCACTTTGCCTGGAAAATATGTGCAATGAATCTTTAGTAATGCTAAACGAGCACTCTCGCTAACTTTTTAAATAAATTGAGCTTGTCTTACAAAGTAGCAAAGTTTATAAAACCATAAAGTAAAGAGCTATAAAATATTTGAATTTACATTTGAAACGTATTTAGATATGCTTTTATATTACTAATTGAGTAACACCTATTATGGCTAATGGGAAAAGTTACTCTGTAGTTTCAGTGGCTATGGAACAACCGAACACAGCCTTTGTCCTTAGTAAGAGCCGATATACACGGACTGCTCGAGCAGTCAGACAGTGATCAACATACACGGACCACTCTTGCAGTCGTAGTCAACAGCTTGAAGCTGTCATTGATAACTGCTCAAGCAATTGGTATTAACTGCTGAACAAGTGAAAATTTCAATTCGGGTCGGGAAGCGCGCGTGACGTGGACTGAAGAGCGCGGGCGGAGGTAACTGAGCGAGAGCTGTGGACATTCCAAGCAGTCAGTATATGCCTGGCGACTGCTTGACCCCCAACAGCTCGAAGCATTCGCAACTGCTCGAGCTGTTTTGTGTATGTGTGTACGTAGAAGACTGTAGTTCACTGAGCAGTCCCAGCTTGAAGCAGTCCATACTGACTGATTCAAGCTGCTCGTGTTTTTGGTGCTTTAGAGAATAACAACACTGTCTCAGTTACAGCTGTCATTGAGTATAACATTTCGTTCTTCGTATGATAGATTTTCGATGGGATACAATTTGACAAGAGGTAATTATCGATAGGATATAGATGTCGCGGCTAGAGACAAGGTACGATAGATGAAATCAGTTTATCTACATGACAAGTTTTATTGAACCGACGATCCATGCTCGCACTATTTCCTATCTGGCATTATACATATACTACGAGTACTAAATCTGTATTGCAGTATCTCTGAAAGCTTTTCGCTACGTACATTTATTCATTCAAATAAATTCATTCATAAATTCATTAATTCAAATCTGTAATGCACCCTATGGGCTACATATATTCTCAAATCTGCGGTAATGCACTACACTGGACAGAACCAACTGATAGACCAAATTTTTGTATACACTATAAAGAGAAGAACCTGTCATGATAAGTACCTGATGTTAAGTGTGGAGGTTGGTTGGGTGGATAGGCATACAAGTAGGTGGATAGGTAGGCGTAGATTTTCACGTTGAAGCGCCTCTATCAAATAGGGAGTTACTTCCCTCTGCGCCAGGTGTTGTTGGCTCAGGGACAGCTGTCCGACAGTTCATCTTTGGAGCTTGTATATAGGTTGCTGAGCCGTGTAAATTTCATAACCGTGATTCAGAAAGTTGTCACATTTTGCGTTTGAAATATGTTTGTGTGCTTGATTTTAGCGCCATCTGTTAGCTTCGTGACGTAGTACGGACAAAGATTGTTGTTAGTTAAGCGTCTGCGCGTGGTTACTTATGTATCGATGAGAGAATGCGGCAAAGATCGCTACACATAAGCACTACACTTGGTCCCTACAGTTGCAGTACTATCCCGAGATTTAACCACACACGTTGCAGTTCCTAGAAAAGTAGGTTGATTTCTGTGAAATCTTTTTTATTATTAATCAAATATGGGGAATCGCGAGTCAACGGGTTAAGGTCAAGTTTGCAGGGTCAAAAATAACTTCAGTGTATTTAATTAGACGAGATCGTACAAAAACGGTTCTGGAGCTATAACACTGCAGTTAAAATGCAGTCAGTTTAAAATACTTTTCAGCAATTAAAAATAAGTTAAACATCGTTTTCAAAGTTTTGTAAAATGTGGAGCCATTAAGCGCTTTAAATCACTTAGGCGGCTACAATAGCTGAGTGCTAACGTTAAGCTAAGTGGAGTTCAAGTGGGCAACATCAGTTTGGCGGTTCTTTGGTTGTCTTGTTTTTAGATTACTGAGAGCGCACGTTTTGAAGCAAGAATTTGTCTATATTTTTGACGCAGATAGCCAGACTTATATAATTTGTAAAAATATTGTGTTGTTGTTTACAAAGTTACACAATTAAATTAAATTTGTTGGTTTACCAGTGATAAAGAAATTAATTTTCTTTAAAAATTCTACATGTAGAAACTGTTTTTTTGGCAGTAAAATATTTCTATATTATTTTGTAAAATTAAAAAGGGTTAATGTGCGAATACTAAATTCTCTTCTTCAACGATCGATGCCTTATGGCTGAGGATCGTGGTCATCACAAGTGGTTCGTCCCACTAAGATCTTCTGAATTATTACATATAGACTAAATATTACACAAGTCAACTAGCAAATTTATCCACGGTTAAGTTAATTGTGATCTCGGGAAACTGCCGATAGATTTGGGGTAAAAAAGTATCGTATGTATTTTAGGTAAAATTTAGCTCCTGCTAAGACAAACATACCTTCGGCAGTTCACTAGTTTCGTGTAAGGTTATCGATATTTAAAAAAAATATTTATCGATATCTCCCAAAAAACTTAAAACATAAATATTGCTATTCGAGAGGTTAGTCTTCTTCACCCGAAGCCTGTTAATTTATACCCATTTAAAATCACAAAGAATAATGTAGCTACAGTAAATAAAATAATGAAAACTCCCTGAAGATAACCGAAATTCTAGGTTGATCGGCTAATTACGTGCGCAAATTCGGTTTTGATATTCAATCAATATATATACCCTCGTATTACATTTAGATTAAAACTGCTGTACATATGTGTGTGTATGCTGTGAGCACGTTTCAACAGTAGAATCGTGTCGTTATGACTCTTTATGTTGTTTTCTCGTATTGTTTGTTTCTTTTGTTCAGTTTAAATGAGACAATATTATTTTTATAAAGCACAGCACCCACAGCAGTAGCTGCAGTAGCATTGTTTTTATAATAATGTACAGTCTTTTGCTTGACTTATTTAATTTTTTTCGAGTCATCTAGGATGATCTAAAAGCGCCTGAAGCATTTACAACGGAACTTGTTTGTATTCCTCAATAGAGATGGTGGAGAATAGGTACCAAGGTTAATGTTAAAAGGCGTGAAGTCATCAAGGTAGACTTCGTTGATGACGTCATGCCTCTTAACATGACATGAGTACTCTCGTAAAGGTATCCGTGCTTTTGATTGAATGATTCGCCTTCCATTGGGGGACCGTATTTATATCAAAATGAGATTTACGCGAGTAATGCTTTTGGTAGAAGCGTCAGGTGACCAGGATGCAGGTTCATATTTTGCGTTAAAAATAAATAGCTATACAACGTGGAAATGCAGTCAGCATTCTGGGCAAATTTCCTTGAACAAATGGTTTACTATTTTATGGGCTGTTAATATTTGTCCATTATTTTTTGTTAAGACACATAAGTTATGTTTATTCATTATCAAAAATAAATGAGAGTAGATCAATTAGGAGTGTGTGAAACTGCAGGTAAGAATTATGCATCAGTTTCATAAACTACTATTTTCGAAGCAATGACTTGTCGAATTATGTTTTTTGAAGTAAGCGACTTGTCGAAGTATTGAACTACACAAAAATTCCAAAGCTTACTTTTTGCCTTACTATGCTTAAATATCATTATGCGTAAGTAAATTTAGGATTTGGTAGCATGCTTAACAATTATTATGCTTATAAAAGTTATATTTAAAAAAAAGGCATGCTAAATGAAAATTGTGCGTTACTTTTATTAGGACAATTAGTACAAGTATGCCGTTAAATAATGACATACAATTTTATGTAAAAAATAGGGAACCACGGCGTACCACCTAGTAAGCTATCGGCTGTTCTCGATCTTTACGATTCGTATTCAGACTCTGGAGGGAATACTCTTTAACTTCATCCCCTAACGAAGTACGTATGGAGAGAACATACATTATTTGTAAGAAGTCTCATATACATCATGTTGTCAAACATACAAAATAAATCTCGTTGTTACGACCGATGTAATAATAACAAGTAACGATTCCGTGCCTGTACATAAAATATTTTGTCGGCCATGAAGTGGATGAACAGGGAGTTATGCTTCATAATAAATTCTTATTTTACGGAGTACTAGGGTTTGGACATACAAAGAGTTTCGTATTAGGGTACGTGTTGTTATCACAATAATCCTTTTAATATATCTATTATTTTACTACGAAAATTATTAATATATATGTATATATGGATCGAGGTTTGTTCCTCAATCACGCCAGCACGGCTGAACGGATGTGGATGTAACTAGCTACGTAGTTAGATGAGGAGCTGGAATAACACATTGGATACTTTTCCTCATCATCATCGTCCATCACCACGCGATAGACCGCGGGGCGCAGCTAGTAATGTTATAAATGTGAATGTTTGTATGTTTGTTACTCAATCACGCAAAAATTACTGGCAGATTTGGATGAAATTTGGTTTGGTGGATAGATGAGACACTGGACGAACACAGGACATTTTTTACCATCATCATCTACCGCCACGTGAGTGAAACCGCAGGGCGCAGATAGGCATAATTTACATTTGAAAGATTGGATGCATGGATGTTTGTTACATAATAACAAACATGGCTGGACGGATTTAGATTAAGTACCTATGGTATCTAGATACATACTTTAGGTTCTGGTATAACACGTGATACTTTCAACATCATTATCATCATCTATCGCCACATAGGTAAAACCGCGGGGGAAGGTTGTTTGATACTATTGTGATTTTTTTATTATGCTTAGATGCTTGTAAATTACGCAAAAACGAATAAACTGGTTTAGATGGAATGTGATGGTTCGTATCCGTGATTAAGGCATACCTAGGTAACTTTTAATCTCTATACAAGTGGTATATCCCGAGGTAAGGCAATAAACTCATACAACGCGTTTTTATAAAGTACTTCGACCTTTTTGTTTACTTTTACAGTTACAGACAATAAAATCCGTAAGACTTTATATTTAAATTCCCATTGACCTTACAAAAACCCAACATTGCACGTTTCGTTTGTTAAGAAAGTTACATAATTGCTAAGCCAATATCCCTTTACAAGCTTTTTCCTTTTAATAGCTTCTTTTAATCTAGAATGATTATGAAAGACTAACCGCCCATAAAATAAATCAGCCGAATGGTATACCGGCATTATCGAATTTAGCTGCGGAAGCCGATAGCAAGCATAAACATATCAATCACGAACACTTATTGCTGAGCTATAAAGGTCATATTGCAGCGTTTATAGCTCAATAAATATTTGATGATTGCGTATACCACAGAATCTGACACCAGTAATAAAGTAACTGGAGCAATACAGATTGCTTTTTTTGTTCTGTGTCACCGGGTTATTTATACCGGGGTGCATTAGAGATGTGTCCTGGGCCTTTATATGCACTTGAATACGAGTTTTTTTCAATAAAACTACTATCCGCAAACGGCGGGGTCCGTGTCATTACTAAAATTTTCTCTTGACTTTTTATTGACAATTTAAATAATTATACTTAGGCCCACTTGCACGTTCCAGAGTTAAATTCAATAACTCAGAGTCAACTGCTAAAACGGGGTTTTATAATAAATTTATCTTGCACCATTAAAGGTTAGGAGTAAATCTAAGGTTATTTATTGATATTTAACCCAGCAATGTGGGAAACTTAAGTCTTTAACTAGGGTTAGTGAAGTTTTCTGTCAAAAGGAATTGAGGTTACATTCTGCTGTATAATACGAGTATATTCTTTGGACGAAATGACACGAGACAATGCGTATAGAATAAAAAGTCGTCAAATTTCATACAACAAAGGATAAACAAGAAAGTCTAAATACATTGTACTGTATTGCCAAAGAGATAGATATAAGTTTCACTTATTTTTTCGATTCATTCATTATTGGTCAGGTTACAATATAAGCGCATAGACAATTCAATGTTCCCATCTAAAGATTACAAATGTCAGTATAGCAAAACCGGTGATCTTTTATAGTCGTGCAAAATGAGAGTTAAAAATTGATATGACTACCGCAAGTTTTCAAACTCGTAGACTTATTTATTCAACCCAAGCGAACGTGCAAGTGGGTCTTAGCACACAAACAGGGAAAATATTCTTAACCTTGTTTTTTAAATTTTGTACTTGGTATATATATCTTCCTAATAGACGTGAACTAAAATTTATTCTCTTCTCTTTCCAGACTTCTGATTTTTAAGTGTTAGAAATGACAACAACGACCTATATCATTATTGCTTATTTTTTCGTCTGCTACACTCGTAGCAGGCGTAGCAACGTAGCGAGCACGAGTGTAGCTACAAGATATCACGGGTGTAGCAGGCGTACCAACGTAGCGAACACGAGTGTAGCTACAATATGTTACGGTCGTAGCAGGCGTAGCGAGCACGAGTGTAGCTACGAGATATCACGGGTGTAGCAGGCGTAGCAACTTAGCGAACACGAGTGTAGCTACAATATGTCACGGTCGTAGCAGGCGTAGCGAGCACAAGTGTAGCTACAAGCTACAACCTGCCTGCTACGACCGTGACATCTTGTGATGTCACGGTCGTAGCAGGCGTAGCAACGTAACGAGCATGAGTGTAGCTACAAGATCTAGGCGGCTGAAAATCTAAGGACAGAGAAACTAGTGTAACTATAGTTATATTAAGTATCTAATGAGACTCAAAAATTAATCAAGGAGTTACTAATAAATAAGATGTGAAATTAAAAAACTTTAAATGGATGAATTTTGTATCGGATTATTTTATTTTCTCGTCAATCGTAGTGAAAAGGAGAGTGTAACACACGTTGCTAAAAACCCATTATAACTCGATTTCTATTTGATACCACGCCAAAGATCAGGAGTAATACTACTCGTATCTTGTATGTAATGGGTAATTTTAGTCGCTTATAATCTGCTATCTTAGATTATATATACACCTCTATCGAGCCTGTTGATATATCAAGGCAAATGGTAGCACTTGAGTCGCATCTACTACCAGAAGCAACTTTATATATCTAAGTCTGTTCTCGTAGATATATAATCTAAATCTGCTATATTCTTTACCTTTAGAGTACCTTTTTTATCATACTATAATATAAACGGCGAAATATCTCAAGTAAATATTTTTGTATAGTTATATGATATACGATACTTGCACGATAAGACGCACGTTACCTACTTCGCTTTTGAACTAAGGGAATTTAGACAAACTATTAAATAAACAATAATCATAATATACGAGTATACTAATATTTTCCTTTCACTTATTTTCTACCGACTCCAAAAAAAAGGAGGAGGTACTCAATTCAACTGTATTTTTTTTCATGTTTGTTACCTCTATAACTCTATAACTTTCGACTGGGTGGACTGATTCTCAAAATTGTTTTTTTATAAAGGATTTGTTTTTGAGATACACTCCAATAACTGAATAGAATGGAAGTCGGTATTGAATTTTACAAATAGTTCTTGTTTGTACAATGGTTAAAAAACTTTTTAATTGAATCAAAGATATGATAATCGCAAATAGCTTTTTAACTTTTTAAACCCTTATACTCTCAGTAAATGCTGAATAATCTAATAATACACTCAAGAGCAATGAATCCGGGTCACTTAAAGAATGTTAAAAATCTCGGAAACTAAAAATGATAGGTTAATGCAATAAATTGTATTTAATAGACAATATAATACTCCTTAAATGAAAGTAAAAAAAATATGAGTCACCATACATTTTATTAACACAAAATTACATAAAGAAAAAAACTGCTGATCTCTCCTTAAAACAAAAATAGGAAACATGAAATTTTTGAACTTTATTACGATTTTCTTGAATTTTAATACTTCGTATTGCCTCCTCGTGCTTCCATGACTGAGTTTACGCGGTTTGGCATGCTGTACACCAAGTTCCTTATACAATTTTGGGGAATATTCTCCCATTCCTCTGTGAGAGCAATTTTGAGCTCACGAAGCGTGATTGGGGGAGGGTTTCGTTGTTTTACGCATCTGCCTAGCTCGTCCCAAGCATGCTCGATCGGGTTGATATCCGGGCTGCGCGCTGGCCACTCCATACGAGTAATGTTCATCTCTTGAAGGTAGTCATTCACAATCCTACCTGTATGGTCGGGCATTGTCATGCATAAATATATATCCTCACCTAAATTGACCATAAATGGACCAACGTGATCATTGAGGATTTCTTCCACATATCTTTCGCTAGTTAAAGAGCCGTTTTCTATGATCACCAGCTTTGTGCGACTTTCAGAAGAAATTCCGGCCCACACAAGTACAGACCCACCACCGTAGGCTACTTTTTCTTCGATGCATGCTTGCTTGAATCTTTCCCCTGGTCTTCGATACACTCTGTGTCTTCCATCGTGCTTGTAGAGCATAAATTTTGATTCGTCGGAGAACATAACTTTTGACCAATCTTCAATACTCCAATTTACGTGGCTCTGGGCATATCTTAGTCTTGAAATACGATGCCCACGCTCCAGTTTAGGGCCGTTTGCAGGTCTAAGGGGTTTTAAGTTAGATTCAGCAAGCCGACGTCTTACTGTCCATGCACTTGGGTTACTTCCTCCGAGGCGTCGAAACTGATTTGTGAGTTCAGTTCCTGTGAGAAAGCGATTTCGAAGCATGGTGTTCACCAAGTATCGGTCTTCTCGTGCTGTGGTACACCTGGTTCTGCCCGTTCCTGGTCTGCGTAGGTTAGAACCAGTTTCTTCGTAACGTCGGAGAACTCTTTGTACTGTTGACAGCGACACACCGACAGTCCTGGCTGTATCGCGCTGACTCCGGCCGGTTTCCAGCATTGTAAGTATTCTGGTGCATTCTTCAGGCGTAAGCGACATAATTTCAGCTTGAATAATGAATATAGAGCACTATCAACATGGTTTATGTACCCACATAAATGACAGATTACAAACAAAAGCAAAACCAAATGCTGTAATTTCGTAGTTCCATCTTCGAAAGTGGCCCTTTTTCAAATTTGATTTTATTATGATATAACTTTACAATAACTAAGAAGTTTGAATACCTTCATTTAAGGAGTATTACATTGTCTATTAAATACAATTTATTGCATTAACCTAGCATTTTTAGTTTCCGAGATTTTTAGGATTCTTTAAGTGACCCGGATTCATTGCTCTCGAGTGTATATTCTTCTTTACACATATATTTTTGTTTTTCTGTTTGTCTGTTCGTCTGTCTGTTTGTACGGGCTAATCTTCTAAACGACTGGACCGAATTAAATGAAATTTTGTATGGTGGTAGCTTAATATATCCCTGGTCAACATATAGGATACTTTTGATTCCGCGAAATTAAAGAGTTCCCGTGGGATAGTAAAAAAAATGGATTAACCGTATCCCGCGAGGCCACGCGAGCGAAGTCGCTGGCGGGTCAGCTAGTTATTAATAGTATTGGATAAAACAAAAAAAAACAAACACTTTATTGTAAAATGCCTGTATGAAAGCATTCCTGAATAGTATCGCGTTGCGATACAAGACAATAGCGTCGCGCAACCCGTGCAGTGTCACATTGATTGCCTCCGTACATAAATGTGTATACCACGTGTTATAAGTGATGCTGCGAGCTTGCAAATGAGTTTTTCCTTGTATAAGTAAAAGTTCGGATTTTAGGAAAGGAAACAAATGAGCACTTATTTTGAAAAAATATTCTGTATCATTACATGACGAAGGTTATTTTATGTAGAAATCATAGGTACGCTAAGCTCAGGCGTTTATGGAAGCTTAGAATATCATGTACCCCTTTTTTAATTATGCGCCCATTCTACAAACTAAAAGCTAAAGAGCACCTGGTCTATCAACCTGGTGCTCTTTAGCTTAAATTAAAAGCATCTCTCTGACAATAAGTCAGAGTTTAACATAAAAAGTTTAGGCTACATGTAGGCCTTACACTTTAACCTATTGCTATTTTTCTACGCATAATATTTATGAAAATTACATTAATTATAAGTTTGTAGAAAGGGCTGATTATAATTTTGTAATACTTGAAAGTGTCTACCATGATACAACACGACAGCTTCACCGTAAGCTCGATCGCGGCAACCACCGTAGCGAGCGAACATTTAACTAAACTAACGACAAATATTAATCAATAATAAAATCTAAAACGAGCTTTTAAAAAGTGAATCCAATATGGATATTAAAATTATAAGCGTGCGAATTTACTCAGTTAGTGACTAGAAATACAGAGAAAGCAACTTTAATATTAGGTTATGAACGATTTTTACAATTGAGGTTTTACATAACGATCTACCTAAAAGTTTAATTATGCAACTTTTTGTGAACTGCTTTATTAATAATTATTGGTTACTCATATTCTAATTGAGGTATTTTGTTTGTTATTTTGATATGATTTTTTATGATAACTGCAATTTGTTAGTGCGCGCGAATTCATAGTCATAATAAAAAAAGATGTTTGTTTAAGATAGCATTCAGTTTTCATGACTTGTCATTTATAGGTACGACGATGTGCGAAGCAAAGACGAGTGTTAGGTTTTTTTGACCACAACCCGCGAGCCGAACGAGTGAAGCGAGCGTGCCGCGGCAGCGTCTGGCGATGTGCCAGAAGAAGAGTGTTAGAGCATTTAATTAATGAGTCCATAGTACTCTGCTCATTATGGTTTTATTCAAAGTGGCTTTTCTTAATAGAAAACCCACGTAAAAAGTTTCTAATGAAATACTTCATTTAAGATAAAATGCAGAATAGTACAAATAAATAATTTGCCAAATATTGAAACAAATGCTGCCGTGCGATTCTCTAAGAGCAAACATCGTTGCATCTTTGACAACATCCGTGAAACAAATGAAGAGATGACAAGACACATTGGAAGCATAACCTCATATATAAAGGTGATATCTCATAAAGTGTTTGACATCGGTGAGCTTGTCGACGAATCATTTGAGAATCGCACGGCAGGACGAAACGTTGACACTGAAACAAATATTAGACCACTTCATCATCATCATCATCATCTCAGCCGTAGGACGTCCACTGCTGAACATAGCCTCCCCCATGATTTTCCAAAAGGACCGGTTGGAAGCGGCCTGCATCCAACGTCGTCCTGCGACCTTCATCAGGTCGTCTGTCCACCGTGTCGGACGACCTACGCTGCGCTTGCCGGTCCGTGGTCTCCACTCCAGAACCTTTCGGCCCCATCGGCTATCTATTCTGAGGGCTATGTGCCCTGCCCACTGCCACTTCAACTGGCTAATCTTCTGAGCTATGTCGGTGACTTTCGTTCTTCTACGGATCTCCTAATTTCTGATTCGATCACGTAGAGAAACCCCGAGCATAGCCCTCTCCATAGCTCGTTGTGCGACTTTGAGCTTATCTATGAGGCCCATAGTAAGAGACCACGTTTCAGTGCCATAAGTCATTACTGGTAACACATATTGGTCGAAGACTCTTGTCTTGAGGCACTGAGGTATTTTTGACGAGAAGACTTCGCGAAGTTTCCGGAACGCTGCCCAGCCGAGTTGGATTCGACGATTGACCTCTTTCTCGAATTCGAGGTCACTTCAATATTACCAAACTTCTCATTTTCTAAAATTCATTTGAGTGAATATTTGAAGCCAATGAATTTAATGTTTGTAAGTTCCTGTTCTGTTGATTACTCGTCACTCGCAGTCAGTCGCACACTTAGTAATACGATGACGTAAATGAATTATGTATTACACTTAAAATTTAAATTTACAGCCACTCCATTAAATACTACCCCTTTAAAAACAGAGTTCTTTAAAACAAGTAGGTGTTGTGTTATTATTTTAGTAGAGTAACGTCGCTAGAAAGGCGTAACACAAAAAAAAATTATTAAAAATTAAAATTAAAAACAAATATTGATTTATAATGATTTCTTAGGCTTTCCCGATTCTTATATGTTGAAATTAAACAACTTTAAACGGATCAAATCGTTTATTAAATTAAATCGTGTATAATATTTCCATGTATAGTTTTTTGTTGTTTTTTCGAACACTTTTCAGTGTATATGGTCACGGGTGAACTGGATGACAATAGATAGATAAATTGATAGACTGATAGATAGATAGATAGATTAACTCTATATTGAAACAACACAAAACAAAATATTTCACATATAAAGAAATTAAAAAATGCAAACGAAATATTTCACAATAAAATACTTTAAATTGAAAGCGTCACAATGGGCGGTCTTATCGCTCAGAGCGAACTCTTCGAGACAACCATGACAATTGTCTGCTATTAACCAAATACGCGGTTTATTTAACCAGTTAGACTAATTTAGTTTAGATAGTTTATTTAAATAAAAAAATAATACATAGTTCAATTCTGGATATTTAACTATTAACGCATCATACAGAAGAGCGCTGCTTTTAGTACCAGTTTCAAAACTAAAATTATATGCAGCAGTAATAAGCTGAGACGATTTTTTTTCGTTTTTGTAGGCATGACATGGTTGGTAATACAGAAAAATACCTATAAAAAATATTGTTTTCCCATATATGTAAATCACGAAATTTTGTCTATACGCTACAATGATGGAGTTTATGACCAAAAAGAGTGAAAAGAAATTTGATTTTAAATTTTTAAAGTTAAACCACATTAAAACGCCGCGGAAACGGAAGTCCGCACTCGCTCAGTTAAGTCCATCCGGATGAGGTCGGCTAACCGGATTAAGCCAACACCCGGCTTAAGTGCTCACAAAAACTGTGCGGATCCTCCGTAAGCCAATTGGTACA
The DNA here is from genome assembly GCA_917880725.1 of Selenia dentaria. Taxonomy (NCBI): domain Eukaryota; kingdom Metazoa; phylum Arthropoda; class Insecta; order Lepidoptera; family Geometridae; genus Selenia; species Selenia dentaria. The sequence goes on from OU862897.1 coordinate 17,911,857, forward strand.
GTAGAGCAGGATTATTTACATCAGCTCTTATCCTCCAAAGACATCCAAACAAACATTTCATCAGTCAAATATTTGTTTCGGCCAGGAACCTCACGCGTATATGGACTAAATCCATAAGCTAAGCTTGTAAGCGTAAAACAAGGGAATGTAACCAGTATAATGTTAGTATACCCATATCAAGGCACAAAGGGATTTCTTAACCGACCTTGTCTTGGTGTGGCCACCTTCTGCGAATCGGTGATGGCGAAACAGGTCAGTAAAGCAGGCCCACTTTGATTAAGGTTACCTCACGGAAATTTGTTTTAATATATTATGCAGTAAACCTAAGTGTAAATTAATCTTAAACTCGTCACTTAAGTTAACGCTTAACCATTTTATCACGAAGTAACAAACAAGTATTCCATCTCATACTTTCGCATTAGTAATATCATATTGTACGAGCCGGCCAACCAGCGGCTTCGCTCGCATCAAGGTCAGTGACATCAAGTCACCAAACATCCGGTAACTCATTTAAATATACACACAAAATTTTATCTAAATCTGTCCAGCCATTTAGGTGGAGTTAGGTGATAAACACACGTACAAAAGACCTATATACATTCTACTAATCCCACTTTTCACTGATAATATAAATGTGAAAGTTGAGATGGATGGATAGATATCTTGATGTTTGTTACTCAATCACGGCAGAACGGCTAAACGGATCTGGTTGAGGAGGTGTGTTAGTATTATCTGACTTAGGCTCTTTGCTCTGACACACTGGACAGCACCAAGCCACCTCACGTCTTCAGTTATCCTTCGGGCGTCACCTACACATTGGATGGTTGGTGCTAGAGCATAGTACGCATTTAATAATTTGATTATTCGAATATTCCTAATTAGTTTTGTGCAAGTCGCGCAGTTGTTCACCATCTTGAGACTCGCGAAACTAACAATCAGGAAACCAGCTACTGATACTATAATAATAATAATAAAGCTTTATTTCTTTCCATACAAGCATTAAATCGAATTGATAAAAAGGGAAACTAAAGAAGTTAATATACTAGTTACAAATATATAAAAAAAAAAATACTTTAACTAGCAAAATTTAATAAATGTATTATGCTTTTGTGGACCCCCTTCGGGTAAAAGCCTCCTCCAAAGTGTTCCACCTCTCTCTATCATTTGCGACGCTCAACCATCCTCTGCCCACCATGTGTACAATGTCGTCGGCCCACCTGGTACATGGCCGGCCTCTCGACCAGGTGCCTCGTGGACCCTCCCACCTTACAGTTCTTATAGTCCACCTGTCATCGTTGTGCCTGGCCACGTGCCCTGCCCACTTCCATTTTCTTTTTAGCGAGAAAATTAAGGCATCGGTTACTTTTGTTTTCTTTCGTATCTCGACATTTCTAACCCTGTCTCTACATTTTATGCCTAAGCAGCTTCTTTCCATTTTTCTTTGAGTGATCTGGATTTTGTTCCTGGTTTTGAGGTCGAACGTCCAAGTTTAGCAACCGTAGGTGAGTCATGGAAGTATTTCTGTATCCATAACTATTTTCTTTTCCGGTAGTGGGAGCTGCGATTTGAATATTTCTTTATGAGCCCAGTACTTCTTCCAGCTGATCGCTATTCTTCTATCTATTTCTTCCGCATTTCTATCGTTATTAAAAGAGATCTGCTTACCTAAGTAGACATATTTCTGTGTAAATTTGAGGGGGGTGTTATTTACCATAATAGGTACCTCGCGGTGATTGGTCATGACTTTAGTTTTATCTAAATTCATCTCCAGTCCTACTTTTATGCTGGCTCTATGTAGGTCATTTATCATGCAGTTCAATTGCTGTGGGCTTTCTGAAAAAAGGATGATTTCTACAGCGAACCGTAGGTGACTTAAGATCTTGCCGTTTACGTTAATTCCTTGTTTAGAATATGGTAGATTTTTCATCACATACTGCAGAACTGCTATGAACAGCTTAGGAGAGATTGGATCACCTTGTCTTACGCCTCTTTGTATGTTTATTTTTGCTCCCGATCTATCCAGCTTGACTCTACTTAAGCAGTTCGTATATTTATTTCTTAGAATGTTTATATATTTTTGGTGTATATTTATCTCATTGAGCGCTTCCCATATGCTTTCGTGTGAAATTGTAGCAAATGCTTTTTTGTAGTCTATGAAAGCAGCATATAGTGGTCGACGGAATTCTAAGTATTTCTCTATTACTTGATCTACTATTTGAATATGATCTATGGTGCTGAAACCACTCCTGAATCCGGCTTGTTCCATCGGCTGGTGCATGTCGATCACTGAGGATATTCTTGCAAGTAGACAAGAAGAGAACAGTTTATATAATGAGGACATGAGAGTTATAGGACGATAGTTTCCTATATCAGCTGGGTTGCCTTTCTTATACAATAGGATGATTTCAAATTCAGTCCATATGTGTGGCACGACTTCCTCTTCTAATATTTTGTTCCATAGTAGGGTGATCAGAGTTAGTAGTAGAGTTCTTGCAAGTTTAAGATGTTCATTTGTAATTCCATCAGGTCCTGGGCTTTTTTCAGGTTTAAGCTTCATCATTTGTTTCAGGATTTCCGACTCTGTGAATTCTTGAACTGAGAGATTATTTTTGCTTTGAAAGTTCACACCCGTTCCTTGTATTGAGTTTGATTGTTTATATAGGTCTACATAAAAATTTGTAGTAGTATCTATGATTTCCTTGCGGGATTTACTTTTTGTAGAGTTTAGACAAAGTGATGGGATCCATTTCTTTGATCGATCCAGTTCTTTATAGGAATTTTTTTGTAGATCTAGATGCCTTTGTATAGTGTTGATTCGGTAAGTGTCGTAGCATCTCTTTATTTCTTTATTCGTAATCTTAAATAGATATTTGAGCTCTTCTTTTTCTCTTTTATTAAGGTTTGGCTTATTTTGTAGTGTTTCTCATTATCTCTAGTACTTCTTCTGATAAAATTTTTCTTCTCTCTTTTCTTTTTCTATTTTTTAGACTTTTACATATAGATTGAATTATCTTACTATGGCATTCAATTGCAGTATATTTTTTATGTGTAGAAATTAGTGTTGGTATGAAACTGTGTAAATTATCAAGATATGATTTTTGCTCTTCTAATGTTTTCAGAGTTTTAGGTGTGCTTTTAAAGTTTCGCCGGGATTCATCGATTTTAAGTTAATTGTAGCGATCAGGAATCTGTGTTCTGAACCAAATGAAAAAGTGGTTAGTACTTCATATTTAGAGAATAAATTAAGTTTTGTTGTCAGAATATAGTCGATTTCATTTCTTGTATTTTTATCTGGAGAGAGCCATGTCCACCTGTTTTTATCTTTCAAATAGAACTGATACCTGTAGCCAATATATAAAATCTTGGCTTGAACAAAAAAAGTACGTACTCATGAGGACCGAACCCTGAGCCCTTCGATTACGTCCAGGATGTCGTAACGGTTAGGCCAAGCCCACTGTTAATGTATTGTGCGAAAATATGAGCGAGTACAAATCCAGTATTAAAGATGTTTTGTTTAGAGTGGTAGGCGAGCTAATCTATTTGTTTGCTACCGTCACTTCCTATTTGAAATAATTATTTAACCACAGGTCTTTTAGTATTATGGCCACGACACTAGATTAATTCACTTGTTTGAGATACTGCATTACAGGTGCATTCCACACGTACCTAAAGATGTTACTTTCTTCCTGTTTTACTCGGTTTTTCCACTTTTAATTATCACTCACAGATGACCAACACAGTGACTGCTTGTCAGTAAGTTTCCGAATGAACTCTCGTAGTTAGATCGTAATGATGACTTATTTTATGTCAATAGAGTTCTGTAAAAGTTGATGTGTCAGTTTCTTATAGAGTAGTCTTCTTCTTCTTATTGGATGGCTTCTGTGACTAAATTGTCACAATTCTGCCAGTGTTCGTACATGCTTGTGTCATAAACCGTGAGGAGTTTGTAGGTTGTAATCTAAGAATATGATCGGTGAATTAATAGCGTAGTCAAAAGCACGCAATGATTTTGACAGCTCGATACGCTAGACGTCGGCATGTTCTTTGTTGTTCAGCCGACTGTAGTCGAGCGATTCCGCTATCACCACGGAGGTGAAACATCAGTCTAACGGTATTGAGTAAATCGCCCCCAATACTCACAATATGTTATTTTTAAACACTACATAATAAATAGTTTCGCCTATATATTCTCAAAGTGGTAGGCAGGGGTATTTTAATAGGATACTTTCCTCATCATCACCATCCATCACCACGGAAGTGAGGCGGGGCGGTAATACAAGTCTAGCGGTTTTAAGTGAATCGATGGTTTTGATTAATCCCCGAACAGATAAGGAGCGGTGTTTTCAACGCCTACGTTTCGCCATACATGTTTTTGGTCACGTGATCATGTAACAGGGGGTGATTCTATTGTTATCTACGGGGCACTGTTCCAGTCTCCGGACTGTTATTGTGAAAATCTTTCTTTCTCAGAAAAACCCAATAAGTCCCAAGTCTAACCCGAGGATCGAACCCATGACCTGGAAGTTCCAAAACAGCACTTCCACCACTACACCAAAACCAAGCGAACGAAGCCGCTGGCGGGTCAGCTAGTAAATATATGAAGAGATCAAGAAATAATTGACAAAACAGGTTATCACACTTTATCTGGACGAATGAAAAAACGATGGATTACGATGGGTCAGTTAGCTCAGATTGTAGTAATCCTGCCTTTCAAGTGCGAGGCTTAGGTTGAATCCTGGAGAGGGAAAATGTTTGTCTGCTGAAATTCGTGTTGTCGGGTGTTGGATGTTGTGATGTGCATAAAGGAAGTAGGACCCCGGTAATGAACAGTTTAAAAATCAGCTGCCTGATTTAGAGATTATTTTACGTTATAAGCAAAAATATATATTTAGCAGATAATATATACTATTACTAAATATAGCTATTATTTAATTATATTGATTATATATTATATTATTATTCATTCAGGCGTTAGTTTGTGGAAGTACATATGAATCTGTTATTAAAAAGAAAATATTTAAAGTTATTGCCGCTAGACAAATGATAATAGCGGCATAAAACGCAAGCAAGAAGTTTACAGAGTAAGCATTATATCTTTAACACATTCAACCCAAAAATCTTCGACACGTGGTTCGCCTCTACACAAGGTGCCCTCGGGCGAGGTGTAAATATTTTGTATTTAATTCTTATCTACATATTATGGACGTTGTAACTAAAGTCTGTGAAAAAGAGACCCGTTGTGGCGTTACTGTGAACTAACATTCAGATTCATTGTATATGGCAGCCCTTTTTATATCTGTCCCGTCACGCAATTGTTAAGTGTGAAGTTTGACTCAACGCAGCAATTATATGCATTTTTGAAGTGATGACTTCTTATGGAAGGGTAAACCGATTCGTTACGTAACGCGTTGCGGAGCCAGTCTGTCTGGCTCCCCTTTCTCTCAGGCATCCTCACTCACTCTATCTCACAGCGCCAGATTAGTTTAAGTTATCACTCTTTTTTATAATTAAAAAAAAGACACAGGCGCGCATCCTGAATTCCTAGGAGACTTCTCATTTTGTACAGACTTTAGTCAATATATTGCCGAAAAAATATATAAATTTTATACCGTAGCGGTGCGTTACAAAATTAAGCTGCTTGAGTGCGGTCGTGATTGAGTAAACACACATCGGTCCGAACTTTTCTACCGCGGGGAAATAAGCTGACAAAGATAAATGTGTACACGTAACATCCTGGAAACTTTCTATTTACAAATACAACTTTTCTGGAATAAACAAGGAAACAAACAACGACTATCTACTTTAATATACTGCTTCCCGTGTTTGTCTGATAACCTGCAAAATGAAGAGTTCGATTCGGTTAGAAGCTATAATAGTTCAGAGGCTTGATCTCTCGATGAAGATAACATTGTGACGAAACGCATTGCGCAGTGTAAGCTACCACTCTTGACATTGAACACCTGTCACTAAGTACTTATCAGTTCCAGCAGGGTTTTTCAAAGATCCTCAGGAATGCCGTTGGCGATAGACTAATTACGGGCTTGAACCAATTGTTAGCACAACCAAACCCACTTCACCTCAACTTTTAAAACTTATTTCCTGCAGTTGTAAGAGAAATTGTGAGGCTGCTTGTGAATGCAGAAAGCAGGAATTAGTTGCTCGGTCATTAGCCTGCACTGTAGTGGATAAGCATCCAAAAACATCGCCAGAGTCGACATGTTTTAACGATGACGACGGCGACGATGATAATGATGTTTCGAGCATCTCACCAACACTTCGAACAATCCAAGAGTCTTGAAAAGTATCTCTAGGAGGAACATATCCAGCCGCCGTCGAAAAAATAAAATATAAAGTTGCTCATAAAGTTGTATGTTATTAATTCATACTATGTTAATCATGCGAGATCATGCATACAAACGTGCGAGAGGCTACATCGAAACCTGGCATAGACTTACCGACTTTGCGGCCCGCTAGAGTACGTAATTTTAGTCCAAAATAAACAATCTAAAAATGAATTGTAGGTCTAACACCCTACAAGTTTTATAAATACATTTTTCTGATATCTATCACCAAAAAATAAAAGAATAATTGCAAAAAACTAATTTGACTAAATTTTTTTACTTTTTCTTTCAATATCTCGATTATGACAAACGGTAGGTGTAAAAGTATAGGACTTAAATTATACATACTCGTAAAACCCAACAAAAATCCATCACAATTTTCGTATCTCGGCGGAGATCTGAGTTATTGTAAAAAATTGAATTAAATGCTTTTTTCAAGATGGCGGATAATGCAAACAAGAATTCTTGGTCAAGTTTTTCAAGTTGAGCTTTTTTAGGCCTCTCCCTTATAATATTTAGCTTTCCCGTTTCACATTATTTTTCAAATTATGTAGTGACTGGACTAAAAAGAATAATCATGGTTTGTAACGGATAACAAAACTCATGTACGTAGACAGCCGAAAGGAATATTAATAGTAGTCGTGTTATCATAATCATCTAATCATACTTATATAACAAATGTAAAGGTGCTCTTCATTCAGTGCTGGAACTGCAGCATGCAGGGTAGATTAGGTTGTTATGTACAACCTAAAATTTGTTTTGTTTAAAATTGTCTTGCATGAAAATATGTTTATCAAATGTTTGTAAAGAAATTGTTAGCTTGTCTTTAAAAGTTATGGCCACATCAAATCCCCGTCAATAAGTCATTGTTCTGTCTAGGTTAGGCTTAGTATAACGTTGGATACATGAGACGAGTTAGGTAATATACTGACCCTGCCTTCAAAGCGCAAGGTCGTAGTTTCGATTCTCGGTCGGAGCAAAGATGCATGTGACGAGTAGCAGTATTTGTTTTTGATTCTTGGAATGTGTGTAACCAGGCTTTCCGCGACACAGGAAATCTTAGATAGATAGAAAATTCTTTATTGCACAAAGCTAATATGTAAATAAGCAAACATAATGCCAATTAGCATGTTCTTCCATATACACTTATTGTAATATGAAAGTATGTTTGAAAGTGCTTTATTCAGAACTTGAGAATTAGTTTCGTTATAACAGATATTTATGGTAGAACATCAAAACAAACATAACAAAAAGTATATAAATAAATAACACTAATCTTTGCAAACTTTATTTTATTTTAATTTACTGTTTATTTTGAAGGTTGGATTCCTCGAGGCTAGGCTCGGTTACCTCGAGCGGTCAGCTTGTAATTCTGTGATAAGTCTGCAAATCCCACTGAGCCCCGGATTCATTTCATAGACACGTTTCATTAATGAGAGGATCATAATATTAGTTGTAATTAGTAACTACGAGCTAGGTTCGGGTTGTTTAATTTACGAGTATTACTTGTACTAGGTTTCTTGGCCACTATTATAGAGTCTACTTGTGACCACTGTCGTTGCAACTCGATCAAAACGTCGAAGTTAGGCAATTATGTATTAGTAATAATCTGTGCGCAAAAAGTTTGATAATATCTTTAAAAAATCCATATGGATTAGTACACAATGTCCAGATTAGCCCGACTAATGAATAATTTATTGATTACGGGTTCCAACTGTCAGCAGCTTTTTGGACTTTGGTAGTATGTCTATGAACCAAACGAAAATGAGTCAGTTTAAGCACGCGTATAGGTGTTTATTCTCCGACTCGTAGACGGAGAATCGTCTGCGGTTCGAATAAACTTAGTTACAATATGTGTTAGTATTATTTCATATTATTTAGATGATTTAACTAACGCAGTAGGCTACTAGCGCGGACACAGCCGGGTGAGCGAGTGAGTGTCTCGAAACCTCTGAATGATAAGCGCAGTGCACCTCTTATAGGCAGAGTTACCGCTTAACACAAGGTCTGCGGGTCCCGTTATCTTAAGGCAAAAAAATCCTTTAACATTAGTACTAAACGTAAAAGATATGAAAAAAGAAGGTGACAGAGAGATTTTTTGCATAACTTTTTGATGTCGGACGACCACGGACCCTGAGTTTCGACAGCCAGGTATTTTTATGTATAATCTATTTTATTTTATTTTATTGATATAGGAACAATAAACAACTACATTATACATATTGTTTACATCTAAGTACAAAATAAAATTATTAATAATGTAGTCCACAACATCATCCACATATTGAAATAAATAAGTGTAAGGCGGTTCAAATGAACAGCAAATAAAAATAAAAATGAAAACAATTGTATTAGTTTTTTGATACAACATACATAACAGTATAACTGACAAGCTACAATTATTATGTAGACGAGCACAGTGCAAGGTCGTCTTTTTGAAGTGATGCAAAGAGCAGCTTCTAGATACCTACGTCGCGAATCAAGGGATAGCAAATTATACTTATTGAGTAGATTTGAGTAAGTGGAATAGGAACGGAAACATTTGAAATTCATAGCGCGCAGGTACTTTCGTTGAACCTTCTCGATTGCGGTTGTGTATTTCTTGTAATACGGATTCCAGACTGGTACAGCATATTCTAACTGAGGGCGTACTAGCGTCTTATATAAATAGAGATATGTGGAGTATATTTGAAATTACCTGATGACCGCATAATAAAACCAAACATTTTAAACGCTTTATTCACAATGTTTTCTACTTGCAAGTCTAAGCGAAGATGGCTGTCTAGTTGCACGCCTAGATCTCTTAGTGAAGTCACTTTGCTCAGAGGGATATTGCAAATATTATATGAAAACGTGACAACATTTTTCTTATTTGTAAAAGTAATGGTGTTACATTTGGGAATGCTTAGGTTGAGTTTATTGGCTGTGTAGGTGGAAAGTCTGTTTAAGTCTTCCTGTAAAGAGATGCAATCTGAAACATTGCTGATGGTTTTGTATAATTTAAGGTCATCGGCGTATAAAAGAAACTTGGAACTACAGAAGCATCGATCGATGTCGTTTATAAAGAGAGTGAAAAGTAAAGGTCCAAGTATTGACCCCTGTGGCACCCCAGAAGTGACATGGACATCATTAGACTGAAATCCGTTTATAACAACATTTTGAGACCTATTGGTAATGTAGCATGAAAACCATCGCAGTAAGTTACCGCGTATACCATTATACGCAATTTTGTTGAGCAGAATTTCATGGTCCACCTTATCGAAAGCTTTTTTGAAATCAGTATAAACTGCGTCTACTTGAGCGTGATTGTCAAGGCTTTCAAATAAGTAGTTTGTGAATACTGTCAAATTTGTAGTAGTTTATCGTTTTTTAATGAAGCCATGTTGCTCAGGGATTATTATACCATGAAGAAATGGATAGATTTCATTATGTATGAGTTTTTCAAAAAGTTTCGACAAGGCGGATAAAATCGAAATGGGCCGGTATTGCTCAATATCGTGCTTGGAGCCGCCTTTATGAATGGGGGTGATAAATGCACGCTTCCAAACTGAGGGGAATATTCCGCTAGCCATGCATTTGTTAAATATAATCGTCAATGGGACGTAAATAGAACAGGCAGTATTTACCAGAAAAATAGGTGCTATGCGGTCCAGGACCTTTTGAACATTATTTAGAACAGTTGTATTGTTTTTATAATAGTAAGTTTTTATCTACTTTAATATTATCAACCATCGCTTAGTTCCTTTATGAAAAAAGTATGTCTAAGCTTATTTAATAATAGCTCCTCTCCGCGGTTTCACCCGCGCGGTGATGGATGATGATGATAATGATGATGATGAACCTTATATAGCCAATAGTACTCAGGGTGAATGTAGCTTTCCAATGGTGAAAGAATTTTTGAAATCGGTCTAGTACTTTTTGAGCCAATTCGTTACAAACATACATACAAATCTTTCCTCTTTATAATAATAAGTATACAAGTAGGTATATAGAGTATAGATTTACCTATTGATAGTTCTACGTAGTTATTAAGAGAAAAATACACAAATCTGCTGACGTACAATCGCAGCATGAGACTGAGAGGGGAATATTTTTAATGCATATCTATTAACTCTTAATAAATTAATACTGACTTAAGTGACGTAAGCACGCGTATAGGGCTTCCGACCTTGCACATGGATCTAGTAGTGATTGTCACGGATCAATTTAACAGAATAAATAAGAGAGCTACCGTACAATACTTTGTATTTTTGGTTAATGCTACGCTATTCTAGTGAAAACAAATAAGTTATTTTTAAGAAAAAAATTGTGCGATGTGTAAAAGAATTGGTATATTATATCCATCCAAAAGATAAATGTGAAATGAGAGTCAAGTTCTCATTTTACAATCATGTGTTATTATATATTGTATTGAAGGCTACAATAGAATAAGTATATGATAACTAGCCAAGTCAGACATTAGAATGCAATTTATATTATCCTAATTTATAAGAGGAAAAGATATATTAAGTGGCTACGAGTATTAAATATGTTATGTTGTTATATGTAAATTTCAATACTGACTTTTGAACTTGGCACCCATTTAGATCTTATTTCTTTTATCCTTAAAGTCAATAACCAAGACATATATTGAACTTAGCTCTCATTTCACATTAATGTTTTGGATGGGATATAGTTTTTGTACAGAAATTATTGGTAGGTACTTATTCATAATATAATTGATTATAGGTCAGGTATCGATAGACAAACGGACAGCAAGAAGGGGACTCGCGCTTATGAGCGCGGGTGCCGCTCGCTCGGGCACGTTAGCCTTAAGTTTTTCTCGCAACGCTTCCCACCCTGCTGCTCCACGGCTGCAGCACCGTGCGCCGCGGTCCGAAATACCTATTATTAACCTTATATATAATGATCTTACACTATTGATTTGCGTAAAATATTGAAATAATAAATATTAATACTAAACCCCGGTTAAAAACGTAATAAATATGAAATACGACTAAATTCATAGTTATAGGTGCTAAAACTGATTATATTTGGATTAAACAAATAAGGGTGTTATTCCACTCACTTTAAATTCACGTGAATATCTTAAAATTCACATAGAGAGCGGCTGTCATATATTTCGTTTTGCAGATTATTAATTACAGGCACTATAAATAAGTGTTCCTAATAGAATCAATTAATTGAAGATTTAAAAAAAAATTATAATAAATTACTAGTTTCTGATTTATTCCTTTGTATTAACCCAATTACATATCTGGATGCCAAATTTGAACTTTCTAAGTGATCTGGAATTGGGTTAGAGTTTTGATCTACAAGTCAGGCAGTGATAAAAATTACGATTTTTGGATGTTAATATCTAAATAACAGTTTGAGATGTGATTATGAAATTTACCTCGTAAGTCTCAATTTATGAGCCAAATTTGGAATGTAAAGGTAAAATAGTTTTTAAGTTATGAGCGATTCAAAAGTGGCTTCAAATGATCCGTGTTATATTATACACGGTGCTGCTCGCCAGTTCTGTTAGCTTGAACTTGGTTTTGCACGCTACCGCGTGTCTATATAGGGTGTTTGGTAGAGGGACCGACATACCAAATGAGCGTGTTCAGGGGCCCACTTGGAGAATATAAGTAGGCCAAAAAAAATCCCAGACCCCCCAATTTTTTTTTAACTATTTTTTTGTGAATTTTCCCTTTTTCTCCGAAATCGTACTTATTTACCACCATAACATTTGTAAAATCTGTTTTAGACAGAATATTTTTAGTAGAATTTGGTCTCTATACACCTTCAGGTCAAGCAAAGCAAAATTGGATACCTGGATTTTGAATTGGATTGGCCTTGGAAAATTCACAAAAAAAAGTTTAAAAAAATTGGGGCGTCTGGGATTTTTTTTGGCCAACTTATATTCTCCAAGTGGGCCCCCGAACACGCTCATTTAGTATGTCGGTCCCTCTACCAAACACCCTAAGCATAGAGCTGGTTTCCTCTATGTATATAAGCGAAGAAATCATACATCCGTCTCCACACAACTACTAAAATCAACTAGAGAGTTTAGTTCGATGTTAGGACGGGTGTTTCGGTGGCCTAGCGGTCTGATAGATGAAATAAGTATCGTATTAAAATTCATTTTATATTTTATTTTCATTCTATGAGGATACCCCCGATTTTTTTTCCCGTTTCTTATCAGTAGCGACTATGGAACTCGACAGCGGATAATTTTAAATTGCTTTTGTATTTTTAATAATTAAGCATCATAAGAGCGTCCATGCGAGTAAATAATTGTTATTAATTTTAATTAAAGATCCAGGCATATCTTCAGCGATTGCGTAGACGTATTGAGGGTGTTCTGAATTTTAATCTCAATCTGTTATTACCTAGGCACTGCTCGCGAATTCGTGCGTTGAAAAACTGACACGATCCCTCGGGAAATACCCGTTGGGCATTTGTATAGGAAAGTAGTGAATGTGCTAATCCTGGGTGAAAGCTTTTCATTTTACATTTCATCCAAATTCATCAAAGTGTATTCGTTGAGCGGTCATATACTTGCTCATTTGTACCATTAATATGATTTCTGACTTGTTGTGTCACTTGCGTTACAAGTGTACATACACCCTTACAGTCAGGTAAACCAAAAAGGGACAGAACAGAATTGAACACTTTCGTAAATTTGAAAAGGTGCAGAAAATTATTGGACTCAGTCTGCTCAGGGGCTAGTTATAAGTGCTAGTTATAAAAAAATATTATAAAGGATACATACGCAGTATGACCTTACGTCATTCCGTGAAGGTTATGTAATTCTAGACGTTAATAATATAAGGGGCTATAATTGACTCAAGACTGACTGACTCGACTGATTCATCAATGTAGAGCGTAGGTACACCGCTGGGGTAATAAACTTGAAATTTTGCCAGTTGGTACTTTTTACACCCCCGATATTGCCTACAACAGAATCCTCACGTAATTACGCCATGCGCATGTACTACAAATTGAGTCTTCAAATTAGGAGTTGTAGAGACACGAATTGCGCGGGCCAACGAGTGGCTATGCCGTGCTCATTTATTTGAGACTTATAAGCCATACATAATATTCATAAAGGAAGAACAAAAATCTCCATTCCTATACAATCAAATTAAGATAAGGGTTTATGTCAAAGCAAATGCCTCAAAGTATAACGTTTTGTAGATATTATTATTCGTATAGTTTGATCCGGGTATGACTACGACCGGCACCGGTAGAATCTAATACGGATCGGATAAAGATAACGACAGGATTGGCGGGTGTTATAACTATCATTATTCTCACATATACTGAATTGACGATCTGATTTAGGTAAGTATATCATACTATATATATAATATTATAAAGAGGAAAGATTTGTATGTGTGTTTGTAACGAATTGGCTTAAAAAGTACTGGACCGATTTCAAAAATTCTTGCACCATTTGAAAGATACATTCACTTTGAGTAACACAGGCTATATAAGATTCATCATCATCATCATCCATCGCCGCGCGGGTGAAACCGCGGAGAGTAAGGAGAGAGCTAAAGAATAAATTGATGAAAGGTAAAGAAAGCTGAAAAGTTTATTTGAGATAATAAATAGTTTAATTAAAGAAAATATCAGTACAAAAAGTTACAGGATGGTGAATTTAGTAGGTACTTATGATATAGCACGACACAATAATAACGAAGCGAGTGAAGCGTCTCTACTTTAAATGGCCACGAGACTTTCATCTGTCCATATATTTGTTAGGTAATTAATTTAATTAGGCGACGGGTGACCGAGCCGATGTTGGCGCCTACTTTGGGCAAAAAGTTAGCATTGCCACGCTGGATGGCAATGCTGCCACTTTTCCCCAACCATGGGGCTTATATATTAGTTTTTATTTTTACTTCTAATATTTTGTAAATAACTTTGATAAAGACCACTTTGTTAGGTTGTTCGTATGTCTTCCAGTACAGGTCGCATTTTTCAACCAATCTTGACGAAACTTGGTCTGTGTTCTACTATTTAAATGACTTTTTTGTCGTTGGGGATTTTTGATGAGGGGACGTACTTTTCCTAAAAAGAGGGGAAGTTTGCTGTGGCAAGTGGTTTCCGAGATAATAGGTTCTGGAGTACTGCAAAAAAGACTATGTGCTCGAAGCGTAATACAATTTGGTACGCACAATCGGTACCTGACTTTAAAGAGGAATTTTGAATGTGTACATCAAGTGAGGTCAAGTGGTTGCCAAATAATATGTTTTAAAGGACAGCGGCAAATCTCTGCTGATAAGACTATGCTTGCGAGGTCTACTGTTCGCAGAACTAACTAATAATGGATTTAACATCAGGCCCCAAACTAGCCTAGGCCTGTGTCTTAGTGGCCTGTAGACAGAGAGTTCCTGTATCGAAAGTCTCGTAAGTTTATTACTAGTAAATATCTGCCCTTCAATATGCAGACACCCGCTTCTCCAGTCTCCTCGTGACCACGGTCGATGCAACTCGATCGAAACGTCGAGGTTATATAGTCAAAATTATGTTTTGATAAATAATCTGTGCGCGTCTCAAAAAATCTCGATTTTCTCTTCAAACATAACAAGATCAGTCTCACCTACGAGATGGAAATTGAGACTATTACATCCTGAGACGTAAAAATACAAGTACATAAGGACGGTACACTAAGCCACACCGTGTACAGGAAACCGAGTCACACTGACCGATATTTACACCCACGTCATTTGAACTCTGTAGCTATACCGCTGACCAACCGCGCATATGATCTATGCGACGAAGAACATATTGAGGAAGAACTTTCACATGTTGGAAAAGTCCTACAAAAAAATACAAAATCAAAATCAAAATTAATACAATGTATGGTAAATATCCCGTTTCTAAGTTATTTTTGTTCAATAGATGACACTCCATTCCCATACGGTTAGAGAGTGAAAACTCGATGGTTGGACCTCGTGCCTCGGTGACCTTGCGGTCATGGCGTTTGACACGGATCAAAGCAGGTTTGAATCTTGTCCGAGGATGTGTATTTTGCTCCCTATAATTGTAAAGCTTGGTCTCGCTAAGCAAGCGTTACGTCTATTAAAAACCATACAATAAACGTATTTTTTTAAGTTTTCTATCTACTTCTATGCTACGTAGGGAGGGACTACTTTAATACACATATTTACGGTGGTATAGAATTAGATTTAGGGCCTTATTCACGCTCCATAACTTTAGGCGAGTAAGTTTGGTTAAGTACCTACTTTGATTCTACATGCCTATCCTTTCTAATTCCCCTGACACTAAAACACGAGGAGGTATACAAAATTCAACGAATTTTCCGAAGAGCCTAATTTGACGGCTGTATAACTTTGAAACTTAATACCTTTAAGTTATTTATTAGCGAATTTTCATACAAACTTTGTTTATCGTCTTGAATGTTTTAATTTAAAAAGTTTAGAGGATCTTTCTTAAATAAAGCGGTGCCTTAAATACGAGTAACTAGATAACTTTCATAAAGAAACTACGAGTATGCCGTTTCTAATTTTTTTATGGGATAGGTTGACAAACGAGCAAACGTCTCACCTGGTCACCGTCGCCCACGGACATCCACAATATCAGAGGTCTCGAGCATGCGTTGCCAGCCCTTGAGGAAGATAATAGTTGAGGTAGGTAATAAGTGAGAATAGGTTCTTTTCTTGTCGGATCCCAAGTCGTATTTGTGTTCGGAAATACCTCAAGTGGCAGCTGGTTCCACATAGTGTGAGGTAGAAAGTGCCGTCGGAATGGCACGGTTGTGGACTCCCAGATGTCAACATGATCTTTTCCGTCGTGATGTCCGTTGGCGAAATTTAGCTGCAGGTATTAGACCGAACAGTTCCTCGGAACACTTGCCATGTTATATGCGATAGAAGATACAGAGACATCCAACATCTCTACGCAGTGCCAAAGAGTCGAGCCGATCGGAGAGAGCTTGGTCGTCGACGATTCGAGCCGCTCTGCGTTGAATGCGGTCAAATGGAAGGAGCTGGTACTGGGGAGCCCCGCCCAGAGGTGAGAACAGTACTCCATGTGAGGCCAAACTTGAAGCTTATAGAGTTGCACGCGATGGGCCGACGTGAAGTACCGTCTCACTTTTCCAAGCACACCAAGCTTTTGGAATTTAGCCTTCCCTTCCAATTGACTGCGAATAATAACATTAACATAGGAAATCCAATAACGTCCCTGCCGTTAAAACCAGACTGAAATTTTAATTGTTTTTCAATTATTTAATTGTATTTTGTTATGTTATCACAATATTCACCCAGTTATGTATACAAAACCTTCCGTTTATACAAAAAATCTATCTGCGAGGATAAAATCACTCATAAGTATAACCGCTATAGTATTTAATATAAATTGAATATACAATTAGTGAGTCAAATCTCTATTTCCTTCTATTCTTTTAATACTGTTTACATCATCTTCGATTTTTGTAAATGTCACCTATAAGGCTGTTAATTTTATTTCTTATTTGCGTCGTTTCTTAGCACCCCTCGCCCCGCCGTTACCATGGTCGCCACCATGACCAGGAATAGCAGGGCCGCCGGGAACTAGGGGCCGTGGCTTTTTGTTGTCCTGCATTGGAGGAATTTGCCCGTAATCGCCACGCTGGGCAGGCGGGTTGGCGATCGCAGGGCGTAGCTTCTCGCAACGGTGACGCTGCTGCCCGTCACCGGCCTGTTGCATTTAGCGACGCCTGTTGGGATGGGTATACCGCCATCGGTCAGTTGTTAGAGCCTCGTTCGTCGATTAGCAGGATGCACCGCGTGCAGGTGAGGTTGACTTGGGTCAAAAGATGTTAGCTCGCCCCTTACATCCGGGCTACGGGAGGCCACCACAAACAACTGACCCTGGCGACGTATAACGGACGCACGCTACGGCTTGACTCGCATCTGGCGCAACTCGAGGTGGAACTTGGGAAAATTAGGTGGCACATACTGGGGTTGAGTGAAGTCCGAAGAGAGGGGGAGGACACCTTAACCCTAGAATCGGGCCACCTAATGTACTTCCGAGAGGGAGACCAACAATTCCAAGGTGGCGTTGGGTTTCTGGTAAACAAGTCCCTTTCTGACAACGTTGTGGAAGTGTCCAGTGTGTCGAACAGGGTAGCGTACCTTATTGTAAAGCTCACCGAGAGGTATAGCCTCAAGGTGGTGCAAGTGTACGCACCAACCTCGACACACTCGGACGATGAAGTGGAGGATATGTTCGATGACATATACCACTTCACTACAAAGACCCAGTACACCGTTGTCATGGGGGACTTTAACGCTAAAGTGGGAGTACAGAATTTCAGCAAATCGGTAGTAGGATGCCATGGCTTTGGACGCAGAAATCATAGGAGACAAATGCTCGTCAACTTCCTCGAACGGGAGGGGCTCTTCTTGATGAACTCCTTTTTTAAGAATAAGCCCCAAAGGAAGTGGACGTGGCTAAGCCCCGACACTAGGACTAAAAATGAGATTGACTTCATCATGACGGATAAAAGGCACATATTTAGATATGTCTCCGTGATTAACAGGTTCAATACCGGTAGCGATCACCGACTTGTCCGAGGCTCTCTGAATATCAACTTCAAGGCGCAACGTGTCCGTCTGATGAAGTCCAGGCTCCGACCAACACTGCTCCAAACCATGGCAGGATCTGAAACATTCCAGTTAAACCTGGAGAACCAATTCGCTGCCGTGGAAACCACCACAGACGTAAACCAGAACCTCGAAAATGTGACTCGGGTCTTCAGGGAAGAAGGTACGAGATTTTGTTACATGCAGCGTAAGGGCAAGAAGTCCAAGCTTTCAGAAAAGACTTTGGGGCTAATGAAGGAACGACGTGAAAACCCACCCATCACTTCATCAGAAAAGCGGACTCTAAACCGAGAGATCAACAAGAATGTACGACACGACCTCCGGTGCTTCAATACTCTTTCGATCGAAATAGCGATCGAGCAGAATCGGGGGTCAAAGGTGTTCGTACAATCTCTTGGAAGAAACCACCTGACGAAGTTGACCACAGCTAGTGGAAAAGTCGTTGTTTCGGAAGTGGAGGACTTTTATGGCCGATTATACGCATCGCATGCATCTCGACCTGATCCCGAAAATGATCCGAGAGCCACGTTAACACGCCATTTCACCGAAGACTTGCCAGAAGTCAGTATTGGCGAAATCGAGATCGCTCTTGGACAGCTTAAAAATGGAAAAGCCCCTGGAGAGGATGGCGTTACAACAGAGCTACTAAAAGCAGTAGGTAAACCCGTACTGAGGGAGCTCCAGAAGCTTTTTAACGCTGTCCTGTACGAAGGGAGAACTCCAGAGGCGTGGAGTAGGAGTGTGGTCGTCCTGTTCTTCAAAAAGGGAGATAAGACCCTGCTGAAGAACTATCGACCCATATCCCTTCTAAGCCACGTCTATAAGCTGTTTTCAAGAGTGATCACGAACCGTCTTGCACGTAGACTCGACGAATTCCAACCACCGGCACAGGCTGGGTTTCGGAGCGGATACGGCACCATAGACCACATTCACACAGTGCGGCAGATTATACAGAAGACCGAAGAGTATAATCAGCCCCTGTGTCTAGCATTCGTGGACTATGAGAAGGCTTTTGACTCGGTTGAAATCTGGTCTGTTCTGGAGTCCCTGCAGCGTTGCCAGATAGATTGGCGATATATCCAAGTGATGAGATGTCTTTACGAAACCGCCACCATGTCCTTCCAAGTACAGAATCAGTAAACAAGTTCCATACCGTTGCATCGAGGAGTGAGACAAGGGGACGTTATTTCCCCGAAATTGATTCAAATGCAATGGAGGATATGTTCAAGACGCTGAACTGGAAAGGACGTGGCATTAATATCAACGGCGAATACATCTCTCACTTGCGATTTGCTGACAATATCGTCATCGTGGCAGAGACGCTGCAGGACCTGCAACAGATGCTAAATGACCTGGCTGACTCGTCTATACGCATCGGCCTACGGATGAACTTGGACAAAACCAAGGTCATGTTCTACCGGAACCGATTGCGATACACGGCGCCGTTCTCGAAGTTGTTCAAAAATATATGTATCTCGGGCAGACATTGCAGTTGGGAAAAAACAACTTTGAGAACGAGGTGAATAGAAGAATTCGGCTGGGCTGGGCAGCGTTTGGGAAGCTACGACGAGTCCTTACTTCGCCGATTCCACAGTGCCTGAAAACGAAAGTCTTCAATCAGTGCGTCCTACCCGTCATGACATACGGAGCCGAAACGTGGATACTGACGGCTCGAATGGTCCAGAAGCTTAAGGTCGCTCAGCGGGCTATGGAAAGGGCTATGCTCGGTGTTTCTCTGAGGGATCGCATCAGAAATGAAGTGATCCGTCAGAGAACCAAGGTCATCGACATAACCCACCGGATCAGCAAGCTGAAGTGGCAGTGGGCTGGCCATATTAGCCGTAGAACCGACAACCGTCGGGGTAAAAGAGTTCTAGAGTGGAGACCGCGTCTCGGCAAACGTAGTGTAGGACGTCCTAAAGCACGGTGGAGTGACGATCTGCGCAAGACGGCTGGCAAAAACTGGATGCGAGAAGCCCAAGATAGACCTAAATGGCGTGCAATTGGAGAGACCTATGTCCAGCAGTGGACTGCTACAGGCTGATGATGATGATGATGAATGATGATTTGCGTCGTATTGCTTACCACAGACCTAGCGAATGAATCCGTCCGAAAGATATTACTTGACCATCTTCGCTTGCTGATATAAAAAGGTTGATTACTGATTCATGTTCCACTACATCAAAAAAAACATGAGGTGTCACGCAATTTGTCCTTATCAAGCATTTCAGCACCAGAGTGGTTATTTCGTTATTAGTTTTCACTGAGTTTGCCACTTGCGTGCCGGATGTGGGTTGTTTCTTATGAAAAGATTTTTTTGGTAATCGTGAACAAGCCAATTCTGCGGACGTTTAACTCGGACCAGAGCTACAACATAAAAGGTTAGGGCACTAAACAGGGCAGTTACTTGAATATAACATGAAATAACTTTATTTTATAACTGAGTAGGTGTTACTTAGCTCTACTTCTGGTATTTGTATTGAATATATATGGTGCGTATTTGTAAATGTAAACATGACTGGCGATTGGAAATACAAAACTTACTGAGATCTGTACTCAAGCCTAGATTTAATACAGAGGCAGCACAAGCAATTTGCGAAAAAGTATTCGTATCGTAAACGTCAACGCGTAATCAGTATAATCAGTATAATCAATTTATTAGTAAATACAATTTACAAATCAAAAATTACATTTAAATTAGATCAAAATTTTTAAAATAATAACAAAATAATATAGTATAAAATAATAACAAAATAATTAATCAAAATCATAATCATTATTATACATTTAAATAATCAATTCATTAAAAAGGTATATCATCATCACATATTTAAAAAGGTTTTGCTAATGTATTCATTAACATCGTTATTCGGCGTACAAACTATTAGTTATCTGTGTCACAGTCGCATTAAATAAATGACAGTCTGTACTGTTTCACTTGCACAATAAGTTACACTTACGCAGTTATTCGTGCTAGGCCAACGGAGCTTACTTCTCGAATAAGGCCATTTGATCACTCAATTCAATTTCAATTGTAAAAGATCTTTATTAACATGAAGGATAAAATAAACAGTACAAAAATGCTAATGTTAGTAAGCTCCTTAGCAGTACATTAATATTGATTACAAAATACGTTTATCGACTACCTAGACTCATATAAAACTCTTGGCATGATCCGTACAAAAAATAATTTGGAAGCAGTAGTAAGATTACCTATACCGTAGGGAAAGTTTCACGTTTATAAAATGAATAAATAAGTTATGTAAGCGTTTTAGATTTGCATTATATTTGTTAATTGTTTTTATAAGAGTATGAAGGCCAAAAGATAGATAAATAAATCTTTCGACGCTCCAAGCAACGTGTAACCAACGTTATATACACATAACGTGGTTCCATGTACTTGTTAGTTATTTGAGAAGGTGCGCATGAATACAAAACAAATTTCATTTCATTGATAGATTTAAAGGGCTTAAGCTCTGAATAATAAAGGCGATAATAGAGTTATCGCTGGACGAAATTTTAATTTTGTTAAATGCTATAAAATAATAAATGTGGAACATGTTACGTTGACAGATTTATTTCAAGTGTGAACTTAAGCGATAATATTTCTGTTATATTATTGGTTCCCATTAACGCAAGTATTGATATTTAGGGTTGGCAGATTTCTAAAACTATAGATTTATTCAGAAATTGTTATAAGATTGAAGTAAATTTAGTATCATAAACAAATATTATTAATTTAACTTGAAAGGGATAATAATTATTCTATCATAATATTTATTCCAGTTTTCTCTATAAAATTATCGGATTGTTTAATTGATAAAATTAAAAGTGTTAGTATCATTTTAAAACGACGTAGGTAATATATATACGAAGTTAGTTTTGTAATGTATTTGCAATTAAAAGCTACGTAGCTTATAGCTACGTAATTACAAGAAAGGTTGAGTTTACATTTAGAATGATAATGTGAATCAATTAAATATTCTATGCTCATTTAAGTGAAAAATACATTTGCTATGTTAAATAAAAATTTAATTCAACCTGATTTTGGCATTAACTTGCAACTATAAACAAACCAGAACTTTGTTCAACCCTAAAACGCCTTCTTAATTTCTTCCAAAGAGCGAAGTCAAATAACCAACCAACAGTCGACTGCAGTATGTAATGTTCCGACAAGTTAAAATGTTTTTTTTTATGTATAGAAATACTTTACATTTCAATATGAAATTTATTAAGGGTTTTGACGGTGTGTTGAATGTTATTATTTTAATATTAAATAAAAGGAAAATATATTAAACAGATTCAGAGTCGTCTATCTATCTGAGGGATAGGTTCCAAAAATTAAGTTGCTGGATGAAAGGATAAATGTTAATATTCAATATAACATATAATAAGAATTTACTAGCTTTTGTTGATAAAATCGTATTTGATGGAAGTTCGTCTACTGCATCAAGGATAACATATTTTGACCAGAAATTTCAACAAAAAATTGAAGTGCATAAGTGGATTTCAGTTAAGCGACGATTTTATCAAAATCTATAAATTTTGAACTAATGTGTGTCTCAAGTATCCGACAGGCGTGAGACTTGGCTAAAATATTGGAAATATTTGTGAATTTTGAAGTGTTACATGAGGCAGTCGGGGTCCAGCCAACGTTCAAAACGGTCGAAATCAGGAACATCGTAAAGATTTCCATTTCATAAATAACGTCGCGAGTGAGTGATAAAGTGAAATAAAATAGAAGTCTTTTCAATGAGCTAAATTTCAATTGTGCAGTGTTTCTTTACATGAAGTCATTGTTGAATTTTAAATTTATATGTAATATAGTAATTCATTAGTTCGCGAGTGAGTGTTAAAGTGCAGTGCTAATTTATATAGAGTCAATGATAACTTGTATGTATATATGTTATATTTTACGCATAAACTTAGTTTATTTTATTTAAGTTTCAGTTTAGCAACATAGCGGCTGTCGGCGGTTTTCGACTACGTTGTATTTATAATTTATATGTTAGGGATCTGAAAAATGCGTTCACTTTCCTTTTACAGAGAAAGCAGCTGGGTGGACTTCGTTGGTCATTTTATTGTAAGGGTAGAATATTTTAGGTACTGTATTGCTAGAAAAATAATTATGAGAAGTGCTGATTGTCTGTGTGTTTATGAAGTGAATTACCAAACATCGCAACAAATGTTAAAATTTCAAATGGAGCCTTTCTTTACAATACTATTTAATTCAAATTCCGCACATATTCATTTCTTTGATCAATTCAATTTTGAATACATTAAACGGATTTATAATCAACGCAACGAACATAATAAGCTTCATCATCATAAAATTTCAACATGACTCTGATTAATTATCACTAATCAAACTGAAATTGAAGTAATTTCATTTCTAAACTGGAGGTTTACTCAAGGAATTGGAGCATTGTAATATTTACTTTACAATATTACGGATTATAAATGATATCTACATATATTATGGAAGGAGACAATCACCTTTGGACGAGACTTATCAATATACATAAATCAGATATTATAATTGCTACAAATACTTGTCTGTTAAATCTCCATAAACATTTACAACAATATCTTCTTATTAATAAATATACTCTTAATACAAATACAAAACTAATTAAATAAATAAATTTAGGTACATATAGGTACATACACTTTTTAATTCACGCGGGGATGACAAGATGTCGGCAGAAACCTTATAACACGAAGAGACGAAGAACGGACGCTTGCTAATCATTGTCGCCACAGCAGGGAAGTGCTAGCCACTGGGGGGGAAAATTACTCAGAGTCTTGATCAACGTCTGGATTCAAGCCTGCTGAATTCATGACCGCGATCGGATTCGTACATTCACTAGGTACACATACACACACGAGTCATTAAATTCCTTTAGGGTTAGTTCGCGTTATTTGGAATTTAGTGATTAAATAATATTCGTTACTAGGTAAATTAAACATAAAAAATAGTAATTTAATTTTAAACATCGGGTAATTAATTTGAATGATAGAGAAGTATGTTTTTAAATAAAACAAATCGTAGTCAAATGATCGGTATGCGCGTGACGGTTTGAACGTTTAGTTTCTTGGAGAAGTGTAGGTTGAAATCAACTGACGGATTTGCTGGTTCTTGGAGTGGGGTGCTAGGGTGCAGGGAGCCTCACATAAATCAAATCGTTTAGGGTTCCTATTTATAGATCTTAAAAGGTCTAAATTCCACAACTCCCCCTTTTAAATAATTATTTTAGGAATTGCTGTCACAGATTTGGCTAAGAAAGAAGTGTGGTTTGTATCATAACATGATGTCTATAACTTTATATTTTATATTCCTTTAAGTTATATTATTGTATGTTATATGTTTATAAATGTATGTGTATGTGTGTGTTACAAATTATGGCCATGAAGAAAGAAGATCAAGAATCCAGCCAACAGTAGCTGTTTTCTGTAAGTTGCATGCTTTCAGTTGCTCGTTATATTTTCTTTATTTGTTTTCCTATTTTCCTCAATTTATTTGATTTCTATTTGATGTGTTTCTTTTGACAGCAATATTTTATTTTCTGTGTTTGTTTTGTGTGTACTATTTGATTTCACTTGATGTATTTTATTTAATCTGTTTCATTTCATTTTTCAACTGATTTATATTTGATGTGTTTTATCCCTCTTTCAGGAACGTATTTTCACTGCCTATTTATAATTTTCAATTAAGCTTACCAATAAAAAATTATCATATATTTTATTACATTATTGGCTTATTAAAATATACAATATAAATTAAACACAACGTAAAGGGTCCATAATAATATATATTCTAGACGATCACATTTGGCCAAAGTTATAAATAATACCAGCTAGTTACAAAAATGTTACGGTATTGACTAGGTAGATTTAGTTTTGACTAAATACTTACATTATATGTAAGCTATTTAAGTTACAAACGGCGGTCCGCAAAAAGCAACAGGAACGTAAACAATGTTATCATAATTTGATCAATAAAGTACGGTAAGTAAAAGTACAAAAAATCGGTAAACGATCCGTCGGTTAATTTAGTTTTGAGCTCTTTCTAGTGCTCACTTAGCTAGCCACTACACTAAATATAGAAGATCTGTCAAGAAACATCCTACAGTATGAACCAGCACCTATCCTTGTAAACCAGCCGCTATTCTAGTGTGATAAAAACCTTCTGCCGCGTCATTAAGCAAGTCATGCTCTACCGCTTTCATTTACAAACCTCTGGCGTAATTATATTTGTTATTGTATCACATCAGGGCAAATTCAAGTTGACTATAAAAAACGTTTTATTAAAAAAAAGTGATTTTAAATCCCAACATTATATAGAAGATAAAGATGCTTGGAATACTCCACTTCTGGCAAGCTCTCACACTGCCATCCATAAAATGTAATATTTGTAGCAAGTAGAAACATTGTAAACATCTATATAAAAAGAATGGCCCCGAGTTTCTTGCTGCTTCTTCTCGGTAGGCTCTATATATTTTGGAACGCGGCGGTAGAGTCTTTAAAGTACATTAGAATGAAAAATTGACGTTCATAAGTGCGTCTTTGATGCCTAAATTAAATAAATGATTTTGACTTTGACTTTGACATCGCCATACTAGGAATGTAGAATTTTATTTGAAACTATAACTGACCCGGCCGTGGCTTCGCTCGAAATATTCCGCGTGTTATGTACTTCACCTTGCTTACCCTCTACAAAAATCTGATGCAGTGACGCTAAGGCATCATCGCTGATCGCCGAGCATAAGGAAGCTGCAGTTGGAATCGATCGCCGAAACCACTCACACGGCCACGGTAACTCAAATCATTTATCGCGGTTAAAATAATTTTAATTTATAAAGTGGGTTCTATCTTGAATCCGCATAATATATATATATATATATATATATATATATATATATATATATATATATATATATATATATATAATATATATATAATATATATATAATATATATATATATATATATATATATTTTATACTATACGGCGGCTGTCATACTCGCGTTAGTAAATTAATATACGTTTCTCCTTATAACATCAGCTATCAGCCAGCGCAAAATAACGTCAAAATGGGTGCAGGATTGTAAGTCAAACAAAGAGACAGACGGACAAATATTTTCATTATTTTTCTTGTACCAAGTATATAATGTACTTTGAACTTTCAGTATTGTATTGAATTAAGAGCTGTTATTTTACATTACAGAGAAATAATTCAACTTTATTTTTTGCGTATATATGTATATATAGACTATATATAGATTTAGGCCTTACGAATCTGATTAGACTCGGATCTCTAAAGCGCAATATTTTACTTGACTGCGCCGAAGCCCAAAAGGTATATCCACTCGTAACTAGACAATGAATTATCAAATTTTGATAAATTATACGTGATCATTAGATTAGTCTTCCTAGACCACAATAGATAAAATGCTTAATAATTAAATTGGCCTATTTATGGCTTATTATTTCTCTGGACAGGTTATTAGTTAAAGTTTAATTTGTTTCTTGTTTTGAGAAATTTTCTGATGATAAAGGCGTGAACAATTTAGCTCGCTGTTTGAAGTAGGTACACGTACGCCAGGTCACGTAGAGGTGATGTAGACCTAGGATGTAGACATCCTAACGTACCTAGTTTCATTTGTTTTAACAATTTATTTTTATCGGTATTGAGTATCTCCTAATCTTTCCTATACGGTGATAATTAAAACAAAAGATTTATGAATGAAACTTACGTATATTTACGTCTCTGGGACGCAAAGGGTTAAAGCGCTGTCAGTTCAGAGCTTGGATTCTTTCAATTTCTTTCACTTGAAATCAAGCAAGTGCATCTCGTAAAAACGTGTTTAGTATTAAATTTAAAAAAAGTCCGCCGATGTATGTGTATTAAAAATTGATATTTTTTGATATGCGTTTCATGACAAATACAATTGTGAATAAAGAGAAAAACTTAAAAGGGGAAATTAAGTGGTATCTTTGAAAGTTTTTAATGTACTGTATTATGTTATTATATGTTTTTTATTCCGTCAACGTGTACTTAACATTCTTAAAAATGTCATATTATTTTTGTAATTATAAGTAAACTGCTACAAAACCCACATTTTGATCTACATCATGAATTTTTATCATTCAACTTAGTTACTGTTAGAATTAATACCACATCATTCCAAAGTATGTATTGTAAAATTGTATTCATAAAATTTTTATGTATTCAGTTTACTTAGGTTAAAATGTCAGAACTGTTGCAACTGTACTGATATTCTAACAATGGAAACAGTTAGCAATGCTAACAATAGCCGTATTATTTATTTACTGCAGCTATCGATCGACTACCGTTGCCGTTTCGATGCCCAAGATCAAGGCTAAAGAAGTGGCAGGGATGAATTATTCAAGGTGTCGAAACTGTTTCGGAACCTTCAAATAATGCAATGATGTTTAAATACGTCATTGAGTGTGCTGATGAGTTGATATTATGTGGTGCAACTCTTCTACATGACTATATCTTTGGTGAAAAACACGGCATTATCTGACTCTTCTTATATTATTTAGTGAAGGGATATATAAGACGACGTAAAATTGTAGTGGTAGGAGTTTGCAGAGTCCGCTTGGCGAAGAACCACACGTTTACTAGTTATTTAACCGTGAAGCAGTAGTGTGCAAACATTACTGTGTATAGCTTGAAGGGCAATTTTTCCAGCATAACATCAGGGCAAGAGATTAACCATCTTATATCTCAGAGTGACAAGCGAAGTTATGGGCAAATGTGAAGCTTAACACCAAGCAAGCGACTTGCTAACCTCGTCAGCAAAAACAAATGTTTGCCTGATTCTAAGCGTTACGCCTACGTATGATAGTTAAAAGGCTGCCTAGATATTTAGAACTTTTTTGCGGCACTGGAATAAACTTATCACTTAGTAATTGAATAGTTATTTTTGTATTAGGTTTATCTTCTTATTAGAAGTTAAAATTTATGAAATAGTAATAAGCATTGAGGTTCGTGTAAACGTCTTACAGAGCTACAAATCGTGCATACATTTCAAGGCCTCAAGTTCCTTATCGGTTCATTTAACTAGCAACTGTATTTATTCTTTAACGTGGTCAGTATATAACATAATTAACACCTTTCATACTACCGTTCATACGCGTGGCAATGCTACGTAAACAGAAAGAAAATATGTATATTTTGGCATTGACTTTGAGTCATAAACCCTCAGCTCAAAGTTTTCGTATTCCAAAACTTTTGTAACCACACCAACTACATATTCTGTCTCTATTGTTTTTATTGTGCGTGTATTATTCTTCTTGTACGCAGTTGTTTTGTACTTGTTACCAAACACGAGAGGCCACAGTGATATTTGGAGGTTACCTGCCACACGGTCAAGGCTTCTGTTGTAGGCACACGCCACGGGCTTGCTTGAACTTGCCCTTATTTCATACTAAGCAGTGCAGTCAGAGTAGTTTGATGTTTAGACTTTTAGTTCTTCAGGTTTAAAATGCTTAGTCAGAATCTCTGAACTGCGTAACATGAACTGTTTTTGTCTTAAACTTGTTAACAGCATAGCGTTGAATGACATAATTGTAGACCTCGCAGTGGAGCTTTACTTGGCGGTCTCAACCGATCAACAAAGTTAAGCAACGCTTGCTGCAGTCAGGAGTAGGATGGGTGATCGCCAGTGACATTGTTCAACTGAGCTCGTCCGTGCTTGGCACGTTAAGCCGTCGATCCCGGTTGTTTGTCTCAGGACATCAATCGTTAGGCTATGACGAAGGCCTTCGAGTGACCTGAACACTTTGACATCGATTGGCCACTAGCCTATCCACCAAGTTGCACTAAGCATTCATGGTGGGTTATGTTATTAATGTTTTGTTAGTTAGTGTTTAAATGTTTTGTGTAGAGTGTAAACCAAAACAAGCGCAGGAGACCCGGCTTTATAAACACCGTCTCAAAATAGTTTCAAATCTGAGTTTAAATCATATTTATCAACTGGAAGATTTCGCACTTGCACAGTTCGGTATTAATAGAAGGAGAAAGTTCGTCTCTCGATATTATTCTTACATTTAGTGTAGTACAGTATAGCAAAGTGCAAACACGGATGCACGAAGACTACGAAGAAGTGATGAAGTAACCCGGAAGGTCACGAAACCGGTCAAGACACTCAATTGGTAGTAGTTGTACCACGCTATAACCCGACAGCCGATTGGGCCGGCACGGACGGGGAAGTACCACACTCCCACATAACACTGACGTGAAGTAACGTAGCTTGCTATTGCGTTTCGTCGGTTTGTGGGAGGTTTCGGAGGCCCGATTCCCCCCTTCTCCCTCCTCCACCCTCACCCCTTTTATCTCTTCCTTCCTATCATCCTTCCTCAAAGGTCGGCAACGCATCCTCGAGACCTCTGGTATTGCGGATGTCCGTGGGCGATGCTTACCATCAGGTAAGTCGCTTGCTCATTTGCCAACGTATCCCATAAATAAACTGCATCCTGAAAGGTAAACCGTTAAAATAATAATTGTATTTTATTGTTATTTGTTGAATTTACTACGTACCTACCAAAATTTTTGTTTCAAGTTCTGTCACTGTTAAACCTTATAATTCACAAGCAATAAAACATAAAGTTATTATATCGTTTAATACGGTAAGTAAAGTAGTCGCCAACTATATGAAACTACAGGTGTGAAAAGGAAGTTATGCAAAACGATATTTAAGTGATTATTATTATGGTTGAGTTTTGCATGAAAGGTTTGAATACCACGTCGGCCTGAGGAGCTTGGTACCATGGCTAACTAGACAAATAATTAATATGCTGTTTATACGTTTATTCTTGGATCTTTATTTCAATCGGTATTTAATATATGTATGTTTGTACAATACGTGAATTGCCATCGTTCATTTTGTCATGTGATATGAGCCTTTTTTACAACCACAAGTACAACAGGCAACAATTAAATAAGTTTGGTAATCATCATCATCAACTGAGCCGTAAGACGTCCACTATGTAACATCTTAAAAACTTCCTAAATAACCGGTTAGAAGTGGCCTGCATCAAACGTCATCCTGCGTTCGTTATAAAGTTTTCAATTGTTTAGTTACTGTAAATTTCAGTCCATAGAGTAAATTTTTCAGTCCTCGACCGACCGTCAGTCGGTGCGTACGTCGGTCACGCTTGTCATTTGTATGAAAATTCACTAGTGTTTACAAGTGAATGCGTTAATATGTTTCCACACTCGCTATGAAAACATATTAACGCGTTCAGTGCTACACCGATCGGTGTACCGGCCGTACGAATGTGCAGATCATCGTCAAAAAATGAACCTACTAGTTCAAAACTTCATTGATATTGTTTGGTTTTATAGGTATCATGTTTGTGACTGTACCAGTCCGGCCAGTTTAGTAGGTCAGGAGAGCACTGAACAGTATAAACTGACTATCGGTTATAGCATCGTCAGGACCGATGGTACGCACCGACGGTCGGTCATGCACTGAAAGCCACCTAAGTAATAACTAAATGCACTAATTTAGTACAGTTTCATACATAAGGTCAGTAGCAAGACAATATCTAATTTTACTTCTATAACAGTGAAATGCATTCGTTATGTATGTGTTTTTTAAATCATTATTTGTTTTGAGGCTTTTGCACATTTAGCACATGTCAGTCAGCCCCATCGTATTTTCTAACACTAAGCAAGAATCAATGTAATCATCATCATTTCAGCCGTAGGACGTCCACTGCTGAACATATGCCTCCCCCATATATCCCCCTCCCCTCATAGGTTTCCGGAACGCTGTCAGCCGAGTTGGATTCGACGAGTGACCTCTTTCTCTAAGTTGGTCCTCCCTAGTTTGACTGTCTGTCCTAGGTAGATATATTCGTCAACAACTTCGAGAACTGAGTTCCCAACTGATAGTGGGGTAGGCACAATATGGACATTAGACATAATTTTCGTCTTGTCCATGTTCATCTTCAGACGTAACTATAACGACCTAGTTGGGAACCTCGAAGGGTGCCTTCGAGCATTGTACTGAGGTCTTCCATGGATTTGAAGGTTCGAAGTGATGTATTCGCCGTTGATGTTGATGCCGAGTCCTTGCTATTCCAGAAGCTTGAAGGCGTCTTCCAATGCAGTGGTGAACAGTTTCGGAGATATAACATCTCCGTCTCACGCCTCTTTGCAATGGAATTGCCTTCGAACTCTGCTCCTGTACTCGGACTGACATGTTGGCGTTTTAACTGTAAGAATGTTAAGCGCTCAATCGATGGCATATGAGAGTTGTGTCGTACTTGCGACGTGGTATGTCTGCAAGAGACATGGTTAATGCCGCATGATACTCCTTTCGTCGGTACCATTGACAACGCCTTTGGTTACACAGCGACTTCGGCGATGGACGACTCACGAGTTATCGGCTATGGGCAAGGTCGCACCTTCAGCGGGGTTGCTTTATTGTACCGATATGCGGCGTTCCAACAAGTGTCTGTACTAAAATGTGATAATCCTCGTATTTGTGGAATTAAAATTGTAACGAGTGATAGTCCGGTAATTATAATGAGCGTGTACTTGCCAACAAATAGCTCTTCGAACCTACCGGAGTTTACAGATTGCTTGAGTACAGTAAGCGCTATCGTTGATGAGTATGGTGTAGAATCTGTGTTTCTCCTAGGCGATTATAACGCCGCGCCGGGTGGGTTATTCTACAGTGAACTGATGAATCTTTGTCTAGAACAGAATTGGTCATGTGTTGATGTTGACATGCTAGGGGTGGATTCGGACACGTTTACTTTTTTTAGTGACGTGCACGGGACCGGTAACTGTATTGTCACTCACTCGGCTAAGCGAACTATTGTTGACGTTTTTGTAGCATACGACGCTCTGTGGTCAGATCATTATCCTCTTATCGTAGAATGTAATTTAAATGTACTGCCATCGAAAGTTGCACCACATGTTATTGTGAACAAAGGTGTTGTATGGGGGGAGCGAAGCGAGGAGCAGTTCGCGTTATATCGAAAAGAGTGTGATAAAAACTTAAAACTAATTAACTTTCCATCTGAGTGTATAAATTGTGCTGGGCGTTTATGTAGTGACCCAGGCCACAGGCGTATTCTTGATAGGCTTTACTCTGATAATGTGTCTGCCCTTCGTGATGCAGCAGTCGTTGGTCGGGGAAGCATGACAAGACGTGGAGGTGGCTCGCGCATAATGGCTGGAACAAACATATTAGTGATGCTCACAGGAGGGCCAGGGCCAATTTTAAAGGAATGGGTATTTTGTGGACGGCCTAAGTCTGGCCTTGTGTACAAAGACATGTCTGAGAGCAAAAGAGTGTTCAAATCACGTTTAAAATGGTGTCAAAATCACCAAGAGCAAATAAAAATGGATGCTCTGGTTGCAAAACAAGCTAAGGGTGACTTTCGCGGCTTCTGGAAGGCAACCAGCAAGTTGAATGTGCGACCTGGCCTTCCTGCGAGCGTTGATGGCATTAGCGACCCGAAGGAGATAGCAAATGTGTTTAAAAATCATTTTTCTGTTAAATCTCCGTTAGGGCCGGCGAGTGCGGTGCGCAATGCTGACATGAGCAGTGTACCAGTGGTAACTACGATCTTCGCGAAAGATGTACAGAAAATTATACAGTGTATGTCGCAAGGTAAGTCCCCGGGCCACGATGGACTCAGCATTGAGCATCTGCAGCATGCTGGACCGCACATCTATAGGGTGTTGGCTATGTTTTACTCATTGTGCGTGAGCCACTCATACTTACCAGAGAAGTTTATGAAAACTGTGGTCGTGCCTGTAGTGAAAAATAAAACCGGTGATCTCGCCGATAAAAGTAACTACAGGCCCATCTCACTCGCTACGATAATAGCCAAAGTGTTTGACGGTTTGCTTAACGCACAGTTAAATAAATGCGTATCACTGCATGACAATCAGTTTGGGTTTCGTCCCCGGCTGTCCACTGAAAGTGCCATACTGTGCCTTAAGAACACCGTCAAATACTATACTGACCGTAAGACTCCCGTATATGCATGCTTCCTCGATTTATCGAAAGCGTTTGATTTGGTGTCGTATGACCTTCTTTGGAGCAAGCTGGAGAGTACTAATTTGCCACATGACCTTATCAGCATGTTTCAATATTGGTATGCGCATCAGTCTAACATTGTGCGATGGGCGGGGGTGATGTCGGACTCGTACCAGCTCGAATGTGGTGTCCGGCAGGGTGGATTGTCTTCTCCAACCCTGTTTAATGTGTACGTCAACGGCCTCATCGTTGCTCTCAGCAGTCAGCATGTCGGTTGCCATATTGACGGTATTTGTGTCAACAACTCAAGCTACGCATTCGACATGGTGCTGCTGAGCGCTTCAATTTGCGGGTTAAGAAAGCTGATACGAACCTGTGAGGAGTACGCAAGTGGTCACGGCTTAAAATATAATGTCACAAAGAGTCAGTTTATGGTCTTTGAAACCAGAAATGTGAGATGCCCCCAAAACCTTCCACTAGTTACATTGAATGGTTCTCGCCTTGAACGGGTAAAACAATTTATATATCTAGGGCATATTGTAACAACCGATCTAAAGGACCATGCAGACATTGAACGGGAGCGGAGGGCGTTGTCTGTCCGAGCGAACATGATAGCCCGCAGGTTTGCACGTTGCTCGACTAAATTCAAGGTCATGCTTTTTAGAGCTTACTGTTCATCTCTCTACACGTGCAGCCTGTGGGCTAATTACTCTGAGAAAAGCTACAGTAGCCTCCGTGTACAATACAACAACGCGTTCAGGGCGGTGTTGGGGCTGCCCCAATTCTGCAGCGCTTCGGGCATGTTCGCAGAGGCGCGAACAGACTGTTTTTATGCGACCATGCGCAAGCGAGGAATGTCCTTGGTGCGCAGAGTGTGGGCCAGCTCCAACACCGTCTTGGCGATGATTGCACGCAGGATCGATTGTGCTTTCCTTCGGCATTGCTGTGATAGACATGTCGCAGTACCGATGCCGAAGCGAAGGTACTGAATATTTATTTATTAGACATGGGTATTGTATATAATAATAATTTACGTAGAAACTTATTTATCTGACATATTGTATTTCTATTTGGACATAATTTTATATAATTTAGACATTGATATATAATTTTGACATTACTATTTATTGTATTATTGACATTTAATTTTTATTTTATAAGTATTGGAATATTGTAATTTATTGTGCACAAAATTTATTGAACATTCTTGTATTTATTGGACTTTACCCAAGATATATTTTATTGTATTATTATTTGTACGCTTTATGGGTTTATTTGCCTGAAATAAATATTTTTGAATTTTGAATTGTACAAACACTTCAACACTTCGACATCCCGATAGTCAATACAGCACCGCGGGAGAGACTCAAGTACTGCCCACGTCTCGATCAAACGCCTTCCCATAGTCCACAAACGCTAAACAAAGAGGCAAGTTATACTCTTCGGTCTTCTGTATAACTTGCCGTAGCGTGTGGATGTGGTCTATGGTACTATAGTCTTTTCGGAAACCGGCTTGTTCCGGAGGCTGGAATTTATGGAACCTACAACTGAGACAGTTCTTTATGACCTTTGAAAACAGCTTATAAACATGGCTCAAAAGCGAGATGGGTCAGTAATTCTTCAACAAGGTGTTGTCACCTTTTTTGAAGTATAAGACCATCACACCCTTGTTCCATGCTTATGGGGTTGATCCTTGATTAGATTTCCCCTATTCCCTTACTTGTGGAAACTGATAATTTTAAACATGTCTTTTGCTGCGTCAGATGTTTTGTAGGTGATGTCACAATGCACAAAACGTATTACAATTTATACCTTACACAAATTATCGAAGTATTCTATATTATAACACACACTTCCTCAATCAATATGATATTCATTATTTATTTTAAGATAGATATAAATCTAGAATTTATTCTGTTATCATGCATGTCTCACTCAAACTTCAAAGGTATACAGGGTTACTAGTAATCAGTTAGTATCCTGTAAAGGGCATATTCTGTACATCAAAACAAAAAATTTTAGTTCTAGAACTTTTCCCAAAATTAAACAAATTTCCCAAAAAAAAATTAAGTTTTTGTAATTCTCTCTTACACTTCATAACTCTATCGCATCCACTTCATTCATCTACGTGTAGCCATCCATACATGTAGTTAACAGCGCGTCGTCAGCTACTACGACCTTGCCACGCCGCGTCTCAACCCCTTTCTTACGCTGCCGCAGCCGCCCGCCCGCCGCCGGCCGAGGCTTGTCGACATAGTGTTAATTATGTTTAGACCGGTCTAATTGATTTTTTAAGTCTTGTATGGAAGAAAAATATACGAATTTTTGAAAGTCGTAGAACATAAGATGTTGGTTTTTATGTACGTAATATGCTCTTAAAAGGATGCTAATTGATTACCAGTACCCCTGTATAGAACTTGCCAAGGCATCAAAGCGAGTTTAACAATTGTACTATGAGACTATTACAGTTTCGTTTAAAAACTGTCAATAAACAAAATAATATTTCGAAAATCTCATGAAGTGACAAAGGATTCGCGAGACATAATGAGAAATCAAATATCTCGCGATAATGGCTACGAAATACCTTTTAAACACATTTATATTTCCAATCGGTTGCCTACATAAAATAGATAACTGATAATATTCAAGTAATTCTCAAGAATATTTCTTTTTTTATAGTTCTTCTATTGAAATAGTAAACGTATAACTTAAAATTCGTAGCCAGTAGCGTAGCATCAGCTACGAACTTTTTTACTTTTACCAAACACATTTTGTTTAAATCGAATTAGAGAGCAATTGCCATACTTAATGATAATATTTACGCTTATTAAAAATAATTATGTGTCATTTATTGCATTTGTTAATTATTAATTACGTAATGATGTACTGCTGATAAAATGATATACATTTTTCCGTGGAAATTATTTTCTCAACAGAGTGATTTAATTTTCATGTAAATATTTTTTTCAGCATAAACTGAATAATTTTAACCCCCTTTATTAATTGCTTATCTGTTTTACCATTTTTACTTGAGTCAATTATTAGTATAATAATATTAGTCTCATTCAAAAGTAAGATTTATTTTTTTACTTAACTAAATTAATGTAAAAGTAAACTAAGAAGTACAACACGTTTTTGTTATATTCTGTACTTTCACCTTTATTGCCGTACAAAAAATATAGAAAATATTTTATGAATACACATAAGTTCAAAATGTGTTAAAACTGCTACTTATTTTGTTAGGTGCCAGTTATTTTTGTAATGGACTTGCAGAGTCCATTTGGGGAAGCTTTTCTCCGTTTTTCCTTCTTCTATCCACGTTTGCCAGTTTTTCCAGTAGCGTGCAAGCGTTACTGTGATTCGTGAAGGTTTGCAGCGAAATTACAGGGTAAGAAATGTAACGCCTTAGATCACAGGGTGACGAGCGCATTGTATTGCCATGCATGGTTAGAAATCGTGTAGTTAAAATTGTGAACGGCTTTGAGCTCTTATGGCTAAGCATGATGCTTATCATAAGGCGAGCGACTTGTTCGTTACGTCACGGATTGACATAAAACAATGAACTTACTTAATTTTTCTCAAAATCCATGTTTTAATATTGAGGAATGATAAACAAGAATGAATATTTAATATTTATCGGATTGGTCCGACTATAGTATCGACCACATTCGGTGGTCTTTTTCAAGGAGTGTTCGGGACGCCCGCGTCGATGACGTCTTGCTTTGCACTGACTAGAGTGCTAAGCGTGACGTCATCGACGCGGGCGTATCAGATAAATATTACGTGAGTAATACCGTATTCCTTATTAAAAATAAGTGAAAACCACGTTAGTTTTTATAACAGAATAATTAATATATTCGTAGCATTTCGTAACCCGTCTCGAAGCACCAAGGCGATCCCACATCCCTCTATGTACCCACATACACCCCTAATGACTTCAAGTGAAAGTAGGAAAGTGGACGTAACCCAAGAGAGAACGAATCTAAAAGTAAGCACAAAAGAGCTCGTTACAAGAACAAACTTTGGATTTCTTTCATTCTTTATGTGAGCCGAGATGTCCCTAAGGTATTCTCGGTCTGAACTAAATGATATTGTGCGCTTGATGAGATCAGAATTGAATCAGTATTGGACTGCAGGGTAGAATCTAATTTACCTTGTTACGGCAAATGTATGCGGGAGATATTGTTTTTAGTCTTATTATATTTATATGTATCTCAAAATTAATCAATTGAAATGTCTGTAATTTCAAAATAACAGGGTTTTACTAAATGCATATTCAAATTCAAATTTTATTAGCATAAGTTCAAAAGACTTAAGAATAAAGATTTTTAGAAACTTAAGGTAACATCAAATATCAAAACATGCATCATCAATAATTAAAATATCAATATTCCATAAAAAAACAGATCGTATATGAAAGTATATACGATCTGTTTTTCTGTCTATTTGTTTTATCATATCTTCGAAATGGCTAGGTTGATTTTGACGGGAACATCACAGTATATAAGGAGTAACGGGTTGACCACTTTTATTATAGAGGCACCATATACCCCGAAGCCACGGACGCGGATGGAACCGATAGTATATATATACGAGTATATACATTATGGCCTTTATTAATAAACGTTGCGTAAACCTATATTAGGCGTAACATGCTTTGTCTTGCTTTCACGCATGACATTTACTGCAAGCGAAAAATTGACAGATAGATGTTTTAACTACTCCGGGTGTAAGCCAAGTTTATTAATAAGTTACTTGTTCTGACAAGCTGGCCGGTTCATCAACGCAGATTCTAAACAGCTGGAGCTACGAATTTGACATTTTGGTAGTTGACACCAGTGAAGTTACTGTTGGGTGAGCTAGTATCTACTCGTACTTAATAGTGTGCAAATAATTATCTATTAAAGAAATTTAAATTATCTATTTGAAATTTTATTGATTGAAATGTTACCAGAGACTTGGTCAGTAACTAGTTTTTTTTTTTTCAACTATTATTGACGCGGGCGACCCGAACAGGTACTCCTTGAAAAAGAATACCAAATGTGGTCGAAACTATAATTAGGTCTATCCGTCAAGTATTGCGTTAGTAATCACGTATTTTTCGGTAACATGAGTGATAACGTTAGTTTATTTAAAACAAAAAAAATTACTAAAGCTGCGACAAGTACATCCTTTTAGTTAATGTGCTTAACACTATAATGATAAAATCCAATTAAGTAAGCAAATACTTTTGTCTACAATAGAACATGACTCAAAAAGTTTACACTCAACGAGTTTGATGATATGTAAATGGAGTTAATCTAAACATTTAAAAAGAGAATCATCTTATTTAGATGATCTAGTAAAAAGTCACACATTAAACACACGAAAATTTACACATTAAATATAGCTCCCCTTTTTTGGAAATAATGGTTAAGAAGGGTGAGATTGTGTTGACACTTATAACAAAAATACTTTAAGTACCTATGTCATATCTGTATCACAGATGAGCTTAGAACGCATAATTCTTCGCTGATCTGTACTTTGCCGAAATAGATTTCCTATTCCTGTACTTTAGCAATATAGTGTCTGAGAACTAATAAATAGTATGAAAGCTGATTTTAAAGGAAGGTTAGCTCAGTCACCGATCTTGTAGTGACAGGTTCGAATCCAGTCTCGGGCTTGATCTTCCGGTAAAGACTGTTTAGTTTTTTTGACAACAATCTTCAGGATTGTAAATCTCTAACTAAGCTAAGTACCTAACAATTGTATCCGGTACTATTTAGCGTTAAAATGCTAGCATACGATAATTATGTTGACCCAAAGGAATGATTAGATGGCATGAGCACATTATCTCACTGTCAGTAAGTATGTCATTAATTGTTTGTGCTTCCGGTGTTTCCTTCTCTCGTTTCTAGAATTCTCTATTTAACGTGGTAGATAAAGTTTTTTTGATGTACATACAATAAAGTAAGTATCAAATATACGCATTCACCTTGTACTAAACTGAAATAAATAAGAAAAATAAAAAATTGTAAATAAAAGTTTATTTTGTACAAAATTACTCATTTATACTATAATAATATAAAGAGGAAAGATTTGTTTGTTTGAATTGAATAGGCTGTGAAACTACTGGAACTATATGAAAAATCCTTTCACTATAAGAATAATACACTATCCCTGATGAACATAGGATAATATTTTAATTCATCATCATCATCATCATCATCCATCACCACGTGGGGGAAATCACGGAGCGCAGCTAGTCAATTACAAAAATATTGGTCATTCTCTAGCATAAACAACTAATTTTAAGTCGCAGGTAAAGTAATTTTTAATTTTAATTTAATTAGTATGTAGATAATAATGAGTAAACTTTTGTATTATGTGTAAAAATAAATAAACTTCGAGCTATTTGAAGTAAACATATTGTACAAACAAGGTTATTAATAACTTCTTAAATATTACTCGTATAACATACTAATAATATTAAGTAAAAACTCATATACACGCCAACATTTATTCATGAACGTAAAAGTAGTCTATTCAAATATTTTCCATTAAATTGATTTCATGTAACTGTTTAATATTCATAAAGCCTGTCCTCGTTTAATAGACCACGTTTTCCATTACAATAAAAACCGAATATAAACGTTTCAAAAGCACGTTTTCACTTATGATTACGATTCTCCGAACGACCATCCTGAAACGTCCCGACTAAACATATCAATTCAACAAATCCGGCAAGAAAAAGTGTTTTAACAAAAAAGAGGAATGAAAAAAAATCCACTTACCTATTTTTGCTTCACCGAAGCCTTCAAATTGTGGTGTTTATTGACAACTGCAAAAGAAAATTGTTTATGTACACGCGCGTCTAAGACAAGGGTAAATCGTGCACCCTGCCCGAGCGTTCAGACTCGAATGGCATCCGAATAGCAATGAATGAATCCGGGGTGAGATAGGGGCGGGGCAGACCGGGACAGCCTATCCGCCCAAATGCGAAATAACCTACGGAATTTCATAATCGACGAAAAATGTGACATTTACAGCTGGTTGGATAATGGAAAACTCTACTGGATTCTGCTGAAGAAAACCCCAACCAATTTCAGACTAAAGCTGGCATGTGTGTTCCATGAGTCTTAGGGGACCTAGTGAATTTTACAGGGGTGTATTGTGTTTATTCAACGCTGTAAGAGGGTGGTTATTAAGAATTCCCCGAGTACCGTGTCACTCTAATCGTCCGCCGTCGTATGATGGGTCATCAACATTCTTCGCTAAATTATGGTGTTATTAAGAAGCAAATTACGCTCTTTATGAGAAAAATGCCTTTGCTTGTGATGAAAAATATTATATGCGCTAATATTAGACGACTTGTTAATCTTTCATAATCTATCAGGGCGGATATTTGTAATTTTTTAGTGCCAATGAGATCCTAGCAATAGTTTTGTACAATGTTTATATATACTACTAGCCGGTCCATCAGCGGCTTTGCTCGCATCAAGAGATCAGTAATACTTACGGCCTTTCTTAAAAACACTGCTTAAATTTTAATAATATAATTTAGTACGGCGCAGTACAATTTTGCTGGGCGCACTACTAAAGAACGTCATTTAAAGTTAAACAGCGTTTTATAAGGCCGTTAGTGTCTAATTAACCCTTTTTTAACTTATTTGAATTCTGCTGATTTTTTTGAAGTAAACGTGCTTACGTTGTTTTTTAAAACCAAATGACTGTGAGCAGCTTAAGTGAAATATAAAGAATAGCTCAAATACTAGCACGGTCTTGATGGCATATTGATGGTCACAAATGTAACGCCGCTATAAAGTCAAAGCAGTATTATTAATTCTCTGTACTTCTATTTTATACAGATAAATTTATTAGAAAACGCGTAGGATGGTTGTTAGAATGAATGGTCATTTAGAAAGTACGTGACAAAAGTCAGAAAGAGAGTGGGTGTAGAATGTAGTTTAGATTTCTAAAACCGCCTTGTTGGACTCACATAAATTGTGAACCAAGATACACCTAATGCCGATTACGTCTTTGCTAAAGAATTGACCTGTCCCATATCGTCTTACGATGTAGTCGTAAAACCGGACTAAGCTATAATAGACTAGTCCTCTTATTACCTACACAGGAAGACGAATATATAACTTGCGAAATGTGCTTGTTCATACTCTTCTAACGATATCTTCAGAGATTAAAAGGTATGAGATAATGGATCATAATCAGTCCATAATGTTCCTACTGCTGGGACTCGAGCCTTCCTCTCAGAGAGAGGAGTTGGACAATAATCTACCACGCGGGCCCAGTGCGGCTTGGTGGTTAGGCTAGTGACCCATCCATTTCGAAGTTTTCAGGTCGCCTGAGGGCCTTCTACATAGCCTAACGACTGTTTTCCTATGACAAACAACCGGTACTAACGGCTTAGCGTGCCCTCTGAATCACGGAAGCGCTCAGTTGAATAATGCCACTAGCGGTCACCCATACAAGTCCTGACAGCAGCAAGCGTTGCTTAACTTGTTGATCGGTTATCGGTTTTATCGGTTTTATTGAGTGGCTGTAAAAAAGAAAATGACTGAAAAGAACAAACAAGCCAATGATTATCTCGACTTAGATAGCAGACAGTTTGAAATTAGTTTTCGTTTCAATAA
Organism: Selenia dentaria; assembly: GCA_917880725.1. Lineage (NCBI taxonomy): Eukaryota > Metazoa > Arthropoda > Insecta > Lepidoptera > Geometridae > Selenia > Selenia dentaria. Next base: position 17,953,463 of record OU862897.1, read on the forward strand.
AAATATTGTCCTCGCCCTTGTTCAAGGTGTTGAGGGCGATTTAAGAAGGAGTCAATACGGTATGGCCACGATCGGCCATCCATAGTAGGTACGCAAATCGTACCTTACAGTACAGACAGGTAATGCTAAAAAAACGTACGCTTAGCATCAAGGCGTTCGTTTAGCATTGAGGGCATTGGTGGCGTTGTCATTGATGGCTCTTTTGTTAAAGCATTCGTAAAGCTCAAAAACGTTATTTTTGCCACATTTTTCCACACCCTATTCGAACGCTCAACCGAGCATAATACCAAAGATAGCATGATGTCAAATACTGTCAAATACATAGTTGTCAAAAAACGACCACAAACAACCATGCTCCAGACGTGGGTCAAGAAATTGCACTTTTGGTGGCAAAATTAACTCTTTTTTTTAGCTTTGCGAACGATGAATGAAAAAAGTCCAAAACAATATTTTCACCCACAGCTTCCCAGTTCGTTCCAGACGTCACTTGGGTCTATTTGAACGCTAGTTACTGACAATCTGAATTTGCCGAATCGATAAATTGTTTAAGATGTCGATTCGTATCAATATTCGGAAGCATGGATCTTACCTCGATAGGTATATAGACTGCTGTCGAGGTCGAGATTTAACCGAAATCATAACGATTATAAAATGGCAAGACAGTCGACAGATTAATTAGAGAACTCCTAACCTAACGTTAATCATTCATATAATTCACATGTGTTACTGCTATTTGGTTAGCGGAAAAAAGATAACCAAGAATGACTAATTAGAGGGTTGATTTTGTTCAATTTCCTGGCGTTGCGAGTCATGTAGTTTTGACGCGCAGTAGTGGTGGTGGGTTAACTGTTACCGTGTTTGTAATGGTCTACGAGTGTTGGCAAGTTATGATCCATATTATTATTTACACAGTTACGTATCAAGCAACTTTGAAACGCCGATGAAAATTCGATCGAAGTGAATTGCGGATAAACGTAAATAATGAGATTCATGAGCAAATTCGGTATATTCGATAAGATTTCTCGAATTTGTCGATACATCTTTAAAAAACGTTCCATGCTACCGATCTCGTTATATCTATGAACAATGTCAAATTAACGATAAAAATCGGGAAAATTATCGATCGATAGATCCATGCTCGCACTGCCGATTCGCTGAATAAATTATCTCGATTGATTGTTGAATCTCAATTCTACTGACAATTTGGTAATTGTCTTTTCTCAGGCAATTATATTTCTATGAAATAGAGAATTTTATTTGCGACTAAGTACAATCCCTTATTCAATTGTTAACAGTACACATACACATTACTGTACATAACTTTCCCTATCTTCTTTTTCTGCCTTTTCGGCCTTTATACTTTGGAAAACGTTACTCTGCCAGTGTAAAGCTCTACGATATACATACTCATAGCAAGTACTCCAAGTTTTTAGCGGATACAAAACGGGAATATCTCGCCCTACTTCTCAAGCCCCGAAAGAGTAACCATCGTACGGTATGAAATTGAATTAATCGAAATAATTATTTAAAGTAATTAAACAGGGTATCGCTTTTACAAACGAATTGACTTAGATTGAATTTCGTGAAACATAAATAAATAAGGTTTGAAAACAAGCTATAATAGAGATTTCAGGTTTAGTTTAAAAAAATATATCAGAGGCCGTAGCATAAACAATGCGAAAAAGTATTCGTATCGTGTCACCGCGTCACGCTTCGGCTTACAAACTATGAGTTATCTGTGTCACAGTTGTGTTAGATAAATGACAGTTTATACAGTATAACGTGAACGACACGTAACGTTACACTTACTCAGTTATTAGTGCAGGGCCGCAGTACTTTTGACCTAACTGTGGCAAACCAAAAAAGGACGTGCCGTAGACTTAGTTCACCTGCGGTAATTCACCCAGGTGCGTTAACTATACTAATAAGTAGACTTAGTTCACCTGCGCTAATTTACATATGTGATTTAAATATACTAATATAGTGAATAATAAAATAAGTGAATTAAGTCTACTGATATAATTATACTGAATAGATTTGAAGACACCGTAGAGGAGACTTATGTGTTTGAACTGTGTATTTATATGTCCGCTCGTATATACGGCTCAACCGATTTTGATAAATTATACGTCATTATTCATCTTGATAGCGTGAGTGTCACTGGATACATAAAATGGGAGACTTTGTGTGTGTGTGCGAGCTAATTATTTCCGTTGTTGATTTATTAACCACACATGTCGCAATTCTTGGAAAAGTAGTATGATTTCTGAGAAATCGATTTTATTATTGGCCAAATATGGCGACAGGCGAGTCTACGGGTTTCAACTTTTAGTTTGGTTTCTTGTTCATGATTTTAATAGTTTATATATTTTGCCGAAACGGTGACACAATCTCAATACAGTTTACAGCAAGCAGGCGCATGTCTCGACTTTAGCAGATGCCAGTACAAAAATAAACCTTTGTTAGGCACCTTTGATGTAGCATGTTTACAAACACACATCCGATCGATTCGCAAGACACGTTTATTAATAGGTGTTATAACATCGATATTAGGTGTAGGTTTCGTATTCCACACTCACCGGCCTGTTTCTACTGAACACTTGTAATTTATATCGTAATGACTTTGGAGTGTACGTGACTAAGCTGATATATACGAGTACATATACAATATGTGGAATCAGTTACCTACGTTCACAATAAAACTTGACTTTATGTCTATTTACTATCTTTCTAGATCGCGTGAAGTAAAGTTTTTACGGTCGCTCTGGAACTACCGGTTTAACTCGTATGTCAAAATGGTCGTTAGTTTGACACATACTGACTTCAAAAAAGAAGGAGGCTCTATATGTTCGTGTGTATGTTTTCTTTATGTGCAATTGGAGAGGCCTATGTCCAGCAGTGGACAGCTACAGACTGATGATGATGATGATGATGTTTTCTTTTATTACTAGCCTCCACAGACTCCACGGTCCGTGGCATCTTTTAAGTTTTTTTACAAATTTATCAAAATTATCAAATTTAAAAAATTGTGTTTACTAAAACTTAAACTTTTACTAATATTAGTATAAAGAGGAAAAATTTGTATTTTGGTGTGTGTGTGCGTGTGTGTGTGTGTGTGTATGTTTGTAATGCATAAAACAAAAACAACTGTGCCGATTTCTAAAATTATTTCACCATTGGAAAGCTACATTCACCCTGAGTAACATAGGCTATATTTGATTCTACATCATCATCATCATCGCGGAGCGCAGTGAAGGTAATATAAAAAAATAAAAGTTAAAAACAATGCTAACATCTATAGGCTATTACGTCTTTTATTATTACGTTAATTATAAACGTTAATTATAGCAGCTCTAGCAGGAGCGCTAATGCTCTTCCAAAATTGACTTATTTTCGATTCAACTGTAGATAATGCATTTTTTTTTTTACCAGAAACTATATATATATTTTGCTTAATAATGCTGAATAATTTTGATTGTTTCATGGTTGAAAACGTCAAAATGATACAAAAAAGTCTAATACTTACGAAAGTTTCAATCCTTTAATAGAAGTCTAATAGTAGATTTGCCTTATAAAATCAGCAACCATTCCCTTGCGTCCCATTAACAGAAACACCCTTTGTTCGAGTAACTCAATTACTGTCCCTAAATGGAGTTAAAAGCATAAATTACATCAAGCGGACGTTACACACAAAGTGGGACGGCGAAAGGGTCATTTGTGATTGTTAGATTGTATTGATGTCGCATTAAATCGGTAGCAGGCCGTATTTTTTATTGATAGGTTTATTATATTGATATTATGTTTAATGATGGTATGTATCTGTATTTGCGGTAACAGGCTATCACAGCCAGCTACTGGTATACACAGTTGGATGGTTGTTAAACTGCCTTCTAAGCGTGGAGTCCCCAGGTTCGATTCTTGGAAGAAGCAAATCTTTGTGTAGTGAGGAGAAATTGTTCTCGGATCTTGGATGTTGCGATGTGTTATGTTTATATCCATGCCTCCAATGACACAGGGAATTGCTACAACTGCGCTGTTGGTGCAGCTGTTATACGGGTGCTGAAATAATTTTCTACCAGTACCTGCTATCCTTGGAGGTGAGACTTGGCCTCAATAGTGTGCATCACGCATTGCTTACCTATTTACGATTAGTCTGAATAGTAAAAAAAATACTATAAAATGGAACAGACTTCAACAATAAAAAGTGTGAAATAACTTGTTGAATTCGGTACAATGATAGTTTGAAAGTGCCTATTATCACAATATTGTGCGCATAGTACCAATTTTGACAAGTTATTTCAGACTTTTTAGTGTTGAAGTCAGTTCCATTACTTGTAAAAAAGTGTTTTTATCCAATTTAGTGATCCTTGCTACTTAACGGATCGACTGAAATTCACCATCAATTACGATATCATTAATATATGCGAAAATAACACTTTTCAGTTATTGGATTGTAATTCAAAACCGCTTGACCGAATTTGATGAAATGTAAATGGGACCACCTCGGAAGAAGAGTATACTTCCGATTTCCTTATGTTCCGAATAAAAAAATAGAAGATCAAAATGGGACTAGTCTGTTAAAATTTATGCGTGATCATACATAAAAAAATATACGTGTTGATTTGAGAACCGCCTTTTTTTTGGAAGTCAGTTGAATAAGAGCATTAACCTGATGACTATGATTAATTAACCACTACAGAACCATTGGTCCGTACCTTTTTCAACCAACTTCCATAAAAGGAGGACGTTCTCAAATCAACATTGTTTTTATGTGTTATTTTTTTTATAGTCATCTGATAACATATTTCTAAGTGAACCGATTTTGATATTTCTTATTGTATTTGAAAACTAGTGTTTTGCGCACTGGCTTTTTATTAAATAAGGTTTTTAGAATTTTAAGACAGATGTTTGTGTATTCTTCAACTTAGGCTAAGTGTTAATAATGCTTAATTCTAAGCAAGTCCATATCTTTTTTACTCTGCTTATACAGAAAAGAAAAACAAACAGAAAACAGCGTAAACAGCATAAATAAAATTCGTGAAAAACTGGCATTAACTTACAATGCAGACTTAATTATTACATCCAAAAAACCAACCCCTTCCCAAATTGTTTGTAAATGAAAACAAACCCGTGAGTGAAAAAAACAGCCGTTTTCACATTCCTTCTTGCATTTTTACGTAGATAACTCCTGAGCGTTTAATTGGTGTAAAAGCTTAGGCAAATTACTTCATTAACCCTTTCAGGTAGCTAAGAGGCCGCTTTATGTAAAAATTAGGGCATGAATTTGGAAGGGTAGTGAATTGTAGCGGTCGTTACTATTGCTAAATGTTAGTGGAAAAAAAGGCAACATTAGTGTTAATAGGTAAAAAGATATCGAGATTTTGTGGTGCAGTTCCACTAGAGCAGTATTTTCGACGTTATACCCATTTTCTACCCTTGGAGTTTTTCAGTACTTGCTCTCTTGCCAACTCCAACATGCAGACCCAGAGGGATAGCTGTTCGCGAAATTGCCACTTAATGATGGATTTCTACAAAACCGCCCCTGCGCAAAACCAAAGTCAAAATCATTCATTAAATTTAGCCATCAAAGACGCACTTATGAATGTCAATTTTTCATTGTTTAATGTACTGTAAAGACTACCGCCGCGTTCCAAAATATATAGAGACTACTTACTAAATATTTTATTTGTCGCCTGATGACGGACAATTGCTCCAACCAGGGCGACGCTCGTCACCCGCCTTTTAAAGTCAAAGTCAAAGTCAAAATCATTCATTAAATTTAGCCATCTAAGACGCACTTATGAACGTCAACTTTTCATTATAATGTACTTTAAAGACTCTACCGCCGCGTTCCAAAATATATAGAACCCACCGAGAAGAAGCGGCAAGAAACTCGGAGCCATTCTTTTTATATAGATGTTTACAATGTGTCTACTTAGGTACTACAAATATTACATTTCATGGGTGGCAGAATGACAGCTTGCCAGAAGTGGAGTATTCCAAGCATCTTTATCTTCTATATAATGTTAGCTGTTAGCGGTTAAATAGTATTGTAGGTATCCATTTTCGCTCCTAAGATATATTTTTTTACCGTGGGTCTAGTACGAGCGTAAGTGTAACGTAATAGTATCGTTGACGTATACAGTACTTCAACGATACGATTCAGTCACTTATCGAGTACAACTGTGGCACAAATAACACATACGGTTTACGTCAGCGATACTATCACGTTACACTAACGCAAATTTTCGTGCTAGGACCACAGGTGGCAAAATGAACAGCACAAATCCCTGTATTTTTTGACACAATCAAGTTTTCAAAGTCATTTGATACTCTTTTCAATAAAAATATGTGTTTATATACCATACCCACACAGAAAGTGTATCATTACTCGTTAATAAACGGTTACAAAGTTCGTCATTTCTCCCTTATAAATGTGCGGCGGAAAAGTTATATGGAACTTCATTTCTGCCCTCCGTAGCAGGGTAGAAATGTATGAAAATCCACTTCTGCCCTAGAAGTATTCTTAAACAGCATGTTTTTAACAATAACTAAAAAATCGGCTAAGTGCGGGTCCTACTCGTGCACGAAGGTAACATTATCTATAAAAAAGGCAACAAAATCATGTATGTTGTATGGGATAGATAAAAGTACGGAAGCCTTCGTGCGCGAGTCCGACTTGCACTTGGCTAATTTATATTCTTATTTAGACCGCATAAAGACTCTCCGATGGTGATTTTCCACACTAACTGGTACAAAATATTAATAACGCAGAGAAATATGTTTTTACCCAAACAAATAAGTTGTTCGTAGTTCGTATTCTGTGTCCCAGCATCAGCAACGTCCAAATATAAAGCTTCAAGTACTCACGTTTGTAATCAATCGGGTCGTTACACACAGAGTGTTTACAAACACCCTAACTGTTTGTGATACTGGAACACGAGTTGTATATGAGTCCACTGCACGGTCGTTATTGCGAACGGGAGTTTACAATCACGACAGTGCAGTGGGAATAGCAAGGACGTGTGGGATTTTCTCGTTACAGCGTTAAAATGAGAATTTCATTCACTAGTACTGGCTATATAGGTGGGAATTTTGTAATGCCATTTGAAGGGAAAGTACTCTTAATACTGTAGATACACAATTTTATTTAAAGAAAACATTCCTTTATTTTTGAAAAGAAAGAAAACTTCATTAAAAGATTTTCGAAAATTCGCTTACCACACCCGGGAATTGAGCCGACTAAAATCGGTAAAATTACAGTCTGTACTTTTATTCCGTCGATCGTTTGAGTAAATTATAAGGATGCAATCTCTCTAACAAACTTGATCAATTAAATGAATGGAAAACCATGAAATCTTAAATTATTTTAAATATTTACAAAAAATGGTTTGCTAACTATTTACTATTTTTGATTAACTAACATCCCATATTTAAACTACCTCATTCACGCAGTTATGTCGCATCTAAGAAAGGATTCTGCATTACAAACACGTGCAAATTGCAATCGTCTTAGGCTCAGCACACATTGGAGTCACGACAGTTTTAAGACAGACTTTCCTCACATAGACAAGTCTGTCTTAAAACTAAAACCAAATTGTTTTGCCTATGACACGTTGCACATCTGTTAAATTGTAAACGAAACTGTTTTGAATATGAGCCAATTTTGTCTACTAAATAGTAATTTGTAATTTTAATGGATAAATAACGTCACTGGTAATTATTAATTACAAACATAAGTAAACAGATGGATCTTGAGTTAAAGTGCTGACTGTGCTCTGAATGCTGAGTGCCATTGAATTTCATCTGAGCCGCAGGAAATCGACTGCTGAACATATACCTCCCCCATAGATTTCCAGAGCGACCGATCTTATGCGCCCTGCATCCAACGGCTCCCAGTGTCATCTTCCCCCTAGTGGAATTTATAAGTTCAGATTTCATTGTTTTACTTTCATTTAATTGATCAAGTTTGTTAGAGAGATTGTATCCTTATAATTGACCCTAACGATCGATGCAATAAAAGTAGAGGGTTTATTTTTTTTCTGTTCACAAAGTACTAATAGGGACAATATATTCTCAAATTGTTCTACTACGTTATGTGCCACAAATAGGACCTACCGTATCAGTCATTAGGTTACCATAGTACAGGCTCTACCTAGGCTGGGACCTGCAGCCCTAGACAAAATTCTAACAGGCGTGTTTCCGCACACGCTACAGACAAAAATGTGTCTACGAACTTAGCGCGCCGTCACGTGACTTTTCCACAGGTAATGTCAACGCCATACACTTTGAAGTTGTCGTTTGGCGGTAACGATAACAGAAAAATCTTTTGTCTAGGCCTGCTGAAGACTTTGTGTGTATGTTCCAATAAATATTTCAAAAAAATGTGAAGCAAAAAGAGTGTTCAGAAAAAGTCAGTGAAGCTACTAAGTGTATTTTGTCCAATATTCAATAACCTATAAGTAGCAACAATTTTTGACTTGATTTGTGTACGTCCCTATCTACGTGTATCTACGTGTATCTATGTATCTATTAAAGTAGGTATCACAGTGTACGAGCACCAAACAAACACCTCTGAAGGTCACAGCCAGGACGACTCTCGTCAATACTTCTCTTTATTATTATAATAACGAATGGCACCAATAAAACTGAAAGTTTCCTGTAAACACTTTTATTATTATTGCTATTGCTGTCTGTAGCTTGTTTTTGGTATTTTATATCATGTAGCTCTATGTTATGGACTAGGCGTTTTTTGTGACTATTAAATTATTGTGCATGTTTTGAAATATATGCCCAATATAAAAGGACTGTTATTAAATATTTTATACAGTTTTCATAGCTTGCTATTGCGTTTCAGTCGGTCTGTGGGAGGTTCCGGAGGCCCGTTTTCTCCCTCCCCCGTTCTCCCTCTCCTTCCCCCTGCCCCCTCCACCTTCACCCCTTCTAATCCTTCCTCAAACGTCGGCAATGCATCCTCGAGACCTCTGGTATTGCGGATGTCCGTGGGCGACGGTATCAATTACCATAAGGTGAGCCGCTTCCTAGTTTTCCAATCAATCCCATAAAAAAATACAGTTTACTTGTTCTTTCTCTTTCTCTGGTTCTCAGAATACTTGTACCGCTTCAAGCTGAAGGACAACCCCTCATGCCCCTGTGATTCTACAAGCGAGGAGACACCGATACATGTCATAACAGTGTCCTAAGTTTGGCTTTGAACGTTACAATATAGAGCAGGAAATTAATAATAATGTCACTAAAGAAAACATACACGAATTACTTAAAAATATAGATGTAAGAGATAAGTTCCTAAATTATTGTATCAAAATATGTAAAAAAGTTATTAACAAAAATAAATAGCTATGTAAATAAGTCAATTATATTATATATATATTTACTATATACATATATTGACTCGGATATTAAGAAATAGATATAAAATTAGTAAGGAATGTTTATATAGTATGGAATTAGTTATAAGAATCTGTAAGAAGAAGCACGATAAAAAAGAACACAGAACCTAAGCCTCTGATCATGTTAGGGTTATTAGATCTAAAAAAAACAGTGGGAACGTAACGGGCTGATTATTATTATTATTAGTTATTTCATACTTTTTAATGTTGAAGTCGTTCTATTTTTTTTTTATTTACGTGAATTAAATTGTTTTGTCACTGACACACTGAAGCCTGCCGCTCACTCAGACGTGGTTTGCGATGATCTTCCAGAATCAACATTACTTCATCGTTGTCAACTAGGGTCACCAGTCGTCCACGTTTGTTCGGTTAGACAAAATGTCCAGCATGTATACGTTGGATCCAAGAACGTACCACGTTTTATTTTACAGTAGACTCCCCATACACATGACATCATTAATCCTTCGAGCTGTTTCTACAGGATTGGTGCCACAGTAGAAATCGTGTTCGTAAATTACGCGCAATTTTTTGTTTTCCATAATGTAAACAAACCAGTCAAAGATAAATCAAATGGCTTAAAACAAATGAATCACTAAATTCGATACCTAATTATGCCTACGTATTGCAAATGTTTGAATTTGGAAATCCTAGATATCGTATTTGATATCAAAGTGGCGAGTTCGATAACACGCCTATTTCATATATTACCTAAGTTTAATATGATATGTGATTGTTTACGAACTATGTATACCTATACCTAATTTAATTAATCTATACCTAATTCATTTAATACATGTTGAAGTACCCTGTTTCATCACTTAGCTGTAAGTTTCCATTAAATCACTAAAAAAAATACTACGCAAACTATTTCTTTAAAAATATAGGTTACAATTTGCCATAACATAAATAATATTTACTTTAAATATGTGTAAATGTTTTCAGCAAATTGTTTTAATAACACACGTGTGTATACGAAGATTTTTGTTATTTTAGAACGAAAACATCTGTACTTAAAAAGAGATAATAAAATAATTCCATAATCATCACTTGATTTTTATTCAACTAAATAATCATATACAGTCTTACTTAAAAACGTATTTTACGTACATCCTGCGCGCTACAACAATGTTGTTTGTAATATAATATATTCATTTGTTGTTTATAAGTAAGTCCGTTATAATCTCATTAGAATCAAAATATTATCTCATAAATAGAACATTAATAATAATGATATCAACATATTTAAAAAAATAAACATTCATGATCGTTGTGATTTTCTTGGATTTGAAACTCAATCATAAGTTGTTCAGACTCGTGAGTGTCATCAGTTATTCGCCGGCTCTATTTCTCTTACAGAAACGATATCTGCCTTGCAGAAGAAGCACTGCTTGCTGTTCAAAAGATGCTGCATTATGCAGGCCCTGAAATACAAAGGGATAATAAGATAAGAATTTATAAAGTAAGAGTAGAACCTAACATAACATTCTCAAATACGAGTACAAAAATTTCGTGACTTGTTCTTTATCATTCACACATAAAGTGCCTTTGTGTCGATTTCGATGTAGAAATTTTTCATAATTGTGACAGAAATACTATAAACTATATAACTTAAAATGAAACTACTTTAAAAATACGGATTAAATCGTACATATTGTCCTATGTATACAATTATCTCATAATATTGCCGACGACGTTTCGAACACATTTCAGTGATCGTGGTTACGAGTAGAGTAGGTAACAGTTGTCTGTTATTGATTAACGAAGCAATCCATATTAAGTTGTTAAATAATCGCGAAAGCCTGAGAAATTGGTATAAATATTTAGGTCAACGGAATAATATTGTATTTAGTACACTAAAACGAGAATAAATTCCTCAGATAGGTATACTATTAAAAAAAAACAGAAAATGTAGATTTTGAAGTTGCGTAAGATTTTTAAGGGCTGCAATTTGTTTGACATAAGTCCACGTGGGAGCAGTCACTGTAGGTTGCAGTGATGTCCCCCTCCCGCCTTGCCGTGGTGGCTTAGTAGCTGTGGCTTGGGTCACCATGGTGAAGCTAAGAGGAAACAATAGGCCTGCTAGTGATTTGAGATAGCTGGCGGGCATGAGGTGGGACTGCTCCTATGGGCTTTGCCCTCTAAGTCCACATGGTCGTCTCTGTAGGTTGCGGTCGTGCATGGGCGCCACTGCAACTGAGGCGGGCTGCGGTTTCGTATGGGCGGCACCGCGGCTGAGAGTTAGAGGCCGCGCGGTATTACGGTGAGCCGCTCTCCCTGCCTTCCGCGGCCTTGACGGGGCCGCCACCGTTAGATGGCGATATTGAGAGGCGCCGCTGTCCCTATCCTCTACGGCTGAAGTTTTAGGGACAGAGTTACTATCGTCCAAAGGAGGGCACTTTTTAGCGAACTACTAAACATGGTGCTTGGGTGGTACCGCACAGAGACCTGTGTCTGTCTGGGTGAATGACACCCCATAATAATACATTCTGCTTCGAAATTGTAATGTGAAAGCATTACTGTATCAGGGCTGAAGGGTAGTATAGTGAATGAAATTATTAGGGAATGGAACTACGAGTAACTGTGTGTGCCAGCACGCGAGCAGGCCATGTTTTCATAAACCTGTATAAATACCTGCATGAATGATGTCCACACGGCACAAAAGCGGTATCAGCAGGTCGTGCATAGCATATAGTACAGAGCAGTTCCGATTGTGTTCCACTGGATCCCGGGGACTTCGCCCTGATAGCAGCGTCGCGAGCTATCTTTAGCCGGTCCACAACCACTTCAAGGGCTTTTAGCTCATCCAGGGCTACGTCTTCTGGGTCTTAGAAATGAAATATATTATATCAAGTTGATATTTTAAAAGGTATGCACTTATACTATTGTACAAAATCTATATATTATTGTAAAAATATTATAAAAATACTATTGAAAAAAATTTGAGAATTCTGTACTTTTCTCCTGGTCACGCTATAACTTGGGAACGAATGGAACAATATCTCTAACTATTTTTAGTTGATCAAGAAAAGATGGGCGGTTATGGCGAGGCCAAAGGCCGAGCCTACAACGCGAACGCAGTCGCGGCCAGTCGCTGGTACATGTTACTTTCTACGCTTGATACTAAAGATTGATACTAAAAAAAACTAACAAAGTCAGTTCACAATCGATGAAAGATACACGTAACATATGCAAAAAAATGCATTGAGAAGAAGGTGGTTGGTTTTTTGGAAGCGATTATAATTGTAGATAAATGGAGTTGGTTGTAAAATAAGGTCATTGTTAATTAATGCACAATATCGAATGGGGTGGTTTGGAATCGATAACTGGTCATTATAGCGAAGGAAAAAAGTGCATGTTTTTTTATTATTATGAACCCATATTCATTGATTTGCAGTTAATAACCATTGCTTGACTGAACATCTAGCCGTGGAGCGGCAAATATGGGTTCATAATAAAAAAAAAGTATTTTTTCTTATATTTTCATGATCTGTTATCGATTCAAAACCACCCCGTTTAATATTGTGCACTAATTAACAAATACCTTATATATTCACAGATCATAAAAAAAGGTTTCAATGGGCAGCGAATGAAAAAATGAATAATAAATAAAAATAAATAATAAATAAATATTCCACAACTATCACACAACGCCATCTAGTCCCAAGCTAAGCAGAGCTTGTGTTATGGGTATAAGACAACTGATAAACATACTTATATATTTCTAAATACATACATATTATAGATAAATTACACCCAGACACAAAACAAATGATCGTTATTACACAAACATTTGTCCTGGGTGGGAATCGAACCCACGACCTCCGGCATAGCAGTCAGGGTCACTAACCACTAGACCAACAGGCCTGTCATGAATGAAAATGATCTATGAATATATAACAGAATAATCAGATTCTGGTCGTGGGACTGAGGACTCCATAACTGGTACAAATTATGGACGAGAATTTGAAATAAATTGCACACGAATTTGGTGTTATACGTGTTAAATCCAAGTTGGACGTACCTTGCGATTAAACTATTACAACATAGAACTTTCAGTCGAAATACTAGAACCAACAAGCTGTAACCCTAAAGATGAAGAATATGACGAATTCGATACTAAATCTGTTATAACGGAAACCGGTTTCCGTTATAACGGGTTGGTAGTGTGTTGGTTGCCTTTTTTGAAGAAACTGAGACTTTGCATGGTCAGACCTTTTGTTTATTATAACTATATTTATAACTAAAAATTATTTTTATTTATTTTTATTTTATTTATTAATGTAGGCACTATATAAGAATTGTTACCAACCTTGTCATGTTAGGTCTCAACGGCCGCAACTTTACAAGGTGCCAGATTAATTCAGAGTATTATAACTAAATAATTAATCTTTTTAATCTAACTGACTCTGGGTGGCACTTCACCTGCCTTGCTTTGTTCGTCTGATCACTTAAAACTACTAACTTAATAATACTTAAAGTTATCTGAATAATATTCAAGTAGAAAAGTAAACTAAAGCCCGATTACACTTCAATAAGTACAGTAGCGAGTTAACTTGCAACATCAGCGAGCTAAGTAGTTATAGTAGCTTAAACGACAAAAGCGAGTTTAGTAGTAAGTTGTCGATTAAGTTGGGTTAACTGGCCGGCATTTAGACGGGAGAGTTAAGTACAGTCCATAGATTTGTAGACAAGTAGAAAACAAAACAACCGACGCGACTAGTCTTCTCGACACGGTAACGTATGACTACTTACTCGCCTACGTTTGGTCGCTACTTAAGTCAAAGGAAATTAAAAAACCAATTGGACATAATTACATTTGTAAAAGGAGAAACGATTTTTGGCCTTTGACTTTCCCACCATAAACTCGAGGCCATCCACTCGGAATAAAGGCTCCGATACTAGCGCCTTCGTAACCTTTTCTAGATGCTGAAAGAGAAAGAAAGTATATTTTTTTTTGGGATAAGTTGGCAAACGAGCAAGCGGCTCACCTGATGGTAACTGATACCGTCGCCCACGGACATCCGCAATACCAGAGGTCTCGAGGTTGCGTTGCCAAAATTTGGGGAAGGAGATAGAAGGGGTGAGGTGACCTCAAACAGACTGAAACGCAATAGCAAGCTATGTTACTTCACCTCGGTGTTATGTGGGAGTGTGTTACTTCCCCGGTCGTACTGGCCCATGCAGCTGTGAGGCTCGAAGATAGCTCAAAGGTAATGAGAGTCAGCCGTTATTCAGGCGCTTCCTAGATCGATCTTTGCTTTGGGCTTTAGCTTTCAATGAAGGTAACATCATGATGAAATCTACATCTTCTGGCTATACCGGGTTACTGGTAATCAATTTATTAAGTTTAAAAAAAAAAGTTTTTTTGTGATTCTCTTACACTTCATAACTCTACATCGCATCCACTTCATTCATCTATGTGTAGCCATGCATCTAGTTAACAGCGCGTCGTAGCGTAGCACAGCTACGACGACCTTGACTTACCGCGTCTCAACCCCTTTCTTACGCTGCCGCAGCCGCCCGCCCGCTGCCGGCCGGGGCTTGTCGGCATAGTGTTTATTATGTTTAGACCGGTCAAATTGATTTTTTAACTTTTGTATGAAAGAAAATAAATACGAATTTTTGAAAGTCGTAGAACAAAAGATATTTGTTTTGATGTACAGAATATGCTCTTAAAAGGATGCTAATTGATTACCAGTACCCCTGTATATATACCACCCTAAAGATTGAAAATCTGCCACTAAGCACCTAAAGGCATGTTTTAAAAGATATCATTGAAAGCCAGTCGCCATTTTAGGTCTAGTGAATTACCACCTTCGACCATGACGCCACTATCCATTTAGTAAGTTGGTGATCACTATACTACGAATTATAAAAATAAATATAAATTTTATTGATAATTAATACGTTTGATACTAGTCTTGATTTAGTGTAACTTTGAAAAAGTAACACATGTTTAAAATAAAGAAATCGGTTCAAATTGTATCACTCAATGATGATTGTATTTGACAGGATGTAGATATTTTGTCTCAGTGTAACAAATGGCCTAAGCATTTGATCTATTAAATGCTGAATATCAAAAGATGATATAAACAGTTTTTTATAGTTCCAATTGATCACTTCTCTCAGTAATGGGTTGTCTGGAAGCGATATCTCTGAGTGATACGACTGCCCATTGTTACACCCAGTTTTTAGAATTGTTCTATTTAATATTAAGTGGTTAATGTGGTGTCTCAATAAAGTGTTATCTATCTATCTATAAAAGGATCCAACCTCAAGGTCCCCCCACCCTCTAACGTAACGACAGTTTTGCTGGCAAATAGTTTGATAAATATAGTACAAAGTATAAAGCGCCTTATTAAACTATAACTTACCGGCAAAATCACTCGCTCTAATTAAGGAGCGAGGATACTTGAAACCAAGGACGACGTATGCAATCCATAATGCAATAATCTAATACCTCCAGATGAGCAATTCTTGTATATGTATATTATAATCTGAATTCAGAAACGACTCCAAAGATTTTCGTGAAAATTAACTATTAATTAATTATTAGGCTATAAATATAAATAAATAAATATAAAATAAATTAATAATAATAATTATTAGTAATTAAATATTAAAATGTTATAATAAATCGATCTAGCTAGGTTTCATTTTATAATAATAATAATAAATCTTTAATTCAGGTAACATATACCTACTACAAAATATATATATATTAAATTACATGTTTATTAATAATAGATAAGATTAACAAACAATAAAAGTATAATAATAGAGTATATTTATAAAGTAAATAGTTTTTTTTTTCATCCACAAGTGTTTGTGGACGAAATCGTCATTTGAGATTTTCGCTCTGGTGCACTGCAATCCATGACCGATAGATAGGACTACACAGGTCTTCAGACAGGCACTTCAGTACGGTATTATTCGATCTCCGTATTCTATCCCAAAAAGATGCAAACGATGTTTTTAGCAAACGACGTTTTACTTGTGTTTTAAGGCAATGGAAAACTGCTACAATATAATAATGGCAAGGCTATCAGCTTAAGCAACAACACAGCAATACTTAAGCTACTTAACAATAGTTGGCGTTTTTATCAACACTAAACCAATGAGTGTTTGAGGTTAGACTAAGAAAATCAATTGATTACTTACGAGCAGAACGCGTTCATCAAGGTACAAGTTTTGTATATGTGCCAAACTTATAAGAATTTTAATACAAAATGAAAGGGCTTACGTCAGGCATCAGTTTAGGGTCCAGCATCCTAATAAGACACCCTGCGACGGGGGCAAGCGCCACATAGTAGTGAACCCGGTCTGTGTCGGGCAAACCTCGTGCCACCAGTCGTGCGAACCCAGCGCTACCACCTCCTCTGATACACACCCTCGACACAACTGCCATGATAATCTATGAAGTGAAATTATTTATTAAAACACTTTTACAGATGACTTATTAAGCTTTAATTTTCCGAGACGCAGTGCGATTTGCGTTTATTCTAGAATTCAAAAATTATTTTAACCAGCACCTTGTACATCTATACACTATACAATCTATATTTGTCTATACAAATAAATAAAATTGAAATGTGTTTATAAAAAGAAATGTGTTTTAGTATGTAATATTAAAATAACAGCTTTTAGCTAAATGCGTTAACTAAGTAATTAATGTTTGTAGATTGTGGTTTATGGCCGAGGATAGAGTAATGCACAACAAATATTAGGTACCCACAAACTATGTTAAGTGAGAGATACCACTTTGCTAAATGTGAATATATAAAAAAATATATATGAAATAGAAAATGAACAAAAATACAATATAATTCGATACATAGTACAAGAGATTTACGCTTGCGACATATACGTTTGTACGAATGCTTGTAATTGTTTGTGAAATAAAACATTTATGAAATAAGATGGTTTTGAAACGTGCTGTTATTCCAAACGTTTGAAAAAAATATTTTTTCAAAAGTATTTTGGCGAATCATAGGGAACCCATCAAAATGTATGACCATTTACGTCGCAGTTTGCCATATTTAGCGATTTCACAAGAGAATCAAAACCTTTAGGGTACTTTCCGTTGACCTATAATCATAAAGTTTGGTAAGAAGCGATTTCTTACAGCACATACAATCATCACTATAGTAGATCCAACCGTTTATCCTCTTTTTGACAGCACCAATAGAACGTAACATGACGATGTTACGCAAAAGTTAACTTATAAATGCGAGGTTTTAAAAATATGACAACTGCTTAAATTTGCTCCTTGATCCCGTATAATAATCATCTTTCACAAAATGAGTCCATAAGTGCAGTAGTTTTTTTATAAATTCCATAAAATAACAAACGTTTTTAAAAAATTACGTTCTATGGCTATCAACATAGTGATGTTACGAAGTTACGATTGAGATATCGATATTGTTTATGAACTATTTTTACACGGGTGTTTTCCGTTCTCGGCACATAATATCGGATTTATTTTTATGTAAAACCGTTATATTGATGCGCCTCAGGAAAACATACAGCATTATTTGAAGACGTGTTTATCTCCTGGTGTATATCCAAAAAAGAACAAGGTTATGATGACTATGATGATTACAAGTACAAGTCATACTTGACGAAGCTGTTACCGGTTAAATCTGGGATGGCCAGCGAGCAACACGGAAGGGAGTAGGCATACACAGCGTTTCCCCTCTGTCAAAGTACAAGTCCGCATGGACCATGGAGTTTGATAATATACTGTGGGGTGAGGGCGGGGCTAGATTTGTGAATGGTGCTTTATTTTTTATGTGTTAGTGATTTGGTTGTGTGAGTATGATCGGCAATGGATCGGTACAGGTATGTTTTGTATGTAATAGTGCGGCTTTGCGCTAGTGTGCAACTTCCCCTCCCGCAAGAAATGACAGAAAGATTTGAACAATATTTTTTAGCTAAGGCTACTCCCTTCCGTGTTGCTCGCTGGGGATGGCAGACATTAAAGTCTGCCGTTTGGTACCAGAAAATAGTAAAGTTTGAGCAACCCCAATTCCAATTTAAGCAAACGAAATCTAATCTTTTATTTTTATTTATTTATTAATCAAAATCAGATTCATCGTTGCTGTCACTCGAGCTATTGCCGACATTTATAATTAATTGTTGACTCATATAATCTATCGCCACGTGTTTATCCCAATCTGCCATTATAGTTTCTTGTGTTTTTTGAATTACATTTTGCCAGCTTTCCGCAGTTACTTTCACACATGCATTTTTTAATAAATTTACCATTTTGTTTGCCGTGAATGGGGGTTTTGTGTTATTTCTAGCAGCGTGTCCTTTAACTTGAGCCCATATTAATTCAATGGCATTGTATTGACAATGATAGGGTGGAAGTCTAAGAACCCAATGACCATGTTCTGCAGCTATTTCGTCGATCACATATCGTTTTGGGAAGTGTTTTTTTGTTCGTAATATATTTAGTAATTGTACTTTTAGTAAGGAGTTATCAACATTTTCACCATGTCGTTGAAGCCAGTCAATGATTACTTGTTTTTTGTCGGCCTGGGTCGGCATTTTATCAATTTGGCGTGAGTGATAGGATGCGTTATCCATAATAATAACTGACGGTTCTTCCAATGATTGTACCATTTCCTTAAACCAACTTTCGTAAACCTCAGAATTCATTTCTTCGTGGTACTCAACTGTTTTTTTGGATTTAAAGGCCAACAAAGCATCTGGCATGAATCCTTTCACAGACCCTGCATGGCAAATGATTAGACGTTCTCCTTTTCCCATCGGTACTGAGGTAGTGGAAGCAGCGGTGTCATCAGTCCAGCTCTTAGACACTGTGTGGTTCGCATTCAGCCAAGTTTCGTCAGTGAAAACAACATTTGACCAATCTGTAATTTTTTTGGCTTCGCTCAAAAATTCGCAACGAGCAAAAGCTACGTCGCGACGCTCCATCAATATTTTGCGTTTGTCCGATTTTTTATAAGTAAATCCAATTTCATTCAAGACCTTTACCAATGACGATTTTTGACCTCGGAACAAATCACATTCACGCAAAGAAGCAACAAGTTTTTTAAGTGTTGGAACTTCTTTACGTAAGTAATAGTTATATATATGACGGCGTATAGCGTCTGCGTCAAAGTTGTCAACCGAAGTCACACGACGTGGTTGGCGTTTTTTCTTCGGCGTACGAAGCTTATTCTCCTGCATGCCGCTTGTTCCGTAGGCTTCGGTAGTAATTTTTGTAATCGTAGATGCACTAATACCTAACGCGGCCGCAACGCGCTCTCTCACTTGCGACAATGGTAAAAGCGGGCCGCCATTTTGATACTCTGCTTCAAAGTAATTACGAAGCTTGATCACCATTTCTCTCGTCTGTCCTTTCAGCACTGATCCTTTCGGCATTTTATAGTTCCAATATAAAACTCAGCAAATAATTACTAGCACGGGCGTCTTGTTGCGAGTGACAGTGACAAATACAAAACGGCGGTGGACCATTGAGTTTTACTACCTTGATAAAATACTACTGCTTACCCATAGACAAAAAAATTGGCAGTCATAGGAATTGCCGATAGAAGTGAAAACTTATAACTCAGAATTTGATAGCTTACCTTGGAAACTACACGGGTGTAACCGGACGGCGTGGCCTCGCCATCTGGGCATGGCCATCTAGAAATGCGTCAGCATTTCCCATTGGCTGATGCGTTTCTAGATGGCCATGCCATGACGGCCTGTCCACGCCCTTTCAACATTCCCCATTGGCTGACGTATTTCTAGATGGCCAATAGCCATGGTCATGGCGCCATTCCTAGGACTATTCTCTTTCCGCACAGACTCGATAGAAAAATGAATCGAAATCGTGTCCACTATAATCACTTGGTCACAACACTTTAACTGACAAATTAGATCTGTCAAAAAGAGGATAAACGGTTGGATCTACTATAGCATCATCGACAGTTGTTCATACACATCTCAAACAACACTGGAGCAGTTGTGCCAGCGACCCAAGGCCATACTCCGCTATGTAAAGGACTTGAGTAAATGCTGGCAGGGGGGAATGCACAAAACACCCCAAGCGGGACGTCAGTGCAGGCCTCATCGCCCCCAAAACGAATAAGAATAAGCGCATACAAAGGAAAACATCTGAAAACCACAAATATACCTTTTTAAACTATCATGGTCACAAACATAAGAGGTATTCAAATTATCAACGGGATAATTACCATGTACGTTTTCCATGAGTTTCCTATATTTCGGCACTGTTGCAATTGCCATGATCACGGATGAACTGAGGAATTGCGGGTGAATGTTACGAGTAGACGAAACGGTCTACCCTCTTCCGTGCTTGCAACAGTGCCGAAATATCGGAAACTCATGGAAATGTACATGGTAATTATCCCGTTGATAATTTGAATACCTCTCACAAATATACCGTTTAAAAAAGCGTATTTACCATTATAAACTTATTATTTGCTGTTGATGCAATAACCATGTCTAGGGATCAAACCGCAATGTTAAGTTTGTCCTTTAACCTAGTTTGTATTTAGTTAGAGCATTAATGTTAGCTGCTTTCCACTGAATGAAACCCTCAGTGCGTGAGTCCAACTCGCACTAAACCGGTTTTTATGATTTTCTAATAAGATAACTACTTACTTGACAAGTCCTACCAAGGAGCAGTTCGTTTTGCTTGTCACACGCCTCAGACTTGGTCAACAGATTAGGTGCGAGGGCTATAGTCATCTCCAACGCCCGCGCCAGTCCGTGGTAGAGATCGAAGCAGGTCGCGCAGAGTTTGATCTGCCGGGACTCCAATTGAGCATCTACGTGCACTCTATCCATCTGTGATAAGTAAGAGTTCAAAGTGTGTTATGTGTGTGTGATAAGTAAGAGTTGAAAAAAAAGTTGTTATATGTCACTTGGGCGTTCGTGATGCTGGTCACGAGTTCCTGCTGAATATCAGCGCAAGGGTCGCCAATCCCTTGCTTATTGCTGAGCAGAGACTCATTTCTGGCATCGCGCAACACTTCAATGAGAATTATTGTACTTCGTTGCTTTAAAATATCTCAAATATGTTATGTAAATTTTCATATAGTGTTGTGTGTATGTCTGAAATAAACTTATTTTCTTTCTTTCTTTCTTTATTTCTTTCTTTCAAAGAACTGAGGAATATCGCAACCTCGCTAATGATCAATCAACTAATGAGCCTTTGGTAGAAATTTGATTGAGCAGAACCCCAACTTTAACTAGTCAACAGCTTTAAACGGATGAAATCGCGTATAGTTTTTCTACCGACTTCCAAAAAAAAGAGGAGGTACTCAATTCGACTGTATTCTTTTATGTTTGTTACCTCATAACTTTCGACTGGGTGAACCGATTCCCAAAATTCTTGTGTTTTGTTTGAAAGCTGATGATTCCCGTGTGGTCCCATTTAAATATTCATCAAATTGGGTCCAGTAGTTTTTGAGATACACTCCAATAACTGAATAGAATGGAAGTCGTAAATTTTTCATATTGTACTTGTTATTATTTAATTCGGACGTTTCACTTTCCAATGAACATGGTGACGGGTAGACTGGATGATAGCTGTCTCTTATAAAGTTATGAGTTCAGAAGGTCGGGATAGAATCATGCCTATAAAATTATACGCGATTTAATACTTTGTTGTTTTTTAAGTTGTTTAAATTCAGTTTCAATGTATAAACATTGAAATTAAACAACACGACAAAGACTTTCGCGATTCTTAAACTAGTCAATAAAAAACTAATGTTAAGTAAATTATGATAGTTTTATAAATGACTAGCAAACCTGCGAACTCCGTTTCGCCACCAGATGGCTTCGTTTTATGTAACATTTCGTTTGGCGCCATCTACTTAAAATATTGGTTTGTAGTACATGATATGTATCAGAGATGGCGCTGTATGTGAAAAAAGATTTTCCCGCTTTTCTTTTTAAATTTTTCCTGAATGTTCTTTACTATAAACTTCACGGAGCCCGAGACCTTTCCAACTAATGCAAAACCGTGGAAATCGGTTCGTGCGTTCTGGAGTTATAGCGTCAGGAAGGAAAACCCGACTTATTTTTATATAGAAGATGATAGTTCTCATTCCATTCAAACTAAAATCTAAATTCTTACAATGCTTGCAAATAGGAGCTCTTAAGTTTTACATTTCTGTTCAATTGTGGGTACATTTAACGGAAATTTAGTCGTCATGTAACTTCATGCTCTTAAAACTGATGTAAAACTACCCACAATCGAACAAAATAATCATATTTTAATTAGAATATTCTTTCTAAAAGCTGGTATTCTAGAAAGACTCTCAGTTGTGTCAATTTTTAATGTTCCGTTAAATTTAACTAATTAAATTGTCATGTATTTTGCGTTGCATGAAACGCTATTAGAGCCCTTTAGCGCTAAATGTAACATTAAACAGACAGTTCGGGATATTAAAATTTAATTAGTTAAATTCATCGAACTTTTTTGCAATAACAAAGGTCAAAAATGTATTTATACAATCTTTCTTCATTTTTAGATGCAGATGATTACATTCCCCGCTGCCAAGTCTTGGACAGAGTACCACATATATGTCTGTTAGTGAAGAGTTACGTTTAAGGTACCGCATTTCCATGATCCATTTCCATTCCCATTACAATTATAAATTATTCTAGATTTGGAACCAATAACCCAAAAAAATAAAGCTATTGATTTTAACAACATACGAGTATACATTGTCATAAAAACTTCCGTGGGAACCGGTGTTCGGGCAGTACTGATGCCCACTGATGCCTCACACACCGGTCAGAGTATAACAACTAGATGATAAACGTGAGTGTTTGCCGGTTTTACCATTTCAATATATATATTGTTTATAACAGATTCTGATTTATCTAAGATACTTCGCGACAGTATCTTTTCATCAACAGTTCATAGAATTACAAAAAAAGTAACTCACGAACGGGCACAGTTACGCCATTTGTATATAAAAATGTTAAACAGTATGAGAACATTGCGAAGAGTTGCAGATGGTTTTCATAATAAAACATCGAACGTTTTTAAGGGTATAGTATAGGAGCATAATAGCGTGTGCACTCCTGCATAATATTTTCACCTACTTATAGAATTAGGTGAGGTGGAGGTTTTTTTGAGGTTCAATTCTGTATTGATTCTGACGACCTTTCATTTGGTGATGTTGAACGAGCGTAGCTGCTGAGGGATAAATTAGTGTTGAATAAAAATATAACTTGATGCAACTATATAACTATACAAAAATAATAAAATAATTAATAACCAGATAATGGGTTATTCCACAAATCCTCACTGACATTCCCCATCAAAGGGCATTTGTCATATGTTATACAATTAAAAACATGTTCAATAACACCTGCATGTCGCTACATTATGTTGCAATAAATAATTGAGTACATAGTATTGAGTATTGTGAAGTTTTCTTCCAAAAATCCCCATTAACGCCTTAAAGAGCTTGGAAGATTAAGCTAGATGGAGATATGTGGATAAAAAGATGCGCAAATACACATAGGTTATTAAATAAAATAAAAATATATAATACTTTTAAATAACTTGAGAAATGGTAAATATACATATGTATGCTTAATGCAAAGTGCGCTTTTTTTCTTGCAGTTTACTATGATTAACGTAAATCTTTAAAATATATGTCTAATAATTATTTCCGTTGCTTCGTCTCCCAAAGACCAAGCGATCGAAACCGCAGTCAGGTCACCTTGTGATTAATAAACTGTTTACCTACCTGCTGTACCTTTGGCCTTTGTTATGGAGCATAAACAAATATTTTCCATTTATTTTTTATCTACCTCCTGCATCATAGTGATAAACTCGGAGAACGCCCAGTTGAGCTGACTGAGCAAGGAGTTCAGAAACGCCGCGGCTTCCGTGGGGTGTTCCGCGAGGTAGTCCCTGACGCGGCTCTGTATTACTTCGGAGGGACATGGACCTGTAACAACACTAATGCCCGTTTTCACCAACATTTTAGGTAACACATGAGCCACTTAGGTAACACATAAGCCACTTAGGTAACACTTAAGCCAATTAGGTAACACATAAGCCACTTAGGTAACACATAAGCCACTTAGGTAACAACACTTAGCGTTACAAAAATGTCACCTAAATAGGTTTAGGTGTTACCCAAAATATTGGTGAAAATTAGCGTAAGTATAGCTACAACGAGATGACTTGTCCGGCAAGTAGGGACTAAAGCGGTAACTATAGAGTTAAATTTGATACTCGGACAAATCGCTGATTTAATTACCATTATTTTATTTATTATTAAATTATTTTATATTCATTTAGCTTTATTTGGTAACTTAGCGATCATAGTTTCTGACACGGATTGTCAAAAGACGCGGGTTCGAATCCCATCCAGGAACATGTAATTCATCTCTCTAAAATAGCGAAGTTTGAGCTCGCTCAGTAGGGCACTACCCTAAAACTCATACTTAAAATGTGAAGAACTGTGACATCAATAGAAAAGATTAGTGTTTGTTTTAAACTCTTCTTTCGGTTGGATATAGCTTATCAAGCTATTCAATAGATTTCGCTCCGTCCCCAAACGGCGGTTGAAATCAACTAGAGAGAATGGCTGACAACAAAATGACTTCCATGGGACGATAGTCATTCCGTCTGTAGGCCTAGCACGAAAAGCTGTTTAAGTGTAACGTAATCGGACCGCTAACGTATTTAGTACAAACTGTCGTTTATCTAGTACATTAGCGCCACAGATAACTCATAGTTTGTACTGAATTCGTCAACGATACGATACACTTAAGCAGATTTTCGTGCTCGGCCCACTGGTCTCTTGCTGTCCTACTGTTTGGTTCTAAAAATAACGGGACATACTATATAAACACTAATATAATATATAATACTACAACAACTACACTTATTCTAGTATAGTATCTAGTAATCTGAATTAGTTTAATAAAGGCTAGTTATATTATAACACAAATATTTACCAAAGCACTGACTCATGAGGCCCGCGTCGACTTTAGCGCCTAAGTTGTTTACCGTCGGCTCTCTGTCGCCGTACCTGACATGAAATACGTGTTAGATTGTATCAAGGATTTATTATTATGCATCCCTGATTCACTAAATTGTGCCGTGTGCGGAGTAGTTGAGGATGTTTACCATGTGTTGGTGGAATGTGACCGGAACGAAGTCGACAGAATAGCGTTACTGATGGCTACCGATATCGACGTAAAAGAGCTGGGACTTTGTAATAGCATTCTCACATTCTTTCTATCAGCGGCTGCAAGACGGCTATACAAACTTGTTAACATAGCAATAAAACGGTGAGGTTAATGTGGAATGTGGATTGTAAACTATGGGAGTGGCATGAGCATGTGTGATCAAACTCCTTTTAAATAAATAAAAAATCCATGTAATGTTATAGAAACTCGCGTTATTTATAATTTTGAAATAGTAAAACAGGATTAGGTTAAACTATAGTCGCCCGGTACCCGCGGGGAGGGGGGAGGGGGGGCGGGGGGGGGGGGGGGGAGGGGGGAGGGGGTGAAGCCCCCCCTGCATCCCCCCCCCCCCCCGCCGGAGGCCTTTAGTTTTTGAGTAATAATTTTTTTAGTACTTAACCTCACTTTCGGCTATATCAGTATTTTTTACCTATTTTTTGTTTCACACCTAATCTATTAAGGCGGTTCGCTTCTGGCACTTCGCCGGCCGCTGCCGCGGCACGCTCGCTTCGCTCGCTCGGCTCGTGCGTTGTTTGTCATGTTCTAACCTAACCTAACCTATTTTTTGTTTCACACCTAACTTATTAAGGCGGTTCGCTTCTGGCACTTCGCCGGCCGCTGCCGCGGCACGCTCGCTTCGCTCGCTCGGCTCGTGCGTTGTTTGTCATGTTCTAACCTAACCTAACCTATTTTTTGTTTCACACCTAACTTATTAAGGCGGTTCGCTTCTGGCACTTCGCCGGCCGCTGCCGCGGCACGCTCGCTTCGCTCGCTCGGCTCGTGCGTTGTTTGTCATGTTCTAACCTAACCTAACCTATTTTTTGTTTCACACCTAACTTATTAAGGCGGTTCGCTTCTGGCACTTCGCCGGCCGCTGCCGCGGCACGCTCGCTTCGCTCGCTCGGCTCGTGCGTTGTTTGTCATGTTCTAACCTAACCTAACCTATTTTTTGTTTCACACCTAATCTATCAAGGCGGTTCACTTAACATTGTATTATATAACAACAATAACATATCCAGTCCGTCTCAGAGTTATGTTGATAGATGAGAAAAACTTAATGTTAAAGGGCTAGGAGAGACACAATTAAACAAACATTTTAATACATTACTTGTTTATTTCATAAACATGTTTAATTGCTTTCATTAAATGTACAAAAGAGTCTCTTTTATATTTATACACGTCTCTTCGCCACAAATATTCAACAATTATATCACTAAAGTTTTCTGGGTTGTTATAATTTTGTTTTTTGAAAAACCTCTTCACTGCTCGCCACTGGGATTCTATTCTTTGGGTGTGGATTCCATCTTTACCCACAAATGGGTTCTCTGGGTCTGAATGATTCACTTTTTTGTGTATGTATCCATATTCAGACAGACAATCGTATGCCCGCCAACAATCGGTGTGGATTGTTGTTCCAGGTAAAACATGCTTTTGAATTAAAGGTATGAGAGTATCAGCATCTCTTTTATTGTCCGGGCATACTTCCAATCTTAAGTCTTCAGACCCATCTTCTATTAATCCCAGCACCCAGTGGCCTTCAATGTGACGTCCTTTGTTATATTTCCTTTTTCCAAATTTACTTTCGTCTATTTGCACTATTTTCCCACAGCCTCCAATTTTACCGCTGTAAAGATTTTGTTTTTCCAAATAAAATATCACAACTACTTTTCTGCAGTAATTAAACCAATCGGCTATAGTATTTGGGCTTAAACATTGCTTCCTTTCTTTTTTATAAGGGTCTTCGTGAATTGTTTGGTCGTAGGTCCATCCTTGTGAGTATGCATATATAAGATAGTAAACATGCATTATGTCGATAGCAATATTTTCGAAAAATGTGCCAATTCTGCGAGAGATCTTGGCACCGCTGCCCGATTTAGATTTGCATGATCTTTTTGAGCACACAAATGTACCAAAACTTGTGCATCCGCATGAGTATGACACTTTCATGGATGTCCTGTGGGTTCGACACCGTTTCTCAGTTGGTATGAGACCTTGGTCTTCACTATATTTGATGCATTGGTCTTTAGTGCCCAATTTTCGCACAACGTCAGTTAAATTCCAATGATCAATCACTTCAGTGACGCAAAGTTTTCGTTTGGTTATAAGCTCGTTGTCGTCGTCGTCATTACTCGAAGAAGGTCCGGCGACAGGTTCAACGGGCAGATCAGGAGCCGAAGAAGGTCCGGCTACAGGCTCGACGGGCAGATCAGGAGCCGAAGAAGGTCCGGCAACAGGTTCGACGGGCAGATCAGGAGCCGAAACCGCGTCCGCTTCGGGTATTGTACTGTAATACTCCATTACAGCCAAGTGCAGTCCAGTTTTCAAGCCAAGTTCAAGTCGTAGAGCAATCCAAACAAATCCGGTAAGCAAGCCAAGTTTCAAGTCGTCGCGCAATCGAAGGAAGTCCAGGGAAAAAGCCAAAGTCGTAATAAAAATCGAAAAACAAGAGAGCACACATTCACGAAACTACGAGAGAAACGGAATGAATGGATGACAGTCCATCTGTCAGTAAGACAAAATGGCGCCTTTTTTTTTTCTTACGTTTAACGATAACGATACGTTTCGTTTAACTCAGTTTGACAACTTAATTTGACAACTTAATATTGTACCATTTTCTCAACATTGCGTTCCATTTCACTTTTTTTTATCAAACTTTAATTTAATCATAATTAATTTAAACTACGTTTCCGGCAAAAAAAAATTGCTGGAAGGGCTTCAGGTGGACCCCAATGATACCCCTAAACTCGCACCTTCATCAAAATCAGGTACCGGACGGCTATAGCCAACCCCAGGATTAAGTGAGAGGCAGCACGTAGCGACGAGCGCACCGCACTCAAGATCCTGAAGTCTATCGTGATATCGACAACGCGTAAGTTTCACGTTCACGTAAATCCCTTTTTACTATTTCAAAATATAAAGTCCCTTCTATACTTCATATTCTATTCGATAAGCCCAAAATTAATTGAATTCAACTGTTACTGAAGATAAAAAATAATATCTAAATTAAATATTTTTTTCTGTATAGGCTTACAGGGGCACTTACAAATTGTCATATTATTATTTCTTAAATCTACAACCGGATCGGAACGCAACCACGACTGAAATATGAAAGACCGGCAAGAAACTCAGCGGGCTTGTCTTTTTACATATTTTTTTATCGCCACTTACTTAAAATACTTAACAAAAGTTCATGTATTTTTAGTGCCAGTGTGTTGCCTTGTAAAAGAAACCATAATAATGGTATCAGTGGGGCAAGACACGCTACACTTTGACATCGTAATGCACGAGTAGGTACGAGTAAAACTCTTATAGGAATACAAAGATAAGATATGAAGCTTTTGCGATGTGTTTTTATGCTACTTATCATGTGACGAGACGGGCAAGTCGTGCCTATGTCAGTGGCACTGCCATCCAATGCTTAGAAATTAATTTTGCGTGGCACTCATTGCGCTCGTCATCTCGAAATTTTTTCCTCATACGCCCAATAATATCACTTGCTTAGTGCTCCTATCACACTAACACAGAAGCGCCCTCCATCCATCCCCCACGGAGTGAAGTAGATGAAACTATTAAAATATGTTAATTACACTTTTAGGTTATTTGAAAAAAAACTGACTTCCAAAACAAAGCGGCGATTCTTAATTTAACCTGTAATACCTTTTGTTTTTTATAATCAGTATAGCGCAAACACACGTAGTAGAATTGTGATCGTATACATGTCTGACCTGTGTCTGGATGTGTAAATGCACAGAATTCGCCCTATTTACATAGGTCCAGAAGGATAGTTTTCATACAAATGACATTTAAAAGTGAAGCAATAAATATTTTTTTGAGGTTGGCCATCCTGCCAGATCTGACAATATTACAAAACAATACTTATGGTTCTATCTTGCCATAGGAAATCTTTTACCCGAACCATCGGGTAATTAAAATATGAACGGATTAAGTGGCTTTCTCAACACAACTATCGAATTTAATGTTAATACATTTGAGTGTTGTGTGGCGTTAGTAAACATTAATATTGCATAGCTGTAGCTTCTGTATCATTGCATTAATACGAAATCTTGTATGTGTGTTGGTACGAGTATGTCTGTTTATTTGTTATTCCTTCAAGCTGGAGGGATTTGCACACTTTGAACAATGTTTGCCGATACTTTGAAGTTATGTGGGTTCGCAGTGGTGAATACAGATACCATAGATAAACACTTATGCTCCTTTTTTCATCATTATTATATAATTACCACTCATTACACAATCGCGGGTATATAGTATTCTATTAAAATCACTTTATTAAGTACTAGCTGCGCCACGCGGTTACATCCGCATAGTAATGCATGATGATGATGATGATGATGAAAAGTATCCTATGTGCGTATATATATCCAGCGCCTCATCTACCTCCATATCAAATTTCATGCGGAGTAACGCAACGTTCAATCTTAGTCCTGTTTTGTATTTGACTTGATCTTGTCAACTTATTGATAAACGGAGTGGATAAAAGTTGGTTTTACAATCATCTGTAAACAAAGTTTTATCCCAGCATAGGTCACTTCACCCAGTCAAAAGTCTCATAAAATCCAATTTGGAGTCGAAATTTTAAAATGAAAAAGTTAATCACGGCTGATTGTTTTAAGGCTATTTGATCAGAAAAGATCTAAATAGCCTTATTGATATGCAACAGACTATACAAGAAGTTTAACAAGATTCTGGATACGTTTTATATTTGGCCTTCGCAAATATGACCATGTCTCTGAATTCCGCACTAAACTCAAGTGGCTTCCCATCGTTGTCGCCGGAACGCTCATATATTGTTCCTACTTTATAGTATATTGTTCAATCCCTCATTACCACGCTATCTTCAGGAAAATGTAGAATTTTTACATGTTGGAAGCTCTTTTTCTCTACGATCATCAGAGAACTTAATGTTAAGTACCCCGATAAACCGCACCACTTTTTTGGTTCCTACTTTTGTGTTGAAGCTGTTCGTCTATGGAACACTTTACCCTACGAAATTAGATGCGCGCCTTCTCTGGACATTTTCAAACATCGTGTCAAAGCATTTTACTTCGCGAAATAACTAACTGCAAACCTATTTACTATATTTGTTATAATAATTATATGGTATATGTATAGAATGTATAGTTACGTATATATTTTGTAGTATATATGTATAGTATAATTATATAAGTTTAGGTTATGTATATTATAAGTATTTTTTTCTAGCTATATTATATCCTTAAGTTTTGCTGTCTGTAGTGTTTAGTACACTTGTTTTATACACCACCACCTTTATTAGTGTATGCCTATTTCTTTCCGTGCATGGTTCATAAGACCGCCCATTGTCACACTTTTAATTTTAAGTATTTAATTGTGAAATATTTTTGATTGTATTATTAATATATTCTTATTTCATAATTTGTAACATATATTTGTATTGTGGTGTTACAATAAGGAGTTAATCTATCTATCTATCTAATCCGAAAAAATATCTATTTATTTTGTCGTAAGTGAAAATAAAAAACTAGTACTAAAATTGAAAAAAAAACTTAATAAACTAAAATAATAGATAAGCGAAAATTCAAAAATAAAGACGGCAATCTAGGCTATTAATAATGTACAATTAATTGTCTCTAAGAGTTAAGTATAATCTACATTATAGCTTGTTCTTAAAAAACATTCAAAAAAGACAAAATGTTTGAAGTTTTCTTTGCCTACTGTTCCATATTTGGAGTCCAACGTTACGCTTGATGGAGTTAAACTCATAATGGACAAGGAAACAGTCTTCCTAGGCATTAAAATTGACGCAAAATTACAATGGGGTCCTCATATAAATGCCCTGTCTGGGAGACTCAGTTCTGCTGCATATGCAGTACGTAAAATAAGAGAGCTAACAGATGCTTCTACGGCGCGGTTAGTGTATTTTGCATATTTCCACAGCTTAATGTCATATGGGATATTGCTATGGGGTTCAGCGGCTGATATAGAGACCATATTTATCCTTCAGAAACGTGCTATTAGAGCTATATACGAAATGGGTCCCCGTGAATCTTTAAAAGATTTATTTAAAGAAATCAATATATTAACGTTGCCTTCCTTATATGTATTTGAAAATATAATGTATGTTCGTAAAAATTTACATAGATATAAGTTAAATAGTGATCACCACACTTTTAATACCAGAAATACAAATAGGATAGCTGTACCTAGTTTTAGACTTGCGAAGACTAATAAGTCATTCCTAGGAAATTGTGTGCGTTTTTACAATAAAATCCCAAAGCACATAACTGAGCTCACAGAGGGCAAATTCAAGTTGACTGTAAAAAACGTTTTAATAAAAAAAGCTTACTATAAAGTTCGACATTATAAGATAAAGATGCTTGGAATACTCCACTTCTGGCAAGCTGTCTCTCTGCCACCCATAAAATGTAATATTTGTAGTACCTAAGTAGAAACATTGTAAACATCCATATAAAAAGAATGGCCCCGAGTTTCTTGCCGCTTCTTCTCGGTGGGTTCTATATATTTTGGAACGCGGCGGTAGTCTATAATACATTACATACTAGTACATTATAATGAAAAGTTGACGTTCATAAGTGCGTCTTTGATGCCTAAATTGAATAAATGATTTTGACTTTGACTTTGACTTTGACTTTGACTTGACATGTTTGTTTTTTCTAAACTAATAGCATAGCACAAGCATTTTCCAAGTTAAAATAAAAATATTGATATGTATCAAAGTATATCTTTAACTGGATCTTTTGGAAACCTAAATGACACCCAATCGGGAAACTGAACAAGTAAACTGGTAACACTAATTGGGTTTTGCATAATATTAGAAAAATCTCTTGTAAAACACTTATAAAGAGGTTTTGGAGACTGCTTTTGCGTGAAGGGCGACCGTGGTCTCCTTTATTTTACATATACTCTAACTTTTACGCAATCTAATCGCACAAAATGGTATTTTTTATTTTTCATCATACTCAGTATCCACAACGAGTGACACTTGTCGACTGATTTAGAATTTGACAAGTGAAAACCAAGTATCCCTGCTAGGGTTAATTTTTTTTGCTTCTTGAATTTTGACGTATTAGGCATCTGGAGACTATATATCTATATGTATATGCATATAAGTAATGTAGATATATCAGTTATCAGGTTACCTGTACTACAGGCTCTGTCTAGTTTAGAACCTGAATGCCTAGTGTTTTTATAATCATATGGGACCAAATTTCCAATTCCTAAACTGTCGCTGAACCAGCAAAAATAGAAATCCATTGTTATCCTGATTAACGACAGCAGAGTTACAAAAATAAAAATGTAACTAAATCGCCAAGAAGTAATGAATACGCGAATAAAAATACGTTATATGTTTGTCCTCTATTCCCAGCAATCCACGGAAACTGTCTATCCGTCTCTGTCATCTACATTTAGGATGACAGAGACGGATAAACCGTGTCTGTCTCCGAACCGTTTCCGAGTGAATTAGAATAACCTGCAGAACTGTGAAGCGATGTCAAGAATCACACTGGAGGCTTACTACCAAAAACGAACGACGAAGTTTTGTTTGCCAGATTTTACAATTCTTATGCAATGGCATTAAAGTGATTTCTTATGTTAAATTTATAATGAAATATGAAATTTAATCATAATTGTTGAAATGTATTTGAATGTACAACGTAGACAACTATATACTGCTAGAAACAAGGCTGTGTGCGACAGATTATCTATGCGATACTTTTATTATAGAAAATTTAGATAAGATATATATCCCTCTCGCACACCACTATCGTTTAAGATGTTAAGTAATATAGGTACTCTGTTTTTATCTCTGATCTGTTCCTTGTCTTTTGTGTCTGTGGCTGCCATCACATAAACTAAACGTTTGTTATTATATTATTGACAATCTATAATTTTATGAATCGTGTCCCATCGCCTGTAGGTATAATAATTATTTCTTTGGGGAAATATATTGATATATATTTGCTTCCAATTTGTTGTGTTATTTCTATATCAAGAGCATCGATTCGTTCTACGCCCCACTACTGTCGCCGACCACACCTTAACAATAATGTGTAATTTTTCATTTTTATTAGCAAGTGCGTTACCCGTCTTTAATATTATTTTAGGAATTGCGGAACGCGACATCTACTCATATCAAAGCATACTTATACAGAACATGTACAACATAACATTGCATATGAACTATAACAATTTGTTAAACAGTAATTATTAGGGAGTAAATACTTTGTTCATATTGTAGATCAATAGGTCAATCGGCAACTGCCTATAATAAAACACACTGCCTAAAATACAAATAAAATTCATCATTAAGAAAAAAACCTGTCATTACATGTCATCACCCTTGACTGGATGCTTTTGCACTTTCACAGTAGAGTTATAGAAATCCGTCAAACGTAACTTGGTAGTTCGTTTTTGGCAATACAGGCCTAGGCTACGTTTTATCCCGTAAAACCGTTCCTGATGGATATTAATTTTCAGAGTGGGTGGATACACAGTAACAAATAAAAAAACAGTTGTATCTACGTTGGAAAATTAAGCTAAAGTAAAATTATTTTTTTCATCGCAACGCATCTTTTCGGTAAGTAGTTGTTAAGTGTAAGATAAAATCAGAGTAATCTATTAGCATTATACTAATATAAAGATACCGGCTTCATTCACTTGGTATTCTGTCGGTTTAAGTCCGACGACGTTTATATACGATAGTTTTCAAACTCTAATCTATTAGCGTCAAATGTGCAATAAAAACTGCCAACAAAAATATCAAATTTATAAGGAAACTAAAAACCTCATTACTTCTTTATATGAAACAATTAGAAAACTATGCAGCCGCAAGGTGGCACCACTGGTCGCATAGTGGAACATATATACAATAGTATGTGAATAATTATTCTTATTATGCACCTATTATGCACGGCACGATCTTTCTTGTTTGATATTCTCAAGATTAATTGATTCTTTCTTCTGATCTGATACTTTGCGTCTTCATTTATTATTAACAAACTATATTGTAAAATACAGACTGCATTTTCTATCTTTAAAAAAATAAAACGTTGAAAAGCGCAACAATTACGCTGATAATATTAATAAAACAGTTGTAAAAGATGTTTTTACCGCAATTGATAGCGATCCTGCCCTCGAAGCGCGGGTTACCAGGTTCGATCCCTGGCCTTGGCAAATATTTGTGTAATAAACAGAAATGTTGTTCTCGGGTCTTGAATGTTGTGATGTATAACTGTGTGTATCCATGCCGCCCGCGAACCAGGGAATCCTAGTGCGGGAGTATGAGTGTGTAAACGTAAATTTTTATATAGTTTGAGTTTTCATATCAGTACCGGTACGTTTTTAATTATTTGACCATAAATTTTAAGTTAATTGGTGTAGTGGTGAGAGCACCGCTATGGGATTTCGAGGTCCTGGTTTCAATATTCGGGTCGGCCCGTTTTTGAGGTTTTCTGCCAAAGAATTTCTGAATAGCAGACTGGAGTCTGGAACAGTGCCCCGTTGATGGCAATAGGCTCGCCTCCTATTGCATAGGACCAAAAATATCCCTCTGGCGAAACGTAGATGTTTCAAACACCGCTGCCTACCCCTTCGAGGATGTATACACGCATCGGTGTGCTAGTTTTAATGTATTGTTTTAACGTAACAGAAGTTCATGCGCGTGGACCAGTCAATAGAGACCCCAGTTTTATATGAGATCGTGTAACATAAACAGATCATCTTGGATTTATATGAGGGATAAAGATAAAAAGTTTATAATTGGGAGCTCCGGGCTCTTCTATTCTATCCATATACCAAATTTCAATGAAATATGCGAGGTAGTTTTTAAGTTATGCGTGAGCATACAGACCGAAATACAGTTGTTTTTCAAAAACGTCATATTCTTGTTCAGTAGGTAATTTTAGGTCTTCTGACCCACATTTATTTTATTGTTTTTCCAAGTACAGATTTTTTACCCTCTACTCTTTTATTAAACAACTGTACCGTAATTCGAAACCTAATTATACATGAGAGTAGCGTACTCGACTTCCGTTCCGAACAAGTCATGCTGTGATTGGTCCGCCCGTTCTCCTCGCCCAATCAGCGTCGTCTCCGCCCCTTCCGCTCCCCTCAAATGTCAACCATCACCCCAGGTAGTGCGCCTAGCGCAACTTGGCTTCATTGGCGCTTGGATTTTCATCCGGAGCGGTCGTAAGAACGAATATTTACTTTACTGACTGCGTCATGCTGGTGAAAGTTCAGGTAAAGTCCTGAACCAACTAGTAAGTTCATGTGCAATTATATATACTTACTAAAAATATTTTAACGGTGTTACCACTGTTTCAGTTGAATTTTAGATTCTTTAAATTGATAGTTATACTGGTCCAGCCCCAACGATGGATTAAGCGGAATAAAAACAGGAAAAAGAAGATGATAACCTATCAACGGTATCGGATTCAAGTGCTGGTTCGTAGTTTAGCTCCGGCTCATCACCAAACAGTAAGTAACACTTACTATTTTTCATCAACTTTAATATAATCGGGGTAAATTACAATCCAAGCCTGACTTGTACTGCGATTTGAGCAGACCCAAACATGTGTGGGTAATCAAACGAGGATAAGCCCTACTGAGCACCTCAAATTAAAACCACTGAACTTTCAAATGGTTAAAGCGTGTAATAATCTTAGTTTACGCTTCAGAAAAATAAAGGTTATGTAGAACAGCTCATAGAACAACAACCTTTTGAACAATATTGTAATAATGTCCAATACTATAAAACTCAAACACTTCTATCTCCAATGTTATGAGTTCATTAGCTATGGTGTGATCCCCATAATGAAATCAAACGCTACGCTTACTTTACGCCTTGCTTAACCAGTCGAAGTCGTTCACTCGTTAGTGAAAGAGTTTCACAAAACCAGACTTAAAACAGTTTAAATGGTTTCTTAGATGACATGCAATCGACTGATTAATGTACCAGATTGGCTAAAATTTCTTCATTCTAATACGAAAATGTACAAAGAAAACTTCTACATATATTCATGCACTTTCACACCAGGCAAAACTGAAAAATTCAATGTTATTTAGGCAGAGCTGGTAGAACAACATATATTCTCAGGTCGCGTTTTGGCTTATCTTCGTAAAGTCCCTGGATTATATGTAGTTGTTAAACAACCTACATACGAAATATTGGCCTGGACCAATGGTGAAACAAAACGCAAAGAAACACATCTAAAAACTATGCATCACAAGATAAGTTTCTGAACACCACGGGCTAACTGCCACTACCCTAGATACCACATTGCTACGTCAAAGTAGGTCAGTCTAGAAAGTGACACAGCACACGCCAATGTCTGCAGTGGCCATCTGTAGTTCGCAGTCGCTGCTGCACACCCACAGATGAGTTTGTTTTGCTTGAAACCCGGGTCGACATATTCGATCCCTAACATGAGGGCGTTGCCGGTGTAACTAACAAATTTTACAGCCCGACAAGAGGCATAATTCCTCCTCATCCCATCGGGATAGGACAGGAAATCATAATATGGAAGTAACGAAAATAAACGAAAAGATTCTGACTCGAAACCCTTCCGTGCCAGGCAGCTACCAAAAAAGGTTGCAATCACTGGTTCTCAAGAAAAATTACTCGTTGAAAAAGTCTTTGGGCTCCGCTCTATATTCTAAACGTAATAAATGGCTTCCGTACACCATTCAAAAAGCTCAAGAGGCTTAGTTTGCATCGAGATAGGTGATAATAATAAAATATGCATACAAGCAGCCCTTCGTGAGGGTCATTAAGCAAAGTTAAACTCATCGAAGAATGCTTGGAGCTCCGCTTCACATTCTAAGCATAATAAGGGACTACTGTGTACCATTCAAAAAGAAAACGTCATTGCTTTTATCCAGCGACCATAACAAAGTTAAACTCATCGAAGTATGCTCGGAGCTCCGCTCTACATTCTAAGCATAATAAGTGACTACTGTGTACCGATCAAAAAGAAAACGTCATTGCTTTTGTCGAGCTACCGTAACAAAGCTAAACGCATCGAAGAATGCTAAGAGCTCCGCTCTGCATTCTAAGCATAATAAGTGAATGTTTACCGTTCACAAAGAAACGGTCATTGCTTTTGTCGAGCTACCGAACGCATCGAAGAATGCTCGGAGCTCCGCTCGACATTCTAAACATAATAAGTAACTACTGTTTACCATTATACACGAAATTGTCATTGCTTTTGTCGAGCGACCGTTACAGCAAAATATCTAACTAAACTGAAATGAAAGTGGTTGACGAAATGCACACTCGAGGTGTCATAAAAATGGGAAGCCAGTCTTTTCCAAGCTGTTAGCAATATTCTCAGACTTAAAGGCAACGGCACACCAAGACCGTTTTTGGGATCAGAAAAACTTGAAGAAGTACCTACGGTGCTCTCTTAAAATTCAGATTGATTAACCATAATTGCGTGCTAGTTAGCTAGTTAGTTCTCCAAGAGAAGACTGGATCGAGCATTGCGTGCTACTTTCTCTAAGAGTAGACTGGATGGCCAAGGTCGATCTTCCTCTGGACCACTTATCGGTCGATTCAAACAATCACCGTTTCCTTCAGTTCATTTACAATGACTATTTCTAGACTATTTTAGTTTATATACGACACATTGACATTACGTTTATATATGACACGATAACATTGATACCGCTAGTTATCGTTTTTTTTTATGAAGGCGCTGTTAAATAGATCGTTGGATTACCCGTTCACGATTACAAATCTATCCAGAGTCCCAACAATGCCGACCGACTGGTCGGCTTCCTGTATGGGTGACTAACCATTGTCGCGTGCGATAGAAATGATACAAAAAGTTTGTACTCGTAGATGTACGAATGTATCAAAATCTAACCGACTATAATGCAAGAAAATGTTTAGGCTTATCTGCTCCTTGGAGAAAGTTTAGCTTGAAAAAAAAACACTCTTCGTGAGATAATTACCCAGGAAACCAACAAAAACCCAAGTGGTCTAATCTTTCAAGATTCTTAACCAATCTTACTAAAACGACCCTTAGTATATTCTTAATTCACAAATCTTGAATACTTACCTCATGCATTTTTAAGTCGAAATTATAAAAATACTTAATTAGAAATATTTAAAGCTAAAATCACTATTTTAGCCAAGGCGACCGCGACCCCCAACCTGGAAGTCGATACCTTAATAAATCAATAATTTTATTCAGAACATTTGTGAAGAAATTTGTTTTTATCTACCTAATTCAAGGGACATAGTAGCCATCGTTATTTCTATGTCACAATAGTTTATAAGCTTTTTTCCAGAATTAAATTACGGAACTGCAAACTACTTTAGCACTGCTATGGTCTTAAAACAGATACTCTCACGAAACAGATAGTTGTAATGTGTCCAGCACACTTACTGCACTCGGCATTTAAATATATATATATATATATATATACTACACTCATTCAAAAATGCTCGGGGCTCCGCCCCACATTCAAAACATCATGAGTGATTACGAGAGTTAAAAGATGGGTTGCAATCAGCACATAAATAAACCTTGAACAGAAACACGTGCCAAGGTTACTAATTTGGTAAAACTCATAATTAGTGGAACGTATTGATGAATTGACCTTGCTTCAAGTCTGCAAGCAGTTCCATTGAGAAATTGGGCGTACCTTCCTTATTTACTCTTTGTTCGCACTGATTTGGCAGACAAATCAAATAATGGACGTTTCATGTACTAAAATAAGTAGTCTAAGTTTCCTACACCTAGAATTCATGCTTACGCAGACAACAAAAGTTTTGTGAATGAAACCTGGACCGCTGGGCGTCAGAACATTCAATACCTATTAAAGATTTATCACATTGGCGACACCATCACCACCAGGCGATAACAAACACATCTCTCGTGTATAATTAGGTTTCGAATTACGGTACAGTTGTTTAATAGCGATGTTTTACCTGCAATTAAAACATTTATTAAACATACTTACCTAATTCGAAACCTAACACTTTCTATACCTGCCTGGTGGCATAACACGAGAAAACCAATGAAGCCAAGTTGCGCTAGGCGCACTACCTGGGGTGATGGTTGACATTTGAGGGGAGCGGAAGGGGCGGAGACGACGTTGATTGGGCGAGGAGAACGGGCGGACCAATCACAGCATGACTTGTTCGGAACGGAAGTCGAGTACGCTACTCTCATGTATAATTAGGTTTCGAATTAGGTAAGTATGTTTAATAAATGTTTTAATTGCAGGTAAAACATCGCTATTATAGGTAGGTATAGATTGTTTATTTTACTTTCATTACAAATATTTCTTTATTAAAAAAAGAATCGGTGGTTCGCTAGAAACTTTTCATATTATGTACCTATATGTAATATATTTTATATCCCTTTTCCTTCCTTTTTATTCTTCCTTCGGTCTTATCAATAAAATTATCTTGTAGGTAAGCATTAAAAAGCCTAGATGTTAAACAACTCCTATTTATTCTGCGGTAACAGTATTAGCAATTAAGCAAAGACCCCGTAGCCATTAGGCCTAATATAGAACCTCGCGCTTAAGTAAACAGGACTACTATATTTCGCCACAAATGCTACGTGGCCGTCCATTAAGAGTATTAGATCGATAAATCTAGGTTATCTATGGTACGCTTTATTCCGAATCGTGCCGACACAAATATTGGTCAAATCAATTATGGCAATTAGAAGTCAATTTGGGTAAATGGTTTTGGTGGTCCAAACGTATAAATATAACGTTTTTCAAAGTTAGAAATTGAACATTTAAAATAGTTTAAGAGCGATTTGTAATATCGAGTATTAACGTTCGTAGCAGGCTCTCGCGTCCTTGATTACGATAAAATAGCCTTTGGGCCTAGCACGAATAACTGCGTAAGTATAACGTAGAATGTCGTTCACGTGAAACAGTACAAACTGTCATTTGCAACTGTGAAAACGATAACTCATAGTTTGTACGCTGAAGCTTGACGCGGTGACGCTTACGATACGAATACTTTTTCGCTAATTGTTTGTGCTACGGCCTCTTGACGCTTGCGTCACTGCACAAAGGCTACGGCTACGAAGAAATAATATAAGGAAGATGAACTGCCCTAAAAAAATTACCCAATTAAAGTCATGCTAAATCTAAGTATAACATCGTTCACGTCGCTGACTCAGCTGTCATAGTAGACGTTGCAGCACGCGCGTGGACCTATCTCTGCTTTCCTTCTGAAATTTAAAGCAATCACCGAACATGTATATTTGTAACCTCGGAAGTAATTCGTATTTGGAACCATACGACGTTTCGGTTTGAAGGAACTTTTGTGTGGAATTTGTTCTAAATTATGCATTATTTCTTCGTTGGGCTACGATCTCCTATTAAATGCTATACGCGGCATTCGACTTCAGGGTAAACGCTCCATCGACGCATGAACGCCAGACACAGCGTCAGCGGTGAACACATATCAACGCGAACGACAACGTCTCGTTCACAACAGTTGTCATCAAACAGCACTTGCGTGTAATTGTCTACACTATACAATATGTATATTGCTAGCGACAGCCCGCGACTTCGTACGAGTAGTAGGCTCGGCCTTCGGCCTCGCTATGACCTCTCGTCTTTTCTTGATTTTTTAAAATGCCAATACGTATTAGAACACATTAAACAAGATGAATGAAATCGGTAAAACGTTTTTAAGTTATAGCGTTACCAGGAGAAATAGGGGTTAGTTTTGATATGTATAGAATAACGTCTGCCCGTGACATCGTTCGCGTAGTAGACTCAGCCTTCGGCCTCGCCATAATCTCCCCTCATTTTTTTTACTGTAAGAACCTTCTACGAAGAGTTTGAAAACGTTTAAAAAAGATAAATTAAATCGGTAAAGCCGTCTCAAGTTATAGCGTGACCGGGAAAAATAGGGGTTCATTTTATGTACATTATTGTACATAGATAGATAGAGAAGAAATATTTCTTTGTTTATTTGAATTAAATAGGCTCCGAAACTACTGATCGCGTTTAAAAAATACTCGCATGTCTCGCATGGTCGCATATAGAAATAGAACCCTAATAAAAAGATCTTTCAATTTTGTTTATTGCTAAACATTATCATTATTCGTAGTGCACACTTTGGTCTTACTTTATAATATAACGTCTTTTTTTTTCTTTTCTTTTTTTCACACATTTTTTTTCAATTATTTCCCCTGATAGTTCAGTCTTTTTTACACAGTCAACAGCTCTCTAAATGCCCACCGTTGTGCTATTAGTATATAGACAAAGGTGATAATAATTATGTTGCTCAAACAAGCAAACTCTATAACGTCTTTCGTTAAATACGTACGCAGTATAAGGTAGTAGTGCAGCATAAGGATTGATGTTTATTTATTTATATACATGCAGATTTTGTAAACAATCTATCAATTTTTAGGGTTTTAAATTGGATAGGTCGAGTTTAGCCTTAGTGTTAAGATCATCTCTGAAAATTTATTAAAAATGCAAAAGCAACGTCCACCGCTTAAGTATGTTATTCCTTTAATACGTGTGACGTATACAACCGAAATGATAATATCAACATACGCAAAATTACCAATTTACACGGGAAAAAATTTAATGCCTGTAGAATAGTAATATAGTTGGATAGATCCAACGAAATAAGAATCAGCAACGAAAAACAATCATCCAAATCGGAAGATCCAGTAAAAAGTTACATAAACTTACGCGTAGACTTGAGAAGCGCCTCCTTTTTTAGTAGTCGATTAAGAACAGTAGATAAATTTAATACATAAAGGATATCTTCTATCTATATATATAAAAGGTCACTCACTCATCACGAAATCTCAGAAACTACAAGTGCTAGGAGTTTCAAATTTTGCATGCGGGTTCTTTTTAGGACGTAGGTGCTCACTAAGAAGGGATTTTATGAAATTCAACCCCTAAGGGGGTCAAAAAGGGTGAAAACGTTTGTATGAAACTTCTTTGTTTTTGAACTTATAGTTGTGAAAATTTGTATTTGGATAGGTCATAGGAAAAAATGGTGGCTTAATTTTTTTTTGGATAGTGGTGGTTTAAGAGAGTGAAATGGATGGGTGAAAGGGGGGTAAAACGGGGGATATTTTTTTTCAAAAGTTCTTTGTTTTTGGAGCTACAGTGATGAAAGTTGATAACTGGATAGGTAATTTAAAATAAATAGTGATGCTTTCAATATTTTTGTCAGGGATGACTTAAGGGGGTAAAGCGAGGGATGTAAAAACTAATGTAATGGAAAGTAAAAACACATATTAAACTAAAAAACGAGTCAGGGGATGTAAGGAGTCAAAAATAAGTTCAAATTGTTATACGGGTTGTTGTACGGGCTAATCTCCGAAACGACTGGACCGATTTAAATGAAATTTCGTATGGTGGTAGCTTATATCCCTGGTCAACATATAGGATACTTTTGATCCTGGTAAATTAAAGAGTTCCTATGGGATAATTAAAAATCTGTAATTACCGTATCCCGCGAGGCCACGCGAGCATAGCCGCTGGCGGGTCAGCTAGTGCTGAATATGGAGATGGGTAGCAAATTTACCGACTTAAATCTATCGTATTCATAATGCTAATTA
Organism: Selenia dentaria; assembly: GCA_917880725.1. NCBI lineage: Eukaryota > Metazoa > Arthropoda > Insecta > Lepidoptera > Geometridae > Selenia > Selenia dentaria. The sequence continues at coordinate 17,996,676 of OU862897.1, forward strand.
AAAATTGTGATGAGTCCTCACTTTGCGGCGAGATGCGGCCACTGCCGATGCCGGAAGCCAAACCCTGAGCCGTGCCAGAATCTCACCAACACCCAGTTGGACTGCGCCCACGCACGGTTCTGGTACGGACGGAGTAGCTCCTCCACCATGCTCATTTGTCTGCAATGGAGTACAGAAGTCCTACTTCCAAGCACAGATTAAATTCTAAAGCTTAAATAATCATTACTACTAACAATGTTACTGACATTTCTCTATGGCATTAGTGACTATAACAGCTGTCGCGTGCTAAGCAGACATCCTCAGTCTTTATTAAATGTTAGCACCGACATCTGCTTAGAGACACCAAAATTTTAACAAAAAATAATGACAAATTATATCCTCTGACGTGATTAGAACCAGCGACTTCTGACCAACCATGTCAGATGCCATGACCGTCAGGCTACCGAGGTACCCAAGATATCCCAAGGATCTGATATTGATATGAAAGTTCTGTGTTTGTAAAACTCTTCGTTCCGTCACGAAACTACTTGATAGATGGCGCTCTGCTCCATTACAACTGTTAAACGATATAATGTATCTCTCAACTAGAGAGACCAATTCTATCGTCGGATACTCGGAGCAGCGCCTTAGTGGCATAGTGATCATGGTTTCTTCAACGCATTTTAGAAGATTAACAGTATGGGTGTTGTTGAAAAGCTCATTATAAGAATCACGCCTGCAAAGTACAAAAAACATACTGTTTCAAAGGAACTTTTTCAATAGCCCTCATGGTTGCCGGCTGCGTAGCAAAAGACGCCAGGGTCTGGACCAAGGACTCCCTAGTGCTGGCTAACACTATCCTCTGGTCTGCAAACTCAGCGCAGAGAAACGCTGCGCATGATACTACTAGCTCTTCCCATTCTGAAAATAATTACAAGAGTCAGCTATTCATATACTCGTAGGCCTTTATTAATAAACGTTGCGTAAACCTATATTAGGCGTCTTGCTTTCACGCGTGACATTTACTGCAAGCGAAAAATTGACAGATAGATGTTTTAACTACTCCGGGTGTAAGCCAAGTTTATAAATAAGGCCGTTAGGATATAAAAACAGCCTTTTATTAAACAACCTTTAGTTTGTTAGTAATTATAGTTTGTATGAAGAAGACATTAAAGACTTACTAACTAGATTCTAATCTGTGGTCGTTCATATTTCCTCATGGCAAAGTAAGTAAATATCTATAAGTAGAACGTCTTCCCTACTTGCATTGATTGCACGCAGGTTTGTCACGAGACGCGTGTGGGGATGTCGACATCGCCACAAAACAAGTACACATCGCATCCATCCGCTTTGTTGGTAGCATATCTACGCAACAGAAAACAATGACCTTTAAAAACTGCTAACCCCGACCGCTCTGCCGGCACTCACGTAATAATTGCCGGCAAGCGTCCTCCGCCCCTACCCACCGCCTCTTCCCACTTTTATCGCCTATTTATCGCCATGACGTTCTACTTACTCCAGGCCGCAAGGTCTAAGTACTTTCTTAAGGTAACACTATATATATACCTTAACCTGAAATATCATAAGAAACTACATACTGCATCTAACTATACTAAACAACCGCTTCCTATTCTTCTCGTGAAAGTTAATTTGTTGACGATAGCTATTCTTACCAGTAATTTGCGTGACTGGAACAGTAGGATGCATGTATAGCCTCAAGGTATTGCAGAGTTCCAGCATAGCGTCTACATGGTACTCCGGAACGAACGCAAACAAGGATTCCGTGAACTCTGCACCTGAGGAAAAATACCGGAAGAGTGTATATTCATAACCAATACCAATCTAAGAAGATCATCTACTACAGCATCTCACTAGTTGAAACTTGAAGAAGAAAAGCTAGATCTCGGAGCCTTATATGTCAGCGCCAAGAAACTACCGTTTAACGTCAATGCGGAGTTGTCAGCATTTGGATTTAAAATCAGCGTAGTGTTGTTAGACTCTGCGTTTAGAGGTATTTTTTCATTTCATGTGTGCATTTATATAATTTATGTTTACTATCCAAACGTCAGCAGGCCAGACCAGACGTACTGCTTTTCGCTTTTTGATAGACGTGTCATATGTATGTTCAAACCATTTTCGTTCGTCTTTTCATAATGCGCTAACTGGGAGACAATTTGATCAATTGAGTCTGTGTTATTAATAAACATTTGCTGGAATTTTTCAAGTCAAGAGTGTAAAGGTATCTTATAGGCTTGCACGCTACATTTCAAACCGGTTCATCGCTTAAAGAGATGAGAAAGTGGTCAACGGCGAAACAAATTACGATTTTTGACCTTTTTATGAATAATATATATTATGTTTCTAATGCCGAGACGAGCCAGTTGTGCGCCTGATGGCAATCACTAGCCTTGCCCAGGCTAGTCGCAGTACAGTTTATGAGTTTCTTTCACCCAGTAGTTTCACTTTTTACAGTGCCCTTCGCACATTAATATGCACTTCACATCTTCACATAGTAATGCGCACTATTGCTTCGCAGCAGAATATGAACAACAGCGATTGTATCAAGCAAGACGATGTCACATCGGAAGACATCGGAAGAAGAGCTGTTGGACGCAGAAAGAAGTCGTGGCTGCGTAATATCTGAGAATGGACCGGAATTGGAAGTGTCGCGGAGCTATTCAACCTCGGAAAAAACCGGATGAAATATGCGGAGCTAACAGCCAGCCTTCACAAGTTGGAGAGCCACTGGAAGAAGTAGACTTACCGGAGGCTATAATGACAGACAAGTGGTACTTTTATTTTTTCTGGCTTACTTTTTAGAGTGTCTCAAATAATGAAATGCTGCGAATCGGGAATAAATTAACAAAAGAAGTCGAATTAGTAAGTAACAGTCAAGAGTAGTAAAGATTAGGCAAAGATAAAAGCCAGACATTCTTAACAGACACTATTTGTAACAGAAAACTAAACGTGTACATTTAACTACAATCATAAATTTCCAACAGTGCAGAAAATAAACGCCATAACCATAAAATATCACAACCCGAAAATCGCAGCCACTAATTTCACGTTCTCCAAAACTAATGCAAACAAAAAGTTCCAATTTATATAAAAAGTGAATCGTAAGCTATTCTAGGTGGAAATTTTGTGGTTTGCTGAATAATATAAGAATCATTGTTTTGTTTTGTGACCTTGGAGCGCTTCCAAGCAATTAAAAACGAGATTGCGCCCTAGAATGTGTTAGCAGTAGGGCAGTTTGTCTCATATTTTAGATAAATGATAAATTATTTTTATTCACGTAAAATAGAGTAATACACAGGTCTTAGTTGCTATTTTCGTTCAGTCTATTTTCTCTATAACCGACATGTGAAATTGTTAATGTGGTGATTATAAATTTATTATAATTTTCCATTTAGTTATAAGAAGGAAGAAAAAGTTATATGAGTTAGTTGTGTATAAAATAATAAAATAGTTAAAAATGTCCAATGAATTAAAATAACTAGGTAGTCTCAATACAATTAATTTAAAATAATAAAATATTTAAGTATGTCAAATTAACTTAAATTAGTAGTTTCAAAACAATTTAAAATGTCTGTCAAACAGTAGAATCGTTTTTCTATCAGCCACATCTTAAGTTTTCTACGAAATATTCTATAGGGAAGGTCTTTCAGATATCCTGTTTGTTTGTTGTACACCGTGATGCACATGGCATAACAGTTCTTTTGAAAGAGAGTTAATCTCGGAGGATGTTCGAGAACAAGTCTTTGACCATTTCTCGTATTTCGTGGATATAAATCTTTTGCCGTAGTGAAAAGGCCAGCATGATTACGAACAAATACTGCTATTTCAAAAATGTACATGCAAGTCAGAGTTAAAATTTCAAACTTTTTAAAGAATGGCTTACAGGATTCATGTGGACGAATATCTTCCATTGCACATATACACTTTTTTTGCGACAAGAAATCTTTTTTTATGTGTGTCGAATTACCCTAAAGGAGCAAGCCATACCTTAGTACTGAGCTTACATAAATGTGGTATGCCAGTAGCACTGTTTGACGTGATGCGGTTTTCCGAAGTTTGTTAAGAACATATACAAATCTATTTACCTTGGTACACACATTTTCTACATGACTTTTCCAATCTACATATTGATCTACAGTGATACCTAAAAATCGTACATTTTTTATCTCCGTTATATTTGTGTTATTATATAACACTTCTCTTGAAATCGATTTAAAACCGTGTGCATTTGTTCATAGGTTCTACTGCGTTCTACTTATTATTTCTGTTGCCACGAGGAAGTAGATGTAATCCAGGGAATTACAGCCGTATTTAAAAATAAGTAAAAGCAACGATTTTCATTCTATAGATTGTTGTATAGAGTATTTGCCTGTCAAAAGGTAGAACTCTTAGCCGAGTAATAGTCACTATTTCCTTTATTGAAGGCTTCAGCACGCCGAACGCGGAACGTGCGCGGTGCGTTCCGTCGCCGGGCCCGCGCGTGTTGTATTGCATCGAAATGTATCAAACACGGCGCACCAAATACAAGCGCACGGGTCCGCAGATGGCGCCGTACTCAAGTCGTCTTCGATACATTTGCTGTAATACCACACGTGCGGGTCCGTCGACGGTTTGCACCGCGCACGTCCCGCATTTGGTGTGCTGTGTTGAAGCCTTTAACCTTTTGTGTCCCACTGAGCCAGAGCTCAGAGCTGAGAGAGAAATGAGCGACAAATGACCGTGCGTGTTTATTTTCGTTACTATACCTAGGTATAGTATATTATATTATATATTATATATTATACCTACAATGACTCGGAATGTCTTGTTTTCAAGCTAGTGAAATAGCCTTGCAGAATCAATAAAATTAAAATAACATCAGTGTAACAACTTATTTATTTGTTACAGGTAGTTCTTTCGAGCGAAGACGTCAAAATAAGCTGTATTTTTGAAATAAATGACTTCATTACGTCTTTCATTTACACATATATAAATTATTGCATTATAGCATCAAATAAAACAATCATGGTATTGATCAATGGAAAATGGAAAAAACAATGGAAATCATTGAATATACTATAATATTTAATTTGTTTAGAAGTCGCATAGTTTACTTTCGTGATATGGACCCAATATGCGATTATTCGGAAGAAAGTTGTAAAAAAGGGTTCGCTACTCCAAAATTATTATGATGGATGTGATTTTACTGAAGATTGCGGACTCTCCAATCAGAGACCGAACTTACTGAGAGGTGTACTGTTAGTCCACCCTACTCCTGATAGCCGAATATTCAGAAGAAACTTACGATTAAATACAAAGTTAAATAATAGTTAAATTGATGAGGTATTACTTGCCGACGGAGGATATCCATCCACCAGGTAATTTTGATAATTAAGTTAAATGACAAGTCATATGTAATTATATGTACAATAATAAAATGTGACTGTGTACAGTATACAGTACAGTCTGACTGTATACAGTATACTGTTTAGTTAAGTACATCATTATAAATATATAATTTACAAACTGAAATCATATACTTATATACTGAAATAAATATTAAACAATTGTAAATTATTTTACTTGTATGGAAAGCGAATGCATCTCTACTATAATTTCCCTAGTCCCTACAACCAAAACATAATTAGAACTTGAATTTGCCGTGACATTCGTACACAAGTCTGAACCATAGTATAAAGATGCAACAGTATGAAAACTAAGCCTATTTAAGCGGAAATAAACTTATACGTCACCACTCGTCTTGACGCGGCTTCACTACTGACAGCACCGCGAGAACCGCTTAGGGGTCGCGTCGATGTGCATGTTTGTGTGAGTGAGCCGGTTCGAACGTTTGTAGGTAGTTTCCGTACTGTTTCTCTATATTTATACTTTGTTTGAACTGTGAAGGAACAATTATGCTGTAAAAATTAAAATCCCATGACAACAACCTAATACAAGCGTAAAAAGAGACAACCAATTTCGATAGAGTTATGTCATTACTTACTCAAGCATTTACTCACTCGACTACAGAATTAGATTTTATGTTGAAGTATTCTATCTTCAAGTAATGACTTCATTGAAAAATTACTTAGAAACAAGTAATTACTTGTTTATAACTACGGCTGTGGAAAATAGTGACACCTATTGATTTTATTTCGTATTATAGCTAACCTAATTTAGAAAGTCAAAATGTAACTACTATTTTTTAGGCGATTTGGTCATAATTTAAAATATTACATTTGATACACATAGCGACATCTTGCGTCTCTGTAGGCACTTACTTATCGCCGTAAGATTTTATGTATAACGATTGACACTTTTATTGGGTGTATTGTCTTTACCTAAAGTCATGTACTGTTTTTAAGGTCACTGTAGGTATACTAAAATGCTTGCTGGGTGTTTTATATTTTGGTATCAGTTTTTGGAAATATTTATAGTCGTTATGTGCAATTTATACCTACTACAAGGTACTGGCAGGCTCAGTTGATCTATTTAATATATTCTATTTGTTCAAACATAGCCTTGTTATATAGTTTTACATAATTGTATAAACTGGAAAGTATTTAAACGCATTAAAACCAGTTATACTTGAACTGTAATGAATGTTGGAGACAACTAATTAAGCTTCATTCAGCTCGGAGCATTCGAAACCAGGAGTTTTAAGGCAGAATAACATTCTGGACTTGAATAGGTTGGATATGCAGCACAGTATACGTTCCCACTGCTGGAACTTGGACATTCCTCTCAAACAAGTTGGTATGGGCCACAACCCACCACGCGTGCCTATATGAACCTTGGCAGAGAGGTTAGTTCAGTCAAGAAAATGTTAGACAGTTTTGAAGCGATGATATCCCAGGAGTAACAATAGAAACAGCCACGGGGTTGATCCCCAACTCAGATTTGATCTTTTGGTGAAGGTTACATCGTGATGAAATCTACAGCATGGATCCACTTTCTGGTGGCTGCTTGCCTTGCTAGCTACCAACCTCAAGTTACAAAATCTGTCAGTAAGCACCTAACAGCGTGTTCCGGCAACTGTCTTTGAAAACCAGTCGCTATTCTATTTTAACTAGTTCGGGATCCTATGGATTCATTATATAAAATGTAATATATTTATGCAAAATAAAATAAATTGTTATAAATTATTATTATTATTCTAGGTCTAGTGTGATTCCTTTGATCTTCGACTGCATCATCCCTGGCCATCAAGTGACATAGTGGTCAAACACTAGCCTACCAAGTGTAAATATATACACAAACCTGTGGAAACAACAGACAATTTCTCCGTTGCATATTATTTATGAAAATTCACGAATGATGATAAAGGCTGTAATGAAATTCTGTTAAAAGGAACACTCCGTGAAGGGAACAAATTTTACACTTACGAGCGGCAGATTCAATTTGTGAGTTAGACCCCAACCTGGGGGTGGTCGCTCTGGAAGTGGGGCTCTGTGGACTAAGATACATATCTTTATGACTAATTATTTTAAATATGCTTAAGTTTATTATTATCATAATAATATCTAATCTATCACTGGATAGATACGAGTACATGACTAATAACCGGTGAATTTGAATTCATGGGCATCCTTTCAAATTAAGACACTATTAATGATACTACAAACATTAAGGCTAATACGTAAAGCTAAAATATTATAGGCGGCCAAGTATGAAGAGAAAGTTGGAAATAAATTAATCAAATCGTTATCAAATTATTAATGACCTCACTCGGGCGGGGTCACAGAGTCCACGGTCAAGACACATCACAATCAGCAGCATGCGCTAGATTTTTTTTTGCGTTTTTCATACTTGCATCAATCATATTTTTAAGCTGCGTAACACTAGCACTAATGCAATTATTATTATTAATGGTGTTTAATTTAAAAGGACGCACATGAATTCGAATTCACCCTTTACGTACCTATATAAAGCAATTAATAAATTGTATTTGATTTGAATGGATATAAAAGTTTTTAGTCTGTGAGAGAAAGGACTACAGAATTTTCCTCCACCTTCCGCCAGGAAGTGAAGTGAAGAGAAGAGAAGAGTAATTTTTAAGCACGATGGTAAGCACAACGCATGGCTATAAAAGTTGCAGTGCCAGAGCTTAGATCTGCAATTTTTCGTGGCACTATACTCCAGTAATTACCTAAAGTCTATTACCTTTTAAACATATTTCGACTAGTAATCTCACTTGTTACAGCACCTTCATATCATAACACTGCTTGCATAATTAATATACCTCAGCAGAATTTCAACCACCAAATAAATTATAACTTGATTGGAACTTTCGTAAATGTTATTTTGACGGTTTAACTTGGCACCCGGCTGCGTTCGCGCTAGTTCTCTCAGTACTAGTGCGAACGCAGCCGGGTGCGCAAGTACTCCATGAAGAATTGGCCCGGACGGTCACAAAACCGGTCGAGCTATTCGACTATACCTACCGCGTAAATTAAACCGCCAAAATAACCAAATAAATTGTTTCCACGCAGCTTAAAATTAGCATCCCGGTGGCGAAGAGAAACCTTTTTAATTCCGTCCTCTCAAGAAGTAATACTTAGATGACTATAGTATATATAACAGTCATTTACTAGGTAGAAAGCCTCATAAGCACGTTAGTGCAATGGTTGGTACTACCGCTGCAGTGCCAAATATTCCTCGAAGCAATAGTGTAAATACACAAACTCTGGTTGTAAGGACAATGTAACCAGTGATGATGTTAATGTTTGTTACTTGTACGCTGAAACGGGTCAACAGATTTGGGTTAAATTACATAGCTTACATGAAAGATTAAAAACTAGCATATAGGTTACTTTTTATTCACACTAAAAGGCTAGTTTCTCGGAGATCGTAATAACTTTATTCCACGGGGATAAAGTTGCGGAATATGTTACTATTTTGACTGGGCGAACGAATCGTCTCTGCTTTAACTGGCCGAATTGACTTTCATCTGTCGCTATACAGGTCGCATTTTTCAACCAATTTCGACGAAACTTGGTATGCATGTCCTACTACTCGTATTAAATATTTTTTCCGGCGGTGATTTTTGAGTGGCGGGGTATTTTTCCTAAAATGGGGGGAACTTTGCTACGGTGCTATTTACCGACGGATTTTATATAATTTGGTATACACGTTAGGTACCTGATTTTAAAAAGGAATTTCTAATATGAACATAATTTGGCTTCTGCCGAGATAATAAGTAGTGAAGTTTAAAACTGGACGATTTCGGTAATATTCGGAAAGAACATTTGGTACAAAAAATTAAATTTTAGCAAAATTAGTCAAGATCTTTGTTGAAATAAATTCAAATTTTTCTGAATTTCGATGACTTCCAGATAGCTCAGGCTGCGAAAAATCGCCGCTGATAAGAGGTAGTCCTCGCGAACAATAGTTCGCAGTAGTAAATAGATGTCTACTTTTTATTAATGTTTACCGTACTGTTTGAAGAGGAAGTTTTCCATCCCATTCTGGCAACACTGAGCACTACGCCGCCCTGCGTAGCCGTGGCGTAGACCCTGCCCGCTACGAGACGAGCTACGTCCGCGCTTGTTTTGTTTTGACACTGTACTCGTAAATAGATGTTCACTTTTTGTTAATGTTTACCTTTGATCTGAACTAGAAGTATAATCTAACTGCAGAGAACCGTAACTAGTCGTGCCCAATATAGAACTCTTCCCTGGAAGTATTTCTTTGCTTGCAGCCTGAAAAATCAAGACACTGAAAATCTTCCACATTTTTATTTCATGGTAGAAGTTAAGCTATATATATCAACCACTGTCATATAAAATTGTTTTATACCATTCCTACTCTTAAAAGCTTATTTTATTCACTGAAAACAATGAATAAAAAGGCATTTTAATCACTGTTTTGGTGTTTGAATTTAGAACACACCAATATATTCGACCTCCATCTCAGTGCTTATACATCTTCCTTACGCAAAGAATAATCGACATACAAACTCTTTGTGCAAGTAACTCCTCGAGATTTGATTGGTCGATATTTGAGACAAGGAGTTAAGCATTGGAAAAAAACTGTATTGTGTTCTTTGCTGTGATTATAGAAAAAAAAATATATAGATTACTCTTATGTTTAGTAATTGTTCCAATTTTAATGTGCATTTTAATTAATTTAACCTTCCTTTTTTTCATTAAATGTCTATTTTCGCTGAAATTATTTCTTTTTCTCGTACTCATGGTATAAAGTATAGTATGCAACTCTTGAATAAAACGGATTTATATAGAGGACCATGAATCACTCGCATCGCTCAGGATTCTAACACTTGAATCACTCCCTACGGTCGTGATTCAGTCGTTAGAACCCTTAACTTACTCGTGATTCATCTATGGCCCTCGCTTTAAATCCGTCCATTATTCACTAGTTACATAATATACTATTAAAACTTCGGGCATAAAATACAAAGCATAAGAAAACTTATAAATTTTCGCGATTGTGATGAATCCAAGTTTACATTATGAATCAACCAGGGTATCATAGAAGAATAGGCGTCTTTAGAATACAATCTACTAAAAATGCAATTTTTGAGAAAAATGTGTTCTGAGATTATGCCGTCCGGAACCCTATAAGAGGTTACAACGAGTTAACGTGGTCATCACGAAGTTTATAAAAAATAATAACTAAAAAAACTGCTGAAAAGTGTTATTATGAGATCATAGACTTTCTAAATGCTAAGTTTGACATGAATTGTACTTAACATCTGACTCGTAAATTACTTAAAACTACGTATTTATGACTTAATCAATTATTTAAATTCATATTACATTTGTACGCCATAGCAGGCAAGGACATGCGTTCCATATGTTTATATGGGTAAGATCTTGTATACTGTTGTGTGTGTGTGTGTGTATACCTACCATTTGCTACCAAATAAATGAACCTTCAACCTTGAATCAGAAGAGCGTCACGCGAGTTGGAACCCCGCCCGAGGATATTTTAAATCTTTGCTACGTCCATTTTTAGCATATTATCTAACCAATTTATACTGTTCAACTTTACCTATAATTCGTAGTTATTATTGATAATATCAAGAATCCATGCCATATATATGTATATATATGAATAACTATGAGTTATTTGCACCTAAACGTCAAGGTTTTACCCGAAATTATTGCTCAGCTCATGCTGGCTTAGCATCCATACTGTGCCAAACTTCTACCTAACCAAATTTGAAACGAGCTCTGTTTCTGCTTGCTTATAGATACTTACTGTACTTACTTTCCAATTAAATACCAAAAGTGTTTTTCGTACGTTTCATATCTAGGAACACATCCAAACACAAGAAATCATCGTTTTGATGAGCAGGCTCATAAAATCTTTTTTTACGCTAACGGTTGAGACCGAAATCGGTTCGTGGACATTCGCGCGCGACCCACGAAAGAATATCCTTTCCTTGTAAATGTGGTTATTTGGTACCTGTTTCTGGATACACACCTGAACATGAACAGCATAATCAGGATCGGAAGACAGTCGCAGAGAGTGTAAGGTACCAGCGAAGTGCTTACTCAGCTCCTGTTGCCGTTTTTTCGTCCATATTGCGCCAATTACCCAAGCCATTTGTAATGCGCCTGCTTCTAGTTTTTCCTAAAAGGCAAACGCCTTGTTAGTTTTTCATCCACGAAAATTTAAGACACATATAAACAATAACACTTTGAAAACACCTAACTGCAATTATTATATTTAATCTATAATATATGTATATAATAATATTTATATAAACTTTCACGGTTGTTCTCAATAAACATATTGCTACTTACGGGATGAAAACCGTGGTATTTATTTTAATGAGATAATGGGTTTTCATCCCGTAAGTAACAATATGTTTATCATGGATGTGCATGGTTCGTAGCCGTTATTGGTGTCTAACTTTTTTCTCTTCATGTTTGGTCTCGAACTTGTCATTTCTCAAGTTTAAGTAATATATATATATATGTTACAGCCAAAGTAATAAATCTGGATATTATACGAGTACATAATGACTGGTCATTATATATAATATCTACTCAATTTAGATAAAGTGATAATTGACACAAAATTAATCACATTAACTAGCTATTTTATATAATATCTTCGAAGACTTGGATAATGTAAGAGCACAAGTAGGTATAGGTTAGGTTAGGTTAGGTTATTTTCAATTTTGTTATTAACTTTTACATTATATATAATAGCAAAATTGACTAGATAATGTGATAAATTAATCACTTAATCAGGATATTATTCACCATAGCGGGTAAAAGTTAGCCAAAGTAATAAACCGTGTCAAAAGTAAAAAACAAATAGAGTCATAAATTATGTATTATAATTAATACGTATCCATATATATCTTATTACCATAAGATTTTAAAAATAGTAAATGAAAACGTAAAAGTTAATAACAAAATTGAAAATAACCTAACCTTTTTTTTTTTTTGTGCCGCGGAAATCCTTTATGGATACCACCCACCACGGGGAGGGAGGTGGTGTGGAGGTGGAGGAGGAGGAGGTGGTGTGGGAGTCCGTATACCCACCAAAACCCCGGGGTGTTCCGTCACTGCCGCCCTCGGCGGGAACGCGGGACAGATTTTCCACACGACCGCGAACCCGCCGTGGCTGTCCGTTGCCGGACCCTTCTCTTCGCGGCACGCCAGAACACATGGCGCGCCGCAACTGTCTCGGAGACCAAACTCGCCAACAATGGGCGCCAGACTTCCCCGTGTCTGGTCGCCCGTGGTCTCCCTGCGGTGGGTCGGATACGTAGCCCCACCGCCTGCTACGTCAGCCACAAGGGATAGCCCCCCCGCGACCCCACCTCCTCGAGTCTGCGCCGAGCGCCCGGACCCCACCTCCTCGAGCCTGCACCAAAGTGCCCGGGCCCCCCTCCTCGAGCCTGCGCCAAAGCGCCCGGGCCCCACCTCCTCGAGCCTGCGCCAAAGCGCCCGGGCCCCACCTCCTCGAGTCTGCGCCAAAGCGCCCGGACCCCGCCACTCCTATGTGGACTTGGCGGCCAAAGCCCATAGGAGCGGCCCGCCTGAGCTGGCCAGCGCACCCCAACGCCGGCGCGGCCCCTGGGTTCCTCTTGGCTTCACCGTGGTGTACCTAGCCACGGTTACTGAGCCCCCCCGCCACGTCAATGCGAGAACCCTTCGGGGGGGAAAAAAACCTTTTTTTTTTTTTTGACCCGGGAAAATCCTTTATGGATACCACCCGGCTCCGGGGGGGGGGGCAGAGTGGTTATGTGGGAGTCCTCGCCTGAAGGGCCTTACTACCCCCACGGGGGGGTTGTAAGGAGGATACCCACTAAAAACCCGGGATGAGCAGTCTGCCGCCTAGTCAGGGCGAAATGGGGTAGCGTTAGCAATCACAATCTCGCCCCGGCGGTTGGCCCGTCACCGGTGACGGGCCCCGGCCAATGGAGGGATGACCTGGCTCATTGGGGCCATCCCCCAGACGTGTGGGATCGTGCAAGCCAGTGGAGAATCCCCCGACTCTCCACCGGTGATCCGCACAGCACTAGGATAGAGCGAGAAGGCGCCCGAATCGCCTTCTCCTTCCCCCAGTTCGTCTACGCCGGAGCAGGTCGGAGAGGACGTCTTCCTCCCTCACCCGCTCCGCGGCCTCTTTCTGCACCATCACCGCCTCGCAGAAAGAGACCACCGCCTGCCACGCTCCGTCGCTGCCAAGCATAGCGTTAACCACGCTCGGCAGCGACAGATCTGCGCCTATGACCGCTGTGAGGGCGCGCCGCATGGGACTCCATGCGGCGCACTCCTCCAGCGTGTGGGGCGCCGTGTCTTCTGGTGCTCCACACTCGTGACATGCGGGGGTCGCCTCGCGTCTTGCGATGTGATGCAGGTACTTGCCGAAACATCCGTGTCCGGAAAGCACCTGCACCAACCGGAAGGTGAGCGACCCGAATCGCCGCCCTACCCACCTCCGGAGGACCGGGCGAATGGCATCCACCGTCCTCTGTCCAGGGACCGGTGGAGCCAGGTCCTCCGTCCACCGCCCCAACAAGGCGGCCCGCGCCCGCCGTCGAATGCGCGTCACCTCCTCCCACGCTGGAGGCTCCCCGCGGGATCTCCTCGCCGCCACGAAGTGGTACACCTCGGCGAGGATCTCCGCTTGGAGCTCCCAGGGGGGATCACCGGCCAACGCGCATCCCGCAGTCCAGGACACCGTCCGGTACCCGCGTATCGCCCTCGTCGCGATGACCCGCTGCGGACGACGCAGCAGGGCCTTATTGGCGCGACCGAGGGCGTCCACCCAGACAGGTGCCCCGTACAAGGCCATACTCCGGATCACTCCGGAGTACAGGCGACGACATGTGGCGCTCGGGCCGCCCACGTTGGGCAGCAGCCTCCCAAGGGCGGCTGCAGCGCCTATGACTTTTGGGGCCAGTTGAGTGAAGTGGGCCCCAAAAGTCCACCGCCCGTCCAGGATGAGACCCAGGTACCTCATTTGGGTCCCAACCCGGACCAGGACCCCGTCCAGGTCTATCCGCGTTCCTGGAGGGGGTCCCCCCCGAGGCCCATGGAACATTAGGGCCTCGGTCTTGGAGAGGGCGACCTCCAGCCCCAGGGCACGTATGCGGCCGACCACGAGTGTTGTGGCCACCGTGGCTCGCCGCACCGTCTCCCTGAGGTCCCTCCCCTTGACTACGACTAGGGTGTCATCCGCGTAGCACGCAACCCGCATACTTGCGGGAAACGTGCCGCGGAGCACCCAGCCATAGCCAATGTTCCACAGGAGCGTCCCAGCACCGATCCCTGTGGAACCCCGCAGGACACGCGACGTCGCCTCAGACCGTCGCGTCCCTCCACCAGGACCTCGCGGTCCTGGAGGTAGTCGGCCAACAGCCTACGCAGATACAGGGGCACTCCGTGATAGCGGAGCGCCTCCCGTATCGTTCCGTGCGGTAGGCTGTTGAAGGCGTTGGCAATGTCCAGCGAGACAGCCAACGCCTTTTCCCCCCCGCCGACCACGTCCTGCGTCCACCTCTTGATCCAGAGCAGGGCGTCTATCGTCGACCGCCCTGCTCTGAATCCGAACTGGGCCTCTGAAAGTCCAGGCCCAGTTCCCCCCAGGTGCCGGATGATACGGGAAGCTACTATTCTCTCCAGCAGCTTCGCCGTGTCATCCAGCAGCACGATTGGCCTGTATGCGGCGGGCGAGTCGGCGTCTCGCCCTTCCTTCCGCAACAGGCACAATCGCCCGTCCTTCCAGAGCTTCGGGAACTGACCCGACGTGAGGCACGCGTCGAATAGTTCCCGAAGCTGACCGCCCATCTTCCTGAGGGCGATCGTGAGGACCCGACCGGGAATCCCGTCTGGTCCCGGGGCAGTCTTCTTGCCTCTCAGGCGAGAGACTGCTGCCTCCACCTCCACCTCTGAAACAGGCGGAATGGAGGCCGGGTCCTCCTCCTCCTGGAAGGAGGGCGTGGCCATCGGTGGAGGGGTGTAGTGGGGGTCGCTGTCGGGGAATAGACCCCCCAGCACCCTCTCCAGGAGCTCTGGCTCCAGGGACTCCGCGATAGGGGGCGCTCTGCCCCGGAACCTATTCCGGGCAGACTTATACGGGCGCCCCCATGGGTCCCTGTCGAGGCCCTCCAGCTGTTCACTCCAGCCTAGGGCCTTAGCCCGGCCGATGGCCAGCTTCAGCTCCTGTTTGGCTACCTTAACATCACCATACAGAAGCTGCTCGGCCGCCAGCTGCTCCGCCGGCAGCTGGTCGTCCCTCCGGCCGTGGCGGCGCCTCCTGCAGTGGTAGTAGAGGCGCCGTGTCTCCGAGCATCGCGCTCGGAGATCCTCAATCTCCGAGCACCACCAGTAAACCTGGCGGCGCTCGGGGTGGCGTCGGGACCTCGGCATGGCGGTGTCGCAGACGGCCGTCACCGCCTTTCGGAACCGGCCCGCCGCGACGTCCACCTCCGGGTGCAAGGGGGCGGCAAGCCACGACTGGACGATAGCCGCCTCTTCAGCCAACTCGGCATCGAGGCGACCAATCGCCCAGCGCGCGAAACGGGCCCTCTCCACGCGCCGAGTCCCCCCTTGGTGGGAGGTGGCGATCTCAAACCGGATGTAGTTGTGGTCCGAGAGAGTGGCCACCTCCGCCACCACTCTCCAGGCCTGGACACGTGCTGCGACTTCCGGGGTGGCGAACGAAACGTCCACCACGGACCCCCCGTTGTGTCGCACGCACGTGTGGACCGATCCTCTGTTGAGCAGGGTCAGCCCTGCGGCAACCGCCCACTCCCCAACAATCTCCCCGCGGGTGTCAGTGGAGGGGTTGCCCCAGGCCTGGGCCTTGGCGTTCAGGTCGCCCATGAGGAGGACCTGACGTGGCGCCTGCCTTCTCACCGCCGCGGCCACGAGGTCCAAATAACTCTCCAGCTCCGCGACGGTTCTATTGGGATAGAAGTATGCGCCAACTACCGCATACCTCTCCCACTTGGCCACCACGTACCCCGAACGCCTCTCTAACACCGAGAGGGGGGGGCCGCCACCGGCACGTCCAATTATGGCTACGGAGCCGTCCAGATCCCCAACCCAGTAGGGATGGGACTGGGGAATGTGATACGGCTCCGCGGCGACCGCCAAATCAATCCGCCACTGCGCCAGGGACTGCATTAGCAAATCCTGAGCCCTGACGCAGTGGTTTAAATTCGTCTGGAGGAGGTTGTGCTGTCCGACTTGATCCATATCAATCGGTCGTCACAACCTCCATGCTCGCCGCGCGGCGAACTACTTCTGGAGCGGCTTTGGCTGCCGGTCGGGGGATGGCCGGGGTCCTGGCGGCCTGTCCCTTCGTTTTTGGGGGGACACAGTTTAGTCCCGCCATCCTGTGCTCGGCTGGTCGCCCCGACTCTGCGCATATCGCGCAGTGCGGGGCCCTTCTCTGGCAGCTCGCCGCCTTGTGGCCTGCGCCTCCACAACGGAAGCACAGGTCCCCCCTGTCTGCCGACGAGGGACACTGGGGGCGCGTATGTCCGAGTCCCATGCACTTGAAGCAGCGCATGGGACGACACCACTCGCACCGAGCTCCATCCCACTAAGAGCCTGCCCTGTGCCAGCAACACTTTGGCTGCCGGAATCGGACAGGAAACAAGGGAGGAACCGGTCCCGCCGTAGCTGCAACGTATCTCTCCGGCTTTGACTTGGAGTACGTCACAGCCGCCCTTGGCGACCGCCGCCGCCACTTTCTCCATTGTGGCGGCGTCGTCCAGGCCCGTCACGTGCAATTGCACGGACTTAACGGGCCTCGCGACGTTGGCTACCTCTGACAGGACACCGCGGAGCTTCTCCGCGAGCCTGTCCGCTTTGTCGCTGCTCTGGGAGCCAGGAATTTCGAGCATCCTGGCTCCCGTGGCCGTCTGGCGGAAGTTGATCCGGTCGATCCCCAAACCTTGGAGATCGACCTTCTCCTGCGCCGTCTCTATGATGGCGCTGTATGTGACCCCCTTTTCCGCGGCTTCAGGCTGCAGTGTCAGCACAACAGCCGCGGATTTGA
This sequence comes from Selenia dentaria, assembly GCA_917880725.1. Classification (NCBI taxonomy): domain Eukaryota; kingdom Metazoa; phylum Arthropoda; class Insecta; order Lepidoptera; family Geometridae; genus Selenia; species Selenia dentaria. The sequence goes on from OU862897.1 coordinate 18,014,151, forward strand.
AGGGCTTCAGCGTCTTCACCTTCTTGGGCCTGGCAGCAGCAGAAGCCTTCTTCGTTTTAGGCTTCACGGCGGCGGGGGTGGCACGAGCTGCTGGGACAGGAGCGGGAGCGGGCGTTGCCGAGGAGGACGATTTGTCCTTCCCTTTGCCTTTCCCCTTTCTTACTACTGTTGCCCAGGTTTCCGCCTTGGCAGCAGCAGTTGGAGTCGTTTCTGGGGGGGCGATGGGAGCCGCAGTCGAGGGCGTAGCAGCAGTCTGCGAGGCCCGGCCAACCCGCTTTCGAGGGGTCGGTTTTGGGGGTGGGGGCGCAACCGCTACTGCAGCCTTCTGGGCATCCGCTCTGAGAGGCGGGCGAAGTACCGGCGCTGGCAGGAGGCGATCCTCGATACCATCGAGTCGGGCATTGAGCAATTGCCCGAACGTGGCAGTCAAGGAGCGCGTCATCTCCTCCACTAAATCTGCCCCCAGTACAACAGCAGGGGGGGCCGGCGTCTCGGCGGCAGCGGCTGCTGCAGCAGCAGACGTGGCGGCAGCCGCCTGGGTCTTCGCTTCGTTGAAGCCGCGACGCAGCGACTTCACTTCTGCCTTGCAGGCCTCCACCTCGAGGCGCAGGTGACTATTCTCGGCTCTTAGCCGCCGCGTCTCTTCCGCCTCACTCCTACATGCCAGGGCGTCGACTACCTCCCTCAGGGTCGACGCGGACCTCTTCAGGCGAGCAACAAACTCACCTTTTAGGTTGCCAGACTTTTTGGCAACCTCTAAGATGCAGGTGAGCATCCCTCCTGCTTGAGCCCTCAGCTCTTGGGCGTTTAGCACGCTGAGGTCAGCGAACCCGGCATAGACATCGGAATCACTTCCAGTGTCGAGAAGACTTCCGGCGGCCACAGCGGCCTGCCCCTTCTTGAATTTCCTGCTCTGCAGGACCTCCGCCAGCTCCTCCACCAGTGGCTTTGGCAGTGGCTTCAGAAACTCCTCTCGCGTGGGACCTTTTTTGGTGCCCTTCGCCCTTCCCCTCCGCGACGTACTGACCTTAGCAGCTGCGGTCCCCTCGGTCTCAGTGTCCGACTCTAGATAGCCGGGTACGTAGAACGAGGAGTAAGGTCGTTTCCTCCGGCTTTCACCCTCGTCACCAGACTCCTCAAACACGGACTCCACTTCCGACCTCCTTTCGTCCCCCATGGGGACCTCCGATGGATCCCGCGAAGGACCCCGTGGAGTTTGGCCCTCAGAAGGGCCGTTTTTCAGGCTCTCGGTAGTAGTGCCGCTCGAGCGGTCCTCATGCATAACATTTTGTTGGCCCTGAGAAGGGTCTTTGGCGAACTTCCCTTTGACGTCTCTATTTACTTTCGACCTTGGCATAGTTTTCGACATAATAATTATGAGATATAATTATTGTTTGTGACCATAAGCAAAATTGTTGGGAAGTGGACAGGCTTCAATCTTTCTACTCAAGCCTCCGGAAGTTTAGAGTTCAGAAGACTGACAATACCTTAGAGGTATTTTCCCGAAGTCTAAGGATACACTTATCATCGGGGTTTTAGAACTAGTCTAGCCAGTTTGTCCCCGCCTCCAATAACGTGAGTTATCGGAACAGAGGTCACTACCAAATAAAAGACAGCGGTTATTTTCTATTATGTAACAATATGTTTGACAGTAGTAGGCGCTGGTGTTTGCCAGTTAGAGGGGTCCCTATTTTAACACACACACCACCAAACTGTTTTTCATCTACTCATAAACATGACAAATTATCTGTAGCCTTGCCTTAAAACTACAATTTATACACCGTAAGTCTAATTTGTCATCTGTCTTAAAGAGGTACTAAGCACCTTAGCACATATAATACAGATGACAAGCAGTTAAATACGGCCCCGGTCTGTACCGAGCATTTACAATTTTGTTACTAATAAGGGGTTAAATAGAAGAATAAGGGGTTAGATAGAATCGAAGTGTCAAATAACTATTTTCAATAGATCTAATAACGTTTAAAGTAATTAAATCATTCTAAGCTGACGCTTCTCTATGACTCATAGTGTTGATCAACCCATCTATAACCACAGTAATACCGGTTGAAGTAATAGCTGAGAATGAATAAACACTCTTGTGCAGGTGCTGTAACACCTTTACACCACTGCTCTACAGGTTTTCTATAACATTTACCTGTAAAATCGTGGGCCTCTTTCGTGGTTATAGGTGAGTTAGAGCATTCTATAACTCCGCTGCTACAGGTACTTTTAACACTTAAATACTAAAATGGAACCGATATACGAATGATATACAGGTTGTTTTAACGCTAGAGTGCTAGTTGGGTATTTAATCACTATGACTGTAACATATACACACATCAACATGGTCTAGGGATATTTCAATTAAACCTAAATAACTAAAATTCTATTGACTTTTTGTTAAGACACCTACACAATAAAATAAACCTTGTTTAATAGCCTATCTAATCTGATAATAAACTTTTAGATAAAGTTAAAGATAAAAAAAACTTAGAAGAAGAGGAAAAACTCAGACAAAATTTGAATCTTCAAAACCTACACAAAACAACTTTTTTTAATAAAAATTGTTGAAAACTTAAAATTAATAATCTGTTGATCCACCTAAGACTCTCCTGACACATCTGCAGCGGTTCTGCATACTCAAAACCAGGGTGTCAATATCCTGTTGTGGAATACTGTCCCAAAGTCCTTCTAAGGTGCAAGAAAAGCTGGTTTTCATGCACAATATCTTCAGGGAAATTCCTAAGAGCTCTTCTCTGAAACATATCCCAGGCATGCTTAATAGGATTTAAGTCAGGGGATTGTGCAGAGCAGTGTAAAGCTTGGATATCTTGCTGTTGTAACCAACTTGTAACGATACGCGCCGTATGTGGACGGGCATTGTCGTGCATTAGCTGGAAATTTTGTCCCATTTGCTGTCTGTGGGGCAAGATTACAGGCTCTAGCACCTCATCTCGGTATTTTAAGATAAGTTAAAGGCAGTAAGTTTATCTATATTTTCTTATAAAAGGCCGTCTTGGTTGGTGCCATCGCAGTGCCAGATAGGTAATTCTGCCGTGAAGGAATAGTGCGCAAGTACTACTGTTATGGTGTAAAGGGCGTTGTAGCAAGTGAAATTTCTAGGCGAATAAGACTTCCAATGAAGAAAGAATTCCAATGAACAAAAGACTGCGAATAAGAGATTCCAATGTCTCGGGGTAACGACCCCAGTGCAGTGTCACGCAAAAGTACAGTTCTAGGTTCTAGGTTCTTCTGACTGGCACTGCAACTATCATGGGCAAGCCTAGTGCATCAGGCTCACGATTTGTAAGCCGCGTCATGATTGCAATTTTTAGCGTTCCACTTGCAGTCACCTATCCAAGGACTCACCGTTGTTTTGCCTTACAAGCTAGAATTTTTATGGGTTATGTTGTACTACTTGAATTTACTTGCCTCATAAACAGCCTTTGATCTTTCTAGTTCCTTTAACATTTTCTCCGTAAGCAGTTTCCTTATCTTTTCTTGTTCTGACAGCTCCGCGTTAGGATCTGTAAATACATATTAAGAATAAGAAAATCGGCTTTTGATTACTCCACGAGCCTTTTTCCAAATTATATTATCATTTCGAAGTTGATTGTGACTGGTTGAGGAAGCCGATGAATGCATGAATAATAATGGTGGTGATAAAATAAATTATGGTGATATTATGTTTATAAAATAATTTCTGCATCACTAAGAAAACTACGCTACGAGTGGCTTCATAAAACTTAAAATTTGGAGATGACAACTATATCTCACTTGAAGGAGGTTGAAGGTGATATCAGAATTAACACTTAAGGTGCAAGTTGGTAGCTGGTTGGTGGCTACACGCATCAGCAGCAGACGACGTGTCGTCGCTTTATGTCGCCACGACACGTCGTTGTGGCGCTGCAGTCATGATTTCAAACGCGACTGCAGACGACAACAGCAGATAGCATCAACCATTTAAAAAGCGATATGAAAGATTTAGTTTAAAAGCTTTTCAGTTGTTTTACTAGGTAGATTGGTACCCGTGAGCGGCACTACTGATCTGCGGTCGAGCGACAGTGTCGTCTGCCGCTCGACGACGCGTTGCTAGTTTCGTGTCGCTGACTACTGATGGTAATTCATAGAAATACATATAAACCAGTAGTGTCGTGACGACACGTCGTCTGCTGCTGCTGCGTGTATCCAGCTACCAAGTTGCACCTTTGAGACTCAAAATATATTACTGCTACCACTTACTTCCATACGTGATAAGCTCCATAGACAACGTAGAGATACGTTGTTCGATGTCATGCAGACAGTCTGCCATGTCCAGCTGGTTGTCTCTCAGCTCACATAACTGTAATAGAATATACGATTCATAGAGTTATTGGCGACTTCTGACATGAATGGGCTACTTGGAGATCTCAAAAAAAGTTGTTGCAGGTTGTAAAACTCACGATTAATTGATTAACTCCGCAATAAGCAATTACTTATCGTGAGTTTAACAAATACTTAGTTTTTCCTCCCTTACAGACTCAATCTGTTTTGTGTCGGTTTCGCTCACAATAGCTTGATGCTTCGTTAAGTATAACCTACTGTGCCTACTGAGTACTTAAGTAGTGAGTATTTATTTACTTTTTTTCAGCAATACTCACCTACCAATGGTGGGTAAAGTTTCCTTACCTAAATTTAATCTACTATGTATTCAGTAGTTCTGTTTTTTTTTTCTATTTATAGGGTAAAAGCACCAGTTATAGTGAAATTTGCCTACGAAATAAATTTGAATCGTATTATTTGCTACACTGTGTGAGAAACTTGCTTTTGCAGTTAAAAAGAAGTGTTGAGACTTGCGGCGTTGTTATTGGAGTAATAATTTATCTATAAAATGCAGCAAACGTGTAATAACTTATGTTTTTAATATTTGTTTGATCCGATATTAAAGTTGAGAAATTGAGAAAGTATAAAATTTAAACAGGATGTTTTACCAACATGGCTATATAGACAATTATGTGAACTGAATTATAAATACATGATTCTATTCGATTAAATATATCGAAATTCTAAATCGTTGATCGCAGTAGTATGGTCGTTTGGCTCACAATAGCTCTCTCTTGTATAAATACTCCATCTGTTTATCATTAATATTTTTAACATCAGGATATATTTGTAGGTATCTATTTCATTCTTCTATTTCATATACTTAGTAAATGTATAACAAATATTGCGGGTGACCGCAGGGAGTTCTCATACGCCCTGAAGATGAGCGTCTGATATGCATGAAATCCGGTCGACGTTAAACTAATGAGAATTTGAAATTGGTAGGTAAAAGTGATAAAACACAAAGTCCATAACATCAAATATTACCTACTACACTAAAACATTGCTGGACATGCTACGCAATGTTTGTCCGTGGAACTAATTAACTTTCTGTCTCATAAAATCCAACAGCTCTCCGCGAAGTTTACTGTTTCAATAGTAATTTAGATCGGACGTGATATCCCAGGCGGGGAGTAGATTAACTAGGTAGAGTACCATAATATATGGCGACAGAAGAAGCTGATCCACGTTGTGTGTGATCTGAGTATAAAAGCCGGTATTCCAGAAATACACTCAGTAGTAAATTTCGGCCTAAATTGATATTTGACAGTAAATACTATACAAAATTTACTCAGATCCATACTTGAGCCAAGATTCACAACGGAGAGTACGCTTGTAATACGGCTATATTTTATGTACCCAGCGGCTAAGCCCGAGTTTCATGAAAGGGTGATTAAAAATACCCAATATGTTATCCTACGAATATGCTAACCAAGTGCTAGGCTTTGTGGGGTCCACATTACATACAAAAGATTGCCAACTGTGGTACCTATATTGTTAATGTGTTCTTATAATAGCTGTAAACTCCGCGAAAAAAATATAATATATATCAAATATATCAATACTAATGAGTTTATTTTTAAAAATAGAAAATAAATTTGCACTTTCACTTTACGTAAATCAAAAGTGTAGACACGTATACGAAACAGGTTGTATTCATATTTTTACATATAATGAATGTATCTATTGTCTAGCTTACTTGACTGCTGTTTTGCTGGCTTGGTCTACGGGGGACAAAGCTACAGGAAAGAAAAACATATTTATTTACTTAGAAATAGATAAATACTTATAATGACTGGTTGGATTCACCGACAAGGTGGACCGACGACCTGATAAAGGTAGCAGGACGACGTTCGATGCAGGCTTCCAACCGGTACTTTAGGAAATTTGTAAGGGAGGCATATGTTCAGCCATGGACGCTCTACGGCTGAGATGATTATGACATGATTAATACTTCCAATTCATTTAGAAGACCAAAAATTCGACTTATTGTTCCCTAAATTTATGTAGGAAACTAAATGAATAAAAGAAAATCATTACATATCATTTGAAATGTAACCAAATAAATTTTCAAATAATATACCACGATCTATAGTTCATTGCATGACATCTGTTTTTGATATCTATCTAAGGAATCCATCTAATTATCTCATATTCACGGCCTTAGTCACAATTTTTTATATGTATAGATTATAGACAATAATGAATGAATATTGATATAAATTATTCCATATTCATTTATATATATAAACTCTGTATTACAATTATCAGGTAACGAGATTCAGCAGTAAATATTACTTTCGTTCGTTACAGAGAAATCTTGAATCACGCTACGGATTTTTGATATTTATGATGTGAAATCAGGTGACACACAACCAGTATTTAAACCGCTCACGCTTCCTAGAATTCATAAAAATGTTGATACGTGTGGCCCACGATAAAAGCATTCAGAGAAACGATGACCAAGATGTTCGTTTAGATTTATAATCTTCTGATCTAGTAAAAGCTTTCCTCGCGTTATTTAGGTCCACAGTGATTATGCTGTTATTATTCCTCACCCCAGTGAGGTACCAACACTGTGTTGATCACACAAGACACGCTCGATCTAATGTCGTATTCATGTTAATGTATTGGGCTTAGCAAAGAATGGATGTATCGATAAATAGTAGCATTTGTTGTCTAAGAACTTTGTGGTACTACCGTAGTTATATATCGCCGTAATTCTACTGTTCAAAAAAAAGTTTCATATATCTTAAAGTGCTTGGTCTTCGTGCTTGTCAGACTTAGGATCTTATGTAGTTTGCCTGATGTTACCGCCACGTCTGCCCATTCAGATGGAATTTTCACCCTAGCTTTCAGAACACTTAGCGCTTGTAGTACTTACTTTTTCAAACAAGAACTTCACTAGCAATTAAGCATTTAAATAACCGCTGTAAGTACCGGAACCTGTTTCCAATACGATGCATGAAAACGTATGGCGGAAAAAGCCAACAATGAATGTAATTGGTTCTGTTCAATTTCCCCAGATTTGATTCGTATTTGACGTGTAAGATTGGTGGGTTATTAACCGTTAAGTATTCATATTGTTGCACGATTGTGTTGTATTACGTTACATTAACAGATTTTCGTGCTCGACCCCCTGCTCGAAAATGTCCAATTAAATTTCACGCAGTTTCGATGTAAAGCAAGACATTACATCCCCGGGGCTGTAAAGTTGATACTCCAATGGGCGTAAAGTGATTTGGATTTAGAACGTTAGTTGTAGGAAAACTCTTAGTACGGAGACAGCATACATAAAAAAAGAAAAGACGCGATTGTACTATAGAGAGTGTGATTGTTGTGCACCGCGTTGTTATGGGTTACGCTCGGTCCCTCTCTGCGCATTCAAAGTCATAATTCAAGTTATGTGCCGCGATCTGTAATGAATTTGGAATAATACACGGTGTTTTGTGTTACTTTAACAAACTTCCATAAAATTTATATCATTTTATTTTGAACATAGTGCATGTAACTGTACCGAAATATCGGGAGCTCCAAAAGCAACTAAATCGTGGTCTACATCTCGTGAGTACCAATTATAATAACTTAGTTAACAACCGCGAAAGTCTAAAACAGTGTTTTCCATAAAATGTACCATCCAAAAATATTACTCTGTCCCTCTATAACGGGGCAAATGTGTTCAATTCAAATATTAACTATTACGTTATTTTACTTTTAACGAAATAACTGCTTTTGTAAAGCTCTGAGTTTGTATGGTATACATGCATAATATGGTATATACTCGTATGGTATGATATACCTACTGCGAGACCAACTAGAGTATACACCTCGAGGATAAAGCCTGCGAGGGGTTAAAGCCGCCCAAGACAAAGGTCTTGGGCGGCTTTAACCCCTCGCTTCACTCAGGACTCTACATAACTCCCTCACTGCGCCCGGTAATTAAATTTAATCCCCTCGCTGCTTTCAGGGATTAACTCAAGACCTGAGTGTAACGGGGACCCGTTACACTCAGGGTTCAATATACCGCCCTTTGACGTAAGACACTGCTGCACTCCCTCGGTGCATAATTTATCATTATTGTAAGTCTATTCAATCTATCTATTTCAGTATTCTTCTCAGAATATAAAAGAACCGGTTACGAGTACAAAAACTTGTTTACGTTCGTTTTATTTGCGTCAGGAAACAAACAAAGAAATTATTTTGGCAACGACTTGCCTGACAAGTTTGTGTAAATGTGAAATGTGGCCGGATGACTAGACGATCCTTGTCAAGGTCAAGGGATCTTCTTATCTCTAAGTTTCTGAAGATTATTTATTATTATTTATTACTTGAAATAATACTAATACTAAAACTATGTACGGGTAATACGGGTGTTTGGTAGAGGGACCGACAAACCAAATGAGCGTGTTCGGGGAACTTGGAGAATACAAGTTGGCCAACAAAAATCCCCGACCCCCTAATTTTTTTCTAACTTTTTTTTGTGAGTTTTCCAGATTTCTCCGAAATCGTACCTATTTACCACCATAACATTTGTAAAATCAGTTTTAGACCGGGTGTTTTTAGTTTAATTTGGTCTCTAATACACCTTCAGGCCACGCAAAGCAAAATTGGATACAAAACAGAGCTAACTAACTGATTAAGAGCTCATAGAGTGAAAAAATTAAATAAATTTTAATCATAGTTCAACTTGCACAGTGATCTAAAAAAACCACTTGCAATTCTGGAGGTAATATGCATTTAAAAACTTCTCTATTTATCACTTATTACAATGACATACTAAGTTGGTATAAAACTTACCAGCTTGTTGAATAAATGATAAATAAGAATCTTTTTTTAACTCAATAAGCTGGTAAGTATTATACCAATTTAGTATGTCGTTGTAATAAGTGATAAATAGAGAAGCTTTTAAATGCATATTACCTACATTCCTACATATCTATACATAATCACTTGTCGTCACTGACTGATTTATCAAATCACGACCTGAACCGATGGGGCAACAACTTGAAATTTCGGCAGTGTGTGCATGATGTATATTATGCTTTAAGCAGGGCGAAAGCCTCGACATGTTCGCACGAGTTAGCGACCGTAACGGAACCACAATCGTTAAATCGTTATAGTCTAGTATTTTACGTTAGCGCAGTCTTACCCACCGATGGCAGTTCTAAGGCTATCGCTATCGAATTAGAGACACAGGAACACAGGAAAGATTTTTGGAAATTTCTCTAAACAGGTCGATTCAATTTATTTCTGCGTCGTATCTCATAGACCAAGCAAGCGAAGCCGTTGGTGGTTCAGCTAGTAAAAAATATATACAAATAAACGCTTGAAGCTTGACTTGAAGATTTCCTCCGTTTTTATGGAAGTCGATAAAATATTGCAAATAGATAGAATATTACATATCCTCGGACTGGGTTAAACGTCTTCCGACAATTCGTGTCAGCCTCTCATGAGCGTGTCATCTAAAAAACAAAAGGTCAAAGTAGCTCAATACCTAAAACGCATAATATCTGATTTGTACATTATGTAAATCTTTTTAGGTCTTGGTAGCTAAAGACCTGAAATGCGTCATGTCTGCTTTGCTAATTCATCATCATCATCATCTCAGCCGTAGGACGTCCACTGCTGAACATAGGCCTCCCACATGATTTTTCAAAAGGACCGGTTGGAAGCGGCCTGCATCCAACGTCGTCCTGCGACCTTAATCAGGTCGGTCAGGATGACCTACGCTGCGCTTGCCGGTCCGTGGTCTCCACTCCAGAACCTTTCGGCCCCTCGGCCATCTGTTCTTCGTGCTATGTGCCCTGCCCACTGCCACTTCAACTGGCTAATTTTCTGAGCTATGTCGGTGACTTTCGTTCTTCTACGGATCTCCTCATTTCTGATTCGATCACGTAGAGAAATACCGAGCATAGCCCTCTCCATAGCTCGTTGTGCGACTTTGAGCTTATCTATGAGGCCCATAGTAAGAGACCACGTTTCAGTGCCATAAGTCATCACTGGTAACACACATTGGTCGAAGACTCTTGTCTTGAGGCACTGAGGTATTTTTGACGAGAAGACTTCGCGAAGTTTCCGGAACGCTGCCCAGCCGAGTTGGATTCGACGATTGACCTCTTTTTCGAAGTTGGACCTGCCTAGTTTAACTGTCTGTCCCAGGTGGATGTACTCGTCAACAACTTCGTGAACTGAGTTCCCAACTAATATTGAGGTAGATACAACATGGGCATTAGACATAATTTTCGTCTTATCCATGTTCATCTTAAGACCTACCCGTTGGGAAACTCGATGGAGGCCTTCGAGCATTGTTTGCTCATTACCTCAATCTTAATATGGCTAAGTAGCAGTATGCCTAAAATGCATAAATAAAATGTATCAAATTACGCACACAGCATTATGTCATAGGAATCGTCCAATAAACTGCAGCTTTAGTACAGTATAGGCAACATGAGCTTTATTTTTAAGGGAAATTGACTATAAAGGCAAATTGCGTTTTAGACACTGTATAGCTTAGGTTAACTGAGTTTAAAGTATATTGACATTCAACCATTTTGCGTCTAGGTATTTATAATCTTAGACAATATGAAATTAATAATATTCAACTTAGGCGTATTACTTTAGAGACATTGGTGTTAGGCATGTTGCTACAAAGACTAAAAGCGTTTTAGATGACTCGCTCGTGAGGGGTGTCAGCCATCCGAGCACTGAATTTACCTCTAACTGCCGGTCACCGTCTCTAATTTTACGGTCTAATGTAGACAAATTTCCTCTCTAAAATTGCTGTATTTGATTTTGCTAAGCAGGCGGTCGAAAATCATATCCCAAAAAAGTCGGTTAACATCTTATAAATACCTTCTCAGCATGCTTGATAGCTGCTGCATGGTACAGCGCCAGTAGACCATCAAGCAGCCTCAAATACGCCAATCGCATGTCGATGGAACCAGCTCCAGGCATCATCGAGCGGGTGCCTTTCAACGCTAACGCTGTTTCACCTGCAGTCCTTGAAATTAAAAAAAAAAGCCTATCAAAATGGTCACTGGAAAAGTAAGTAACGAACATCGACCTATTATTATAATAAAGATAATTAACTAGCACATTTGCAGAGCCCACCAGAGAAAGTATCACACCACGTATAACTGCCTAAGTGTAACGTAACGTGTCGTTCACGTGAAACAGTACAAACTGTCATTTATCTAGCGTAATCGTGACACAGTAGGCCTAGCACGCGACGGAGTCTTTCCACCGTTTTTATTCACCTGTCAGTGAAAATAATTGTCTTCTCCACCTTACAGAGCACGGCAACCGGGGAAACAGATCAAATGTTTCCTTTTGACGTTTCTCGTAGACAGTTTATCCCGCTACTCCCACTATAGAGCACGGACTCGTAGAAACGTGGATATAGTTATCTCCGATCGACATAACACGGAGAAAGGTTATAACCTTCTTTGAAAGTGGTAAATAAAAGTTTATTTCTATGTAAAAAAGTGTCGTTCAAATTATAATAACTATATTTAGTCGCGGGAAACGGAAACAATGTAAAGAAAATTACACCGGAGGTATATCCGAGATGTCACTAATCCTTTCGATTACCCGGATAATTAATTTAGGCACATATTTCGGGTCAACAAAGAAACGACGTTGTATTTATGTGAGGAGCTTAATAATGCATTGTAGCCTCGAAACCATACGAATGGTTTGCCGGTGCATATCAAGGTTATTATTGTATTACTTTCCTATCTACATTCTGTGAAATACCTAAGTTAAATAATTATTGTTTTCACTCTACAATAGGTCGCCACTTCCATACGCATAATGAGTCGTAAACGAAATAGGATACTACGCATGAGCGTATATAAGGGGGGGGGGGGGGGGGCTAGGGGGTCCGGTCCCCCCCCCCCCCCCTAGCATACGACATCATAAAAATCGCGGAATATTGATGACGGATCGACAATTCAGTATCAATATATCATAGCTTTGGTTATGTATAATAAACCTCATAATTTAGCTATTTAATATCCATAAAGCATTTTTATACCATTTTAGAAGTTTGCCACGGATTCCAAAATCTACCGACTTGGAAACAAGTCTTCTGATATTAAGCACTCGATCAAATGCTTTTTCATAATCTAGGTAGACCGTAGATAACATCGTTTGTCCCAATTTTGTCCACATATCACATGAAAGTAAATTGGCCTCTTATGATCGCCCTGAATTGAAGCCATGTTGTTCATAAATTATTGGGTACTCTTTCCTTGGTCGGACAAGAGTGATGTTAGTTTGTCGGCAATATTTTGCTTGCTTTACCTACTTATGCTTTGCATGGCTTATGGGGCGGGAGTTACGGGAGTTTAGACAAGAGATATATTGATTTATAATATTTACGTAGCCGAACGCTTAGGCCGATCGTGCCTCTCTATCGCTTAATTCGCGCTCTCGCTTGTACGCTCGGCCCAGGCGGAACGTGATAATGAGTCATACTTTTTTGTACGTGCAGCCGGCTTTCATATATTTATTAGACGTTATCACGTTAAAAAACCTTATTTCTTGCCCAAAACTGCACTACATTTCTATAATAGAATAGCTAAAGCTATTCTATCTATGGCAGAGTCATCTTTAAAACTTTTGGTGAGGGCTTTTTGTATTAGGTCCGCTGAAAAAGTTCATAGTATAACTATATACAATCAGCAGTTCTCGGGAATTTTGATTGGTGGGACTGGTACATGTGGTGTCTCTCTTACTCTGTTCTAACTGTCGGCAAAGTAAGTAAATCGGAGCCGCGCGCTCCAAGTACTTTATTGTCGGGCAAACATTTCAGCAACTTTTTAATGATTGTAAACTATTGAATTGGTCATACTTATCATCATTTAATGAAGGAGGCACTGATACTTTAGACGAAAGTTGCTGCCTCATCTATATACTTATATGAAAATGAACCCCTATTTCCCCTGGTCGCGCTTTAACTTAAGAACGATTTCATTTATTTTAGGAAAAGATGGGAGGTTATGGCGATGCCGAAGGCCGAACCTACTACGCCAACGAAGTCGCGGGCATTCGCTAGTGTAACTATAAAAATATGTATGCCCGCTACATATACTAACATTTCTTAAAATTGTATTTAATGTACTATAGGTAAGTAACTATTGTTTGTATGCAGTTGAACGAGCATGTACCCATTTCATGTAATGAGTAGGTATGATTTGAGCGTTTAGATTTTTAGTTTTTACCTGCGGACCTCAAATTTGATAGCTACAGCTACGTCACTGACACTACGTGTGGATATCACACGGAGACTTACATCTTGTTACATTTGCTTTAAATAACACCTACGAAGTACAAACCATAGAGAACGCTACTTCCGCCGTCTATCCACGAGGATAAACTATCCTCTGGCGTTGCCGTGCTCGCAAGGGAGATAAAAATTACATGATGGAAAAGATTTATTTCCTCCCCACGGGGAGAAATAGTCCACTGCCCGTGCTAGCCCTGCTGATAACTCACAGTTTGCACTTCAAAGCGTGACGCATTTACGTTTGCGTTACGAATACTTTTTCGCAAATTGTTTGTGCTACGGTCTCAGTGCATGCAGGGTTTTGAATTGTTGTTGTTTAAAATTCTGATTGACACTGAACTTAAAACGACGCTTAAAACAGTCAAGCAACTTACACCACTCATCAAGGATTGTCACAAAAATCACTTTAGTGACACTAAATTGATCTCTTATTACAAAATACTCCTCCAAACCATTGTTGGTTGGATATTGTTTATACTTTAAATTAGTTTAGTTTAGTTCAGTTCCTCGTACCTGTTCCCCAGAGGCGGCATAGGCGATTGCATAAACCTGGCCATCGACGAAATGACCTGAGGAAGAGTAGCCAGTCCTGGTGATCCTGCTGTCATGTCACTTACACCTGGAGAATATAAAACTTAAAGGGTTGTAAACTTATAAAAAATATATGGTGGCTGATATACATACTTATTTATATAAACACTCAGACACAGCGCAAACAGACATGTTCATGCACACAAAAGATTGATCTGTCTGTCTCACATATAATCCATCTCTTCATACCTGTGTCAATACCACCAGCCCTATTGTAATTTGGCTCAAAGCTCTGTATGAACGGATTATCTTCACCAAGCGCGCTGATTAGGTCCTGCCTGCGAACATATTCAACTCATTAACAGAACCCACAAAAACACACCTAGTGCTGTAAAATATAAAACTTAGTTTTATGTGTGTCATGTCATGCTTGTGAACTTATTCAAGTTCTGAACACCGCCCGCTGCAAACTTATCTTGATATACGGAAATAAGGTTGAGATTTCTTTGCATGTGTATTTTAATCTGCCTTACGCTGTAAGGCTTGTACTGCGTCAGTCTTATATTATAAAACGCACAGTATGTGACAGAACAAACGCTTTGCATGAATAGATGCTTCTACGGCGCGGTTAGTGTATTTTGCATATTTCCACAGCTTAATGTCATATAGGATATTGCTATGGGGTTCAGCGGCTGATATAGAGACCATATTTATCCTTCAAGAACGTGCTATTAGAGCTATATACGAAATGGGTCCCCGTGAATCTTTAAAAGATTTATTTAAAGAAATCAATATATTAACGTTGCCTTCCTTATATGTATATTTGAAAATATAATGTATGTTCGTAAAAATTTACTTAGATATAAGTTAAATAGTGATCACCACACTTTTAATACCAGAAATACAAATAGGATAGCTGTACCTAGTTTTAGACTTGCGAAGACTAATAAGTCATTCCTAGGAAATTGTGTGCGTTTTTACAATAAAATCCCAAAGCACATAACTGAGCTCACAGAGGGCAAATTCAAGTTGACTGTAAAAAACGTTTTAATAAAAAAAGCTTACTATAAAGTTCGACATTATATAGAAGATAAAGATGCTTGGAATACTCCACTTCTGGCAAGCTGTCTCTCTGCCACCCATTAAATGTAATATTTGTAGTACTTAAGTAGAAACATTGTAAACATCCATATAAAAAGAATGGCCCCGAGTTTCTTGCCGCTTCTTCTCGGTGGGTTCTATATATTTTGGATCGCGGCGGTAGTCTTTAAAGTACATTATAATGAAAAGTTGACGTTCATAAGTGCGTGTTTGATGCCTAAATTGAATAAATGATTTTGACTTTGACTTTGACTTTGACTATTCATCTTTGTTCGAGGCACGTGCCACTTATGAGGTATGGACTTGTTTATGTTTGATTACTGGCTTTCCAACTAAGACTTTTTGAACCCCTGGGAAACTTGGTACGTTATTTTTGTAGTTTAATTTTTAATAATTATATAGTTTCCTAGTACTTATTTACCACCTTATAACAGTGTTTTGTCCGGGCGTACATCCGTCCTAGTAATTAGTGATCAATAACTTCTATATAAAATGTACACTAATTGACCGAACGAGCGAAGCGTCTCTGCTTTAACTGACCAAATTGACTTTCATCTGCTCTTATTTATATAGGGTGTTTGGTAGAGGGACCGACAAACCCAATGAGCGTGTTTGGGGTACCACTTGGAGAATACAAGTTGGGCAAAAAAAATCCCCGACCCCCCAATATGTATAACTTTTTTTTGTGATTTTTCCCTTTTTCTCCGAAATTGTACCTATTTACCACCATAACATTTGTAAAATCTGTTTTAGACCGGATGTTTTTAGTTGAATTTGGTCTCTAATACACTTTCAGGTCACGCAAAGTAAAATTTGTACAATATTGGAGAAAATGAGAAAATTCCCAAAAAAAAGTTGGCCAACTTGTATTCTCCAAGTGGGCCCCCGAACACGCTCATTTGGTTTGTCGGTCCCTCTACCAAACAACCTGTATAATGGTATTTTTTTAAAGTTACATAGATCAAAATTTGAAAAGAATAACATAATATAAATTATTTATTTTAGGGGTGGCACCCAGACACGTAAAATGGGGATGAAAAATTGTGTTGTATCACCACGTGTATGTAATTGAAAAGGGCTAACGAAATGGAGGTAACATTTAGGTACCAAAATATTGCGATTATAATGTGATAATAAGTTTTTGATCAATGGCGGGAAACTGCCTAATAATGAAGGCATGGTCAAACGTTATTGACCCGATAAAAACAATCTTAAAAAACATTGCTTCTTTAGTAATCTTAAACTTGATTGCATCCTTAGAAATATGCGAAATATGTATCATGTCGACATGACACAAATCTACAATTTGACTTATATTAGTTGGACGAGTTTTGTCAAACCATAAATACCCTCCGAAGAGCCTCTAGTTTTCGTTTGTAATTACAGCTATGAGACCACAAAGAGATGAAAGGTTCGGAGGAAAACTCAGCTTATTTGTCACCCTATTTTAAACTTAATCTGATATACTCTTAGTAAGTTAAGTTATATCATCTCCTATCTGACTGACTAAAATCACTCTGGCAAACAGACGCATGTCTGTCTGTTTGCCACAGACAAACAGACATACATTGTAAAACTATAAACGTCCTAGTAGGTAAGGCCAAAATACTAATAGGTGACAAAAAAATCACTTACCGTAAAGTCCTCACTAGAAATGGTAGGACTCCTCCCAGACGGTCAACATTGTAGAAATCCAGCTCGCCGTCTATGAATGTCTTGGCTGGTATGTGGGGTGGCAGATGACTGGTAATAAATAAAAGTTCTTATCAAGAGTAAAGAGTCGCTTCACGTCGCTGCAGTCATGATTTTGATCCCAACTGCAGACGGCAACTGCATATGGCATCAACCATTTGAAAAGCGACACGAAAGGTTTAGTTTAAAAGCTTTTCAGCTGTTTTACTAGGCAGATTGGTACCCGCGAGCAGCACTACTGATCTGCGGTCGGGCGACAGCGTCGTCTGCCGCTCGACGACGCGACACTAGCTTCGTAACGGTAACTACGAATGGTATTTCATAGAAATACATAGAAACCAATACGTCGTTTGCTGCGGCTTCATGTAGCCGGCTACCAACTTGCACCTTTAATATCAAAGACTACAGATTCGTTTTTTTTTTGTCATGGGTGGTAAACAAGCAATCCCCGTCCGTTGGGAAGCAATCACTGTCGCCTATGGACTTAAGTGGCTCCCTATACGCCTTCGCCGGAATTCTCACATCCTCTCTATTCTGTATAACATATTGTTTAATCCTTCTACTCCCTTTTACCTAAAAGAACGATTTAGATTTCTCCAATGCTCTTCTTACTCTCTTAGGTCATCAGAAAACTTACTTCTAACGACTCCTGAACATTGTACTATATTCTACAACTCTTCATTCACAGTCCAGGCAGTTCACCTTTGGAATGCCCTCCCTACTAGTATCAAACGCGCGCAATCGCTGAATAGCTTCAAAGCTCAAGTAAAAGACTACTATCTCTCCACGTTAAATGTTAATCCCTGACATAATTCATTGATTGATATTATTTTATATTATTGATATTTATGTATGTGTAAGTATATATGTTCATGTATGTTTATAGTATAATATATGTATTATATTATTATTACGTGTAGGTAAGTGTAAGTATTGTTATATTTAAGTGTATTTTTATTAATTTGAATTTTACCCTTTTATCTAGTATTATCTAGTGTTACATCTGTTTCATGTAATACTAGGTAATAATATATTTTATCGTGATGTTGCACCACCGTCCATGTCAATCATGTAATCGCTATCCATCCAAAGGTTGTCTGGAAGAGATCGCTTTTAGCGATAAGACCGCCCATTTGTGCCTACTATTTAAGTTGTTTCCTTATGTTGTATTTACTTTGGTGCAAATAAAGAGTTTTTGTATTGTATTGTATGTGTAACGTGTACGTGTACGTTGCAGACCTTTATAGACTCGATTGACTTGTCTTTTGAAGACTCAAGTCAATTGGATCCACAACGAGGAAATTGAATTCTCAGTGAACACATCAACGGGGTCACGAAGAAAACTAATTCCAGTACCTAAACTTCTCAAATCAACCACAAGGAAATCCAAGTCTTAGTGGTGTCATTGAGAGGAAACAAAGAAATTATATTCTTAATGGTCTCTTTGATGGGATCACTGTGAAAATCGTGAACCTTACCTTTCATATCTACCAAAGTGATATGGGTACATTTGGAACCTTTCACTTCCCTAATCGGTGCTGAGCCCGATAACATCCACGAAAATAGGTTTCAGTGTCATTCGCGTACCCATAATTAACGATTATATAAAAATGACAGCCTGTTAAACTACTTGGTAGTGAACCTGCCTTTGAAACGATGGGTCACAAGTTGAATCTCGGAAAGGGCAAACATTTGTGTGAATAGCAGCACTGATTGCTGTAGGGTCATGGTTTTTGTGATGTGTTATTGCGTATGTCCATGCCTCCCGCGACACAGTGGTTCCTAGTACAGGTCTAAGTGTGTGGCCGTATATTTAGTTATACAATTATTAATTCTATTAACATTCACACGTTTGCTTTTTACTTAACCTGCCTATGTTAATGAATCATAATGAACTGTTCTTACGGATTCCCAACAGGGTTCTCTCCCCACAACTTCAGTACAGCGGTGAGGAGTCTAGCGTGGCAGCACCACGATATGGCGGGGGTGTTCCGAGAAATGTTGAACAGCCTCTGAAACAGGTGTTCCTGGCGACTTGTATTGCAATAATCAACTCTTGAGTAAACAAAGTATCGTGAAGCAATCGAAACAAATAAATAAACAAGCGAAAATTAAGATCGTGTACCTACAAGTAACGGGTTTCTCTATAAGATTTGACGTACATTTCAAACTTCTGTCTATTTATCTAATAACAGTTGATCAATCCAAGTATAAGGATATGTGATTATATGATTGTTTAAAGTAACACCTGCTTTGTGAGGCCAAATTTTGCAATTTTAGAGACAAAAATAACACCTCATCTACCTCCGTCCCCATACGGCAGTTCAATTCCACTAGAGATTTAAATTCTATACTCGTACCGATTGGTTTAATACAAATCAAACGCTATCCGAGTATGTGTAATTTTCTTCTCTAAAATTGCAAAATACGGGATAGATCATCAACCGGGACAAGTCCACTGTTGGATATAGGCTTATCTATTTAATTAATGCCATAACACCAACTTTGTAGGCCTTGGTAAGGAAGATAACCCCTTCATGGGCGCTGAGATCCGATTAAGATCCAGGCTACCGCTGGGACAAAATGGTGTACCCTAACGCCATTCCATCTGGCATTGACGGAATGACGTTGGCGGAAGGCTGCTTACGGGTTGTTCAATGAGTTTGAGTCCCAAACACCCCCAGCATTTCCCGTCTCAAAAAAGGTGATAGTGGGAGTCCTACCTACAAAACGTCTTGCAGTTCGTGTACATTAATAAACATGTGATGTTTTATTACCATGTCTAAAATGCAGTTGTCCATGATGTACCTCCGGAACTTCTCCATGAATATCTTCCTAGTAGAAGGTACCATGTTTGTACCATCAGTATTGTCCAGAAGCATCAGAAGAAACTCCAACTAAAAGTCATAACGTATTATTAAAAGTTAGACTGCAGGCTCAATTTGTTGTGTAGTTTTATTTATTTAAGGGAAAGCGTAAAGTTTATCAGACGGACGATTTGCCCATCTATGAAAAAAAGGAAGTGACAAGACGCTCAATTTGTTTGTCTGATAGGTGTCACGTCAAGATCGCCTGGCAAAGATACCCGCAACCTTTATAACTCATGTACGGGCTTGTTGCCTTCGGACATGTTATGAACCCCCCGGACATTGCATAAAGAAAGCATCGTGCTGCTGATTTGGGTACCTATTTTAATGTTCAATAGTATCTATGGCCATACTCGTCTTGATAAGTAGGTGAGTGTCTTCAGGAGAGTTCACGGTTAGAACTTACATTTGTAATATAAACCCACATGCCCAGCGAGTGAGAAACTATATATATATATATATAAATATATATATTTCTTGCCAAATGCAGTATCGTTTTAACAACTTAAAAAAATGTACCTAAGTAAATACAATCTTGGAACCTCATCAGCATGAGGAAGAAAAAAATACTTTTTTTGACTTAGTTCTACATCATAAACCGCATCAACATTTGTCATACTTCTCAAGTTTGTGAGTGAGTGTGTATGTTTATAATATTACGTATTTCAAACGGGACTACCCTAAAGATTTGTATGAAACTTTGAATGGAGATAGCATATGCCCAGGATTAACACATATTTTGTTTTCCGATTCTACATTCTACATTCATAGTAGCTGAAGCATCTCGATAATCGTATACCATGCATACAAAGTCGCGGGCTATACTAGTAATATTATTAAAACGATAAAGATAAAGATCCATTTATTTGCCAAAAACATGAGAAGATAGTATAGGTCAGTCAACGAAAGTCTAGGATGGGTATTTGCGACTGATTTTTCAAACAAAGATTGCTAATATTTTAATATATTTTGTTTTAAATTAATGTTTATTTGGTCAGTCTGCTCGTGGCCACGGCCGATGCAACTAGAAATATCTTCGTCCTAAACGTCGATGTAGGATTATTTTTTCAATACTATGTTTTTTTAAATGCCCTTAGGTCTGTGTACCTACTACCTACTGTAAAAGTAAGTAAGTCTGTTTTGTTTTTAGCATTGTTACCATTCCAAAGTAATCGAAGAAGAAGATGATGATCATCATTTGGCATTTTTGAGGGGTAGTTTCTCAGTTGCAGGTTTCAGCCTAAGCCGTATAACTAATTGAAAAGACTTATTTAATAGCAAAAATAAGTTATAATATATACATAATAATATATCCTATTAATATTATAAACGTGAAAGTTTGTATGTATGGATGTATGGATGTTTGTTACTCTTTCACGCACAAACGGGGGGGCTAATGTTGATGAAATTTGGTATGGGGGTAGATGAGGCGCTGGATTAACACATAGGATACTTTTCATCATCATCATCATCATCATCCATCACCACGCGGGTGAAACCGCGGGGCGCAGCTAGTACTTATATATAATGATATTGTATTATACTATATTTGTGACATTTACATTAAGACCCACTCGTCCAGTATTATCAGTGTTCAGACATGAGCATAAAGGTACAGGTACACTAATAAGCATTGAAAACGAATATCTGATACTGAGAAGGTAGCATAGCAAATTCTAGCAAAGAGTTCAACTAACTCCTGAAATATACTGATACAAAACCTGTATTTGCTCCAAAGGCGCAACAGCCATTGTTAATTTGTAACAGTCTTCTCTATATTGAGCTTCTAGAGTAGCGTCGTCTTCCACCGGTGGCAGCAATCTCGATATCTTATCTGCGAAACAATCCGTTTGAATGTGGAGTAGTTTGTACCAAAAGGTGTCTCAAAAGAAAGTTTATATGTACAACCCGGTCAGAATATCTGTGCACCTCGCTGGAATGCGGCGCCTCTCCCGCTTCCCCTGTCACCTCGCCGCGCACTCCCCGGTGCGACAGTACGGTTAGCATCTTCGTTGCCGATACACGTCCCGATAATTTTGATATTTTCGCTTTGTTGTTGTTTTGTTTTTTAATATTTATTGTTACGTTTAGACTGTTTACTGTTAAGTTTGGATTGGTTTGGTTGTTATTAAAATTGTTGTAGCTGTTAAACTGAAGTCATGGGAGTCAAGTGAGAGTGAGGAAGATACAATGTCAGGCATAGAGTCAATAATTTATAGTGACTGAGTTTAATAATAAATGTTTTTGTAATCAAAATTATTGTTTTATACTAACAAACCCTTCATCAATAATAAAATGATTTGAAAAGGTAAGTATTTTTTTTTTACCTCCACATTTCTCGACAAAATTTTTTTTCACACCGTACCCAGACCGCCGATATGACGTCACGAGGTCAGGTGCACAGATATTGTGACCGGGTTGTATTTATTATCTTACTGCGTGAACGCAAGGTAATGAATTTCCAAGCTAGAAAGCTTTCCAGCGGAAGTGTCACTAAATATTTCTTTAAATTTCGTTTTTAAAAGTGAAGATGCCTGCTTTTGGAACATTTGTTTAATTAGAACAAACCAATAGATTAATTAGTTTATTATAATACAGTTTATTTTAGCAGTGTTTCTGCCTCAATCTTCGAAGTTATACCCAACAAAGAACGAGTTTCGTTTCTTCCTTGCCTTAAATTATAAATACTGGCTGGCCCCGCGGTTTCCTGTGGGGTGATGGATGATGTTGATGATGTTTTCTTTTTATTTATAAACATTCCCTGTATCAAAGCGATTAAAATAGTTGTGCAAATCGGTAAAGTCGTTCGGAAGTTATGCGCGTACATTACCTACGTACATTTCGGCGATTCATTTTTATTTATAAGACAGTGTAAGAACAGAAGGCCTATTACAAGTGGAAAGACCTCACAAAAGAACCCCAACGCATAGTATGAAATTTATCTCTATTTTACTAAAGTAAAAATATGTAATTTAGTATAAGACGTAGAACAAAATTAATTTAAAAATTGATTACCTGCACCAGTTGGAGCGAATGGAGAGTGCTTAATCATCCCCATTTCTACCATTTCTGTGAAATTAAATTATCATTTGACAATATTATCGACTGAAATGGAATTCGCAATTGTTATGAACGAGTAAGAAAGGAGTTGAAGACTGTGGCGGATGCAATGATATTTCGTGATCTAGTCTTAGCAAATTGATGAAAATGAAGTATCTAAGCATAATTAGTAAGGGTAAGTTAGGGGCGTAAGTCTAGGATAAGAATGTGTTACGAACTCTTATCTTCTCAATCATCATCTCAGCCGTAGGACGTCCACTGCTGAACATAGGCCTCACCCATAATTTTCCAAAGGGACCGGTTGGAAGCGGCCTGCATCCAACGTTGTCCTCCACCTTTAGCAGGTCGTCTGTCCACCGTGTCGGTAGACGACCTACGCTGCGCTTGCCGGTTCGTGGTCTCCATTCATAAACCTTCCGGCCCCATCGGCCATCTGTTCTGCGCGCTATGTGCCCTGCCCACTGCCACTTCAACTGGCTAATCTTCTGGGCTATGTCGGTGACTTTCGTTCTTCTACGGATCTCCTCATTTCTGATTCGATCACGTAGAGAAACCCCGAGCATAGCCCTCTCCATAGCTCGTTGTGCGACTTTGAGCTTATATATGAGGCCCATAGTAAGAGA
Source organism: Selenia dentaria (assembly GCA_917880725.1). Taxonomy (NCBI): domain Eukaryota; kingdom Metazoa; phylum Arthropoda; class Insecta; order Lepidoptera; family Geometridae; genus Selenia; species Selenia dentaria. The sequence goes on from OU862897.1 coordinate 18,037,676, forward strand.
CCACGTTTCAGTGCCATATGTCATCACTGGTAACACACATTGGTCGAAGACTCTTGTCTTGAGGCACTGAGGTATTTGTGACGAGAAGACTTCGCGAAAATGTCTCAATCATAGTATACTCAATTCAATTATTTAGCTAAGAGTTCTCGGTCTTTAGAAAAGTTTGAGTCGAGTGTTATCATCATTAGCCGAAAGTTGTCCATTGATGAACAAAGTCTTCCTGCTTCAATGCTACAACGAACGGCTGTTTGTGAATTGCATCTATCAGTTCCCCGATACTTAAGAATATACTAACATTTTCATAACAATATTATATCTGTAGTTCGTAGCATGGATCGTCGGTTCGATAATCTTATTACGTCGGTAAAGTGATTTTATCTACCGTACCTAAGCTTGTCTGTAGCACGGATCTAGCCGCGATAGTTATATCGCGGACTGTCTTTTGTCGATGCTTACTGGCAATTTTTATCGTATCAAGAATCCATATCGTCATCAATCATATATTTTTATATTTACCAGCAACTCTAGGGTCTGTTTCGCCATGCACAGATGTTGGTCGTTGCCACCATGGCTTCCGTATGACGGTCCTAAGCACAGCGTCATCCGGACACTTAACGTTTAGAAAGTTATCGAAACTGGGGAGGGAAAAAAGTACAATATGACATATGGTAACATTCTTGAAATAATTAAATAATAGTTTTCAAACTCTAGTTATAAACTCAACAAGGACTAGTGTAAATGTCGCAGAATACGATACCTTATGGACGCAAGTAATAGAATGTCAAGTACTCGTTTAGTTGACAAAATGTTGTTTTTATTGATTACTAGCGACTGCCCGCGACTCCGTTCGCGTAGTAGGCTCGTCCTTCGGCTTCGTAATAACCTCGCAGCTTTTCTTGGTTTTTCTTTCACCAGAACCTTTGCCAGGAGCAACAGGGGTTCATTTTCTACCGACTTCCAAAAAGTAGGAGGTATTCAATTCGACTATATTTTTCTACTGACTTACAAGAAGGAGGAGTTACTCAATTCGACTGGTTTTTTTTTATGTTAGTTACCTTGTAACTTATGGTCCCAACACGAAAAGCACCAGCTTGCAAACAAAAGAGCATTTTGAGAATCGGTTCACCCAGTTGAAAATAAAAGTAAATTTTATCTAATTCGGTCCAGTAGTTTTTGAGTTACACTCCTATAACAGAATAGAATGGAAGTCGGTATCAAATTATTCAAACTGTACTTGCTATAAATATGCTACGAGTACTACTTTATTGATTTACATATTGGGTGTTTATTTTTGTTCCTTAATATTATAAAAATATTGGTAAGTAGAAACGTTATGTCTGGATACAGGTAAAATGAATTTAAATCAGAGAGTATCCACAACTAATTATTTTTAGAAGGTATCTAATATACAACCTATAAACTAGTAGTTCTGCAACAGTAGACGTCGCGAGCACACAGTCTTATCAGCGGCAATTTTTCGCAGTTCTTGACAACATATTACCTCGGAAACCACCTCGATTATGCTCATATTCGAAATTCCTCTTTAAAGTCACCTAATGTGTGTACCAAATTGTATCTAATCGGTAGTTAAACAGCGCCGCAGCAAACTACCATTAGGCCCATCTTGTCACTTAATGACATAAAAAATTAAAGCGTAATCCTGGGGCGTTGGGGTGAAAGTAATTTAATTACATCATAAATCAAATATTTTCGGAAATGAATGTCATCCGATTTGATTACGAAAATGACGCGAGGTTTGCGTAATTCAATTAAGAAATCATAAATAAAATTGATCTTCATCACTACTACTACACTACATTAATACTGGTTATTTAATTTGTATATTGTAGATTGAGCCGTATCTGTATCTGTCCGTTCTATTAGGTGCTATGTACATATACAGGGTGTTTGGTAGAGGGACCGACAAACCAAATGAGCGTGTTCGGGGGCCCACTTAGAGAATACAAGTTGGCCAAAAAAAATCCCCGACTTTTTAACTTTTTATGTGAATTTTCTCGTTTTCTCCAATATTGTACCTATTTACCACCATAACATTTGTAAAGTATGTTTTAGACCGGATGTTTTTAGTTTTTACAAATTTTACAAATGTTATGGTGGTAAATAGGTACAATTTCGGAGAAAAAGGGAAAAATCACAAAAAAAAACGTTAAACATATTGGGGGGTCGGAGATTTTTTTGGCCAACTTGTATTCTCCAAGTGGTCCCCCGAACGCGCTCATTTGGTTTGTCGGTCCCTCTACCAAACACCCTATACATGTAATCCGCTTTATTTTTCGTTACTTTTATCTCGGCAAACATATGTCCGAGTAGGGATATACTGAAAAACAGCGCAGCATACGTTCACATGGTGAATATAAACGCTGCACAATGCTGAGTATAGCCCTTTTGCCTTGTACATCACACATTTTCTGTTTTTTTATATATGGCATCTCGCCTAACTTCCTTCACTATTCCTACACCGCCCTACGTTCCAGGGCCACGTTAGCCGCACCAGTATATTTTAATTGCGTTGCCACTACGTGATCGGATGGTCGATACAGACGTGTGGTTGGATTTAGGGGGCTTATTATTATTATTAAATTCTCCGTCTTACGTGATTTTATTAAAGAACACGTATTTGACCAGGTGATGTCTCGTCTCCCGATGCTGCATCAGTCCACAAAGTATGTAGACGCCTTCTATTTGCTGAGTGAAATCCAAGTCCTGGCAAATCGAAAGATAATTGTGCAAGTGTGAATGACAATAGTCTTATGGGTTTAAAAACGATACATTGTGCAAACATAATAAAAAAGAATGACACCGATTTTAGTTCCCGTTATTTGCCTGTTTTCGTCCAGCACGAATAACTGCGTAAGAGTAACGTAACGTGCCGTTCATGTGAAACTACAAAATGTCATTTATCTAAGGCAACTGCTCTTCCCACGTTAAAAAGCCACATAAGAAGAAGAAGAATAAGGCAACTGTAACACAGATAACTCATAGTTTGTACGCCGAAGCGTGACGTGTTGACGTTTAAGTACCATACGAGTGCTTTTTCGCTGTTTGTGCTACGCCCTCTGTGATGGCTTTATTTATTCTAGACCGCAGCAGTAGTATTTTAAAGTAAATTGATTAATATTCGCATCTTATGTGTAAATTTAATTAATTATTTTTGTTTTAGAAAATTTAAGTATTTAAAATTATTTTATTGATTAAACTAATTTGTAACTCAGAATATATTCTTCTTATTGACTCACTGAAAAACAAAATGGCAATTACTCGTATCAGGGTCTATTATAAATTATAATGCATGCTTTAACAACGTTTCCAAAAATCTTTTTCCGATATCAGCCTTTCAGATTTATCAGAGTGACAACTAGGATATAATTTTTGATGACATGCGACAGATCAGCGGCTAGACACATGATGGCCGGTCGGTGCAGTCGCTTCTGAGCCGTTATGGTCCCGGTTCGATCTTGGGACAGGTCAAACTTTTGTGTGCAAGTGTTTGTTAGACCTGTGCTTGGTGTGTATACTCGTACCTACCTATATTATGTGTATGTATGTCAGTCATCAGGTTACCATAGTACAGGTACTGCCTAGTTTGGGACCTGAAGACATTGTGTGGATGTTGTCTCATATCTTATACCTAGTGGCTCTGTGAGTATTAGACCTCGCGAGTATGTATTTGCATAGCTTAAACTGAATTAATATTTACTGTGCAACTTAAATTGCCCAGGCAATCTAGTTTGTTTTAGGACTAAAAACATACGAAATTATTTCCTAGAACTGAATCCTCTAATAAAAAATCTATTGCCCAAGCTAATGCAGAGGGGCTTCGCTCGTGCTTTGCACTCGGTCATTTCTATATTATACTAGCGACTGCCCGCGACTTCGTCCGCGTAGTAGGCTCGGTCTTTGGCCTCGCCATAACGTCCCGTCTTTTATTGATTTTCTTTCATTGAACCTTCTCCTGACAATAATTAACACAACAAAAAAATAATTTGCGAGACTGTTCTATCCGTTCTCAAGGTATAGCTAAACCCACAGGTCACAGTAACAAAGGAAATATGAAAAGTGTACGGGGCCGGTGGCGCAGTAATATGCCCAAAAGAACAGAAACACAGACAACTATTGTAATATGTGACTGAACGCCGGTCGCGACATAATTTACAATGCTTGCTATGATACTTACGAATATTCAAACGTTAAGTTTTAATACCGTAGTGGATAATGAACTTATTGAAGCTAATAATACGTTGAGTCGCGAAATACGGCGGCAGCTTGCGACACCAGGTTTTGTACTCAGCACACGGATTGGCATCTCTCTAGATCTCTATGGCGTAACCAGTAGAAATAGGGGTTTATTTATATATTGTGTTAGAGGGGAAATAGCAATAGTATACTCACGGGTGATACCATATCATATAGTAGACACTCCCTCACAATGCAGTGTTCGAATATGTCACACAGCGCTGACTCGTCCAAAAATGTCCAAAGCAAGTCTAATAAAGTGCACAATCGAGCCTGAGGTTGGGACAAAAGCTTGGCGGACAGATCAACCTGCAATGCATTTTGATATTTGTATATCTATACCTTTATTTGACCGCCAACCTGGCGACATCATGATAGAAACAGCGAGAGCGGATATACACGGACTGCTCGAGCAGTTAGCTTGAAGCTGCCATTGATAAATGCTGGAGCAGTTGGTATTAACTGCTCAACCAGTCACAATTTCAATTCAGGGGAACGTGGGCGGAGGTAATTGTGCAACAGCAGTCGACAGCTATAGAGCAGTCAGTGTATGCCTGGCGACAGCGTGACCGCCAACCGCCCGAAACATTTGCAACTGCTCGAGCGGTTACGTGTATGTGTGTACGTAGAAGACTGTTTGTTCACTGTGCAGTAACAGCTTGAAGCAGTCAATGCGGTCCGTGTATCTGGGGCCTTAATGTTTAACTACTCAGCTTTATTATAACATCAAGTAACGAGACGGACTAATCTTGCGCCTGATGGAATGCCTGCTTATGATATTTGCAGTGTCACCGAGAACTTCGAACTTGTGTATGGAACTGCACAGCACTCTTTATCCCAAGACATTGGTTTTGCAGTCATTTGCTCAGTGACTTCACACACTACAGTACCTTTCACATTCAACTTGCGCATTACCGTTTCACGGTAAAAAATCTGGTATCTTAGCAAAAAAGCGCCATAGGAGGTTTTTTGCATATAAGGCATATCGCCTAGTAATTTGGGTTTATTCGCCCTTTAAGATTTGCATCCCGACAGTGAAGGAGCTATTCTTTGACGAAAACCTTCAACAAGATATGTAGATTAGCTGTCATAAACATTTAAGCATGAATGGCATTGAAAATAAAAATAGCAGTAAGTAATAAAAATAAGTAATTAAATAGTGGTAAGTTATTGTTTGTGTTATTATATCGGCCACTTCCATAAATTATACTCTAACTAACCTATACTGTAAATAAATACTGTTTATAAAACTATACATCTCTTCGTATCCAGATTACGGACCTAAGTAGATAAGCAGCGGTATATAAAACCTTACCTTTAAAATCTATGCAGGCCTAACTAGCAGCAAACAGTATTGAATATTCGTACTTGAAAATCACTTACAAAGTTATCGTCCTTGACTTTCTTATAGAACTCAGCGGCGAACTGATCAGTCCCTTTGGATTTCAAGCCTAGTGAACCTCGAACTTTGGGCAGCAGCTCGCTTACTACCACGTAAGATAGACGAAGAGTCGAGCCCAGTTCAGAGACGATTAGTCGACCGATGGACATTAGAAATGCCTGGAAATTACTTAAATGAATAAACTAATATTGTATAAGCGATGATAACTCAGGGGTAACAAAGGTTGCCGTCAGTTAGATGGGATTGATCCTTGCACCTCGGACTTGTGCGGAGAATCAATGATAGAAAGATAGAAAGAGAGAAGTGATATAAATATAGAGAGAGAGAGAGAAATTATAGAAGGAGAGAAAAAACCTCCCCCCTGTGCAAAGAACAGGGAGGAGATTTTTGGGGACTCCGTATCTACACAGGAAAATGGTGACGCTGGGGTTCTAAGATCCATTTTATTTCTTAACCCTAATGTTTAAACAATTGTGGAATAAAGCAATTGTGAATACAAGGTGTGCGTCAGCGCCCATATAAGAGGAATATTCCGGTGTTTCCCGGTTAAAGCTACATGTGGAAAGTCATTTCAAGGCAAAAGCAGTTCAATGAAAGAGGTATAAAGACTCATTTGCTGAAGTTAACATCGTGATGAAATCCACAGCATGTTCGAAGGGTACCTCTGGTCCGCCTGGCTACCTAACTTAACAGTGTTCTCCGGCAGCTGTTCTTGAGAGCTAGTCACTATTCTAGGTCTAGTGTGATACCACCTTCGACAGCATCATCACTGACCATCTAGTGAAATAGATGTCAAACACTAGCCTAACAAGTGTACAAAAAAATTTTGTGCCATTCATGGACGGGACGTTAGAAAACTTAAACAAAAATAAAAGTGGAAACTGTCGAATAGCGGCCTTACGTATAAACGTTGTTTAAATTTAAATAACGTCATTTAGTCCGGCGCAGAACATTTTTCCTTTGCGCAGTACTAAATAACGTCATTTAAAGTTAGGAACGTTTATAAGTAAGCCCGTAGATGTGGTACTTGAATAGGTGTGGACGCAACTACCTGATTACACTATGCTACTTGAAAAACCTCTTTCCCTCCAATTATAGTATCTACAATGGAAAACGTTTGTTGCTAACCCTAAACATTTAGCAGTGCCATTCTCTAATCCCTAACAGTATTTACGGTCATATGAGCATGAAGTGCTAATTAATGTTGTTGCCTTGTTAATATAATTGCGTATTAAAATAAGATCATTATATTGTAGTCATAATCATCTGCAAATTTTTTGGTAAATAAATATTATTATTATTATTATTTCTTTTATTCACCAAAGTTCACCGATTTCATCCGGTCCTTTACAAAGGCATAAGTGGGGCTGTTGCCAACACTTAGAGGCCTGTTTGGTATGAAAATACAAAGGAGTATAAAAAACAGAAAAAAATGTTAGATGAAGGGTAACATGGTACTTATAACTATTACAAAAATGGGTAAAATGGCAAGGCTATTGATATGATCTTATTTGTGATAAAGAAGATAGTGGGCTATGGAAGAGACTACGGCACCTGCCAATTTCAGTCTCATTATAAATATTTTGGGCAGGTGGTGACTTGACACCCACTAAACGGGCCCCCGATAAGGGCCACCATCAATGGTGACAAAAGGGGCAATGTGGTGTGGATGGCTAAAGGGTGTTTAGAGGTGTGCTGCGGTTTCACTAGAGCGCTACTACCGGCGTTATGCCCTTTAAAACTTCCACCCTTGGAGCTTTTTGTTACTTGCTCTTGCGTCTCCATCCCCAGACGGCCAATTAAGGCAAGCTGGGGGTCAGGGGTCTCATTTAGCCCCAGGGAGAATCAGGCTCCGCGGTGTCGCTACTCACCGACGGCTCGCCACAAAGCCGCCCCTGAGGTTTTATTATTTATTATTTTATTATTATTATTATCAATAAAATTTATTCGACCGAAAGAAGTTTATTATACTTGTATAATACTGTTCCGGAAAGCGTTCCGGAAACTTCGCGAATTCTTCTCGTCCAAAATACCTCAGTGCCTCAAGACAAGAGTCTTCGACCAATGTGTGTTACCAGTGATGACTTATGGCACTGAAACGTGGTCTCTTACTATGGGCCTCATAGATAAGCTCAAAGTCGCACAACGAGCTATGGAGAGGGCTATGCTCGGGGTTTCTCTACGTGATCGAATCAGAAATGAGGAGATCCGTAGAAGAACGAAAGTCACCGACATAGCTCAGAAGATTAGCCAGTTGAAGTGGCAGTGGGCAGGGCACATATCACGCAGAACAGATGGCCGATGGGGCCGAAAGGTTCTGGAGTGGAGACCACGTACCGGCAAGCGCAGCGTAGGACGACGTTGGATGCAGGCCGCTTCCAACCGGTCCTTTTGGAAAATCATGGGGGAGGCCTATGTTCAGCAGTGGACGTCCTACGGCTGAGATGATGATGATGATAATACTGTTGTATAATTATATTGTTTTGTATAATTAAAAGATCCCAACTAGTCTGAACCCACAAAAGTAATCACAACTGCCAGAGTCCTCCAGTAGAGAATAGAAATGACAAGAGATACTTCATTATCACATGGTACCTTTTTGGACATTTTCTTTGCCTCCGCATTTTGAGAGTCCACTATAGCATGAGGTGAAGACCGAGGGGTGTATACAGAGTTTGAACTATGGATCCGTAATGCTACCTCTTCTTCAGCCGCTTTTGAGGACTCTGATTTGGCCTTGAAAGGAAAAATATAAGCAGCGTCAGGCAGTTCTGTCATATACACAAGTCGTTTGACAGACATCGAAATGTTCTTATAATGTTTTACCTACTTCCTTTCTTTGTTTTCTGAGTAAATAGTAGTATAAAGAAGTGATAACATCGTACCTTACTGTTTTTAGCAGTTACCGGAGGCTTTAAGTCTGACATCTGTGAGAGCTCGTCAAGCAAAGCATCCAATGACTTGAAAAGCAGAGCGGCTCGAGCGCAGTCCTTGGATGGAGCCGTTTGTAGCGGAGCAAACCCATCCACTGGAAATCTAAACCAAAAACCAGAACAAAAAAGTTTCATGTTTATATTAAACTGGCCCGCCGGCGACATCGCTCGTGTGGCTTCGCGAGATACGGTTGATTAATTACAGTTTTTTAACTATCCCACGGGAACTCATTAATTTACCGGGATTAAAAGTACCCTATATGCTGACCAGGGATATAAGCTACCACCATACAAAATTTCATTTAAATCGGTCCAGTCGTTTCAGAGATTAGTCCGCACACACAGACGAAAAGACAAACGGAGAAAAAAAAATTGAATAAAATCTAAATTATTCGATTTCACTCCTTACATCCCTCTGACGCGATTTTTAGCATTTTTTTTCATTGTACAGAAATTCGACCTCTATAGTTTTATTATATGTACAAATGATTTATCATCTCTACCCGTAACTTCATACGAATATGACAAAACGTTTCATAAGTCTATCAACCAGTTGAAGAAAGCTGTCCATTATCACTTCATTAGTTAATCCAGCTTCAGTGCTAATGGAATCATTATTTTAATGACAATGCACAAAACACAATTATATAATAAGTTGACATCTTAATGATCCCTTAGTCTAAAGTCGGCTTTAAAAATTGAATAATCGCCTTGGAAGTGAATATTTGCGTTCTGATTTTGTTGTTTTACCAATATTGTTGCAGTAACAAAACGCAAACTACGTGTTGGGCTTATCAATATTAAACAGGTGTCAAATATAGAATGTTTTTTTCTTTGTACGTGGATTCGTCGACTGGACTAGAGTTTTGTTTGTGGTGACAAAACTTGAAATATAACTTAGAAAAAAACTTTCAAAATGTCTGTTTAGAAAACGAGAACGTGTAGCAAATTACACTTTATCAATCATCAATAGCTTTGTTTCTTTTGATTATTAGTTCCAAATCATTAATATATTTATTTGCAGAAGTGCATCTTTAGGAATTTGGTACTGTATACGTAACTCTTCACTATAGTTTAAGAAATAAAATTTACTTTGTCCGAGATTGGGCGGCGGGGAACGTAACCTTCTACATGGGACAATAATGAGAGACTTGATTAAGACATGTTTTACTATATTATTCTACGAAGAAATAATATCAGGAAGAGTAACTGCCTTAAAAAAAATACGCAAGAAAAGTCGTGCTAAATCAATAACATCGTTCACGCCGCTATGACTCAGCTGTCATAGTAAACACGTTGCAGCACGCGCGTGGACTAATCCCTGCTTTCCTTCTGAAATTTAAAGCAATCACCGAACATGTCCATTTGTAACCTCGGAAGTAATTCGTATTTGGAATCATACGTCGTTTTGGTTTGAAGGACCACTTTTTGTGTGGAATTTGTTCTGAGTTACGCTTCCTGACATTATTTCTTCGTAGATATTATTGCAAAATTGTATTCGAAAATTCTACTAAAGTCTGTATAATGGATGATTATTGACCAATTAAACTTTTTATTCCTGATCTGTCAATTTATTTAGTTTATTTAAGCACTAATGGGCTCTAATGAGGTTTTGTGCAACTTTAAATACACGATAAAGGGCAATTTGACGTTTCTTTATAGGAACTTTATAATTTGATAAAATTTTCGTTTGTGCAACGATTAAATGTCGAATGAAAATTTAATGAAGTCTTTAAAAGTTAAAAATTGTTTCTGCAACTGACTGTTAGAAAAGTAAACTAGGCTGTAAATATCCTATAACTAAATACACAAAAGAACATTTGAAATATCTGCAAAAAAATTGTGGCAACTCTTTTAACATTAAGACAATACAAAAAATAACTTTAGGAACGGGATATTTACCGTGTATTGTGTTTATAATGAGCTCTCGATATTATAAGTTCAGCTTATTCGTGAACATGGTGTATGCAACTGAGCTGAACTATTTAAATCTCACAATACTTGGTAAATTTCATGTTTCTAAAGTTAATTACAACATCAGTGACATTTCAGCTTAAAAAACATATAATGATGATAATGATTAAAAAATAACGATAACAGCGATGCACGAGCAGGAAACCACGGACCGGCAAGCGCAGCGTAGGTCATCCACTGACGAGGTGGACTGACGACCTGATAAAGGTAGCAGGACGACCTGGTCCTTTTGGAAATTTGTGGGGGAGGACTATGTTCAGCAGTGGACGTCCTACGGCTGAGATGATGATGATAACAGCGATAATAGCAATGATGATGACTTACACAAAAGGTACATGGCCAAAGTTAGCATAGAGGTGCTCCTGCATGGCTAGGGAGACCGCCGGGAAGTACGCAAGTCCAGAACCGTGGACCACCATGTCAAAAGCCACGCCTAGAGACACGCCGTTTCTGAATCAATACAAAAACACGATTATACTATTTGCATTACCGGACTTGTACGTCATTAGCCAAAACCCGTAGGGCTATTGTGTTATGTATCTCAGTTGCTAACAAATGTTGATTGAAATCGGAAAAAATGGCGGCTCTATGTCACTTTTGTCAGCTCCAGTCATTTTTTTAAGATTGTAATCAACTGAGATACATAATAGCCCTGCCAATTCGACAATACTTCGACAGTCACTTACTACGAAAAAACGTAGTTCAACAAGTAATTGCTTTGGCAGAATATATATTCGACAACAGTTATTCCCACAGAACGTAGCGGAGTATTTAGTCAGACCAAAGTCACGATAGGTGCGACGACTAACGATTTTTGTCCCTATCGTAACACGAAACCGTGATCATGGCACTTGCAACAGTGCCAAAACATTGGAGGCACAAATCAAATACAAATAGCAACCATCCCGTAATAATATATGATGAGTATATAAGTAAGCAGAGCTCGCGTGTGTCGTACGATGATTTTCAATACATTTGCGAGGAAAAAACAAACCTATATTGCTTCTACCACGCGTAAATAGCGCGAAAGTTTTTTTTCACGCTATATCTGCAAGGTGGTTGAACATACAGCCTACTTCTAATTACAATTTTAACTGATGAAATTAAATAGTAGATTATGCACCGAGGCACCGAGGAAGTAAAGCAGTGTCTTACGTAACGGGCGGCATATTGAACCCTTAACGTAACCCTGTAACGGGGACTCTAGAGTTAAAATAGACCTGAGCGCAGCGAGGGGATCAAAATTTAATTCCCGAGCGAAGCGAGGAAGTTATGTAGAGTTCTGAGTGAAGCGAGGCGTTCGCGCCGCCTAAGACGAAGACAGGCTTCATCCTCGATGTGCATACTCTACTTTTAGTACCTACTGCGAGACAATAAAAACTCAGAGGTATACAAAAAGCAGTTATTTAGTTAAAAGGAAAATCAATTAATAGTTAATATTCAAACTGGACACATTTGTCTAGTTACGGAGGGACAGTATCTACTATATTTGGAAGGGACATTTTATAGATAACATGCACTGTTTTAGACTTTTCCGGTTGTTAACTAAGTTGTAATTTGTACTCACGGGGTGTAGACCACGATTTAGTTGCTTTTGGAGCTCTATATATTTCGGCACAGTTACATGCACCACGTTCAAAATTATTAAGATTTATGGAAGTTGTTAAAATAACACCAAACACCGTGTTTTGTTCCAAATTCATTACAATCGCGCCTTTTTTTTGTGTACGCTCTCTGTGGTGGCCGGTTCGATTTACGAATAAACTTTATACTACACCTGCTCGGAAAGTACCTTGATATTTTATCAAATTTACGGTAGAAAGTACGTCATTGCATATCGAACAAATATGCGGCGAGAAAACGCATCTGAGCGGGAGAGAAAAGTGTATGAAAATCCATTTCTTACGTGGTTTTTCTTTTTAATTTTGGGTAAGACTATGCGCTGGTAACCTAAATATCAAAAGCCAAAAAGTTTTTACAGTGAGTTTTTATCTCCAAGTTCGCAAAATGACACTGGCCACTAGCTGTGTGTTGGATGGTGTCAAACAATTTGAAAAAAGAACATGTGAAAATTGCAGATGCCATTGGCGCCATTTTCAATTTGTTTGTTGTTTGAGGATTCAGTTTTCGTAGAAAAGTAAAATAAAACTATCAAAATGATAAGTAGTGATAGTGATGATGAAGATTTTTTAACTCCGCCGCAGTTGAAGGAAACAGCAAAAATACTGATTGATAACCTTTTACCACAGAAATCAATTAAAAATATAATAAAACTTATGACGATTTTTTGCAATGGAAAAGTGAAAAAAATGCGGCATCTTTTTCTGAAACTGTTTTGCTAGCTTATTTCAGTGAAAAAGCGCAAAAATACAAACCAAGTACGTTATGGTCTATGTACTCAATGTTGAAATGTACTATATTGACAAGAAACGACATAAATATTCAAGAATACAAAAAACTTACAGCATTTCTGAAAAGAAAGTCGGAGGGATTCCGTAGTAAGAAATCAAAAGTGCTTACTACAAAGGATGTTTATTCCTTTTTGCAGAATGCTCCAGATGACAAATATTTGTTGATGAAGGTAAGTTTATGAACAAAATGCACTGGTTTAAAATTTATTACGTACCTATTTATGATTAGAAATCTACTAGGTTTTCATGTTTGATATTTTTGTTTACAGGTTATTTTGATTTTAGGAGTAAATGGGGCCTGTCGTTCGCAAGAACTTGTGGATATGACAACAGACGATATCGAAATCCTCGAAAATGGAATAATCGTCAATATTCCTAACACAAAAACCAAAATTCAGCGATCATTTGTTATATCGGGCTTATTTTATGAGATAGTGAAGAAATATAACGAAATTCGCCCCAGTGACCCCAAAACCAATCGGTTTTTACTACAATATAAAAACAAAAAATGTACGAAACAAGTAATTGGGAAAAACAAAATAAGTACTGTGCCAAGAGAAATAGCTTCGTACCTTAATTTACTCAATCCACTAGAATACACTGGCCACTGCTTTCGCAGAACTTCAGCGACTATTCTTGCCAATACTGGTGCTGATTTAACCACAATAAAACGTCACGGTGGTTGGAAATCGTCCGCTGTTGCAGAAAGCTACTTAGAGAATTCCGTAGAAAACAAAACACGAATAAATAACCAAATATCGGGATCGATTAATGTGCATCAAGACTCATCTCCTCAACCATCAACGAGCGCGGCGATGCCAGATGCCCCTCAGCAGCCAGTTGCCCCTTTGGCACCACAGCCTTCTACGAGCGCAGTGCCAACAGCACAGCCAGTTATTCCTCCTACATTATCGCAAACATCTCAAACAAACATTAATGGAAAAAGTGTTACATTAAGCTTCACTAACTGCAACAATTTCAATATAAATTTCAATTAGTAAAGATTTAGTTTTTTTATTTTCCTCGTAGGTGTAGTATAAAGCACTATGTATCACTCGAGAGAAAGTGCGATTCCCGATCTCGGGTGTTTCAAACGACACCCTCGGCGGTAATCGGTCACTTTCTCCTCTCGGTGAACAATGTACTATTATTCACAATGCCCGTATAGCTACTCCGTACTAAGAGTTTTACCACAACTAACGTTCCAAATCCAAATCACTTTACGCCCATGAGAGTTTCATACAACTCAAACAAAAAAGGAACCAACTTCAAGTGTGAATAGTGTGAACTAACTTGTTTTATTGTAACAATATCGGTTCAAAGAATGATCTCAATATTGTGCTCATGGTACCGACTTTGACCAGTTAAGGTTTTGTCAGTAAGGCAAATTTGGTGACTCGTTACAAGGACTACCTTCGTTTCACTCACTTGATCAATGAATTTTTCAAATATTTTTTATCAGAATTAATATTTACCTATAGAATTCCAAAGTGCCTTTGTCCAAGTCCAGGCAAGATCCAATCACATCACCAGGCAGCCACGACACCCCATAGGGAGAGGTGGCCACATTCCACTTCCTGACCCTACCACCGTCATATGCGTAAGAATTTGCCGTATCTCCTACGCCTGTGTCCATGGAAAATGTGCACGCAGCTGTGCACCAGCCTATCTGGTAATCAAACAAAAAGGTCAGTAGTTTGTATACGTAGTAGTTTTGTAGAAACAATGTAACTCCACTCCGTTATGGTGGTGGTGGTATAAATAACCACCGAAAGCCTGATATTCCCATTTATTTTAGGTCGTGAACAAGCTAATGCACATGGTAACACCATGTTGAAAAAGTGAGAAACTTCGGCAATATTAGACAATACTGTCATCTGTCACTGTGACATTTTTACCGGAATGTCATAGATTAGGAATTAAACAACATACTCTGTTTCTGATGCTCCGAATAAGTATATTCTGAATAGGTATATTTTTGCAATAGCCGTTTTTAAACCTTTTATCCTATGTCAAAAAACTGACAGAAGATTTGTGAGCCTCATAGCTAACGGCTCACTTAAACAATTACAGTTGTAACAACATTAGTTCAATTACTAAAATGTAAGTTTGTGGAGCACAGTACTGAGCTCATCGCCCTCAATCATGAATTCTTATCATTCTCCCCTGTAAATTTGCTGCAGTGCCCTTCAGAACCAAACGCGCATCCAGATTACTGCAAAACTAGTCTGTCACCTGAGAAAGTTTTAAATTTTTATTCAGAAAATATATGCAAATTCAAGCAATAAAAGCTACCGACTAGAGCGTGGTAAATTTCAGAGAAATTTTGTTGGTCAAAGTTTTTGTAGAAAATGTTTACTGAATATTTATGCGATCATGCGCAAAATTCTGGCAGCGTTCCACGCTGGGTAATGTTATATTAATTCAAGCCTGCTGAAATAGTCGTGAAAATTAATTGAGAATTAATGTCATTTATAAAGTTAAACAGATTGTCGAAAAGAAAAATTACATTGCGCTTCGCAGTAAAGTAGTATGTTAGTAATTTTCGTATTACTGTGCTCCAGTTTGAAGGGAATATAGGTGCTGGTGAAATTACAGGTGACTATTCTGTAATAAGGAACCTTATCTAAAGTCTATTTTATATATAAGTCTATTTTAGTCTATCAGTTGTGAGCGATGTAGTTATAGCTATATATAATAGCAGTTGCATCGGTGTAACAACTAAGACGGGAAGACGGAGAGCTGCTGGCAGAAGAGAAAGAAAAACAAGCAGCTCGCTGTTGCTCTTACAGCTAACAGTATGTCATAAGCAATGTGTGTACCGACGTTCGACCCATAATCAAACTGTAAATTTTTCATTCGTTTTTTCATTTCAATTTTTCATTTCAAGATCGTGTTCAATAGAACAAATAAATTAATGTTCCTATTGCTTGCTCATTTCATGCAACTTCTTATTTAAATAGATAATTTTAACTCGTACGTGTTTAACAAATAAAACTTTCACTCAAATATAACTTTTGTTTTCTCTGTTATAAAAGAAAACTTTAAATTCCCCATTTTGTACGTGGCAGAATAGGCGCAAACACTATGCACGGAAAATAAAAAACAACCTCATCCCTTTAGTCTGGGGCTGATCGTCGGCGAACTCAAACATTCAAAATTGAAATTCGTGCTGGAGATGTTGTATGAATGTAGTACATGATACAGATGGTCACTTTCCTTGCCGCGCAATCCCCGCACCTCACCCGCTCGGGCTAAATAAAATAATGTACTAAAGATACTTCGGGGGTTGGCACAGACTGAATTAAATAGTTCGGTCGTCGGGGGAACGGAGGAGACGGTTCGCACGTCTCGTCCCTCCCCCGTAGTGGGGTCACTGGCGAAGAGTCGGGGGACTCTTCGTCGGCTTGCACGGCTCTACACGTCTAGGGGTGACCTTGGTGAGCAAGGTCATCCCTTCACAGGCGCTGAGGCCCGGTTAAGATCAATCCGGGCCTACCGCTGGGGCGAGATGGTGACTGCCAGCGCGACCCTGTCTCGCCACACCTTGGCGTTCCGAGTCCTCCGACTGCTCACGTGGGGGTTTTAGTGGGTCTGAGCCCCACACGGCCCCTTTCGTCACCCCCGTGGCGGAAGGGAAGTATATTACCGTAGGTACGTGACAACATGTATGTGATGTACGTATAATTATGTTTATATCGTCAAGGACTGTATTACTATTACTTTATGTAACAATTTCAAACCATCCAAAGAGTGGTTTCAGTTGCGTTTTTACATAAAATACGTACCTGCATAATTCCTTTAGTGCCAAGTTGCACTTCGTACATCCACTTGCCCGCGAAGACGCATGTAGTGGCTCTGATGGTCGCAAAACTGGAGAGACCTTGGACACTCACTCTTTCATCTCCTACTAAGACTAAGCGGCCCGTGCCTGAAAGTAACTATTGCTTTAAGTTTAATTTATTATGGCCCAAATCCTCTCGCTGAGAGGAAGGGTCGAGTCCCAGCAGTGGGAACAAAATGGGCGGGTTATGATACGATCATGCTGCACCCCACGGTTACACCAGCGTGGTGATGGATGATCATGATGATGAAAAAATATCCTATATGTTATTCCTGTATATATTCCTATACATACCAAATTTCATAAAAATCCATTTAGTAGTTGTTGCATGAAAGAGTAACAAACATAGGGTCATCCATACATACAAACTTTCGCGTTTATATAAATTAGTTACTCTACTACTTATAAAGTTAGTATAGGATCACGAGACTTACACACATCAAAAAAAGTTTGCGATCACATTGAAAATTCGAAATCTTTTTTGTTACGGTAGATTTTTCAGACCATTCCGAGAAAACCATGGTCACCAATTTGTACTGGTCGATGATAATGCGCCCGCCCATCGAGCTCAACGAGTCAAAGCTGCTCTCCGACAATACGACATTACAAGGTTAGACTGGCCTGCCTGCTTGTGAGAGCACGCGTGGGATGCTCTTAAGGGAGCTGTTTGGGACCGCAGCCACGTCCCTACACAGTGCCAGAGCTCAGGAAAGGAAGCCGCTATTCAAGAACCCCAAGAAATGCTGGATATCTTGATTCTCAGCATGCCCAGGAGGATCACTGCATGTGTTCGAGTCAAGGGAGGAGTTATATTATATTGAATATAAACCTTTTATTAATATATTTTTGGATAAATTTAATTAAAAAATTATCAGCTTATGCTAGTTATTACAAACTTTTTTTTATGTGTGTGTGTATGATTATACATGCCTGTTAAAGCACTATAATTGTACTAACGAAAAAAATATTTACGATTATGGATATAGTGTACTAACCGGTTGAAGCATCAAACACTACTATCTTCGGACCGATCCTTCCCACCCTGTCATCTGCGTCTGTAGTCTAAAATAAAACAAGGATACATTTAACATTAAAACAATCTGATTCATTATGCCCTTGCTTATAGCCTATTATTACTTACAGGATGATATTCTGAAGAGATGATGCAAGGAGAGAACGACATTCTAAAGTATATTTTATTTTAATTCATCTTCGCCCAATAATAAGTGCTCTTCGGGCCTCGATTGGGTGTACATGATATCTACGTCTTCTATTCCTTATACGTTTACGAAGATAGTAAGCAGAAATTAAACAATTTGTAAACGTGTCGATTTCGTGTACGTGTTTGTGACCGTACCAGTCCTGCCAGTTTGGTAGGTCAGGAGAGCACTGAACGGTACAAACTGACGTTCGGTTAGGCGTACTGTCAGGATCGATGGTAGATACGCACTGACGGTCGTTCGTCGAAACCGGCCTTAGGAAGTATAGCATCAAGAAGTTAATGAAGTATTTTTATAGCTTGTGATAATAACATGATATTTTTTTATAATAATACCTCTGGGGTGACGATAACTGGCGCGCTGTGCTTCTTCGTAGACTTCTTGTGGCTTACGGTTTTGGCGTCCAGCATCTTGGGAAGGTTTTCGCGGATGTGACTCACGTATTTACTTCGCCTGTTAAATGAGAAATTCCTGATGATACAAATACCTGTCATATACTCTGTTCAATCATATAATTAAAAATTCTAATAAAATTCCTCGGTAAGTGCATACTTTAGAATGGCTCAAGCAATTTGTTATTTTTTTATGTAGGTATGTACCTAAGGTTATAAGAGTTTTCGAAAAGTTGCCCAAATGTAAACATAGGAAATATGTGTATGTGCTTCTTATGGGACATTCTTTATCATCTATATTTTACGGGTCAGTAAAAATTAAACAAATTATTTGAAATTTAAAAAATATTCAAATTCAAATCATTTATTGGCCATATTATAACAATGAACGTTATACAAAGGAAGTCATTCATAAAACAATAGTAATTCCTTATATCTAGCTCCGTTTTGTTTTTAAATTTAATTTATTTAGTACGTTATTTATTTTATTATATTATTTATGTTACGTTGAAAACACTTTCATTAACAACTCAGTCACAATGTCAGTCAATCTTCATTCATTCACTCGTCCCCTCTCGTGCACCATGCTACATAATTTGTATACATTCATACATAACTGAATCCCTTAACATTCATTCGATTCCAACTTTGTTCATACCATTTTAAAATGTTATTATGTCATACATGTATAGGTACATATTAAATTAAAATTAAAATAAAAGTGTCATCATCATACATAAATTAAGTCATTAAATACAAACAATAGTAAAATTAATATAAGTAGTTAAATGTCAATATTTATTGTTTACAGAAATGACCGTCATAAAATTTTTTGGACATGAATTCATTAATATTAATAAGTTTAGATATTCGTTAATGTCAGAATTATAAATCGACAATTTCATATTCCACCATTTTAAATCTAATATTATTCTTCTGAGGTATCTCATCATTTGGTCTTGGTCTTGGCCCACTCATGTCTCTGTATATCTGGATATTGATCATATTCATCTGGAATATAAACCACTGTTTCTATTCACGGCACTAAAAAAAATTCGTCTTCAATTATGGCGGCAAATATTGTTTTGGCTTAAGAAATATGTTTCAAGCCAATACGACAGTATTCTATATTTATAAAAATCTATTAGTTATTAAAAGTACCTACATTTCTCTTGAGTAGATGGAGTTTTGAGTAGAAGTGTATTCCAGATGAATTCATCATAATAGGGAAATATGAGTGGAGTAAGGGCAAAATTACGATATATGTGACGAAATTCTCTCCGCTCTAATGTCTTACAGAACTCCTAAAGAAAGTCACTACAAACTACTTATAATACTGCAGCCTTTGATACTTGCTAAATAATCACTGATAACACTGCTGCTACAGCAACACTACGATCAACCACGTTGGGTTCGGCCGGGATCGAACCGGGAAACGAAACGGGCAGACTACTTACTGGGTGTGTTTATCATTGTTGTCTTTCATCACCATGTCATTGCCGAAAACTCTTCTGACCGTGTCATGAACCTCTCCTTTGTCGCCAGAGCTACTGCAGACTCCAAACATAGAGCGAAGGACGTTCATCATCGAAATTTAAGCTTTTCTGACGAACAAAATGAATAAAAGCAATGTTTGTCAGATAAAAGTTGTATACAAACGTGCATTGAAATGAAAATGTCAATGATTATGTCATTTGCCAGTTTAATTTCCTTTTTACAATTCTGTCAATTTGTATAATAAAAATAAGATTTATTTATGTATATGGTAAAAAGGTTATATTCTAATTAACTGTTTCTGGCTTTTTCGGATGAGCCACCACAATTTCGCCAATATCACGTAGACCGATAGACTATATCAAACGAAGATGCAATGTACCGTGAACAGAAAGTCGGTGGTTGTGAGTAATTTAATCAAACAAAATATTATGTATATATACAGGGTGTGTAATGAATAGATAATAAATGGTACCTGCGGGTAGAGGACGTTGTGTCCGTTTAGAAAAATATGTTTTCTGTTTAGTTTAGATTTCGAAGGACTTTTGTCGTTCGGTATTCGAAATATTCGACATTTTCGAAAATGCACACTTTGCTACTCTTTTTGATGGCAAAATTCCAACAGAAGAATGTTTTTCAATCTGTTTTCTGGATAGTATTCCTGGATAGATGCGCGTTGAATATAATTCACTATATTTCCAGCATTTAAAATAAAATAAATTACTTTTAAAAAATAACGAATTTAATACACATGTAATCTTTTATAATATAAAAATGAATCGCAAAATGTGTTGGTAAGCGCATAAAGGCCTATTCAAACCTGGGCGTTATTCGCTACCGCGAGCGATAGAGCATTCCGAAAGGGTATGCGTTAATTTCACTGTTCACACCAAAACGGTAGAGATATTCGTTGGCACCGGATAGTGGGGCGGCGGAACTAGTTTCGCCAAACAAGAGAAAATACCGCCTCACTAGGCGATACAAGTTTCGCTGCAGTTACGGAACTTCATACTATTTACCCATCGAGTTCCGCGTGGTATTTTTCGCTACCCACAGCGGTAGCGAATAACGCTCAGGTCTGAATAGGCCTTAACTTAACAACGCCTTGACCAATTTGGCCAATTATTTTTTTCTACATGTTTGTTGAAGTCCAAGGATGGTTTTTACGAGAAAAAATCGAATAATTGCCGGGAAACCCCTAAAACAGCCCTTTTCTTTTTCCCATACAAACGTTTTGTAGAGTCAATTTGAACTTTATTGCTATTCGATAAAGTTCATATTAAATTACAAGTACTCACTGTTGTCTAAGCAACGTAGGTGTGTTCCTAACGTCAAAGAGTAAATTTGCACTTTATTACCGCTGCACAAAGTTCAAATTCAATCATATCCATCAAAACAGTGCATTGGAGGATTTAATGTCGCGTTCCGAAACTAAGCGTTTTCGAGAATTTCAGAGCTGTGAGGTAATGACGTTTCTGCGGCTTTGATCTCTGTTGGCATCAATGTGCGGATGCTATCTACAAATGGCAAAGGTGAAGGTATTCGGGAGCGAATGTGATCTGCATGTCGGTGTATTTCGTTTCCTCTTGGCGTTGTAAGAACGTACGAGTACTTGCCCTTACTTGTAACTACAGACTCTGCTTGCCATTCTATGTCTTGTTGTGTCCTGACGTACACACTATCCCCTGGTGCAAAAATAGGAGTCGTTGACCAAGTTATTCAATATTATCTTTTATTTGTTGATATTGTATCTTTCTTCTCTTGTCTCTTGACTCCCTTAACAAAATGTCATCCTTGACTTGAAGGTCCTTACGAGTCTCTCAGCTAATCCATTAGTACGCGGATGGTAAGGTGAAGATGTAACATGTAAAATGCCTTGCCTTGTACAATACTCTTTAAATTCCGTAGATGTGAATTGAGGCCCGTTATCAGATACAATGATGCGAGGTGTGTCAAATATGCTAAATACGAGTATGTCATCTAAAATTAAATTTAAATGTCAAGTTGTTATGCGCTTCATAAGTCTTATCTCAATCCATTTCGACAAGTCTTCACACAATACTAACCAATAGGTATCTTGGAAAGGCCCTGCAAAGTCAATGTGTATACTTTCCCACACATGTTCTGGTATAGACCAAAAAAACGAGAAGTTCAGGGTTGTGTGGTACAATTTGCCTGACATCGATTGCACATTTGAACAAATTTGTCAATGTCTTCATCTATGGATGGCCACCATACGTAAAAACGAGTGAGTGCTTTCATTGCTGATATTCCGGGATGGTCTCGGTGAAGGTACTTGGTAAGAACTTTGTGACGTAAGCATTCAGGTATAATCATTCTCCCTTGCCACAAAATAATTTTGTTCTCTACCGAAATCTCGTTGCGTTTTCTGAAAAACTGTCTCATTTCACCACTATATTCTGAATCTCGCCAGCATGTTTCTAAACATTGTAAAACTTTTGCTAGAGTAATATCCTTTGCTCTTTTTTCTTTCACCAGATCTTCAGTAAGATGTAAATCAGAAGTTTTATTTTGTAAAAGGCGTATTTCGATTATGTGTACACGACGTTCTGTTTGAGAAGGAAGGGTCTCAATGTTGGGTAATCGAGAAAGACAGTCAGTCAAAATATAATTTTGTCCTTTCCGGTAATGTATATCATAATTATTGTAACTACCAATTATCAAGACCCATCTTACAAGTCTGTTATTGGCCAACTTAGGAAGATTACGCTGAGTACCTACTATATGTATATAGGTTTATGATCCGTAATTAGAGTAAATTTTATGCCGCGTAAGTATTGTCAATTATAATATAATTATTACTATTAATTACTAATACTGTCAGTATTAATTAATTACTTTTTAAAGAACAACGAATTAACGAATTAATGAATTAATTCTAAAAACTGTAGAATATTTAATCAGTTTCAAAGTTATATATGAATCATTCATTTACGTAAATTAAAAAAAGTAAAATATAAAATTTTCAATTATTTCTTGCCAGTTTAACTAATCATTGGGTTAGCCCAATGATTAGTTAAACTGGCAAGACGTCAAAATCAAAATCAATTTATTTGCATAAATATGGGTAACAAAGTAAGTATCATATTTAATCGGCTCGCCATATTTCACCATTATTGGTATGCAAAATTTTAATAGATAATATTGTTATAATTATTAATTTATACAATACAATTTTAGTCATTTAAATTATTGATCAAATATAGTAAACCACAACAAACTTGACAGTCACTAGCACTAAGCCATGGATGAATATAATAGCTAGCGAACACTAAGCCACCCAAAGTACAATAGTCATTTTACATCAAGATATACAAGTAAGATACATCAAACTTACATATTTTATGTCATATTGAAATTAAATGTCAAAAATTTATTCTGTCACTAAAGCTCTAAGGAACAGTCATTTATACATTCTTTTATTGAATAATAACATTTGTTTCTAAGAAAACTAAACAACTTCTTTTTAAATGTCAAGACAGTCAGATTCTAGTATAGATTTAGGTAAACGATTGTACAATCTCGGAGCCATGCCAAAGATACCTTTATCAAATAATGCAGTTTTGTGTGGAGGCATGCATACTTTATTTTTGTAGCGTGTACTTCTGGGAACATCATAAAGATTCAGATTGTTTCTCATAAACACATCAACTTCATAAATATACAAACATGGGAATGTCAAAATACTAAGCATTCCGAAGTGAGTTTTACACGAATCTGTTGGTTTGAGATGACAAACAGACCTTATGCACCTTTTTGCGCTTTAAAAATTGTTTCTCGCTCAGAACAATTTCCCCAAAATATAACTCCGTAGCGGAGGGTAGATGTGACGTGTGCATGGTAGGATGTGAGCACTGTTGGTTGACTTGCAACTTTGGATAGCATGTATAAAGCATACGAGAAACTACTGAGCTTAGAACACACGGATTTCGCATGTGTTTTCCATTACAGATCAGAGTCTATATATGCAGTCCTAAAAACTTTGTTACAGAAATTGATTCAACATGTTTATTTAAATATACTATTTTTGATGTCATATTAATGTTTTTATTGTAATTGCTAAATGTCATTAAATAACTTTTGTTCAAATTAAGATTTAGATTATTAATGTCAACCAACTGTTTATCTTATTCAAAGCTATATTAATATCCGGGCAAAGTGGTTTATGATTTTCACCAACGAAAATGACTGTACTATCGTCAGCAAAGAGAACCATAGGGTTATCAATAGGAATCGTCAGACAAGGACACGCTACCAACGGGAGCCCTACCGTTTTTTACTAGCTACCGCCTCTAAGGAAATAGCTGCCCTAATCATAAGAGAATAGATCTCAATTTAGCTAAACAAAAAATATTGGTACACAGTCTAGTTAGTAAGTTTAAGGCCTCTTTTTATATATATATAATATCATTGGTGTAAGGTCTTTGGTTAAAGATGTGTCAGTTTCTGATAGTCAAAAGCACGCAATGATTTTGACAACGGCTCGGCGTTAGAGTCTGCATGTCATCCATCTATCTTTGTTGTTCAGCCGACTGTAGTCGAGCGATTCCGCCATCACCACGGAGGTGAAACACAAGTTTAACGGTCTTGAGTGAACCAACCGCCCGTAATATTTACATGTTATTTCTAATAATTAATTAGTAATTAATTTAACCAATAATTTCGCCTATATATCCTCGAAGGGTAAGCAGCGGTGTTTTCAACGCCTATATGTTTCGCCATATATGTTTTTGGTCATGTAATCATGTAACAGGGGGCGAGCCTATTTCCATCTACGGGGCACTGTTCCAGTCTCCGGACTGTTATTGAGAACGTTTTTGTTTCTCAGAAAAACCCAATAACTGTCCAACCCGGGGATCGAACCCATGACCTCGAGGTTCGAAAATGGCACTTCCACTACACCATGACCATGCGAGCGAAGCCGCTGGCGGGTCAGCTAGCTATAATATAGCTGACCCGCCAGCGGCTAATATATATATATATATATGTATATAAGGTGTATGTACCACCGCTGATACGAAAATAGGTATTTTATGTTATTAGGAGACGGTAGAAGCACGAGTTCCTCTTGGTGTTAGGTGGTAACCTCTGCCTAGAACAGATACAATATTTTAAATTTTTTTTACACAAAAAACATTTATGTTCACAAGTGAAGACCTGGACTGCGCCCATCACCCTGAGACATGAGGTTGTTAAGTCTCATGTGTCTGTTATTTCGCCGGTACGCTGGCCTTTAAACCAGAACACAGTAATGCGAATATTATTACTGTTTCATATTAGAAAAAAGTATGGTCGGCAGTACTTCCACGGACGAACTCGTGCACAAAGAGTTCTACTGCTTTTAAATAAAAAACATTGGTTACACTAACTACAAGATGTTCTTAGAATAAAGTGGTGTGAGATAGGCGGGAGAAAACGCCAATGACTGTAATAATTAAAACATAGCAATATTTTCATATTTTTTTCTAGATTTGCCGTTAAGTGCTCGTGAGATTAGAGAAATTTTAATGTTATTTGACGGTTTAACTTACGCGATAGGTATAGTCGAATATCTCGACCGGTTTCGTGACCGTCCGGGCCACTTCTTCATGGAGTACGCTAGTAGCTAGTACTAGCACGAACGCAGCCGGGTGCGCAAGTACTCCATGAATGATATTCAACTATTACCTACCGCGTAAGTTAAACCGTCAAAATAACATTAAAATGTGTAATACTTACGAAAGTTTCAATCAAGTTATTAGACAAATAGTATAAAGTCAGTTGAAATGTTGTTCCGAATAGTGTTTTCCTCGTTCATAAACCTACAAAACTTTTCACTACAACTTGACTTAATAGTAACATGGCTTACAAAAAAGTGGCTGTGAATTATTGACTGACTACAATGTTTATATTCCATAGATTATTTTTAATTCCTAAACAGTATTATAAAATATCCTTAGATATATTAATTTAAGCACCATGTGAAGGTTGAGACCCCAACGAGGCTCAGCCTAAGTCTTGCAGCACATAGGATCCTTACCTACTCGTGGCAACAGAAGAACTAAGTAAAACGCAATAGAAGTATGCAGAAGTGCCTTAAGTTATGACTGGAATTGCACTACTGTTAAAACGTTCTAGGGCGCAATCTCGTTTTTAATTGCTTGGAAGCGCTCCAAGGCCTCAAAACAATGATATATATTCAGCGCACCACAAAATTCCCACCTAGAATAGCTTACGATTCACTTTTTCTCCAAATAGCAACTTTTTTGGCTGTAACGTGAAATTAGTGGCTGCGATTTTCGGGTTGTGACTTTTTATTGTTATAGCGTTTATTTTCCGCACTGGTGGAAATTTATGGTTATAGATAAAGACTCACGCCCTGTTTTCTGTTTTAAAAGATGTCTGTTCTGAATCTTGAATCTAGAACGACTTCTAACTGCTATTTCCCAATTCGACATCGTTTAATTTATTAATTTATTTCCGATTCGTGGCATTTCGCTTTTCTAACTAGACACTTAAAACGAGTTACAAGTAATAAAAGTATCACTCGTCTGTTATATTAATTTCTGGTTAATGTGCCAAGCGTCAAGTGGAGAAATACGAGTAAGTACTTTTTTATAGTTTGTCCAACGAAACGAACTACCAAGCGCTGAGCGTCATTGCGAACATCCTGATGATGGCCGCATCCAGCTCGGAGGTGCCAGGTACGCCCTCTTCCTCTGCTCCCACTCTTGGAGCCACCACCGCCGTGGGAGGGGAAAACTCTGGCCCTGAACCACCGGGGAACAGTGCCTCGACTACACACCGGAGAACCAGAGGCTGCATTGTGCTGACGTTTGGGGGAGCCCAAGGGCGGAGCTTTTGTCTCGCCAACCTGTACAGCCGCCCCTATGGGTCTCGTTCTAGGGACTCCAGGAGTTGACGCCAGGCGTCGCTGATAGGCTATGCAGAGGGCTTTGGATGCCTCTCCGTAGGCCGCATAGAGGGCATCCGATTCACCCGTCTCCTGGCGCATCCTCCTCCGGTAGCGCTGTGATCGGCGAGGGAGCCCAGCAATTTGCTCCGGCCACTAGTATACCTGGCGCCTGCACTGTGGGGCTCTGGCACGGGGCATGGAGGCATCGCACACATGTGGTATTGCCTTGCACAGTCCTTTAGCTTCCGCGTCCAGGTCAACTGGCTCTAAGAGAGAGGCGTTCCATGCCTGGACAAAGATCACAACAAACTGCTCATGAGGCAAAGCACAACAAGCGCAGGGACTTCGCTATTCGCTATCAGTTAGCGACACCAAGCTAGCGTCGCGTCGTCGAGCGGCAGATGACACTGTCGCCCGACCGCAGATCAGTAGTGCCGTTTGCGGGTACCAATCTACATAGTAAAACAACTGAAAAGCTTTTAAACTAAACCTTTCGTATCGCTTTTCAAATGGTTGATGCCATCAGAATCTGCAGTTGCCGTCTGCAGTCGCGTTCGAAATCATGACTGCAGCGACATGAAGCGATGTGTCGCGGAGACATGAATCGACGACACGTCGTCTGCTGCTGCTACGTGTAGGCGGCTACCAACTTGCACCTTTAGGTAGAAATAAGGTTCAGGAAGACATCATTAAGTTGCTATGGTTGAAAAGGTTGAAAAGACTACCCAGCACCCAGTGAGGGTAGTCATCGCGACCTGCAACAAAGTAAAGCTAAACACATCGCAACAATAGCGAATAAAACGTTAGATCAGTCACGCACCGAAATATGTAACGTGAATAGACCACACGTCACCAACACAGCAACGCCCACAGGATCGTCGTCATCACCTCCAATCACAACCAACATCAACGAACAAATTGCGGCACTAACACAAGAAATTGCGGGTATGGGACGCCGCTTCGAATCGCACTTAACCAGGCGGCAACAAAACCAGCAATCAAGACACCCAGCACGCTCGAACTCCCGCGCTCGTGTAAATCAAAAAAAATATAAAGCACAAAAAGCAAAACCTGGAGAAACGAACTTCAAATGCTTGTAGGTACCACTACATTTACGGGGATGCAGCAACTAAATGCGGTGATGTACAATGTGCAAAGAAAGCGTTAAACTAAAGTCAGCACCAACCGTGGCGAGCGTTGGTGCTGGCACGTTTTGTCGCCAGTGTGTCACGGATAAATCAACTGATGTGCATTTTCTAATCGACTCAGGGGCGGATGTCTCAGTACTCGCATCCACGAAGACACATAAACCGGCATCCGACTATTCCTTGCACCGTGCACGCTGCTCAATACTTGGGCCAAAAAAACAATCACACTCGACCTTGGTCACAGACGAGCAATACACTGGACATTCATTTTAGCGGACGTAATCAATCATAGGAGCCGACCTCTTAGCCGAGAATCAACTGACGATCGATTGACATGGTAGGAGGTTGGTCGATAACGTTACCGACATTTAAGGACGCGCACAGATTTCACCAGAAAACAACGAAAGTATCAGCACAATAAACACCACCGACCCATATCATTAAATATTAGCTTGGTACGGAGACATTACCAAACCCGAGTCATTCAAAAATACGCCTAAACACAACGTGGGACTCCGCGCAACTAATTATTTATTATTAATTACGGATGCGAAAAATACCTGCGCCAGCGGGGCACTCCATGAACAAACAGACTGACAACTGCAACCATTAGCGTGTTTTTTCAAAAAACTTACCGCAGCACAAATGAAATATAGCACATACGACAGTGAACTTTTAGCTATATATCTCTCCATTAAACACTTTCGGTACTTTTTCGAAGCGAGAAAACTCACCATACTCGGACCACAAACCATAATCTTTCGCATTATCTAAAAACGAATCAATAAGTGACTCACCGCGACGAATAGACAACTAGACTTCATTGCACAATTTTGCAAAAAAATCGCGTAGGTAGGTACATAGAAGGCGAACTAAATAATTTAGCCGATTTTCTTTCACGAATTCAAGAGATAGAGTTACCTCACACTTTCGCTTATGAGGAAATCTACCAAAAACAAAAAGAAGATAGAGAATTAAAAAATTACAAAACAGCTCCAATCTACAATTCAAGACATTTACCGTACCATATTCGAAACACGAACTTATCTTCGACAAAACAAATAAAGCACGCCTATACCTACCACGTGAATTTCGAGAGCAAGCGATAATAACCAATCACACTTTTCGTCATACCTACTGGCATAACCGCAACCTTGACGCCTTGTAATAGATAGATACCTTGTAATAGATAGATACTTTTGGCCAAGTTTTTCAAAAAGCGAAAATACAAAGACATACCGTGACTCCACTCGGCAAATTCGAAAAATCGACATGATTTTCACATTGCCATATCGATCTCATTGGGCCATTACCATCTTCACAAGACTTCTCACTACGAATGACAGAGTAACAAAATGGCCGGAAGTCATCCCAATTAAACACGTATCTGCGGAAACTGTAGCGGATAAGTTTATCGAACAATGGATTTCAAGATGAAGAATGGTTGCCCAATCAAGGTCACTACGGATCAAGGCCGCCAGTTTGAATCGCAAATTTTCACCCAATTAACAAAAAACTCGGTATACAGAAAATACATATAACAACATAAAATCCGAAAGCCAACGGAAAAATTGAAAGAGTACACCGCACAACTAAAGCAGCTACTATGGCACGCTGTACAGAATCGAATCAATGGGCGCGGGAACTACCACTGGTCCTGCTAGGTATGAGATCAGCTGTGAAAAAGGACAGTGGTTACACCCCCGCACAAATGATGTTTGGACACAACGTACGATTACCTGGAGATTTCATTACACCTACGGATACTTCAAAGTTTAACAATGCCAATTATACCGAATTCACAAGAAGAATAATGGATACGTTGACTTCAATAGTACCTAAGTCCAGAGTCCATAATAATCATAAACAAACATTAATACACGACCTCCAGACCGCAGAATTTGTTTTCGTAAGGCAAGAAGCTCACAGGTCCCTTACGCCACCTTATTCAAGTTCCTTTAGTCATTAGTAGGGGAAAGAAATACTATACTATTCACATGTGTGCTCGAGTTGTCGTTATTTAGATCGACAGGCTCAAACCCGCTTATGTTATCGCTAGTGGTTCTCACGAGTCAACCGACACCGCAAGGCCTATTTTGCACTCCTCCAGAAAACGTATTTTTCAGGCGGGTTTAAGAAGTTGGAGCAATCACTAGGTCAAGTGTATTGAGCTAAAAGAAGACTATGTTGAGAAATAAATCGCCACTTTTTCAAAATGTTCGTTTTCCTTATGTTGGCTAAGTAGGTACTTATCGGACCACCCTCGTATATTATAATTAGATTATACTGGAACAGAACCGTGGGGCTATTAAGTATCTCAGTTGCGAACAAATGTTGATTAAAATCATGGAAAATGGCCGCTCTATGCCACTGTTGTCAACTCCAGTCATCAACTTACTAACATTTTTGCATAATGGAGTTGCCAGAAGTGACATAGAACCGCCATTTTTCAAGATTACAATCAACATTTGTTAGCAACTGAGATACATAATAGTCCTTCCGATGTGACTTAGAGACCTTAAAAAAGAGCATATTCCCTTCTTAAAGGCTGGCAACGCATCCTAGAGACCTCAGGTATTGCAAATGTGTGTGGGTGACGGTGATCACATACTACCAGGTAATTCGCCTGCTCGTTTGCCTCTATCATAAAAAATATATTTTGTCACTGTTATCCATCTATCCCATCACTATTCGATTAGTGGATTCATGGGAAGGAACCCGTGATTGCACTGTTTCACCGTTGTATGGATTTGAGGACCTAGAGTGCCACGGGCCCGAATTCAGTTTCCGTGGCCCAGGGGTGTCCTCCGAGGGGGTCTTGAGTCCGGAATAGGTCGTCACTAGGGTCACTACACTCAGTATCGTTTACCTTTAAAAGGCCCGCCAGTGCTACGTTGGGTCTGGCACGTTTAAGCGCTAATCAACGCAAATTACCTACTTCATCGCTGGGTACGATTTAGAACTGACGGTATATTAATACCTTCAGACCGCTGCGACCGCCGCATATAAATAATAATAATAATTTATTAATGCATTAAAATGGTTACACATAACAATATTAAATTATGTTATAACATTGAATTACAATATTGGAGAATATTGTATTAAACATATCGTGCAATAGCCGCCCCACTAGGATCCCCTGTTGGCCCTTGATGGAGCGGCTATTTCTCTTCCCTTGTTGGTTTTAAGTACTTATAAAAAGTAAATTTTTTCACAAGTGTGCCGAGTATCGTGTAAATGTATATTCATATATATATCAGATGTAAGTTTATAACTAATTTGTAAATACTAGTTTTATATTGAATTTCTGGACTGATTGAGTTTAATTATACATACTTGATA
Organism: Selenia dentaria; assembly: GCA_917880725.1. Classification (NCBI taxonomy): domain Eukaryota; kingdom Metazoa; phylum Arthropoda; class Insecta; order Lepidoptera; family Geometridae; genus Selenia; species Selenia dentaria. The sequence goes on from OU862897.1 coordinate 18,069,009, forward strand.
CAAGAATACCTTCTGTTTCCTTAAAGTTCCTTGCAGAAATCCACTGAACTATGTTATTCTTACAGTGAGATTTATTTAATAGTAGATTAGTAGCCAAGGGCTGTAAGGCATCTATTGCAGTCCGAGATATTTAGGCGCACGAGCGCAGCCTATAGTTCGAGGGTGCAATTGATGCTTACACCCGAGCTAACTACTCTGCTTTACATCTCGATTGTGAGGTAAGTAGTAAAAACCGGCATTACAAAAATTAAATTGATGACTATTATACTCATACGAAGACAAGGCTGAATAGCGAAGCGACCTCTTTTGTCATTGGGATGAATGCATGATGTCTATTGCCAGTATGATGGTCAGATGTACGCGAACTTTTTGAAAGAGTGAAGTGTTTTTTTTTATTACTTACCGCCCTAGGGCTTTTCTAGCTACATTATTACCCTAGAGCGCTAATTGGTCACCTACAAGCCCCATTAGTGTTTTTTTTTAATTACTTACCGCCCTAGGGCTATTCTAGCTACATTATTACCCTAGAACGCTAACCTACCGAATATGAAAGATGTAACTGAATATTAGTGATTTTATTTATTTTATTATATGATTAAGGTCCCAGATATGAGTAAAACCTATGCAAAACTTGTTCTAGTTAGACAAGATATCCACTTTAGTCGGCGTGAACCCAAACCAAACTGAGAGCGGTGCAGTTTTATGAAATCTAAGAGTAATTGCATGACTTCGCTCTAACCAGATATCTCTCCGAAAAACCAGTTAATTAGATATGCAATTTAATTATAGTTTAATCGTAGCATTTGTGCTACAGTGCATAGGCATAGGAACTAACTAAACCGCATGCAAAAAGTTCACTTTCCACCTTTTTTGAATAAACTAGCGCCACTACTGAGGGACGTCTTTTGTGAAACTGACTGAACTCTAGTATGACGATAAACCACAGTTTTAAAAGACTATTAAAATTTATTGACGATAATGGTCGCTGGGTGTGACGACCGCTGTGCCAGGCTGGTAGATTAGGAATATGAACAAAAGTTTAAAAAAAGTTATTTAAATTCTGCGTTTATTTAAAAACCGTCTGAAATATAAATACACCATTTTCAAACATTAAAGTAATGATAAAATTGAAAAAGACCACATTTGTATTGAAAAAGTCATCATATCATACACATACAATATAATTATTTATTATATATTATTATATTTATGAAATTCTGTTTACACATACACAGGAAGATAGTTCAGAAGACAATAATCAGTCAGATATAATAAATCATACTAATTAATTAAAGTAATATCAATAATTATGATTATTGTTTGTATAGGAATAGGTCGCGTCACACAACTTAAGACCCTTAATTTAAAACAAACTTGAAATTTAGCAGCAGTTACATATAACATTGAAATTTATAGAGAGAAAAATTCACATCCTCGGACGGGATTCGAACCCGCGTCTTCTGACTCTCCGAACCTCGGTGGCCTAGTTGGTCAATGGCGTTTGACACGGAATCAGAAGACGCGGGTTCGAATTCCGTCCGAGGATGTGAATTTTTCTCTATAAATTTCAATGTTTGAGATCGCTAAGCAAGCGTTAGTGCTTTAAAAAAATACTATAAAAAAACGATTAAAAATGTTTTAAAATAGCGTTTTATCGTGAACAGTTAGTTAGCGGACCGCTGTTTCTGCGTGATGATGTATTTTTGTATTTTTTGATAAGTACCTTTTGTTTCACTCCTGTATTGAGAATAGCAACATTAAAAGAGTTAATGAAATCGCTAAAGTCGTTCTCGTGTTATGGGGTGACGAAATAGGGATTCATTTTTATATAGACACTAGCGACTGCCCGCGACTTTAATCGCGTAGTAGGCTCTGCCTTCGGCCTTGCTATAACCTCCCATATTTTAATGATTTTTATTTCATAAGAGGCAACCGAGGCTCAAGGTCCGAGCATCGAATTTTAACTCTCTATCTGATTTAACCATCTCTATCTACATGATTTTGAGGACTTGTATGACGCAAAGTTCGTGTAACTTATAAGACTTATAACTGGTTTCGCTTACAATACAATTTTAATCATATAAAGTAAATATGATTACAAATAACATGTATTGACAACTCCGTCACCTGACAGATGCCATTTCACATAGAATAAAACATAAACGGCCTTACTTATAAACGCTGCTTAAATATATAACGTTATTTAGTACGGCGCAGAACAGTAATGTTATGCGCTCTATTAAAAAACTCAAAAATCATTTAAAGTTAAGCAGCGTTTATAAGCAAGGCTTTAAGTTTTTCCCAAATATCTCCGGCCATTAAGGGGATTGCATAGCTAGCACTTTCCATACTTAAAGAAATAACTCCTTTCTACCTCTTCACATTGTCCGATTTCAGTGATTTACTATGCCCGTACGTTTTGATTTTTTCAGTATTTCAAAGTACCATATATTTCGTGTTTTAGAACTTAAAAAAACTGAAAAAATCATAACATACAGGCATAGTAAACAATGTGATGATCACATGAAAAATAAATCACTGAAATCTGACAACGTTAGGAGGTAGAAAAGAGTTATTTCTTTTAGTATGGAAAGTACTAGCTATGCAATCCTCTTAATCCGTCCAGCTTTTTTTCTGCTGTGTTTTCACCAACGAGCAGCATTGAATTTGTATATATACAGATAGAAGATAAAACACATTTAATACATATTATTATCTGCCATTAATCACAAAACGACACATGATATAAGCTATAAATAATTATAGTTTAGTAAAATTTAATCCGGATACACAAAGTCAATTTTGCACACATGTCTATCGCGCAAGTTTATAAATTATGAAATTCAATGTGTAAATGTTTTTTGTCTTCTGCTACTTTTCTAGTATACAGTTCTTGTCTACATTTACTTCAAATTTATAGCCGATAACGCATTTTACAATCTAAAGTGCGTCATCCGGCTCCAAAGCATCATTCGCTGCACTGAAGCCACCATCTGATGGAATTACTTTTCTTAAAATGAAACATATGACGGTTAAGAATAAATTACAAGGTTTTTACTTTCTATAACATAATGTAGTAATTACGATGCGTAAGTCTTATTCGAAGTCAAAATGAGCTTGCTCTTCTTCATGTTCTGACGTTTTACTGTCATCTTTCAATAACTCTTCAGTTTGCAGGGATTCACTCGGAAGCTCACTGTCCGCGTCTAGACAGTCAAATATAAGCTTTATATCGTTGCTATTGTAGTCTGTTATTTGGAAGCCGGGTAGATTATCAGATACGTTAATCGCGCAATAATCCTCATGCCATTTTTCATTTACTTTCTCCATAGGATTTTCAAATTCAACTTCATTCGGTACTGCGTTTACTGCATCATGCACCCACGGATAGTTTTCTGTGAATGCATCGCTTTCTTGTGGATTTTTGATTTTGGCAACATTTGGTATATTTTCTATATTGGAAGAACTGAATGGTACCTCTTGAAAATCTTGCAATGGTGACGAACTTTGTGGAAGAAATTGACTTTGTTGAATGTTAATGCCTTCTCCATCCAAACTTGAACCGATAAAAGGTTGCATCAAATTTTCCAAAATTGTCGTCAAATCTACATCGTCTATTACAAAATGTTTACTATTCGTAAGATCGTCACTTATAACAGAGTCTATGTCTTGGAGACAGTTCTGTGGACTGCCAGGTTCGGTAATAACACTGTCACTTAATCGAAATGATTCCAAGTTTATTATAGAACAGGGGGTAATATGAAGTGGGGAGGGCGGGTGTTAGAACAAGTCATAGTTGTTGACGTCGTCGAAGGGTTGAGATTGCGAAGTGGGGCGCGCCGCGGCGCCTCCCGGCCGATACTGTTGCGGTTGCTAAACATGGAATAAAATATTTTATCAATATTCATTTAAATACAGAAAATATCCACAACGAAATAAAAATAGACGTGATTGTAAGTTCCAACCACATTATTTTAAACAATCTTACAGGTGGTCACCAAACCATATGTAATATATATATGTAAACCACGTGAGGTAGAAAAAATAGGTATAAAAAATCCTCGAAAGAAACCAGCTTGGTTGATACCAACGTGTTGTTAGATATTCCGCCTCTAAGGCCGTTTGTCCACCGCCACCGTCACCGGGACGTCAACGACAACGAGATGACGGCGCCGATTTAGCGTCATCCCGTCCACCGATATATCGCTAGTTCGGCGCTACTGCTAGAACTCGACCCGAGATTGTGACGGGCCGAAGTGGCGGCAATACAAAACGTGAGATCATACCGGTGGCGGTGGACAGAATCGCGATATAGATCTCGGCTAGAAATAATCTCGTTCTCGGTGACGTCCCGGTGACGGTGGCGGTGGACAAACGGCCTTACAAGCAAATACCATGTTCATATATATCATTATTATTATATATTTTCAAAAGCGTATTTCCGTTAGTCGTTTTATTCACTGTATCAAGGAAGAGTTTTTTTTTTTAAATTATATATATATATATATATATATATTTATAGTGATTTAGGCATAATTATTTTATTTTCTTTTACTTTACTTAGTAAATTTTATTTGTGTCTGTGTGTCACTTAGGCCTTGGCTGAAAATCAGCGCTGTAGGTTCGCCTGCAGCATTATGCTGAGCCAGGACCTTTTTTTGGGCCGCACATGACAGCAATTTCTTTTCTTTTTTATGTATTGTTTACATAATATATTTTATAAATAACCTATAATATTAAACAATGTTAATAAATATACTTATTGTAATGTAGTAACTAAGGTTATTTGTATTTTACCTACTTGTCTTTGCTGTATTATTCTACATTGCTTGCTGTGGTGTGGGTTGATGTCCAAAGTAACATTTTCTTTCTTTCTTTCTTTCTTTCTTCATATTAAAAGGGCACCGAACAAGAAAAAATACTGAATGAAGAGGTCAAAAGCGCAGTAATGTACCGCGTAGTTCTTTATACTTTAATCACATCCAATCAAAGCAAAGGTACAGTAATGCACATCGAGCTAAAGAGGGAGATCATCGGCTAATGTCGGCTTGGTAGAGCGTTGTCTCTGTTACTCAGTGGGTACATATTTAAGTTCTACTTGGTATTCTGACTGTTAAGAACATTTTACTCCTTCTGCAGCTTTCTCACTCGCACCTTCCAAAAGGTATATATATACAAAAATATTGGGAGTGCTTTGGAAAAATGTTGTCCAGTAATTATCTGCTACCGATTTAGAGATGTACGCGACAGATTATTTTGTTTTAGATATTTATTTATTACTTGCTAACTCGCCAGCGATTCCGCTCCACCCTCTTAGAGGTGAAATTTCCTTAGTTGAAGCTTACAATATATAAAGCATCAGCTGCCAAAATTGAAAGTTTGTAACCCCAGTGGTTTAAATATTCAGTAATTGAATGAGTTAGTCAGTGAAAACGTTTAGATTTTTTATCTGTAAAAAAAGTTGGAAAATATGAGTGAAAAGGCTGCAAAAGGAGCAAGCATTTATTGGCAGGTGTGGTATTTAGTATCAGGCGATAAGCTTGTAGTCGCATCTAGACAACACAATTAAAATAATACAGTGCTCTGCTTTTGATTGGGTATATGCGTCGCCGTGTCTCTTCTGGGACAAGAGAGCCGGATATATGGCTTACTTTGTTTTTGTAGAGCGTTGTCCCTGTCACTCTGAGTACTCTACGGTATATTTAGTCTACAGCTTGTAGCAACTGTTGTGCCTATGGTTTTGCATCGTACTGACACTCCAGCTGAAGAATTTTACCTCGACCTGTATAGTACTAGAGTTTGTTACACGAAAGATGCCCCTTAGCTGTGGCGCCAGTGTCTATGCAAAAAAGCTGGAATAGTATGTGGCTTAGTTAGTTCCACAAAAAGCCATGGGTCATCTTTCGTGAAACAGACTATGTATGTACCACGAATTTGTATAAGAGCCTGTATTAAACCTTGTCCTCTTCATTGACATGTCACCTCGATGCGTTCGAGACAACCTGAAATGCTTATATCTTGTATGTGTTCAATGATAATGTAATGTAGATAGAAATGAATAAGGCATTATTTACATTTGATTTTAAAGGAAATATAGCATGCAAATTATAAAAGTATGGTACATGCATTGACATAACTAATTTAGTAAACATGTTAAATTTTTATGTGTCAAAATGTCATCGGGCATTATACGAGCAAAGTAAGTAAATATCTATAAGTAGAACGTTTTCCCTACTAGCGTTGATTCACGCAGTTTAGCGCGAGACGCGTGTAGGGATGTCAACATCGCGTCTTTCTCTGATTATATGTTTTATTTTTAGTTTCTAGTATTTAAAATTTTTGTATTTCATATTCTCATTGTGTAGTTATTAAACTGAATAAATGTATTTTCTTTCTTTCTTTCTTCTTTCTACGAAAAAATCTTCGATCGAACAACAGAAGACATTAGGTTGTCTGGAAGAGATCTCTCTGAGCGACAAGACCGCCCATTGTTACATCTAGTTTTTAGCATTGTTTTATCTATTAATAAGTGATAAATATGGTGTCTCTATAAAGTTTTATCTATATATCTATGACAATGATATTTTAAAAATGCCAACCCTGACCGCTCGGCCTCTTCCCACTTTTGTCGCTATTTGTCACGAAAACGTTCTACTTACTGGGGGGCCGCGCGCTGCAAGTAGTTTGACACGAGTGTGATATTATGTCAAGGCATGTGAGAATAAAATTAGTAAAGAAAAAGTGAGTGAAGTGAAAGCATTACTTAGCGTGCGGTAGGTATGTCGTGCGGCGTTCACATGTGAGGTCGCCCGCCGCGCGGCGCTTGTTGCTGCTAGAAACATACGTGTGCGCTCAGCCTTAGCAATGAGATAAGTAGGGCTGTCACAGGCTTACAAGTTTTTATTTTTTATTGAGATTATAAACGTAACATAAATTGTTAGATGCTCTCTTGCACGACATTAATGTGACTTTGTCTTTATAATTTCCGTACAAATAAGTCAACTATTAATTCAAAAAATATTATTTACTTTTCGGTGTTCTGCCTTTTTAATTAGAGACAAGCTGCTCTTCGCGGTTTCACACGCGCGGTGATGGCTGATGATGATGATGAATCTTATATATGTTACTCAGAGTGAATGTAGCTTTCCAATGGTGAAATAATTTTTGATGTCGGTCCAGTACTGAGCCAATTCGTTACAAACATACTTACATACAAATATTTCCTCTTTATAATATTAGTATAGGTTTGTAAGCTCAACAGTATGTTGTTCACGGGTTAACGTGAATGACTGAATGATGTGAATGACTTCTAAACGATCCTTTAGGATGTCATGTATTGTTGCAAAAATCAAAGAAAGTATGCTTTAAAACGCGCGAAGCGGCAAGTAGCGCGAGAGCCCAAAGGTAAACTACTAAATTCGCCTGCCCGAAGGCGCACCGGCTTAAAGCAGCAAACACGCTTAACGTATGAGACGTTGCGAGACTTCTGGCTAATGTTAAAAAAGCTGCCTAAGAAGCGAGCAAAACGTAAGACGCAGACAGTTTTTAACCGACTTTCAAAAAGGAGGAGGTTCTATGTTCAACTGTAGGTATTTTTATGTATGTTCACCGATTTCTCCCACATATGTAGACCGATTCTCAGAAAAAAAATTCTTTATATCAAAAAATATACTTCAGAGGTGGTCCCATTTAAATTTCATCAAACTCGTAGGAGCGGTTTTTGAGTTACACTCAAATGACTCAAAAAGTGTTTCGCCTATCTTGATGATATCCTTATTGATGGTGAATGACAATCGATGCCGTAAGTAGCAATGGTCACTAGAAACGGTGAAAAAAAATGTTTATACTTGAAATGGAACTGAATTCAACACTAAAAAGTGTACAACAACTTGTTGAAGTCGATACCATTCGTACAATATTGTGATAATAGGCTTTTGAACTATCATGGTACCAACTTCAACAAGTAATTTCATACTTTAAAAAGTATTGTGTAATAAGTAGTAAGTAGTGTTGAAGTCGGTTCCATTCTTTAGTAAAAATAAACCTTATCGGCCTTATTAATAAGCTTGTAGTAAACCCGGAGTAGTTAAAACACCTATCTGTCAATTTTTCGCTTGCAGTAAATGTCACTCGTGAAAGCAAGACAAAGCATGTTACGTCTAATCTATGTTTACGCAACGTTTATTAATAAAGGCCTATTAGTTTTAAATGTAAGTACTTCACTTATGTTACGTTGAATTAATTCTAAAAACTTGGAAGCCCCCAACGCGAATAAAAGAAATACAAGTCTCTAAATAGTGAAAAATATTTTGAAGTAAGCGAGATGGAAATGGTGGTTACAATGGGAGTATTTACATGGTGATTAATGACGAATTATCTATTGGTATGGAATAGCAGACGAAAGATGCATCTGTGGAATAAAATAAAATAACAATACCTTATCAAAAACAGCCTTACAGATAATTGTTGTACCTGCTAGTTTTGGCGGTCGATATAGTTGTAAGCATAAAGCTGTAGTCATCGTACAGCGCATCTCAGGAAACCTCTTTACCTCTAGTTCTACCCGCAGAGTTTGGCGCGGCTTCAGAACTCTAAGCGCATGGAGGGTAGACGTAAGGAGAACCGTTTCAGTGTATGAAAAAAGCCTTCCAAATCACGCCATAAGCGCTATTAAATCAACGCGAGATCAAAATTGTCTGAGCGGCGAATGGTAGGCGAATGTGAAGTCGTAAGTGAAGTAATTTCCGGACTTACAGTGTTATTATTCTAACATTAAATCGTCGTAAGCGTCGTGGGCTTAGTGTCTACTTCTAAGCGAAGCGAAGCCGAAGGCCGAGCGTGCTTCTAAGTGAAGCGCGGTCGAGTTTTGAGCCCACGACGAAATAGAAGCCTTTATGATAGACGATAGAGACGACAGGTCAAATTTGCTCGCTTTGCTTTGTCTACCTACCGGTCCAATTTCATTAGCACGCTGACAGACGTAATCGCATTTTTGATAATGTACCAGCAGTAATGATAGACGTCAGCATCGTAAGCGATAAAAACGAATAACGGACCGCGGCATAAGTGCTCGTGGAAATGCTTTAAATTAGGGTGGTGTCACAGTGGTAGCACCCAAAATTTATTAAGTAGAGTAGGATAGCGATACACACAAGGAAAAAAACTTCCTCATATTTGTGGTGCATATTATGCAAAGTTTTAGTAATTGTTTAAAAAATCAATACTTGAGAAAATTTAATGTGCGAAATTAGAAAACAATAGTTCATCGACAGAATGATATTTTTTTATAACTCGGCTAGTAATATATATTATATAGCATTGAGCTGTCTACGACTGCTACATTCCTGCCATACCCTTTCTCTAGCCAACGCTATTGTGGAGGATTTTGAACCGTTCTTTACAGCTGCAGCTGGATACTTTTTCATTATACCAGTCATCAAGTATCCATAGTATAGGCTCTGCCTAGTTTGGGAACTGAAGACCTGGTGTCTCCACAACAGATCTTCAGATCACACACTAGGTTTGAAAAAACTTGTCCACCATATACGAGTAAGACGTTTCTCCTTACCTCTACCCTCCCGACTATAATGGACGTGAGCTAGCATCACAGATGGCGTAATAGTCACTGTTCGACTAGTATAGTAAAAAACTCTTTGGCTGAGGTAATCATGCCAAGCCCAAGATAAAACGATTCATGCATAAGTGGAGGAGATTTGTTGTTTTCAGATCCGTATTTTTCTAACTAGTGCAAAGCTTACTTGTAATTAATTTCTATGATGAAAGACAATATCATATAGAAGTTGTCGAATTATAAACCTGTGGGTGTGGGTCTAGCACGAATAACTGCGTAAGTATAACGTACCATATCGTTCACGTGACGCAGTACAAGCTGTTATTAATCTAGGGTAACTGTGACACGGGCAACTCATAGCTTGTACGACGACGCGTGACGCGTTGACGCTTACTATACGAACTCTTTTTCGCAAATTCTTTGTCCTACGACTTCTGGTTACGAACCTAATCAGTCACAACTTATTTGAAATATATCGCCTATTGTAGTCAAAGCATAATTTTGTAATAAAAAACTATTTACATCCAAATTAATAAAACAGAAACTGCGTATGATTTCGTTACGTGCAAAATACGACGACCCGCACAATTAATTTCGATATAAATGCGAGTTGATTCAAGTAATATCATTTTATTGGCAAACGTACAAACTGTACGAGTCTATTAAAAATAATGCTTATTTTAAAAACTTATACACATCTATTGCTTGGAGCTATATACGAGTACATAAAAAAAACAACTACAATCTGACAACGTCACTATATTCTGTAAATTTAATAGATACGTACAAAATTAATTGGATATAGACAAAGTAAACTTTACAAAGGCTACGTTCCGGTAAGCGCCGTCAACGCTCACAAATATCGCGCCCCGGTTTGCCATTCCCTTTGGTTCCAATGCATAGACCGTATGGAACCCGTGTGGAACACTAACGCCGTCGAGAAATGCGCACCAAATTTTCTGTCGAAAATCGATTGAATCCTACATTTTGATGTTTGACAGTAACAGCTCGCAACGACCACGAAACCCACCTTCGATCCGTGAGCGTTGTGGTCGCGACGTGAACGGTTTCGGTGACGTCATCGATGACGTATCCAGCACGCTCACGATGATCGTAGGCTTGTAAGGGGACGGGTGTGCGAACCCCGCGAGTGATTTCGGCTCATTAAGGACCGTTTTATACCTGCTGTAGAAGATGCCTAAGGCCAGGGTTGGCGGGGTGCATGGGACGCATGAGGCGTGGGAGAGGGGCTGCACCGCCCGCTCCCCTCAGCTGTTGAGCCAATTGCTGCTGCAGCTGATGTTTACGTTGCTCCTGGAATGAAACGCGTATTGTAAACTTAAGGCATTCTATAATAAAATAAGGTACTGTTGACACAAATTATTTTTTTTATAATTATATTAAGTTATTTACTAATACTGGGACTATAATAATCAATAAGATCTATAGTGCGAGTCAGTTTTACAATAAAAATAAATCTGAACTCTTCATCTGATAAAGAAATTCGTTTCCCAATCACACTTCACAGTAATAATATAATTAATATAATTTTATTATACGAATGTTTGTTACATAATCAGGCAAAAACGACTGGACGGATTTGAATGAAACTTGGAGTGGAGATGGTTTGTACCTGGGATTAACACAGGTTTTTTTATCCCGGTTCCACATATAGTTCCCGAGGGATCAAAATTACCTTATTCTACGCGAACAAAGATGCGAGTGGATGAAGCCGAAAAATATGAGTGTTTACCCATATTTAAAATATACCGGCTGAAGGTATAGTTAGTTAGTAAAATGTTTGATTAACTACCTTGTACGAGTATCTTTATATGTTGCAAAAAGGCATGTGCAAGATAAATTTTCAGATATGCTGTACCTATTATAGCTTATTCTGTAAATAATTGTTATTTTAATGGCAAAATGTGAAAACTATTACCTACTTCTGAACTGTATTCACATTTTATGCACACACTATGCTATTCTATTCTTACCATAACGCCAACCTTACCTCCAGTTGCTTATAATGTTGCTCTTGTTGTTGCGCAGCATGAAGGTGCGACATGATGTCCATCTGACTCTTGAACTGCGCTTCCTGCTGATGAGCCGCCTCCAGGGTTTGTTGCAAGTTCTGGATCCGCTCCAAGTTCTGCTGGCGAGCCGCCTCCAGTCCATCTAGCTGATTGGGACGAGGGCCTTTGTTAACTTGATTCGGCATGCCCCCGGATATCATCATGCCCTGTAATTACATGGGTTGTGTGATGCTACCGAATAGGCCTATGCAGGTGTTGTGTACGGTATTCACGCACGATGTTTAGTAATTCGATTGATCTCGATCAGTGTCACATCATGAACTTTATTTCGTTGAATATGAACATTTTCCAAAAAAAAATTACTGCATTAAATTTAGTTAAGTGTACGTATACATTAGTATAATTTAAGTACAACATCATTTTTAAGAACTTGAAACTGAATAAGATTGATAAGACTGATTGATTAGAGGTGTAAGCATCTTATGAGTAGAATAGGATTGGTTGTTCTGACAAGTGTGCAAATATCGTTCTTAAAACACGTATATTTCATTTACTTTAACATTTACTCAAATAATACTCGAATGCGATAGATAAACACAATTTACATTCTGAGTATGTATTTAAATGGTAAAATGAGGCCCCGTAACACATTAAACAGGTTTAACTTTTAAAGCATTCGTCGTTAGCACACATCGCAACAACAAAGAAAAAAATCGTATAATATTACACCTGTGACATCTCATTTTTGAGGATGACGAGGAAAACCCTAAAATTGTCATCGTTGATTTATGTTTCTTATAATATAATGTATATTATAATGTAAATTATAATATAATATAATGTAATCGTGATGGATTATTAACCGTTAAGTGTTCGTAGCTGTGCACGAGTGTACGCAACGCATAATATCCAAGTTGGAATTAGTATTCACGGGATGTAGACCAGGATTTTATTGATTTTACTAAGCGGTATCCGTAGTAAAAGAGTGTGACTCTTTCACCGCCGTTTATTATTATTCATTTATTTTATTTTCTTAAGTTTACATTTTTATAATATCTTAATTAATCAATATAAAATTATTATAAAAACCTAAACCTAGCTTTCCGCCAGCAGCGGGGCAGGGCCCAAGCTACCGGTGGTCAGGGCTGCAGAGTGAGGAACCTCCTGACGACGCGTGCCGTGTCAAGGAGTACTGCCTTCTGTATCTGACCCTTAATCCAACCATCAAGCCAGAGCCTCTTGAGATGTTGGTCGAGACTCTTTGCTATAAGGCCGTTTGCCGAAACAACTATCGGAACTATGATCGTTGATTCCACATCCCACATGGCGGTAATCTCGTGGGCCAAGTCAAGGTACTTGCTGAGTTTGTCCTTCTCGGCTTTCACGAGGTTCTCGTCATGCGGAATGGCGTAAAATAATAATAACAATAATTATTATTTAGTATTAATTTTTTGCTTTACTACCGTTGACCGTTTTGTCTGATCTTAGATAACTTTGAACTTTTTTCGCATCTACCCGCATGTTCATTCTATCCCTGAACAGTGCATGTAACTGTGCCGAAATATCGGGAACTACAAAATGTATTAAATCGTGGTCTATATCCCGTGAGTACTAATTAAGATATACGGCCCGTGCCAATAATTTACCTATCGTCGGTTTAGATATTTGACACTATTTGTATGGAAGTTATGTCAAATTCCCTTTTTTTTTTTTGAACACCTCGTAGCGGAGCTCGACTTGGCGATCTTAACCGATCAACAAGTTAAGCAACACTTGCTGCGGTCAGTACTTGGATGGGTGACCGCTAGTGGCATTATTCAACTGAGCGCTTCCGTGCTTCGGAGGGCACGTTAAGCCGTCGGTTCCGGTTGTTTGTCATAGGACAACAGTCGTTAGGCTATTTTAGAGGCCTTCGGCCGGCCTGAAAACTTCGACATGGGTTGGCTACTAACCTACACCAATCCGTACTGGGCCCGCGTGGCGAATTATGGCCCAACTCCTCTCTGAGAGGAAGGCTCAAGTCCCAGCAGTGGGAACAAAATGGGCTGATTATGATGATTTTGATTATGTCAAATTACAAGTTAGTAAGGAAATCTGTGAATAAATAGATTATTGGGATCGGTCCTAAGTTAACAATCGCAAAAGTCTAACAACAGTGAGCGTATGTTACTTATTATAATGTTAATGCTTTTTAAAAGGTTTTAGTAAAGCATCCACTAACTTACGACAGGGCATTAAATTTATGTCATTAGATAACATTGACGGCTTTAGCAAGGGACGGGCTGAGAAAACAGTGTTTGTTGGAAACTGTGATCGATTTTTTTATATTACCTCGCATTAATGATGAGAGTGTGAATAAGTTATAAACACTCGTGAATAAGTTATCAACACAATACAATACAGTTGTCTTTTTGAAATATACTTAGAACCATTCCCAAATATTAAAAATAAACGCATCTAGAGTCGGCGGTTTTTAATAAACCCGGGAAATAACACCCCAACAATTTCCAACACAACAATATTATGTATTGGCTTGTCAGTGTTTTTATCGAATGCAAGGTTTATTATAAAAAATCTAAAAGCGCACTTAATTTCAAAAACTTAAACAAACGAAACTAGTTCAAATTGGCACGAATTAAAATTGATACTTACAATGTTGTAGATGTTTTCTTATGTTTATTGTTTCCTCGCAAGTCGGAAAATACTACACAAGTCTCAGCCGATATTGACCCCTAGAATAAATCCGATAGCCCTCACCTGATGCTGTTGTTGCATCTGAGGTTGCACCATGCCCTGTGTGGGCGCATTCAGCTGTGGCACCACTTGTCCCACTTGACCCACCTGGCCCATGCCAGAGGACATCCCACCACCTCCCATCCCGCCTTGCGATGGCATGCCGGGCTGGGACATGCCTGATGAACCTGTTGGGATATTTTATTTTACATAGATAACAAGCAGCTTTAGTTCACGACATAAATTAAGAATAATGAAGTAATATAAGCCTTAAATAGTTTTCACTTATACTCAAATTCAAATTCAAATATATTTATTTTCAGACTCAACAAGATCCATATTATTATTATTACATTGTTTTAGATTAAGATAAAATCACAAAAATAAAATTAAAATTAAAGTCAAACCGAAAGAACAAAAATTTATTAAATCTACTATATAAAAATAAGTCAGGTTTTCCTTCCTGACGCTATAACTCCAGAACGCACGAACCGATTTCCACGGTTTTGCATTCGTTGGAAAGGTCTCGCGCTCCGTGAGGTTTATAGTTAAGAAAATTCAGGAAAAAATTAAAAAGAAAAGAGGGAAAAATCTTTTTTCACATACAGCGCCATCTCTGATACATAGCATATACTACAAACCAATATTTTAAGTAGATGGCGCCAAACAAAATGTTACATAAAACGAAGCCATCTGGTGGCAAAACGGAGTTCGCAGGGTTTGCTAGTTAAATTATATAAACTATTAAATGCATTACACCATATTCAATATCCTGAATCATGATACGAGGATCTTAATATGATGATGCAGAATAGGGGAGTCAAATTGATCAGTAACAGCCTTCAGAATGGTGTTGCTACTCGCGCGCGTCCTACTTAGCAGTGAGGCAACCTTTTTTTCGCATGATGGCCGCGTAGCCATCAGTGTGCGCCTCTGCGAACGTGGAGGATGCACTACAGAACCGCAGGAGCCGCATCAGCATCCTGAAAGCGTTATTATATTGAACCCACAGAGCGTTGAGGGACTTCTGCGTGTATGCTGTCCACAAGCTACTGCAGTAAAATATTTGGCAGTATGCTTGAAATAATAATGTAAATATATAATAAATAAATATAATATAAATTATAGAACATAACTATACAAGTGTCCTTTGGAAACGCCAAAACTCAATGAGATCATTTTCAATGAGAACATGTTTACCTATAAAAGTATCGTTACTACTGAGTTGGGTGTTAATTAAGAGTCTTACATTCAAAGACATACAAAAGCCTACAAAATAAAAATTTTCGTTGCGATATTAGGCATAATATCAATAATATTATAAAATTACTAGCTGAGCCGGCAAACTTCGTTTACTTAAAAACCGTATACATAAAAATCGAGATTAAAAAACAGCGGTTGATCGTAGAAGAGTGTAAATTTGAATTTGTATGTATTTTTCAATGCTTAATCATACTAAAATAAAAATAAAAAAAATGTCATACATATAAAATTTTTTTGGGGTGGATCACCCTTATAGTTTATAGTTATGAAAAATATATGTTAGCCGATTCTCATATCTACTCTCAGATACACACAAAATTTCATACATATCGGTCTAGCAGTTTCGGAGGAGTTGTTTAGTCTATAAACTAGTCAATAAATATTTAAAGAAACTAAAATAATACAATGAAATAATAGGTACCTATAACATGAGATATCATAAGGCTAGTCACAGGTAATATATTTCGCCATGGAAGCTACGTATGTAGCTTACCACATAATAGTACATTGTTCACCGAGAGGAGAAAGTGACCGATTACCGTCGAGGGTGTCGTTAAAACACCCGAGATCGGGAATCGCACTTTCTCTCGAGTGATACATAGTGCTTTATACTACACCTACGAGGAAAATAAAAAACTAAATCTTTACTAATTGAAATTTATATTGAAATTGTTGCAGTTAGTGAAGCTTAATGTAACACTTTTTCCATTAATGTTTGTTTGAGATGTTTGCGATAATGTAGGAGGAATAACTCGCTGTGCTGTTGGCACTGCGCTCGTAGAAGGCTGTGGTGCCAAAGGGGCAACTGGCTGCTGAGGGGCATCTGGTATCGCCGCGCTCGTTGATGGTTGAGGAGATGAGTGTTGATGCACATTAATCGATCCCGATATTTGGTTATTGTTTCGTGTTTTGTTTTCTACGGAATTCTCTATGTAGCTTTCTGCAACAGCGGACGATTTCCAACCACCGTGACGTTTTATTGTGGTTAAATCAGCACCAGTATTGGCAAGAATAGTCGCTGAAGTTCTGCGAAAGCAGTGGCCAGTGTATTCTAGTGGATTGAGTAAATTAAGGTACGAAGCTATTTCTCTTGGCACAGTACTTATTTTGTTTTTCCCAATTACTTGTTTCGTACATTTTTTGTTTTTATATTGTAGTAAAAACCGATTGGTTTTGGGGTCACTGGGGCGAATTTCGTTATATTTCTTCACTATCTCATAAAATAAGCCCGATATAACAAATGATCGCTGAATTTTGGTTTTTGTGTTAGGAATATTGACGATTATTCCATTTTCGAGGATTTCGATATCGTCTGTTGTCATATCCACAAGTTCTTGCGAACGACAGGCTCCATTTACTCCTAAAATCAAAATAACCTGTAAACAAAAATATCAAACATGAAAACCTAGTAGATTTCTACTCATAAATAGGTACGTAATAAATTTTAAACCAGTGCATTTTGTTCATAAACTTACCTTCATCAACAAATATTTGTCATCTGGAGCATTCTGCAAAAAGGAATAAACATCCTTTGTAGTAAGTTTTGATTTCTTACTACGGAATCCCTCCGACTTTCTTTTCAGAAATGCTGTAAGTTTTTTGTATTCTTGAATATTTATGTCGTTTCTTGTCAATATAGTACTTTTCAACATTGAGTACATAGACCATAACGTACTTGGTTTGTATTTTTGCGCTTTCTCACTGAAATAAGCTAGCAAAACAGTTTCAGAAAAATATGCCGCATTTTTTCACTTTTCCATTGCAAAAAATCGTCATAAGTTTTATTATATTTTTTAATTGATTTCTGTGGTAAAAGGTTATCAATCAGTATTTTTGCTGTTTCCTTCAACTGCGGCGGAGTTAAAAAATCTTCATCATCACTATCACTACTTATCATTTTGATAGTTTTATTTTACTTTTCTACGAAAACTGAATCCTCAAACAACACACAAATTGAAAATGGCGCCAATGGCGTCTGCAATTTTCACATGTTCTTTTTTCAAATTGTTTGACACCATCCAACACACAGTGGTCAGTGTCATTTTGCGAACTTGGAGATAAAAACTCACTGTAAAAACTTTTTGGCTTTTGATATTTAGGTTACCAGCGCATAGTCTTACCCAAAATTAAAAAAGAAAAACCATGTAAGAAATGGATTTTCATACACTTTTCTCTCCCGCTCAGATGCGTTTTCTCGCCGCATATTTGTTCGATATGCAATGACGTACTTTCTACCGTAAATTTGATAAAGTATCAAGGTACTTTCCGAGCAGGTGTAGTATAATAAGTATTTATTATGTGGTATTATTGGATTATTTATAAATATTAGTTATTTGGATTTATAATGCTATTCCCAGTCGGAATAGTAATTTATTTAACAATTTTAGCGAGAAAAATACACATTCTCGAGTCTTCCGATAATCCGTGATCCGTGTCAGACGCGATGACTAGGCCACCGAGGGTCGCCATCCGATGGTGCCGGTCTCCCTAAGTAGGCGTTAAGTCATTTATTTTAGAAATCAAACAATCAATCAATATTTATTAGAATTTAAGACCTGACTGATGACAGACAAAGCAGAACCTAAACCGCTGGTCGTAGAGACTTGAAATTTGGAGGGTGTTTTTGTATTGGTGGGTAGAGGTGTACTAAGAGTTTTTCGAAATTCAAACCCAAATAAAAATGTTGTTCTTTAATTTTTTGACAAAGATGGCAAAGGGACTAAAAAGAAGGATGAAACTTTGTATGGAAAATTCCTTGATTTTAAACTTCTTGGTGTAAAAATTTGTATATAGATGGTCATTTAAAAAACACACTACGCGGTCGATGTCGTGGGCTAGTCTAAAATAAATGACATTGAATTAAATTGGTAAAAAAGTTTACCAGCCATAGCTGCTTGTGGCATGTTAGGCGGCATGCCGCCAGGCGTGCTCACAGTCGTTGGCAGCTGCTTGTTGATCATTTGCGATATCTTCTGTTGCTGAATTACCTGCCAATTGAATTAACAACCTTTGTCAAATCAAATCAAAATTATTTAGTGCGTTAGAATGTAGGTTTAACAAGTTTTTCTAAACGAATAAAAGTTTCATACACTCTAACTCATTCAGAGGTGTGCAACATTCTTAATCATATATTAACAATGAAAAATTTTATATTGATGTCAAGTTAAAAAATATAAGTGTTCAAATTGGTAATATATATATATATATCCCACTAATATTATAATTGTGAAAGTTTAGATGGATGGATGGATGCATGGATGTGTTTGTTGCTCTTTCACGCTCAAACGGCTAGGCCAATATTGATGAAAGTTGGTATGGAGGTAGATGAGGCTTTGGATTGACACATAGGATACTTTTAATCATCATCATCATCATCATCCATCACCATGCTGGTGAAACCGCGGAGCGCAGCTATAACTATCTACTACACCCAACACATAGGCTACGTTCCGGTAAACCCCGAAATCACTCGCGGCGTTCGCACATCCATCCCTTTACAAGCCCACGATCACCGTGAGCGAGCTCGATACGTCATCGAAGACGTCACCGAAAACGCTCACATAGCGACCACAACGCTCGCGGATTGAAGATTTTCGCAGTCTTGTTGCGAGCCGTCACTGTCAAACATCAAATGTTTAGGATTCTATCGATTTTTGACAGAAAATTTGGCGCGCGACCAGGTAACCGTTACGTTTGGGTTGAACATTGCTAGCATTGGTCCATAGCGGTACGCTTAACCGGGGCGCGACAGTTGTGAGCGTTGACAGCGCTTACCGGAACGTACCCATAGTACACATTAAAGAGAAAAAAATTTATTGACCTCGAGCTACAATACACCTAATGTAGACATTTATTTTTATTTGTATAATACAGTAATGCTCACCTTCCGAAGTCTATCGACGAATGTAGCCTGGTTGTTGGGTATGAAGCCCAGATAGGCCTTCTTGTCGGGCGTGTAGAGGAGAATCAGAACTTTGATGTCACATTGAGGGGGCGACGACATCGGCGAGAAATGGACGCAGCCGGCCTGGGGGTTAACGGGGAAACGTACGTTATATCCAACTTAGGATAATATATAAGGTCTTTGTTAATTAGTGCACATTATTGTACGGGGCGCTTTGGAATAGATAACTATTAGGGCTGCCACCTCTCCGGGATTGACCCGGAGTCTACGGGTTTGCATGGAACATGCCCGGGCTAACGGGTTGAAAATTGATATCTCCGGGTCAGACCGGGCGGTGGCACTGGTAGCAAAATAATTGAAAAAAACCGTCTCTATAAGCAATGCTTTTGTTGAACGCTTCTTTTCTTTAATGGGAAGTTTGTGGCCTGACGAGCGAAACTGCTTGAAGGCAGAGTTAATCGTGAAGATAATCGTGATAATCGTAATTACAATTTGAAGAAACCTTGCCTAGAAAAGATTCTTAACGAATCCCTTTAGAATGAAAAATATAGTTTTAGGTGTCAAGCTGGCCCAAATCAGCCTAAACTAGCTAAGTCATTTAAATTAATTTGAAAAAAATACTACCTTGTAATAAATAGCAATTTACTAAGACATTTTGCCTTAATTAAATAATTCACACTAAAAAAGTTGCATTTTAATTAAAAAAACGATATTTCTAAAATCTCCGGGTCTATTGTTTTTGAAAGGTGGAAGCTCTTACTAGCCATGAAATTTAAAGAAAAAAATCCAAAAGACTTCCATTTTTACTTTGGTTAAAATCAGTTATTGGAGTGTAACTCAAAAAGTATTGGACCGAATTTGATGAAATTCAAATGTGACCACACGGGAAGCACTAGCTTTTTTAACAAAAAAATTTGAAAATCGGTTAACCCTAATGAAAGTTATGAGGTAACAAACATAAAAAAAATATACAGTCGAATTGAGTACTTCCTCCTTTTTTTTGGAATTCGGTAGAAAACAGTAACTACCCGAGACATACCTACCCACTTAGAATAGGTACAACGACGTTCGCGAATGTTTACACAGCTGAAATCTATGCCTGAACCTAGTGTCTATACGACGGTACGCCCGGGCGGGGCAACGTCTGACTACAGCTTTACCGTACTATCTTTGCTTGGCACAAAAACACAAAGCTGTCAAAAAATAGTAGTTACTCACAAAACCGTTGACCATGACCTTGGTGAGTGCATCGAGAGCCTCGCTGGGCTGCAGATGGAAGAGCACGGACTTGCTGTCCTTCAGGTACTGCCCGCCGATGGAGCTGATCAGCTGCTTCGGCATCAGCTGCATCAGCAGCTTGTTGGGCCACGTGTCCACTTTCAGCTCCGGCTCGATGTCTTTGGTACTAGCTGACACCTAGGGAATCCAAATGTTATATTGTCTTTTGTACTAGCTGGCTCCTAGGGAATACAAATGTTATATTGTCTTTCGTATTAACTGACACCTAGGGAATACAAATGTTATATTGTCTTTTGTACTAGCTGGCTCCTAGAGAATACGAATGTTATATTGTCTTTCGTATTAGCTGTTAGTCTATGGTCAAGGCAAGTATGGAAACTAAACTCAACAGTACGGTTCAAATTGAACAGTCAGTATTAGAATTAACAGACACTCTAACAAAATGCTACGAGCAAGCGTGCCCACTGTCCCTGCCGCAACCCGGTAAAGGAGGTAACAGGGGTTGGTCGCGAGCATTGGAAAAACAAAGGAAACAGGTACGAAGACTATTTAACAGGGCCATGAACACATACCGGGATGACGACTGGGACAACTACAAAAAGGCAAGGTCGGTATATAAAAAACTGATACGTTCCAGTCGCAGAAGGTCATGGCGTAAATACACTACTAACATAGAGTCAAATGCACAGGCAAATAGAGTTAGGAAAATAATTGCAACTAACTCTAACCGAGACATAGGCTCACTCAAGAAACATGACAACACTTACACTCACTCTGTAACAGAAACTAACACTCTACTATTACAAACACACTTCCCTGGGTGCCACATAACAAATGAGATGAGATGGTGTGAAGAAACTGTGGTGTCACCCACGAAAGTAGATTGGACAGTTGCTCAAACCGTGGTAACGGAAGATAGAGTTAAATGGGCAATCAGAACATTCTCTCCATACAAAGCACCGGGAGTAAACGGTATCTTCCCAGGCTTACTCATATGGGGCGAGATACATATATACAAAACCTTACTACAAATCTTTAGGGCATGCATTGCACATCGGTATGTACCGAAAGCTTGGAGAGAAGTGAGGGTTCTATTCATACCCAAACCAGGTAAACGAGATTACACAGATGCTAAGGCCTACAGACCCATTAGCCTAACATCATGCCTACTAAAAACACTAGAAAGACTGAGTGATAGGTACCTTAGAGACAAGGTACTGACGGAAATACCAATGCACCCAGATCAACATACCTATAGTTCAGGCAAGTCAACAGAATCGGCACTACATAAGGTAGTGTCTAAAATCGAACATAACATTCAAACCAAGGCGTTATGTCTAGGTGCTTTCATAGATATTGAAGGAGCCTTTGACAAAACCAGCTTCAATAGCATCCGAACAGCACTACTCAAACACAGGGTTGAAACAACACTAGTGGAGTGGATCATTAACATGCTTAAGTCGAGAGCCGTACGGATAGATCTTGATAGTTCGACCAAGGGAGTGGTGGCACGAGGCTGCCCACAAGGTGGTGTACTGTCGCCGCTACTATGGAACATGGTCGTGAATGATCTCATATCCAAACTCAACGCACAACGGTACTTCACGGTAGGCTATGCTGACGACCTTGCGATTCTCATACCTGGCCACTTCGCGAGTGTGGCCTGTGATCTTATGAATAACGCACTAAAGGTTGTCGAAAAATGGTGCATAGATAATGAACTATCAGTGAATCCTAACAAAACAGAACTTGTGATGTTCACAAACAAGATAAAGCTCGGCAATTACACTTTACCGAGCCTGTTCAAAACGCAGCTGAAATTGTCCGAAGATGTAAAATATCTGGGAATAACATTGGACAACAAACTTAACTAGGCCAAGCACTTAGATAACAAAATAACAAAAGCCAGCATTTCTTTTTGGCAATGCAAACGGATGATCGGTAAAACATGGGGGCTCAGCCCAAAAATAACCATGTGGTTATACAATACCGTAATCATACCCTGTCTATCATATGGGGCTCTTGTGTGGTGGCCCAGAACGACACAGAGCACAACCATCGTAAAACTGAAAAAATTCCAGAGGCTGGCATGCGTGGCTGCAACGGGATGCATAAAAACGACTCCTACAACAGCAATGGAGGCTCTTTTAGGAATCACACCGTTGCACCTACACATCCAGCAAGAAGCCGCAGCATCCGCGTTCAGACTAAAGGCTTTACATCTCTGGGAAAAGGATAGTCTGTCCCGTCACACAACCATCTTAGACGAAATAGCGACAGGCAATCCAATCATGCAATCAATATACGACAAACAGCACAAAGAATACTTCTTCACTAAAAGCTATAAGATACAGTTACACGAGGAGCCTAGTGATAGCTCAGGGCTTAAGGAAGTAAGAATATACACAGATGGCTCTAAAACTACAACTGGCACCGGCGCGGGTACGTTCTCGGATGATCTGAACATTCATATAACTACACGCTTGGGTAAGTATAGCTCCATCTTCCAGGCGGAATGTGTGGGGATGATCCAAGCGGCAACAGCAGCACTAAGGAGGAAGGTAACTGACTTTAATATCAGAATACTCTCCCGACAGCGCTGCAGTATTAAGAGCCCTACAACGGTACGATCACTCATCAGGGCTAATCAAACAGTGTCACAATCTACTGGAGCAAGTAAGTAAAACCAACCATGTCACACTCCAATGGATAAAGGGACACAGCGGATCCAGAGGCAACGATGCGGCAGACGAGTTAGCAAGGAGAGGTTCCAACTTATGTCCAAAAGGACCGGAACCAATGATCCCGTTACCATTCAGCCAAATCCGAGCATGGATACGTGACACAACCAAAAGAAAACATCAAGACTACTGGGCAAGTATCACAGATTGCAGACAGTCTAAAGAGGCGTTCCCGAAGCTCAACCCGAAGTACTCTAGACAACTCCGCAATCTGAAACGTGACAAACTACGACGAATGGTCGGTCTTGTCACGGGACACTGCTCACTAAACAAACACCTGTTTATGTTAGGTGTTACAGACAGCCCCCTGTGCCGAGGGTGCCTGGAGGCAGACGAAACGGCCGCGCACGTCATCCTGGAGTGCAGTAGCGTGGCGTCACAACGGGCAGAACACCTCGGAACACCGAGGACCGTCAAGGAGGCCTGCACCGGCATCAGCGAGCTGCTGGCTTTCTTCGACGACATCGGGTGGCTGGACTAACGCGCACCACCCGACATCACGCACAAAGTGCCGCATCGAGACGGCATGGGTGCGGAAAACAGCCCGCTGACCAAGTACCGCTGACCAAGTTCGTATTAGCTGACACCTAGGGAATACAAATGTTATATTGTCTTTTGTACTAGCTGACACCTAGGGAATCCAAATGTTATATTGTCTTTTGTACTAGCTGACACCTAGGGAATCCAAATGTTATATTGTCTTTTGTACTAGCTGACACCTAGGGAATCCAAATGTTATATTGTCTTTTGTACTAGCTGGCTCCTAAGGAATACGAATGTTATGTTATCTTTCGTATTAGCAGACACCTAGGGAATACAAAAGTTATATTGTCTTTCGTATTAGCCGACACCTAGGGAATACAGATGTTAACACAGTGACAACATTCAGACAAGACACCGTCTTGATATATTGTCTTTTGTACTAGCTGACACCTAGGGAATCCAAATGTTATATTGTCTTTTGTACTAGCTGGCTCCTAAGGAATACGAATGTTATGTTGTCTTTCGTATTAGCAGACACCTAGGGAATACAAAAGTTATATTGTCTTTCGTATTAGCTGACACCTAGGGAATACAAATGTTATATTGTCTTTTATACTAGCTGGCTCCTAGAGAATACGAATGTTATATTGTCTTTCGTATTAGCTGACACCTAGGGAATACAAATGTTATATTGTCTTTTTTACTAGCTGACACCTAGAGAATCCAAATGTTATATTGTCTTTTGTACTAGCTGACACCTAGAGAATCCAAATGTTATATTGTCTTTTGTACTAGCTGACACCTAGTATCCAAATGTTATATTGTCTTTTGTACTAGCTGGCTCCTAGGGAATACGAATTTTATGTTGTCTTTCGTATTAGCAGACACCTAGGGAATACAGATGTTAACACAGTGACAACATTCAGACAAGACACCGTCTAAAACTAGTTCAAAACTACGATAATTATTGATATATCAGGCTAACACCGCCTTTATTAGTCTTTTTATAAACATATAGTGATGTGGATGCTTAACTTTGTTAAGAGCGGCCATTTTTTAGATTTTAGTCAACATTTGTTAGGATCTAAGATACATAATAGCCCTGCTGGTAATGCTTTTTTTTTGCATTGGAGCCTCCAGTTAAGGAAAATATTGCGTTCATTGAGTTCACACAAAGCACCTCGTTAACGCTTCACCGTTAGCAACAGTGTGCGCACACGCACACATAGACTTTGTAAAGTGACGGCCAATGCTCTGCCATTCGGTCGACGATCACACCGTTAGACACATTTACTGTATATTATACTCATTACTCATATTTTCTACAATACAACAAAGTACTGTTCAAGATCGCTCTTCATTATTTAACTGCTCCCAACACCCAATCCTAGACAAAGCCTCAATGGTCCACGTTTTATAAAAAGTACTATGAGGAAATCTTTAGTCCAGCCCCCGCTATATCCAACAGATGAGTAGAGCCTTACTTGACAAGGCAAATGCTTCGTGGTTTTCTGCTGCTCTCCAGGTGACTTCCCCTTCTCCATCCACTCTATGACCCCACTCCAGATGTAGCTGCGCTGCAGGGCCGCCTGCGGAGCCCCGGGGGCTGTGCTAGGGCCGGAGCCCGAACTTGTTGCAGTTGGAGTCACCATGCCCGGCATACGTTGTAGGCCAGCCTGCGAACACAACGTATTCTACTTTACTTTATACTTTAGTTCGCGTTTCACTGTGATGCCATCTATTGATATTATAAGCAACACTACGAACGGTTTTACGATACATAAATAAATGTCAAACACATAACCCTCTTTTTGGGACTCGCCGTAGCTGGGTAAAATATATTGATACGTGCTTTGAACTATTATGTATCGAATTGGCTCAAAAAGTACTGGACCGATTTCGAAAATTCTTTCACCATAGGAAACCTTCACGGACAAGTCAAACATACTCGAACAAGTATTTATATGAATTGTATATCAGTCATCAAACCTGATGACTACCACCCAAAAACTGTTACAGTTTTTGGGTGGTAGTGCCACGCTGAAACCTCACAGCCGAATGGGCCGGCACGACCGGGGAAGTACCACACTTCCACATTACACCGACGTGAAGTAACATAGCTTGCTATTGCGTTTCGTCGGTTTCTGGGAGGTTCCGGAGGCCCGATTCCCCCCTTCCTCATTCTCCCACTCCTTTCCCCCTCCCCTTCCAACCTTTACCCTTTCTATCTTTTCCTTCCTCAAAGGTCAGCAACGCTTCCTCGAGATCTCTGGTATTGCGGATGTCCGTGGGCGACAGTCTCACTTACGACGACTTCATCAGGTGAACCGCTTGCTCGTTTGCCAACCTATCCCATACAAAAAAAAACACAATACCTGTCCAGGATGTGGAGGTGGATAAGAAGGCGAAGCCAGTTGCGTCAACAGTGCAGAGTTCGTAGCGTATAGCGGCTGTCGCGGTGGTGGTAACCAGTTGCCGCCGCGAGCGGGGCCGCGGGTGAAGGGCTGTCCTCCCGGGACCCGCGGTGGGGCGGGGGGACCGCCTCTGCCTTGACTGAATAAAAAAATGAATGTCTGTAAAGTCGGTTCACGGTCGATAATTTTACTTGATAACGTCATTAGACAAGCTGAACGGTAACTTTGTCCAATACAGAATTTTCTATCTATCTATCTCACAATCTAAGAATCCACTAAGGATGAAATAATAATTTTGTGGCTTCGTATCCCATAGATCAAGCGAGGGAAGCCGCTGGCGGTTCAGCTAGTAAGATATAAGCAAATATAAATATTCTACCGCACACTGAAAAAACTGAAACCTTGAACTTCGAAGGTAGGAACACTATCTAACCAACATAGCTAACAGGGTCCAGACACTAAAATACATACGTACCCATAGACATCAGGTTGGACTATATCAGGTGCTGGTGGCGGGGCGGGGCTGGGAGGTCGCTCCTTCAAACTGTACCCTCGAAGTAATACCAGGTGCCGTGGGTCCTGTAATATGCAATATTATGAATAATAGTAGTTCTTGAGTATTACTAGTCCATCTCTCAGAAGGGTGGAGGAAGTAAGGAAGCCCTGAAAGGAACCTACTTCTCTGAAAGGAAAGCCTATATCCCAGCAGTTAGACCAATGGTAGCTGGTTATTATGGTAATGAACTAACTAGCAATTTCGCTCGACTGATTACTTCCGGAATTTCTTAAATATATCCGCGTTTTCAAAGATTATGATTATGGTTGCTTGTCTTAAGACAACCGTCGTTAGGCTATATCAAAGGCCTTCGGGCGACCTGAAAACTTCAGTTAGCCACTAGCCTATCCACTAAGCCGCACTGGTCTCGCGTGTTCGATTATGGGCCAACTCCTCTCTTTGAGAGGAAGGCTAAAGTCCCAGCAGTTAGAACATAATCAGCTGATAATGAAATGTTCCAAGCGAAGGGATGAAATAATACGCGACCTAATGAGGAATCACCGAGTTTACGAAAAAAGTATCGACATTTGCGAGATAATGATGATGAGATTAATGAGGAAAGACCTTGGCATAGTTCCTAGGCTGCGCTGCATGTAACTCGCCACCTGCATGCTCGTAGATGGCATGAAGCGCTGGAGCGCGTCGGGCGCTGGCTACTGAGACCTGCACACCTCGCTCTCCCAGCAGACGGGCCGCTTGCTCCACTGTTGCTGGGGCACCTGGGGCAATGGTAGTCGATAGGATATAGTCCAAGCGACAGCTGCTCAAAAAGTTCCCTTTTTAGGGCTTACGGCTCGAGTATACAGCATGTAACAAAAAGGTGTAGAAATACTAAAACCACACTCGCAAAAGCTTGCATACAATTGGGACCTAAACCTAAACGATCACTTTACGTGATAACTACAAATGGAGTTCTTTCTATAGGGTACAGAAGTGTAACTTAGATTCAGGAAAGAATTGCTCCTACCAGGTGGCACCAATCCCCCAGCATACGCCGAATATGGTGGGGAACAGCATATCAACAACACATGTGTGGGCGTGTCTGTTCTTCCGAGTTCATCGAAGCATGCCAGGGCCGTCGTGAGGGCTTCTGCCACACATGCTTTACTTTCTGCTTGTCCTCCGACAAACCTGTCAATATGAGAAACAAAATGTTATAATTATAATAATACACTAGTTACAGTTTCTGGGACGTTTGTCAAAGTTTTATCAGCTAGCAGACAGAATACTGACCGCTGATTGGTCACATATCGCGTCATAGAATACCATTAACCAATTAGCGTTTAGAATTTAGTTGGTCAACTTATCAAAGCTTTGACAAACTGCAAGTTTCCAACCTGTATAGGCGAAACACTTTTCAGTTATTGGAGTGTAACATAAAAACCGCTTGGCCGAATTTGATAAAATTTTAATGGGTGATCTCATTTAAATTTTGGAAGTATACTCTACCAAACAAAATTTAAAAAAATAATTATCAACATCAGACCACTCTGTAAAAAGTTATACATGTTCATACATAAAAAAAATATGGTATCGACTTGAAAACCTCTTCTTTTTTTAAGTCAGTTAAAAAACTGAGATAAAACTACATACGCGATCAGAATAAATAAAATAACCACAGTTATTAGAACTAACAATATGGAACAGGCAAAGGGCGTGGGTATGGAGATGCTTTAACACAGGTCTCTAGTTAGGGTCGAATGGTGAATGTTGAATGTTAGCGCGACCCCATCTCATCCTCTTTTGAAGAAGGAAGAGAAGAACTGTTCACAGGGGTTTTAATAGGTTTGAGCCCCACACACCCCTGCGGCGGAAGAGCAGTGCACAGCATTTCAGCCTTCAAAAAAAGGTCTCTAGTTTGGAAGGGTACCAATGTATTTGAACCAGAATTATATTAATTTGATTCGATTTTTAATGTATAAAACGATGTAATTGGAAACTCCATAAATGAAAACATTTATTAGTATGTACACTAATATTATAAAGAGGAAAAAACTGACTGGTTGTTAGTTTGTAATGGATACACTCAAAAACTACTCAACCTATTTTGAAATGTCTTTCATTAGTGGCAAAGTACATTATTCCTGAGCAAAATAGGCTATATTTGAGTCATCATCATAGTCCATCACCACGGAGGTGAAACCGCGGAGCAGTTATATCAATAATATAATATTACTATAACCGCTTATTTATAGAACATCCACACAAAGGTCTGCAGGTCCCATACTAGTCAGAGCATGGACTGTACTATGGTATAAGTAAATATATATACACACCCAGACACAGCTCATAAAAAGACATGCCCATGCACACAAATGTTTAACCTCTACTAATATGTTATGAATTCGGCACATTTTAAAAACCTACTGTATCTTATCAACGGCCTCTAACACGGCCTGTGGAGTGTTGAAGGGTCCGCACGTAGACACGGGGAGTCCAGGATGGCAGTC
This sequence comes from Selenia dentaria, assembly GCA_917880725.1. NCBI lineage: Eukaryota > Metazoa > Arthropoda > Insecta > Lepidoptera > Geometridae > Selenia > Selenia dentaria. The sequence continues at coordinate 18,098,396 of OU862897.1, forward strand.
GGCCGAGCGGTACGTCACTATGCAGTACACTGAGCCGCTACTGCTGCCTTCTTCTAATGCCGCACCATGAAAGTACCTGGAATCAAATCATTTATTTGTCAGAACACACATTTACATTTTTAGATGTTATGAATAATTTTACTAAATTATTAACTTAATCACAATAATCATAATGGAACATAGGCCTCCCCCATTGGAGGGGCCATTGCATCCCCTTATGGGGGAGACCTATGTTCAGCAGTGGACGTCCTACGGCTGAGATTATGATGATGAATCACACTTACAACATACAACACCTGCATTATCTGCAATCTCGTAAAAAATATCATCTCTCAATCAATTCATTCAAATGTACAGATCACACAAAAAGTATTTACTTACGATTTGAGAAATGAAAATAAATTAGATTTGATAAAGCCGCGTACCAACTATGGAAAAACAACGATACAATTTAAAGGAGCAAAGCTGTACAATCACCTACCAAATGAAGTGAACCGATTTTAGTTGAACAATTGACCGCAAGTTGGCACTTTTTTTTGCGGCAGTCGATTCCAAGCGTCGATTGGTGTCAATGTTGTAAATACACGGTAAACCTACAGGTGTATTTTGTAACTAAAGAATGCCAACAAGTATCAATATAAGGGAATATTTTTACAATAGATGCAATACTGTGAGAGAGGATTGAAAAAGTGTGAGGTCCTGCCCCGACTTAATAGATGTCTGTCTACACTAATAAAAAAAGAGGAAAGATTGTTTGTAATGGATAAACTCTAAAACTACTTAACCAATTAAAAAACTCTTTCACCAGCATAAAGCTATATCAATAAGTAACTTAGGCGATATTTGATTCATCATCACCAACATCTATCACCACGCGGGCGAAACCGCAGAGCGCAGCTAGTAATTTATAAAGACAGGCCTATTTTATGGTTTCAGTCCAACACCAAAATATGTTATTTCATGAATTTGGGTAGGTAGACCCAAGTGGCAACCAGAATGGTTGATGGATGACTATATTAATAGGAGTGAGGATATAATTATTATACAATACCTTCATATAACACGACCAAGCTAAGTCTGCACCTTGCTGGAATGCGGCGCCCAACCTACTTCCCCTTACAACTTCCACGATCGCCCCGTGCGTCGCGTCAGCAGGCCTAGACAAAATTCAAGCAGGCGTCTTTCCGCACACGCTACAGGCAGAACGTTCCCGGGTCCCGTCTACGAACTTAGCGTGACGTCACGTGACTTTTCTACAGGTAATGTCAACGCCATACATTTTGAAGTTGTCGTTTGGCGTTAACGTTAACAGAAACATCTTTTGTCTAGGCCTGCTGTACGGTTAGCATCTTTGTCGCCGACACGCGTCATACGAGTTTCCCTATCCGTTGAATTTTAAATTTTTGAACTGTTCTTGTTAGGTTTTTGTTGAAGTTTTGTTGTTACCACTGTTTTGTTATATTACTGGACTGTTTTGTTAAGTTTTTGTTGAATCTGTTACTGAACGTTAATTTTTTTTAAACTCGAGTGGGTAAAGGTGATACACAGTGGAAGGAGAAACATAATCCTGAAAGTATTTAAATTTTATGAAGAAGAAAAAAGCTAATAAAAGGATGACCTATCCGATTGCAAAAGTTATTCAGCGAACTTGTGCCGCAACCGGCATATCTAAGAGGACGCTAATATATAAAAAGGAAGCCAAACAATTATCGCAGCCAGCTGCTTTACCAGCATCAAGTTCTTCGCCACAGCCTCCTTCTTCACCACGTCCAAATACTAGTGCCCAATTAAAATTACTGAAACTTAAACCTTTACTAGACAGAAAAGCTGTGATATGAATTTATTTCTTATATATACAATCAATAATTAAATATACCATTACGGTTAGGGGAAATGGGACAGATATGAAAAGGAGCCCAAAAAGAGCTTTAAGGATAATGTTTGGCCTAAGGAAACGTACATCAGTCAGAAAGTACTTTTGAAATCATGACGGCAATATCATTATATAAGGTATTTGTTAATTGGTGCACAATATTGAACGGGGTGGTTTGGAATCGATAACTGGTCATGAAAGTAAAAGAAAAAATGGCATATATTTTTTATTATTATAAACTGATATTCACCTCTCCACGGCTGAGAGCCATAGTGCAACTGAACGTACAACTCGTTGCACCGCTACATCTCAGAATACATAGCAGCAAATACGCGAGACATACCTACCCGCTTAGAATAGGTACAACGTGCGGACGATGACCCGCCGGGCCCACCGTCATTTAGGCATAGACATCAGCTGCGTAAACATTTGCGAGTACAAGTTGTAGGTAGGTTCGTAAGTCGCGTACGCGTTTGTTTACTCGCACATTGGTTATAAAGCTGCGGGGCAATGAATATGGGTTAATAAATATGCATATAATAAAATACATGCATTTTTTTCTTTCACTTATGACCAGTTATCAATTCCAAACCAATCCCATTCGATGTTGTGTACTATACACGTATACAACCTTATATATTTACAATTGTCCTATTGAAATTTACTACGCTAATCTGATTAAAAACAAAGATGTTCATAATTATAACCTGCGAAATAATGAAAAATTATTACCTAGAACTAGATTAGTAAATGTACAAAAACAAGGCATTCTTAACAAGATTTGCATGTTCAACAATTTGCCATATAGAGTCAGAGAATTACCTCCAAACTTAGATTAATGATTAGTCTCCGCGCGCGCGCTTCGACTAGATACCGCCGGCGTACTTACAAAATGCGGCAACAAATACTACGCCGAATTCGGCGTACTCGAGCCAGTCACGTCCCAAGCAGCGTGGTGTTAACGTACCGAGTGTTTTTTTGTAATTTTGGTCGTAATCCAAAGTAAAATGCCTGTTTGCAAAGTGGAAATGTGTAAAAATAATATTACAAGAAATAAGAAATACACTGGGATCACATACGATCAGTAAATAAACATAAAATAACATTAACCTTAAACGCCATTCAGTGTTGCCGTATAATATAAGAATAATCAAGTACCTATGGTTTAGATTTTTATAATGTGAGTAAACAATGGTGCTATACATAAAATTAAATGATGCGGCTATCCAAGTATTCACTTCTCAACCACTAGCTGAATCAAATTCTCTTCTCTTTTCGATATTCTTCACATATATACTATTATAATAGAGATAGAACTATAGAGATATAGAGAGAATAGAGAAAATTTGCAGAAATGTTTAAACTCCAAAAGGCAAATGTATCGTAAAGTAGTAAAAGTTAGTTGAATGTGATATTTAATTAATAACCATCCGGCCGATGGGGCCGAAAGGTTCTGAAATGGAGACCACGGACCGGAGAGCGCATCGTAGGTCATCCACCGACACGGTGGACAGACGACCTGATAAAGGCCGCAGGATAACGTTGGATGCAGGCCGCTTCCAACCGGTCCTTTTGGAAAATTATAAGGGAGGCCTATGTTCAGCAGTGGACGTCCTACGGCTGAGATGATGATGATGATGATGATGATGAACAATGTTTAGACTGTCCATTAACCTGTATACAATAAGGTACATGTAGGTTTTATTTTACTATGCCTATATGATTATTGTTTTATTATTTTTTTTGTTTCTACGCAGCTATTAGTTGTAAATTAGCCTAAGATGTTACGTACAAAAGGTAGGACCAAAATTACTGACTGGTGGAATGGAAATAGAAAGCACTATAGATAGATACGAATATTACTAAATACTTGTTATTTGTCTTCTCATATAAATATCTAAATACATAGTTAAATAATAGTATATTATTATATAAGTGAGCTAAGTTTCTCATTATACACGAGGCTAATGTATTTTTCTGAATTACATTTATAACCAGTAACATACATACTCAATCACAACGTACAATTTTTTCCCATTAATTGGGTAACAGTTTAGTAGCTAGCAACATAATTCTTCACGCACACTAGCATCCTCCCAATTTGCATTACACACACTACAATATTGAGTTGTCACTTGTCACATTCACGGAGCTGTTGTTTTGAAATAGCGCGGTAATCTAGTCGAAGCGAGAGCGAGACCAATGATTAATCTAAGCCTGCAAACGACTTCAAAGAAAGATTAAACAGTTTTTCGAAATGAATCTATTTTACTCAATAAATGAATTTATGAAACTATGTCTCAGCGCATCTTTGGTCTTATATTCAATCAATCAAAATTATGTATTAAAAACGACTACACTATAATGAATAAAGAGTTGACTCAATTACTTTAGGTGAGATTATTATTAGTGAAGTACAGTTCTCCACTTCACTTTCAAATGTTCTGGTAGTGTTTATATGTATTTAGTGCTGATACTACATGTTCTGGTAACTTATTACACGATGTCACAACTCTGTTTGTTAGAAAGTGTTTGTGTGGGTTATCAGGTGAGAAACGGGTATTCAGTTTGCAAAAGTGTCCTCAAGTATGTGTTTCGGTTGAAGACGAACATGTTCTCGAAGTTCCGAACGTAGTAGTGCCTATTGAGAATCTTGAACGTCTTGATCAAGTCTCCATGCTGGCGCCTTTTTTGTAATGAGATTAAATTTTGAATTTCTAGGCTTTGTTCGTATGGTCTGTTGGCGTCTGGTGGCAGACAAAAACGTAAGCCATTTGGAAAATGAAATTGAAAAACTTACGAGGGTGAATCAAAAAGTTCTTAGAAGTGCATATATATGAAACCTTTTTGGATGAAGTTCGATATTCAAATTAAAGAGTGTCTATCACACTATATTTATGCAGACTGTCACTTGTTTTTGTCAGTTCGTTCGCATGTAATAAATTTTTTTGTGTAACGAGTTGCTAAAAAGTCAAAATTATGGATAAAAGTGAGTTACGTGCGGTGATAAAATATCTCAGTTTGAAAAAAATGTCTACGAAGGAAATTTTTTTGGACATTCAGCAGACATTAGGGGGTGATGCTGTACCCTATTCTACGGTTGCGTACTGGGTGGCTGAGAAAAGAGGTAGATCAAGCTGTAAAGATGACCCGCGTTCTGGGCGGCCTTCAACCTCCGTTACAGAAGAAAATGTCAAAAAGGTTGAGAATCTGGTTTTGGAAGACAGAAGAATGACTATAAAACATATAGCTGAGATCCTAAAGATATCTTTTGGTAGCGTTCAATCCATTTTAATTGATTCACTGGGGTTCAAAAAAGTGTCTGCAAGATGGGTGCCACGAATGTTAACCGACGAAAACAAAAAGCGACGTTTGGAAATTTCCAAGCGTAATCTCGAAATGTTCCAGCGTGATTCGGATAATTTTTGCCGTCGTCTTGTCACCATGGATGAAACGTGGGTCCACCATTTTGATCCTGAAACTAAAAGACAAAGCATGTCTTGGAAACGACCATCCTCTCCATCCATTAAGAAATTTCGAGTTGCTCCTACGCTGGCAAAGTTATGGCCTCTGTGTTCTGGGATAGTGAAGGAATCCTTTTTATTGATTACATGCCAAAAGGCCAGACGATTACTGGACCCTATTATGCAAATTTAATCCCGAAAGTGCGTGAAGCGATTAAAGAAAAACGTCGTGGAAAACTGTCGTTAGGCGTGTTGTTCCTTCAAGATAACGCTCCTGCTCATCGATCGGAAGTTGCGCTCAACGCAATCCGCTGTGCTGGCTTCAATCTCCTTGACCACCCACCATATTCTCCGGACTTAGCCCCAAGTGATTTTCACTTATTTCCAAAATTAAAAGAGGAAATTCGTGGAACAAAATTTCACGATAATGACGCGGTTATAGCTGCCGTAGAGGACTTTTTCGAGAGTCAAGAAAATAATTTTTTTTCACAAGGAATAAGGAAGTTAGAAACGCGTTATTCTAAATGCATTGCATTGGAGGGAGATTATGTAGAAAAATAAAATATTATTATTTAAATCTTTGCATTTTTTAATATTGATTCCAAGAATTTTTTGATTCACCCTCGTACATGGGACGCTATAAATCAGACCTGCCGATTGGAGAAAAGAGGCAACGGATACACATCATCTCACAGTTTTTTACCTAACCCTAACCTCAACGATTAACAAATGATTTATCTAAAATCAAATTATTAATTGCCTGATTTCAATTATGGTACGACATTCCGTCGAATTGAGAGGGGTGAGAGGGGGAGGGGTACTACCCTTCAAAGGAAAAACTGAGGATTTTTAAACTATTAATTCTGAGGAAGTTATATATCCTTATCGAGGTGTAAGTTAGCCTAATTCTAGCGCTTCGCCGGCCGCTGCCTCGGCACGCTGCACTCGCTCAGCTTGCGCGTTGTGCGATCACCATTCAACCTAATGCTCTTCCTCGCTTCGCTCGTCGTCGCACCTATTGTGACTTTGCTCTGACTAGATACTCCGCTACTGTTAAATAAATGTGTGCATGAAAACTATTGAAATTACTACAAAATATAATTATTTACGTAAATTTATGTAAAATTAAATGTTACCGAACGTATGACAACTTAACCGTACGTAAAACGAATCGTTCAATGGCGAGAATTCTATATGATTTGTGGTAGGTATTGACGTAAATATTGCAAAAATAAAATGTGGGGCACTGAACCAATAAACGGTAGTCATTCTTCTTAATTATAGTGATCCCAGTTTTTTGTGTATATTTTAATGTACCTGTGTATAATATAATGTTAAAAACAATAAATGCAAAGTAAAATCTAATAACTTCCGGTTTCGACCTGTCAGAGAAAGTACACGTTACCTGTGCTCTCCGAAATATTTTCGTAAAAGTGTGGTAATTCCAAGTGAATCCGTGAAATAAGTGCATAAGACTACTAAGCATCAGCTTAGAACATAACACCAGATTGAATTATCGCAAAACTACAGTGATAAGCGTACAAAATTCACCGAAAATAAGACGGAAATGTGTATATATAACAATAACCTATACATACACCACTTGATTGAAACGAAATAGATTGACACTGACAGCTGACACGCTTCCGACACTTGTTGACAGCTAAATAGTGTTGCCACACGGCATACAGGTGCAGAGAGAGTTGCCAGCTCCAAAGTGCTGCCAGTATAACAGTATTTCCCCACAAGTGACGGATTCAGAAAGTAATTATGGATTTGCAAGAAATACTTAAGAAAATCGAAGAACAATTCGAAAAGCAAACAATCACGATAACAGACAACGTAACTACTAACTTGTCCAGAACTATAGATGACAAACTGAAACCATTATTAAAGGAAAATCTGGAACTAAAAAAGAAGTAACCATACTTAAGAACAAAGTTAGGGTTATGGAAAGAGATACACGAAAAAACAACCTAATACTACATGGCCTAGAGGAAACTGAAAAAGACTCTTCTGAGCTTCTAAACTGTGTTCTGAACACCCTCAACATGGTCAGCGATAAGTCGGAGACGGCAAACTGGGATAAATGGGAGATTAGTACCGCCCGTCGATTAGGAAAGAAAATAGTAAACAAAGTAAGACCAATTTTAATTACTGTAACTCTTGAATGGCGCAAAATAGAGGTGCTCAAAAACAAAAAACTTCTCCCAAACGGTATATACATCAGTGAAGACTACCCCAAAGATGTCCTAATCTTAAGAAAAGAGCTAAGAAAACAACAAAAAGAAGAACAAGATAAAGGAAAGGAAGTATTTATCTGATATGACAAACTAATTGTGAAGGATAAAGAGACGTAGAAAAGGAAACGCTTACCATCAAGTTCACCCAAAACAAGTTTCCAATCTGAAGATGTACGAGTAAATGCTCCAGCTAAAATCAACAAAATAAACAAGCAGGGACAAGTGCACCGAAACCGATCCAACTCACCTACAAGAGCGAACAAACAGTAGCAACTAATCAACAACCGGAAGTCAAAAAAGAATAAAAGTAAAACTGTACAAACATTAAAGAAACGTGTAGAAACATTCAACATTACTCAAAATAACAAAATCAATCAAAGAATAACGCAGAAATCAAACAACTACATTATTGAGAAAAATTCTAAAGGCCCCAATCCGGCTGGTCCCCGTGGGGCGTCTGACCAAAACCCTCCCTCTAAATTATACATATGTACCTATAATACCAGATCACTAGCGTCACCCGAGAAAATATTGGATATAAAACATGCATTGAACAACATTAAATTTGATATAATCGGACTCGCAGAAATACGACGAAAAGGATACGAAATCGAAGAAAATGAAGACTTCATTATGTGCTGGTATGGAGAAAGACAAGGACATCTGGGAGTAGGATTTCTTCTAAAAAAGAAACTTAAAAGCAATATAATCAGCTTCGTTGGCTTATCAGAAAGAGTAGCAGTACTAACCCTCACATTTGAAAATAAAGAGATGTCCCTAATCCAAACTCACGCACCTACAGCAGATGCCAGCGAAGAAGAAATAGAACTTTTCTATGAAACAATAGAAAAAGCTCAAAGCATCGCAAGGGAGACACAGTTCATAATAGGAGATTTTAATGCAAAAATTGGCAAACCTAAATCATCAGAAAATTTGATTGCAGGAATACATGGAATAGGTGTTAGAAATGAAAGAGGACAGCGACTGATACAATTCGCTATGGAACATCGAATGAAAATTATGAATACTCTTTTCTACATAAAGAACAAGCACAGGTGGACATGGATTTCACCAGACCAGAAAACAAAAAATGAAATCGACTTCATATTAACTATCAAACCAGGCAATGTTACAAATATAGAGTTCCTAAAAACATCCTTTCCATCGGACCACAAAATGATAAGAGCAACTTTCACATCCCGCAATAAAAAGAAAAGCAGAAATACATTTAGACCTATCCCACACACACCTAAAACAGAAGAAGATATTAAATGTTACACCAAAAAATTAGATGAAACCTTGACTAAACTTTCACTTGACCCTCCTGAGACGGTACAAGACTATTACAATAAGCTACAAGAAAGTATTATATTAGCAGCAAAATCTACAGCAAACCAAGTTCGATCCAGGAACAATATTCTACAAGAGCACACGAAACACTTAATACACAAAAGGACTAAACTACTAAACAACCCTAATCGGACAACAGAAGAAAAAAAGGAATTAAGTATTTTATTCAAAACAACCAACAAGGCTATAAGAAAAGACTACAAAATTTACAGAAACCAAATAATAGAAAATAAGTTACGACTACACAGAACTACAAAAAAGGCTTTTAAAGAACTTGATTCAAAAAAGAATTGGATACAAGAACTCAAAAACAACAAAAAGGAAGCTAGAACAAGAAACGACATTTTAGACACTGCTACTAACTATTACAAACATCTATATGCAACATCACCTACCGACAAAGATAAAGACGAATCACAAAGCAATAATCAGTTAAATAAAGAGCACATAAATACTGTTGTTGACATAATAGAGGAAAGAGACATACTGAGGCACATAAAGAAGCTCAAACCTGAGAAAAGCCCAGGGCCCGATGGCATTAGCAATGAGCTACTAGTAATAGGTGCTAAACTGCTCTGTACACCTCTAGCCAAACTATTCAACATGATTATAGATAACGAAACAGTACCAAAAAACTGGTACTCATCAGACATTATCCTTATATACAAGAAGGGAGACTCTAAAAACATTGCAAATTATAGACCAATAAGCTTGCTGTTTAGTATATATAAGCTCTTTACTTCACTGCTTCTAAGTAGAATCACAAAACAAATAGATGCCTACCAACCCACAGAACAAGCTGGCTTTCGCACAGGATTTTCAACAATAGACCATATTCACACGATGGAACAGGTTATAGAATAATACTAATAATACATAGCGTTCATCGACTACACAAAGGCATTTGACAGCATTTCACATAATGCCATCTGGAACGCTCCCAATGAATGCAACATAAACATTAAGTATATCAACATCCTAAAAAATATCTATAACCATAGCACTAGCCAAGTTAAACTGGAAAAAAGAGGAAAGGAATTTTCTATACGCAGAGGCGTAAGACAAGGGGATCCAATATCCCCAAAACTTTTAATTGCGGTACTCCAGAACATATTCTCTAAGTTGGATTGGCACAGCAAAGGCATTAGAGTATATGATAGATATTTAAGTCACCTGAGATTTGCTGATGACATCGCTATTTTCTCTGAACATGTAGAAGGCCTAAAAGAAATGTTAAATGCCCTAAATAACGAAAGCAAGAAAGTCGGGCTAATGATGAATTACAGTAAAACAAAAATAATGACTAACAGCACTCTATATAAAGTTTCAATTGATAAGGAAGAAATAGAATATGTAGATCACTATATATATCTTGGTAAACTTGTAACTTTCAGCGCTAACAATAATATCGAGGAAATAGACCGCAGAATAAACTTAAGCTGGAAAAAGTACTGGAGCCTTAAAGAAATACTTAAGGGAAAGTTTCACTCTAGTCTAAAGAAAACTGTAATGGACACCTGCATTTTACCAAGCTTAACCAATGGTTGCCAAACATGGGTTCACACCAACAAAACCAAACTAAGCATCAGAACCTGCCAAAGGGCGATAGAGAGAAGCATACTGAAAATAAAGAAAAAAGACAAAATTAACAGTAAAACTATCAGGTCTATAACGAATATTGCAGATGCACTCGACTTCAGTCTTAAACAAAAATGGAGATGGGCTGGCCACATAGCACGAATGACGGACAATAGATGGATTAACAGAGTCACCAAATGGTTAGGCCCACGAGGAAAAAGAAAAGTAGGAAGACCTAAAACGAGATGGGTTGATGATATCTGGAATACAGCAGGACCAAATTGGTTCAACCGAGCCAAAGACAGAAAAAATTGGCAAGAATGGGAGGAGGCCTATACCCGAAAGGGGTCCTTAGCTTAAACTAAGAAACCTAATATACACATATTATGTTAAATGTAAAAAAAAGGAAACAATAAAAGGCTTATTATTATTATTATTATTATAAAATCTAATAAACATTTGTTTACTTTTTTATGTCATAGCAAATCTTTTTTTGCAGACTGTACCTAAGCATCAGTGTGATGTAATCGAGGTGAGGTGCAAACTTAGCTTGGTCAAGCTGTACATATCTACATATACAAGAACATGACATACATGAGAAGAACATAGACCTAACATTAATCCAGAAGCCATACATTTGTAGATGGGCGATTAAGAATGCTGACCGACAGAGGTAGCTTTGGGGGCTTTAAGGTTTTTTTATGGTCAATAACCTTTTTTCGGGATAAACAAACTTGCTTAAGGTCACTGACTTAGATTTCAGTGTTGAAAATTTTTATTTTACTTATTATTTTATTATTTGCGGTTGTTAACAATTCTTCAGTGGCTTGCTTGTTTTAGTCACCGGTCACATAACGCTCAGTAAGTCTCATATTACAATAAGTCTGATAACTGGGCTTCGAGGGACATGGAACTATAGGTGGTCACCTGTAGACCCGCATTGAAAAATGTAATGTTTATTGGGAGATGAAAATTTAACTCAAGTGTCACCAGTGTTCATTATAAAGGTGCCAGAAGTCATTGAACCTGATATCTAAGTCAGTAACTTTGAGCTAGTTTGTAAACGTCTAATGAAAAGTCATTGAGATCCCAAATAAGAATGGAATAAGACTAGGAGAAGACAACAGGATTTCAAAATAATTAACGCCCATATTAATAAGACACTATGACACAGTTGGATAAGTTCAAACAAACAATAGAGAGTGACTGAGTATAACAAATTAAGATGTTGTACCACAGCAGTAACAATATTTCAAAATTTGCATCTGGGTAAATTTAATCTGTAAGAAGTGTATAAAGCCTGAGCTGCAGAGCAGTTTTTAAGCAGCCTGCGATGGAATGCAATTATTACAAAAATAACGAATAAAAACTAATATCTCAAAAAAGTCATCTGTGATGTGAATGAGAGTGGTACAGGAGGGGAGGAGAGGTATCCCCAGCCCCTTCTGATTAGTCCTAACAACTTCTTATTGGGGCTACTTAATTTTTAGATAACACTTGAGTGTGAAGAGCGCAACAAAATTAAAATAATATGGCTAAAACTCACTCAAGTGTAGGTATAATGTAATTCGTCTTCAATTCATTTATATATGCCCCATTGACAGCTGTAGCTTCTATCACAAATATCACTTCAGCCTGTACAGGCGAATCAGGGACATTGACCACCATTATTTAATTGTCCAAGCAAGAATACTTAAATTAAACCAACATTCCTTGCAAAAACAAAAGTTCAAAACATGAAAGACACACAACACAACCAGTGTTGCCAGATGCCTGCAAGCTCTTGTTGCCAATTTCACCAATTTGGAAATAAAAAGCTTATTTATTCGTTTACTAGCTGACCCGCCAGCGGTATCGAGGATATATAGGCTAAACTATTTGTTATGTTGTGTTTAAAAATAAAATGTAAGTATTGCAGGCGATTCACTCAAGACCGCTCGACTGATTTTTCACCTCCTTGGTGATGAATGATGATGAGGATGAATTAAATATAGAGTATGTTAATCAGGCACATGTGCGTATATAAAGAAGGGGTTTAGGGGGTTTGGACCCTTTTTGGGGTTTATGAATAATGATAATATCAAGTATAGAAATATAAATGATCAAGTATATAGGTATCTATAATTTCGATGTATGATTGCACGTCCGCGTCTTCTGTTTTCGAATACTAAAAAGAAAATTAGAAGCGTTCAGAGCACTTTTTGGGTGAACAAAAATCATGGAATTCGCGTCATCGTCACCGAACGCATTAGAAGCGTTAAGCACTTTTTGGGTGAACATAAACATGGAACTCGTGTCATCGTCACCGAACGCTTGAAGTTACTTAGTTTTCCCTTCTATCGGCAGTCCCCAAAGACTGTCCCGATTGTTTTTTTGAGTTCATCACAACATATCAGAATCATTATAACAGAAGATCAAATTTTAATAAGCTATTCGTTAGCTAAATGTTTACAATAGTTATTAGTTTAAAATTGCAAACATATCAGTATTTACCTTTCTTCGTACATATTATTAATTTATGAAAAGCATAATTGAGTACCTTCTCCTTGGTGGTGGATGATGATGAGGATGAATCACATAATATAGAGTATGTTACTCAGGCACATGTGCGTATATAAGGGAGGGGTTTATGGGGTTTGGACCCTTATTTGGGGGTTAATGAATAATGATAATATCAAGTATAAAAATATAAAAGATCAAATATATATTTATAATTTCGATGTATGCTTGCACGTCCGAGTCTTCTGTTTTCGAATACTTAAAAGAAAATTAGAAGTGTACCAGCACATGTCTTGCAGTGGCCTAAAACTAGGGCAGATTTGTTAAGAAGTGATAACTTCTTTAGGCATTTTGAGCACTTTTTGGGTGAACATAAAACATGGAACTCGCGTCATCGTCACCGAACGCTTTAAGTTACTTAGTTTTCCCTTCTATTGGCAGTCCCCAAAGACTGTTCCGATTTTTTTATGAGTTCAACACAACATACCAGAATCATTATAACAGAAGATCAAATTTAAATAAGCAATTTGCTAGCTAAATGTTTGCAATAGTTATTAGTTTATAATTGCAAACATATCAGTATTTACCTTTCTTCGTATATTTTATTAATTTATGAAAATCATAATTGAGTACCAGTAAAATCTTAAGTTTAGTAATAATAAAATAGCAAACCACATGCAATATTGTTACTAAAATATTACCTTTTCACTAATTTTCTCTTTCACAGGCGATATTGTACCATTTACTTCCGTATTTTAAGACGCATTACACTTTATTTGATTACTTGTATCTTCTACTCTACTTTTTTTAGCCTTACATTTCAACTTTTGAAATATACGACCTTTTGTAAGTACTCTGATTATTTAAGATATTAGAAGATCACAAGTTTGCGCCATTATGTATTATAAACTGTGACCCAGATAAGCAACTTCTAGAATGTCACAGATATTGCTGTAATCTAAATATTAATCCTTCCTATAACGTGATATTAAAACAAAAGATTTATGAATGAATCTGACGTATATGTATGAGCAAACAGAATGGTAATATTTTTATTGCACGTATTGTTATAACACATTTGAAAAATTAATAAGTGAAAATAAAAATTTAGGTAATTTTTAAATATTATTTGGCGTTGCCCTTATTAACTTATTTTTGAGATAGCCAAATTGGCGACAAATCGCCCAATCTGACAACACTGAGCACAACTGATAGTGCGTTCGGATAGCCCCATATTGGCGAAAATGCTAGCGCTCACAAGAGGCATCCGTTTAGCTTTTAGGCCATTGGTGGCGTTGTCATTGATGGCTATTTTGTTAAGGCGTTCGTAAAGCTCAAAAACGTTAGGTATTTTTGCCACTTTTTCCCAAACCTTGGAAAGCTCAACTGAGCATAAGATCTAAGGTTCGTTCGTTTAGCTTTTAGGGCGTTGGTGGCGTTGTTATTGATGGCTCTTTTGTTAAAGCGTTCGTAAAGCTCAAAAACGTTTTTTTTGGCCACTTTTGCCCACACCTTTTTCGAACGCTCAACTGAGTTTAAGACCTAAAATCGCATGATTATGTTGTCAATCAAATACATAGCTGTCAAAAAACGGTCACAAACAACCATGCTCCGGACGTGGGTCATAAATTGCACTATTTGGTGGCCAAAATACCACTTTTTTAGTTTTCCGAACGCTGAACAAAAAGAGATATGAATGACATTTTCACCTAGAGATTCCCAATTCGAACGCACTAATATAATTATAAACGCGAAAGCTTGTGAGTATGGATATACATCCATTTTATGTACGGTTATGTGTTTCTTTGTTACTCTTTCACGCTCGCGATACACGCGGGTTCAATTTTGATGAAAGTTGGCATGGAGGTTGATGAGGCGCTGGATTAACACATAGTATACGTTTAGTCATCATCATCCATCACCACGCGAGTGAAAAATCGTAATATGCTTGGGCATAGCATATAAAAATCCTAAAAGAGACCTACATCAAGATCGTAATGATGACAGTTTGTTAAAATGTGTGTCAGTTTCTGATAGTGATAGCTTAGTCAAAAGCACGCTATCATTTTGACAGCTCGATACACGTGCGTGTGTGTGTGACGTGCTCGGCAACCATCAAGTGTGATGGAACGTAACACAAATACCGTCAAGGTGATGAAATGTATTGACAGTTTTTTTCCATGGTGATTAATTTTATATTTGTATGTACGTTAGTCCTGTATTTTATTATTAGTAAATTTGCTCATTTAATACTCTTATAGCAATTGCGTGTTCTGTCTGAGGTATGGATGGTGGATCGTTTCATTGAACATGAACGACGTGTTCTGCAGGTGTAGTCGTGGATGTAGAAAAAACACAATGGTAATATTGTCCCAGTTTATTACTATAATAAACCTAACAATACACGTCAGGGTTTTGAATACTATCAGAAAATGGATAATTATAAAAAGGCTTAGCAACGTTACCGCTTCCTTGACCGTAGAAAAAGGTTGTCAGAAGTAGAAGAAGAAATCATAAAACAGGGTGACCAGAAGCAATAATGTTGCCATGTCAATAACAAATTCTTGTAAGGATTAGTAGCTACACGGTACAATATTTCCAACATTGCGTTTGACCATGTACATATTTATGACATTTTGGTATAAAGAGAGATATGGCCTTGGAGAAGATAATAAGCTATTTAAAGTACTAATCCTGCGCAGACGTAGTCGCGGGCATCAACTAGATCACTATAAACTTTTATTATCTCCTTAAAAATGGAAACAATGGACGCCGACAATGTAACATATAGATTTCGTCAACGGCAGAGAGCTAACAGCTTGGGATACCTTAAAGAGTGGTTGATATTCGAGTCGACAAGAATTAGCTTACCACACAACAACACAGATTAAAGTGATACTAACTGTAAGTATTCTAAATAAAAATAAAATAATAACGAATTAGAGACCCAACTTCTCTCACCAAACAGTGAAATTGATTCAACTTGTTGTAAGAAAATGAAACACTTGGAAACGAGCTAGAAAAATCACAGAAACTTTTAGGTGTTCATAGAAAAATTGAGTTTGCCGATGTACAACATATGTACAGTTTTCTCTTTGATACATATAGTGCGTTCGAATAGGTCACTTCTGAGCGTTTTTAGCGAAAATAACGCTAAAAATGCTCACAAGGGGCGTTCGAATTGGGAATCTGTGGGTGAAAATGTCGTTCATGCCTCTTTTTGTTCAGCGTTCGGAAAGCTAAAAATGCGGAATTTTTGCCACCAAAAAGTGCAATTTTTGACCCACTACGTCCGGAGCATGGTAGTTTGAGATCGTTATTTGACAGCTATGTATATGACAGCATAATCATGCGATTTTAGGTCTTATGGTCAGTTGAGCGTTCGAATAGGGTGTGGGCAAAAGTGGCAAAAATAACGTTTTTAAGCTTTACGAACGCCTTAACAAAAGAGCCATCAATGACAACGCTACCAATGCCCTCATAAGCTAAACGAACGCACCTATATAGTCCGTTTAGCGAATAGGCCCTGTGTGAGTGTTTTTAGCGAAAATAACGCTAAAAACGCTCACAACGGGCGTTCCAATTGGGAATCTGTGGGTGAAAATGTTGTTCATGTTCAGCCAAACCCTGAACAAAAAGAGACATGAAAGCTAAAAAAGAGGTATTTTTGACCCACGTCCGGAGCATGGTTGGTTGTGATCGTATTTTGACAGCCTATGTATTTGATTGACAGCATAATCATGCGATGCGATTTTGGTCTTATGCTCAGTTGAGCGTTCGAATAGGGTGTTGGCAAAAGTTGCAAAAATAACGTTTTTGAGCTTTACGGACGCTGTAACAAAAGAGCCATCAATGACAACGACACCAATGCCCTAAAAGCTAAGCGAACGCACCCATATATATAGTTTACTCTGGCTACGTTCCGGGAAGGACCGAAATCACTCGCGGCGCTCGATACGTCATCAATGACGTCACCGAAAACGCGTACGCCGCGCTCACAACGCTCGCGGATCTTAGGTGGGTCTACGTGATCATTGTGAGCTGTCACTGTCAACCAAAGGGAACGCTAAACCGGGGCGCGACAGTTGTGAGCGTTGATGGCACTTCCCGGAACGTAGCCTCTATGGAAGCACCTATAGTCTGTGCTGTGATTAGATTAATAGTAATTAGTTACATGATTTTACTGCCGGTTTTTTGATAAATAATTGTATGTACCTGTTTCAAAGCATATTTACCATTCAATAAACGTTGATTCAGGCGAACTGCGCTTCGCTTAGCTCACGATAGGCCATAGCCTAGGTTTTTCACAATGCAAGTTGGGTTTCGTTGTGTTCGGATATTGAACCGGCTCATTAGTAGGCCTGCCGGTTTATCTTGTAGAAATGTAACTGCTAAAGCACTGAAGGAAGACGTTTATACTGATCTTGTGAACTCATTCAATCAGGAGATAAAACTTGGTAAGTCATCTACTACCTACTACACAGACTGATAACTTTTCTAAGGATATAGGTACCTAAACATAAAATATGTATATGTATAGGTTGGGGCCTTTCTATTTTGCTAATCTTATTAGTAGTAATATTTAAACTTTCACGATGTGAACACGTATTTATATTATAGTAACGGGGCTCAATCGCGTTAAAAATAGTATTTCTTTACTTATTAATCTTTTTACTGTATTTTTTAATTTTTTAAAAGGGCTCGCTGGGCTGTCTAAATAATTCTAAATATTTTCATATTTGGAATAGCTATGGGACCAATGCAAGTTTATATTGTTCAATGATGGTAGCTTGATCAAACTCAGCTAATTAGACTTTATCATGTAGATATATTGCTTTAACCCGTTTACTCGTGATTCGCCATATTTGGCCAATAATACAATAGATTTCGCAGAAATCAATCAACTTTTCTAGGAACTGCAATGTGTGTGGTTAAATGAACCATTTGTCATGATTTTACGAACCTATTCAATAACTAAGCCTAAAAATATAGAAACTTTGTACCTACTATATTTTAAGCAGTGTATAGCAGTGAGTGTAACTATGCCTTGCCTTACCTTATATATGAGTATGAGGATAGTATCTGCTGTGTTCCAAATCAAGTCATAGGTACCTAAGTGCTATTAGTGCACTCAAAAGTATCCCGAAATATATGCAGCAGTTTGAATATGTATTTGAGTCTTTACCAATAGTGGATGCTTCTTTGCAGTGAAATCTGAAATGTGCATGTCAAATATAGATGCCAGGTTGTAAGTGTAAATTGTTCAGTGGAACAATTTACACAATTGTCTAATGCATGGTGCTGTCTACTGCATTCTAATTCGACTTCATTGAGCCAAACTCTGCAAGAAGGCACTGGAAAAGGCTTTGTTTAACTAATGGCCTGGTTGACCTGTGAATTGTGAAGTGTATGCATCCTCTTTGTGCAGTGCATGCTTTCAAAAACATACGAGTCAGCATCCTGTTTACGCTTAGAACAAAAGATTTATTAATGAAACTAACATTGATGGATGCGTAAGGGTTAATATCAGGGCCTCGCTTGTTTGTTGTTATGCAAAAACATATCTAAGAATGTGAAAATAGTATAAGTTGCAGAAGCACAAATTTTTTTATGCACATTTAGTAGATTCCGTAATATTTCTATAGTTGAAATTTATAGTGAGAAAAATTCCATCCTCGGACGGGATTCGAACCCGCGTCTTCTGACTGTCAATGGCGTCTGACACGGATAGTCAGAAGACGCGGGTTCGAATCCCGTCCGAGGATGGAATTTTTCTCTCTATAAATTTCAATGTTTGAGATCGCTTAAGCAGGCGTTAGTGCTTTAAAAAAGTAATACTATAAAAATTTCTATAGTTCCTGATAATTATTATAAAAAGATTGTGATTTTTGACAGAAATAATAATTATAAATTTGATGTTATCTGTGCATGCCGGCACACAGCATTCAACAATTTTCAATTAATAGACCACAAATATGATTTAAATTATAGAGCTCTATCACCGGCTAAACAGGGTTGGCACAATTAAAACATTTCGATTTAAATCTAAATGTTTTATTTAACACTAGCTGTCTATATACATACATATAGGATTCAAATAAAGTAAATGTAAAAATATGTTCAATTGCAGTAAATAATCGTAATTTTAAATAATCTTCTCTCCGTTTCGGCCAAAACAGAGAGCAATACCGAAAGTTCCGTTTCGGCTGAGAAACCAGTTTCGGTGGGACACTACCAATTACTGAAATTGTTGAGATGATGTGTGTCAGCATGTAAAGTTAACATTTCATTTGTTACAAGTAATTTTTTTGTCAAAAATCACTGAATTTTTCAAAATAACTATCTCCAACAAATGACTCCAGGGAAAACATTTCAGTAATAGACAGACAGACAGAAATAAATTAAATAAAAAAATAAATTTAAGTTTCTAACAGCTTCCTATATGCTAGCATAAATGTTTATTTCAAATCCAACTAATATTATGAATGTGAAAGTTTGAATGGATGGATAGATGCTTGTGACTCTTTCACACTCAAATGCACGCAGGGCCAATTTAGATTAAATTTGTTATGGAGGTAGTTGAGGGGCTGGATTAAAACATACTTTTCATCATCATTGTCTATCACCATGCGGTTGAACTGGGCCAATTTTGATGAAATTTAGTATGGAAGTAGATGAGATGCTGGATTATATATGGGATACTTTTCATCATCATCCATCACCACGCGGCTAAAGCCGCGGAGCGCAACTAGTACTTCATAAAAGTCAAAATCATTATTTAACCCT
This sequence comes from Selenia dentaria, assembly GCA_917880725.1. Classification (NCBI taxonomy): domain Eukaryota; kingdom Metazoa; phylum Arthropoda; class Insecta; order Lepidoptera; family Geometridae; genus Selenia; species Selenia dentaria. The sequence goes on from OU862897.1 coordinate 18,118,189, forward strand.
TTGCGCCCTAGAGTCGTAAATATACGTCAGTTACATTCATAAATCTTTTGTTTTAATTATCACGGTATAGGAAGGATTAATTTAGGCATCAAAAGACGCAGTTAAGAACGTCCTATGTACAGACAGTTTTATAATATGTATTAGCTGTGCCCCGCGTTTACACCAGCCTAGTGATGGATGATGATGATAATGAAAAAGTATCCTATATGTTATTCCAGCGCCTCATCTATCTTCCACATTTTATCAGTCAAGTCAAGACAAGTGTCACCAAATCCGAATAGATTAAAACACTACTGAATTGTAGTTTTTGCGTGAAAGAGTTACATAATATATATCCATACATCCATACTCAGGCGCGGATCCAGCCCACAAAAAAGGTTGTGGTCGTAGTCACCGAAAATCGGCCAAGTGCGAGTCGGAGTATGAACTCGCTCATGATCGATATAGTGTAAAGTATCTCGCCTGATGTTAAGCGTAATGCCTGCCCATAACAGTCCAGTGCCATTCAGAATTTTGAACTGGGTACAACACCTCAATACTCCGCATGACAAAGGACTGCGCTCTTCACTCTGAGATATACCTAAGATGTTAAATCTCTGTAATTTCTCAAAACAACTACAAAGGATATGAAATTATGTCTAATTAAATTATAAACCGTATATTTTATATATAGTTTTATATAGGTGATTACTTGAATTACATATTTAACCTTATGTTTCATTTTTGAGAAGATGTTGATAATTTAATCAACATCCAGGTTTTTTTTTACTAAGGCACTGGATATAAATAATACCTATATCATCAGCCTGTCGTCCTGAATAGGTCGACAGTGTAACGTCTGACGTAACATGTCTATTAGGGTTGTGGGTATGCCCACCATGCCCACAACGGTGGATCCGCGCGTGTCCATACTTACAAACTTTCGCGTTTATAATATTAGTAGGATAGATATGTTAATAGAATGTTGTAAATCTTAAGCTCCAAGAAGTACATTCTCATTACAGGATGATGATTATAAGTAAAAACTCATTTCTAAATTAGCAACAAGAAACCCTTAACCACATGGAACCATTTCTCGGAATTTATTTGTTAATTTGCCCTATAGCCTGCAAAACTATTCAAGAAAATGTGAGCCAAATTAAATTATATTATAATGTGTCCATTCCAGGAGGAGCAGTGCCAGTGTTTCGCCGAGCGCAGCTGTTTCCCACGCGGATAGCATTGCAAGATGAAATTGGGATATACACATATGCAGGCCTATACCAAGCGGCTTCAGTGCTTTGTTCTGAGATCTCAGCACAGTTAGGTAAGACAACTATTAAAAAGCTTGTTATTTTCACATAACACACATACACTGAACTTTTATTTATTTGTATATATTGTATGTTCCGAATATCAACGATAACCTGGTACATCCTCAGTAGAGAACATCCTCTTTTTGAAATCGGTTAATGAAGTTAAAGTTGCAAGTCAGTTTGGACTGTAAACCTCGCTGGATAAGCCTCACGTACATGATATCAAGATTTTTGCCACTCAAATATGGAGTAATGTAAGTTTTTAAACGAGACCGCGTTTACTAGCTCTAACTGAAGAGGATTGCATAGCTAGTACTTTCCATACTAAAAGAATTAACTCTTTTATATCTCTTAACATTGTACGATTTCAGTGATTTTTTTTTCATGTAATCATCACATTGTTTTCTATGCCCGAAAAAAAGGAAAGAATTATTTCTTTTAGTATAGAAACTTCAAAGTATTAGTTAATAATTATGCAATCCTCTTAAGTGTTTTACAGAAGTCTGAAAATTGTTATGTTAATTGTTGTAGATTGTTTTAATACATAATATGTTGATCGGCGACATTAGTGTGTTTTATCTTTTTAACAGTGATATCCGAAATATTCGTATTATCCGGATTTATCCAGATAGTGAACTGGACCTATCCGAAATATCCGAATAGTAAAATGAGGCGGATAATTGCATGCCCTACTTGTGAACCAATAGTTATGGTGTAAAAGAGTACAAAACTTAGTCTATCGTGACCATACCGCCATAGCTAATAGTGCCTCGTAACATTTGTGTCATTATCACCTCTCAGTCACCTTGAGATAGAGTCCAACATGCACTTGGCCGGCATTTATTATTTGTTATCTAACTATATTAGTGTGGTATTAGTGACATCAATAGTTTGTATATTAGTTTTATGAATAGCAGAAACAAAAACAACAATTAAAAAATATAAGCTACAACTTAACGATATTCGGCATTTTTCCGTAGTTGAATTTCTTGATTCGATTGTGTGTAATGTGGAAATAGGTTTACTGGCTAGTGTCGAAATACGTGGCATAAATGACCGCATTTTATGATTACGATGTAGATACTTAAGTTTTCGGCTCCAAGGGACCACAGATCTAAGTAGTTGATATTTATTTTAAATACCTCTACGCGTTTTGAGAAAATATGCCTTGACAGGCAGGCAGAAGGTCTACAAAGAAGTTCTCTGGGGGGTCCTGTCTCCTCTTCGTATGGACTTCTAGAAAGAAGCGTACTTAACATTAATCTGAGTTTATCTATAAACTGTTATATAATATGTATTGAAGACATTGAACACACACACTCATTTTATCTGTTATTATGTCAGAGCAGGTGCCTTATCTGTAAAATTTTCTTGACGTAGTTACGTTGTTAGATCATTATTTTTAGGTATACCATGCGGTATTTTTATCTGAGCATCAGGATCAGAGCTACGTCTAAAGATTAGGTTTAATTTTGTCGGATGACACGTTCGGCCAAACAAAATCGAGTAAATGTGTTAACATTGAATTACGTATTTGTCGGTAGTCGTTTTTTACGATATCAATCGGAATTAATATAGCATTGTGTGGTCAATCTATGTTAGAGAAATAGAGAAATGACGTGATTATTTTTTAAGTAACCCTCAATTTTCTTTATTTACTTATCAACATTATCTATATGTAAAAATATAATCTCTAATACCCTTGGTCATCGCAACACGTGTGAACGGATGGAACAACTTCGCTAATTATTTCTGATATTGTCAGGAAAAGGTTCTTATGAAAGAAAAACAAAGAAAAGCGGGGAGGTTATGGCGAGGCCGAAGGCCGAGCCGAAGCGCGAACGAAGTCGCGGGCAGTCGCTAGTAAAATATAAATATGACATCAATACAGAAACCGCTGGGGCTGTAAACATGAATTTTTGGTAGTCGATGCCTTTTATGTTGTAAAGGATTTAAAAAAAATATTACAGTTCTGCTTCTACGGCGGGTGATTTAGTCAACAATAAAGTAATCAATTTGTATTGGATTGCAAATTAGCACTGTATCTACTCTATCTGAGCATGTCTGATGCAAAATAATAAAATATATTGTGCGTTTACATAAAGATCGACTAACTGTGGGCCGAGCACGAAACTCTGCTTAAGTGTAACGTTATCGTATCGTTTACGTATTCAGTACAAACTATGAGTTATCTGTGCCACTATTGTACTAGATAAATGACAGATTGTACTAAATACTTTAACGATGCGATTACGTTACACTTAAACAGATTTTCGTGCTCAGCCCACTGAAATACGACAAGTGCCTTATTATATTCCATTGTTATCGAAAAGTCTTTGATTTGTGTTTATCAAGGATTGATAGGTACTTAGAAAATTGGCTGATATTTCAATCGATCGGACATAGTCATTTCAGATAAATAACATAGTTCTGCCTGTGACTTCGTTCGCGAAATGAGGCCATTGCGATGCAATACCTCGGGCATTAGCCGTTTAATAGGTATAAAAGGCCTATGTGCTAATCCTAGGTTCAACCTATTTCCATTCTAAATTTCAGTTTCAAAATTCCACAGGACTCCAATGAAGGAAACATTTTAGTAATAGAAACAAAATTTTTGTAAAAGTATCAAAACCCATCCAGTCATTTTAAGGTGGTGAGCAAACAAATATAAATCCGGAGAGGGCAACAGGCAGACAGGCAATATTTGTCAAATTGTTATTGAAATAAAAAACAAAACTTGATAACAAGTGACTGTTGCACTTTTGTTTATATTACCGATCTGGCATCCTTCAAATTATTAATAATAAGTTGGTTGGTAAATGATTTCCAGGTCCACAACCCACAAGCTAAAATCTATTCTATAATTAAAATAGTAAGTCAAAGTCAAAATCATTTATTCAATTTAGGCATCAACGACGCACTTATCGTAAATTTTTCATTATAATGTACTTTAAAGACTACCGCCGCGTTCCAAAATATATAATTAACATTTATATTTGGATAATTAATTTGACCATAGATATAACCGTATACCAAGGCGGTTTTTCGATAGTTTTGTTTGGTCGACAATGTTTAAAAAATGCTAAATCCTAACAAATCAAATATTTATTTTTGTTACAGTTGGCGACACAGAGCGTACGATAGCGTACATGTGCAGCAATGACGCTTCTCACATTATCGTGCAATGGGCTATATGGATGTCTGGCAACATTGGTAAGTACATGACGCTAATCATAAGAACTTGAACCCGTAGATTCTGCATTGCCCATACTATGATTCCAAGAAATGCAATGCAGTGGGTTGAGCAAAGCTTGTTGCAGTTACTAGTTTAATAGTACCGGTTGTTACCTACAGGCCATCTGCGGAGGTTCCCTAAAACTCTGAACCTATACATAAAACCAGGGGCCTTACTATCGTAAAAGCCATCCAAGTTCAGTGCAGTTCTTAAACCTGACATAAACAGTTTTGCATGAAATCATACCATGACGCTCATTTGGGTGAACTGTTTGAATATTGTTTTCTCAAAGGTGAACGGATAATATTGTCTCTGGCATTCTAACAATTTACTTTACAACATTGCGGACGCCTAGACTTTTGTAAGCTGATAAACTGAGTGGATTTAGAGCGGCATGTTAACGAGAGCCCAAACAAAAAAACAGGTTAACGGGTTTTCTGCGGTTCTTGAATAGTAGGCCTGGGCAGGCCTGCTTTAAAGTTGTCATGGTACGAATGAACCAGGCAGTTGTCAAGAAGTCCTGTTTAAGAGCTTATAGTAAGGCCCCTGAACACAGCTGGCCACTAGCCTATACCTCGCAGTGGTGGATTATGACCAATAAATAATCTTGTGGGAATGCAATAGGTTGATCACTTATAAAAGCAAATGTAGAAGTTAAGACACATAATATTAAAACACTGTTTTAAACTATCACGGTTGTTCTCTAAAGTTATATGATTATTAACGGGATATTTACCGTGGTAAGGTTGTGGAATGAGCTCCCGATAAGACTGTCTTCCCGTGAACATGGTGCATGTAACTGCGCCGAAATATCGGGAGCTCATTCCACAACCTTACCACGGTAAATATCCCGTTAATAATAATATAACATAATATTAAACCTCAAAAAAGTTCCAATTGTACCAGCACCCATTACATATGAGCCAGACGCCACAGTATTAAAAACCATATTTTTACCATTAAGGCGAAATCAGTGTTGATTACGACCAAATTTCATGATTCGACTTCGCGAAAACTTAGTTTTTCGACGCTTAAACCTAATAACCGCAGTTCGAAAAAAAAAGTAGTGTAATTTGAATACACGTACTTATGAAGTACGGGAGCTAATACACGATTGAGCAAACTTGGCTCGATAGAAAAAAATCGGCAACATTCTCTAAATTTTGCAAGTTTTCTTACGTGCTTCGTGGGAAAAACCATTTTTTTTAAATTATGGGCATATATATTTCAATGAATGTATCATATTCGAATTCTCAATGAAATTTACTAGTGAACTATGGATTTTTTATCATAAAAATTTAAACATTTGATTGTACAAAATAAATATTAAAAGTATTAGCACGTATTCAATTGAGTTTTCGCATTACATGGTCCAATATGGTAAGCAATTCTCAACCTTATGTAAAGCATCGTAAATTGTTTTAAAATTAGGGTTGGACCGCGCCTTAAGCGACATTCGGTAATCAGCGAACGTCCCGTCCGACACTTTCATAGAGATCATGTTGACGTCTGGGAGTCCACAACCGTGCGATTCCGACGGCACTTTCTGCCTCACTCTACTACTATGTGGAACCAGCTCCCACTTGAGGTGTTTCCGAACAGATACGACTTGGGAGCCTTCAAGAAAAGAGCCTATTCCTTCCTCAAAGGCCGGCAAGGCACCCTCGAGACCTCTGGTATTCTGGATGTCCGTGGGCGACTGTGATCCCTTACGACGGTGAGCCGCCTGCTTGTTTGCCAACCTATACCATAAAAAAATGTAATAATAAACTCACACTCAAAAAGAATACTACCCAAACTAGCCATTTCAATGTAAGTGACGCCAATTATTATTAGGCATGTATTCTAAAAAGAGCCTCTGTAACTAATTTCGGCTTGAGTACAGTGGGCGTAGCACGAATAACTGCGTAAGTGTAACGTAACGTGTCGTTCACGTGAAACAGTACAAACTGTCATGTATCTAGGGCAACTGTGACACAGATAACTCATAGTTTGTGCATTAAAGCGTGACACGTTGACGCTTACGATACGAATACTTTTAGGCAAATTGTTTGTGGGCCTGTGATCTGAGTAAATTTTGTATGTTGAATTTCCATTAAAATTCCCGTAGGGCCAATAGTACCGACAGCTAGTTGATGTTTTTATGCCATAAGGTGAATATGGCGCGCTTCCTTGCACTAATATGTCTTATCGCAATGTGTAGTGATGTACAGTGCTCGTGTTGATAATGTTATCGACAAGCTATATAATATTTCAATAAAACAATATTAGGTCTTTACATTATGAATTTGGCATTTTATATGGACTATTTTATATTAGTTACTAAACAGTTGAGTATAACAATCCAAAATAAACCATATTTTCGTGTAGACATTTTTTTTATTTAACTACTTCATCATCATAATCATAATCAGTATTATTGTTTTTCCACTCCTGAGACTCGAACCGTCCTCCCAGAGAGAGGAGTTGGGCCATAATCTACCACGCGGGCCCAGTGGGGATTGAGGGATAGGTTAGTGGCCAACCCATGTCGAAGTTTTCAGGCCGCCCGAAGACCTTCGACATAGCCTAACGACTGTTGTCCTAAGACAAACAACCGGGACCGACGACTTAACGTGCCCTCCGAAGCACGGAAGTTAAATTTATCTACGAGTACTTACGCTGTTAAAATTTAACTTATAACTTATTTAAATAGTGATGCGACCGTTTTAACTAATATTAAAAACAATAGTTTGAGTACTGGTCGGAAAAAAAACCTTTACGTTGTTAAATATTCCTATAATCAATTAACGAGCTTTACACTACTCAGAGTCACCCGCTCCGTCCGGTTTTATCGATAGGATACCGCCTGGCACACATCACTATACAAAATATGATATGCAAGCTAGAACTCTACATACAGCGAGATATCAGCGAGCTCAGAGTCGGAGTCTTTAATATTTAGCATCTACCTGCTAAATACTAAATAGAATTTGCTTGTATTATAATCAGAAATGTATCCTTGTACGACATTCAATGACAAAAACAAACAAACATCTGTGACTAAGTTATTACATTTACCTAAAGAATGTAAATTAAAATCAGTTTACATTTGAGTGCAAAATGAGATATTTTATATATGTAATTTTTGTTTATTCAATTACTGACATGACTAATGGTGAGTTCCCACTGGCGAACCGTTTAAGCTTCGGTTTCTATATACAGAAACGGAACGGATCGTTTTGCCTACGACTGTTACTTTATTGACACTTTCTGTATGAGAAGACTGTCTAAAAGTAACCAGTCGTAGTAATGAAAACGATCCCTTTCTGAAGGAACCCGGGGTGAAAATATATAGAAACTCGTGCACATCGTGCCAACATGATTATGTAAAATATTAGAATAAAAATATTAGCTTATTAGAATACTGCAGCCCAGTTTGGAGTCCTTCCTATGCAGTTCATATCAATAGAATTGCTAGAATCCAAAAAAGTTTTTATATCACCTCTCGTACGAAAATAATCGCTGCCGCGGTCTCAAGACATATGACTGTAGACTTGCTAACTACAAAATGTTCCGACTTCATTATAGGCGTAAGGTTGCTGATGTACTTATTCTGTACAAAATAATAAATGGAAAAATATATAGCCCTGTACTTACAGAAGCGTTACAGTTTACTGTGCCACGCATGAGCAATCGGCCAAAAAATCGCACAGCACTCGCTCTTCCCATGTCGCGCTAACTATGTTTGTCATTCGCCGTTTGACGACCGAATGACGTCTGTTACTTGAACGAGTTGAATTTGTAACTTGAAATTTTCAACACATCGGTTGGCAGAATCAAGTCATTTTTCTATAGTTAATGTTAATTGTAATATTAATACTCATATTTTTCCACTCTTAGTAATTAATTTTAAGTACCTATGTTTAATTCTTTTAGTAAGTATTAAATTTGTCTATGTAAACAAAATTCGTGTGCATGTTGTGTTTGCACCAAAAGGCCGTTCATAAATTCCATTTCATATTCTTTTGTATTAATTGAAATAATGTGATAAATTCTGTAGTGTGACATCCAGTTTGCGAATCCATCGATAAAAAAATAATTTTGATGATGTTTACTTGCTTATTCGGATGACAGGTTCTCATAACAAGGTTGTATGTTACACTTTATAGGCTAGTGTTTGACCAATATCTATAACTTAACCCGTCCGCATCAGCGCAAAAAATAACAATAGATTTATGAATGAAACTTAACTCGAATGAGTCTTGCTGATTCGGACAAATTAATAGTCAATAATGATGCGGGCGAAGGTGGTACTCGCATCACACTAGACCGAGTCTAGCAACTGGCTCTCAAAGACAGCTGCCGGAGCACACTGTTAAGTGCTTAGCAACAGATTTCCAAACTTGAGGATAGCTTGTCAGCTGGACACCAGAAGTGCCTATCCCAACGCTGTGGTTTTCATCACGATGTTACGTGATGTTGGTGGCGGTGAAAATCTATAGCTAACTAAAGTGTGCCGATAACTGCCCTTGAGATCTTGTCACCATTCCATGTCTGGTGTGGCTTCTCCTACCTTTGCCCGCATTAGTTTTGACCATCAAGTGAAATGGACAAACGCTAGGTTATGAATTAATTATAAAGAAAAACACGTGAAATTTTTGTTTTTACGTTAATACGGTAATTATCGGGCTCTCTTTTTCTAACTCAAAACATTGAAAAAAGATGTGTACACGCTCATGCACGTACACATGTTAACATAACACTACACGCAGTAGGATTGCATGTGTCGCAGGATTCATATACATGCACATTAATACACCAGAAACATCTAAAATTCGACCGGTACATGCCGGGGAGATACTCCTAGCTGTGTTTTCTAACGATTCCAGAAGAATTCACAACTGTCAGATTTATGTCCATACTTTATTTGACTGAACTACGAGGGGCACTGACTTCCACACCTCGTGTAGTAATGAATTCAATAACTCGGCGCACTACTTATATGAAATTAAAGTATTCTTCTCATCTTTTACATGACTGGTGCCTACGGCCTTAATGACTTTAATGACCTGCAGGGCTATTATGAATCTCAGTTGCTAACAATTGTTGATTGAAATCTTGAAAAATGGCGGCTCTATGTCAGTTTTAACAACTCCAGTAAGCAAAAATGTTAGTAAGTTGATGACTGGAGCTGACAAAAGTGACATAAAGCCGCCATTTTTTTCGATTTGAATCCACATTTGTTAGCAACTGAGATATATAATAGCCTTACTACTGCCCATTAAAGCACCCCCCATAGCAAATAATGATGTTTAGAAGCTCTATTCGCGTTATTTTAAAGGACATTAAACTAAATGAAAAATATCATGACAATTTCTCTACATAAAATACGTTTAAAATATTATTTAATTATTATCTTAGAAATCAATTTCTTTATATAACCGACATAAATTGGTTAAAAAAACATGCGGGCATTCTTTGCGGACTGCCGATAGAAGTGAAAACTTTAACCATTCGGTGACGATGATGCGAGTTCCATGATTTTAGTTCACTCAAAAAGTGCTCAACGAACCTAAAGCGTTCGGTGACGGTGACGCGAGTTCCTTGATTTTAGTTCACCCAACAAGTTCTCAACGCACCTAAAGCGGTCAGTGACGATGACGCGAGTTCCATGATTTATGTTCACCCAGAAAGTGCTCAACGAACCTAAAGCGTTCGGTGACGATAACGCGAATTCCATGATTTTAGTTCACCCAAAAAGTGCTCAACGCGCCTAAAGCGTTCGGTGATGATGACGCGAGTTTCTTGATTTTAGTTCACCATAAAAGTGCTCAACGCGCCTAAAGCGTTCGGTGAAGATGACGCGAGTTCCTTGATTTTAGTGCACCCAAAAAGTGCTCAACGAGCCTAAAGCGTTCGGCGACGATGACGCGAGCTCCTTGATTTTAGTTCACCCAAAAAGTGCTCAACGCGCCTAAAGCGTTCGGTGATGATGACGCGAGTTCCTTGATTTTAGTTCACCCAAAAAGTGCTCAACGAACCTAAAGCGTTCGGTGACGATGACGCGAGTTCCTTGATTTTAGTTCACCCAAAAAGTTCTCAACGCGCCTAAAGCGTTCGGTGACGATGACGCGAGTTCCTTGATTTTAGTTCACCCAAAAAGTGCTCAACGAACCTAAAGCGTTCGGTGACGATGACGCGAGTTCCTTGATTTTAGTTCACCTAACAAGTGCTCAACGCGCCTAAAGCGTTCGGTGACGATGACGCGAGTTCCTTGATTTTAGTTCACCCAAAAAGTGCACAACGCGCCTAAAGCGTTCGGTGACGATGACGCGAGTTCCTTGTTTTTAGTTCACCCAACAAGTGCTCAACGCGCCTAAAGCGTTCGGTGACGATGACGCGAGTTCCTTGATTTTAGTTCACCTAACAAGTGCTCAACTCGCCTAAAGCGTTCGGTGACGATGACGCGAGTTCCTTGATTTTAGTTCACCCAAAAAGTGCTCAACGCGCCTAAAGCGTTCGGTGACGATGACGCGAGTTCCTTGTTTTTAGTTCACCCAACAAGTGCTCAACGCGCCTAAAGCGTTCGGTGACGATGACGCTAGTTCCTTCATTTTAGTTCACCTAACAAGTGCTCAACGCGCCTAAAGCGTTTGGTGACGATGACGCGAGTTCCTTGATTTTAGTTCACCCAAAAAGTGCTCAACGCGCCTAAAGCGTTCGGTGACGATGACGCGAGTTCCTTGTTTTTAGTTCACCCAACAAGTGCTCAACGCGCCTAAAGCGTTCGGTGACGATGACGCGAGTTCCTTGTTTTTAGTTCACCCAACAAGTGCTCAACGCGCCTAAAGCGTTCGGTGACGATGACGCGAGTTCCTTGATTTTAGTTCACCCAACAAGTGCTCAACGCGCCTATAGCGTTCGATGACGATAACGCGAGTTCCATGATTTTTGTTCACTCTCAAAGTCTCTACGCGCCTAACGTTTAAAATTTTTCATAATGCCTATTTTTATATGTTTTTAACGAATTATTGAAAAATCGACGAGAATTTCCGGCATATAGGGTCGCGTGAAGAGGTCACGCGGCTGCCGGCAATCACCTCTCGAACAGGGGTTCGTGAGTCGACTGTCAACTACCTCTTTGAAACAGATTCTAAAGAACGTTTGTTCTGGGATGCGCCATAAGTCGTTAATTGGAAATTGCGGACTTAAATCATGTACTTCTAACGCACATTGTTACCAGTAATAAGAATGAAACTTAACATCCAATCTCTTGTTTTCAGCCGTCCCCCTCACACCGATCCACCCCCCGGAGATGCTAAAGTACTTCCTTACTGACAGTATGGCAGACCTTGCCATATGCACACAGGATTATGAAAAGGTAAACTTATCAAAGTTGAACTTATACCTACAAGATAATATATTTTGCAAGTGCCGCAGATAATAAGGTCACTGTTAATTAGTGTACAATACTGAATGAGGTGGTTTGGAATCGATAACTGGTTGATATAGTGAAGGAAAAAATTCAAGTTTTTTTTATTATTATGAACCCATAGTCAGTGCTCCGCAGCTAAGAAGCATTGCGCGACTGAACGCAGACCACTACATCACAGAATAAACAACAGTGACTACGCGAGACATACCTACCCACTTAGAATAGGTACAACGACGTACGAACCTACCTACTCGCGAATGTTTACGCAGGTGATATCTATGCTAAACAACGGCGGGCCCGGGCGAGATATCGTCTTTTTTTATTTTTTTCGAAAGTACTAATGCTGTTTGCCTCTACCGGCATTTACAGCGTCACCGGACGGGTAGCGAGCGCAGATGGCACTCAGCCAGATGTGGGCGCAGACGGCGCACTGCCTAAGGCGAGCGTTGAAGACGCTTCGCCGCAAAGAGAGGAGTAGGCGACTTGCTCAAAGGCACCACTAAGGTACGGACCTCGGCTTGGGTCGCCAGGAAAGAGGGGAGTCAGAGAGAATCACCCCGCATCATCGTCCGCACGTTGTACTTATTATATAGCGCGATGTAGCGGTGCGCCGAGTCGTGCGTTCAGTCGTACTGAGAGGCATACCTCTTAGCCGTGGAGCGGCGAATATGGGTTCATAATAATAAACAATATATGCAATTTATCTTTTACTTTCATGACCTATTATCGATTCCAAACCACTCCGTTCAATATTGTGCACTAATTAACAAATACTTTATACAGGATGTCCCGAATCTCAACCATATCCTCGTACCGGGCAAGAGGCGAGGGTATATACCAGTTACGGAAAAAGAAACCACGTCACTTAGCCATGCGATAATAGATATTTGTCGAAAAAGCTGAAAATTTTGACACCCTTGGTCGCATTTAAAGTAATGTGATCTCAATTTTACAGTGTTTTTTTAATAGCACTGTTATTAAGATTACATTAGTAATCTCAAATAACAGTGCTATCAATCGCAACCACAAGTCAAAGTAATAAACATTGTTCATTAAGTAAAATAAATTAAGTTTTGACGAGAAAGATCAGATTAACCAATCTCAAGTTATGACCGAACAAACATATATATAAAGACACGAATATACGAACGGTTTATCCTAGTAGACTGTTTGAGAAGTCGGTCAGTAATGCCAGTTTAATTCTTCTTTAGGTCCTTCGCCCCTTAACGCTAGAGATCTCGAAACCTCTCCTCATCACTGGACGGGATAAGGAAATAGCAGCTCAGTTGTACCAGCCGACGAACGAGTTTCTGAAGTCCAAGGTCGAAAAAGGCCTGCCCGATGTCGGCAAATCTAACGCCTGGTACGGGAAGAAGGATGCTCTCATCATTTATACTAGCGGTAAAACTCATACGTAGTGGTATTCAGTGGAATATTTATAAACTTGTGTTAACTGTTTACCCAGATCATCATCATCATCATCTCAGCCGTAGGACGTCCACTGCTGAACATAGGCCTCCCCATGATTTTCCAAAAGGACCGGTTGGAAGCGGCCTGCATCCAACGTCGTCCTGCGACCTTCCTCAGGTCGTTTGTCCACCGTGTCGGTGGACGACCTACGCTGCGCTTGCCGGTCCGTGGTCTCCACTCCAGAACCTTTCGTCCCCATCGGCCATCTGTTCTGCGTGCTATGTGCCCTGCCCACTGCCACTTCAACTGGCTAATCTTCTGAGCTATGTCGGTGACTTTCGTTCTTCTACGGATCTCCTCATTTCTGATTCGATCACGTAGAGAAACCCCGAGCATAGCCCTCTCCATAGCTCGTTGTGCGACTTTGAGCTTATCTATGAGACCCATACTAAGAGACCACGTTTCAGTGCCATAAGTCATCACTGGTAACACACATTGGTCGAAGACTCTTGTCTTGAGGCACTGAGGTATTTGTGACGAGAAGACTTCGCGAAGTTTCCGGAACGCTGCCCAGCCGAGTTGGATTCGACGATTGACCTCTTTCTCGAAGTTGGACCTGCCTAGTTTGACTGTCTGTCCCAGGTAGACGTACTCGTCAACAACTTCGAGAACTGAGTTCCCAACTGATATTGGGGTAGGTACAACATGGGCATTAGACATAATTTTCGTCTTATCTATGTTCATCTTAAGACCTACCCGTTGGGAAATTCAATGGAGGCCTTCGAGCATTGTACTGATGTCTTCCATGGATTCTGCCATGACTACAATATCGTCGGCAAATCGAAGGTGAGTGATGTATTCGCCGTTAATATTCACGCCAAGTCCTTGCCATTCCAGAAGCTTGAAGGCGTCTTCCAATGTAGCGGTGAACAGTTTCGGAGATATAACGTCTCCCTATCTCACGCCTCTTTGCAATGGAATTGCCTTCGAACTCTGCTCCTGTACTCGGACTGACATGTAGCCGTTTTGGTACAAACACTTAAGCACTTCAATATACCGATATTCAATACGGCACCGCTGGAGAGACTCAAGCACTGCTCACGTCTCGATCGAATCAAAGGCTTTCTCATAGTCTTCTCTTGGGTCTTTGACCGAACTGCTAACAGGTTTAGCGACCGAGGTGTATAGCTGTCCGTAGAAACTCTACCTCTCTTAATACTTCTGCTTTGGTCGACGCTACACTGCCGTCTTCTCTCTTCAGCTTCGTCAACTGGCTTTGCCCAATAGACATGTCACTCGCAAACACTTTGGAGCCTTTTTTCCGCTCTATCGTCTCTTTAATACGGTTTGTATTAAAGATCCGAATGTCGTGTCTGAAAGAAAGAGTTCATCATAAAGAGTCCCTCTTTCTCCAGGAAGTCGGCCAATCTCTGTCCCCTACGGTTGCGTTGTCCATAGCCAAATTGCCCCACTTTCAACTCATCCTCGCTTCTCTTACACAACTTCGCGTTCAAGTCCCCCATAACAACTAGAAAGTGCGTTTCAGAGGTATGTATGGCTCGACTAATGTCCTCATACATATCCTCCACCTCATCATCCGGGTGCGACTTCGTCGGTGCGTATACCTGAATGACCTTCAACGAATATCGTTTGGATACTCTGAGTATTAGGTATACGACCCTATTGGAAACGCTATCGATCGTAACTATGTTGTTAGTAAGGGACTTGTGGACGAGAAAACCGACACCACCTTGGGACTGTTGGTCGCCCTTCCGGTAATAGAGTAGGTTACCTGATTTTAGGGTTATCGTGTCCTCACCCGCTCTACGGACTTCATATAACCCCACAATGTCCCAGTGTAACTTACTCATTTCTTCTTCCAGCTCATAAATCTTCTCGTCTGTCCTCATCGTGCGTATATTGTGTGTCGCCAGGGCCAGTCGTCGTTGGGGTGGTAGCCGGGCGTCTGCCGGGGATTCTTAGCACCCCCTTACCCAGATACAATAACATAATAAAATAATAAATGAATAATATGATAATAAATACAGAACAATAAAGTATGTATTATTCTATTCAGTCTGACACTGCAGAGGTTAAGATGATGTACAAGTACAATTTGAAAAATTTAATACCGACTTCCATTCTATTCAGTTATTGGATTGTAACTCAAAAACTACTGGACCGAATTTGATGTTTGACCATAAATGGGACCACGCGGGAAGCACCAGCTTTCAAACAAAATAAGAATTTTAAGAATCGGTTCACTTTATCGAAAGTTATGAGGTAACAAACATTAAAAAAATATAGTCGAATTGAGTACCTCCTACTTTTTGGAAGTCTGTAGAAAAGCAACTCTGGTTACATTCCGTTTAAAGATGTTTTAGGAATATGTTCATTGACAGGGAATGTACTGGCATGACACACCTTAATGTATTCACAAGACTAAGGAATACTATATATAATAATATGTATTAATTATTTTTTTATTGCCAAAACAGGTTTTCACAATTTTTCTTAGTACATTAACAGCATAAAATATGTAACATCATTAGCACGTTACCACAATTATTACATAATACTTAATAGGTACTTAGAAGTGTTGTTAGTAGCCGTGCTAGGATACCCTGTGTTACGGCTACTAAGATTGCTTCCTCTGTATTTAGAGTTTTAGATTAATTTGTTGGCTTTTCTTTAGTACAACAAACAAACACAGGTACCTACGAATTACTCACGCACCTATTCTAACATGGATACCTAATATTTGCAACGCGAGGTAGCATAGTAGCCCGTCTCTAGAGGTGTGTGCGTGCCTTATTGTGCGAGGTGTGACGTTGGACTTTGAACCTGTTTGCCGTGTGGTCCATGTATAAATCCAATAGCGATTTGAATAGATGAATTTGAATAGATTTTAGTTAGTAGGTAGATCTTTTTTTTTTGATGATATATCTGCCATATATATATATAATAATGATATATATATATGATATGCTAAGGGCAGCAATTTGTTAGTGCAGAACATCAAAATATACTAAAATCTAATTTTAACCGACTTCAAAAATAAAATAAAAAATATAGTTTTTTCTCTATATCAGTAAAGAAGCTTGAGGCTTACTACCAAAACGAACTACGAAGTTTCGTTTGACGTATTTCACGATTTCTACTGTGCAAATTGATCAAGCAAAATTCAGTTAAGGGTGATGAAATGTATTGGCAGGTTTTTTTTTATAATGATTATTTTATAATCATAATAATATAAATATAACATAATAATACATTAATAATAATTAAACTGCGAAAGCACAGTACATTTTAACTTCCGTCAACTGAAACTTTAGGAAAACGTAAAGAAACTTTTTAGTTCGTTTTGGTAATATAGGCTCTTAACTCGGTTATATTTAATAATAATATATTTTATGTTTATTTTTGGTTTTTTATGAGAAAATAAATTAATTTGAATTTGAATAATTATAACTTTATGATAATACAGTTTTAACACTGTCTCGGTTTTGTACAGATTTGAAGCTGGCCGGTATAGCTAGGATAAATATACTGTCTTTCCTGATTAATAGAACTGTTTAAAACAGTATAGTTTAAAAATATCTTGCTGCTTGTTTTCTAACATGCTTTAAAACAATATTTTTCCATGCCAGGTACAACAAGCAAACCCAAAGGCGTTATCTGGACCCACAGCATGCTGCAGACTCAGATATCAGCGCTACACACAGCGTGGCAGTACAGCGCTCACGACGTCGTTCTGCACACACTGCCGCTGCACCATATACACGGACAGCTCAACTCCATGTTAGCGTCTCTCGCTGCGGGCGCCAGGTAATGTGTACTGTACAAACCCAAAGGCGTTATCTGGACCCACAGCATGCTGTAGACTCAGCAGCGCTGCACACAGCGTGGCAGTACAGCGCTCACGACGTCGTTCTGCACACACTGCCGCTGCACCATATACACGGACAGCTCAACTCCATGTTAGCGTCTCTCGCTGCAGGCGCCAGGTAATGTGTACTGTACAAACCCAAAGGCGTTATCTGGACCCACAGCATGCTGCAGGCTCAGATAGTAGCGCTACACACAGCGTGGCAGTACAGCGCTCACGACGTCGTTCTGCACACACTGCCGCTGCACCATATACACGGACAGCTCATCTCTCGCTGCAGGCGCCAGGTAATGTGTACTGTACAAACCCAAAGGCGTTATCTGGACCTACAGCATGCTGTAGACTCAGCAGCGCTACACACAGGGTGGCAGTACAGCGCTCACGACGTCGTTCTGCACACACTGCCGCTGCACCATATACACGGACAGCTCAGCTCCATGCTAGCGTCTCTAGCTGCAGGCGCCATGTAATGTGTACTGTACAAACCCAAAGACGTTATCTGGACCCACAGCATGCTGTAGACTCAGCAGCGGTACACACAGCGTGGCAGTTCAGCGCTCACGACGTCGTTCTGCACACACTGCCGCTGCACCATATACACGGACAGCTCAACTCCATGCTAGCGTCTCTCGCTGCAGGCGCCATGTAATGTGTACTGTACAAACCCAAAGGCGTTATCTGGACCCACAGCATGCTGTAGACTCAGCAGCGCTACACACAGCGTGGCAGTACAGCGCTCACGACGTCGTTCTGCACACACTGCCGCTGCACCATATACACGGACAGCTCAACTCCATGCTAGCGTCTCTAGCTGCAGGCGCCAGGTGATGTGTACTGTACAAATCCAAAGGCGTTATCTGGACCCACAGCATGCTGTAGACTCAGCAGCGCTACACACAGCGTGGCAGTACAGCGCTCACGACGTCGTTCTGCACGCACTGCCGCTGCACCATATACACGGACAGCTCAACTCCATGCTAGCGTCTCTAGCTGCAGGCGCCAGGTAATGTGTACTGTACAAACCCAAAGGCGTTATCTGGACCCACAGCATGCTGTAGACTCAGCAGCGCTACACACAGCGTGGCAATATTGCGCTCACGACGTCGTTCTGCACGCACTGCCGCTGCACCATATACACGGACAGCTCAACTCTATGCTAGCGTCTCTCGCTGCAGGCGCCATGTTATGTGTACTGTACAAACCCAAAGGCGTTATCTGGACCCACAGCATGCTGTAGACTCAGCAGCGGTACACACAGCGTGGCAGTACAGCGCTCACGATGTCGTTCTGCACACACTGCCGCTGCACCATATATACGGACAGCTCAACTCCAGGGTAGCGTCTCTAGCTGCAGGCGCCAGGTAATGTGTACTGTACAAACCCAAAGGCGTTATCTGGACCCACAGCATGCTGCAGGCTCAGATAGTAGCGCTACACACAGCGTGGCAGTACAGCGCTCACGACGTCGTTCGGCACACACTGCCGCTGCACCATATACACGGACAGCTCAACTCCATGCTAGCGTCTCTCGCTGCAGGCGCCAGGTAATGTGTACTGTACAAACCCAAAAAGCGTTACCTGGACCCACAGCATGCTGCAGGCTCAGATATCAGCGCTACACACAGCGTGGCAGTACAGCGCTCACGACGTCGTTCTGCACACACTGCCGCTGCACCATATACACGGACAGCTCAACTCCATGCTAGCGTCTCTCGCTGCAGGCGCCAGGTAATGTATACTGTACAAACCCAAAGGCGTTATCTGGACCCACAGCATGCTGTAGACTCAGCAGCGCTACACACAGCGTGGCAGTACAGCGCTCACGACGTCGTTCTGCACACACTGCCGCTGCACCATATACACGGACAGCTCAACTCCATGCTAGCGTCTCTCGCTGCAGGCGCCATGTAATGTGTACTGTACAAACCCAAAGGCGTTATCTGGAACCACAGCATGATGTAGACTCAGCAGCGCTACACACAACGTGGCAGTACAGCGCTCACGACGTCGTTCTGCACACACTGCCGCTGCACCATATACACGGACAGCTCAACTCCATGCTAGCGTCTCTCGCTGCAGGCGCCACGTAATGTGTACTGTACAAACCCAAAGGCGTTATCTGGAACCACAGCATGCTGTAGACTCAGCAGCGCTACACACAACGTGGCAGTACAGCGCTCACGACGTCGTTCTGCACACACTGCCGCTGCACCATATACACGGACAGCTCAACTCCATGCTAGCGTCTCTCGCTGCAGGCGCCAGGTAATGTGTACTGTACAAACCCAAAGGCGTTATCTGGACCCACAGCATGCTGTAGACTCAGCAGCGCTACACACAGCGTGGCAGTACAGCGCTCACGACGTCGTTCTGCACACACTGCCGCAGCACCATATACACGGACAGCTCAACTCCATGCTAGCGTCTCTCGCTGCAGGCGCCAGGTAATGTGTACTGTACAAACCCAAAAAGCGTTACCTGGACCCACAGCATGCTGCAGGCTCAGATATCAGCGCTACACACAGCGTGGCAGTACAGCGCTCACGACGTCGTTCTGCACACACTGCCGCTGCACCATATACACGGACAGCTCAACTCCATGCTAGCGTCTCTCGCTGCAGGTGCCAGGTAATGTGTACTGTACAAACCCAAAGGCGTTATCTGGAACCACAGCATGCTGTAGACTCAGCAGCGCTACACACAGCGTGGCAGTACAGCGCTCACGACGTCGTTCTGCACACACTGCCGCTGCACCATATACACGGACAGCTCAACTCCATGCTAGCGTCTCTAGCTGCAGGCGCTAGGTAATGTGTACTGTACAAACCCAAAGGCGTTATCTGGACCCACAGCATGCTGTAGACTCAGCAGCGCTACACACAGCGTGGCAGTACAGCGCTCACGACGTCGTTCTTCACACACTACCGCTGCACCATATACACGGACAGCTCAACTCCATGCTAGCGTCTCTCGCTGCAGGCGCCAGGTAATGTGTACTGTACAAACCCAAAGACGTTATCTGGACCCACAGCATGCTGTAGACTCAGCAGCGGTACACACAGCGTGGCAGTTCAGCGCTCACGACGTCGTTCTGCACACACTGCCGCTGCACCATATACACGGACAGCTCAACTCCATGCTAGCGTCTCTCGCTGCAGGCGCCATGTAATGTGTACTGTACAAACCCAAAGGCGTTATCTGGACCCACAGCATGCTGTAGACTCAGCAGCGCTACACACAGCGTGGCAGTACAGCGCTCACGACGTCGTTCTGCACGCACTGCCGCTGCACCATATACACGGACAGCTCAACTCCATGCTAGCGTCTCTAGCTGCAGGCGCCAGGTAATGTGTACTGTACAAACCCAAAGGCGTTATCTGGACCCACAGCATGCTGTAGACTCAGCAGCGCTACACACAGCGTGGCAGTATTGCGCTCACGACGTCGTTCTGCACGCACTGCCGCTGCACCATATACACGGACAGCTCAACTCTATGCTAGCGTCTCTCGCTGCAGGCGCCATGTTATGTGTACTGTACAAACCCAAAGGCGTTATCTGGACCCACAGCATGCTGTAAACTCAGCAGCGGTACACACAGCGTGGCAGTACAGCGCTCACGATGTCGTTCTGCACACACTGCCGCTGCACCATATATACGGACAGCTCAACTCCAGGGTAGCGTCTCTAGCTGCAGGCGCCAGGTAATGTGTACTGTACAAACCCAAAGGCGTTATCTGGACCCACAGCATGCTGCAGGCTCAGATAGTAGCGCTACACACAGCGTGGCAGTACAGCGCTCACGACGTCGTTCTGCACACACTGCCGCTGCACCATATACACGGACAGCTCAACTCCATGCTAGCGTCTCTCGCTGCAGGCGCCAGGTAATGTGTACTGTACAATTCCAAAAAGCGTTACCTGGACCCACAGCATGCTGCAGGCTCAGATATCAGCGCTACACACAGCGTGGCAGTACAGCGCTCACGACGTCGTTCTGCACACACTGCCGCTGCACCATATACACGGACAGCTCAACTCCATGCTAGCGTCTCTCGCTGCAGGCGCCAGGTAATGTGTACTGTACAAACCCAAAAAGCGTTACCTGGACCCACAGCATGCTGCAGGCTCAGATATCAGCGCTACACACAGCGTGGCAGTACAGCGCTCACGACGTCGTTCTGCACACACTGCCGCTGCACCATATACACGGACAGCTCAACTCCATGCTAGCGTGTCTCGCTGCAGGCGCCAGGTAATGTGTACTGTACAAACCCAAAGGCGTTATCTGGAACCACAGCATGCTGTAGACTCAGCAGCGCTACACACAGCGTGGCAGTACAGCGCTCACGACGTCGTTCTGCACACACTGCCGCTGCACCATATACACGGACAGCTCAACTCCATGCTAGCGTCTCTCGCTGCAGGCGCCAGGTAATGTGTACTGTACAAACCCAAAGGCGTTATCTGGAACCACAGCATGCTGTAGACTCAGCAGCGCTACACACAGCGTGGCAGTACAGCGCTCACGACGTCGTTCTGCACACACTGCCGCTGCACCATATACACGGACAGCTCAACTCCATGCTAGCGTCTCTCGCTGCAGGCGCCAGGTAATGTGTACTGTACAAACCCAAAGGCGTTATCTGGACCCACAGCATGCTGTAGACTCAGCAGCGCTACACACAGCGTGGCAGTACAGCGCTCACGACGTCGTTCTGCACACACTGCCGCTGCACCATATACACGGACAGCTCAACTCCATGCTAGCGTCTCTCGCTGCAGGCGCCAGGTAATGTGTACTGTACAAACCCAAAAAGCGTTACCTGGACCCACAGCATGCTGCAGGCTCAGATATCAGCGCTACACACAGCGTGGCAGTACAGCGCTCACGACGTCGTTCTGCACACACTGCCGCTGCACCATATACACGGACAGCTCAACTCCATGCTAGCGTCTCTCGCTGCAGGCGCCAGGTAATGTGTACTGTACAAACCCAAAGGCGTTATCTGGAACCACAGCATGCTGTAGACTCAGCAGCGCTACACACAGCGTGGCAGTACAGCGCTCACGACGTCGTTCTGCACACACTGCCGCTGCACCATATACACGGACAGCTCAACTCCATGCTAGCGTCTCTAGCTGCAGGCGCTAGGTAATGTGTACTGTACAAACCCAAAGGCGTTATCTGGACCCACAGCATGCTGTAGACTCAGCAGCGCTACACACAGCGTGGCAGTACAGCGCTCACGACGTCGTTCTTCACACACTACCGCTGCACCATATACACGGACAGCTCAACTCCATGCTAGCGTCTCTCGCTGCAGGCGCCAGGTAATGTGTACTGTACAAACCCAAAGGCGTTATCTGGAACCACAGCATGCTGTAGACTCAGCAGCGCTACACACAACGTGGCAGTACAGCGCTCACGACGTCGTTCTGCACACACTGCCGCTGCACCATATACACGGACAGCTCAACTCCATGCTAGCGTCTCTCGCTGCAGGCGCCAGGTAATGTGTACTGTACAAACCCAAAGGCGTTATCTGGACCCACAGCATGCTGTAGACTCAGCAGCGCTACACACAGCGTGGCAGTACAGCGCTCACGACGTCGTTCTGCACACACTGCCGCTGCACCATATACACGGACAGCTCAACTCCATGCTAGCGTCTCTCGCTGCAGGCGCCAGGTAATGTGTACTGTACAAACCCAAAAAGCGTTACCTGGACCCACAGCATGCTGCAGGCTCAGATATCAGCGCTACACACAGCGTGGCAGTACAGCGCTCACGACGTCGTTCTGCACACACTGCCGCTGCACCATATACACGGACAGCTCAACTCCATGCTAGCGTGTCTCGCTGCAGGCGCCAGGTAATGTGTACTGTACAAACCCAAAGGCGTTATCTGGAACCACAGCATGCTGTAGACTCAGCAGCGCTACACACAGCGTGGCAGTACAGCGCTCACGACGTCGTTCTGCACACACTGCCGCTGCACCATATACACGGACAGCTCAACTCCATGCTAGCGTCTCTCGCTGCAGGCGCCAGGTAATGTGTACTGTACAAACCCAAAGGCGTTATCTGGAACCACAGCATGCTGTAGACTCAGCAGCGCTACACACAGCGTGGCAGTACAGTGCTCACGACGTCGTTCTGCACACACTGCCGCTGCACCATATACACGGACAGCTCATCTCTCGCTGCAGGCGCCAGGTAATGTGTACTGTACAAACCCAAAGGCGTTATCTGTACCCACAGCATGCTGTAGACTCAGCAGCGCTACACACAGCGTGGCAGTACAGCGCTCACGACGTCGTTCTGCACACACTGCCGCTGTACCATATACACGGACAGCTCAACTCCATGCTAGCGTCTCTTGCTGCAGGCGCCAGGTAATGTGTACTGTACAAACCCAAAGGCGTTATCTGGAACCACAGCATGCTGTAGACTCAGCAGCGCTACACACAGCGTGGCAGTACAGCGCTCACGACGTCGTTCTGCACACACTGCCGCTGCACCATATACACGGACAGCTCAACTCCATGCTAGCGTCTCTCGCTGCAGGCGCCAGGTAATGTGTACTGTACAAACCCAAAGGCGTTATCTGGACCCACAGCATGCTGTAGACTCAGCAGCGCTACACACAGCGTGGCAGTACAGCGCTCACGACGTCGTTCTTCACACACTGCCGCTGCACCATATACACGGACAGCTCAACTCCATGCTAGCGTCTCTCGCTGCAGGCGCCAGGTAATGTGTACTGTACAAACCCAAAAGCGTTACCTGGACCCACAGCATGCTGCAGGCTCAGATAGTAGCGCTACACACAGCGTGGCAGTACAGCGCTCACGACGTCGTTCTGCACACACTGCCGCTGCACCATATACACGGACAGCTCAACTCCATGCTAGCGTCTCTCGCTGCAGGCGCCAGGTAATGTGTACTGTACAAACCCAAAAAGCGTTACCTGGACCCACAGCATGCTGCAGGCTCAGATATCAGCGCTACACACAGCGTGGCAGTACAGCGCTCACGACGTCGTTCTGCACACACTGCCGCTGCACCATATACACGGACAGCTCAACTCCATGCTAGCGTCTCTCGCTGCAGGCGCCAGGTAATGTATACTGTACAAACCCAAAGGCGTTATCTGGACCCACAGCATGCTGTAGACTCAGCAGCGCTACACACAGCGTGGCAGTACAGCGCTCACGACGTCGTTCTGCACACACTGCCGCTGCACCATATACACGGACAGCTCAACTCCATGCTAGCGTCTCTCGCTGCAGGCGCCATGTAATGTGTATTGTACTAACCCAAAGGCGTTATCTGGACCCACAGCATGCTGTAGACTCAGCAGCGCTACACACAGCGTGGCAGTACAGCGCTCACGACGTCGTTCTGCACACACTGCCGCTGCACCATATACACGGACAGCTCAACTCCATGCTAGCGTCTCTCGCTGCAGGCGCCAGGTAATGTATACTGTACAAACCCGAAGGCGTTATCTGGACCCACAGCATGCTGTTGACTCAGCAGCGCTACACACAGCGTGGCAGTACAGCGCTCACGACGTCGTTCTTCACACACTGCCGCTGCACCATATACACGGACAGCTCAACTCCATGCTAGCGTCTCTCGCTGCAGGCGCCAGGTAATATGTACTGTACAAACCCAAAAGCGTTACCTGGACCCACAGCATGCTGCAGGCTCAGATAGTAGCGCTACACACGGCGTGGCAGTACAGCGCTCACGACGTCGTTCTGCACACACTGCCGCTGCACCATATACACGGACAGCTCAACTCCATGCTAGCGTCTCTCGCTGCAGGCGCCAGGTAATGTGTACTGTACAAACCCAAAAGCGTTACCTGGACCCACAGCATGGCGCAGGCTCAGATATCAGCGCTACACACAGCGTGGCAGTACAGCGTTCACGACGTCGTTCTGCACACACTGCCGCTGCACCATATACACGGACAGCTCAACTCCATGCTAGCGTATCTAGCTGCAGGCGCCAGGTAATGTGTACTGTACAAACCCAAAGGCGTTATCTGGAACCACAGCATGCTGTAGACTCAGCAGCGCTACACACAGCGTGGCAGTACAGCGCTCACGACGTCGTTCTGCACACACTGCCGCTGCACCATATACACGGACAGCTCAACTCCATGCTAGCGTCTCTCGCTGCAGGCGCCAGGTAATGTGTACTGTAAAAACCCAAAGGCGTTATCTGGACCCACAGCATGTTGTAGACTCAGCAGCGCTTCACACAGCGTGGCAGTACAGCGCTCACGACGTCGTTCTGCACACACTGCCGCTGCACCATATACACGGACAGCTCAACTCCATGCTAGCGTCTCTAGTTGCAGGCGCCAGGTAATGTGTACTGTACAAACCCAAAGGCGTTATCTGGAACCACAGCATGCTGTACACTCAGCAGCGCTACACACAGCGTAGCAGTACAGCGCTCACGACGTCGTTCTGCACACACTGCCGCTGCACCATATACACGGACAGCTCAACTCCATGCTAGCGTCTCTCGCTGCAGGCGCCAGGTAATGTGTACTGTACAAACCCAAAGGCGTTATCTGGAACCACAGCATGCTGTAGACTCAGCAGCGCTACACACAGCGTGGCAGTACAGCGCTCACGACGTCGTTCTGCACACACTGCCGCTGCACCATATACACGGACAGCTCATCTCTCGCTGCAGGCGCCAGGTAATGTGTACTGTACAAACCCAAAGGCGTTATCTGGACCCACAGCATGTTGTAGAGTCAGCAGCGCTTCACACAGCGTGGCAGTACAGCGCTTACGACGTCGTTCTGCACACACTGCCTCTGCACCATATACACGGACAGCTCAACTCCATGCTAGCGTCTCTAGCTGCAGGCGCCAGGTAATGTGTACTGTACTAACCCAAAGGCGTTATCTGGAACCACAGCATGCTGTAGACTCAGCAGCGCTACACACAGCGTGGCAGTACAGCGCTCACGACGTCATTCTGCACACACTGCCGCTGCACCATATACACGGACAGCTCAACTCCATGCTAGCGTCTCTCGCTGCAGGCGCCAGGTAATGTGTACTGTACAAACCCAAAGGCGTTATCTGGAACCACAGCATGCTGTAGACTCAGCAGCGCTACACACAGCGTGGCAGTACAGCGCTCACGACGTCGTTCTGCACACACTGCCGCTGCACCATATACACGGACAGCTCAACTCCATGCTAGCGTCTCTAGCTGCAGGCGCTAGGTAATGTGTACTGTACAAACCCAAAGGCGTTATCTGGACCCACAGCATGCTGTAGACTCAGCAGCGCTACACACAGCGTGGCAGTACAGCGCTCACGACGTCGTTCTTCACACACTGCCGCTGCACCATATACACGGACAGCTCAACTCCATGCTAGCGTCTCTCGCTGCAGGCGCCAGGTAATGTGTACTGTACAAACCCAAAAGCGTTACCTGGACCCACAGCATGCTGCAGGCTCAGATAGTAGCGCTACACACAGCGTGGCAGTACAGCGCTCACGACGTCGTTCTGCACACACTGCTGCTGCACCATATACACGGACAGCTCAACTCCATGCTAGCGTCTCTAGCTGCAGGCGCCAGGTTATGTGTACTGTATAAACCAAAAGGCGTTATCTGGACCCACAGCATGCTGCAGGCTCAGATAGTAGCGCTGCACACAGCGTGGCAGTACAGGTCACTATACTTATACCTTACAAATAGACCCGCCAGCGGCTTTGTTCACTTCTTAACGAACATACTAACATTTTACTTATTAACGAACATAAATTATTTAATCCTTAGTGGATACTTAGAACATAAAAGACATAAACTGACAACATTATAACTCTGTGGGCTCAGTAGTTTAGGCTCTGCGTTGATCAGTAATTCAATCAGTAAGATTTTCACAGCGGAATTCAAACGGATAAGCTATTATATGCTGCAACCTCTTGAGTCTTTCGTACTCTTCAGGTTTATTGAAGCGTTTTTCATTGACATAGCACGTACTGATGGCTGATGGCGCCGAGAGGTTCTGGAGTGGAGACCACGAACCGTCAATCGCAGAATAGGTCATCAACCTGATAAAGGTCACAGGACGACGCTACATACAGGCTGCTAACCAACTGCCAACATATATGTGGGTAATGCCGCCAGAGCGTGCGTATCATAGTTGACAGCTGACCGCCGGCTATATGCGAAGCGGTGGCCATTTTGCAACGCCCACTTCGACGATGCATTTCACCAGTGTTTCCAGTTTGGTGATTTTGTCGCTAGATTTAGTGATTTTTCAGGGGCTACATGGTCAAAATTTTGGAAAAGATATCACTAGAAAAATATCTGATGATATTTTTAAAATCTGGGGTAATTAGAGAAAATAATAGTAGATCTAGCCAAAGAACTCGGATTTAGTGACGAGACAATAGACAAATTGCTACAACAGTGGCATGGAGTAAATTTTATGCATTGGACAGCTACAAGTGACGTTATTGACTTTTGGATGGAAGTTCGAAATTACAAAAATGCTGCAGGAATTAATAGTTTTCAAGAGTTATCTGATCTCGCTTTATCCGCAATGTCCCTTCGTCATTCAAATTCTGAAGTGGAAAGAGCATTTAGTGCTATGAATATTGTTAAAAATAAACTAAGAAACAAAATGGCTGTAAACACTTTAAATAGTATTCTCTTCATAAGAAACCAATTAAAAATAATGAAGAAAACCTGTTATAGCTATGAGCTCCCGAGCGATGTGATCTCTGCTGTTGGCAAAAATTTTAAATGCTCAAAAATTTACCCATCTCAACCGTCTACATCAGTAGACCCGTCACCGTGTCAAGATGACGAAGAAATACCAAACGAAGTATTTAATGTCGATTTCTAACCTAACGTTTTGATTTACTTATCATAAGTAAAATTGTTTTTTAAATTCTTAAGTTGCTTTTTAAGTTGTCACTAAGATTAATAATTATTAATCTTACGATTAAAATTATGTTTCTTAACAAATAACTTGTAATTTTATTTAATACTTAACCCTTGATAAAAATAATTCTATAGTGAATTTTGGAGATTTTTTCGGTAAAAATATGAAGAAATCTAGAGATTTTTTTTTATTTAGCTGAAGATTTTTTTTTCTGTGAGCTGGCAACACTGCATTTCACAGTGACTAGACACTGCTCGTAATATATCACCCTAGCTTAACAAAACCCCCTGTGCACAGTTTAGTGAAAGTACCTAATAAATACTTTTAAGAATAAATTGTTCTAAATATTCTTATAAATTCTTATAAAGTCTTTCTTGTCTTCGTTTACCTGTAAGCCTACCTCCAGTTTACGATACGCATAGTGCTTTCTTTCCGAAATAGTAAGGTAGGCGCATCTTCAAGAGAGACCGTGAGATGATGTTGATGATGATTGATAATGGTCGCGAACGATTGATTTTGACATTTTGTTTATTTTTCTTTGCTCTAGAATCCGCATGCTCCCAACATTTGTGTCGCACGCGGTATGGTCGCGTCTGCTTGGCATGGGCGAGCGTGAAGACGCGCGCATCTCTGTGTTTCACGGCGTGCCTGCGATGTACGCTCGTCTCGCGGCCGATCACGAGCGAATGTTCGCCGACGCTCGCACCGCTAGCTACGTGAAGACTGCGCTGTCTTCGAGGATGAGACTGATGTGCGCGGGATCGGCGCCGCTGCCTGAGACGCTCGCGAACAAATGGGAAGAGGTATGTTCAGTTTACATGACTGGATTTAGTTCCATTTTTAATCCAAGGAAACGCAACCCTTCTGGTGTAAGCAGCAACCTTTGCCTATAACTTATGCATTTCATCACATTTCATTTCGTCCGTGGAATTCAGCTGTGGGGCACTGCTAGTGACTCAAACATAATCCATACTTCAAAGAATGCAAAATGTAATTGTGCGTACAAATAAGCAATGTACCATGGTACATAACCAACATGGAAATCCACTCAAATCTGGAGATGAAAACCATTAAGCAAGAGATTAAGAATGCCAGCAACATCTACAATGATAGATTAATGAAGCATCCAGACACACTAGCGTTTAATTTAACTTCGCAAAGTTACGAGCCAAGGCTAAAGCGCAAAACAGTTCTAAAGTGGAGTCATTTTAATAGGTAACATTTGACAATTCATCAAAATTTTACAACGTAACCTTGTAACGGCGGGCATAAAATATTATATTTTTTCGTTTTGTTAGAACTGCACAATTGCTTAACTTTTTTCAATTACGTTTACATATTTATTGTTATAATGACCGATACGACTAATTTTACGATTTGCTTTCACTAATAAACCATTCTAAACATATGTAATGCTTATGGTACACACTGATTGTAAATATACAAAATTAAAAACAAAAAAACATTTCGTCCGTAACCCGAGGCATATAGTATAAAATCGTTAACCCTTCAAACATAGTAATGCTAAAGAAACAATTCTACTGCTGATAGCTGTTCCCTCTAAAATTGCAAAATTTGGTATCGCTAATCAGGCATTACCGCTTAAAATTGATAAAGCCAGATAAAGCTTTCCAAGCTATTCAATAAATGACGCTCTGTCCCCATACGACGGTTACAATTATTGTCTAGACGGATAGTTTCGATGCTTCGATAAGTGCCTCAGTGGCCTAGAGGTTATAGCGTATGACACGGTCTTCTGATTATCTTTGTCATACGCTATGACGAATCACGTATCCCGTCCGATAATGAAAAATTTTTCTCTCTATAAATTTCAATAATTAATATGTCATTTATAATATTGTATTCAATATAAAATAGCAATTGACAGATATCCGATAAATACGTATTTAGTTGTAGTATGTAGTCTTTAAAAAACCAAGCCAAGACTAATTACCCAGTCTAGCTATAAACAATTAAAATAATGCATTATTATTATAAGTAATTTCGTTTTGTAGATTTCCGGAGTACGTCTACTGGAGCGCTATGGGATGTCAGAAGTAGGGATGGCACTAAGCAACCCCTACCGGCCAGTGGAGGGTCGGACCGTGGGGGCAGTCGGCTTGCCCCTGCCAGGAGTTGCAGCCAGGATAACTATCAGCAAAGATGGCGTCTTGCGACCATCGGTCACTGTGGAGGCTGATCTGCCACATACTCAGGTATAATTGACAGACATAATTAATTAATGAATATACAATAATAAATTAAAGATATAATTGACAATGACAGGCTGGTTGGCTCAGTTGGTAGCAGCCCTGCCTTCTGAGCCGCTGGTCCCGGGTTCGATCCCCAGACAGTTTAAACATTTGTGTGCATGAACATGTCTGTTTGACCTGTGTCTGGGTGTGAATATGTATTTAAGTATGTATATCAGTCATCAGGCTACCATAGTGCAGGCTCTGCCTAGTTTGGGACCTGAGGACCTTTGTGTGGATATTGTAAAAAAGAAGAAAAAGTACCAATTGGACATAAATATCCTATTGACTTCGTGTATTACTCATCAAAATGCCAGGCCATCCATATACGATTCAGAATCTGTTACCACGAATCAAAAAGTTTAGTTTACAGTTCAAGGACTCCATGTCACATACGAGCCTATGTGAATTATTCGAGAAATCAAAGAAAACATTATATTTAATCGTGATTATTTTGTATTAGGTTTTGCGATCATTATACCCTAGTTTTAGGTACAATTAATATGTGTTGTTCAATCGTCGAATCCAACGCGGCTGGGCAGCGTTCCGGAAATTACGCGAAGTCTTCTATGGGCCTCATAACTAAGCTCAAAGTCGCACAACGTGCTATGGAGAAGGCTATGCTCGGGGTTTCTCTATGTGATCGAATCAGAAATAAGGAGATCCGTCGAAGAACTAAAGTCACCAACATAGCCCAGAAAATTAGCCAGTTATAGTGGCAGTGGGCAGGGCACATAGCACGCAGAACAGATAGCCGATGGGGCCGGAAGGTTCTAGAGTGGAGACCACGGACCGGCAAGCGCAGCGCAGGTCGTCCGCGGACACGGTGGACAGACGACCTGATAAAGGTCGCAGGACGACGTTGGATGCAGACTGCTTCCATCCAGTCCTTTTGGAAAAATATGGGGGAGGCATATGTTCAGCAGCGGACATCCTACGGCTGAGATGATGATGATGATTATATGTAGTGCTTGCAACACTCCAATTGAAAAACAATTTTAAAATTTCACACCGACCATCGACCAGAAAAATATATTTGAGTTTCGAGTGATTATTTTTGATTGTATATATTTCCGAAAATATTATGTCCGTATCTCTGTATATTTGAGTGACTAACGGTCGTTTTCAATAATCTATCTATCGCCGGTTTACCTTACTAGAGATAGATATTTGACACTAACGGCCCGTCCCAATAATCTATCTATCGCCGGTTTACCTTACTAGAGATAGATATTTGACACTAACGGCCCGTCCCAATTATCTATCTATCGCCGGTTTACCTTACTAGAGATAGATATTTGACACTAACGGCCCGTCCCAATAATCTATCTATCGCCGGTTTACCTTACTAGAGATAGATATTTGACACTAACGGCCCGTCCCAATAATCTATCTATCGCCGGTTTACCTTACTAGAGATAGATATTTGACACTAACGGCCCGTCCCAATTATCTATCTATCGCCGGTTTACCTTACTAGAGATAGATATTTGACACTAACGGCCCGTCCCAATAATCTATCTATCGCCGGTTTACCTTACTAGAGATAGATATTTGACACTAACGGCCCGTCCCAATTATCTATCTATCGCCGGTTTACCTTACTAGAGATAGATATTTGACACTAACGGCCCGTCCCAATAATCTATCTATCGCCGGTTTACCTTACTAGAGATAGATATTTGTCACTAACGGCCCGTCCCAATAATATATCTATCGCCGGTTTACCTTACTAGAGTTAGATATTTGACACTATTTGTATGGGCGTTATGTCAAATTTCTATCGGTAGTAAGGAAAACCGTGGATAGATAGATTATTGGGATCCTCCATATGTGTGTGGACGTTATGTCAAATTTCTATCGGTAGTAAGGAAAATTGTGGATAGAGATTATTGAAAACGGCCGATAACGTTTTTGCAAAGTGATGAAAAGATGAGTGCTGGGTGCTAGTAGGACAATAACCCTGTAAGGAACAGAAATATGGATAATATTGGAATGATTATTATGATTATTAGTTTCATTCATTACTGTCATTGCAAGTAATCTGTATTGTTATATTTTAATGATACAAAGAAAATATCTTTTATAGTATAGTGCAAACGCGTACCTAGTGCGAGTGAGTAGAAGCTTCAATATGGCGGATAAACGATTAGATATAGACTTATTCTGTTCGAATATCGCATCGGTGAGACGGCGGCTTAGTAGCGAGTTTTTTGCTTAAAATGTTAAGCTATTGCATAGCTTCTATCGCGGGCCTTGAGCGTGGAGACCGAATCCAGAAATTCCGTAACGAAAATAACCTAACACCCCCCCACTCCGACTCCATCTATCGATGAATTGCAGAACTTTTAATGACTTTTTGTAATATCACGCTTGTCTCTTTAGTTCAGCAACTCTCCTCTAGATGGCATTGGTTAAATAATTATAATTGCATAAGTTGATTTGGCATCTATCGATGAATAGCAGAACTTTTAATGACTTTTTGAAATATCACGCTTGTCTCTTTAGTTCAGCATCTCGCTTCTAGATGGCATTGGTTAAATAATTATAATTGCATAAGTTGATAAAAACAGCTATGCAATAGCTTTACCGCGGCAGTCTCCGAGTGCCACACGTCTTTTTTTTATATAAGATTTAGACTTAATTTTCTATTTTGTATACCTTGTAAATAAGTTTGTGAGTAACTGTTATCTTGAGTTGATAGTGTATGTTCTAACTAACTAATAATTAAGTGATCATGGTTCAAATTATTCTGTTATTATACATGTTGTCCTATAATTGGTCATAAGTTTCTAAACATATTTATTTAAATTTGTTAATAGGTTGTTGGATGACCAATTAAATAAAGAAATAAATATTTGATTGTTGATTTTTATATTGTGACAAATAACTTACCTTGCTTGATTGTACTTTGTATTAACATTCTTATCGGCTTTACAGTTGATTATGCAATCCCAGCGTTTGATTAATTCCCTTTTCGGATATTGATTTAAATCAGTGTTAATTATTTAAAAATGTATATTGAAAATGTTATCTGAAATTGAACCGTTTTACTATGAAGCACAAACACTACACTCGCGTCACACCTTCGCTGCCGGCTGAGCGATAAAAGTTTGGGAAAGATATTACTAACCCGACCATAACTAAAGAGAGCACTATATAGGCGTCTCTTTCCCATGCTTTTATTTTTCCGCGGGCAACGAAGGTTTGACGCGAGTGTAGTGTCTGTGTTCTTCATAGTAAAACGGTCCAACGGATTCAGACAAAATTTTCAGCGGCCATAGCTTATAGCCAAGACTGTTGTCCCGATTTAACGGGTATTTCCTAGGATCGCGATCGCCAACTATTCGCATTTATAAAATTGGTGTGATGATTATCTCCAGATATCATTGGAACGTCTCGGTCTAACGCCTAAAGGCGATGAGCAGCCATCAGACGGCTACTCATGGAGCGAGCCTAAAGTGTCGGAACACCAGATACCAGAGAACGGGGTACATCAAGGAGAACTGCTACTCAAAGGACCCGCAGTATTCACCAGGTAAATTAAACCAACAATCTTTAACCCGTCCCGTGTCTAGTGTTTATTGGTTAATTACCGAACTACGCATAATAGTAGTTTATGCAACTGTCATATAATGAAGGGTATTAAAACACGAGTGTGAGTTTATGAAACGAGCGCAGCGAGTTTCATAATAGTAACGAGTGTTTTAATACCCGTGTTATATGCAGTTGCATACACTACTTTATCTTCACTAATGCAATTAATCAAACAACAAGAGTAAAAGCTGAAAATAGTTTATTTACAATAATTGTTCAAATTTTGGATGGTACAATTTTGAAAGTTAATGTTAATTATTGATCCAGCAGCTGTAGCGGTCGCGGGGCAAGCAGTAGAGCTCGTAGACGGAGTCGGAATATTTATAATTACTTCATTCGTCTTGTTTTCTATACTGTTCAAGATCGTATTTGAGACTTGAATTTTATTCATTAAAGACTCATCAATGTAGCTTTCAGCCACAGTAGAAGACTTCCACCCCCCGTGTGGTTATGAATTATGAATGTAACTATGATTTATGAAGTAGTAAAGTGTAGGTACCTACTACCAAATTTATACACAAAGCGCTTAAACGGAGTGTCTAGTTAACTTGCGTGTGTAGTACGTAAGTACTAGGTAGATTAAATAACAGAACTAAAATACACTTACCTTTTCAAAAAGATACAAAATATCTGGTGAATCTTCCAGGAACATCTTTATTTGACCTGATGTAAACGTCAAGGACTTTTTTTCCTTCTGTCCTTCTGAACTGCGTTTCAGGAACGCTATGACCTTTGAATACTTCGTGATATCAATATTGTTGTAGATACTCAGTGTGGACTTGAGCATAGAATATTTAGCCCACATAGAAGATGGTTTGAATTTGTCGGAGAGGTCTTTGAGATACGCAAGAATGACATTTTCAGAAAATGATGTAGTTTTCTTTTCGGTCTTCCATGCCAAAAAGTTATTATATTCTTTTTCATATAATTTTCTAGATTTTTCTGGCAAAAGATTGTGAGTTACTTTTGTTGCCAATTCTAGAATATCCGGAGGCGTACAAATATCATCGTCGCTATCCATTTTTAACTTTTAATTTGTATTTTAAAAACAAAACAAACATTCACGCGTATTTATTGTCACAGTGAACTTGCCGCCATTAAAATGCAGCTGCGCGCGCAGGGCCAATCAGGAGCGAGCGCGCGCTGTTCTTTTTTTATTTAATTGGCACAAGATCTTACCAAAGAGTTTTGTGTATGTAAGTTTAGTAGTTTCGACGAAGTTTTCACGTATAACGCAACTGTTTTCAAAAGCCAGCCTAATATCAAAATTTTATACAACTTGTATGAGGATTTTGAGATAAGGCTCGCCACGTTAATTGGTCGCGTTTTATTGATGTTATAATGAGATTTTACGATATCGATGTGGATATTATACCATCATGTGAAATTGCTTAAATTGAGTGTTTTGTTGTCTGTTCTATAACAGTAGTAATTATAAGTCAAGTATTGGAAACATAAGTAGAATGTTACAACATTAGTGTAGATAAAAGTTCAAATACTACTCTTGAATAGTTTGATCAACTAAAAGCAAAGTTTATACCGGTGGAATGTATTTGATCTGATAAAATTAGTTACAAACTCGAGGTCTAAAAATGTGTATACAAATTGTGTATGCGTGGCTTCGGACTTTTTTAAACGTACCTACACATGGTGTACGCGTGTATGATACATACCATCGCAATATATCTGGTGGAAAGATATTAATTTATTTAAGCGAAATACAATCGGTCGTCCTATTCGGCGCCTGTTACGGACAATGATCCATTTTATTTAGAGCGAACGACAGAGCGAGATAGATGTGCAGTATATCGCTCTCTCTTTACCGCACTGATTCATGTACGCTAGGTGAGCGGTACGCTATTTGCCAACCATTGTATTTCCTATATATATTAGTTAGAAATTCTTGCCCACCGTATACACTTGTACCTACGTCTAATTTTATGAAGAATTGTATTTGAAGAAAGAAAATAAAACGAATGGAAAGTGAAGTTTAAGCTCTTTATTGAAGACGAACCTCAACAAACCTCACAGCGCCTATGTTTCTTGTGTGTTCGTACCATTTAAGTTATATCGAAATTGATACAGGGCTTGAAAAAAAGACTATGCCGGTTTTTAGATGTTCCTGCTATATAAGCCAACTGTCTGCCACTGCCTCTTCCTATATTATGAATTTACGTTCAGTAGTTTTGATGCATGAATTGAATAAATTATATTTACATTTTTATTTTTCGTGGTACACAATCCTTCCTCTAAGGGTCCAATGCAAGTGTACAGGACGAAAGCATGCAATAAATTGACACATAATAGCTAACAGTAGACAGAAAAGTCACTCACGATCAAATTTCAAGTTTAGGTAGAAAAATTAGTCAACTCTTACGACCGCTGCTTGCACGCTAAACTGAAACTTATCTTGTGATACGAGCGTTCATATTCCGTTGGGCACTGCTGAGTCATAACCGTGCACAGTGCGCACCGATACATACCTTTATTTAAGCAAAATAATATCTTACCGCTATGTACCATGTTTGTACATTAGAGAAGTATGCATTTTTGTAAAACGTCATCCTTCATATTTCAAGGCACGAAGTGAAGTTTATCCAAGACAATAACGTAAACAGTACAAATACTTACTATATCAATCTCGATGCTTTTTAAAAAGAAATGTGCATAACAGTATATGTTGCACATGTAGATGTTAAATGTGCATAAGTTACCTGATGATTTGAAACAGATGGATAAATCTTTAGAAAGATGCTTACTAAGTGGCTATTAGATAACTGGTTTCATAGTGTTACAAGAGTATTTGGAATTTTAAGGCATTCACAAATATTAATTAATGTTATGTTTATATTGTTGTTATAATTATTGCGACTTCAGACATAACGTTTGCACGTCTGAATACAGATGCAACACCAACATACATTTTTTGAAAACAACATAAATGATTATACTAATTATACTAGCGTCAATATTGTATTGAAGAAGCTTACGGCAAAAGAGACCACGTCAACGATAATATGACGGAAGAATATATAACCCAGTCGGAGATTCTGATAACAGTGATTCTGAATTGGATTCTTCAATTGCTACAAAATATGAAACCGCCCAAGTTCTAGAACAGGGGTTCCCAAACATATTTTGTCTGCTGCCCACTTTGAGAATTAATTATTTTTTTAACGGCCCCATTTTTTCACCTACTTAAAAGCCACTATAACTTCAAATTTAATTAATCATTGTGAGCTATATTAGCGGAAAGTTAAAAATTCATTCTAAACGAGACTTACTATAACCCGCAAGAGTTATCTTGAGACCTGAGCGCAGTAGGCGCAGTAGGGACCTGGGCACAATGGCGCTCAGATCTCAAGTTAACTCTTACGACCTACACCTGCTAATGCGAATGATTATTGAAACGCAACTTATCTTTATAGTATTCAGAGTAATTTTATTCAAAATAAAACAATAATAATCAAGTCTAATATAAAAAAACTAATGTGAAGGATGAATCTGATGCTGTTTAATAAGTTTGTTGATATCAGGTTTCAATTTACTCAAGAACAGCCGTAGCTCTAAGCCTCTACACAACGCCCTAATTTTTATGCCTGTAAATAATAGTTTAGTATTCCTATAATTGTTCGATTTAATAATACCTAACGATTACTTCCCACAACACTTTGTTCGAGAAATCAAATGATTTGAAAGGAAATCCGAGAGTATTTTTATGAAATTATACATTTTGTTTAACTTTCGTTTCATTTTTAACGACCGCAGAGTAAGTATTCGACTATCACATTTGGTCATAACTGTACCTGCGTGGACGACCACCATTTTGGTTCAACTTACGTGCCTCAAACATAAAAAAAAAAACGCCCGGGCGATGAGTCGGCCAAACGTAATTAAACTGCGGAGTGAAACCGACTGATATTAACTAATTTTTCGTACAGATATTGGAACCGTGCACCGAAACTGGACAACTCAGACTTTACAGAAGACGACTGGTTCCGTACAGGCGATACTGCTGCCTTCTCCGATGGCAAGTTCCGAAT
Source organism: Selenia dentaria (assembly GCA_917880725.1). Lineage (NCBI taxonomy): Eukaryota > Metazoa > Arthropoda > Insecta > Lepidoptera > Geometridae > Selenia > Selenia dentaria. The sequence continues at coordinate 18,156,268 of OU862897.1, forward strand.
TCTCGGCAGGACCTCGATTGACATCATCAAATCTGGTACAGTTAGTTACTAACTCTTACAAATCTTGACTATTGGTCATAAAAGTCAAAATATATTGCTTATGCCATTAAATGACAAGACGGCGCCTGTAGTGACAGTAGTTTTACGTAGCACTGCAACACGCACCCTGAGACATTAGTTTTGGTTTGATTGTCTATGGCTCAGTAATTTCACTTGCTACAATGCCCTTCACACCCTAACACATTAATACTTGCGCACTACTGCTTTGCGGCAAATAATCAGACGCCATTACATTATGAAGTGTTTCGACATCAATACGAAAGTATGCAAAAACTCTTCCTTCGGTCGGATAAAGCTTTTCAAGCTATCCGATAGATGTCGTCCTGTCCCCCATACGAGACGGTTAAAAAACAAGGTGGCCTTCGAAACTCGGATGGGTGTTTCGATGGTCTAGCGTTCATGGTATCTGATAAGGATTATCAGAAGACACGGGTGCTATCCCGTCTCAGTATATGCAATATTTATATCTAAAATTGTATAATTAGGCATCCTTAAGCAGACGTTTAGCAATCGTACATTGCAAGGAAACTGAATTAGTTTCTTTTAAATTACACAGGATATTATTTTAGTTTGAAAATTCTCGTGAGTTTGACACATATTTATTTAGTATCAAAACCTAAGTCTACTCACGTAATTGGTCGACGCGATGATCACCACAGCGGTCGCCGTGATCTTGCAGCGTAAACTCCCTGAGGATGGGCATCGGGCATCGGGCATGCCCATCCTCCTCATCATCCCAGGTCGATAACGTCGGCTAACGAGAGTTAAGTCGGTTAAAGTTTATTTGATTTTACACTTTTGGAAAACAAACAGCCTTAAGACGCGGTCCAACCCCAATTTTAAAATAATTTACGATGCTTTACGTAAGGTTGAAAATCGCTTGTTAGATTGGACGATGTAATGCGAAAATGCGTTATTTTTATACGTTTTCTTTATATCTTTCGATATATATTAACACAAATGAAAAAACTGCTGGTTACTTTAGTACTATATGTTGGCTATGTATTACCTAAAAAATAATATAGTGTTATCGCTGAAAATTCTGAGAGTTTGGACGTGAAAGTTTATTTTTTTGCACCTATTTAGGATTTTTTTCTGCAGAGAGCGAGTAATATTTATGAATTCTGTTCGGTTATTACTCTTTGCCTGTTCCTTTTCTAACCTAAGTTTTTGTTTCATAGATTATTATCGAACTGTTTCGTTACACTCGTGGTTTAAAGATTCTGCTTTTTACTATTATCAGGGTACGACCGCGCCTTAATCAAAAAAGTTAAGATTCAAAGAAACAATAGGAACGATTGACTTTTATCGGTTTTTGCATATGAATATAAATGTATAGTGCCTTCGGAAAAAGAAAACATTCGGATTTTAGTGAATTATCCAATAATCATAAAAAAAAATGGTCATCATCAAGCGTTAATATATCTTATGATGTACTCGTAGTTAAGTAAAGTATGAATAATTAATAATCATATTTATTAATTGTGATTAATAATCATTAACTTAAATGCAATATGCCTCATCATAAACAGATCAGAATTTGGTGAGTAAACAGACTTGAAAACCTTAGCGACTCGTACGACATAAGAGTTTTTCCGGTAATTAGTAGGGCAGTCCGGGGAGTGAACACGTAGAATGTTACGACATTATACAAAAAAAGGCTTTTCTAAATGAGCAAAATCGACTTCTGCACACTGGTTTTAAGCAACAACGCCATTTTCTAATAAGTCGAGTGCAGAGAGCAACTAATAAAACTACTGTTCACAGGTGGCTACAAGATCAGCGCGTTACAAGTAGAATCCGCCATATTAGAGCACCCAGCGATCGCGGACGCAGCCGTTTTGGGCATCGAAAACGAGGATATGGGAGAGATTGTCTCAGCTGTAGTGGTTCTAAAAGAAAATTCTCAACTTACCCTTCCCGAGTTAAAAGCTGAAGCGGGGAAAAAACTTGCTCCTTACCAGCTTCCTAAGACACTGTTGATAGTTGATGTTATGCCAAGAAATGCTATGGGAAAACTGGACAAGAAGGAAATTAGGAAATTGTACGGTAAGCAGTTACGTTTTGAGAAGAAGTAGACTTTAAAAGTTTATATAAGATGTTATTTTAAATGACTGAAAAGTGACATATGTACTTATGTGATTGTTTACCGATTTAATCCGGTATGCTTGCTGAATACATTTACTTTAGACTGTTTTTTTTAATCACTAATTAAAATTGAATTAGGTATCACGTTGATCATATTTTATAATAAGTTTTATCGATAGACATGAGTCTTATCAGGAAGACAATCAAAGTTAACGTCATAAAATGAACTGATGCCGGAGTGATAGCAAAAAAAGCGTAAATTGGTTAAAGAGTCAACATGGTATACATAAAACCAATGAATCAATGAAATCGTATCACATGCTATTTCAGTGATATTTAATGGCCCAATATATACAAGTAGGGCTTTTATGTGTCTTAGTTGTTAAAAAATCCTGATTGAAATAGAAAAAAATGGCGTCTCTATGTCACTTTAGTCAGCTCGAGTTATCAACTTAAAATTTTTTGCTTACTGAAATTGTCAAAACTGAAATAGAGCCTCCATTTGTTAGCAACTGAGATAATTACATAATAGCCCTACTGGTTGGATGTTATTAACGCAAATGGACTGATATGTATGTCGTACGGTTCGCAAAAAACAAGCAAGTCTTTTTAATGGGCCATCGTGGAACGCATATTAGAATAAGGCTGAATGGCCGAGGTGTGTTAATGACTTCCAAAGTAGTATTTACTACATACTCAGCAATCTTAGTGAAATAGGTACTATACATACTATGATCTAAATAGCTGTTGTTGTATGAATATATAAGTGATTTGTTAATTAGTGCACAATATTGAACGGGTTCCTTTGAAAACGATAACTGGTCATGAAAGTAAAAGAAAAAATGGTTTTTATTGTTATTTATCCATATTCGCCGCTCCACGGCTAAGAGCCATAGTGCTACCACGCTATTGTTACTGTGGTGCGACTGAACGCACGACTCGACGCACCGCTACATCACAGAACATGTAGCAGTAACTGTGCGAGACATACCTAACCGCTTAGAATAGTTTGAGCTTAGAAACGTTGACCCGCCCGGGCCCGGCTATACGTTATAGGCAGTAGATTTAGACATAGAGATCAGCTGCGTAAACATTCGCGAGTAAGTAGGTTCGTACGTCGTTGTCCCTATTCTAAGTGGGTAGGTATGTCTCGCGCAGTAACTGTTGTATATTCTGTGATGTAGCGGCGTGAGTTCAGTCGCGCAATGGTTAATATCTACGGAGCAATAAATATGGGTTCATAATAATAAAAAAAACATGTTTTATTTCCTTCACTATAATGACCAGTTATCGATACCAAACCTCCCCATTCAATATTGTGCACTAGTTAACAGTGACCTTATATATGAAGTGTGCAGATGTTAATGTCACAAATAAATGTACATTGTTCTTCCATGTACTGATATGTGTGACCGGGATTTTTATTGGTAATAAAATAAAAAAATAACTTTTTAATGCATTTAGTATAGAAAGCAGATGCAGATCAAAAATTAAAATAGGATTTGTGTTATTTTGTAACGATACTTTTTTTTCATTGTCTGTGGACTCGTACGTTTGTACATTTGCCATTCCTCAAGTTAAATATTGCACCAAGTAAGATTTTCATTTCAGTAGTCAGAGTCAAGTCAGTCACATAAATAAGAATGTAATTAAGTCACTGTCCTGTCTAAGTCGCGTTCTAGTAACACGGTGGATCCATTACTAATTCGTTGTAAGGGGATGACGAGGAAAACACTTCTGTTTCACGTGAACCGTTACGAACATTTAACGGTTAATATTCCAACACTATTACACGTTTAAACTCTAAGGAACACACATGTAAGAAAAATTATCAACTAACTAAGTCAACGATCTCGGAACAATAACAGTGGCTCTACCATGAGTTGGCATCGTAAATGTCATCTATAGTCGATCCTCGATCTCGCCTATCTATTAAGCTTGTGATTGGCGTACTCGCTGTCAATTTTAGTTCCACAATTGACCGCAACGTGGCACTATTCATTTTTCCATACATTTTTTAGCGGCAGTCGATAGCGAGCGTAGATTGGTGTCAATGTTGTAAACTCATGGTTGGCCTACAGGGCATGGAAGCCAAGCTAAAATCAGAAATGAAATTATGCCTATCTTTTTTACTTACGGTGTTAATAGTGCGTAGGAAAGAGACATATAATACCGTGTTGTTTCGTTATCATGCAGGTTGTCACAAGTTAATTTTTGGATAGTGACGATCCATCCTCATTTTCTTTTCTCGAACTATGGGATTAACATAAAACTACAAAATTAAGTTGATAGCCGACTTAAAGTATTTTGACGTATTCGATAGAACTTTTGTATTTGTTACATTATAAGATGACCAAAGGTAACCATTTGCCAATGCTCATTTATTGCTTGTGGCACGTTCAAAAATAATTGAAACCAACAGCCATGTTTTGTTTCACTCACACCTAAGGACATGCTATTCGACATAAATGAATAAACTATAGAGTACTCGGTTCTGTTTTAGCCCGGATTTCATGCCCTGTTATTGTTCCGAGTCAACGATAGCCATTGGTTGAGCTTTGTGGTCCTGTCATCCAACTTCCAGTTACTTCTTATAATGATGTGCTTAACTTTATGGTATAGTGACGTACGTACACGTACATACATTTGCTTACATATGTATGTTAAGTGTTTAAAAACACATGTATTTAGTGTGTTAATATTGTCATAATATTTACAATGACGTTCCTTATATAAGTCCCTAACGACTGAATATATGTTATAAATTATGATATTGTTGAATAAAAGACATTTTCAAATTAAATAGTTTTATTTTACTTATCGCTAATAGTACTTATGTTATATGACTTGCAGTATTCACCACTATTTTTAAAATACCAAAAATAAAAAATGGGCAGTGCAGAAATGACAATGCAATCTAATATGTGGGCTTAGCACGAATAATTGCGTAAGTGTAATGTAACGTGGCGTTCATGAAACGATACAAACTGTCATGTATCTAGGGCAACTGTGACACAGATAAATCATAGTTTGTTCGCCGAAGCGTGACGCGTTGACGTTTACTATACGGATACTTTTTCGTTAATTGTTTGTGCCACGGGCTCCGTTTGACCTTTGAATACTTAGAAATTATTAAAGTTCAAGTTTTCGGAAATCATTCCATGTATTATGGACACAAACAAAAAATACTATGCAATTAATAAAGGATGAAATCACATGATGCGAGGGAGTAGTGAAAACATATTATTATATATCTTACTCATTCTCGCATTTTCGGCACATTCGATGGTATCAGATAGGTGTCTTCTACCACGCGACACGTGACTCTGTAAATACCGGTAGAGGCAAACAGCATTAGTCCGTTCGAAAAAAAAAAACTACCACGCGACATTCGGAAGAAAGGAACAGACTGAGGCCGCGGTATGCGGTGCGGGCGCGGGGAGAGAGGTCGTGGCCGATTCTGTCCAGACACTAGTTTATGAATGATTACAAATATCGCGCGCATGTAGTAGGTATTATTGAATGCAATAATGAGAATACCATTTATATGTGCAAATCTATGTAGACGTTTGACTGATAATGGTAATTTTTTAGGTATTATCTTGTACTTGTTTTATTCAGCGAGGATGTTTTAAGTACCAGCAGCGTATACAGCTGTCTCTTTTTTCTGGTAATTTAAAAATAGTGATGTTTAAGTATGTATATCAGTCATCAGGTTAGCCAAATACAGGCTCTGCCTAGTTTGGTATCTGAATATCTTTATGGGTATTGTATTTTTTTTTAAATTGTCTCGAGTTTAATAAGTTCTTGGTTTAAGAAAATAACTTGTATGAATCCCCTTAAACCATGGTTTATACTCGTTTATAATATGGCGGTATGTGTCTGCAAGTCGCCCTAGTAACAACAATATAACAAACATATATCAAAAACAAACACTTTAGATTCTAGATAAGGATTGTCTTGCGACATGACATGAAGACTAGAAAAAAGTGGTAGGTACAATAGTCTTAATAATAGTTATTAATAATTAATAGTACGGTGACTATACCCTGAAGAGTTTCAGTGGGCCTAAGACGAAAAGTTCGTAAGTGTAACGCGTCAGCGTTGACCTATACAGCACACACTATGAGTTACAGCTCGCGGCACGTAACTCTAGCGCTGACCGTTATTGCGCAGAAGTCAAAAATTGGGTATCACAGGGGGGCTAGAGGGACGAAGGACTCTTGTCTCTGTCACATGTTCGCGACTGTACCCATGCGCAGCTATTCCCTCCACATATCGCTCAGGGCTAGAGTTACGTGCCGCGGGCTGTGTCTGTGCCACAGTTGTACGAGATAAATTGTAGTTTGTACTACAGGTATACGTCAACGATACGATAACGTTACAGTTACGCAAATGTTCGTACAAGGCCCACTGGACACATTGCATATTCCGAAATAAGGTATTTATTATTTTTCAAAGTTGAAAACACCCACATTTTCAATTTTGAGTTGTCTTCTTTGTTTAAGGCGCTATTGCTTATTGCAGTTCTGCCAATGTCCGTTCCATTATAGGTGGTGTCATAAACTTTTTGGTGGCTGCTTAGAATAATAATATGATCGGTGTAAGAAGATTCCACAGATTGTTAAAAATCAAATAGGTACTAACGCCGGCAAGGCTATTGTGTTACTCAGTTGCTAAGAAAATTTGATTGAAATCTGAAAAAAATGCCGGTTTGATGTAACTTTTGTCAGCTCTAGACGGCAGCTTACTAACATTTCAGCTCACTGTAGTCGTTGAAACTGATATAGAGTCGCAATTTTTTAGATTACCATCAACTTTTGTTAGTAACTGAGATACATAATAGCCCTGCTGATTGTTAAAGATCGAATACTAACGCCGGCAGGGCTATTATGTAACTCAGTTGCAATCAAATGAAGATTGAAACCCAAAAAAGTGGCTACTTTATGTCACTTTGATCAGCTCCAGTCATCAACTTCGTAACAGTTTTGCTAACTGGAGCTGTCAAAAGTGACTTAGAGCCGACACTTTTCAAGATTTCAATCTGCATTTGATTGTTACTGAGATACCTACGTAATTGCCTCCGGGGTTTTTTTATACCTGTCACTTGAGATGACTTGATGAAGGATGATGAATCTCAACAGCTACGAAGGTGGCAAGTGTAACCAAATTTTAAACAAGCCTATATGACAGATAGGAACTGTTCAGATTTCTAAGTCTGATGACTCAAGTGGTAGTATTTAGAACACATGATGGAACTGACGAACAAAATTATAAAAGTCCATAAAAATAAAGAAAAGACGATAATAAAACTATTTGTAACCTTATCTATCCAGTTATGGAAATACTCAGCATAAGGACACACGTCATTTTGGTATCTATCCGTCCGTAAATATGACAGACTTCATTTGTCAGTTAACAAAGTCAAGTGAATTGACGCCATTTCTAAGTAAGTATATTTTCTTACTAACACAAGACCGCAAACAAAGCGATAGCTTCAATAAATGCGATGATAATATTAGTGCAATCTATTTAAAATATAAACTAAATAAAGTTGTTTTCATTAAATTTTAGGAACAAGTAAAACCTTTCTATATTTCAATTTTTCGAAAAATGTGCTATGGTATCAGATATGCAGTTTTACAGAGCACGTGTGTTAAACTGTCTCTTTTTTATAACTGAATCTTTGCGGGTCCAGTGTAGGTATTTGATTTGACTATCTTAAAGGTACACAATGCACTATTCGGTCACGTTTGTTTTGAACGGCAACAGTAAGAAGCTTTTAGCTGCCTCCGTTGCGTTGAGTAGACAAGGCGGCGAGTAAGTGGCATACTCTATGGAGTTCGCCCAACTAGAGTAGGTGGCGACCACAGTGGCGGCTATACCCATCGACATAACTATTAAAGCTAGCATCACGTCGTACCATTTTATCGTATACTCGTCTTCAATCTCCTGCGACTTCTTATATTTGCTAGCAAATGTCCTGTATTTTGCTCGGAAGCGATCGGACAATATTAGCGGGACTTTTGACGCGTCCACGCCATTTTGGCCGCCATTTTGGATTCCATTTTGGACGCCATTTTGTTTTCCATTTTGCCCGTTGCTGCCATATATCGCGTGACTTCTCCGCAGCCAATCGGAAGGTAATGTTATCTTGCCTCCGTTGGTATATTTTAACGGATTGTCGACCGTCATTTTGGATTTGATGTAGCAGAGTTTTAGGAAGAATATTGGTGGGAATATGAACATCAAAGGGCCGGTAAGAGTGGAGCCGACGAGACCCATCACAAGATCGAACCTCGGGACTGATTCTGCGAGAAATACAGCTACAGCGACTATACTGGAACGGACGAGAATGCGTCTAAGGCAAAAATCTGAAAAGAAAATCATACATTTTGATTTTGCAATAAACATGTATACTATTCATAAGATAATTTATCGGCAGATTATAAAATCTGCCACGAAATTATCCAACAGACGTAGTTTTTCAATAATCGTCTTGAAATCTTGAATCAAATCTCTCTACTAAGAAAAACACTTCCAAAATTACCACTTCTCAGTATGAACACACCCCTAAAGTCCGCTTGCTCTGCCTCTGCCTCTGACACACTGATTAACCCTTACTATACCGTGAGAATTAAAACAAAAGATTTATGAATGAAACTCACGTATATTTACGTCTCTGGTAGGCAAAGGGTTAAAGAAGACAGATCCAGCTTTTCAGTGATCTGACATCCGCGTTCTGAGCTGGTGCTTCCAAAGATTTATATATGACTATATACAAGTATTAAGGTTCTTCAACCAGCAAGATAACAGAGACTTAAAAAGAACAAAATGAACGGTTTTCTTTAATTGTTTGTTTTTATTTAGCAATTTATTTGATCAATTATTAGAAAAATTACAGCATCAGTTCCTATCTAATAATAATATAAGTAAATCACATGAAACAGACTTCCTATTTACAAAAAGTACGAAATACCTACAAAACGTTAGGTACTAAACTCTTGACACCATAATCACAGTCTATGTAAACCTTTTATATTTTTATGTAACTGTACCTACCATACTGATATCGTATATGTACCTGCCAGTAGATATGATTTTTTTTAATGATTTTTGTAATAACTAAAAATTCTTGTGAGTATAACGTGCCCTATACAGATATAATGTTATATGGATATTATATGTGTATAATGCAGTTAAATAGAGATACATTTTTTATGAAGCAGAACCAAAAGTTAACATTACATGAATTAACTCCAAAACATTTTAGGTACGAAGTCAAGGCTTTACTTCCTATGTAAGCAATTTTGTATGTAGTTCAGTGGACGAAAATTGCGTAAGTAAGTAAAGTACAAAGTATGAGTTATCTGTGCCACAGTTGTACTAGACAAATGATAGTTTGTATTGTGTATGTCAACGATTACGTTACAATTAAGCAAACTTTCGTGCTAGGCTAACTGTTAAACTTGTCGGCCGTGCGGATGTAGCCAGCGGAAAGATGCATTATTTCCTGAGAGGTTCAATTTGGGAGACTTCGAGCGAGCCACATAATCGACCGCATTGTCACTAACTGATATCAGGTGATACTGGTCGAACACGGTTTGCGTATCTATATATATATATATATATAACTTCCATTCTATTCAGTTATTGGAGTGTAACTCAAAAACCACTGCACCGAATTTAATGAAATTTAAATGGGACTACGCGGGATACACCAGCTTTCAAACAAAAGAAATTGAGATTCGGTTCACCCATCGAAAGTTATGAGATAGCAAATATAAAAAAAATACAGTCGAATTGAGTACCTCCTCCATTTTGGAAGTCGGTAAAAAATGAACCTCTTCTGGTCACGCCATAACTTGAGAACGGATGTAACAATCTGGCTAATTCTTTTTTTGTTGTGTTAATTATTATCAGGAGAAAGTTCATGTGAAAGAAAAACCAAGAAAAGATGGTGAAGAAGAAGGGAGGTAATGTCGAGGCTGAAGGCCGAGCCTACTACGCGAACGAGGTCACGGGCAGTCGCTAGTAAAGTATAAATATCTGGATGACCGAGCTTTGCTCGATTTAGATACGAATAATTATCTGATGAAATATGAATAATATTTTTCGATAAATACCTACCTAGCTCAAACCAGTCATTAACTTAGTGTTGCCAACGCCATCTATTAAATTATACATATATTGTTAAGCAACACTGAACCAATGAGTGTTTGGTTACGTATTTTACTATAGGTAAAACACGGATAAAACGACGTTTTTTAAAAATGAATGTTGAAATATGTTCTATAAACATATACTCACGTCTAGGTATGTGGAGGAAATCTTCAACCTGCTGGAACAGCACCGAGTTGCTGACCGCGCTGGACAAGCACAGCTGTAGCGTCACCAGAAGAGCTACCACGTACAATGGCACGGATGGTGGAATACCTGTAAACAAATATTCGAAAATTACCGAACTGTTGATCAAAAACAAATAAACATATAGATGCAAGAAAACGTATTTGCAGTAAGTAGCCAAAACCCAACTTTTTACCAGAGCCAAAAATCTTTTAAATAGTTGGAAAAAAATCATTTCTTTTTAATTATCTTTGACAGAAAGATGATTTTTATAACACAGTATTGCTAAAATACCACTCATCTATCTCAAAAAAAATGCTGATACCGCTCAATAGGCAAAGAATGCTGTAAGTTAAATCAGATGTTTATTAACGAACCGCACTTTTGCTATAAGTAAAAGAGTATTGAAACACCGTTTTTATAGTGACTTACAGCAAATTGAATAAGGAAATTTTCCAATATTATACCCTATTTTTAAAATTTTTGTCGTCCTAGCGATATGAGACCCAGACCATGCGACGCAGAATTTTTCTCTGAATCTAGCTGTGTGTTCAGTCTACTTACGCCATTCTTGCTACTTCCAGCAAATACGTTTTCTTCCGTCGATATGACAAATTAGCTGACACGTGCGCGGTTTCAATCGCGTGGCCTAGCGGGATACGGTGCGTTTAAATAATAAAATAAATGTTGCCCAAAAGATGTAAAGCTCATAGGTGGATTTGAATAATTTAATAGATTAACTAGCTAAACTTGCGGGTTTGCCCGCGCGGATAATGACTATAACACAAACCACCTATATAAAACGTGGATATGAACATCATCTCTATACAAAATAAAGCCAACATAAGGATAACCCAGGATATCAGTTTAGAACCAAAACCAAAAAAATATGGTCAGAACCGCTTCCTTCAACGTCCTTCGATGTCAAGACCGATTTAGTATCTGCTACTTATAATAATGATGAAACACTTTTTCTTACTCCCTACGAGAACAAACCACAATCTCCAACATTTACTCAAGTCACCCAAGAACAAAATAATTATGTTTTTAATAGCAAAGCGTTAACCTATAATTTTACCAATTGTACTTTCAATAATTGTTTTAATGAATAAAAAATACTATGAACTGAAGTATTTTTCAAGCAAGTAAGTGTGTTGAAAAACGTCGTATGAAACTCGTGCGCGTTGTTTATTACAATCTCTACTCCATTTAGGCCTTTGATCTTCGGTCTAAAACCCGTCTCGATTGTAATAGACCACTTCGCGCACTTTGGGATACTAGGTATCCCAAATCACAATATGCATTTATAACAAACCCATAAATAATAGGTAAATAAAAAAGCTGTAATTTTGACAAAACAGACAGATACTTTATTTATATGTTCAGAATAGATATGTATTGGTGCAACAAGAACGGGTACGTTTTTATTGTGAATGCCGAGTTTTAATTCAGAGCAAACAAAGAACGATATAGGTAATTGATTCACGAACGTAATTTTTAAACCAAAGACGCAAGAATCAACCAAATACCTTTGATGTCACAAGATGCGAGAAAATACATGATGTAAAAAAACATTAACTCAATTGAGCTTTAATTATCGAATAATACAGTATATTTTACATTACAGGCGAATTATCTTTTGCTCGCTGGTTTAAGTATTAACTATAGAACGGAAGGCTTTTTGATCTAGTGAGATGATTTATGACGTTTTACTTGTAGTTAATAGACAAAAGGCCTATTCAAACCTGGGCGTTATTCGCTACCGCGAGCGATTGAGAAATCCGACAGGGTATGCGTTAATTTCACTGTTCACTTAAATGCGCGGTAGAGATATTCGTTGACAACGGTTAGCGGGGCGGCGGAACTAGTTTCGCCAAACAAGAGAAAATACCGCCTCACTAGGCGGTACAAGTTTTGCTGCAGTTATGGAACTTCATACTATTTACCCATCGAGTTCCGCGTGGTATTTTTCGCTACCCATAGCGGTATCAAATAACGCTCAGGGGGCCTACTCCCACCTTTTCCGAAACTATCATAAATGCGGAGCGTTTTGTAATAAGCTTAGAATAATCATACTTACTATAGTCCTCCCAGCGACACAAAAAAGTCAACAAAATTTAATGCTAAAGGTTGTAATATGACTACTTTAAGAGATGGGAGTATGGATCTTCAAAAATTTGACACTGGAACAATGAAACTTAGTGTCAACGGTCACATCAAAGTACCCGAATTGATTGAAGTATTTGATACTTCGTCATCAAAACGTCTATCGTAATGCATTATTATTTTAAGCTTGCTATATTGACGTGGTGGTACCAAATTTAAGGTTGAAACATGACTACTTTAAGAGGTGGGCCCCAGTTCTGAATAGGCCTTAATAATAATAATAATAATTCTTTATTTCAGACACGAGATCCATAAGTATAGGTACACACAAATTTAAAAAAACAGTATTTAAAGTGCTATCCATAGATTAAACTAAGTTAAAATAAATAATAATTACCTAACTAATAAATTTAAAAAAGAAATAATAATTAATAAATATAAACAAAATAGTTTCATACAATATTTTGTACATGTACTTAGTACCTACTTTTAGGCTGCAATTTGCAGCCATCGTCTATACACAGCCGTCGAGAAGATTCTTTATGACAGACTCACTATAATAGAATTTTTACACCTGTACACTCTGGACATGAATTTTGCTATTCGGTTTCTCTGTATTGCTTGGAAGGAGTTAACGCGCGCTTCGAAGAACATACCAGAGGCACTACAATAACGTTTAAGGCCCATAAGTTGCGATAATATATTCCCACAATGGGCGATGTGGGTATCTTTAGGAGATAAATTCTTAAAAAACGTCTATTTTCGACCTGAAGTAAGGAAGTACCTACCGTTTCAACTAATGTCTTGAAGGAACCCTCCTGGGTTATGTTACTGACACATGAGACTTAACAAATTAATCTCTCACGGTTGAGGATGCAGTGTAGTTCGTCACTTGTGAGGAAATGTTCTAGGTAGAGCTTACTACTTGTTACTACATCAGGTGGGCCTCGTGTTTGTTTCCTAATAATATACAAAACAATTAGGACTTAAAAGGGCCTATGTCCTAGTCTTGGTTATAAGCTATCTTCATTCCAAATTTAATTTCAATTGTTCCAGGAGGATTGCATAGCTAGTACTTTCCATGCTAAAAGAGAAAACACTTTTTACTACCTCTTAACATTGTCCGATATCAGTGTTTTTATTTCATGGAATCATGGCATTGTATACTATGCCCATACGTTTTGATTTTTTAAGTTCTAAAAAAGAAAAGTATAATACTTTGAAATACTGAAAAAATCAAAACTTACTCGTAGTAAACAATGCCATGATTCCATAAAAAATCACTGAAATCGGACAATGTTAAGAGGTAGAAAAGAGTTTTCTCTTTAAGCATGGAAAGTACTAGCTATGCAATCCTCTTAAGAAGTACATTCATTCACTCATTCACAAACTTTCGTATTTATAAGTACATATTAATATATTCACATAGATATATATTATTTGTGTGATAGTGGTACATGTTAATCAATTCAAAATGCTAATTATATGCTTACGTATTCAAGTTGTGTTGGAAATGAAATATATTAAATTTATGTGCATCGATTTTAAATAAGTAAATTCGTAGAAATATAGGCATTGATGCAAAATTGCTGAATATTTATTCATTCACTTTGCATGCTTTATGAGGTAGGCAGTTAGGCATCTGTATTGGATTTTTGTAAAGTCGATATCCCTAGTAAGGAATATCGAACGCGTTGATTTTGCAACAAGTACCACAGTTCTTAGGTACACTTCTTGGTTCTTAGGTGCCACAGTTCTTAGGTTTCTATAGTGACGCTAATAAAGATATATTTCTCGGAAGTAATTACATACGGGAAACGTAAAGAAAATGTTGGATTTTAATACATGGCTTCATATTTTAATCGGATGTCTTGCAATTATTATAAAGAGAAAAATTCACGTCCTCGGACGGGTTTCGAACCCAGTCGGAAGACACGGGTTCGAATCTTGTCCGATCGATCTGATTTTTTATCTCTAAAATTGCAATGTTTGGTATAGCTAAGCTGACGTTTATGCTTTAAAATCATGTTATAAAAAACTATGTCTAATTTTGATACTTACCTGTACCTTGTTCTAAAATGATGGCTCAATATTTTTGATACATTAGCAATTACAATAATTTGAAAATTTTCTCAATTTTTATACCATATATACTTAAATCACGATCTCGTCCTATGGAGTGTCTAGAGTGTGATATTGGTCATCATCATCTCAACGTAGGTCGTGCTACAGAACATACCTGAACAGGCCTCCCTTATAAAATTGTAAAAGAACCGGTTCAAAGCGGTTTGCATCCAAAGTGGTCCTGCGACATTTACCAGTTCTGTCCACTGGACGGCGTTCTATGTGCCCTGCACACTGCCACTTCAACTGGTGATATTGGCAACACCTTGCAACTCGAAGTATCAATCTAGTTCAAAGAAATGAGAATGTTTACCTTGTAATATGTTATTGTTGACGTCCATGCCGTATCTCTCAGCTGCCAGCAATGCTGTCACTGTGAACATGAAGCCCGTGAAGGCAAACCCGCCGATCACAGCCTTGTTGATCTGCCTACTATCTCGCATGTCCACTTGGATGGTCAGCAGCATGGGGTGTATGTCGAACTGTTAAACAAATCAAACGTACCTATTATACAACTAACAAGTACAATTTGAAAAATATAATACCGACTTCCATTTTATTCAGTTATTGGAGTATATCTCAAAAACTATTACACCGAATTTAATGAAATTTAAATGGGACCACACGGGAAGCACCAGCTTTCAAACAAAAAAAGTATTTTGAGAATCGGTGCACCCAGTCGAAAGTTATGCGGTAACAAACATAAAAAAGTGTACTCGAAAGCAGGTACCTCCTCCTCTTTGGAAGTCGGTAGATAAGTACCTATAAGGGAGGCCGGGGCTGCAATTATCAAAAATTGGAATTTTGGTTAAGCATTGAAAGGATTTAGTGGACTTTATTATTATGTTACATGCTTTTATTACTTCTAGCCTAAGCACACAGCGTATTTTAAACGGACAGTCGACGCGCGTTTTTCGAACGCGCGTTTTCGGCGCCCTAAATTAGACTAATTCTCGATTGAATCTCGTTTGAAGTGCGTTGACGCGCGTCATCTTCGCGTCGTCTGCGCTTATAAAATACCCGTGTGCTTAGACTATAATAAGTACCACAAAACAAATATACCAATAGCTGTATAATCTACCTATAGGGGAGGCAACGGGTACGATTACGAAAATTGGGTTTTTAGTTGTAGCATCGAAAGGGTTTAGTGTCTGGACTTTATCTTTATGTTACGTGATGGTTTTATGACTTACTAGCTGCTCTCCGCGGTTACACCCGCGCGGTTATGGATGATGATGATGATGATGAATCTTATATAGCCTATGTTACTCAGGGTGAATGTAGCTTTCCAATGGTGTATGAATTTTTGAAATCGGTCCAGTACTTTTTGAGGCGTTACAAACATACTTAGATATAAATGTTTCCTCTTTATAATATTATATAAGTATAGATAAAATAAACGAATTCGTAAATAACATCTTTTCTCAAAAAAGTGAGTTGATATCTTATGTTCGGGACTAGAATTAGGTAACAGCCCGTAGTGCTCTGATTAACAGAAGATGCAACAATTAACATTATGATTTAACCAACTGTTATAGAAGAAACCAACGAGTGTTTACATTATTTTTATGAGTAAAAACGTGACATTAATCCAGGCTCGTATGGACCACGTTTCTTACAACTTTACAATACATATCATAGACGTGAACAAAAGCTAAAAACAGTTAAACTACGAGTATCTTGGTCCAAGATTCCAAGACCATCCAAGATTCTTGGATGGTTGAAAGCTGTATCTTTCTAGCATGGATCTATATTTGCCAAAAAAGATATGCTCGTTGGTACTGGGGCCTTACACCCACCTCTAAAAGTATTCATGTTTAAACCTTACCATAAAATTTGGTACCACCACGTCAGTATAGCATGCTTAAAATAATAATGGATTACGATAGATGCTTTGATGTCGTATTACTTTGCAACTGTGTAAGTGTTCTATTCGGGTTGGGCATTATAGGTATTGATCCCGGAACGCACCATTAGGATCGATTTCGGCTAAAAAAAGAACACGTCTAAATAGTACTATAGTACGAGTAATATGTTCGACCGTTTCCTGTTCGTGGGAGTACGGGAGCGTTTTGTAATAAGCTTAGAATAATCATACTTAGGTACTATCGAAATCCCACAAAACAAAACGGTCAACCAAATTTAATGGTAAGGTTGCTATATGACTACTTTAAGATGTGGGAGTACGGATATACAAAAAAATTACATTGGAACAATGAAACTAACAGTCAAAAGTCACGTCAAATGATTGATAATACGTCTGATTGATTGATCTGATTGATTTGATACTAAGTGATCCACTAATATTTTAAGCTTGCTGTGGTACCTGGTGGTACGAAATTTAATGGTAAGGTTGAAACATGACTACTTTTAAAGGTGGGAGTAAGGCCCCTGATACCTTATCAATATTGTAAAACAGAGCACATTGATATGCTAATTTCTTTAAATCATCGGGAAGTAATCCAAAATAAATAGTAGGACACTTTAACAAATACTCTACTATAATTGCTTCTTGTTCAGCATTGAAGACTAATCGGTCTTTTTGTAATCCTTTTCTATTGGCTCCAGTAGAAAACGATTCACTCTTAAATTTTGTGAAATAAGGTGCTCACGTTTTTTCACAAAAGGTATTTAAGAGTAAATCGTAGCATAACTCATAGTCTACAATACAATATTTATAAACGCTGGTCAACTTTAAATTACCTACGTTGTTTAGTAGTGCGCACAATATAATATTGTTCTGCGCCGTACCTACTAAATGATATAATTTAAATATAACTAACACGTAAATAGGCAGCGTGTATAAGTAGTAGTGGTAGTGTTTACGATTGTTTACCGAAACAAACGCGTGTTTCTGAAACAAAACTATTTGTTTTATATTAGATTTTGTTTCTGAAATATAGATTGATAGATAGATAAACTCTTTATTGCACACCTTAGAATTAAACGATCATACAGTTTAGTATAATATATAATAGATTCCAGATTCTCGGTGGCCTAGTTGGTCAATGGCGTCTGACACGGAAAGTCAGAAGACGCGGGTTCGAATCCCGTCCGAGGATGTGAATTTTTCTCTCTATAAATTTCAATGTTTGAGATCGCTTAAGCAGGCGTTAATGTTATGGTAAGGTAATACTATAAAAATCACAAGGGTTGCGATGTCAATGCGAAAGTTCAAGTATTTCTAAATAATGCTTCTTTCGGTTGGATGGTACTGTTAACTGTCCAATAGATGTCGCTCCGTCCCCGCAAGACGGTTAGTCAAATAGAGAGTTAAAATTCGATGCTCGGACCAGATTCTCGGTGGCCTAGTTGGTCAATGGCGTCTGACACGGAGAGTCAGAAGACGCGGTTTCGCATCCCGTCCGAGAATGTGAATTTTTCTCTCTATAAATTTCAATGTTTGAGATCGCTTAAGCAGGCGTTAGTGCTTTAAAAAGTAATACTATAAAAATAGATAATAGGTTTAGGAAAAATGTGTAATACATGTATCATGTACTTATTATAACATATACTGCGATACATAATGCTGATGAAAAATAATATAAAACAATAAATATTATTATATAATATACATACATACTAACATTATACATTTTACATTTTATACCTACATAATTGTTACGATGTTTATGAAAAAGGAGTTATAAAATATGACAATATATTAGAAAAGTTCTAGCGAGGGAGATATGGTCTTTGTACACGGCGAGCGACGGAGCATGCTTTACCTCAAGTGCTAGTGCGTTCCAAAGCCTAAAGGATTCGACAGTGAAGGATTGATTAGAGACAAAAGGATTGATCAAAATATTGTAGAGAAGAGAGAGAATATGAGTATGATAAATATAAAACACTGTTTTAAACTATCACGGTTGTTCACTAAAGTTATATGATTATTAACGGGATATTTACAGTGGTAAGGTTGATATTTCGGCGCAGTTACATGCACCATGATCACGGGAAGACTCACGGGAAGACGCCGAAATATCGGGAGCTCATTTCACAACCTTACCACGGTAAATATCCCGTTAATAATCATATGATAAATATAGTAAAAGATAAGCGGAATAAAAAGTTTCTCAATGAATATATAGCTTAACTGTACCTTAGGAACAAACATATTGAAGGCATTCAAAAAAAACGATACGATGCGGTCCAGTGCAGTGGGGCGAAACTTGCGGTCTCAAGTAACAAGAGATTGCATGACGAAGCAACAAAAAATTTTAGGCATGATACAAGGTCGAGTACAGTTCATCTATAGTTTGTGACGACTAGTGGAAAATAATATGTATAATCCAACAAAAAAGTATGTATTCGTGTGACCATCATCATCTCAGCCGGAGGACGGCCACTGCTGAACATAGGACTCCCCGACGTACTTGTATATCTAGCCGTACTTCCTACTAATATTATAAACGCGAAAGTTTGTGAGTATTGATGTATGGATGTATGGATGTTTGTTACTCTTTCACGCAAACGGCGGGACCAATTTTGATGAAATTTGGTATAGAGGTAGATGAGGCGCTGGATTAACACATAATATACTTTTTATCATCATCATCCATCACCACGCGGACGAAAAAGCGTAATATGTTTGGGCACAGCATAGACAAAATAACAAGATCTCGGCCTACTTTAAGATCGTAATGATGACAGTTCAAGTTCATAGTCAAAGTTTGTGTCAGTTTCTAATAGCTTAGTCAAAATCAAGCTCACATCATTTTGACAGCTCTATACACTAGACGAATTCGGTCGGCGACCGTCAAGGGTGATGAAATGTAATGGCATAGTTTTAACCATGGTGATAAACTTTCTATTTTTATGTACGTAGGTACTGTATTTTATTAGTAGTGTTGATTGATTTACTAATTACTTAAATTTACTCATATAACCATGTAAATATTTTATGACATTATGGTATAAAGATGGATATGTCTTTGGAGAAGTACTAATCCTGCGCAGATGACGTCGCGTGCACCAGTCAGTTATAAATATATAAGAACACAGTAATACTCACTTGAAAGGCCAGCACTCCATACGCGCTAAGGAACTGTTCAACTTGAGGCCTGTAGTCCAGCACGGTCTCGGTGCTGGGCGGAGACACGTCGTCCAAGGATATGCACGTCCATGTGGATAGAGCCACCGTACATACTATACCCACTGACACCATGGCGATGGATCTGGAACCGAATCACTAAGTATTACTGACCGACCAAAGCGAGGTCTCAAAGTACTGGGACAAATTTGACGGATGCCTCAATGAAATTTCATAATCAGCCCGTTTTGTTCCCACTGCTAGGACTCGAGCCTTTCTCTCGGAGAGAGGAGTTCGGCCATAAACCACCACGCCGCCCAGTGCGGATTGGTGGATAGGTTAGTGGCCAACCCATGTCAAAATTTCAGGCCGCCCGAAGGCCCTCGACATAGCCTAACGACTGTTGTCCTAAGACAAACAACCGGGACTGACGGCTTAAAGTGCCCTCCGAAGCACGGAAGCGCTTAATGCCACTAGCGGTCACCCGTCCAACTCCTGATCGCAGCAATTAGTGTTGCTTAACGAATAGTCGTAGTGGAGCTCCGCTACGAGTGCTTCAATGAAACTTACCTTAGGTATATTATATAGCAGCTATATTTCATAGAAGGTTGTGGTGTTTATAATTTACCATCGAACAAACTAAAAAAAAAAAACTGTAAACGGCAAATTGTAAATTGTGGTAAATTGTAAACGGTTGATCGGTACTTTTATGAAAATTTTGCAGGAGGGTAGTACTGAATTTACTAATTTTAATATTCGCCTCCGGGTCAGATTTGATATTTAGAGAAAAAGATCAAATCTGAACCATTGCCGACTATTTAACAGTAATATTTTATGACTAGTTAGGTTACTAGGACTAGTTAGCTAGGTACTGAATTCGAATGTATTTTATTTAATGTAACCTCATAACTTTTGATAGGGTGAACCGATTCTCGAAATCCTTTTATGTTTGAAAGTTGGTGCTGCCAGTGTGGTCATCTTTAAATTTCATTAAATTCGGTCCAGTAGTTTTTGAGTTACACTCTAATAACTGAATAGTATGGAAGTCGGTATGAAATTTGTCAAATTGTACTTGTCGTTTATAAAAGTCCCAATAGTAGTTTTTTTCATATATCTTCCATGTACACACAGCGATCCGTTACACATTTATTATATGTATAGATAAATAACTGCAGAGCCTTCAACGTACTTGATCGCGCTTGTATGGGGCGAATATATGATGCTTTCGTGACAGTTGGCTAAAATCTTTCCTATGAGGCCTAAATATAGACTTTAAGCAGTAAGATATCATCCTCTAGGTTTAGCATACACTGTGTCTCTTGTGAATAATTAACGCGAGTACCAAATAGTTACCTACGTATAGTTTTGCATGAATATACAAAATACTTTAATGTTAATGTAAATCATAAGTTGGCTGGCAGGGCTGCCAGAACAATGACACTACGAGATAGAACAGAGTAAAACTTAGGTACAAGAAGGGCATAAATTAATATAAGTACCTATAAGAATAATAAATAAAACAATCAACAACGGTTCACATCCCATTAATACCTATTATAAATGTTTAGATGGATGGATGGATATCTGGATGTTTGTTACTCAATCACGGCAGAACGGCTGAACGGATCTGGTTGAAATTTGGCACAGTAATATATTATAGCCTGGAACAGCACATAGGCTACTTTTCATCATCATCATCATCAACATCTATCACCGCGCTGGTGAAAAAGCCTAATATTCATGGGCACAGCATAGACAAAATAACAAGATCTCCGCCTACGTTTAGATCGTAATGATGACTTATTTTATGTCAATAGAGATCTGTCAAAGATGTGTCAGTTTCTGACAGCGTAGTCAAAAGCGCGCAATGGTTCATCATATAAAAATAGTTATAAAATGTATCAAGATTCTGTTACGGTGAATGGATATCATTCACCACCTTCTTTTTCACCATGGCTCGGTAATTTTCTTTTTACGGTTACGGTTTTGCTTTCATATAAATGCGGACGGAACCGCGCGTAACAGCTAGTAAGTCATATTTTGAAGAGCAGTAGAACTCTTTGTGAATGGGTTTATAGTCCGGGGTGTACTACTATACTGCAAATAGAAATACACATATATACACACTCTCTAAATATGAATGCAAAAAAAGGGTCCAAAATTGGCTTTTAAAATTAAACTACCAGCAAACAGAAGCACTGCTTTCTACCATCAAGTAGATATGTATATAAC
This sequence comes from Selenia dentaria, assembly GCA_917880725.1. Classification (NCBI taxonomy): domain Eukaryota; kingdom Metazoa; phylum Arthropoda; class Insecta; order Lepidoptera; family Geometridae; genus Selenia; species Selenia dentaria. The sequence continues at coordinate 18,178,256 of OU862897.1, forward strand.
AAATCTTCTCTTCCTTGTAAATATAACTAATTAATAACTAACTATAAATTCACCACATGTAATATTATTTATTGCACTAAACATGATTTTAACTTACTATGCACTCTACTCACAAATACACACACACACTCGAATCGAATACATATATACACTCGACTGCTCGACTAGTCGGTCGAGGATGCCTCGTGTAGAGGCGAAACACGTGTCGAATCGGTTTTGGTTTATTTGGGGTTTCTTGTGTTTTTTATTATGTATTCTTTCTATTAGCATTTTATGCGGGAGGGAGGGTGGTGCACGCCCCTAAATAGGCCAAAATCATTGTTTTCTTTTCAGCGAAAGTGTCACTAAATATTTTTTAATATGGTTTTTTTGATAATGGATTTCCGCAAAGTAACGCCTGAATCAATAAATTATTATTTTTATTATTATTATTCACATTATTTATTTCCTTTTCTTAAAATTACATTTTTTACAATATTTCTATATACAATAAAAAATAATAAATAAAAAACATTGTAAAAAACCTAATCCTAGATTGCCATCGGCAGTGGGGCATGACCCAAACTACCAGTGGTTAGGGTTGCAGACTGAGGAACCTCCTGACAATACGTGCCGTGTCAAGAAGTACTGCCTTCTGTATCTGTCCCTTGATCCAACCGTCTAGCGAAAGCCTCTTAAGATGTCGGTCGAGGCTTTTTGCTATAAGGCCGTTTGCTGAAACTACTATCGGAACAATTATTGTCGAATCAACATCCCACATGGCGGTCACCTCATGAGCTAAGTCAAGGTACTTGCTAAGCTTGTCCTTCTCAGCCTTCACGAGGTTCTCATCATGAGGAATGGTGACGTCAACAAGCATTACCCGGCGCTGAGATCGATCGATCACCACGATGTCAGGCTTATTGGCAACAATAGTCCTGTCCGTGATTATAGATCGATCCCAATAGAGCGTAGCACGACCGTTTTCAAGAACAGGCGTAGGTGCGTACTTATAGTACGGCACCTCAGACTCAATAAGGTCATATTGAAGGGCAAGTTGCTGGTGAATAATCCTGGCTACTTATTATTATTCACATTATTTATTTCCTTTTCTTAAAATTACATTTTTTACAATATTTCTATATACAATAAAAAATAATAAATAAAAAACATTGTAAAAAACCTAATCCTAGATTGCCATCGGCAGCGGGGCATGACCCAAACTACCAGTGGTTAGGGTTGCAGACTGAGGAACCTCCTGACAATACGTGCCGTGTCAAGAAGTACTGCCTTCTGTATCTGTCCCTTGATCCAACCGTCTAGCGAAAGCCTCTTAAGATGTTGGTCGAGGCTTTTTGCTATAAGGCCGTTTGCTGAAACTACTATCGGAACAATTATTGTCGAATCAACATCCCACATGGCGGTCACCTCATGAGCTAAGTCAAGGTACTTGCTAAGCTTGTCCTTCTCAGCCTTCACGAGGTTCTCATCATGAGGAATGGTGACGTCAACAAGCATTACCCGGCGCTGAGATCGATCGATCACCACGATGTCAGGCTTATTGGCAACAATAGTCCTGTCCGTGATTATAGATCGATCCCAATAGAGCGTAGCACGACCGTTTTCAAGAACAGGCGTAGGTGCGTACTTATAGTACGGCACCTCAGACTCAATAAGGTCATATTGAAGGGCAAGTTGCTGGTGAATAATCCTGGCTACTTGGTTATGTCTGTGCAAGTACTCTCCATTAGCAAGATGAGAACAACCGGAAATAATATGTCTGAGTGACTCTCCGGGACGGCGGCATGCTCGACAAATGTCGACCGTACCGTCTTTCAGAATATATTTCCGGTAGTTATTCGTCTTGATAACTTCGTCAGCAATAGCACAAACAAAACCCTCAGTTTCACCAAAGAGATCACCGAAACGCAGCCAGTTCACTGAGGCGAGCGGGTCCACGTCAGGCCTTGTTAGGGCCTTGTAGAACCGTCCGTGTAGCTCTTTGCCCTTCCATACGTCTCTACGGTCTTCGATGCTTAGCACCACTGGTTTACGCCAGTTCTCGTTTGCCAAGGAGAGAGGTGTGAGGCTCCTATCAACTGCTATGACATCGCGATGTATCCCACACTCGGTGTTACGGAAATACTCCCGGAGACTGGACACCTCACAGTTGTGGAGGTTCTTGGCATTTAGGAAGCCACGACCCCCCCACTTCCGTGGGATGTATAGCCTCATAACAGACGAGCGTGGATGTAGCATGCGATGTGTTGTAAGCAATTGACGGACCCGCCTATCCAGGGCGTCAAGTTCAGTCTGAGTCCATCTTAGTATGCCAAAGGAGTATATGAGTAGGGGCATCACCCAACCATTGAAGGCGCGCGTCTTGTTGCCGCCCGACAAAAGACTGTTAAGAACTTTTGTTAAGCGGTAGAAGAAACGCTCCTTCACTGTCTGCTTAATGTCCCTATCCATGATACCCAATGACTGTGACATACCAAGATACTTATAGGTTTCAACTTCAGAAAGGCATGTGAGAGTAATTGTCTCGGAAAGTTGTAAATTTGAAGAATTCACAACCTTTCCCCGTTGTACATGCATGACCGCACACTTATCTACACCAAACTCCATCCTGATAGAATCACTGAAAGATTCAGTAATTTTCAAAAGATCCATCAAGTCTTGGCGATTCGTTGCAAACAGCTTGAGATCATCCATATACAATAGATGAGAAATTATCTCACCCTCTCTTCGAAGTCGGTAGCCTAGTTTTGAATCCATCAACAAAGTGCTGAGAGGATTCAATGCTAGACAAAACCACAAAGGACTGAGACTGTCACCCTGGAATATACCTCGTTCGATCCTTATGAAGTCCTGTGACCCAGAGACGCTCTCACGATCTCCTGGTTGACGAAGAACTGTGGTCCAATGTCTCACGCATGTGCTTAAGAATGATCTCAGAGTTATATTGATTTTATATAACTCTAATATCCTCTCTAGCCACGAATGAGGCACTGAATCATAAGCCTTCTTATAGTCAATCCAGGCAGTGGATAGAACCCCCCTGTTTCGCCGGACTTGTTGACAAATGGTCATGTCTGTGAGGAGGAGCTCTTTAGTACCACGGGACCCAACCTGACATCCATTCTGAGCAGGAGCCAAAATGTTATTCACAACAATGTGCGAATAAATTTTTGTTCGCAGAATAGATGTAAGGAGCTTGTATAGCGTAGGCAAGCACGTGATGGGTCTGTAATTCTTCGCTTCCGTGGTACTACCGGACTTATAGAGCAGGAAGGTGACACCAGTTGTCAAGAAATTGGGAAGGGAACCACGTTCAATGGCTTCTTGGAATTGTATTGCCAAGCACTCGTGTGAGCATCGAATCCATTTTAGCCAAAAATTGTGCAATCCGTCTGGTCCAGGGCTTTTCCAGTTCGGGGTCTTACGAATAGCACAACTTACGTCTATGGGGCTGATGTTCACAGCCTCCATGGGTTCGATGGATTCACATGAGCTCTCGACAATATTCATCCAATCGCCCTCCGTGTGTTCAATGGGCAGCGACCAGATGCCACGCCAAAAGTTTGTCATGGTGTCGGCATCCGGTAGCCGTCCATCATTCACTCGTTGGTCAGTTCCTTCCCATTTTCTATATACCTTTCTTTGATCACTTTGGAAAAGGCGATTTTGTTGGTATCTATTCACACGTTCTCTGTAACGGCGAATGCGGTTTGCCCACGCATAGATTTTCTGTTTCAAAAAGTCTATACGCTCCGTGACACAAGTCATATACTCCTGGGGTCTGATGCCAGTCCCAGCAAAAGCTTGGTTCACGAAGCGTATGACTCGAGGGCGTTTGTTGCCCCTGCTGAAGCAGATTAGCTTTGCAATGAGAGTCCTGTACGTACTGATACGTCTCTCGATCCGCGTTTGCCACTCGGGTACACCCGAAGCATTTCGCGGTGCTCGGTCAGTGTCCGGGAACTTAACACGAGCAACGCGACATACCGCGATTGCCCCACAATAGAGTATCGAGTGAGTATCAGTTAAATCTTTGCTATCCCGTATATACGGTACTAGCAAAGCGTTCAAGGCTCCCATTAGCGCTAGGTTATGTCTATTCGTGGGTAGACGAGGCAGGCGTGGCCTAGAGTCAAGTGTGAATCTATATATAAAAATCGCGTCATCCAAAGCCCTCCTCAGTTGCTCATTCACCTGGGTACTTACGCTCATATTCAGGCAATCTTCTTCGTCGACTGCAGTATCCGTCCGTATACTCGTCAATACCGGAACCGATATCGACACCGTGTCAGACGGGTCCCGTGTCGAGGATGAACACGCCTGAATAGGTAGCACCTCCAGGCGAATTATTATTATTATTATTATTATTATATTATTAGTACTTCCACAGTTCATCTACCGTGAAGCAGTAATGTTCGCAATACTGCGTTTTGGTTTAAAGGTATGGTTGCCGGCGAAATTACAGGTACAATTGCGACTGAATATGAAATGAAATGAAATGAAATGAAATAACTTTTATTCCGGACTGTGATCCATAACAATACAAATTATTTACTTATTACTAAACTAAACTAAGTGATGGGAGTGTGATATGCTCTCCACGTTTTGTGTAGCGGGCTGCTGTCCCACTCTCTGACAGCGGCGACCAGGGAGTTGTGTGAGCGGTAAAGGGCGGTGCGCGCGGCCGCTGATCGGCTCCGGAGCAGCGCCGGCCAACAGGGCGCGCGCCCCGCGGCGAACATCGCGCTCGCGCTGCACCACCTGGGCAGCCGGGACATCGCGCGCCACGCGTCGTTGTACTGCACCTTCATCTCGCTCATGGCCGCCTGCGTGTGGTTAGTCCATAGCTCCACCGTGTAGACGCTGGTGCAGTAGCTCAAAAATAGCTGGGCCTTCACGGAGCTGCTGCAGCTAGCGAAACGTCTGGCCAGCATATTAGCGCGCACTGCAATGGCACGCCTCTGCCTTTCGATATCCGCTTGATCGGATAAGTCGGAAGTGATTATATGCCCGAGGTACTTCACCTCATCCACTTTCTTCAGGGCTTCATCGTACAAGAAAATGGGCGGCAGATCAGTACAGTTTGCACTCGCGAAGATCATGTACATAGATTTCTCCGGGTTATACATCATGTTGTGTTCGTTCGCATAATATTGACATACTGCTAAAAGCTTGCGCATCGCAGATATAGAAGGTGCTAGAAGAACCATATCATCAGCGTAAGCTATGTGATTGGTTATGGTCCCATTTATTGAACAGCCCACTCCGGTTTCCATCAGTTTATCGGATAAACCGTCCATATAAAAATTAAAGAGGGAGGGGGACATGCTCCCCCCCTGCCTCACACCGCAGTTGAGCTTTGAGGGTGTGGAATATTCATTTTTCCATCTAACTTTATTTCTTTGGTGTAGATACCAGTTCTGTAGCACCCGGACTATCTGACCAGGTACTTTACGGTCATACAGCTTCTGCCATAGCAGGTTGTGATCTACGCGGTCGAAGGCCTTTTTTTTTTTTTTTTTTTTTTTTTCCGCTGGGAAAAATGCATTACGCATCCCCCCCCGTTGGGGATGAGGGGGGTATGTGGGACTCCCCGTCAAATGCCAGTATACCCACTAAACGACCCAGCGGCACTCCGGCTTCGTATGTGTGGAGGAGAACTGGGGAGTCGGCCGAGCCTTTACGTCCAGTCCCCCACCGACGACCGCCCGCTTTTACAGCGGGGCCTGCACACCCCTCCCACCAGGAGGAGCCCGGGAATGGCCAGGAGTGCTTGGCCATTCCCGCCCGACGAAGGTGGTAAATAAGTGCAATGCGAGAGAAGGCACCCCCGCGCCTATCCCTCGCTATTCACCACCGGGAAGAAGGCGACTATCATTCAATCGCCTTCTTCCACCCCTTCTTCGTCTACGCAGTGGCGCCGCAAGGGGGTCATCCTCCCTTGCGCGCTCTGCCGCCTCCTTTTGGGACATCACGTCTTCACAAAAGGAGGAGACCGCTGCCCAGTTCCCCTCGCCCTCCAGCATGGCAGTGACAACGCTGGGGAGCGAGAGGTCCGGCCCGACTATGGCAACCAAATTGTGGCGCAGCTCGGACCACGACGGACACACCTCGAGGGTGTGCTGCGCCGTGTCTTCCGCCGCGCCACAATCATGGCATGCCGGTGTTTCCTCCCTTCCGATCCGGTGCAGGTATGATCCGAAGCATCCATGCCCGGATAACACCTGCACCAGACGGAATGATAGGAAACCGTGGGACCGCCCGAGCCAGTCTTGTAGGACTGGCCCGAGAGCGTCCAACGTACGGCGGCCAAAAGTGGCGGTGGCGAGATCCTCCGTCCAATGATGGACGACTGCGTCCCTCGCCTCACGCCGGACGGCCATCCGCTCCTCCAAGGAGGGGCACTCCCCGATGGCCTTGCCACCCGCAGTGCAATAGCCCTTTGGGGTCTGCGGATTGCAGTGGCGTTCTCCCTCCTTTGGAGGGAGTCAGCCCAGATATGGGCCCCGTAGAGGGCCATACTCCTCAAGATGCCGGCGTATAAGAGCCGGCACCGCGCTTTGGGCCCCCCCAAATTCGGAAGGAGCCATGAGAGGGCGCCCGCAACCTTTAGCAGGCGCGTCGACAGCCCGCTGAAGTGCGGGCCGAAGCGCCACCTGCTGTCGAGCACTAGGCCCAGATATTTCATCTGGGCCTTTACCTCAATCCTGACCCCCTCCACGATAATGTGGGCGTCAGGGGGAATGCGCTGCCGAGGCCCGTGGAAAAACACGGCCTCGGTCTTATGCAGTGCCACCTTCAAGCCAAGACGGCGGATCCTTCCCGCGATCAGGGATCCGCCGGCCGAGGCCAGACTCGCCGCCTCCCTGAAGTCCCTCCCCCGGGCAGTGAGTAGAGTGTCATCCGCATAGCAGATGACACTCGTACCACGGAGGAGAGTTCCCCGCAGGAGCCAATCGAATCCGATGTTCCACAAGAGAGGTCCTAGAACAGACCCCTGTGGAACACCGGACCCCGCACCGTACCGGCGAAGTTGGCCCGTGCGGTCTACGAGGAGGACGGCTCTGTCCTCCAGATAGTCGGCCAGAAGCCTCCGCAGGTACTGAGGCACACCGTGGTAGCGGAGTGCCTCCAATATTGTCGAGTGAGGGACGGAGTTGAAGGCGTTGGCTATGTCAAATGACACAGCCAAAACTCCGTCCCTTGCCTCCACAGCCTCCAGCACTTGGCCCTTAAGTAAGGCCAACGCGTCTACAGTCGAACGCCCACTTCGAAAACCAAATTGGGCGTCCGACAAGTCCGGTCCGTGCCTCCGCAGGTGGCCATTCAGTCGCTTGGCGACGATCCCCTCGAACATTTTTCCGACCTCATCGAGCAGAACGATGGGCCGGAATGCCGAAGGGGAGTCCGCTGGGCGTCCCTCCTTTCGGAGTAGGCACAGCTGCCCTTCCTTCCAAGGTTTCGGGAACCTCCCAGACGCGAAACACGCGCTGAAGAGGTCCCGAAACCTCTCCTCCATTTGGGAAGCGGCGAGGGCCACCACCCTTGCGGGAATGCCGTCCGGTCCAGGGGCTGTCCTCTTGGCGCGGAGGCGGAGGGCCTCCTCTTCAAATTCCGCCGCCGTGGGTGGAGGTGCCTCCTCCTCCTCATCCTCTGGCGTCGCCGTCCCCCGAGGGGGTTCCATCACTGGTGGAGTAAAGTTGGTCCCGGACGGAAACAGAGACCGAACCACCCCATCCAGCAATGTCGGCTCTAGGGTCTCCGTCAGCGGGGGACCAAAGGGGCGCAGTTTGTTCCGCGCTGCCTTATATGGTCTCCCATACGGGTCTTTGTCTAGGCCTTCCAGCATCTCGGCTCTCGCCGCGTGCTCGGCGGCGGCAATTGCCGACTTGAGGACCCTCTTTGCCTCTACGTAAGCAGCGTAGAGATGGACCTCGTTGGCCTCATCTCGTCGGCTGCGCCGTCGACTCCGCGTGTATGCCCTTCTTGCTGCCACACAGGCGGCCCGGAGCCCCGCGAGTTCCTCCGTCCACCAATAGACGGCACGACGGGGAGGTCGGCGGCGAGACCGCGGCATGCTGGCGTTGCACACCTTGGTCAGGGACTCCCTCAGTTGGACCGCTGCGGAGTCCACGTCCAGGCCTTTGAGAGGAGGCGCGAGCCAATCCTGGACGAACGCCGCCTCAATAGCCGCCTCACGGTCCAGGTGAGTGAGAGCCCACCGTGGAAAAGGGGAAGGGCCTGAGGGGACCGTTCTCCGGGGGCTCTGGGTGGAGATGTCGAACCGCACATATCGGTGGTCCGACAAGGTCTCCACCATCTCCACCCGCCAGTTCACGACGCGGGCGGCTAGAACGGGGGTAGCGAACGAGACGTCCACCACTGACCCTCCCCGTTGCCGCACACACGTCTGGATCGTCCCTCTGTTGAGGAGGGACACACCGGACGAGGCCGCCCAGTATTCAACGGCACGGCCCCGGACGTTACAAGAGGAGGCGGGGTTACCCCAGACCGTCGACTTGGCATTTAGGTCGCCCAGTACGATGACCTGGCGCGGCGCCGCCCTACCGACCACTGCGGTGAGGATTTCAAGAAAAATCTCGAAATCCGAGAGAGGGCGGTTTGGGGAGAAATATACGCCAACCAAGGCTATATCCCCCCACGCGGCGGCCACATATCCCGGTCCCCTTTCTAAGAGCGAGAGGGGAGGGGAGTCTGTGGAAGACCGCGATACCACTGCCACCAAACCATCCCGATCACCCAGCCAACGGCTAGGGATCGAGTATGGCTCGGCAACCACCGCCACGTCCACCAACCACTCAGCCATGGACTGGATGAGCAGGTCCTGGGCTGCTTTGCAGTGGTTGATGTTCGCCTGGAGAATGCGATGGTCAACCCTATCCATCATTCGGACATCGCACCCCCCTCATCAACCACCGGGGTTCCCGATTCAGGGACGGCGGTAGCTGCGGCAGGCCTGGTCAGCGCCTGCGCTTTGCCCTTCTTAGGGGGAGGATTGCAGTTCCTCCCTTTCATGACGTGGTCCGCCGGGCGGCCACTGGAGGCACACACCGCGCAGCGTGGCGTTGTGGCCGTGCAAGAGGCGGACCTGTGCCCCTCCTTACCGCAGCGGTAGCAGCTGTCCGTCCTATCCACCTCGGACGGACAGAGGGCCCGCGTGTGCCCGACTCCAAAGCACCTGAAGCAGCGTAGGGGCTGATCTTCAAGCGCTCGGACTCTGCAGGAGCTGAAGCCGACCGATAGCCGTCCCTTCGCGAGGGCGGCTTTAACCGCAGTGACTGGGCACTCGAGGCGGATGGTGCCCATGCCGCCGCGGCCAGGCCGGATGCCCCGACCTTGCACTGCTGCGATTTCGCAGCCCCCAATTGCTGCAACCGCCGCTACCACTTCCTCTTTGGTAACCGAATCATCCAGATCGGTTACCTCCAAGGTGGCAGACTTTACGGGCCTGACCACCTTAGCCGCGTCCGCTATGACCTCTTTCAACTTGGTTGCAAAGAGGTCCGCGTTAGCGCCGCCCTTAGCCCCCGGAAACTCGAAGATTCGAGCCCCGGCTTGGTTCCGACGGCACGTAACTGCTCCGATCCCCAGTTGTGTGGGATCAGCGTTAGCACGAGCCCGCTTCAGGACAGACTCGTACGTCTCTCCTCGGTCCGCAGCCTCAGCGGTGAGCGTCACCACAACGGCCGCGGTCTTGGGGGGCACCAGAGGCTTAGGCTTCCTCCTACCGGTGGGCGCTTTTTTGGCTGCAGGGGCAGCGGAAGGGAGCTCCGGGGTCGGCTTTTTCCCCTTTCCCTTACCCTTTCCCTTGCCGGTCGCCTGGGACGAGCAGGGAAGGGTGGTCGTGGGGGTGGCTAGGGGGTTGACCGTTCCCGCCTTTTTCTTGGCCTTGCCCTTTCCCTTCCTAACCACCTCCGTCCACGGTTGGTTGGACGGGGTAGAGGAAGGTAGAAGGGTGTCCTCCTTTCGGGAGGAAGGCCCCGGCTCGTTCGGCCTCTTGTCCGATGCGAGTGGCGGTCGGAGGCGTTTCTCCGGCAAGAGCCTGTCTTCGATGCCAGCGAAGCAGGCTCTCGTGAAGGCCCTTTCCTCCATGACAACCTTGCGGATGATATCCTCAAGGTCCGAGGAGGAGGAGACTTCAGCGGCTGGTCTGGGGTCGGCCTGAGTTGGCCGGGCCGTGGCTTCAGCCAGCTTCTTGTGTAGCTGACTGACCTCCGACTGCAGGCGGTCGACCTTCGCCTGCAGTAGCTGCGTGTCTTCGGTTGCGGTGCGGTGCACTAGCTCCCGGATTATGCCGCGCATACTCGCGGCTCGGCACTTCAGGGACTTCTGGAAAGTCCCTTTTAGGTTGGAGGACTTCGAGCCAACCTCCAATATCTCCTCCTCGTCCTCCTGCGCCATGCGCTCCAGCTCGACCAGGGAGTGGTCCGAGTAAACGACGGTGGACGCGCCGTACCCAGACTTGGCCCGCGCGGTGCGCGCCTGCTGCTCCTTAGCGGCAACCTTCTCCTCTAGGTCTTGCTGGAGCTGCACCCGGCGAGCCAGGTTAAGCTGGCGTTGCGCGTCTGCGAGACCCACGTCGTGGGTGTCTGCAACGACAGTAGAAGGCTTTTTTTTTTGCCTTTACCTTTTTTGGCTTACTCCTCGTGGAGTCCGAGGAGCAAGACCCGGTCTTTAAGAAGGCCCGCTTCTGCGCTTGATGGCGGCCTTTCGCCAACGAAGCATCCGAGTCAAATGCGACGGACTCGTTGTCGGAGTCCGAGAACTCGTCCGCCCTAGCAAACACGCTAGCCACGGATGGTGCGCGGCTAGCCTCCGACGCCGACGTGAGGTCGTCGACATGGCCCTGAGAAGGGCCTTTTGGTCGTCAAGTCGAGGTAACATGCTATAACAGACGTCTTTCTGCTTTTATAGTACCCCACGACCTGCTTGAGTACATAGATTGCAGTGCTAGTCGACAATTGACTTTTAAAACCGTATTGGCAGTCTGATGTTTCTATATACTGCGCAGTATGTTTGTGCAACACCTTTTCCAGTAGTCTGGCTATCATATTAGCAAGTGCTATTGGCCTATAATTGCTTCCGCTTGATATATTGTTTCTGCGGTTTTAATATAATAAGAATAACTTAAGTCTCACAGGGTAACGGGAGCAGTGCAGTTCGTCACTTGTGAGGAAACTGTTCTAGGCAGAGGTAACTACTTAGCATCATGTAGGACTCGTGCTTGTACTGTTTTCTAATGTCAGGAAATGACGTCACTTACAACTTCACATTCACCCGCTTACACAATTTCGGGACACTATTGAGTGCACTAATATTGTTTTATGGCGTGATTTAGACCGCTCTATTTTGCATAAAAAGGTAAAAACGTGATTTTGAAAGAACTTGACTTGCAAAGTTTAAATTAAAATATAAATATTATGAACCAAATGTGAATCGGGTTGCTCTCATTGTCCAACTTAATTTAAATTTATGATTTATTGCATAATAGTAGGCTTACGAGCTGTTACAAAATGCGCCCATAACTTTGAAATCTGGTTTTTGATGGTAGTACGTAGGCACAGATTACGCTATAGTTTCTACGTGAATTAGGGTATATATGCTAATTTAGGTTGGCAACCTTCAGAACACTGATTGGATATCGTAACCTTTGTATGGTATGTAGGTAGAGTTGAAACTTGATATATGGGTACACTGTACAAAGTATTTTTAAAGATAATAATCGTATAGGTAGGGTAGTACATAAGCGGTTTAACTGTGTCAAAGGTTTTGGGAGATATTTAGGTCAATTATTCAGTACTCAGGTACCTACGTTATAGTTTTGTAATGATATAACGGGATTAACGTGAGATTTACGCGTTGTCGTTGATATCTCGATCGACAATTGTTTCGGCTTCGTCCGGAAGCCCATAAACCCATAAAATGCGTAGTATCTAAGTAAAAACATTGTAAAAATCTATATGAATGAATATGAAAAGCATGGCCTCGAGTTTCTTGCCGCTTCTTCTCGGTAAGTAGGCTATAAAATATATAGATATTTTGGAACGCGTCGAAAGAGTTTTTAGAGTACATTATAATGAATAATTGACGTTCATAAGTGCGTCTTTGATGCCTGAATTGAATAAATGATTTTGACTTTGACTTTGAAGGCTTCTTTGGGCGCTGTCAGCTCAGCGCTAGCCTACGTTCAATTTCCTTTACTTGAAATCAAGCAAGCGCATCTCGTGAAAACGTACAAAATACATAAAAAAGTAATGTGTACTCCTAAATAAACAAATAATCCGTCAATGTATGTGTATTAAAAATTGCTATTTAATGATATGTGTGTGTGCAAATACAATAGTGAATAAAGAAAAAAACCGTTTTAAAGGTGAAATTAAGTGGTATGTTTGAATTGTTATTAATGTACCTACTCTGGTATGTTAAAATGTGTTTTTTTCCGTCAATGTGTACTTAGGAGTCTTAGATATGTCTTATTATTTTTTGTAGTTTTAATTAAATCGCTGCTTATGAGATAAACTGCTTTAAAAACCAACATTTGTACCGACATCATGATATGACAGCGCCTTAAGTACTGTGCGCTCGTTGCATATCGACAACACGTAAGTCTCACTTTGATCTCGTTTTATGATTTCAAAATATATAGGAATCATCTCAGATCATTCACTGAGGATATTTTAGATATCTAGTAAGAAGCCTCAAGAACAATCAAAAACCTACTGATTTAGATTTGTCAAAAAAAGGTGCTTTCACCACAGACTAAACAAGTGTTTCAAATAGAATCAGACAGGTTTTGGACACTGTTAAAACCGGTTAAACTTAGCACTGTAGCTCCAATAAAATGTGGGCCCAGTTTGAACAAAAACTATTAGTCAAGGGTTTAAATCAAGTCAGTATCAACGAATAGTGCTTCCTAAACGGATACCATCTAATGGCGGCGGAGTCAGTCTGTTCGAACTAGGGTTTTTCAGTTTAATCTGAGTGGAACGAATACTGTTTTGCCACCATAGAACAATCTGCCGTGCGATTGTCTAATGATTCGTCGATGCGCTCGTCCACGAGCTCACCGATGTCAAGTAGGTACTTTATGAGATATCGCCCTTGTACTTTTACCTTGTGTTCCAACGTTTCTAGTCATCTCATCATTTGTTTAACGGATGTTGTCAAAGATGCAACGATGTTTGCTCTTAGAGAATCGCACGGCTGGCCCTTCCTTCGGACTTGATTACGCGAACCATCTTTATAGTTTGAGTAACAGTTGCACGAATCTAAAATCTTTGCATTTTTATTATGAAAACCGGAAACACGTGAATATCTCAGATGTATCCAGATTTTTCCAATTGTAATTTCAACCACATCCCTTGGTATTTTTCAAAGAGTCAGTGATTCCCGTTTCTAAGATTAAAAAAGTGTATTTAAACCATGTTTAATTTTGCATAATAAAGTATGTGCCTAATTTTTTTATGTAATTATAATACGATACACGAGCCCACCTGAAGTGGACCTCTGCTTATGACACTGCGCCCATCACTCTAAGATATTAAGAGGAGTTTTTCAGTTTTTTTAAGTTCTAAAAAAGGAATTTTATAGTACTTTGAAATACTGAAAAAATCAAAACGTACGGGCGTAGTAAACAATGTCATGATTCCATGAAAAAAAATCACTGAAATCGGACAATGTTAAGAGGTAGAAAAGAGTTTTCTCTTTTAGTATGGAAAGTACTAGCTATGCAATCCTCTTAAGTTGTTAATTCTGATGTGCCTCTCATTACACCGGCAACCCTCAAACCGGAACACAGTAATGCGATCGTTACTGCTTCATGGTAGAAACATGAAGGTGGAAGGAAACATGGTAGAAGCTCGTTACCATTGACTTACTTCATGTCCTTCGGCGAGCCCAGCCACATGATGGGGCAGAGTAGCAGTGCAAGCAGCAGCATCCAGACGCAGTAGGTCACGCCTACTTCTCCACCCGAGATCTTCAACCAGAATATCTGCAAGCTTTGAGCAGCTGAAACCAATTACAAATGCACTTAAGTACCTACTTGTTTATAAAGCGCGTCCATCATAGTTCATTCCTCTATTTTAATCCTCTATTTTTTTTGTTCATGCCTATATTTTTGTAATTTTTATTTTTTAGTAGCGGCTGCCCGCGACTTTGTTCGCGTAGTATGCTCGACCTTCGGCCTCGCCATCTTTGTTATTTTATTAATGTAAGAACCTTCTACGAAGTATTAGAAATTTAAAAAAATAAGATTTATGAAATCGGTAAAGCCGTTGTCATGTGACTACGAGAAATAAGGGCTAATTTTTAATATATTTGTTTTTTATTGGTACGTATTTCTGTCATTTAGGTACCAGCCTGATAAATAATGCGAATCGACATAACAAAATAGTAGATATTTGGATCTAGAGCAGTACTACCTGCTTAGATGTCAATCAATGCATGTGAGCCTAGCACGAAATTTTGCGTAAGTGTAACATCAACTCAGTACAAACTATCATTTATCTAGTACAACTGTGTCACAGATAACTCATAGTTTATCCTGTATACGTCAACGATACACATATACTATTGTGTATGTACGTATGTGTAACGCAAATGTTCATGCTAGCACATTTTTGATTATACACTTAGACTTCATTCGTCTTAAAAATTACAAAGATATAAGTATTAGCTGTGACAGCTGTCAAAGTGACAGTTGATGACGTATTTTATGATTTTGATTTCCAACGCTCTAGCACCAGGTCTTTTTCTGTGAGAATATTCCCAGTTTTGTGCGTAACTGCCTATGTTTTTAATCTTGGAGATCTAACCAGTTCTTTAACTTTCTGAAGTAGATCTAAGGTCCCATTTTTAAACGAATATTTTTCAAGGTAATTATGCCCTAATTTTACACAGAAGTAAAAGAATAATAATAGTTGCATATGATGTTAATGTCTACATCATAGTCTTTCCGGCATCTTTTTCGTACTTCAGTGCATACTTGTGCATATGTCTTCCATTTTTTTGTAAATTTAAGCCCTTTTCTTTTACTTCTGTGTAAAATTAGGAGACATGATTCCCCTGATATAAAATGTTTCATTTCAGATTTGGGAAGCATTTTATCTTTGGCAGTTTTCACAACAGTTTGTACACACAGTAAGTAAAAATGTTAGTAAGTTGATGACTGAAGTTGACAAAAGTGACATAGAGCCGCCATATTTCAAGATTTCAATTAAGATTTGTTAGCAACTGAGATACATAATAACATTCAATAAAGTTGCATATTTTTATAATAACAAAAAACTTATTTATTGATTGAAATTAATGAAACCTGTACTTGATTTTTATGCAAAATTTTATTTCTATCTCCACAATGCTGACACATTAAGTGCATCACCATGTTTTGAAATACGGCAATAGGTGCTGTAACAAAACTACCGGCGGATAAAAGGACCATGTCTAGTGCGGCACGATACCTTTCATACTTGCACGATAGGCCATCAAATTATTTCTATAATTCAATAATTATTTTTACATTGTTCAATATTTTTACAGAATATGACTCTGCGTGCCCTAATCTATCAAATGTTACAGCAGGCACAGTGTAATATAATGTATTTTAGAATGTATACCGATCCTAAAAGATCTAATTGAATTTGTAGTGTAATGCAGTGATAGGAGAGAATAATTATTTATCTATTGTATGCATGCATAAGGAAATAACTTTGTCACTTATTGTTATCAGTTGAATATATGATTTAATTTTGTGTCTTTGCATTTAAGTGGCATATAGTTTAAAATAAAATGCTCATCTACAGACATCTTTATTTTTTTATCCGAAATATGAAATAAGTTTTCAGAAAGACATACAACAATATTATTACAATACAATACCATACATATCAATACTATTCTTTAACAATAAATTGTTAATATAAAAGCAATGGCAAATAAAAGTTTAAATCGTATTAGTGCTCCTGGAATCGAAAACGTCTGAGATGCTACGCAGAACTGCAAACTACAGTGCAGCAGCAATTTATGAGTTAGAGAATTTATTTTAATTTTTTTTTTCAAGATTATGACTAGAACTATTGCTGTATGGCCTTTTGGCTGCAAAACTGTGCAGTTTCAATCAAATCAACTGCTCCAGGGATAGAAAACACCTAAGATGCTACGTAAAACTGCAAGCTTTAGGGCAGCATATCGAAACTTAACGATTTTATTACCTTTTTTCATTATTTTACTTTTTAGGGTGCTATTATTGCTTTAATGCCTTAAAATGAATAGAACTATTTATTTTTAAGCATGAATGTGAAATCAAAACCATAAATACGTCATCAACTCTCACTTTGACAGCTGTCACAGTTAACACCTATACCTTTGGTATTTTTAAGTGTGATATCAAAATCATTAAATACGTCATCAAATGTCACTTTGAAAGCTGTCAGGGCTAAGACCAATATGTGTGTTATTTGAATAAGTGTGAAATCAAAATTACAAAATGCGTCATCAACTGTCACTTTGACAGCTGTCTCAGCTCAGAACTATATTTGTGTTATTTTTAAGACGAATGAAGGGTAAGTGTGAAATCAAAATCTTAAAATGCGTCATCAATTGACAGAAAAATTGAAGAAAAATTAAAAAACACACGTAAGTAAAAAGGAAAAAATGGATAAACGGTAATAAATAATACTTTTGTAAGAAAAAAAGCATGTTTATTTAACTATGTAATTACATAAGTAACTACTCATTATTTGTGCAGTGACCGTGTCTAGGGATCGAAAGGCAAAGCCAAGTTTGTCGTAAAAAGTCTTCAATGGGCTAATTGTTGACCTTATATATATACTTAGATACCTTACCTACAAAGTCGCTCTTGGCCGGTTTGTTTTAATAGACTGCAATGAAAGAAGGCTTATAACTATTCGGGTGACGTTTTTTATAAAACGTTTATTATTGTTTATCGATGTTTTTCTTTATTTTGTATCCAAACTCAAACTCAAATGATTTATCGCTTATGTGCCAAGTTAGCATACAATGTAGGTGTTGTTGCATAAGGTTTACAGTAAGTACATGTCACATGTTACCCTCTGGGGGTGTTGCAATTGTCCATCTCTTTAGTAGCTCACATAAGCATTCGACTTTTTCTATCATGTCTTCTTTGTGTTATGTTAAAAGAAATAACTTGTTGAAGTCGGCACCATGATACGAGTAGTTCAAAAGTAGGTACCTATTATCACAATATTGTGCGCATGGTAGCGACTTCGACAAGTTATTTCACGCTTTTTATTGACCCTTGCTACTTACGGGATCGATGTCGATCGATGTCAACGATGATATCATCAAATCATCAAAATAGACAAATCATTTTTCAGTTATTGGAGTGTAACTCAAAAACTGCTTGACCGAATTTGATGAAATGGGGCCACCTTGGAAGTATATATCTCTACCAAACAAAAAAAACATCTAAATTGTTCCATAAACGACGAAGTTATCCGCAAACATACATAAAAAAATACGTTCGCATTGAAATAATCTTCTCTTTTTTGAAATCGGTTAAAACCACAGATATGGTCTGTGGTTAAAACATACCCTCCTGAGGTAGTCGCGTATAAAAGGAGCCCAGCACTCTCAAATATATGGCAAATCTAATATCTATCTACATGCATGATATGAAGAAGTGGTCCGCTATAATATTATGTATCTCAGTTGCTAACAAAGTTTGATTGAAATCTTGAAAAATGACGGCTCTATGTCAGTTTTGACAACTCCAGTAAGCAAAAATGTTAGTAAGTTGATGACTGGAGCTGGCAAAAGTGACATAGAGCCGCCATTTTTTTCGATTTTAATCAACAATTGTTAGCAACTAAGATACATAATACCGGTCACTTAAACCGGTCGTTATATTCGAGAGAGCCACATAAGTACATTTAAATTGTCAAAATAATATTAAAGTGTAATGGGGAGGTCGACAGTAACGACGAATTTAATTTAATTTTAATGGTTCACCAACAGACTGATACATTTTATAGAAAGTATAAATAACCTGGTGTTAACATTTATGGCTTATGTAACAATCCAATAATATGCAAACACGGCATACATTATTACAATATAAATAACAAATTAATGACTGGTCTACAACCAGCGCCGACGAATTCAGTAACATATTATGAAAAAACAAGCTATGGAATGAATGAAAATAAGCACAAAAAAACAGTGAAATAGCTAACTTACTTAGGGGTTTCCACAATCCTTTTCTTAAATAAAACAACAGAACTCTCAAAAATATCTATCCCCAATTTGCTTGATAGTCTACAAATTCTTATTAGAGGAATATATTTGCCCAACTGAGTTCTATGACCTTTTATATAAAACAACTTGTATACGTTAGGACGGTAGGATGAGCGCGGGATGGCGAAATTAATTAATGCTAATAAGTATATCAAGCAAAATTAATATGTCCATTCGAAGTTTATACAAAATGAAGCCATAGAATGCTCACTCGCTCGGTAGTATCACTTGCTATAGTGACGAGACCCGATACCGCTAATTAAATTAGTTCGAACTGCAGTCGAACTGTAGCTGAAGAATTACGTTATTTTGCAATTGAAAAACAGTCCAGTAGCAATTATGTTTCTATGGACACCAACGAACGATCAAAACTTTATAATCTGCTAATTCGATATATCATGAACGCGACACTAACTCATATTCGTATAAAGTAGTGTATAATGATCGAACGACATTCGGAGTCGAACTGTTGCAGCGGGATAAATTGTTGAAGGTTGTGAAATGGTAGAATTGGCGTCCTGTTGCAGCTACTCAAGAGTAAGAACAGTACAATGCTTTTTGTATTGAAATTCTCGTAAGTTTGACACATATTAAACTATTGTTAAGCTGTTAACCGGCTAAACACTCACGTTAGGGATCGAATACGTCGACCCGGGTTTCCATCGATCGAGTCGAGTGATCGGACCGGGGGTGTGATGCGAGCTCCCAGCGGGCAGTGCCGGCTGTGTTTAGCCGGCTAACACTAATGGTTTACAATACTTAGAATAGATAAATTAATTAAAAATTCAACAATATTTCACTTAAAATAGTAAGTTTTCGTTTGATAAAAGTTCAACAATATTTCACTTAAAATAGTAAGTTTTCGTTTGAATAATTTAATTAATATAAATAACTAATAGATAACAATATTTCAATCGAACTATTTTTTGCTTGACTAAAGAGTATAAAAGTATTAAACATTTAATAATATTAAATACTAGCTGCACTCTGCGGTTCACCCGCTTGGTGATGGATGATGATGATGATGAATCAAAATTATGTTACTCAAGCTTGTGTTACTCAGGAATAATGTAGCATTCTAATGGTGAAAGATCATTTGAAATCGGTCCAGTAATTTTTGAGTTCATTCGTTACAAACATACACATAAAATAGAGATCTTTCCTCATTATAATATTACAATTGTATTACTTATTACTTATAGATATAGATTATCGTTGATACAATAAAACCTCTCGAGTAAATCAACCGCCACACTAATAATAAAAAGGTGAAAGTTCGGATGTATGGATGTTTGTGACTGTTTCACGAAAAAAAACGGCTGAACGATTTGGATGAAATTCGTTGTGGAGATGGTTAGTACCCGGGTTCCACACATATGCTAAGGCTGTTTTCAATCCGTTACAAGAAGTAGTTCTCGAGAGAACGCGATAACTTTATGCCACGCGAACGAACTCGCGCGTAAATACTTACCTCCTAGTAATACGAGTAAAAAGATTTTAATAGAATTTAATGAAATCTTTCTATCACATATTTATATTATCCTTTTAATAAAAGTTAAATATTTAGTGCCAAGAAATAGTTTTCTTATCCGATTACGGCAAAGCATTATGATTGTGAATGGGATGGACATGACCAAATCACTATGGGAAGTGGCGCATTTATTTTTCCACGGCCATCGTTGAAACTTTGGTGTGAGATGGAAAAAATTAACACGAAAATTAATGTATGAACGATTTTTTAATATATGCAGTTTGTGATAATATATTATAACACCTCGAGCTATGAGTAAAAACCTTAATAATAGTCATCATGTTGTCTAAGTAAATGAAAATGATTTTTCAAATATATAGACATAAAAACATATTTTATGGCGCAGTCGGGTTTGTTTATAATATATACATACAATATATATATACACATTATGTATATATATATACCATATAATAATAATAAGGGCCTCGTAACCAGCTCAGGCGCAGTTGTAAACAATCCTAGGCCTGTGATTGGACGGACTCGCTGAGAGGGTTTATTTTCCTTCTATATCGGACTCAAAGACACGGCGGCGATGCGGCAGGGATAGACATTATAATAATACTAAAACATGAGTTAGAAATGATAGTTACATGTTAAAAAATATTTTTTTATATTATTTTCAAATCTGTATAACTCAGTTCAGACTGATGTTAGGTTATACAATTACATAATAACTTTTACTTATGTTATTATTTTACAATCCTACGAAGGTCATTTGAAAAGTTTTTAGCCTAACATACTTAATGAAACCACACAATTTTGAATTTATCTTTATTTTTCAACATACTCTCCTCCGAGCTCAAAACACTTTTCCATCGACCCGGTAAGGCTTCGATAACCGTTTTAAAAAAATCTTCGTCTAACTCTTCAAAATAAGCGTCCACGGCGGCTATGACCTCTTCATTTGTAAAAAAATTTTTTACCATCTAAAAATTTTTTCAGCTTTGGGAAAAGTCGGACGGTGCTAAATCCGGTGAATATGGGGGATGAGGTAACAATTCGAAGCCACATTGATGGATTTCTGCCATGGATTGCACAGAGGTGTGAACGTGCGCATTGTCTTGATGAAACAAGACTTTTCTTCTCAATAAACCCTGACGTTTTTCTTTGATTTCTTCTCTCAAACAACGCAACAGGTTGTAGTGTAGTGTCTCGTAGTTTTTATTGATTGCCACAGTAAAAAAAAATTGCGCCAATTTTGGTCATTGGCTTTTGTAATAAATAATAATCCTCTTGATATCAATTTTCCCTTAGTTTTACGAGTATACAGTGGACTTACGTAAATTACTAACCTCGAAATAAAACTTAATAAAAAACTTTTCTTATAGACAGTACCTATTTATGACAAAAACTAATTAGTATAGGGATAGGTGGAAGTAAATTTCCATGAATCCCTACCAGTAGATATAGGCGGAATAAAAATCCACTCTTCCCCACCACCCCACCAATCTTATGAAGAAAAAACAGTTTTTTACCATCGGGTGTATAAATTTTGTACTAAAGCACTCGTCTTTTATTGCAGGGCCGTCGAGTACCACCGCAGGCGCAACTAACGACGTCTCAATTGTGAAGCTGAGGGCAGAACTCAGAAAGTTACAAGGTTCGAATAATTAATTACGAATACGCTGGTAGGGACTAGTGGAATAGCCAGACAAAAATGATAATTTATAACATGACGTTTGGTTTCAAAAGAAAGGTCTTGGTGAGCAAATTATAAATATGTATATATATGATATTGTATGCAAATAAATATGTTAAAATTATTAACAAACAAGTCTAGTGTCAAGGTGAGACTGCGCTACGTACGGCGCGGCGCCCTGCGGCTTCACCCGCATTTGTATTTGTTTTCCAAATATATATAAACTCTTGTAATATTCTACATAATTAATGATAACTCAACATAACTTGTCAACACATGTACTTCCTAGAGAGGCATGTGGCTTCCATGTTTTTTCTCTATTGCATTCTTTCCTCACTCTAATTATATTATAACATTGTGTTTTTAAATAAAAATTTAGATTATAATTTGTCCGAAGTAGCTACCTACTTGGATTTGTTTTTAACTTAATTTTTGTAAGTATTACTCCTTTAGAAGTTTTTGTAACGAATGAAGAAGAAGAAGAAGAAGAAGAGAAGTTTTTATAACAAACATTGAAAGTGCGCCCACTTGTTGCGGTACTTTACAGTGAAACTGTTTTTGTCGGATTTATAAGCCTAAGCGATCGGCTTGTCTTGACGTTAACATGTAAAATTAGCGTCCGTAAACCGTTCAAAAATACATACAGTCGAACATATAACCTCCTCCTTTATTGAAGTTGGTCATAAAATAATTTGGAATACAATAGTACATTGTTCACCGAGAGGAGAAAGTGACCGATTACCGTCGAGGGTGTCGTTTGAAGCCCGAGCCGTAGGCGAGGGCTTTAAAACACCCGAAATCGCACTTTCTCTCGAGTGATACATAGTGCTTTATACTACACCTACGAGGAAAATAAAAAACTAAATCTTTACTAATTGAAATTTATATTGAAATTGTTGCAGTTAGTGAAGCTTAATGTAACACTTTTTCCATTAATGTTTGTTTGAGATGTTTGCGATAATGTAGGAGGAATAACTGGCTGTAAGGTTATCAATCAGTATTTTTGTTGTTTCCTTCAACTGCGGCGGAGTTAAAAAATCTTCATCATCACTATCACTACTTATCATTTTGATAGTTTTATTTTACTTTTCTACGAAAACTGAATCCTCAAACAACACACAAATTGAAAATGGCGCCAATGGCGTCTGCAATTTTCACATGTTCTTTTTTCAAATTGTTTGACACCATCCAACACACAGTTAGTGGCCAGTGTCATTTTGCGAACTTGGAGATAAAAACTCACTGTAAAAACTTTTTGGCTTTTGATATTTAGGTTACCAGCGCATAGTCTTACCCAAAATTAAAAAAGAAAAACCACGTAAGAAATGGATTTTCATACACTTTTCTCTCCCGCTCAGATGCGTTTTCTCGCCGCATATTTGTTCGATATGCGTACTTTCTACCGTAAATTTGATAAAGTATCAAGGTACTTTCCGAGCAGGTGTAGTATAAATATATATTGATTTCACTATTTACCTTCGGCTCGCGTTCCAATCTCGGCCTCATGAGTAAAAAAAAATCTGCATATAAGCCTAACGATGTTTTTGCACATGTTATTCGTTGAAATTACGTAAACGCCTAGAAAGATACCGAGGTTGACTGGTCGGCATGTTATGATTTAATCTTCATAATTCAATTCTTTAAAATATGATTAATATTTCACTAGTAGGAGCACGCGACTTCGCTCGTTCAACCAAATTCGTTTAATTAATTGATTATGAATGATTTTTAAAACATCTTTATAAATATTATTGATACAAAGTGAGTCGGTCTTCCAAGCGATGTTAACCTTTTGCGTCCCACAGACGTAGGTATATTATATACTTACGTCAGTTGCATTCAGAAATCTTTTGATTATCACGGTATAGGAAGGATTAACCCGTAAAGCCGCCTTGGCATACAGGTATGCCAAGGCCAAATCAAATAAGGATCCAATTAAAATGTTATCTATTCAAATATACAACAGATTTCAGCTAATGTTTTGTTTTTTTAATGCTGTAAAAAACCTGGATTTTTTTTTACACAACAAATTATCATTTGAAAGATACCAGATCGGTAAAATCAACGAAAAAGCGTGGGGGGTTTTTGCAACTCTGGTTTGCAAATTTGATGATAGTCGGGCGCTCACTAGGTTAAGCAGTCTGTTTCAAAAAAAATTGTTGTTTGTAAAGTCGGCTTAAGAACGATAATTTTACGTGATAACGTCTTAAGACAAGCCGAACGCTTAGGCCGATCGTGCCTCTCTATCGCTTGTTCCGCGCTCTCGCTTGCACGCGGAACGTGAAAAGGCTGCACTCAAGAAAAAGAAAATCAACTTTTACGTGCGTGCAGCCGGCGTTCATCGATTATAAGACGTTATCACGTCTAATACACATAAAAATCTTTCAAAATGTCATTGTTTTCATATAAATATAATAGCTCTTTTATCAACCGGCTTCCAAAAAAGCATATGGTTGTCAAGTTGACGCGTATATATTTTTTTTATATATGATCACGCATAACATTTTATAGAGTAGTCCGATTTTTAAAAAATATTTTTTGTTTGATAGAGTATACGTTCGAGGTGGCATTAAAATCGGTCAAGCGGTTTTCTACCCACTACAAAAAAAAGGAGGAGGTACTCAATTCGACTGTATTTTTTTTATGTTTGTTACTTCATAACTTTTGATCGGGTGGACTGATTCTCTAAATTCTTTTTTGTTTGAAAGCTGGTGCTTTCCGTGTGGTCATTGAAATTTCATCAAATTCGATCCAGTAGTTTTTGAGTTACACTCCAATAACTGAATAGAATGGAAGTCGGTATTAAAGTTTTCAAATTGTACTTGTTGAGTTACAATCCAATAATCGAAAAGTGTTTCGCCGTCTTGTTAATATCGTAATTGACGGTGAATAACAACAGATCCCGTAAGTACCTAGGGTCAGTAAAATGGGTAATAGAATCAAAAACATTGTTCTTACCAAAAATCTACCATGATAGTTCAAAAATACCTATTAATACAATATTTGGCTTCAACAAGTTATTTCACACTTTTTAGTGTTGAAATTGGTTCCATTTTTGGTAAAAAAAATGTTTTTATCCTAGTATGACATAAGTCATAACATACATTTCTGTTGAAACTGTATAGTACGTGAAGGTTTGTCTCAGTATACTTTCGATCCTCCAATAACTATAAACAAAGTTTGTAAAATTGTCTTGTTTCAGAAAAAAAAACGACTTCCATTCTATCAAACCCGATGTTACTGACCAATAATTATTTAAAAACAACTGGCTGGTGGGAGCTTGATCTAATTTAAATGGGACCCCATGAGGAGCACTAGCTTTCAAATAAAAAAATAGTTGTTCACTAGGTAGCAAAACGCTTCCAAACGACACCTAATTGGTCAAATTATGATAAGTAGTTTAGAGCATTACAAGTTTTAAAGATAAAAATTCACATACTCGGACGGGTTTCGAACCCGCGTGTTTAGACAATCCGTTTCAGACGCCATGACCAACTAAGCCACCGAGGCTCGATGTCCGAGCATCGAATTTTAAATCTCTATCTGATTTTAACCGTCGTATAGGTATTATTTTGTGATCAAATTAGCCCCGATTATACCTACCGTTATATTAAATACTGGAATTTATGACCAATACGATAAGAGATAGGCGTGCGATTTAAGTCACCTATATATATTGACTTATTAATTTGAAATAAATAAATTACGTTAACGATATAATTTAACAATTATGAACGTAACACATTTTTGTTTTACAAAACTGTATACTGGTGTACAATAAAATTCAGAAATTTATAAAAAAAATTCATGTGCGATTATTCAAAACATGGTGACAATAAACTTTAAAGTAACTAATGAAATATATGTTATATTAATATTACATTAGAATTAGTCAAACCTATATCCTTACAGACTATGTATATCCCCGAAGGAAGCAGAGGTGTTTTTATACATCTCATTTTCTCCTGAGGTACTTATATGTTTTGGTCCCATGATAGGTGGCGAGCGAGCCTATTTCCATCTACACGGTTCCAGACTCCGGACTACTATTAAAAATGTCTTTGTCGGAAAACCTCAATTACTGCCCGACTCGGGTATCGAACCCGGGACCTCTAGATTACAAAGCGGCGCTTCCACCACTAACACCCAGATCATGCGAGCGAATCCGCCTGTGGGCTAGCTCAGCACAGCTAGTTTCACGTTAGATGCATTTATACAAGCTCCAATGCTTTTAAATGCGCAAGCTGCGAATTAAAAGTCAGTTATGCCATTTATGATGCAAATTGCATGCAACATAACTAGGAAATGTTGAAAATATTTTTTTATCTAATTGAATTTAAATATTTATTAATCTAATAGACCTTAGGCATTTATATAGGCATTCAATATTATTCAGCCTAGACAGGTTAGTTATTTGATTAAATCACAGAAAAATTAATATAAATGCCTGTTATTATCTTTCGATTATCATCTTTTCCTGTTTTCTTAAACGCATTTGTTTTAAAATAGTTATTTAATAATGCTAACGAATAGATTTGTTTTTAGATTAGTATAATATACACTATAATTTACCACAATATGTATGTATAAATGTTATAATAAGCAATATATAATATTAATCAGCTGTTTAACTTAATAACGATATACGACGTGACATTGAGGTAAGTACTTACATAATTTATCAATAATTTATTTTTTTCTATTTTTGATTGGGAAATATGTACTCGTACATCCATTATATCATGTATGGACACTCAACACTCGTAGAATTGTGACAATCGGCCACAGAAGCCGTAGAACATAGGTATTAAGTATAGATCCTATACCAGTCACGTGGCTAAGACGAATTTAAATAAACGTAATTTATCGAAACCGATCGAACCGCTTAGTTTGCAGCACAACCATAAGAATCTTACTTACATCAATATAAATAAAACAAAAAACAGCTTTAAATCGATTAATAAAGTTATCGAACGATTTTTTTCATGAAATCTCGCGAGCGGATTGACTGATTTCGATACATTTTTATCGATTCTGCCGGTACGAAGCTTATTTCGTTAGGTCAGCAAGCGCGGATCCACCGTTGTGAGCACGATGGGCATGCCCACAATCCTAAAAGACTTGCCATCAGACGTCACACTTTCATATTGTGCAGGCTGATGATATGACGTTTTATATTATCCAATGCCTTTATAAAATACTTATATAGACAACCTGGATATTGATGAAATTATTGACGTTTTCTCGAAAATGAAACGTAAGCTTGCATTTGTAATTTAAGTAATCACCTTAATAAAATTATTTAATGTAAAATGCATACAAAAATTTTATTTGTCAAACATATCCTTTGTAATTGTTCCCAGCGAAATCACATAGAAAGAACATCTTATAACTGCGGGTAAAAAGCGCAGTGCATTGCCATGCAGGCCATTGCATTGCAAAAATATGAATCGCACTGGACTGTTGTGGGTAAGCGTGACGTTTAACATCAGGCGAACGTCTTGATACTATATCAATTATGAGAGAGTTCATACTCCGACGCGCACTTGGCTGATTTTCGGATGGCTGTGGCCATAACCTTTTTTGTGGGCTGGATCCGCTCCTGGCTAGTAGTATACATACCTACATAAATTAGCACGCACCCTGACAGTCGGTAAAAAATAATAAAATGGTTTCGTAGCACGATGCCTGCTATCGCACTTTGTTGAATTTTTATTATTTCATGTTATTGATAGCACAAAATTAGTATTATCAAGACATTTGAATAACGGACCGCGATAAGTCATACAAACTGTCAGATTTCTGTGCCACAGTATTCTAAGATGAGTTTGTACTGTGGGTCTAGCACGATTAACTGCGTAAGTGTAACTTAACTTATTGTTCACGTGAAACAGTACAAACTGTCATTTATCTAGGACAAGTCTGACACTGATAAGTCATAGTATGTACGCCGAAGCGTGACGCGTTGACTCTTACGATACGAATTATTTTTTCGCAAATTGTTTGGGCGACGACCTATTGGCCTCTGAATTTAACTGTTTTAAATTAAGAATACGAGTTCATTGCCTTTTCGCGAGTAATTCATGCTATTCTTTAAGGTTACTTTATGGTTATAAATGAAAAGATAGTAATGAATAAGTAGGAAATATTTATTATTTAATAGTCATTAAAGAGATACAAATAATTACAGATTAATAAATGTAAAAACAAAAATTAATCTATAAGCCCCATGAAAAGTGGCCAAAATGGTAGCATCTATGCTACGATGGAAGGCAATGCTCACTTTTTGCCCAAAGTAAGCGTCGGCTTTTCGATCATTTTAAATATGTAATTTATACTCTTGTAAGTAATGGAAACTTGTTTAAAGCACAGTAAGTGTCTCATTACTCGTTCATAAACGGGATACAAAGTTCGTCATTTCTCTAGTGTTCTTTAGTTTAAAAAAATACAAAACGTCAAATTACAAAAAAGGTTTTATATCCAATAATTAGAAAATATGTGGGAATTATTT
Source organism: Selenia dentaria (assembly GCA_917880725.1). Classification (NCBI taxonomy): domain Eukaryota; kingdom Metazoa; phylum Arthropoda; class Insecta; order Lepidoptera; family Geometridae; genus Selenia; species Selenia dentaria. Next base: position 18,206,237 of record OU862897.1, read on the forward strand.
TTTGTACTCGATTTTCAAAGAATGGACCTAGCAACCTTTTTCCAAACTATGAAAAAAAACACATGGCGGCCATTTGTTATTATTAATTAATTATTAATTAAAAATACGGGATTACTCACGTAATATTTATCACGTAATATTTTATAACAAAAAAAAGGCCATTTGTTATGTATTGTTAAATTTAGTTTTTTTACTAAATTGATAATTTAACAGTTTATATGCTTTTAATTGTTCTGACAGTAATAGAAAGTGACGATTTTATAATAACAAAGCCATAAGAATAAAAAAAAATACAGATCAAGAGTTCAAATAACAATCATTTACTAATAAAGGTACCTAAGTAACTATTTTATTTTGTATAAAGCAATATGCATCGCTCGGGAGAAATGTCTATTTCTGTTCTCGAGTTTCCTTTAAGACGCGGTCCAACCCCAATTTTAAAATAATTTACGGTGCTTTACGTAAGGTTAATCGCTTGTTAGATTGGACGATGTAATGCGAAAATGCGTTAATTTTGTACGTTTTCTTTATATTTTTCGATATATATTAACACAATTAAAAAAACTGCTGGTTATTACTTTAGTACTATACGTTGGCTAAGAATTAACTAAAAAAAATATAGTGTTATCGCTGAAAATTCTGAGAGTTTGGACGTGAAAGTTTATATTTGTGGACCTATTCAGATTTTTTTTCTGCTGAAAGAGAGTTATTTTTATGAATTCTATTCGGTTATTACTCTTTTCCTATTCCTTTTCTAACCTTAGTATTTTTTCATAATATACTATCGACCTGTTTCGTTACACTGGGTGTTTAAAAATTCTGCTTTTTCTTGAATCAGGGTACGAGCGCGCTTAAATATACTCTCGAACAGAAATAGATCGTATTCTCCTCTCCATCGCTCGGGAGAAAGTTCTATTTCTGTTCTCGAGTTTCCTTTAATCCCTCCGGTACGCGTCAGGCTTAAATATACTCTCGAACAGAAATAGATCGTATTCTCCTCTCCATCGCTCGGGAGAAAGTTCTATTTCTGTTCTCGAGTTTCCTTTAATCCCTCCGGTACGCGTCAGGCTTAAATATACTCTCGAACAGAAATAGATCGTATTCTCCTCTCCATCGCTCGGGAGAAAGTTCTATTTCTGTTCTCGAGTTTCCTTTAATCCCTCCGGTACGCGTCAGGCTTAAATATACTCTCGAACAGAAATAGATCGTTTTCCCCTCTCGGTGTAGGTACATTGGTGTACATTTTTTAAAATATTTTTATGAAATACGAACTTACTTACTACATCTTTACAACTAGGTTTTTTACAATTATTAGACTAGTGTTTCACCACTGTCTCACTTGGTGGTCAGTGATGATGCGGTCGAAGGTGGTATATCCCTAGACTTAGAATAGCTCGTGGCTCTCAAATGCAAGTGCTTTTTGCAATGCAAGACTTTTAATCTTGAATATTCATGTCGTGTGGTCGTAATAAAATATATTATATCCGAACCGATACAGTTACAGTTAAGATAATAGTTATTGTGACATTGGTTCACGTAAATTACGTCACGTAATGCAAATTATAGCTGACCTACGGTTTTTGAACGATGATTTGAAAATTTGATGTACTAGACAAAAAACGAAACGAAATCTATACGAATAAATAAAATGGATAGTAGGTACCTACGTTTGTTATGTCATCATTAGGAAATTATATATACTTATATATACTTATTACATTTCAAAGTTAGTTTTTATATGTACCATACTTACATATAAAAAACTAACTTATAGGGCCTTGCTTATAAACGCTGCTTAACTTTAAATGACGTTATGATGCAAAGGAAAATTGTTCACCGCCGTACTAAGTGACGTTATTAAAATTTAAGCAGCGTTTATAAGGGCGTAAATGTTGGCTGTCTGCTTAGGACTGATGAAATGTCGGAACCTATTATGATTTGGCTGTTGGCTTTCATTGGCAGGTATGTGGTAAAAGGAACAACTTACGCTACTTTAAGTTTATTTAAAGAATTAGGGTCCCGCTCAAAACTTTTTTCTTTATATTCTAGATCTAATAGATGGACGAAGGCGCGGTTTACATCTAGTACCAAGTGAAGGTAAATGAAGGTTCATAACGGATATTGATTTGTAAACACAGCACTATGGGCCTATATAAATATAAATATATATAATGTTCTATAGCACGTAAGTTTAATATACAGTACACACTAGTAGTTCTGCGAACAGTAGTACCTACTCGCGAGCACATAGTCTTATTAGCGGCAATTTTTCGCAGTTTCACAACCTGTTATCTCAGAAATCACTTGACCATTATGCTCATATTGGAAACTCTTCTTTAAAGTCAGGAACCTAATACAAACATTACCCAAGCGCGGATTTACCGTTGTGAGCACGATATGCATGCCCACAACCGTAAACCACTTGTGACATCAGACGTCACACTTTCATATTCGACAGGCCGATGATATGACGTTTTGATATGACATCCAATGCAAAACTGGATATCCATTGGAGAAATTATTAAGGTTTCGCGAAAAATTTATCTTCTTTAAGATTTAATTTGACATCATTTCATATCCTTTTATTAGCGATTCTTTGCAGGGAAACTCCAAATAATATATCAGTCTTCTTCCAGTATTATGTCGTTTATTCTTTGTTATTTTTAAATAGATATTTTCTACAACGTCTACTCGCTCTGACAGCTCGAGTTCGAATGACGCAACTATTGACAATCACTTATTATAAATAAATATAAATATATTAAATATGATAATATAATAATTATAATATAATATTATAATAACTATTTAATAGGTGTGATAGACAATATAGCTACTCTATTGCATTGGGTTTATTACCTGTAATGATAGATGTAAGTTTTTAGATAAATAAATAAATAAATAATTAGGTACATCAAAAATCGTAATACAAATTAAAATTAGTTAAATTTTTTAACACTTTGTACTTAGTTGTTTGCAGTGAATTTACATAGTAAGAACATTTTATATATCAGAGTAAGAGAGAGAGAGAGAGTTCATGCTCCGACTCGCACTTGGCTGGTTTTCGGATGGCTGTGACCACAACCTTTTTTGAGGACTGGATCCGCGCCTGTTTGTACCAAATTTTATCAATACCGGTTGGTAAATAGCGTCGCAGCTTCCCACCTTTTTACGAAAAGTATCCCCCTACTCAAAATCTCCGACGACAAAAAATTATATTGAATAGAAGAACATGCATACCAAGTTTCGTCAAAACTGGTTGAAAAATGCGACCTGTACAGGAAGACAAACGAACATCCTAACATACATACGGACAGATGAAAGTCAATTTAGCCAGTTAAAGCAAAGACGCTTGGCTCGCTCGGTCAACTATGAATTATTTGTGCTATACTTGTACTAGATAAATGATAGTTTGTACTGTATACGTGCACAGTACGATTACGTTACACTTGCAATTTTTCTAGGCCCATTGGAAATGTGTACTTACCGAGTATGAAGTTAGGTATTCCCGATCCGAACACCGTTGCGTTGAGAAGCAAGGTGACGATCCTACGTCCAGCAGGGCCAAAGGCGAGTTCCGCTACTGCTGCATATGGATACCTGGCGAACATTACCAATGTCAAAAGTATTTCAAACTTGATTAACCTAAAAACTTTTAACAAGGAAATCATCAAAGAGTATTAAAAAACTCTTATCTACTATATAAAAATAAGTCGGTTTTTCCTTCCTGACGCTATAACTCCAGAACGCACGAACCGATTTCCACGGTTTTGTATTCGTTGGAAAGGTCTCGGGCTCCGTGAGGTTTATAGTAAAGAAAATTCAGGAAAAATTTAAAAAGAAAAGCGGGAAAATCTTTTTTCACATACAGCGCCATCTCTGATACATAGCATGTACTACAAACCAATATTTTAAGTAGATGGCGCCAAACGAAATGTTACATTAAACGAAGCCATCTGGTGGCGAAACGGAGTTCGCAGGGTTTGCTAGTAATTTATAAAAGGACTTCCAAAAAGGAGGAGGTACTCAATTCGACTGTACTTTTTTATGTTTGTTACCTAATAACTTTTGACTGTGAAAACCGATTTCCAAAATTCTTAATTAGTTTGAAAGCTGGTGCTTCCCGTGTGGTCCCATGTAAATTTTATCAAATTCGGTCTAGTAGTTTTGGAGTTACACTCCAATAACTGATTTTTACCAAAGTAAGGGGAAAAAAATCTAATTGCACTTGTTCTTGTATTTATTACGTATCCATTGCTGGAACAAGGAGCTTCCGTTTTGTTGTCTATAGATATAAATAAATATTAAGTATGCGTTTCTAATGTCAAGATACTTTTTATAGCTTTTTACTAAAAACTATAGATAGATAATTAAATATTATTAAAATAAGATTATGAAACTTTGCAAAATAGTAGAATTGTGACCTTGCGTCAAAAATGTTAATACGTCTTAAAATCTATTTTGAAGTGCAATAAAGAATTAAAGAAAGGAATATAATACCCACCGATTCTTCTCCTTGATGAGTGGTGTGATTTCCTGCGCTAAGAGCCAGCTCCTACCCAGGAGGACTGCAGTATACAGCTGCAGACCAATCACAGTCATCACCAAGGGTACTCCGTATATACCTGCCAGAAATTAAAGTTGGGGTCTAAAACTTTACCCATTCCTTATGAAGTAAATCAAAGACTGATTTGTCTTCAGGTTCATGGTCAAGTATATTTTTGCTAGCAAGGCGGATAATGTGACTCTACAGTTATGCTATACCAGGGTCTCAAAACTACGGACCCCGGGCCAAATCCAGCCCGCGTGCACCACAAACCGGCCCGCGAGCCTGACGTGCCTCATACGAAACAAAGCAATAATTTAGCTACCGACGAAATATACAATAATTCTCATAATTCAATTAGTTAACATTATAACTAATAATGAGATTTATGGAGCTGTGAAATTCCGCTGATAATCTGACGATTGAATTTACTTATGTCAATTATCCACTTGCTGGCTATTCCCGATATATATATATATATATATATAAAACGGACTCACAAGCATTCTGTTCGGCCCTTAGGCTATAAAGTTGGAAGTCCCTGTGCTAGATAAACTATAGATTATTCAAAATCATAATATTTATTTCAATGGAGAAGTTTCCCTTATTGATATTGCTGTCCTAAATCCTCGAAGAGAATAAATTTCTCTTAACCTTGTGAGTCACACACCGACGAAGTATTTTATAATCTGCTGTTAATTAGAGAGGTTTAGTCAACGACTATGTCACTCACATAGTTTCCACTCAGATTCAGGAGTCACTTAGCAAGACGGACGGAGTGCGCTTTTTTTTCTTTTAAACCGGAGGCATACAATCAACATACCTAATCAATATGATCAACCCGGTGGTTGGTGATTTCCTACGAGTGTTTGACAATGTCGAAAATCATCTTTACTCACGTGTATCATACAAACTTTTACCATATTATGTGCATTAGGCACATTAATCTTTATTACACATATGATTTAACTATTCCTTGCACGAACGATTGTCCTTTCTGTGCCCGAGGCTCGGAGAAATACTGTTCAAACCCGTATGGTGAACAGTACACAACATTTGTGACCCCCCTAACAGAACATCCCTATTTGTGACCATAGTAAGTAACTATGAGTGCAATAATTCACTAAATCAGTAAATATAAAGAATACGTTTTACAGCCTTTCTTATAAACGCTGCTTTGTTATTAAATGACATTATGTAGGTAATACTGCGTGCAAATCAAAATTATTATTAATATAAATGACGTTATTTATAGTAGCGTTTTTATGTATGTCCGCTAATCTATAATTTCATTGTTATAATCTATTGTATCGTCTTGAATAAGAATTACTTTATCTCTCAGAGGAAGGGAAACAAAATACTGATGGAGCCTCTTACGAGAATGAAGGAATAATTTCAAAGTTATACCACAGCCTATGTAAACCTTTTTATTCTATGGTTATACCTAACTTCTTAAAATATTACCGTGGTCGGGGTTGGCAGTTTTTAAATGTTGTGTACGTAGGCTACCAACAAATAAGATCGATCGAAGATTTGTTCGTAGACGCGATGTTGACATCCTTACACGCGCTAAGCCTGTTTGAATCGACGCTAGTAGCTAGAGACGTATACGTTATACTTATAGATATTGACTTATTTTGGTTACGGTTTGATGGAGCTGACATACCATTACATGTAAAAGTCCCGAAGTAAATATAGAATTTCAAAAAACCCTCTTACCACAAGCGATCACACTCGCAGGCAGCGCAATGATCGGGAATACACCGAAGAGGTCCACTATGCACATGATGGTGAAAAGCACGCTGAGCCCAGTCCGGGGAGGTGGGGGAGTAGCATCGTGCGTCACTGTCGTCACTGTGCCGTCCAGCGCGTTGATGTACGTCTCCCGGGTCACGGTCGTCTCGGGTGGCATATTCAGGCTGTCCTAGGAGATTAGCATGATAGAAAAGTTATTAATACTTATTTTTTTTATATGGGGCAACATGCACAAAAGTTCTTAGGGTCAAAGTCGCACAACGAGGTATGGAGAGGGCTATGCTCGGGGTTTCACTTCGTGATCGAATCAAAAATGAGGAGATCCGTAGACGAACTAAAGTTACCGAGATAGCCCAGAAGATAAGACAGTTGTAGTGGCAGTGGGCAGGGCACATAGCAGAACTGATGGCTGGTGAGGCCTAAAAGTTATGGAATGGAGACCACGGACCGGCCACCAATAAAATGGACAGAGGACCTTGTTAAAGTAGCAGGACGACGCTAGATGCAGGCCGCTTTCAACCGGTCCTTTTGGAAATATATTTGGTAGGCGTATGTTCAGCAGTGAACGTTTTGCGGCTGAAATTATGATGATGATGATGAGGGCTATTACTTCGCGGCTGAATATCTGTGTTTACGGCCCAGGGTAACGAGAGTAACGCAGAACCACGCGTAACCTTTAAACTTATATCCTTATAAAAAATCATTTTAAGATACACTTAAAATGATTAACCTTTAAAACTGTGACAACGGGTCATCCGGATTGGAATAATATAATAATATAGTTATCAGCTGTTTGTAATATCTGCATGTATGTATGTCATGTATACATAATCACTCAGGCATTTCAACCGATTTTGATAATAAGTGTTACGTCATAGATTCCTCAAGATCCAAGCGGCGAAACCTATTTTTACTAGCGGATTTTATGCAGTCTGTGTCTCTAGTGTGCGGGCTTGCGGTTACCTGTTGAAAAATCAAAAGTCTGGAGAAAATACCTGATTCCCTTTAAAAAATATTGATATTTAGTTGCAGTGTGAGACTTTTTAAAGAAAAAAACCTTACTTAAGGGGATTGCATAGCTAGTACTTGTCCATACTAAAAGAAATAACTCTTATCTACCTCTTAACATTGTCCGATTTCAGTGATTTTTATGTAATCAACACATTGTTTACTATGTCCGTGTGTTATAATTTTTTCAGCTTTTTTAAGTACTGAAAAAGTAAATTTATAGTACTTTGAAATACTGAAAAAATCAAAACATACGGGCCTAATAAACAATGTGTTGACTACGTGAAAAAAATCACTGAAACTGGACAATGTTAAGAGGTAGAAAAGAGTTATTTCTTTTAGCATGGACAAGTACAAGCTATACTATCCTTTTAAAACGGTATTTCACACTAAATATGATAAAACAAATTGGATACAATATAAAATTGATTATGCGCATTAGTCGCCCTACTCTGTCCCCTTAACAAAAAGTTAAACTTCTCTCTTAAAGACGTTCGACTGATGATAAAGAGATCTTTAAAATATACTGTATTTTATTGAACATTCTAAAAATCCTGAGATTTACAAAATCTGAAAATCTGGCCACAATCCTGAGAAGAGACCAAAAATTCTGAAATCTCAGAACGTATCCTGAGATATGGTAGCTCAATGCGGGCCGTAATTATTGCCGTATTTAGATTGTTACTTGTCCGCCAAAGCTATACTTAACCGATACACAAGGTACGATTTATCCCGGAAAAGATTCCCACGGGATAGTCACTGTTACGCATAGCGTAGCTAGTTTCATAATGTAAAGAAAGTACCTACTTTCTGGTGGAATTTTAAAACCTAGCAGTTAAGGACAAAATTATAAAATATCTTATAATTATGCGCATATGCGCATGGGGGTACTATAATGTATTGTGCACCTTGCAATTCGTGTGACCGCTTATACATTTCAATGTAAACTGGCTTATAAAAAAGTAATCAGGATATTTCAATTTAAATTATTATTGCAGATAGTCATCTCGTCGTGATTCAAATCCTCATAAGTTAAATCAATCTATGGACTGCATAATAAATGTAGCTTTATACAGGTTGATGTTATTAGCATGAGTGTGAATATTCTGAACTAAAGGTCATAGAGAAAAACATAGGAAGATGCGAAAGAATATAAAAGTGTCAATTAAGTTTATTATGAGTTTTAAATATTTTGGAGTTATTACAATTTGTCTTAAAAATGGATATTAATGTAGGTATATGTTTCTACATCACATTATTATTATTTATTTACATATTACTAAGCTTAAAGTACAACATATACACTATTTTACAAACTCCACGCTCGGGAGAGATCTCGTATTCCCGTATTCCCGTTAGGAGATGATAGGGGTATAATTTTCACCCCCATACGCATTATGCAAAACTGAACCATTTTTGAGTTAGGTATCAAGTTTGCTAAATAAGTCAAATAAGCAACATCAAAAATGTATTTAAATAAAGTATCTATTATAATCTTTTTTTTTTTAGAGTTATAAAAACGTTTGGTCACTGGTTATTTATCAATATTAAAACAACAACTACCAGTCCAAATTAAAAAATGCGAGACTAAAAAAGATATAACTTCAATATTTTTTGAGATGTTTAGCTCTCTAACAATGAATATTAACTAGGAACTTATTTCAAAGAAACTGAAAAAAAATACAAAGGAAGCAGGCGGGAATTCGTATTCAAAGTGAACATAAGGTAGTTCTTTAAAGTTATTTAAAAACCATACCCTATAATAAATAAAACAAAAAAAAATACTAAATTAAAATTAAATATAGTAACCAGTAAAAGTTTAGTAGTAATCATCATCATCATCATCATTCATCAATCATGACATTTTGTAATTGTAATTGTGTGTTGAAGTAGGTTCCATTTTTAGGTAAACATTTTTGTTCCACCCTTTTTAGTGATCCTTGCTAATTATGGGATCGATTGTCATTCACCGTCAATGATGATATGATGAAATCATCAAAATAGGCGAAACAGTGTAAGAAAAAACTGCTAAACAGAATTTGATAAAATTTAAATAAGACCACACGGGAAATACCAGCTTTCAAATAAAAAATCGGTTTAATCATAACCAATCAAAAGTTTTGAGGTAACAAACAAAAAAAAATAATTGAGAAGGGTTTTAATCATCGCAAATAGTCACCCCTATCACTTCCTGACGGGAATAAGTCGAATCACCAACAACCCTGTATACATTTATTATTTACTTATGATACATCGTATCGATTAAAACAAGTACCTACAATTAGAAAAATTTGAAACGGACTTCTAATTTATTGGAGTGTAACTCAAAAAGTACTTGACAGAATTTGATAAAATTTAAATGGGACCACACGGAACTCATTGTCGTAAAGCACCAGCTTTTAAACAATAAAAGAATTTTGTGAATTGGTTCATCCAGTCAAAAGCTATGAGGTAGCAAACATAAAAAAACTATACAGTCGAATTGAGTGCCTCCTCCTTTTGGATGTCGGTAGAAAATCAACAAGCATTCTCGAGACATCGCTTTAATACTATTAAAAATACTGTAAAATAAAGATATCTAATATTTTTTTTATTTTTTGGCCTATATATACTATATATATATACTTATATACATGTGGTACAGCACATCTATCTATATAAAAATGAACCCCTATTTCTCCTGGTCACGCTATAACTTGAGAACGGATGAAGAATCTCGCTAATATTTTTTTTGTTGTGTTAACTATTGTCAGGGGAAGGTTCTTATGAAAGAAAAAAAAAGACGGGAGGTTATGGCCAGTCCCAAGGCCGAGCCTACTAGTGGCTAGTAATATATAAAAGACAAAATCTAAATAATGAATGAACTATGTAGTTTGATAACAAAAAAAGCTAATTATTTGCAGTCGGTGCAATAACTGTGCCTAGGGACCGAATCCTAAAGCTAAGTTTGTCATATAACCTAATTTGTCTCTATCTCTAATTTGTATCTTCAAATTCTAATAATTTAATAACTAGAATGCTGTACATAGCATAGCTGGTAGAAAATAAATGAAACCGTTCATATATTATTGAGAGGGGTCATTGATTGTCCCGCTTTGCATAACCTTCTCTGTAGAGTATTCGTACCTGATAACTACATCAGACACAGACCTAGTAGGAGGCGCAGACTTTTTTCTGTCCCAAATAACCATACGGTGGCCCGAGCTAATACCCCCGTATGTCGTGTTCTAAACGGCCTAAATGCATTCCTGACTGCCAACCCTGATTGTGATGTATTCTTTGATAAATTATTATGTCTTTATCAAACAATATTAGCATACTGCGAAGCTTTTTGAACATAGTAGCGTAAGATTACTGTACGGTTACAATAACCTGTTAGGGAATGTTATCTTGCCTCTTGATATATATATATATAAGTAGGTTTAGAGTTTCAATTTATTGTATTAATAAGTGTAAATGGTTATTCCGTTCTTATTAATTAAAAATAAATAAAAATAAATAAATTCTCCCATAACCATGGCCAATAAAAAACAATATTAGATAATAATAAGACACTATTTATTAGAGCAGTTAGATGATAAAAAGAAAAAACGATATTACCTAAGTATTAATACAATCAATTTTAATCATCAACATTCAGTTTTTATAAAATATCAATGTGTTTTTTCTAACAAAACATACCTACATAATATGTAATTCCGTTTGTGTTGTTTAAATCAATGTAGACAGCACTTACAACAATTACTAGGTATACTTCACTGTAGTTCAATACATAGTATTTATTTTGTGCCGTCCTGTATTGTCCTATAAAAGTTGCTTCAGATAAAGTATCCTCAGACGCAACATTGTTAAATATTCCAAAAACTACCGATCATCTCGCTGCTTACCGATCATTCTCCATCGTTTGTTGTCCTTCCTATCCGCGCGAACTGTTATTGGCAAAATTGTGGTTACGCCGCACAAGACAAGCCATACAAACAAGAAGAAGAAGAACAATTACTAGAACGTGACTTTTATGACAGTGACATAAGAGACTTATAAGTGACTGTCGCTTAGATTTCTTAAATAAAAATCTCACTTGATGCAACTATAAATATTATATAATAATTCATAAAATGACAAATGTACAATAGTACGAGTCAACTTATACAAGACTTTTTTGTTAACCGACTTCTAAAAGGAGGAGTTTCTCAAGTGACGCGTATATTTAGTAGCCATTTTTTTTATTATGAACACGCATAACTTTACAGGGTAGTCTGATTTTGATAATTCTTCCGAGGTCCCATTTAAATTTCAGCGAATTCGGTCAAGTGGTTTTTGAGTTACAATCAAATAATTGAAAAGTGTTTCGCCATCTTGATGATATCGTAATTGATGGTGAATTTAATGACACCGATTCCGTAAGTAGCAAGGGTCACTAAGAAGGATAAAAAATAAATTGTATACCACTCACTCAGAATGTGTCTCATTACTCATTCATAAACGGTTTACAAAATTCGTCATTTCTCCCTTATAAATGTGCGGTGGGAAAAGTTATATGGGGTTTCATTTCTGCCCTTCCCAGCAGGGCAGAAATGTTATATGAAAATAAATTTCTGCCCTGGTAGCGTTCTTTTGTTTCTTAGCAGCGAACAAAAGGTCAAATCTCAAAAAGGTTTTATATCCAATAATTAGAAAAAATCAGTAGTATTTATTTTATTGTACGCGATTTTCAATGAAAGGAGGCTAGCAACCTTTTTCTGCGCTAAGAAAAAAAACATGGCGACCATTTGTTATGTAGGTATTGTTAAATTTTGTTTTCTTACTAAATTGATATTTTAAAAGTAAGTACGCTTTCAAAATGTCAAATGATAGTGAAAATTGCGATTTTATAATGATGAAGCCACCAGAAAAAAAAATCTGATTTCTTACAAAATGCAATTATATAATAATCTACCGACTTCCAAAAAGGAGGAAGTACTCAATTCGACTGTTTTTTTTTTTATATTTGTTACCTCATAACTTTCGATTGGGTGAACGGATTCTCAAAATTATTTTTTGTTGGAAAGCTGGTGCTTCTCGTGTAGTCCCATTTAAATTTCATCAAATTTGGTTCAGTACTTTTTGAGTTCCTCTCCAATAACTGAATAGAACGGAAGTCGGTATTAAATTTTACAAATTGTACTTGTGAAGGTAACTACTTTATTTTCCTCGTAGGTGTAGTATAAAACACTATGTATCACTCGGGAGCGAGTCCTATTTCTGTTCTCGCGTTTCCTTTAAACATACTCTCGCACAGATATAGAGTGTTTTCTCCCCCCGGCGTACAATGTAGGCACTATTTACCAAAAAATGGAACCAACTAAAATGTGTGAATTATTGTACAGCATTTAGTACTGAAGTTGGTTCCATTTTTTGGTAAAAAACTTTATCGCTTTTATGTTGCATAATGTATGGATTGCATGACATTGTGCATATGATCGATAAGCAGTTTTTGTTCGATATAATTTTTTGTAGACTCTAGAGATTTTGACTATTGATAATCGAAAAATAAGGTCATATACATAATTCATCAGGTAAATTGTATCAAATAAATTCAACATTCGTAGCCCTTTTTTATAACCAGATAAATTACTAAATCCTTTTTACTGCGTCTACAGACAGCATGGCAATTTATCCTTCTATAGTATAAAATAGGACATACTATAAGGGGAAAGGACGGTAGAGCAGTGACAATGGTATCCAAGGGTTGGGAACCGCAAAAGAGGGAGACCGTTTAGAAAGTGGGCACAGTGGGCAGACGAGATTAAAAAGGCATTAGGCAATACAAATATAAAGACAAAAATAGCAAAGAACCGAACAAGGTGGAGGGAGCTGGAGGAAGCCTTTGCCAAAAGGCAAACAAACAGTGAAACGGATGAAGAACAGATAAAGAATAAGTGAACTATAAACTTTGTAACTATTGTCTGAATAAAAGGCTAGTTTATTATTTAATAGCATAAAATTAAATGTAGATACGAGTATAAGTATATCTATAAGGGAATGACCTAAGTACTCGGTGGTAAGCCTCTTCTGTAAGAGGTCGTCTGTGTTCGTACCACCGCAGTGCCTGATATTCTGCGCGAAGCAATGCTGTGTGAAGGACACTGGCAAGTCCAATTATTGGGCGAAAGAAACTCAAAAATCTATAGCTTGGGTTGAAGTGACACGCAAACCTACAGTAGTGATCTCTGGGTGACAGCGCAACTGGCATTGGCAAGTGCGCGACTTGTCACTTTGTCACTTAATTTTATTAAAGAGAAATATACCTACACTGTACAAAGTCATCATTTGGAGACGTAGAATAGATTTTAATTTTATTATTGTGCAATCGAGGTTGTGATCTGTGTATCTACTTATATCATGTTCATCCTACGAATATTATACACTCGAAAGTTTGTGAGTATGGCTGTGTGTGTGCATGTTTGTTACTCTTTCACGCTCAAACGGCGAGGTAAATTTTAATGGAATTTGGTGTGGAGTTAAAAGACGCGCTGGAGGGATAGGGTACTTTTCGTTATCATCATTATCCATCACCACGCGGTGAAAAAGAGTAATATTTTTGGGCACAGCATAGACAAAACAACAAGATCTCGGCCAACGTTAAGATCGAATTGATTACAGTTCTGTCAAATTGTGTGTCAGTTCTGATAGCTTAGTCAAAAGTACGCTATTATTTTGACAGGTCGATACACTCGACGTGCTCGGGGACCGTCAATGGTGATGAAATGTAACACAAATACCGTGAAGGGTGATGTAATGACAGTTTTTTCAATGCTGATTAATTTGACATTTGTATGTACGTAGGTACTATTTTATCATTAGTGTTACTGATAAATTTACTAAGTACTTAAATTAGTCATTTTATCAATGTTATGACATTTAGGTATAAAGATAGATATTGGCTTTGGAGAATAAGCTACTCGAAGTACTAATCCTGCGCAGACGACGTTGCGGGCACCAGCTTGTTACTCGTATATATTAATATATTATAAAATAATTATATTCCTTATATAAATATATTTTGTGTTATCTATTGAAATATTTTTCTCGTTTTTTAGTTTTTATTGTATAGTACTAGATGCGCCTGCGGTTACACCCACTTGGTGATGGGTGATGATGACGATGAAAAGTATCTTAATTGTTAATCCAGCGACTCATCTACGTCCGTGCCAAATTTCATCAAAATTGGTCCCTGCCATTCGAGTGTGAAGAAGTAACAAACATACATACATACTCACTAACTTTCGCTTTATAATATTAGTATGAGATAAAACTTTTGCAATCTGAACACATTTAAAACTATTATTTGACCGATTTTAACATGAGTAGGTACTACGTAAGCACTGCTCTGATAAGTAAGTCTAAAAACGAAAGTTAAACACAGTCAAATTAAATTTTTTACTGTTTCAAAATAAATCTACTTATTGATTAGTCAACGATATTAAGAATTAATGATAATTAATGGCACGTTTCAAGTATTTATTTAATTATACTCGTTATTATTAAGTACTACTATTAATTATCCACTATTATAACAGGTAACAAGTACTTGAATCTAGTAGGTATATCCATGCTAAAAATATAAATAGATTCTAGCCATTTTATTTGCGAGGGTTGAGGTTTTGCTACCTACTTTTTTAGTTGCATAGCTAACTTATTGTTAATATGTGTAAAGGTATTTCAATAAATTAATAATATATTAAAAATGTAAATAAATTATGTTTATGTCCTCCTCACAAAAGGTTGGTAATTTGATTTCATGTGTAGAAAAACAATTACAAAATAAAAACTATGTCAGGGGGCAGAAGTATGTATTTTATTACTTACATTTTTTCGAATTTATGTTTGAAGATTTTATTTTATTTTACTTTTTTTTTATATTGTAATCAAATATTTATTTTAATTTATATAATAAACTATATAAAATGTTAAATAATCACTTACTTAAGTATTTTTTTTACGAAAAAAGTTAAACGAAAAACCTTCCTACTAATTGACCTACTAAAAAGGATTCTCCGGGGTTAAAAATACCTATGTTCCAATCCTCGTTTACATTTAAAGTTTTAAAAAACCCTATTTAATAATTGTCGCACATATTCTGCATTATCAGACATATTTTTCGCATTTATAATCTCAGTGTGATGCACATTTATTTGTGGTAAATGAAACATTTAAATAATATTGATAATCGTATCAGTAGTTCAGGACTCCCTTCTCTTCTAAACAAACAAAAATAATTACACAAATAATATAAAATATACTAATAACAATATATTATTAGTAAAACATTAATATTATTATAATAATAGTTTAATATAGATATACTATACGGAACGAATATAAGGTACGGATTATCAGGACGGATACGGACTATAAGGAATATAGATTAAAAAAGAGTAATATTAAATATTTAATAGAATATATAGTATGGAATAGAAAATTAAATTATGTGAAAATCGTAGGATACAAAAATATTATCAATTATTTTTTTTTATTTTTATTTTTATTTTTTTTATACCGTACTGGGTAGCACTTGACCACTATCTCACCTGATGCTAAGTGATGATGCGATCGATGATGGAATAATTTAACTTAATAATTTAATAATTTAATTTAATAATTTAACCCCCCAAACTCATAAATAATCTTCCTAGTAGGTACGTACCTGTAATTTTTACTTTCACTCGCATCCACACTGGAGCTCCACAAATCCGGCTAAACGGCGACTGCGATACAAATAATTAAAGCATTGAATAAAAGAAATTTAAAATAGAACTGTTTTAAGAATTAAAAATAGAATGCATGAACACTGGCTGGTACTATTTTTCTAAAATATGCATTGCATTTTTCTTTTATTCGGACGAGTAAGTCGGCTGCACGCTTCAATAGTATTGAATCAACGCACGCACGGGTCTTGCCGGCTAACTAACTGAGTGCGTTGCGTTGCGGATAACAGACTCGGTTAGAAATATAATAGGGCGGACTAATGGATGTACTTGCCGGTACAGTCGGGTAGACAACAGATATCTATATTTATGGCCCTGCGGTCAGTGGAAGGAAAATAAATGCTCGTAAGCTTTTCTTTCGCTGCACTTTGCATGTTTATTATCTACCGACTTCCAAAAAAAGGAGGAGGTAGTCAATTCGACTGTATGTTTTTTTTTTATATTTGGTACCTCGTAACTTTCGACTGTACGTGTAACAAGTGCAATTTGAAAAATTTCATACCGAGTTTCATTCTATTACTTTGGTAAAAATCAGTTATTGGAGTGTAACTCAAAAATTACTGGACCGAATTGGATAAAATTTAAATGGGACAACACGGGAAGCACCAGCTTTCAAATAAAAAGAATTTTGAGAATCGGTTTACCTAGTCGAAAGTTATGAGGTAACAAACATAAAAACAAAAACAGTCGAATTGAGTACCTCCTCCTTTTTTTGGAAGTCGGTAGAAAAAATGCTGCGACTACAATCGCGGATTTAATTTGTTTTTCAATGTGTGGATACATTCTTCGAGAATACTGAGAACTAAAAGCATAAAACCGTGAAATCAGTTTTAAGTTTTAGTTTCGTGCCAATTATATTCATCATGATTTTATGACATGACATTAGCTGCGCTCCCCGATTTCATTTCGTGGGGATGGATGATGCCGATGATGAATAAAAATATATAGATTTTTTTTTTAATCGGTGCAGATGTTTTTGAACTTATTCGTTACACACATACAAGAAGACAAATCATTCCTCTTTATAATATTAAGTATTAGATGATATTAAGTATATTATGGGGGAGGCCTATGTTCAGCAGTGGACGTCCTACGGCTGAAATGATGATGAAGTATAATATGAGTAAACACATAAAAATGACTTTTTGTTAATGTAGGTACTTTTAAATACCCTAATTTATTAATTATTTTTAAATTACGTATATATTTACTTACCTAACATTTCATTTTCGGTCGAGGAGCTAGACTCCTAGGCTTCTTCCTAGGATGTTTGCATCATGGGCATCAGTCTGCATAAAGTTGCTCGAGGAACGAACCTTTTAACTTTTAACACTATTGTTCAAAGCCACTTCATCTAGAAACATTCCATTACAGTGTAGCGCCATAGGAATAAATTGACAATTATTTATTGATAAATGTAATATTATTTAATAAATTCAATATAAAATAATATACTATTATTATAAAATATTTTATAATTTTTTTATTCGTACGCTATTGCTAAACCTTATTTAACTTTTGATATGGGGAATGTACCAAACATCGCTACAATATGTTTTTCGCTAACTTGATAAGCCTATAACTATTGTAAAGATTTTGGATTCGGTTTTATGATTCCTAATGGCTGCAGTACCATATTATATTTAATAGGGCAGTTAGTAGACCCGCTGCACCACCCTCTATTAAGAACCCAGTGCCCGCTTAAGGTGCACACTACACTTCGACGTGAGTGCATGCTGCTCATTCATCATAAGGGAAGAAGCCCCTTGGAGTTGGGAATTTGTGACCTATCTGTTGAAACCCACCGATAGCCAACCTTTCGGTGATTTATTTATCAGAGTAAGACTATTGACAATTTCTATGAATTTTATTCGTTTTTTGCACAAATTCCCTAAACCACCGATATCGGGAACCGCCGTTTACCAATAATTTTATAGTTGGTTACTATCGTATTTGTCAGCTCCGTATCTTTTACGATGATGCAATGGGAGGTAAATATATTTTACTCTAATTATCATTAAACTCATACGGCCTTATTAATAAACTTGTAGTAAACCCGGAGTAGTTAAAACATCTATCTGTCAATTTTTCGCTTGCAGTAAATGTCATGCGTGAAAGCAAGACAAAGCATGTTACGCCTAATCTATGTTTACGCAACGTTTATTAATAAAGGCCATATATTCTATTCCAATTCCCGATGATTGAGAGTTAATACGAAAAAAAACGTTGTGTTTTTTATTCAATTGGTAAATTATAAAAAAAAATACTACAATCGCTCCGTTGAATGTTCCACCGGCATTGCTGGCGGCATGGCACAATCGCAGTGATTTTTTTTTAAATTAATAATTATGACCAGATTATTTAATTTAATTTTATTTTTATTTTTATTTTACAAGGATTCCTAACAGACTTCTTACAAAACTTAACAAAACTTTATAGATACACTAAGGCAAATAAAGGTAATCACATGTAGAACGCTTGCCTAAGTTAGTGACACAGTAGATAATTAGGTTAAAAATGTCAAAGCCATATATATTTTTATCTAAGTATTAAATTAACTAAATTAAGTATCGAAAAACCGCATATATATACATTTTTTTAAAGTATCTGTCCGAATCAGCAAGCCTCAATAGAGGCAAGTTTAATTCATAAATCTATTATTATTTTTTGTCCTGATGCGGACAGATTAAACTGCATTGTAAATAGATCATCATACGGATTTTATATTGATTTTAATGCGCTACACCATAATTGTGCCTAAATAGATATATGCATTTATCTATATCGTTTCATTGTAGACCAACATGTTACATAATGATAATGGAGTACGACATTAGCACACATTATAAATCATGTTTGGTATAATATCAAGTCTAGTAGGCCATACAAGTCTATTTAATTGTATTATGCCTGAAATCCCCATTGGCTGAGTGTCGATTACTTAGTGGGGATTTCAGTAAACTTAAAAAAAACAGAAATACCCACTAGGGCGGCCAAGCTGGTGGAAGTTTCGGGAGTTACGTTATTATTAAACTGTTAGCAAAGGTAGTAAATTCGCATTTCGGCACGCAATGTACCTACTTAATTAAATTTCGTTATACCATTCCCACATTAACCCTTTGCGTCCCAGAGACGTACATACACGTCAGATTCATTCATAAATCTTTTGTTTTAATTATCACGGCATAGGAAGGATTAAGGTATTCGATTCAACTAATTGCAAAACAGATATACATTTTCTGAAACGACGACCGATGCGTCCATTGTAAGTAGGAAGTAGGAATAGCAGAAGATTATCATACTTATTCGAGTTATCATGGGACTCGGTTATATTATATTAAAAATTGACTATTGCCATCTAGTTGGTTGGAAATATCATAATAAACATTGGTAGTAGAGCTTAACTGTGTAAATATGCTAATGAGCAAGACATGCTTACAACAGCCTCAGGCGCGCGGCGGGCGGAGGCCCTTCTCAAGGCAATAGAGGCCTACCTAGTTGCAAGGTCCCCGACATCTCACCCATCGCATAAAAGTATTCTAAAAATCTATCTATAGCCCCAGCTGAGCCGAGCCCACTACGCGAACGAAGTCGCGGGTAGTCGCTAGTTAAAAATAAATAATTTGGAGCCAAATGTTCCTCTGGTACTACAAGGAACCCTTATAATATTATTACCTCCGTCTTGTCTTTCCCAAACAGATTAAAAACTATTTAGAGGAGTATGGGCTGCAAGAGATCGCTCTGAGAGATAAGACCGCCCATTGTGACACTGTTAACTTTCTACCGACTTCCAAAAAAGGAGGAGGTACGCAATTAGACTGTATTTTTTTTGTTACCTCATAACTTTCGACTGGATAAACTAATTCTCAAAATCATTTTTTGTTTGAAAGCTGGTGCTTGCCGTGTGTATTTAAATTTCATCAAATTCGGTCCAGTAGTTTTTGAGATACACTCCAATAACTGAATAAAATGGAAGTCGGTATTACATTATTCAAATTGTACTTGTTTAACATATATTTGTTAGGTGGTGTTTTACTGCCGTTTTCAATAACCTATCTATCGCCGGTTTACCTTACTAGAGATAGATATTTGACATTATTTGTATGGACGTTATGTCAAATTTCTATCGGTAGTAAGGAAAACTGTGGATAGATAGAATATTTAAAACGGCTGTTAATAAAGTGTTATTCTAATCTGTTTATATATGGGCCATAATCTTATCTAACGCGGGAGCCCAGTGTGGCTTGGTGGATGGGCTAGTGGCCAGTCTAGTGTCGATATTCACCCCTCCAAGGCTGCGTTCCAGCAAACCACAGGACAAGCCAAAATTTGGTCCACGACTCCTATAGGCCATAGTTTCCACGGATCAGATCACGCCCGTCTCACGACACCCTGTCAGCACAAATTTTGTCCCGACTGGCTAAAATACTATAATAATATTTTCTATCTTTTGAGCCAAATCTTGGTCGGATGTCAAAAGTGATAGAGTGTTGATAGTAACAAAGTTTTTTGTTGCATTTTCACGACGAATGGACAGGTTTATTTATTTGTACTAAACTCGACGTGCCTAATTATATATTATTGACCGGTGGAGAGTAACTAATATCCTTAAATTAGTTTGAAATCAACAAAGCTTAGAGTTATATATGTCAAACTCCTTTTTGACAGATAATGGTAAAAGACGTTCTAGCAACGCTCGATCAAATCTTGGACGAACATTATTTGGTCTAAAGCTTGCTGGATCGCAGCCGAACAAAATCTCTTAAATAAAACAAACAACCGAGACCTGTGCCTTACGAAGCACGGAAGCGCTCTGTCTGAAATGCCAGTAGCTGACCCATCTAAGTCGTGATTGCGGTAAGGGTTGCTTCACCCTCTTTATCTGTCGATAATAACAAGGCAAGATCTTCTGCGAGAGCTACAACTTCGTCCTCGTGGAATACGCCATCGCGATTCATCGGGAACATTTCAAAAGGTAGTTCCCCGAAGGGATTACGGTAACATTACTACGAGTATAAAGGATAAAAAGCAAACTGTATGCCTGGGTATAAGCTATCTTCGTTACACATTTCATCCAAATCCGCTGAGCCGTTTTAGCGTGAAGAAGTAACAAATATGTAAGTATACAAGCCGTCCCAAAACTATGCGGCATGAAGGGAAAGTGCATTTAATATTGTAGATAGGATATTGAGCTGAAAGGAGACTTATTTTATTTTAAAAGTTAGTAATACTGCATTTATATAATTTCTAAAAATTCCTGATTCGTCTGGGAATCGGACTTACTCAAATGTGAAAAAATACATACCGTATTTTTATGTTGCCAATCGAAAGAATTGACAATAAATGATAATTCCTCTTAAGGAACATAGTAGGTATCTCAAAATAATGTAAAATTAATCATTTTGATCAAATACAATTCAGCTGCCGAAGCCGAAGTCAATTGAGTATTTTTTGTAAATTATTAAATTAAATGCTCCAAATTTTATCTTTTTTCAAATTTGCCTTCTGCCTAGCTTAAAGAGAATGCATACTAATAATATGTTTTGTCATTTTATCTGCACTTGCACCTATAATAAGGACAATTGTGCCAGGAAGTCGTTTATTAAGTAGGTACTTAATTTGAGAATACCTAATCAAAGTTATCTATGGTATGATATTTTTTAACGTTGTCGTCGTCTATAAAAACTAAGCTAAAAGTTTGAATCAAACATTTTATAACATTCATTTCTTTTGAGCTACTACGTTATTTAAGAGGAATTATTATTAAACAACTGTACCGTAATTCGAAACCTAATTATACATGAGAGTAGCGTACTCGACTTCCGTTCCGAACAAGTCATGCTGTGATTGGTCCGCCCGATCTCCTCGCCCAATCAGCGTCGACTCCGCCCCTTCCGCTCAAATGTCAACCATCACCCCAGGTAGTGCGCCTAGCGCAACTTGGCTTCATTGGCGTTTGGATTTTCATCCGGAGCAGTCGTAAGTACGAAATATTTACTTTACTGACTGCGTCATGCTGGTGAAAGTTCAGGTAAAGTCCTGAACCAATTAGTAAGTTCATGTGCAATTATATATACTTACTAAAAATATTTTAACGGTGTTACCGTTCGCTTCAATACTAATTATGTTTTATTTATAGCCAGTGCTATCGCTGGTTCTAGATATAAATGAAATATTTTAACTGTTTCACACTGTTTCAGTTGAATTTTAGATTCTTTAAATTGATAGTTATACTGGTCCAGCCCCAACGATGGAAGAAGCGGAATAAAAACAGGAAAAAGAAGATGATAACCTACCAACGGTATCGGATTCAAGTGTTGGTTCGTAGTTTAGCTCCGGCTCATCACCAAACCGTGAGTAACACTTACTATTTTTCATCAACTATAATATAATCGTGGTAAATTACAATCCAAGTTACAGTCATTCTGACTTCTACTGCAATTTGAGCAGACCCAAACATGTGTGGGTAATCAAACGAGGATAAGCCCTACTGAGCACCTCAAATTAAAACCACTGAACTTTCAAATGGTTAAAGCGTGTAATAATCTTAGTTTACGCTTCAGAAAAATAAAGGTTATGTAGAACAGCTCATAGAACCACAACCTTTTGAACAATATTGTAATAATGTCCAATACTATAAAACTCAAACACTTCTATCTCCAATGTTATGAGTTCATTAGCTATGGTGTGATCCCCATAATGAAATCAAACGCTACGCTTACTTTACGCTTTGCTTAACCAGTCGAAGTCGTTCACTCGTTAGTGAAAGAGTCGCACAAAACCAGACTTAAAACAGTTTAAATGGTTTCTTAGATGACATGCAATCGACTGATTAATGTTCCAGATTGGCTAAAATCTGTTAAAGCACATTCTAATACGAAAATGTACAAAGAAAACTTCTACATTCATGCACTTTCACACCAGGTAAAGTAGCAAAACTGAAAAATTCGATGTTATTTAGGCAGAGCTGGTAGAATAACATATATTCTCAGGTCGCGTTTTGGCTTATCTTCGAATATATCTTAGTCTTTTTAGTCCCTGGACTATATGTAATTGTTAAACAACCTACATACGAAATATTGGCCTGGACCTCTGATGAAACAAAACGCAATGAAACACATCTAAAAACTGCATCACAAGATAAGTTTCTGAACAACACGGGCTAACTGCCACTACCCTACCACATTGCTACGTCAAAGTAGGTCAGTCTAGAAAGTGACACAGCACACGCCAATGTCTGCAGTGGCCAACTGTAGTTCGCAGTCGCTGCTGCACACCCATAGATGAGTCTGTTTTGCTTGAAACCCGGGTCGACATATTCGATCCCTAACATGAGGGCGTTGCCGGTGTAACTAACAAATTTTACAGCCCGACAAGAGGCATAATTCCTCCTCATCCCATCGGGATAGGACAGGAAATCATAATATGGAAGCAACGAAATAAAACGAAAAGATTCTGACTCGAAACCCTTCCGTGCCAGGCAGCTACCAAAAAAGGTTGCAATCACTGGTTCTCAAGAAAAATTACTCGTTGAAAAAGGCTTGGGGCTCCGCTCTATATTCTAAACGTAATAAATGGCTTCCGTACACCATTCAAAAAGCTCAAGAGGCTTAGTTTGCATCGAGATAGGTGATAATAATAAAACATGCATACAAGCAGCCCTTCGTGAGGGTCATTAAGCAAAGTTAAACTCATCGAAGAATGCTTGGAGCTCCGCTCTACATTCTAAGCATAATAAGTGACTATAATGTGTACCACAAAACATCATTGCATTTGTCGAGCGACCGTAACAAAAGTTAAGCGCATCGAAGAATGCTCGGAGCTCCGCTCTACATTCTAAGCATAATAAGTGACTACTGTGTACGGTTCAAAAAGAAAACGTTATTTCTTTTGTCGAGCTACCGTAACAAAGCTAAACGCATCGAAGAATGCTAAGAGCTCCGCTCTGCATTCTAAGCATAATAAGTGACTGTATACCGTTCACAAAGAAACGGTCATTGCTTTTGTCGAGCTACCGTAACAAAGCTAAACGCATCGAAGAATGCTCGGAGCTCCGCTCTGCATTCTAAGCATAATAAGTGACTGTATACCGTACAAAAAGAAACGGTCATTGCTTTTGTCGAGCTACCGAACGCATCGAAGAATGCTCGGAGCTCCGCTCGACATTCTAAACATAATAAGTAACTACTATTTACCATTATACACGAAATTGTCATTGCTTTTGTCGAGTGACCGTTACAGCAAAATATCTAACTAAATTGAAATGAAAGTGGTTGACGAAATGCACACTCGAGGTGTCATAAAAATGGGAAGCCAGTCTTTTCCAAGCTGTTAGCAATATTCTCAGACTTAAAGGCAACGGCACACCAAGACCGTTTTTGGGATCAGAAAAACTTGAACAAGTACCTACGGTGCTCTCTTAAAATTCAGATTGATTAACCATGATTGCGTGCTAGTTTCTCCAAGAGAAGACTGGATCGAGCATTGCGTGCTACTTTCTCTAAGAGTAGACTGGATGGCCAAGGTCGATCTTCCTCTGGACCACTTGTCGGTCGATTCAAACAATCACCGTTTCCTTCAGTTCATTTACAATGACTATTTCTAGACCATTTTAGTTTATATACGAATGTATATCTTTTTGCAAAAATATCAAAAATATCTGCTTGCAATCTGTCTTTAGCTCAGTGCCCCAAAAACATGTGCGGTTGCGAGCATCACAAAAATTCTGACACTGAGCAAGGCTGGGGATAATTCTAATAATAATTTGAATTCCTTCTGACGCATCAGATACTACTAATACTGCAAAACCTTATTGTATTAACCGTGAATATATGCGAGTACCTCGTTTACGCATCCTCGTATTCGTTGCAAAATATACACAGAAATGATTAGTTATCCTTAAAAACCTACTATGAACTAGAGTAAGATCAAAGCTCACAGCTCATGGAAAAGCTATTTAATTTTGGAAGCTCTGTTCCGAGTGGTATTGCCAAACAGTGATCTACTACAAAACTAACACACAGTTTTTGTAAAGTGGGGCAAACAAGAAATCTATCTTTTTGCCTTTCGCCAAGCTTACGAGTGATCACAATTTCTGCACAATCGACAGATTAGATTCCCAAGGTCACTGTTACGCCCCACCGGCTGACTTGGAACTTCAGAGTAGGGTTGGGTTTATCCCCCGGCATACCATAAGAAATACTAGCCGATTTAAAACAAATCAACAGGAATTTTCCTGATCGCTGAATTACAGTGAGAAACAGTCGTCGCATTAGCAACCCGATTTAGACCTCACGATTACTCAGTTACCGATGCTATTAAGTATGTTTTATTCTAAACGATTCAATGTTTTTCAAACATTGGTACCGCTAGGTATTGTTTTTTTTTATGAAGGCTGTTAAATAGATCGTTGGATTACCCCGTTCACGATTACAAATCTATCCAGAGTCCCAACAATGCCGACCGACTGGTCGGCTTCCTGTGTGGGTGACTAACCATTGTCGCGTCCGATAGAAATGATACAAAAAGTTTGTACTCGTAGATGTACGAATGTATCAAAATCTAAGCGACTATAATGCAAGAAAATGTTTAGGCTTGTCTGCTCCTTGGAGAAAGTTTAGCTTGGAAAAATTAGCACTCTTCGTGAGATAATTACCCAGGAAACCAACAAAAACCCAAGTGGTCTAATCTTGCAAGATTCTTAACCAATCTTATTAAAACGACCCTTAGTATATTTTTAAATCACAAATCTGGAATACTTACCTCATGCATTTTTAAGTCGAAATTATAATAATACTTAAATATAAATATTTAAAGCTAAAATCACTATTTTAGCCAAGGCGACCGCGACCCCCAACCTGGAAGTCGATACCTTAATAAATCAATAATTTTATTCAGAACATTTGTGAAGAAAATAGTTTTTATCTACCTAATTCAAGGGACATAGTAGCCATCGTTATTTCTATGTCACAATAGTTTATAAGCTTTTTTCCAGAATTAAATTACGGAACTGCAAACTACTTTAGCACTGCTATGGTCTTAAAACAGATACTCTCACGAAACAGACAGTTGTAATGTGTCCAGCACACTGACTGCACTCGGCATTTAAATATATATATATACTACACTCATTCAAGAATGCTCGGGGCTCCGCCCCACATTCAAAACATCATGAGTGATTACGAGAGTTAAAAGATGGGTTGCAAGCAGCACATAAATATACCTTGAACAGCAACACGTGCCAAGGTTACTAATTTAGTAAAACTCATAATTAGTGGAACGTATTGATGAATTGACCTTGCCTCAAGTCTGCAAGCAGTTCCATTGAGAAATTGGGCGTACCTTCCTTATTTACTCTTTGTTCGCAGTGATTTGGCAGACAAATCAAATAATGGACGTTTCATGTACTAAAATGAGTAGTCTAATTTTCCTACACCTAGAATTCATGCTTACGCAGACAACAAAAGTTTTGTGAATGAAACCTGGACCGCTGGGCGTCAGAACATTCAATACCTATTAAAGATTTATCACATTGGCGTCACCATCACCACCAGGCGATAACAAACACATCTCTCATGTATAATTAGGTTTCGAATTACGGTACAGTTGTTTAATAGCGATGTTTTACCTGCAATTAAAACATTTATTAAACATACTTACCTAATTCGAAACCTAACACTTTCTATACCTGCCTGGTGGCATAACACGAGAAAACCAATGAAGCCAAGTTGCGCTAGGCGCACTACCTGGGGTGATGGTTGACATTTGAGCGGAAGGGGCGGAGTCGACGCTGATTGGGCGAGGAGATCGGGCGGACCAATCACAGCATGACTTGTTCGGAACGGAAGTCGAGTACGCTACTCTCATGTATAATTAGGTTTCGAATTAGGTAAGTATGTTTAATAAATGTTTTAATTGCAGGTAAAACATCGCTATTTTTGTAAATTCTTTCGATTAACATCATAAAAATACCAATATCTTGAAAAATGGCGGTCTATGCCAGTTTTGACAACTCCAGTAAGCAAAAATGTTAGTAAATATAACATATAGTCTGATTTATCTAGGAGTTGATGACTGGAGCTGACAAAGTGACATAACAGCCGCCATTTTTTCGATTTCTGATATGATCTTTCGATACTGGAGGGAAATCTTATAAGATCCCCGATACTATGGGGAGCATCTGGGTATTTGGGTCTTTCCACTAAAACCCCCTCGGTTTCCTCGTTGTATTACAGATGGCCCCGGGATCTCCTGAGGAACGCACCGGG